>OY725329.1:19029644-20452553 GCA_963242795.1 Inga leiocalycina | reverse complement strand
CAGAGGGAGGTTTGATCCCCAAACAGCTGAAGATTGGTTGAACAGGCTGGAGAAGATCTTTGAAGTTCTTGAGTGCCCGATTGAGGTAAAGGCACGGCTGGCAATATATAAGTTAGAAGGAGATGCAGATCGTTGGTGGCTAAATATCACCCTAGCGCTACGAAACAGAAATGTACCATTGACCTGGGAGTTGTTTCAGCAGCAATTTAATGAAAAGTACTTCCCAAGTCAGTGCTACTGGAGAAGGAGACTCAATTTTTCTTCATCAAGCAGGGTGATTTGTTAGATCCCATGTGTTTTAATGATAACAAAGATTAGATCAATAATATAAAAAGATTTGATATCAAAGAAAAGAATTTGAACAAAGTAACTAAATGGCAAACAAAAGCTTTACTTGAAGTAAGTACTGGAGTAATGAAGAAGAACTGAGAGACAGTGCACAGGAAAAACATCACTGGCAGATTTTTTAAAGGTTGACTCCAGTGAGAACTCAAGTAATGAACTTTGTTACTCGAGTAAGCACTCAATAATATTGGAGAAAATGTTCCAGAGGGGCATTGTCAAAATTTGGAAGGATTTAGTCGAGGGGTTACCGAGTAATCTGCAAAGTTATATGGACCATTTCTTGTGTAACCACTCGAGTAAAGGTATGATAAAAGGTATTACTCGAGTAGTCATTCAAGTAACCAGGACAAATACCTTCCAGTAACTCTCAGCCAAGAATTGACACACTTTACTCTAGTAGCCACTCGAGTAACCATTTGAGAAAACTCTTTACTCAAGGGACCACTCGAGTAATCTACAGAGTTATTTGAAGTATCACTCGAGGGATCAGTCGAGTAATCAGGTAAGCAAAGCATAGCTACTCTCGGCCAATAATTTAATGTTACTCGAGGGAGCAAGAGAGTTAACTGCAAACTTATTATCAATTTACTCGAGGGATTACTCGAGTAACCTGTGAAGAAAATATATGCTTACTTGAGGGATCACTAGAGTAACCTGGTTTACCAGCTATTATTGAAAAGATTACTTGAAGGCTTAATCGATTAATATGGTAAGAAAACATTGACGTACTTTCTGCCTGAATTTTAATAAGATTACTCGAGGGACTACTCGAGTAATGAAGTCTAGAAAACATGATTTTAATCCAATGTTTATTAATTTTTTTTCTATATATTAACCCTTCATTGTATTAGAATTCTAAGTACATTTGCAGAGAAACAATGAAGAGATTATGCTATAAGTGGAAAGTCAAATAAAACGTCTGAACGCTTACCTACCACTACCTACCGCAAACAGATAGTTTTCAAATTAGAAGAATGGTCAACTGTTGTTGTGCAACTCTAATAGAAATATTTGTAATGCTTTTAATGGACACCACAATCATCTATAAATATAGAGCATTCAAAGAACAGAAAACAATAACTGAGAACAAGCAATTACACATCAATCAATATACTCTTTGTGCTCTGTTTTCTTATACTTATTCTTTATACTTCAGTGTTTATACATTTACTCTGTAAGAGAGATTTTCATTATAAAACTCAATATTCATTATTGAGACAACTTAAGGTTGTGGAACCTTGAGTTAGGGATTTGATTACAACGTGTAAGGGGGATCGAGTGTCCAGGTGAAGGAACTTGCTGTACTGAGGTGCCAAGAACCCATTGAATCTTGGAAGATATAGTGAAACTCTCAGAGACATTCTGAGGACTGGACGTAGGTTAAAGTGGTTGTGGCCGAACCAGTATAAATCCTGATGTACACTTCGATGATTTTCTCCCTACTCTCAACAGCTTTAAATATTCTGTCAATTTTATTATATGCAACGAAAATTTCTGGTATCACCTAATTCACCCCCCTCTTGGGTGAAACGCTTGCACTAACATGATTCAGAGACTTTCGATGATTATTTATCTTGTTTCATCCGACTGTCTAGGTATTCCTCTTATCTGCAACATATAGATGATGAGGAATGGAGTTCAGATATGCTTATTTATAGGTTGAGGTGTGAGTTAAGGAAGAGATTAGCCACCCACCAATTCACCAAGTTCAATAAAGCAGTGGAGGAATACAGAATCACCAAGAATAATCTGAGAGATCTGTATCCTACTAAGGGTACTGGTAGCAACAATGAACCCAATAAGGAGAAAATGTTGTCTCAAGTTATGGCCAGCTAGAGCATTCTACTTCTCATCTTAAAATGCTAATCCTCTTGGAGTTGTAAAGCTTTAATTGATTTATCAGGGAGTTCTTTATGTTCATTTTCAATTTTCTTTTCATTCTAAGGTGGAATTTGTATAGTGAAGCCATGACTTAAAAGTTATAAAGTATAGCTGATTGCATTTAAGAATTGGTGATTATTGTCAATGATTTATTAAGACTTGATTCATAGATGCAGTCTAAGTTTTGGTAGCAAACTCGGTAGATCAGACTTGGTAAAGTTGGCTATATTAAAATGGTGAATGAATCTAAGTGAATGAGTAATTCATGAGAATAAATTATTTGAATTCTTGTCTTCTTAATTTGCAACTTCCAGCTCTTAATTGTTTTGGTCAAATCATTTAGTTGGATGATTTAGATGAATTGATGAATAGATTAGGACCTAATCTAATAACAAAAAAATCAATAAAGAGAGGTAAAGCTATCTAAGATAAGGAGTGTCTTTGATAATTGAATTGTCTTGTTTCAAGTGTTGACTAGTAGATTTCCTTAATTCACTCAACATATCTTATACATTTGAGTTATTCTGTCTTATTGAAGTTGATCACCATGCAATAACACTTGAGAATTGACCTAGTTTGCTCTTCACTACCTATCTGAGAGTTAGATCTAGTATTTTGTTAGCTAAACAACAAGCTAATCAGTAAGGCACCAAGAAGTAAATGTCCCTTTTATCTGGCTCCCTCTTAATAAAGTTATATGCCAATAACCTCGCTTGATATTGCTTAACATCTTCATTCATGCTCTCACCCTAGTTATTGACATTGTCAGGGTGAATGAACTTGATCTTGTCATGAAGGTTGCGGGGAGGATGAAAATCTGGTTTAGGTGCTTGAAATGCCAAAATCAACATATCAAAATATAATCAAAGTTGTAAGTTGTAATGCCCCAATTTTTAATTAAGGGCTAATGATGATTATTATGGATATTTGTGAATTAATTGGAATTATTATGTATTTTGTGGCAATTTTTAGTTAGTATGCCATAAGTGGTGGAAAATTGAAAGAATGGAATTATTGGTCATACGTTAGTGATTAAGGGAAAATTAATTGCTAGCTAAAAGGATATGAGAACTGTGATTATGTGGCTAATGGAGGGATTAGAGAAGCTAATTGGTTGTTTACTTTATGGGAGCCAATGATAGTATGACATGTGGCAAGTTTGGAAGTAAAGAGAGGAGTAAGGAAAAGTCAAATACTTCAATATTTTATTGTTTCTCTCTCTCTCTTCTCTCTAATTCGGCTGAGCATGGTATGGGGGGAGAAAAAGTCATTATTTTCCTTCTTTTTCAACACTCTTCATCTCTCATCTTTCTCTCTCATGCGTGCAACCATTTTTGGCTAAGGAAGAAGAAGAAAAAGCTTGGGATTAAGGTAAGCAAATGGCCTCTATTGCACAAACTCACTTTATTAATATTGATCCTTAGAGTGAGAGCTTTATTTTGGTGTTTATAGTTTGGCCATTGGTGTTGATTCGAGACCACATAAAATTTTAGAGGTTGGTGAATCAAGAAATCTCTTTGGCAAAGTAAAAGAGGTAAGTGAGACTAATCTATCTATCTAAGTTTTATGCCAAATGGTTTAGTTTGACATTTTTGGAAATTTGGCCTTTAATCCGAAAATGATGACCACTGGGCTTTTGGCATGTTTTTGGCATAGTAATGGTATGTTGGGAATGTATATGGATAGATAGGATTGATTGGGAATTGAATGATTGAGTTTAGTGATTTTGGAAAACTCAGTGATTTGTGTTGCCTAAAACAAAAGCATGATTATGGAGTAGGATTTGAATAATTCTGATGATTTCAATGAATTCCTTGGATTTTTTGTGTGAGAGTAGCTTTGGTAGAAGTTTTGAGTCTATTGGGATCAATTGGACAAGTGTTAGGAATGGTCAGTTTTGCTTTTTTTTTTGGTTTCTGATAAAATCACTCGAGTGAGGGATGAACATCACTCGAGTGGTGATGAGTTCCACTCGAGTGCGTTAATACAAACTTCCTTTTTGCTCTCTGTGTTCTTGTTGCACTTTCGTGGTCAAAGGCAAGTGTTGCCTCACTTGCGAGTGTGGTGGGACATCACTCGAGTAAGCTTCATATCACTCGAGTGCAGGTGTATTTGACACCAAGGACTTGCCTCTCAGGTTGTCACTCATGGTTATGGTGCAAGAGTGTGCCTTCTTACTCACGGGTATGTGGTATTCACTCGAGTGCAATGGGCTGTGCTCTAGTGCTCCTGATCCCTGAAAAGTTTCTTGTGCTCTCGGGTGTATACTTGCTGTTGTTTACTTCCTACTGCCCGAGTGTAGACTGTACCATCACTCGAGTAAGGTCTCCTTCACTCGAGTATCCGTACAATATCACTCTAGTGAGGCTATCTTCACTCGAGTGGCTCAGTGAGAAATACCAGGTTCGAGCTTTCAAAAAGGGGATATTTTGGGATAGTCTTCTAACCCTTTAGAGCTATTGATAGTGTTATTAGTGGGTAATAAAAGAGCAATAATGATAACCAAACTAAGTATTAAGAAGTCATTAAGAATTGGAATAGAGAATTGATTCTTCATCCCTAATTATGAATATAGGATTTGACATTTGCTCTATCGAGAGAAACCAGTGTTAGGACACACCCAGAAGGATCAAGGTAGTGACTCTTCTCTCATGTTGTGTATGATACTTGGTATGCATGTTTATCATTGTGAATGTGTTATCGGCTATAGGGCATTACAGCGTGAGCAGTTCAATGTGAGCCGTAGTAGGGGTGTAATGCTCATGATACCTACCTTAGCTGTTGTATCTGCCGTTGTAAGTGTTATGGCTGCGTTATGGAATCATGGATTCCTGTATGAGTATCCAGCTCGTGGGGCTGCATGTTGTGAAATGTTTTATATAGATCCCACTTGTGGTGATATATGTGATATGTTCATGTGAATGTGAAATACAGCAAGCAGTTCAGTGTGAGCCATCGTAGGGGGGCAATGCCCATGATACCTACCCCGGCCGTTGCAACTGTTGTTGTGATTGCTGTGTTGTATAGATGATTTACTTTCATGCTTTGATGTTGTGCATATTATGAGTGATTTGTTACTATAGGGATTCTTTAGAATCTCACTTTCCCAAAAATAATGTTTAGACAAGGCTGAAGAATCCAAAGGAAAGCAGGTGACGAAGAGTGGATAGAGCTCCTGGCTAGGAGTTTATTTTGGAAAATTGGTTATCATTTTGTAAATCAATTGGATAGTATTGGTGTAATCCCCTTATTATGAGAAACTCTATAAGCAATTATGCCTTGTAGACCCTTTATTAATCAATGGAACCCGAGTGTGTCAGGAATTTATGATGTACTTTGATATGTATGAATAAAATCAACTTGTACAGGACATTTATGCACTAAAATGTGAATATGAGACCGCTGTGAATATGTTTTGTAAACGTTTTTGCAAACCTTGATTTTGGGAAGTTTAATTTTGAATAAGTCACAAATCATCGTATGGTCTCTAATTTCACATAATTACGTTTTTACGATCTAATCTCGGCCTATGGTGGTGAGGGGGTTACATAAGTAGCTAACTATTTAATCACAACTGAAGAAACACCTAATAAAGAAGTTGGCAGTGCCTATACTTGCTGTCTCCTTATTTAAGACCTCAGCAACAAGCTCTTGGCTTACACATTCCTTCTGCTCTGGTACATTGAAGACCTCTAGCTCAAATTGGATCATTAGAAATAATAGGTTTAGCCTTGAAGCAAAGAGCTTTTGAGCAAATTCATTGAGAGACTTTCAAGCATATTGACCACTAGGTTTATTTTACGAGCGTGAATTATGCTTAGATTCATCATTGAGTATAGGATGTTTCCTCTCCTTGGAATCCATGGGGGGGCTTAGACTGAGGGTAGGCTTGGATTGAGGGGTGGTCTTGGACTTAGGGGGCTTCTTGTGCAACTTGCATACCCTATTTAGATGTTTAGGCCATGTAATGAAGCTACCCAAAGCCTGTCCCATTGTTTCTAAATCTCTACTGGGCATAGGGAGCTAATAGTTGGAGACCATGTTGGTCTTGAGCCTTACCTTCATATGCTTGGAGGCATTGGCTAGTTATGAATCATGTTATCCTCCAAGAAGATGTACATGTGGCCTATTGCAATTGTATGGCATCCAGGGCTATCTACAAAACATTTAACATATTTCTCTCCCTAAAGACGATCATGAGGGGGAATGTGCAACTGCCTTTAGTACTTGGGCTGACACTTCACCTTACATCTATAGCCTCGTACTACATTGTTTCATTAGCTCTTGTATTAGAAACTGTATTTGTTTTTACATTTCATCATACTATTGCTCAAGCTTTTCAAATTTTTTTCTTCTTATTTTTACGAGGTTTCCAGTTACCGTAATAATTTTTCATGGTTAATCCAAAGCTAACACTACTAAGTAGACTAAGATGGTCAAGCCCCAATACCTTAGCTCATATGTCCTTATCTAAAGAAAGGTAGCCCTGTGTAGTAACTTCCTAGGACATAGCTTGATGTGTATATAACAATAATGTTAAGATTGATAGCTAATCGAAGATATTACTTCCAAAAATCGGGAACTAATATTAATACTTACCATTTTATCTACCACTTCTTTAACATGGGGATCATTAAAAGAGACATCTTTATTTTGCCTCTCCTTCAACCAGAGTTCATAATGGGGAGGTCTAATACCCTCCCAAATCTCAATAGACAACCCTTGAGCAATGCACACACACCCCTTTCACCCTACCCTGTAGGGATACTTATTTTCTTCACCCTCTCCTTATTCACTTGACTTATTGTCTATGAAAATGTATAACTTTAGTTAATATTAAACAAATACATGCAAGCCTTATCAATTGTGAATAAGTATTACCTTGAATGCCTCCTGGTGACGTGAGAGGACAATTTATGTTCAATCTTTCTATTTGATTATGGACTGAAGTTCATTAGGAATTGTTGTCTTATTGGCCTCTTCTAGATTCTACAAATATGTCTTTGTCCATTCATGATGAAATGTGCATATGTAATATCCTAAAATTCATTCAAGGGCTAAATGACCCCAAAAGCAAGTGTAAATAGTGATAGAGGCTATATTGGAAATAAAGTATGAGTTACAGTTTTATTAGTTAAAGGAAAGCACTCAATTCTGTTATGTTGTGTCAAATATGATTTAAAGCCTAACATGGGTCCAAATAAGAGAGGGAGTGGAGTTTTGGGAAGAAGGAAACCTTGGATGATTATGGTCATTTTACTTGGCCAAGATTTAACCACATATGTTATGTACGACCCAAGGGCAATTTAGTCAATATTACCATATGCAAGGGCAAAAATGAGATTTAGAATTTGATCTCAAGGATAGATTTGGGAAACAAAATGAAGGGTCAAGATTTACCATTAAAAATAAAGATAATAATGAAGAAAGAGATTAGCAACTTTATTTTGTGGAGCCACAAGTTGCCACATAAGTTCTCTTCTTGAACATTTGAAGAGAATGGAAATAGTTACTTTTTCTTATTCTAAAGGCCATATGGTTGTCCCATCCTCACACCATCCATGCAAGCAAGAATTCAATCAAAACAATTCTCTCCTTTTGTAATCAAAGTTGGTCAAGGTATAAAAAGCAAAAAGGAGGAAGAAAAGTCAACACATGGCACAAACAACTTCCACCCCATTTTATCTAATTAATTCAGTTAAGAAGAGGAAGAAGAAAGAGAGAGTTTAATTAATTAATTCTTCACCTTTTTGCTCAAGGAAAAAGTCAATCAAGCATTCAAAGAAGAAGAGAGAGAGAGAGAGAGAGAGCAAGTATTTATCTAATACCCATATCCTTCTTTTTTATTAGAGCCACAATACGGTGACATTTAAGCTCACTTTTATTTTCTCATCTCACTCACTCAAGTCGGCTAAGAGGCTAAGTAAGAGAGAGTAAATATTAATTGACATATTTCCCTTATTCCCATCCATTCAAGTCATCCAAAAGACAAAAAAAAAGAAGAGAAAAAGAAAAAGAAAAGAGAAAGGAACCAATTGAAGAACAAAGGGAATAGGTAAGTGATATTGATCCCTTTTCACCACCAAGATCACCATTTTAGCTCAAAGTGCCTTCACAACCATTGTTCCTCTCACTAAGAGCTTCATTTCTATAGTTTTTGTTTTACAAGGAGAGGTGTTTTGAGCTACCAAGAAAGTATGAAAGTTAGAGAAACCAAGAAAAGGCCATATCAAGTAAAAGAGGTGAGCTTAAGCTTCAATTTGAGCCTAGTATCTTGAGTTTTGGTTGGAGTTTTGACATGTTATGGTGCTGCCCTTTTGTGTGGAAATATTAACCTTATGGTTTTGGTGATGTTAGGAGCATGATCATGATGTTAAATAAGGTCTAGTGATTATATATGATAAGTCTTGTGGTTGAAAATTTGAGAAACCAATTTGTGGCAACCTAGGGTTTGGTTCGGCCAGATGTAGAACCTAATGAAGGAATGTGATTTTGTTATTTTTGAGGTTTCTAATGGATTCTACACAAAAAAATTGTGTGGGAATAGCCTATGATTATGATTTTGGATGAATTGCATAGAAAGTCTTATAATTGAAACTTGAAGTTATTAGGGTTACATGCTGCCAAATTAGAGGCAGTTTGTTTGTGGCTTGTTATCGTCTGGTCAAATGTTGTCCAATGGTTGTGATATTTTTTTAGAATGATAGTAGACATACTAAGCTTTAATTTGATATGTAATATATGCCATTTAGGTTAGTACATTATGAGATATGACTTGTTAAAGTTAAGTATTGAATCTAGAATGTTTTGTGTGGTAGTGAGGATTGATTGGGGTTTCTAGAAATGGTTGCATGTATTTGGCAGTAGGATGTATTTTTTCTTAAACTAGACTTAAAGGGGGTCACATAGGACTTTGAACCACCACTACTACAAAAAGGTTGAAAGGTGGCACACATTTTTTTAACAAGCGCCACATGAGGGTATTTTTTTTAAAAAATTTTAAAATGTTGTGGCGCTTCTAAGCGCCACATCTTTTTTTAGTGGCGTCTATATATATGGCACTTCTCTAGGTCCACATTTAATGCAATTATAAGCGCCACAGCTTTACTTTTTTGTAGTAGTGCACCCCAATTGGAGGTTCCTAGACTAAGTTATGAATTTTAAAAGTTAGGTGAAAATTCTGGTAGCTTGTTGTTATCATGCGAATTTAAAACACTTGGGCTAAATTGTAATAAGATTGAACTCCAAGGGTAGAGTTAAGTACTTGGGGCTAATATAGGCACATTAGCTACTTATTTGGCATAATTCACTAATCTTAAAGATAACCAACTCAAGAACTCAAGTAACTTGAGTTATCAAAGAATTTGGACAAGTAATAACTCATCCATTCTTGAATTCTAACATATAGGATACGATATTTGCCCAGGACGACCAAGGAACTGGTAACCCATTTTTGGACATTAGAAAGGCTATCAGGTAGTAACTTTTCTCTCACATACTATGTATTATTTTACATGCATGTTTTTACCATTGTGATTATTTGTGCTGTGAACACGAGATAGGCAATAAGGCCTTTTAAGCATTTAGATTGAGAAGGGTAGAGGCCTTGTAGAATAGCCAACACTGTAGTATGTCCTATGAATGAAGTTTACATTGCATATTATGAATATCTCTAAATGTTGAATGTATTATGTGTTATAATATGATGGTTGATCTAGCATGTTTAATGTATGTATTTTATATGAGTGATATCTATTACCCCTGAGATTCTTTTGAATCTCTCCCCTTTTCAATAACTAATCTACAGTGTGGGCAAGCCGTTCTAAAGGCAAAAAGGTAATTACGGACGAGTAAAGAACAAGACTGGAAAGACTTATGTTTCCTTTGGTTATCTACTTTTAGAATTTGTATATCTTGTAAATATATAAATGTAACAAGACTAGAATTGGCAGTCAAAGGATGCGATAGTTGTAACCCCAAACATTAGTGCTTTAGCCGAGGTGAATGAATTAGAATCGAGCGACAATACGCTAAGGGCCCATTAGCTAATGAACATCCCATGGGTCTTCAGTAGAGAATACTCTGATATTAATAAATAGAACTAAGAACTGATGAGTGGTAATGAAATCGCAAACCATTCTACGACCACATTGAAGAATTTTAAAATTTTTGAAAAAACCTACTCAAGTGCAGGTTTGAATCCTGTATTGAAGTTGGGACTTCAATTATTTACAAAAGAATATTAGTCTTTGGTTTGCAGTCATTATACTTTCAAACTCATCTAAGGGCCTTGGAAGTTATGATGTTACACGTATGCTAGCCAAGATTTCTTGAAGTTAAATTTGTGCCGAGTGGCATCTATATCATATGTTGACAACAAAGCATACAATTCAAGTTAACATTTTTGACAAGTAAATTGCAAGTAATTAGCAGGCATATATATCTTATCATGAGACTATCCCAAATAATGTCCGTGTGCTTTTTCTTTGCCCTACCCCAGTAACCCACTTTAATAGGAATATTGGTCTTTGCCGCTACACTGATGTAGCTGATGAAGTATGACAAATCAAGAGCTTGACCATCAGAGTTCTAAATTACATGATATTTTCTCCCTTTAGCCTTTACCTTGTTCACAAAAATCAAGGCGCAATGGCCCCTCTTTACAATATTGTTCACATTTTCTACCACATGTTCTCAAGTCTTGTTTCTGGTTTCATTAAGGGGATTATTAGTGACAGAGCTACTACACCTAGCCATTTTAACTGGGAAACATAACTCATTCATTCAGCCACAGGGAACAAAGCAATGGGTTTTCCAAAAGCACATAATGCAAGACTAAGTTAAAACCTACCAAGGTAAAACAAAGTGAAAAATGGAGAATGCAAAATGCATAATGGAGAATGCGAAATGCAGATGAGAAAATATACCTACAAATAGGGAGAATTGAGCACGCGAAGGAATGTGATCTAGCTTGGGCTCCAAAATGAAATGTGAGTTAAGGCAAGTGAAGCAATTGATGCCTGTCATTCAAAAGTCCAACAAAAGCTTTAGAGGTTGTGGCTCAACTGAAAATGATTATCAACTGTTGAAAAAAATCAACCGAAGTGTGAGGTTCTAAGGTTGGTGGGTAACATTCGACCAAAGACAAGTGTGTTAAGTGTAATAACTTGGAAATGTGAGAAGGTATGATATAGTGGGTGTTTTAAAAGAAACTTGACAGCAATTGCTCACAACTATAATTTTAGAAATGTGGCCTTTATTACAGTTCTTGCTAACAACTGTAATGTTTCTTTGAAAGATAGTTAACAATTTTTATGTTACAATCATTAGGCTTTATAAACAATGATGGTTTTTCTTAATAACCATTAGGTATTTGAAATCATATTAAAAAAATTGATGGGTTTTTTTAATAATAGTTATGTATTGACATATTTTTTTATAAATTTTGAGGTTGATTATTTAACCCCATATTACAAATAGAAATTAAAAAATAAAATGATAAATTAAATAAAAAAAACAAAAAATAAAAAATTATGTAGATGAAGGATCTGATGCATCATCAGATTCTTCCTTCTCTTGTAATTTGTCAACCTTCTCATTCAAAGGGCAAACGAGAGATGTTAGTTTCTTCAAGCATTGGTCTATGTTTCATTCCTTTCTCATGTAAACCTTGACCATACGTTGGAGCTTATAGTTCATATGGATAAGCCCTTCAATGGTTGTTGATGGTGGGAGATCATTTTTTAGTTTTATCCCAGGAAGATCAAAAGATAATGAACCAGAAGATCTGTTGTGTTTGTCCATGATATCGTTGAAGAACAAAAGTCAGAAATTGGCTATAGAAGTTGAAATATAAGTAGAGAAGTGGAGTTTAGTTTTAGAACATTTAAAAAGAAAGGGTTTCGTGGATTATCTTACTATCAAATGCATCCTTTAGTATTAAAGATAATTTCTTGTTAAAATTAAATAGAAGTGGAATGGAAAGGATTTCATAGGTTCTCAAGTAGAACATGTCCTTTGGAATGTAAAAGTTTATAGAGCTAAACATGTCCTTGTAAATTGCCGCTGTTACTAACATAAGTAATAGTTATTTATTAATAACTATGTAGTATCAATTGATTTTTTTAGATATTTTTGGGCTACTTTGCCCTAACAACTAATTTTTTAAATATCCAAAATAGAAAAAAAACAATAGTGGTTTTCAGTCATCACCATTACTATTGTCCTCCTCCTTCTGCCCCTCTCCCTCACTTGGCATATCATCGACATCATAGGAAGGAGATGAAGGATCTGACTTGAAGTCATATTCAACCTCATTGTAATAAAGGATGAGGTTTAACTTCTTGTTCAGACTGTTGTCGTATGTAGCAAAATGCCTTGTTGAGCAGTCAAGGTTGGCCAATGTCTATAGTAGAGCCTCTATTTGAGGAAGAGGCAGAAGAGGAGGAGGAGGAGGTAGTAGAGGATGAGCTTGTAAGGGAGGAGGGTAAGGATGACAAAGAGGATGAAGAGGAGGAGTAGCTTATGGAAGAGAAGCAGGGTGAATGGAAAGAGCTCTCTAGCATATGACTATAATAAAGGAGAAAATGATGAGGTTGATGAGGAAAAGTAATAAGAAACAAAAGGAATAGGTCAATTTAAATAGAGTTGAAGTGTACTTTACTCTAAAGTATTTAACTTCGAAGAACTGGTACTTGGTGTTGATTCAAACAAGGTTATGAGAAGGTGCTTTTTACTTTATAGTTGTTCCTTATGATAGGTCATTTTTTGTCCTTCATACTTTACCATCAATTGTTATAACCATTATGTTTTTGTTTTTGTTGATATAATATTGAAAGACAAATCATTTATAAGTGTTAAACGACGGTTGTTCAGTAAGAACCTTCATTTTTTTTTCACTAAAGAAATGACGGCTAAAAATTACAACCATTATTTTTGTGTTTTCGCGAATTCTGCCTCTCAATACTTGACAGTGCTCATATTTAACCGTTAAGTTTTAGTGTTGTAAATTCTTACACAATCTCTGCCTTAACATATATGACGTTTATTTGTTGTAATCGTTATTTACTAAGCGTTATATATACATGAATATGTAGTAATGCCACCTCTTGCGTATTAATGAACTAATTGATAATTGATTAAGTGGAAGTGGGACCCCTGTCTATGGCAATTAAATTGATTCCAATCTAATGGTGGGGTTGTGTTTCTTTTTTTCTTCTCAAAATTTAAGATTCATGTTTAGATTGAAACTGGATAATTTAGATTTATTATTGTATAAAACTATTATTATAAATATAAATAAATAAATTTAAACAGTTAAATTTTGATCTTTAAAGTTTATAATTCCATTACACAAAAAATTAAAAAGAAAATATTATAACAATAGTTTTACAAAATATTAAAGGGTTAAGGTTCAAGTTTGTCCTCAAAAGTTTTCACTGAGGAGCAATATTATCCTAGGATTTTTTTTAGGTTTAATGTTTTCCCAGAAATATTAAAATGGAGTAATGTTGCCCCTTACCATTAAAAAGTTAACAGTCAATGTTAATTTTTTAACGGTTAACATTAATCTTTTAATGGTATGAAGCAACATTACTATGAAGCAAAAATTTCTGAGGTAAATTGGGAACTTGACCTAACATTAAATGGGAACCATCTAATTTTTTATGAGATACTGGGAAGAAAAGGGAAAAAAATAGGAAAGAAGAGGGTCTACCTCCATAAATAGGGATATCAATAATGAAAATCAAATTTAGAGGGAAGGAGAAAGATCTCGCTTGTCAAGTTAGAGGGAAAAAGAGCGCCTTCTCTCTAACTTTTCACTATGCTTTTATGATTTTGTTTATCTTTCTGAAACCCTCCCAATTCTTTATTACTTTCTTCCTTGTCTTCTTGCACTTTATTTGGATTAACTTTTGAGAATAGCTTTTACAATTTATGAAGTAAGTGTGTGAGAGGAGTTTTATCTCGGGTTGTGCAAACCTAGGTTTGGCAAATTGCCAAACACTCACTTCGTCTAATCTAAACTGATTAGTATGTCTACTACCTAATATTATTCTTGTGGTTGTGGGTGGTCCCAACAAAGTGTTTCTTGAGACGAATCCCTAAGCTCGGAAGATGAAAACTATGGTCCTCCCTTTCTCAACTATCAGCTTCAGTTATGTTTGGTGGGGGCATTTGGGCCCCAAAAGCTCAGTGATTAACCCAAACGCCAATGGGCTACTGGGAAAAAAAATTTTCAGTGTTTGGTGGGCTTAATTGTGAAAATAGCTTTTGGATGTTAAAATAGCTTTTATTTAAAGCTCACTGTAGGAGCTTTTATTACAGAGCATTTAGAATTTATTAAATCCGTCCTTGCTTTTATCTCTCTCCTCTCTTCTCTTCTCCTTCGAAATCGGCGCTCGTACACAAAATCTCTTCAAGAGACCAATCGGCCCTTTCTCTACACGATCTTCCCTCTCTCGCCGGCTGAAGGTCATTGTTTAGCTGGATCTTCACCGTCGCTCGAGGTGCGTTACGTGGGTGCTGTCATGAGCAGTGGTCGGCGATGGTTGGGCCTGTTGCTCTTCCTTCTGGTAGCTCGAGTTGTGAGTCACCGATGTTGATGCAGGACGGCGTGTTGTGGAGTCTGGTGGGGAGCTTCTGAGCTGACAGTGGCCGATATGTGATTTTGCTATATGAAAAGTAGATCTGTTGTCTGTCGATCTAACCCATCGTCATCTAGTCTCTTCCCGTCGACATGCCGCTGGCTATCCGAGTCTCTTCTTTTCCTATTGATCTGCTCCGGTGCGTTGTTCATTGTTGTAAGGCCTCTTAACAAATATTTATGGAAGTACATAGAGCTACATTGGTGATTCTTGTTTGCTACGATCTGCTAGAGTAAAAATGTTGTAGGCTCTGTTGCATTTTTAGCTGTTCTTTATTGGCATGTACTCTGTCTCTGTTACATGTATGTTCAGCCTTTAGTTCTTCTATCTTAGTTTTTTAAGCCATTGTTAAATCATACTCTATAAATTTTTGAAGCATTGAGTAAAATGTTGTAAGCTATGTTGTGTTTTTGCGCTGTTCTCTGTTGGCAGGTACTCTGTCTCTATTATGTTTATGAATCATGGGATTTTTTTGCTCTACAGAAAGTTTTCCCCTTTCTCTTTATTTATTTTGTTTATGAATTATGATTGTAGTGATGGAGGTTATTTGCACTTGAGTGTAACCTCAATACCCAACCATGGACAGATCATTAAGTTTTAAAAATAGTATATCAGCTTAAATGCAAATGGTGGTGGAGACTCAAGAGCTAGTTACGTCCCTTTTCCATTTTCTGAAACAGACCATGTAAAATTGAAGTTGAAAAAGGTGCCTATCAATAATTGTTCAAGGAAGAAGCAGCATTTATTCTTAACTTTCAATTTACTCCACGTTTTTCTTTTCTCTTTTGTTATATAACCGTAGGACTAGTTAGATTCGAGTATAGCAATATAGATTAAGGGGGGAACTGTTAAAAGAAAGTTTTTATCAAGAAACATCATCTCATCTATCTTATCACCTTATCATTTTAATTAACTTAGGAGTTACCTCAATATATCTTTTCTGAAACCTTGCATTTTCCATCCTACAAAACTTGTTGAATGGTGTGCACATATATGTGTTGGAGGATGGAGTGTTGTGGTATTGATTATCATTTGCTCCTGCAGTTGAAAGAAGTGATAAAATCATATTAATAAAATCATACTTATCAATTTTTATTAATAATTCCTATTCAATGATGTTGGGTTTTAGCCTTTATATTAATTCATATTAATAAAAACATGCATTTAGTCGTATGTGTGTGTAATGATCAATTTGTATGTTTCCGAAATGATGTTGTGATCAATCTGTATTACTAAATCTTATTCAATGATGTTGTGTTTTAGCCTTCATATTAATTCATATTAATAAAAACATGCATTTAGTCTTGTCTGTGTGTAATGATCAATTTGTACGTTTCTGGAATGGTTGTTTTAAATTATGTTTGTTTTAGGTGCAAATATAATTGAAATAGTGGCATAACAATATGGATAAAGCTGTTTGGGATGATGCGACAACGGAAACTTTTGCGTATGCTTGCATAGAGCAAATTTACAAAAAAGAACGCCAGGGGTTGCATTTTACAAAGGATGGATGGAAGGGTATCGTCGCTACATTTAATGAGAAGATTGGGAAAGAATATACAAGGGCATAATTGAAGAATAGGTTTGATATCCTTAGGAAAGATTTCAAGACTTGGGATTCCTTAATCAAAGAGACTAGTGTGAGTAGAGATCCTACAGGTAAAGTCAACGCATCAAAAGAGTGGTGGCAACGGAAAATACAGGTAAAAAAAATTTAGCAACTTATACAATTAATTGTTTTTTGCTCGAGAATATCGTTTTGTTTAATTAATTAGTTTTTTGTTGCTTGTGTGGTTGCAAGAGAATTCAGCATATAGAAAGTTTAGACACATAAGCCTCAAGTTTGAAAGAGAACTAATGATTATATTCAAGGATGCTATAGCGACCGGCGAGGATGTTTTTGCACCACCTTTTGTAAATCCACAGACACAGACAGAAGATGCTGAGAATGAAGATTTGTACAGACCAACAATGCATGAAGAATAAGGGTCAGAGGATAGTGAAGATATATGTTCGGTACTAACCCCGTGCCTAGTACCGGAGTGACTGATGAGCTTGCTAGCATTGGTCTAACAACAAGCGCTCCATTAACTGGTGGTACTATGTCAGGAAGTCACGGTACGAGAAAGATGGGTGAAGGGTCTAGGCAGAGAAAGAAGTAGAAAGGGCCAGCTTCAAGACAGATCGTTGATGCAGTTAGTGTTATGGCAAATGCATCCAAGGACATAGCAGCAACATTAGATGCTATTAAAGAAGTTAGTGTCGATGCTGCTTTGAATCAGCTGCTTGACATTGACGAAGTCATACGTGATGAGGACTTTTGTCACTGCTGTATCAACCTAGTATAGGATAAGACAATCCGGGAAAAGTTTGTGTCACTCACTAAAAAAACATGGAGTTCGTGGTTCCGTGGTTGCGCTTTAAGATTTATGGCTCTTAGATGTACCTAAACTATGTTTTATTATGTTTGTGACTTCATGACACTATGTGACTTCATGACAATATGCTTTGTAAAAGCTATTTTATGCCATTATCACTTGAATCTGTTTACTGTATGCCTTTCAGTCCTTATTTGGTATTTTATTTCTTCAATTACTCATAATTGAATTTTTAATCACACTCACAGGGTCCATAATCAATGTCAAATTCGAACAATCAACACTTACTTGATATAGTGGAGGAAAATGATCAGTCTCGACTTATATCTCTTATAAACGGGAAATGTGATGAGTATGAACGAATGACCGTATTGATCTGTAAATATTGGGTGCCTTTCATGTGCAAAGAACCTCACAAAACAAATGCATGCACTGGTCGTTTATGGGTACAAGAGGTATTAGCAACCCATGGTTCACGCTGTCATGACATGTTTAGAGTGAAAAAACATGCCTTTTACAGCTTGTGTCATAAATTGGTTGAACATGGCTTACAGAATTCAGTGAACGCTAGGATCGAGGAAATGGTTGCCATGTTTTTGCTCACCATTGGCCATAGGATAGGCAATAGGGTGGTACAGGAACTCTTTCAACATTTAGGGGAAATGGTCAGTAGGCTTTTGCACAAGGTATTAGATGCTTGCATCAATCTAGCTCGAGAAAATATCAAACCCAGTGATTCCGAATTCACTGTATGCCACCCAAAGATAAAAAATGATCCCCGTTATTATCCATACTTCAAAGATGCTATTGGAGCAATAGATGGAAACATTAGGTGTGTGATCACTGGTGGCAATCGGGAAAAATATATCGGCAGAAAGGAATATCCAACGCAAAATGTTATGGTTGTATGTGATTGGGATATGTGCTTTACGTTCGTGTCGGTAGGTTAGGAAGGTACTGTACATGATGCTCGTGTGTTTAGAAATGC
Source organism: Inga leiocalycina (assembly GCA_963242795.1). NCBI lineage: Eukaryota > Viridiplantae > Streptophyta > Magnoliopsida > Fabales > Fabaceae > Inga > Inga leiocalycina. The sequence continues at coordinate 20,434,314 of OY725329.1, read as the reverse complement.
TATTTCAAATCCAGCTATGACCTTCCCTCATTCACCTACAGGTATATTTCAGTCACCTTCCTATCAATTACTTTCACGCCATGTCGCACTTATATTTATCTAACAGTTTGAATTGAATTCAACAATTATTAGGGAAATATTATTTGGCTGATACTGGCTATCTGACACAACTTGGTTACCTTGGTCCCTATAGGTGTGAGCGTTATCATATGCCAGAATTTAGCTGACAACCCGGATTTAGAAATGCTAACAAGACCTTTAATTTTTATCATTCTAGTTTAAGGTCAACTATATAAAGGACTTTTGGAGTATGGAAGAATCGAATTGCATTGTTACAAAACATGCATAAGTACAGCTACCAGACACAAGTACGCATTGTTTGTGCAACAATGGCCCGACATAATTTTATTAGGAGAAATGATGTTGAAGACATGGTGTTTTGCTAGGGTGAAGCTGGGAATCTCATCAATGTAGATAATAATAGCATAGATGAATAGCCTTCCGCGTCAAATTATGGTAGGCGATATTCCATTTAAATGAATCAGTTGCGTGACTCAATTAGAGACCACATTATACGGGACATGTGATCCAATTTATTATGTAATATTATTTCTTCAAATTGTGTTAATTTTAATTTCCAAATTTCCCAACTTTAACTTTTATAATTTTTTTTTCAATTTCAAATTTAATTTCTCTCTTACCATTCTCACAAAAATCACTTATGCTTAAGCCAATCCAAACAAGTTTGTAAAAGCTAAATTGACAAACTCCATTTTTTCAATCGCCAATCTAAACATAAATCACATTACACAATCGGGCTTTTACAAAAAATAAGATTACCAAAAGCTAAATTGACAAATTCCATTTTTCCAACCGTTGTTCCAAACACACACTTCCTCTATAGGGACTGGCGGTTGCTTTGGATCAACTTCTACATGCGGAATGTGATGTTTCTAGTCACAATATTATGTGGAAGAGAAATAAACAAATCCATCCGAACTATTTAGAGCCTCCTTAGCCAACGAATCTACCACTGTTTTTATCATGTACTACCTTTGATCCTAATTATAAGACAAAGTTAACTTTTTTTTGGAGAAATTAAGGAAACTAAATAAGTTACTTAATTATATCATATGTTATGTATCCTTAGATTATATATTAATTTATTAGTCAAATTAATTAGTTTGAAGAAAAATAATATAAATATAAATATTCTAAAGTAATTTAATTAGCTTCCTTAATTTCTCCAAAAAAATCAACTTTGTCTTATAATTAGAACTGGAGGTAGTAATATGGATGATTAAGCTGGCCAATTGAAAGCTGAAAGGGAATGGGAATTAATTGCTCAAATCTGGAGTTAGCAGCAAAAGAAGAGAGGGAGAGTCTAATGAAAATTGAAGAGAGAAGGGCTCTAGGGTTGAAAAAGAGTGAAGAGGGGGCAATTAGGGAAATTGATTAAAAACAATAAATTAGTAGGATGATGTGCAGATTAAAATGATCTCATGTGGAACATTTTTACTAGATAGAGTATGGATGAGTTGGTACTCTGAGAGTACCTAAATATTTCTCATCACATTAAAGACAAATGGAATATTGCATAATGTATTTTCAAAACCCAAAAAACTAAATAAACCTATGGGGAACCAAATCTTTATTTGAATTGAATGTCGAATAAACCCCTTCACACAACTGTCATACAAATAGCTTTAAACATAATAAATTCTTGGCAATTCATTTTCGGGCCTGATAACAAAACTTCAGTTTCTTTGATAGAGACAAAACTTTCAATACTAGCGTTAATTTCAAAAACTCAAATGATGCCTTTGACATATCAAAATTTGGATTCTCAATATAGCGGAAAGTCTAAATACGTAAATCTCTGCAACTATTCTTTTCAGCCTTAACACTCCACTACGCAATAGTGTACATTAAATATTTAAATTAGAAGAACATGTGCCTGACATGGGACCAACAGTCACGTACATGATAACATAATCCTAGATGAACCATGTTCAATCCTAGCACGTCTGCATAATGGCAACTTAAACCTTACCACTTTCATGGTATTCATTTCAATACTTTCTATCTCAAATGTGGTGTCTATGTGGTCTTAAATGATCCGATTAAAGAGGCAATTTTGGCATTTGGGGTTCACAATCACCATATCCTTCATGAGCATACACTACTACAAAGGAGGGGTATATTAATTATATGTAGCGTTTCGCTAAGAAAACGCCAAAGGAGGGGTACCCCTCCTTTGGCGTTTATTTGGTTAAACGCCAAAGGAGGGCGTGTCCCTCCTTTGGCGTTTGAAGGAAAAACGCCAAAGGAGGGGTATTTAATTTTTTTTAATAATTTTTTAAAATATTTTTTTCCTGTGCAGTCCGACAATACTTGATGACCATATATAGTAGTAAGCAAATGACCATATATTTCATCTAATAGGCAAATATTACAATACAAAATGATGATGGTCATTTGTTCAAATAACTACAATGAATAATTATAATGTTTAACAACTACAAAATATATTGTATTAACAATTATTATATAGTGTACAACTAATTTTATAAATGATTAAACAAAATAAGAATAGGCAAGAAAGAAGTTACATGCCTAAATTAACTAATTGCTTGACCATATATTCACACCATTCTTCAATGATTTCATCCATTTGATGGTCAGACAGCTCAGCACAACGTGCATCTTCATAATACTACATAAACAATCATGTATACAAAGAATGAAAATCACTAAATTTAGACACTTTGTCAATTAAAATTAAAACACAATATCAATTGCAACTAAAGGGAACTTACTTTCACAGGAATTACAAGGTGGCGATGAGTAACTATATCTTTCATAAATTTCATAACATAATAACCACAATCATTAACATTCGGCTGGAATGGACACTACAACAATACAATGAAATAGTTATGTCAATTTTTGAATAAATTTTTTTTACTAACAAGAATGGAGTAAATTCATATATAAGTACCATAATCTTCCTCCACGCATAGCTATTGGCTGTGTCATTGCATCTAGAGTAGGTCAATCCAGCTTTTCCTCAATATACGGTTAATGCACTAATAAAACAAAGAAGTTCCTGATTAATTTTGGTTATTCAGTAATCACACACGAAAAGATTTACACATACACCCATATACTTACTTATTGAAGATAATCAGCATATCAGGGTGATTCTCTGGATAAGCAGTTTCTATAGGATCTAGATAGTAAATGCGAGGGCTTTCTGTTGCTGCTGGATGGACAACAATTAATATCCAATGTTCCCTAAAAACACATTTTGAAAATTTTATTTGGACAATCATTTCATGGTAAAAGTGAAAAAAAACATACATTCAAATATTGTCACAAATCACTTACCCTACATTGTATGGCACAAGAAAGAGCTTGTTAGGGGTTGCTCTAAGCATAAAGCAGTCTCTAAGTTCGTTAGATGTGCTTCCAAATCTCTCCCCCTATGCTGGCCAAAGAGGTGTGGGCTAACAAAGACGAATCTTTGCATCCTATCCGTGCCTACTATCTCATCGTGTACAAATGCCTTTATATCAAACAAACAATGTCATTTCCACCAAAAAGAAATTGAATGATGAATAATAATAACAATGATAGACGAATACCTGATCCATAAGTTGATAGCTGTTCCACCTATCCTTCCACGAGTAAGCACATCATTCAACATAGCACCATCATCATGATCAATTACACCTTCTGCATTATAGATGTCGATATGAAAACGTATTTCCTGACCTCCTTGGAGGATCAATTGTAGTACCATTGATGCCAACTGTTGGCGATACGAGACCATTAGTTTGTTGTTTTGTTTGCTAGTAGAAGGTTGGGACTTCTGTTGGGTTGCTGAACAATGTGAGTTCCTCCTATGGCCTTCAATTCTTTTTCCTTTATGACTAGTAGTAACCTACAAAAATTATTAAAATTTAATCATGTAGTTTGTTAGATAGAAGTGCATATAGAATAAGTAGAAGGAATTGTAAATTAAACCACCTTTTGATATGGCTCAATCAGACCTATTGGCCATGCAACATAACCACCAACAACATCTTTTACCATTGTCTGTTCATCTAGAGAAGGGATTGGTAGGAGGGCATCTGCATTTGTGCATACGTCAACCTTGACTCTAAGTGTGTTCTTAGGCAATGGTGAACTATGAAGGATATCAGTGTCGGTGTTGTAGACAACTCCTACAACAACTGCATGCTTGAAAGATTCATCAACATGCAGCTTGCACGCCGATTCGCCCTATGAAAGATGGAGTCAATATTAAGGTACACTAATTTAAAACATAACAAAAAGTTAACTAGAGAAGAAATTAATTACGAAAGGAATTGGGACTTTAGGCATGGAGGGGCAACTATCATTCTTCACACTTGTGCTATCACACATTGGGCTTGGTACTGGCCGAGAAAGCAGTAAAGTGTCAATTTGAGCCTTCAATAATGTATTTTGCTCTTGCATCAATCGCATATTATCGTTAAATTCTTCTATTTGGTGTCGGTAGATAATCATCTGCTCATCTACTTGATTCTTGTAGCCACTCATCTGCTGTTCCAGTTGCTGCTTGTAGTCACAAATCTCCTCCTTTAGTTGCATAAAGTCATTTTTGTTATGTCGCTTTTGGCATCCGAAGTATGATGTTTGGGTGACTGCAAAACCAGTACCACGAAGACGACCATCATACTCAGGAGCTCCAAGAGCTCTGCTGAGTAAATTGTCATGACCAACATAATTCATCAACTTTGGTTGGTCTTGCGTCATTTTTTGCTATCACAACAACACTTGCAATAATATTAGTTATTATAAAATAGAATCATTTAATCAAAGCAAAATATTTATGAATAATCCACCACTTACACAATATTCTACAACTTCTCTGGCTTGTTCGCAGGGAATGTCTCCTTTTCTTTAGTGACGCCGGCCAGCCACAAATTATGACGTGGCATGTGTGTGACATCAGAATGTGATTGTTTGATCTTTATAACAAAGTTAGTTGCAGTTAAAAATTAGTCATCTAAATTATATTCATATGAAATGATTATAAGTTCTTACCAATTGTTGCTCCAACTTTGCATATGATAGTGGTCCTTTTAAGTACCGGTATGCCATGTTGCTTGTGCTTTCACGATTTCTATCACTTCGTTCCTTTTTAAATGCAAATAATTTCAATAAATATTAATTTCAATTACATTGCAAGTAGTCTATAAGGGCTAATATTCTATTACCAGAAACTTCGCTGTAGTATGTGTGCTCAAAAACTCATCCCACTGCTCTTGTGTTATTATTCCATCGTACAACTATGGTGGTGTATGAATGATATTGCCACCTGTGTCCCGCGAGTAGAATTTGATAAGATTGAAACAAAAACATCTCAAAAGTTTGCCACATTTTGCGAGCACGAATTTGTCTTTGTCGTCATCGATAATGAAGATATACTGTAACAAAAAAACCACACATGCTTTGTTAGATTGTAATTCTTGCAACAAAACAACCAGAATAATAAAGTAAATAATGTTTACCTTAACTAAACTCAGAAGCATATCAGAATAGTCCTTCTTTGCCCGTCTCCAATCTAAAATTGTAATGGGGACTCTTTCTTTGACAATAGTCCCAATATAATTAATAAAGTTGCTAGCATTTTCACCAATTGGGTTTCCCTTGTCATTCCACTCAAGCTCTAACATAATGCCCTTGCTCCTTAGTTTGATCAGTTTATGCATCACAGTCCTACCTCAAACTACAGCGGCTTCAAAGGCTGCTTGCTCAATGTGAGGATCAACTGCATCTTCATTGTGGGCTTCAAAGGCTACTTGATCATTGTGGGGATCCATTTTCCTACAAGTTAAATAAACAAGACAAAAATATCAGTGCATATTAACAATCATAGTAATAAAAGTAAATTAAGTTGGAATATATGAATACATGTAATAAAACATACATACTAAAAAATCAAGACACTCATTATCATCTTTTTCTCTTTCTTGTTTGATTTAAAAACCATGTCCCCTCTTTATGATCATATCTCATATATAAATGTTCGTCTTCATCTTCTTCTTCATTTCTATCAATATATCTTGACCACAACATCTCAAAGGAAAGAGTATCCTCAGGAATATTCAAATATTCATTACTTTTAGTACCAACTTGTTCTTGATGATTCTTGTTTGATGGAACTACAATGGACCAATTCTTCTTAGCAGGAACGGGAATGAAAAACACTTGTTCTGCTTGTGATGCTAAAATGAAATGATCATCTTTATACCAAACTTTAGAAAGGTTTACTTGAACAAACCCTAACTCATCTGTCCGCAATCCACTATTGTTGTTAACCCACTTACACCTGAAGACAGGGACCCTCAACACAGTATAATCTAACTCCCATATTTGTTCAATTACACCAAAGTATGACATTGGTGCGTAGATAAGGTGTATGTCTTTGACACTAGATCTATGCCAAGAATCAGCAACAAGTGTGACCCCAATATTTTGCATCGTGCTCCTTGTATCATGTTCTTGTGTGTAGAAGGTGTAACCGTTGATTGCATAACTATTATAAGATAATACACTTAAGCTCGGTCCATTCGATAGCCATCTCAAGTTTTCAGAAATTAGATCAGGATTCCTCTTTACCTCATCTTTAATGCACCTTTTTAACCAACTTGGAAAATATTTGTTGTGTTCCTTTGTTATAAAATTTTCATTCCTGTCACCATGTGCCAATTGAAGTGCGGCCTTATGTTCGTCAACAAATGGTTCAACCTCATCAGTGTTATGAAGCACATACAAGTGAGCTTGTTACCATTCAGTCACCGATATCCTTATTACATCCTTCCCACTTGTTCCTTTCCCTAATCTTCGCCCATCATGACGAGACTTGGGGATACCTACGAGGTCAACATTTGATAGAAATTCAGCACAGAAGTCACTTGCTTCTTCAACCATATACCGCTTAGCTATACAACCCTCTGGTCGATATCTATTTTTCACATACCCCTTTAAAATTTTCATAAATCGCTCATTCGGGTACATCCATCTCAAGTACACTGGACCGCACAAATTGAACCTCTTTCACCAAGTATATAGTTAGATGACCATAATGTCAAAAAATGAAGGGGGAAAATATATTTCAAGTTCACACAGAGTACAAACAATCAGCCTTTGCAAATCTTGCAACTTCGTTGAATCAACCACTTTATTGCAAATCAACTTGAAGAACATGCAAAGTTTAGTAATGGTGTTCCTTACTTTTTTGGGTAAGATTGACCATATACCAATCGGTATGAAATTTTGCATAAGCACATGACAATCATGAGATTTAAGGTTCTTTAGCTTCAACTCTTTCACTGATACAAGGTTCTTTATATTTGAAGAATACCCCTCTGGAACTTTAATTCCTTCCAGAAATTCACAAAATAATTTTTTCTCTTTCCTCGATAGAGTGTAAGCCGCTGGAGGTAGATAAGTATGGTGCCCTTGCTCAATTAGTGCCAACTCTTCTCTTATTCCCAAATTAACCAAATCCAACCTCGCATTTACACTGTCCTTGCTTTTTCCTCGTATACTGAGCAATGTGCCAATGAGACTATCACATATATTTTTTTTCTATGTGCATCACATCAAGAAAATGCCTCACATATAAGGACTTCCAATATGGAAGTTCAAAGAAAATAGAATTCTTTTTCCAACCGGTTGTCCCGAATTGTTTTGCAAAAGGCTTACCAAAATCGTTATCCATGTGCTTAACCTTCTCAAAAACCTGAGCACTGGTCAACAACTTCAGTGGGCTACCTTCTTCTGACTTACCATTGAAAGCCTTTTTCCACTTCCTCCAATGATGTGTTGATGGTAAGAATCTTCGATGTCCCATGTATACATTTTACTTACAATGATCTAGTCGCATTGAATGAGTGTCATCTTCACATATAGGCACGCACAATATCCTTTGACGCTATATCCGAACAAATTACCATAAGCAGGGAAATCATTAATTGTGCCAAACAACATGGCTTTCAAATTGAAACTTTCTTCCCTGTACCCATCATACACATTGACACCTTCTTCCCAAAGTAGCTTCAAGTCATCAATTAAAGGAGCCAAGTATACATCTATATCATTTCCAGGTTGCCTTGGCCCAGAAATTAACATAGACAACATCATATACTTGCGTTTCATGATCAAGTGTGAAGGAAGGTTATAAATCATCAATATCACTGGCCATGTACTGTGTGTACTACTCTGAACCCCGTGGGAATTGATTCCATCAGTTGAAAGTGCAAGGCGTAGGTTCCTTTCTTCATTCGCGAAATCAGGATGGTCATGATCAATTTTTTTCCATTGAGGGGCATCCGCAGGGTGCCTCAGGTTCGTGTCTTCAATCCTTTCATCTGCATGCCACGTCAACAACTTAGCAATCTCCTCATTACCGTATAATCGCTTGAATCTTAGAATAATTGGAAAATACCATACGACCTTCGAGGGACTCTTTCCTTTCTTTTTCCCATATCGAAATGCATTACATTTAGGGCACTTCTCTAACGTTGCATATTGATTTCGAAATAATATGCAATCGTTAGGGCATGCATGAATCTTCTCATAACCCATGCCAGTTGTAGAGCAAAGTATTCGCTTTGCCTCATATGTCTTAGTAGGAAGTACATTTTCTTCTGGGAGCATATCTTGCACAAGTTCAAGTAGTACGGTGAAACCAGAATCACTCAATCCACATAGCGTGCTTTAAAGTTGTACAATTTCAACACTGCTAGCAATCTTGTGTATTTGTACTACAAGCATATAATGGCTTCTCTGCATCACCTTTCCACTTCTCATATTCTTGAGAACGGTTATGAAGCACCCCTTCAACTGCATTTAGCATTTCTTGAAGACCATCATCTTCATCACACATGCTTGAGTCAAACTCATTCGAAGCACCAATCATGGTATGTATTTGACCACGATCTGCATCATCCGTCTCACCGTGCCTTGTCCATCGTGTATATGATTGATCAATTCCATGAGACACTAAATGATCTAGCAAATCAAGTGGACTAATCCGCTTTCCATAACAACAAGATAAGCAAGGACATAGGATTTTGTTAGGATCATTTGCATGCTCGCTTGCAAATCTAATAAACTCTTTCACCCCATCAATATATTCTCTTGAGCACCGATTAGATGACATCCATTTTCGATCCATCTATACCTTAAACATATATATTTTTATAAGTGGTCAGTTGCTTGCCTCTTAAAGTTCTCTTTATTTGTTATTTATTTTTTTAAAAAAGTAAATTCAGCAGCATAACATTCCAAAATTTAAAGTTTTACAAAATATTAAACACTCTTCTTAAATCACAAATAATCAACCAATTAATCCCACAACATCTAAATAATGTTCACAACTCACCACCAAATAAATCATATTGGCCAACACTACTACATGTCGTAATTAAAATAATTGGCTCCATAACAAGCCAACAAAAATACAACCCTGCGTTTATTAAATTAATTGGTTCCAAAATAATCATTGATTAAACTACCAGCGGCATTTATAATATTTCTACCCAATTTGACCATTTCAACAGTGCCATTCCCAACTCTTTCACTATTAACAACATGTACTTCTATAGAAAAGTATAAGCAAATATATAATAGTAATACATATTTTAATTAAAAAAATGTGAATAAAATGTTAAAAAACAAACAACACTTACAGGAGCTTCTGTAGAAAGCTTTGTACTGCAACCAGCCAAAAAGAAAAAGAACACCAGGGAGGAAGCTTTGTACTGCAACTAGCCAAAAAGAAAAAGAACACGTGTGGGAGGAAGCTTTGTACCGCAACAAAGCTCTATACTGTAATGAAAGTGGCAAAAAAATGTTTACAAATATTTACACGAGGAGGAGACAAAAAAAATAGGAAGTGGGGGACCAAAGAAGCTTCTACTTGTTGCCGGTCAAACAGAGGAGAAGGGGTGGGGACAATAGAAAAGAAAAGCAGGAAAGCGATAATGGCGAGGGTTAAAAATTTTTAACATTTATATTACCTTTTATGGCGCTTATATAAAAAGTGCCAAAAAAGGTGTGAGTATCTATGGCACTTCTTATATAAGCGCCATTAATGTTATAAAACAAAACTGAAACCTTTGGCGCTTCCTTAGAAAGCGCCAAAAATTCCTTTAAAAAAAATTATAAAAAAACTAAATTAAAGCTGACTGAATTTTTTTTTCTATTATAATTTTTTTAACATGTCTTAGGCGTTGTACATGTGCATTTATAAGGAGCCCTGCTGCCGTATATGGCTTCCTGTTGGTCACTTCAATTAATACGAATATAGTTCATATCACTAACATGGATCAAAGTGGGAATCAGAGGGAGCTAATTAATGGTGGGGCTGTGTACAGGGAATTAGAGCAAGCAGCTTTGAATACTTCAGAAATGCCAATTGCCAACTATCATAATATAGTTGTAATTAAAAAAAAACCATTGCGTGATACACCAAGTATAACGGCATATTATAAAAGAAGTCATGATTCTCATCAAGTAAATGGCCAACCTGTGATTCTTTCCCAACAGCGAGCTCTGACGATGACTTTCAACGGTCGAGGGAGTTGAGGAAGAGCGTGAGGGCAAGGAGGAGCGTGAGTAACATGTTCAGAGAAAGATAGAACCTCATTGACCAGTCTTGTGGCGTTGGTTTCTTCGTTGCAAAACACCTTCTGGTTTCGTGCCTTCCATAACCATTGAACTCCAAAGCTTGTACACCAAATAGGATTGCTCCTACAAGTCTGCAGGTTCTTCTTCAATGCGCAGATGCAAATATGCAATGTCACAAAAAGTGATTTATGTCCAAGCTCTTCAAGGAGCTGTCGAATGGCTAGCTATAAAGTTTGGAAAGTGATTTATCAATGTATAGATTACTATTCAAGATAGATATGACTTGCCTTGTCAATGAAAAAAACAAATACGCAGGTGGAAGCTTTCACGTGATTCTTCTCCATTCTTTTTTGACTTGACTTTTCAGTGAATGCCATAGCTTTCACGTGATTCTTCTCCCTTCGTTTTTTTTAATATATGTGGAAGCTTTGGCGTTTTATTACAAAACGCCAAAGCTTCCCATCTTATCCAAAAAAAAATCTACAATGATCAATGATTCATATCCTTCATTTTTTTTAATATATGTGAAAGCTTGGACGTTTTATTATAGAACGCCAAAGCTTCCCATCTTTTTTTTTTGGTTCAAAACAAAGCTTCCCATCTTGATCCAAAAAAAATCTGCAATGATCATATGATTCATATCCTTCGTTTTTTTTAATATATATGTGGAAGCTTTGGCGTTTAATTATAAAACGCCAAAGCTTCCCAGATCTTCGTTTTTTTTAAATATATGTGGAAGCTTTTATCTACACCCATCTTTGATCCTTTTTTTTTATATAGGAAGCTTTGGCGTTTTATTATAAAACGCCAAAGCTTCCTATCTTGGAAAACACCAAATCATATATACATTGCATTATATATATAATATCGGTAAAACACCATGCATGTGGTGACCCTTGGCTCTCTCCGTTCTTTACTTTATAGACATACACACACCAAAAATGTAATTATTATATATTACTATATGTATACTGTTTTTTTTTGTCAACACTATATGTATACTTTTAATATATAAGTTAGACTCTGCTTGTGCTGACTCAGTGAACGCATGTGACCCTGTTTACACCCTTAAGATGTGCATGATTGGTTTGGACAGAGACAAAGCTTCAGTTTTCTATAAAGATCAATCTACCTCTATAGCCCACATGACCGTGAAATCTGGAATCATAAACTTCCTATTATATATATATTTTTAAAAAAATATAAGATGCTCTGGCGCTTCTTAAGGAAGCGCCACAGTTTACTATTATATTTTCTTTTTCATAAAAAACAAAATATAGGAAGCTTTGGCACTTCCACATAAAACGCCAAAGCTTCCTATTGTTTTTTTAAAATAAATTGAAGGCCTTGTTTGGCGCTTGTTCAGAGAAACGTCTTACAAGGTTAACGTCAATTATGACGTTTATAATTGTAAGCGCCAAAGCTTTCAAATAATTTTGATTTTAAATAAATAAATAACTATTTTTGGCGCTTCTTTAAAAAAATGCCACAAGAGCTACGCCACTAAAGCCCCTTTTTGTAGTAGTGATATAGCTCACACCCTACGGCTCATTTTTATTCATAAAACACCATTGGACGCAGTGCCTCAACACATCCTTTCATCGATTCCACGAATCAACAAATTATGTGACCATACCTTGGTATCAATATGATTTAAAACTCATTTCTCATATCATCCCTGACAGCTACAATCACTAGAAGGTTTGTGCCAACCTAAGTTAAGCACCACAATTATAAGCAGCTTGCTCAAACCAACTTCTCTATTATAAGATCTCAAAAAAAATGTCCTGATGAAACAAGACATAAATAAAAATGTGAGACCCAACTCAATATTCCTACACAAGTAAAACTCCTAAATGAAATTGTTGAATTAGAACAAAGATTAGGGGTCTCCTTATTCAGTAACTTTGTCATTGATGGGTGTCAAAAATAATTGATGTACGTAATATATCTCTTAAGACCAGCACCTTACACCGGAAAGATTGTTGGCAGCAGTACCTATAGAAACACAATTAAAGTATAGTTTGAGTCTCGTCTCAGGACACTTCCTTAGGAGATATTCTACAACCTCCTAATAAATCAAGAAGCACCACTCCCCAATATAAAATGAACACTTCATTCAGAAAGCAGGGTGACAGAATAGCAGAAAGATAACAATGTAATTAAAAAAAGAAAGAGGAGAGGATCTCGGGGAAAGAGCTCGGTGTCCCCTAACCTCGATGCTTTGTGCTTACCTTAGATCATGCACAACCTTTTATAGGTAGAGAAGATGTGACTGTCGAGCAACCATAATGACGGCTTAATAACAATCAAAACAGCAGTTACAAAACAAGGATATATGAAGATTTAATATAATAAAACTATTTAAATATCATTAAAACCGATTAATTAAATCACATTAAAATTCCAACGATTATTTTTAGCGGTTAATTCAAAGACTCCTCTTATTAATTTTTCTATTAACTAAAGCTCACATTTTATTATATATTAAAGCATTCTCAATCTTAAGTTATATGAGATTTTTTTTCTTTGATTCGGCCATATACAATATTTGCAACAATTGGAATCCACGTAAGTGAATTATTGAACAGGGCAATTATTAAGAGTTTCGTTTGGTGACGTGCTGGGGCCCATTGCTTCTTCAATATTGTGGCTTTCATTTTGCATCAGGGAGAAATTGGGTGTTTGTTCTTCTCACGGTCTAAATCTTATCACTCTTATAGAGTCAGACTATATGTATCGGTTTCCAAACAATCACCGATATTTGCTGTTGTACGGTTCTCTTCATTTCTGCTATATATGTCGGTATCCAAAAACTTGCCCAAAGTGTCTTTTTTTCTTTTTTTCTTTGATATGGCAGCGGTTTGTTTTTATGGAATATAATATACACCTTTCATTTTGATTATAAGTGACATTCAACCAATTCATGAAAACTAAGAAAGAACATTTAAATAATTAAATTTTAGCTAAAGTATATTTTTGGTTCTTTAAATTCGTACTAAATTTTAGTTTAGTCTTTTAAATTTATAAAATACATTTTTAGTCCTTTAATTTTAACACCATAAATCTCAATTAACAAAAAATGACTCAGCATTTTCATTAAGTATGAGCTGTTCTGGATGGTCTAAGAGCATTTCATCAGCGGAAATTTAGCCCAGGTCCCACAATCTTGATGTCTTTTGCATGTTAATTATTTTTAAAATGAAGGAGACAGAGTTCAGTATGGGGAGAAGTTATAAGGATATGACGGAGAGTCGAGTGGGAAAGGGGGAGAAGTGATCAAGGAAAGAAAAATAAATCAAGCTGATGGTATGTTTTTATTTTATTTGGATTTTATGTCTGTGAAAATTATTTTAAAATTAAGATTTTTTTATCAAAATTAATATAATAGATTTTGGGCATAGAAGCTCATGAATAATCATAAATTAAATAGGCTATCTTGGACAAGAGTTTTGATATATAGTGCCTTAAAAATGTGGAATAACTCACAGGGACTATATAACATTCAACCTTTCCAAATAAAGATTAAACATGCATGTAATTAAAGATTAGCTAAGGGTAGTAGAAGCCATAAATTAGGATTGAATATCTACCATCCCAAATTGTGGCCAAAGTATAATTTCTAAAAATGATGGGTCAACAAGGGCAATTTAAGAAATTATGCCTAGAATTTCATAAAAATCCCTGGAAACACGTAAAAGTAAAAGAAGAGAATAATTTTCTCATCATCTCATCATCTCATCATCTTACTCTCTCTGTCGCAACCCACATCCTCTCGCTCTCCTTCATGGCTGGCAACGATACAGATATCTCACTATCAGTATTTATTTTCCACTCACATATCTATCCTTAGTCGCTACTTCTATTGTTTAGTTGTAAGTTTTCTAAATTGATGACTACTCTACCAATATCTTATTAATAAAATTCCTTTTCAATCCATAACAAAGCATTAAAAAAATGTCAAAAGTGCTGGACATATATGCATGGCGTCTTCATCAATTTTTTTTTTAATCAAAACGTCTTCATTAGATTCACCTCATGGTTTAATTTTTTTTTATCAGACATGGTTTATTTTATTTGAATGAAGGCAAATGCTTTAGGAGTTGTCTTTTCAAGGTTTTTTTTTTTTTGCTCGAAATCTTTTCCAGGTTTTATTATAATGGTATATGGTTTTTCCTTTTTTTGGTTTATTTGCATTTGATTTTTTTTGTTTCAACGAATTTATTTAAATGAAGACAAACCCATTGGAACACTTTTTTTTTCTTTTATTTCTGTTTGTTAGTTTTTATTCATTTTACAAGCTAAAGGGAAGTTGTGACCCAATTGAATTAATTCATATATTTTACAGAATGATTTGAAGTTTGGAAAAATAATCAAAAGCATAGTTTGAAAAATATTTCTTTCTTTCCATTCAAAAAATATATATTTCTTTCATTACAGTTAAGCACATGAGTTTTTGTCCAATAGCTTGTTACTATTAATCAAGAGATAGGCTTACAATCATGTAAAGAAAAATGACTCCTACTTTATATAGTCAATAATTATTTTGGTTTATTACTATTTTTTTATATAGAAAAAGTCCTTGTAATGGATAGCCGCAACAACAACACAAGTGAATTTGCTCCTCCTCAACCTCAAGGACCTCAAACTGAACAACAAATTAGTGGGCATGTGGCTTTCAAATGATGCAATGAACATTAACAATAATGCCTCTTAGCCTATAGTAAACGGGGGTGAAGAAGATTCTGTTATCACAAAAAAGAGACGAAAAACTTCAATGGTATGGAAAGATTTTAAAGAAGTTCAACTTACTGATGGTGTCAAGAAAGTAATGTGTCTGTATTATAAAGAAAAGCTAGCTACTGGTGAAAGGGGAGCTAGCACTAGCCATCTTAAGAGGCATTTGGAGGGTTGCTTTAAACGTAGGTTGTTTGTCTCTCGACAAAATAAGCAAACCACCATACAATTTTCACCAAGTGAATCAGGAATTAATCTTTTTATTACTCCTGGCACTAAGTACTCTAATAAAAAGATGAGAGAAATCTTAGCTACTGCTATTATGGTGCATAAGCGTCCTTTTAGCATGGTGGAAGATGATGTTTTGATGTGGGCCTTTGAATATACAAATCCCGATTTTAGAAAAGTCACTCGTAAGACTGTTAGAAGTAATTGCCTCAAATTGTATGAAGATGAAAATAATACTTTAAAAAAATGTTGAAAAATGTGAGCAAGGTGAGCATTACAACAGACATATGGAAGTCAAGTCATCAAGTAGCTGAATATATGGTTGTTACTAGCCATTTTGTTGATGATATGTGGAATCTTAAAAAGAGAGTTTTGAGTTTTGTTAGAGTGCTTGCTCCAAGACGAGGAGTAGATATAGCAAATGCAATTTTCAAGTGTTTGAGATCATGGGGTATTGAGAATAAAATATTCTCAGTTTCTGTTGATAATGCTAGCTACAATGACACTTGCTTAAGAACTTTGAAAGAGAATTTGTCATTGAACAATAAGTTGATACTTGGCGGGCAACTAGTTCATGTTAGATGTTGCTCACATATCCTAAATTTGTTGGTGCAAGATGGCCTTAGTACCATTAAAGATGTCATTCACAAAATTCATGAAACAGTCAAGTTTATAAATACCTCATATGCAAGGCTGAAATCTTTTTGTAAAGTTGTGGAGTTAAAGGGTTTGAAAGAAAGTAAGCTTATTCTTCATTGTCCTACAAGATAGAACCCTACATTCTTGATGTTGATGACTACAATAAAATTCAAGTATGCATTTTCTGCTTATAATGAAAAAGAGCCACATTATACTTACGTACCCAATCCTGAGCATTGGTAAAAGATTGAGAAGATTTGTCATCTCTTAGAAGTTTTTAATGATGCCACTCATGTCATCTCAGGTAGTGTATAATGCCCCAAATTTTGATTAAGGGCTAATGATAATTATTGAGAATAATTTGTGAATTAAAGATTGAATTATTATGTGTTTTGTGGCAATTTCGGTAAATGTGCCAAAATCAGGGAAAAATTGGAAGAATGGAAAATTGTCGGTTAATTAGTTAGTGATTAATGAGGAAATTAATTACTAACTAAGAAGAAATAAGATGTGTAACCATATGGCTAATGGAGTGGTTAGAGTAACTAATTGGTTACTTACTTTATGAGAACCAAGGAGGTGTTGACATGTGGCAAGTGAGTGTGAAGGGAGAGTGGGTAAGTAAAGTCAAATGGGAATATTTTATCATTTTCTCTCTCCTTTCCCTCCCTCTTTTTCATTGAAACAAGTATAGGCATGGGAGAATAATCATTGCTTCATCTTCCTCACACTCTTGCCTCTCATTTCTCTCTCTTGTTCAGCAGCCATGGGAGCTTAGGAGAGAGAAAGGAAAATCTTGATTTTAAGGTGAGCTAATGACCTCAAATGCAAAAAATCACTTCATTAATCTTATTCCATGGATTGGGAGCTCCATTTCTATGGTCTTAGATTGTCCATTGGTGCTAGTTTGTGCCCTCAAGGAAATCTAAGCATTGGTGAATCAAGGAACCTTTTTGAAAAAGTTGTTGAGGTAAGTAAAATGAACCCTTCTATCTATGTTTTGTGCCAAAAGATTAAGTTTGGAATTTCTGGGAATTTTGGCCTTATTTTCAAAAATTATGGTCATAGAGAGTTTGGTATGTTATGGTCATGGAAATGGTGTTTTGGTATATGTTTGGAATAGATAGAAATGGGTTGGAGGTTGAAATGTTAAGTTTGGTGATTTTGGGAATTTTGTGTTGAATGTTGCCTAAAAACCAAAGCATGATAATGGAATAGGAATTTGGTAGTTTTGATGTTTCCATTGGATTCATTGTGTAATTTTATATGGGAGTAGCCTAGGTTGAGGATTTAGAATCATTGAAAACACTTGGGCAAAGATTAGGAAATGCTGTCAACTTTACTACACTTTTGGCTTCTGATAAGCCTCACTCGAGTACAACATGATGTGTTCCCTTTTTCCCTTTAAATTTTTGGGTGCACTTCCATGCAAAAAGCCAAGAGTGTTGTCTCACTTGTGGGTATTATGGATTATTACTCGAGTAAACCTTGTCTCACTCAAGTGTGGGTGTATTTGACACTATGAACTCACATCTCGGGTTGTTACTCGTGGTCAATTTTGAAGAGTGTGTCTTAACACTAGCGAGTATTAAGCCATCACTCGAGTGCCAAGGTCCCTGCTCGAGTGATATTCCCTTTTGAAAGTTCTTGTGCTCTCGGGTGAGCACTTCCTGAACCTCACTTTGGGGAACTTGGGTGATCATTCGGCTATCACACGAGTGAATTGAGTTATGCTTGAGTGCAGCGATCATTTCTGGTTTCTGTCATTTCTTTATGCTCTTGGGTGGACACTTTCTGTACCTCACTTCGTAGGACTCGAGTGAGCATTTGGCTATCACTCGAGTATTGCTTCCAGGACTCGAGTACAAGTCCATCATCACTCGAGTGAGGCCTTCTTCACTTGAGTAAAACAGTGAAAAATCTTTACTTTCACTTCTAAAAGGGAGATCTTTAGGATAGTTCTTTCAATCCTTTAGGGCTTTTGTAACTTCTTAAAGGACATTAATGATATCCAATCTAAGTATTGTGAAGTCATTTTAGTATCGGAATAGAGAATAATACTTCGTCCCTAATTATGAATCGTAGGATTCGATATTTGCCCTACTCTGGAGAGACCAGTGCCAGAGCACGCATGAAAGGACCAAGGTAGTGACTTTCCTCTCATGTTGTGTATAATGCTTGGTATATATGACTTATCATTGTTTGTTGTGAAAATATTTGGCATGAGGCCATTGTGATCTCGAAAATGTGTTATCTTCCGTAAGGCATTACAGTGGGAGCAGTTTAGTGTGAGTAGTCGTAGGAGGTGATGGTTATCACACCTACCCTTGCCTTTATATCTGCCGTTGTAATCATCGAGGCTACGTTATGGAATCGTGGATTCCTGCTTTGATAATATGCCAGTGTGGCATTGGTGTAATGGGAAATATTTTATTTGGATCCCAAATGTGGTGATATATGTG
The DNA here is from genome assembly GCA_963242795.1 of Inga leiocalycina. Classification (NCBI taxonomy): domain Eukaryota; kingdom Viridiplantae; phylum Streptophyta; class Magnoliopsida; order Fabales; family Fabaceae; genus Inga; species Inga leiocalycina. The sequence goes on along the minus strand of OY725329.1, from coordinate 20,415,559 downwards.
ATATGAACATGTGATTGTGCAATACAGTGTGAGCACTTTAGCTTGAGCAAACATAAGGGTGAAGCAAATCATACCTACCCCTGCCGCAGTAACTGTCGTTGGGTTTACGATGTGTGTTGTTATGATTTTCTTACATGCTTTGTGGTTGTGCATACTATGAGTGATTTGAGACTACGGGGATTCCTTAGAATCTTACTCTCCCAAAACAAATTTCCAATAGGACTAGTGGATCTAAAGAGAAACAAGTGACGAAGGGTGGTTAGAGCTCTTAGCTTGAAGTTATATTGTTGGATAACTGGTTATCATTTTGTAAATCATTTAGATATTGTGTTGGGAATTACATGTATATTTTGGAAATATTGAATAGTATTTGTGTAATCCCCTAGTTAAGGGAAAATGGATTATGGGCATTGGTGCCTTGTAAAACCCTTATTTTATTAATAGAACCTGAGTGTATTGGAAATTTACATTGTACTCCGATATTTATAAATGAAATCGAATTGTACAGGCCATTTGTGTATTGGAATTTGAATATGAGACCGTTGTTGAACAAGTTTTGTGAAAGGTTTTTGTAAACTCTTATTTGTGAAGTTTAATTTTATTAAGTCATAAATCATCTTACGGTCTCTAATTTCACATAATCACATATTTACAAACTTAATCTTGGCCTTGCATGAGATGGGGGTTACATTTGTTGTTATCAGAGCTATAGTTCCTGGCATGGGCACGATTTGCTAGGATAGTTGCCTTAGTCATGGATGATGACTTAGGATTGTTTGTTGTATACATATGAGTATTTCTGTTGTTTGTGGATATATATAAATTTTAAGGACTATGTGTATACATTTGCTATGGTACTGACATGGTGAATCATTTGTAGAGTTAAAAGACAAAATGGTTCTCCTTAGACTCAAACCAGGGGATCTAGAGGTGGAGGAATTGAATGACAATCCACCTGATCCAATGCGAGAAATGATGAACTTGATCAAAGAGCAAAGAGACATGATTGTCGAGCTAAGAGAAGAGCTTAGGGAAGAAAAGGCCAAGCAAAATGAGGAAAAGGTCCAATATACACGTGAGGAGACCCAGGAGGAAACCTAAGCAGGGACTCGTCATGAGGAGACAGCTGAGGGGTCCAATCGGTCTCATGGGTCCCCACCTTACACGGTGCCTAATCAGGAATCACAAGGGGTACCAGTTCATAAGGAAAGAGACTTGCAATTATGGGTCTCTAAGTTTTGCAAGATCTACGTCTAGTGTTCAGAGGGAGATTTGAACCCCAAGCTGTTGAGGACTGGTTGAACCGATTAGAGAAGATCTTCAAAGTCATCGAGTATCCAACGAAGGTAAAGGCAAAACTGGTAGTGTATTAACTAGAGGGAGATACAAACCGGTGGTAGAGGAATATTGCTATGACATTGAAGAATCGGAATATACCACTGACTTGGGAGGTGTTTCAAGAGCAGTTCAATGAGAAGTACTCCCTAAGTTGGAGAGGCTTGAAAAAGAGTCTGAACTCCTAACCATCAGGTAGGGTGATGCAGAGAGCTTTGATGATTATCTTTCTCATTTCGTCTAGCTATCTCGATACTCTTCCTACCTTCGGCATATGGATGATGAGGATTAGAGCTCTGATATGCTTATCTAGGGGTTGAGGCGTGAGTTGAAGAAGAGATTAGCCACTCATCGTTTTACTTATTTTAATAAGGCAGTGGAGGAATGCAGAATAGTGGAGAATAATTTGAGAGAGTGGTACCCGACTAAGGGTAGTGGCAACCACAGTGAGCTTAGTAAGGCAAATGTATCCCAGAAGCAGAAGGGACAAGGATCTTCATCTGGGGGAGGTAACAAGAGGCACTATCAATTTGAGGGTTGGGGTAATCAAAGACCTCCAGTGGGACCAGTATGTAATTAGTGTAGAAAGTATCATACGGGCAGAACCTATAAACCCCGTCACGATCAAGGCCGAGATTAGTTCGTAAAAACATAATTAAGTTTGAATTAGAGACCATATATGATTTGGGGACTTAGACAAAATAAAATTTCCTAAAATTAGGGTTTTCAAAAACTTTTACAACACCTGTTCCACCATGGTCTCATACTCACATTTCAAACATAAATGGCCTGTACGCGTTGATTCCATTCATACATATCAGAGTATAATGTAAATTCCCAACACACTCGGGTTCCATTCAATAAATAAAGATTCTACAAAGACATAAAGCCCATAAAATTTTTCCCTTTTTACTTGGGGATTACACAAAACTTATACATTAATCCAAAAACATATACAATTGTTTCCCAAAAATATATATCCAAATGATTTTTACATGATAACCAAAGTAAAACTCCTAAACCGGAGCTCTAACCATTCTTCATCACACGATTTCCCTAAGATCCTTTAACCCTGTCTAAAAATTTAATTTTTGGGAGAGTGAGATTCTAAGGAATCCTCGTAGTAACAAATCACTCATAATATGCACAACATCAAAACATGAAAGTAAATCATCTATACAGCACAAAGCAATCACAACAACAGTTGCAACAGCCGGGGTAGGTATTATGGGCATCGCCCCCTACAACGGCTCACGCTGAATTGCTTGCTGTATTGTACATCCACATGAATATATCACATATATCACCACAACTGGGATCTATAGAAAATATTTCACAACACGTAGCCACACGGGTTGGATACTCAAACAAGAATCCATGATTCTATAACGTAGTCTCGGCACTTACAACGGTAAATACAACGGCCACAGTAAGTATCATGAGCATTGCCCCCCTACGACGGCTCACCGTGAACTGATCGTGTTGTAATGCCCTATGGCCGATTACACATTCACAATGATAAACATGCATACCAAGTATCATACACAAGACTTAATTCACTTCATAACACTTACATTTGGTCCTTCCGGGTGTATTCTGGCATCGGTCTCTCCCGAGTAAGGCAAATGTCAAATCCTAGAATCATAATTAAGGACAAAGAGTTATACTCTATTCCAAGACTTAATTTACTTCATAACACTTACATTTGGTTATCATAATTGACCCTTAAGAGGCCACAAATGCCTCTAATAAAAGCCCTAAAAGGTTGAGAAGCAATAGGTTGAAGATCACATTTCAAAAACTTAAAGCCCTGGAACACAAGGGTTGGCTACGGCCAGTCCACCCTTGGGCCACGGCCAAAATATGGTCAGAAGGTCACTAGCCACGGCAAATCCACCATGGGCCGCGGCCAGCCCCCTTCAGCCGCGACCAAGAAATTCCCTGATTCTTGGCTGAACTTTCAAAAATCATAACTAATTTTAGAAAAATTGAAATGAGGTGATTCCAATTCTAAATAAAAGGTATTTAAGTCCTCTTTACTGAAAAAATATGGACCATAACTAGAAATCACCACACAGTTCCAGAATTACACAAAACTCAATACTGCTCCAAAACAGAGTCCAGTTTTTGTCCCAAATTTGGCAAAGAATAACTCTCATTTCACAAAACGAAATGACATGAATTATATGTCCATTTTGAAGCTTTGGATGTGAAATTTAAGACTGGAAAGTTTTAGAATTTTCCAACACTATTTGGTCATTCAAAACGTTCGTGCAAACTGACTGCCCAGAATAGAGTTCACCCAAGACAGTTTTCCAACTTTTTTACCAAAGTGTCCAATGACTCCAAAATCATTAACCAAACCTATTCCCATAAAATTTTCCACAAGGAACACAATGGTAACCTCAAAATGACTAAAATCACAACCCATTGATGTGCTCTGTTTTTAGCCCAAAACATAAAACCAACACAAAGTGCCAAACTTTACATTTAAGCTTCAATTCAATACTATCAATTCAAAACACTAAACAAGGTACCATTTCCATAACAACAACATACCATCAACACATTGATCCTCAATATCAAAATTCAATGCAAAATTTCCAGAAAATCCAAACTCAACCAATGACCACAAAACTTATATGAAAATGAAGCTTTCACTCACCTAAACAACTTTCTCAAAGGGATTTCTTGGTTCTCCAAACTCCAAAATTTCTTGAGAGCTCAAACACCACCAAATGGACAAACTAAAACCATGAAATTGAAGCTCTCAACACAAGGAAAAACTTTATAGAAGAGAATTTTTCCATTAGAAGCCATTTAGAGGGTCAAAAGCTTACCTATTTCACCAAGCTTCTTCTTCCTTTTTCTATTGAAATGGAGGATGAATTTGAGAGAGAAAGAGTGAGAGAAAGAAGCTTGAAGACAATGGAATGATGGCTTCTCACTCCCCCATGCTTGTCAGCCAAAAGTATAGGGAAGGGAGGAGAGAGAAAAGCAATAAAATATGCAAATTTTGACTTTCTCCAATCTCTTGCTTCATCTCAGCTTGACACTTGTCAGTTTTTGATTTGTTCTCATAAAGTAATCACCCAATTAATCACTTTAATCCCTCTATTAGCCATTCTAATTAGATTTCTCATTTCTCTCATAGTTAGTAATTAATTTTCTCTATTAATTACTAATTCATGGCTATTCTTTCAATTTCTCAATAAATATGGCATATTAATTAGAATTTCCACAAAATACATATTAATTAGAATTTCCTTACCTTGTTTCTTGTTTTATTTGATGATATATGCTATTGAACAAGTGTGGGGGAGGGACTTACCAGTAGTAAAAGGTAGTTTGTTTCTTTGCATTTTTCAATTGAATAAAATCCATTGTGAATCATACCCTTGTGCTTAACCTTATCCTACACTACCCTTTTCTCTTATCCTTATACCTAATTTCTGAGAACTATTTCCACTTATGTCTTGTTCTCTCTCTCCTTGTGATGATGATGTGTTGTGCTTCAATCTTGAATTGGACTTCACAACATTCACTTCACCCAAGAGATAAGTGCGTCTAGGTTCTTTGTTTTTGTGCATTACATTGAGGGCAATGTAAGGATTGAGTGTGGGGGAGTATGTGTTATTCTCATGAGAATTCACTGTAATATCATATGCCTCTGTCTCTTGCTTGTGTCTTCTGTTATTTTTTGTCCAATTCACTGAGATTTTTGAAGCCTTTAGTCATGATCAAGTATCTTGATTACTCTTAGTTGGATTCATGGTTGAAACTTGCTTTGAATTAGTGAATTGCCATAAAATTCAAGTGTTTTAATGATGCATGGTTTAATTTTGATGAGTTTGTTAGGAAACAAAAAGCCTAGTTGGAAGGTATTTTGGGCCTAATTGTTCATTTCATTATGTGATTTATCCACCTAGATTATTGCTCTCTAGAACTTGTTTTGTTTCTTGCTTGAGGCTACATTTTGCAATGGTATAGATAGAGATGACATTGGCATTCATTTCATCACCCATTTACCCAAACACAAACCATTTACCATGTTTGAGGTAATAAGAAGATAGTTTATCCTACTCTATAGAGGTATGTTAACGTCAATGCCAGTTTGAATTTTCTTTCAATGGCTAAAGCTGAGAAATATCTTAAGAAGGGATGACAGGGGTACATGGTGTTCTTTTCTGTGCAAGGAGAGACAAAAGAAACTCTAGAAAGTATACCCGTGGTAAGTGGTAAGAGAGTTGTGTGGGATAATCATTATGAAAACTGTTTTGCTGAGGATCAACCACTTAAGGATCAGCCATTTGTGTGGGATGATCGTTGTGAAAACTATTTTGCTGAGCTGAAGGAGAGATTGACTATGGCACCTGTGTTGATTATACATGATCCTAGTGAGGCTTACGTCATGTATAGTGATGTAAGTTGATAGAGCTCAATATTGATATCTTTTTATTAATTAATCTTAGGCTTTTGTGGGACTTAATTGAATATTTTGGGCATAATCAAGTGTTAATGTGAGACTTTAATGGAAGAATAATTTGGGAATTAAAGTGGTTAAATTGTTTTATTTTTAATTAATATTTGTTATTCCCATTATTCTTTAATTGTGAACAAAAGATATTACCTTTGTGAATATAATTTTTGTAGGTGATGATGTGGCACAACTTGAGTGGTTAAGGTAAGAGATGTGATTTTGGAGCTTAATGAAGGACAAAAGTGGAACATCACAAGTGCAGAATTTATTTTCACATTTTTTCTAAGAGGAGGTTAAATGAGTAAGGGCCTTGTTTGGTTATTGCAATTTTGTACATATGCTAAAACATATTTTTACCTCCTCATCCAAACAAGGCACAACTCACTTTTAACCTAGAGAATAAGGGAAGTGAAGAGTAAGTGGCGGCTGGCTGAATCAAAAGAAATGGAGCTGAACCGATGGAAATAAGGGAATAGAATTGCTGAACCAAATTGAAGAAATGTAGAGAAGCAATCAGACCGAATTTAGAGAAAGGAAACAAGCCGATTTTGTTGACTCAAGTGTAGCTGGACCGAATATTATGAGAAGCAGATCGAATTGAATGAGAAAGGAAGCCCAGCCGAAATTATTGACTGATTTGGTAGATGTTGAACCAATGGGAGCAGCTGGACCGTATGGAGCTTGCTGAACCAAATAAATAGCGAATGAGAGCATAAGGGTTTGGCGGCTGGGAATTAATGAGAGGGGAGGCACGCGACAGAAAGAAAGCAAGACCGATGGAATGAAGGAAGGGAATGGAGAGGCGTGAAGGATGAGCTGACCGAAGGGATTTTGAAGAAAATTTAAGAGTGAGCTGCTGCAATCCAATGGCCTTTGTCTCTTTCAATCATCAATCTTCATCCTCTTCCTTCATGTATAGCTAAGCTTTGGTGATTTCCTTGAGTTGGGTAATGGTTTGAGCTTCTAAACTTCAATGGAATTCCTTAAGCTCTCTTTTTAGTTCATGATTATGTAGCTTGGTTAAGTATGTAATTGTGATCTAGATTGTTATGCCAAGTGAATAAACTTGGTTGTTGAGCTAGGAGTTGATTAATTAAGCTTTGTATGATTCATATTATTAGTAGGTTGAATTGTTTATTCCAACTTGGTTAAGTGGATTTAAATGATTAAATTGAATGTTTTGAATTGTTGTAATGGTAATTACAAGCTAGAATTGGAAGTTGGTTATTCATCTCCTTGAGTCACTATTAATTGGTAGTATTCATTTAATTGCTTCGGTTGAATGAGTTAAATGATTATTGCAAGTATGGAGCTAGTGGTATCTTAGTTCCATCCTCTTGACTCATTATGGAATTCATATTATTAGCAAGCAAGGAAGACTAAAACCCCAACTCAAGGGAATCCCATTTCATCATTATTTTAGTTTATTAACTTTACTTTATCATTAGTGTTAATTTCAATTCCTTTTGCTTCTTTGTCTTGAAAACCGAAAAATACAAAAATATTGCTTTAGCTTGATTACTTCATTAGTTTTAAAATCAAATTCTCAAAAGGATTTCTCACAACTTTAAGGCTTTTTATCGCTTTACTACTTAGAAAATTGGAAATTAATCTCCTCACAAGAACGACCTAGGTTGAGCTACTACGCTACATTTTTAAACCTAGTTTTATTTTGTGAACTCACACGACAAGGGTTCATCAAATTGGCGCCGTTGCCGGGGAGGATGATTGCCAAGGTTTTAAGTAGTTAGGTGTTCTTTTCTGTTGTCATAGTGTGTCTTAGTTTAGTAGGAAGTGTATAGCACTCATTTGAATTTTGGCCAAATTCTGATTTTCGATTCGCACTGTCTTGCTGGAACTGAAATATTTGTGCCCAGAAAATTCTGAAATTTTACAGGTTAAAGTTTTTCTGCATTCTGATCAAGACTAATAGCTATAGCTATTAGGTCTGTTGGATTTTAGCCAAATTCGAAGGTTTGCTATACTTTTCTGAATTTTCTTTCTTTTTTGGTATTTTTCTAAGTTTTTGATTTAGTTTGTTCTTAAGGTTTTCTTTGATTTTTCTTGGTTGCTAGTGTGTTTTTGAGTTTGTTTTAGGTAGTTGTTCATTGTTGGAGTGTTTGATAGTGGTTTAGTCATTTTTCATATTCATAGTTTTTTTTGCATTCCATTTGCCATTAGAAAACAAAAACAAAAAGAGATTTACATTTTGTTGCTTTGCTATCATGTTCTTAGTGGCTATTATGTGGTTCATTATTGTTTTGTAGTGAGCAACTTTGCATTCTTCATCCTTGGATATTTGTTGGTTGCAACTTGAGATTTCAGGTGGCTATCACATTCTGTAAGTTGTGCTTCCAGTGACTCTACTTATATACTTGCGGTTTGAGGTACTACTTCATTGTTATACCAACTTGTTCCCCTAAAAGGTGAAGTCTTACCTTGCAACTCCTATTTGCCTCTTGTCACATTGTGTTGCACTTGCCTTGTTATTGCTGAAACTGGTCTTACTCTTTAGACACTTGAATTTTGTTGGTTGTGGTTAACTCTTTTGGTTGTCAAAGATTAGTCATCTTGGTTTCCTACAAGTTGCTAATTTTTGCTGTATACAACCCTTCTTCAATTGACCATTTGACCAATTACTTTGCTATAATTTGTGTGTCTATATGAGTCTTCTTACTGTGCATGACTAGATCTCAGAAAACTGAACTTGTGCCTTTAGATAAAGATATTGACAAGACAATTAGGTTACTTAAGAAAGGTAAGAAAGCTGAATCATCTAGTGTAGGGCTTGGACAAGTCATTGACACTGAAGTTGTTGCACATACTTGTGATAATTCTTCTCATATTGGCTCTTTGTTCATTGTAGATCACCATCTTACCATGGATCCTCCTCCAGAAGACGTACCTGTTCCTCCTCCAGAAGATGTACCTCTACCTATTGGGGAGCGTAGAACTATCAAAGATCTTACCTCTTCTACTGATATTATTGATCCTTTCCTCTCTTGTCCAGAATTTAATATTAATTTTGAGTTGAAAGGTCCTTTGTTGAGTCACTTACCAAAATTTCATGGTTTACCTGCAGAGGACCCTAACAGGCACTTGAGGAATATGTACATTGTGTGCACCTCCATGAAACCAATGGGAATTGATCTAGATGAGATGTGCCGAAAAGTCTTTCATTTCACATTGGAAAACAAAGCTAAGGAGTGGTTCTTGATGCTACCCCACCACAATCCTAATGCTTTAGCATCCTGGGACAGCTTGAAGAGTGCCTTTTTGGAAAAATACTTCCCTTCTTCAAAGATAACATCTCTCACTAAGGAAATATTCGGTGCTAAACAAGGCCTCCATGAATCTTTTTATGAGTATTGGTGTCATTTCCAAGAACTTCTAGCCAAGTGTCCACATCACCAAATTCCAGAAGCTCGATTGGTGCAATATTTTCATAGTGGGTTGCTTCCTCAAGATAGGAAGAGTTTGGATTCATCTTCTGGAGGCACTATTCAATTGCTTACACCTGAAGAAGCTTGGGCTTTAATTGAGAAGATAGCTAGTAATGATCAACAATTTGAAGGGTTGGATGCTAGACAAGTCCATGAGGTCTCACATGCTTCAAGATCTTCAAGGGAGTATGATAATTTGTCATCCCAAATGACAGATATGAGAACTGACCTCAATAAGCTCATGGCCCATCTAAACAATGTGAACATTCATGGGTCACATTCTCAAGCTCTAGTGGCTCCTAGCTGTGACATATGTAGCTCTCACATGCATATTGCTCCTAATTGCCCACACCAACTTGGGGAGGTCTCGGCTGTTTTTCAAGGGAGACAAGGACAGAATCAAAGGCCTTGGAATCCCTACTCTAATACATACAATGAGGGTTTGAGGTCCCATCCCAACTTTGGTTGGAGGAACCAGAATCAATTTCAAGGGAGTTCTTCAAATCAAGCTCCAACTCAAGGACCTTCAAACCAATCTAATCCCCAACAAACAGTGGTTGCTACACCTGAATCCCATGCTACTAAAGATGACATCTCTCAACTTCTCAAGTGTATGAACAATGTGTCATCTTCAATGGGTAACTTAGCCTCGAGATTTGATGAAGAGAGAGCTCAAACCAATTCTAAATTTTCTGACATTGGGACTAAGTTTGACACAATCTTTAACAAGTTGGAGTTGTTGGATTCTAAGAATTCTAACCTTACTTCATTTGTCACTCAAATGTCCGATAGCCTCAATGAGCAACAAGCTAAAAGTGGACAAGGGTTGCCTTCCAATACTGTGATCAATCCTAAGGATGTACATGCTATCTCTTTGAGGAGTGGCAAACAAGTGGGTAAACAAGTCCGATTTGAAGAAAATGTTGAGAGTTTCAAATCTGGAATGCATTCTAGTGATAGGCACAATGAAGAGGTTGAGGTTCCCTTGCAACCACAAGTGGAAGATATTGATGGTAGTGATGATTCTGATCAAAGCACTCACATTGCTATTGGAAAATCTGAGAGTATGGTTGAACAGAAGCTTCTACAAAGGCATTCTTCTCCAAATTCAAATATGGATAGCAAGCAAGGAGTGCCAACTTCAACAAATGCTAAGGTACTTGACCCTTCAACTTCTTCTTCTTCAAGCAAAGGGGAAGGTAAAAAGGTAAATCTCTCTGAAATTCCATTTCCTAATTCATATGTGCTTAGCAAAAAGGTTTCAAATGAAAAGAAATTTCTTGATATGATGGATATTTTCAGTAAGATTGAAGTTAATTTGCCTTTGCTTGATGTGTTGAAAGGAATGCCTGCTTGTGCTAAATTCTTGAAAGATTTGTGTACCCAAAAGCGTAGGTGTAAACCCAATGAGTGTGTTCAGTTGAGTCCTAGTGTGTCTGCTCTGTTTAAACCCCATCTCCCAATTAAGTGTAAAGACCCTGGCTCCTTCACTGTTCCATGCACTATAGGTACCATGCCTTTTAGTAATGCTCTTCTTGATCTAGGAGCCGCTATAAATGTCATGCCCTACTCTGTTTACACCTCTCTTGGCCTCACAAACATCAAATCCACTAGTGTCATCCTACAACTAGCTGATCGCACCACTAGGAAACCTCATGGCTTATTGGAAGACATCTTAGTCAAGGTCAAAGACTTAGTGTTTCCTGCTGATTTTTATGTCCTAGACATGTCTATTAAGGTCTCAGTTGAGGAGCCATTGATTTTGGGTAGGCCTTTCATGCGCACAGCTAATACTATCATTAGCATGAAGGATGGGTACATAACTATGGAAGTAGGTGATCATGTCATTCGGTTCAATGTTTATGAAGCTATGAATCACCCATTTGAGGACTACTCCCTTCTTGGCTTGAATGAGATTGATTTGGCCTTGGAAGAGGCGATTGATGAGTCTACTTTCTCATTGTGTGTGAAAAATGATTGTCATGATGATGTATGTGCTACCATTTGTTCAAATTCTTTTCCCTCTATTGATTGTAATGATGATGTGTGTAGTATTGATTGCATGTCAATTGATAGCTCACTTTCCACTTCCAATCCTTTAATTTTTGATTTTTCTAACCTTGGTAGTACTATATCTTCATTTGATAGTTATCATGGTGTTGGGAAAGAATTATTGTGTAGTTTTGCAGAATTTGAGAATGTTAGTGAAGTGGATTCCACTTTTGGAAGTGAAGCAACATCCATTAGCACTGAATCTGCTCCTATAGACACAAGTGGAGTTATTGTTGAAGATGAGGAAAGAAATCAATGTGCTACTGATGGCACGATTGCAATTCATGGGTCTAAGCTTCACATTCCTCCATCTTACAAGTTTCAGACTTCTCCTAACCTCAAGGATGATTGTGTGAGTAACCTCACTTCTTTCCAATTATTGAAATACTTACATTCTCCTTTTGGTGATGAACTTAGCAGGTCAAGAGTCATAAATTTCTTTGCTGAGAATTTTGGAAATAATGGACAACCACATGTCAAGACTGCAACAGGGGAGAAACTCAGTTCTAATCAATTACTACAATGTTGCATACCATTTCATGATGCTACTTCTCATATATTTCACTCTTTGAATGATGTAGGTGGGAGTCCAGGTTGCTTTGTGAATGAGCCACAATCTCAATCCACATTTGAACAAGGGGGACATACTTCCAATCCAACAGTTATTGGGGATTCTCATAAGAAAGGGAAGTTTCTTGGTGCACTTGAGTTGAAAGAACTTTTACCTTCAATTGTGCAACCCCCTGAACTTGATTTGAAACCCCTTCCCCCTAACTTGAAGTATGCTTTTCTTGCTGAACATGATCAATTACCTGTCATTATCTCTAGTTCCTTAAGTACATCTGAGGAGTTGAGTTTACTCCATGTGTTGAAGAAACACAAGAGGGCAATAGGGTGGACTTTAGGTGACATTCCAGGTATTAACCCAACTGTGTGCACCCATAAAATACTTTTGAATGAGGGTTCTAAACCTGTAAGACAGCCCCAACGTAGACTCAACCCTCTCATCTTAGATGTAGTTAAGAAGGAGGTCACCAAACTCTTGAGTGCAGGGATCATATATCCTATTTCAGATAGTGAGTGGGTCAGTCCGGTCCAAGTTGTTCCAAAAAAGAGTGGAATAACTGTTGTACGAAATGAGAAGAACGAACTCATTCCAACAAGAGTCCAAAACTCTTGAAGAGTTTGTATAGACTTTAGAAAGTTGAATGAAGCAACTCGAAAGGACCACTTTCCCCTCCCCTTTATAGATCAGATGCTAGAAAGATTGGCATGCAAATCTCATTATTGTTTCCTTGATGGTTTTTCTGGTTATTTTCAGGTTCCTATTGCACCAGAGGATCAAGAAAAGACAACATTTACTTGCCCATTCGGGACGTTTGCATACCGAAGGATGCCTTTTGGGTTATGCAACGCTCCTGGGACATTTCAAAGATGCATGCTCTCCATTTTTAGTGACTTACTCGAACAAGGTATTGAGGTATTCATGGATGATTTTTCTATATATGGAAATTCTTTTGAAGAATGTTTGCTGAATTTGGAGAGAGCATTAGAAAAATGTGTGCAAAAGAACCTTGTGCTAAATTTTGAGAAATGCCACTTCATGGTAGATCAAGGAATAGTCTTAGGCCACTTGATAAGTAAGAGGGGTATAGAAGTTGACAAATCTAAAATTGAAGTAATTTCATCTCTTCCTTATCCCTCTAACTTAAGAGAACTTAGATCTTTCTTGGGGCATGCTGGGTTTTATAGAAGATTCATTAAGGATTTTAGTAAAATAGCTTGTCCCCTATCTAAGCTTCTCCAAAAGGATGTGGATTTCATATTCGATGATGCATGCAAATTGGCTTTTGATGAAATTAAGTCTAGACTCATTTCTCCACCTATACTCATTGCTCCTAATTGGGATCTTGACTTTGAGCTTTGTTGTGATGCTTCCAATAGTGCTGTTGGTGCAGTTCTAGGTCAGAAAATTGGTAAGACCTCTTGTGTTATTGCTTATGCTTCAAAAACATTGGATAAGGCTCAAATCAATTACACTACCACTGAGAAAGAGCTCTTTTCCATTGTTTTTGCACTTGAAAAGTTTAGGTCTTATCTAGTGAATTCTAAAGTGATTATCTATTCTGATCATTCTGCTGTCAAGTTCTTATCTAGGAAGACTCATACAAAGCCTCGGTTACTAAGGTGGATGCTACTACTTCAAGAATTTAACACAGAGTTTAGGGACAAGGCCGGTGCAGAAAATCTTGTTGCTGACCATCTAAGCCGCTTGCCCCTTGCTACACAGGGAGTAGTTGATGCTGAAGTTACTTGTGATGGTTTTCCTGATGCCCATCTCTTGGCTATTACACTTCGTGACCCATGGTTTGCTCATATTGTGAATTATCTTGCTGCTGGGGTGTTCCCTGATTCTTTGTCTCATTTTCAGAAACAGAAGTTGAAACATGAATCTCAATATTATTTGTGGGATCCTTCTTACTTGTGGCGGCATTGTAGTGATCAAGTCATTAGGAGATGTGTGCCGGATGATGAAATTTCTTCTGTTATAACATCTTGTCATTCTTTGTTGTGTGGTGGTCACTTTGGGGCAAAGAGAATTGCTAGGAAAATCTTAGACTGTGGTTTATATTGGCCTAGCCTCTTTAAGGATTGTTATGCTTTTTGCAAAACTTGTGATGCATGCCAACGTTTTGGGGGTTTATCTAGAAAGCATGAAATGCCGCAACAACCTATGTTGTTTTGTCAAGTTTTTGATGTTTGGGGCATTGATTTTATGGGTCCATTTCCTGTATCTCATGGATATTTGTACATTTTGTTGGCTGTTGATTACCTTACAAGGTGGATTGAGGCCATTCCTACAAGGAAAGATGATGCTTCTACTGTTATAAAATTCCTACGTACTCATATCTTTTGTAGGTTTGGTGTGCCAAGAGCAATTGTGAGTGATCGTGGCTCACATTTTTGCAACAAATTGATGGACAACTTGCTATCCAAATATGGTGTTCTCCACAAGATTTCTACCCCTTACCATCCACAGACAAATGGGCAAGCTGAGGTGTCTAATAGGGAAATCAAGTATATCTTAGAGCGAATTGTCAAGCCAAGTAGGAAAGATTGGAGTCTTCGGTTGGATGATGCTCTTTGGGCATATCGTACAGCTTTTAAAACTCCCATTGGCATGTCTCCTTTCCGGTTAGTCTTTGGTAAGGGTTGCCATCTACCTATTGAGCTAGAGCATAGAGCTTACTGGGCTGTGAAGACTTGTAATATGGATCTTCAAGGTTCTGCTGAGGAAAGGATGCTTGAGATACAAGAGCTAGAAGAGTTGAGGTTGGATGCATATGAAAGTTCTCGTATCTATAAGGAAAAATCCAAATTGATTCATGATCAAGGCATCTTACGGAAGCAGTTTCATGAAGGAGAACAAGTGCTTATGTTCAAGGCAAGATTCAAGCTCAAAAATGGGAAGCTTAAAACCAAATGGCAAGGTCCCTACAAAGTGGTCAAGGTGTATAGCTTTGGATTAATAGAGCTCGAAGATCTTGCAAGTGGTGCAAGGTTTCAAGTGAATGGTCACTTGTTGAAGCACTACCATGCTAGTCATCAACCACCATAATGCCCACGGTAGTCTCTTTCCTTACCTTGTTTCTTGTTTTATTTGATGATATATGCTATTGAACAAGTGTGGGGGAGGGACTTACCAGTAGTAAAAGGTAGTTTGTTTCTTTGCATTTTTCAATTGAATAAAATCCATTGTGAATCATACCCTTGTGCTTAACCTTATCCTACACTACCCTTTTCTCTTATCCTTATACCTAATTTCTGAGAACTATTTCCACTTATGTCTTGTTCTCTCTCTCCTTGTGATGATGATGTGTTGTGCTTCAATCTTGAATTGGACTTCACAACATTCACTTCACCCAAGAGATAAGTGCGTCTAGGTTCTTTGTTTTTGTGCATTACATTGAGGGCAATGTAAGGATTGAGTGTGGGGGAGTATGTGTTATTCTCATGAGAATTCACTGTAATATCATATGCCTCTGTCTCTTGCTTGTGTCTTCTGTTATTTTTTGTCCAATTCACTGAGATTTTTGAAGCCTTTAGTCATGATCAAGTATCTTGATTACTCTTAGTTGGATTCATGGTTGAAACTTGCTTTGAATTAGTGAATTGCCATAAAATTCAAGTGTTTTAATGATGCATGGTTTAATTTTGATGAGTTTGTTAGGAAACAAAAAGCCTAGTTGGAAGGTATTTTGGGCCTAATTGTTCATTTCATTATGTGATTTATCCACCTAGATTATTGCTCTCTAGAACTTGTTTTGTTTCTTGCTTGAGGCTACATTTTGCAATGGTATAGATAGAGATGACATTGGCATTCATTTCATCACCCATTTACCCAAACACAAACCATTTACCATGTTTGAGGTAATAAGAAGATAGTTTATCCTACTCTATAGAGGTATGTTAACGTCAATGCCAGTTTGAATTTTCTTTCAATGGCTAAAGCTGAGAAATATCTTAAGAAGGGATGACAGGGGTACATGGTGTTCTTTTCTGTGCAAGGAGAGACAAAAGAAACTCTAGAAAGTATACCCGTGGTAAGTGGTAAGAGAGTTGTGTGGGATAATCATTATGAAAACTGTTTTGCTGAGGATCAACCACTTAAGGATCAGCCATTTGTGTGGGATGATCGTTGTGAAAACTATTTTGCTGAGCTGAAGGAGAGATTGACTATGGCACCTGTGTTGATTATACATGATCCTAGTGAGGCTTACGTCATGTATAGTGATGTAAGTTGATAGAGCTCAATATTGATATCTTTTTATTAATTAATCTTAGGCTTTTGTGGGACTTAATTGAATATTTTGGGCATAATCAAGTGTTAATGTGAGACTTTAATGGAAGAATAATTTGGGAATTAAAGTGGTTAAATTGTTTTATTTTTAATTAATATTTGTTATTCCCATTATTCTTTAATTGTGAACAAAAGATATTACCTTTGTGAATATAATTTTTGTAGGTGATGATGTGGCACAACTTGAGTGGTTAAGGTAAGAGATGTGATTTTGGAGCTTAATGAAGGACAAAAGTGGAACATCACAAGTGCAGAATTTATTTTCACATTTTTTCTAAGAGGAGGTTAAATGAGTAAGGGCCTTGTTTGGTTATTGCAATTTTGTACATATGCTAAAACATATTTTTACCTCCTCATCCAAACAAGGCACAACTCACTTTTAACCTAGAGAATAAGGGAAGTGAAGAGTAAGTGGCGGCTGGCTGAATCAAAAGAAATGGAGCTGAACCGATGGAAATAAGGGAATAGAATTGCTGAACCAAATTGAAGAAATGTAGAGAAGCAATCAGACCGAATTTAGAGAAAGGAAACAAGCCGATTTTGTTGACTCAAGTGTAGCTGGACCGAATATTATGAGAAGCAGATCGAATTGAATGAGAAAGGAAGCCCAGCCGAAATTATTGACTGATTTGGTAGATGTTGAACCAATGGGAGCAGCTGGACCGTATGGAGCTTGCTGAACCAAATAAATAGCGAATGAGAGCATAAGGGTTTGGCGGCTGGGAATTAATGAGAGGGGAGGCACGCGACAGAAAGAAAGCAAGACCGATGGAATGAAGGAAGGGAATGGAGAGGCGTGAAGGATGAGCTGACCGAAGGGATTTTGAAGAAAATTTAAGAGTGAGCTGCTGCAATCCAATGGCCTTTGTCTCTTTCAATCATCAATCTTCATCCTCTTCCTTCATGTATAGCTAAGCTTTGGTGATTTCCTTGAGTTGGGTAATGGTTTGAGCTTCTAAACTTCAATGGAATTCCTTAAGCTCTCTTTTTAGTTCATGATTATGTAGCTTGGTTAAGTATGTAATTGTGATCTAGATTGTTATGCCAAGTGAATAAACTTGGTTGTTGAGCTAGGAGTTGATTAATTAAGCTTTGTATGATTCATATTATTAGTAGGTTGAATTGTTTATTCCAACTTGGTTAAGTGGATTTAAATGATTAAATTGAATGTTTTGAATTGTTGTAATGGTAATTACAAGCTAGAATTGGAAGTTGGTTATTCATCTCCTTGAGTCACTATTAATTGGTAGTATTCATTTAATTGCTTCGGTTGAATGAGTTAAATGATTATTGCAAGTATGGAGCTAGTGGTATCTTAGTTCCATCCTCTTGACTCATTATGGAATTCATATTATTAGCAAGCAAGGAAGACTAAAACCCCAACTCAAGGGAATCCCATTTCATCATTATTTTAGTTTATTAACTTTACTTTATCATTAGTGTTAATTTCAATTCCTTTTGCTTCTTTGTCTTGAAAACCGAAAAATACAAAAATATTGCTTTAGCTTGATTACTTCATTAGTTTTAAAATCAAATTCTCAAAAGGATTTCTCACAACTTTAAGGCTTTTTATCGCTTTACTACTTAGAAAATTGGAAATTAATCTCCTCACAAGAACGACCTAGGTTGAACTACTACGCTACATTTTTAAACCTAGTTTTATTTTGTGAACTCACACGACAAGGGTTCATCATAAGTAAGCAGGGGTTAGGGTATGTCCTGATGTAGCAGGGACGTATGATGACCTATGCTACTCAACAACTTAAGCCGCATGAGATGAATTGTAACCCCTTGACTTTAAACACGTAATTATAATTCGATAACACATATTTAAATCGGATTAGAGATCATTGGATGCTTTAACCTCGTTTTAAACTTTCTGTCTCACAGTAAAATTTTTACAAAACTTTCAAAACTCTTTTTCCCATCCAGGTCTCAATTTCAATATTCGAATATAATTACCTGTGCAGTTAATATACATTCAATCATATCAGAGTGTATAACCGCATCCCCAGCAACTCCCGGGTTCTATGCATAAAAACCTGAAGGTTTATAAGTATACACTGGGGATCACACAACCAAAATCGAATGTAGTATTCCTGATTCAGAATATACAGTAATCCCGAGTTCAAAATACATAACCAAGTTTCCAATTCAACTATATACCCCCAAGGGTACTAATTGCTCCAGGTTGGCCGCTTCTCCTTTGAGCCACACGCCCTGTCTGAAATGTTAGTCATAGGAAAGAATGAGATTCGAGACAATCTCAGTAGTAACAAACCACTCACACAATGCATAAAAACAAAGCATGTACATAAATCACAAACAGCAACAGCAGCAGCAATTCACAGATACATGGTTTTCACCACAAGCGACAGCACTCACGACTGTATACATAATACGACAGCTCTCACTGTATTCATAATCACGACAGCTTTCACTGTAATGACCATCACGACAGCATACGCTGTAATCACAATAACGACAGCTTGCGCTGTAAATGATAGCTATCACCAGCTGTAACCGCAGTAGCATCAGAAATCATCATAAAACAGTGATACAACACACATACAGTACATTACACAAAGTATAAGAGAGAGAGTCACTACCTTGTCCTTTCCTGACGTCCTTCGGCGCAGTTGGCTCCCGAGGGCGGCAAATATCGAATCCTACAATTCCAAATGCACCATTTAGACACTTCCATAGTGTTACTTGGGGTTATATGATTTTATAATGAAAATTTACAAAAATACCCCCGGGGACCTGGCCCGGGCCCGCCGTACCCGGTCAGGTTGCACTTTTCCCAAAATTCTAATCTGAGCTATCCTAACATATTTCCTCCCAAGGAATCCATTTCCGGACTCGGAATTATCAAATTCAATGTAAAATTACAAATTTACCCTTGGCAGCCCTACTTCGAGGGTTTCAGGGGCGTTTTCGTAATTATGCTTTTTCGGCCTTTTCCAAAAAAGTGACCAACTGTAACCCCACCTAATTTTCGCTCCTGAACTCAATGGAACCATCAAATCATTGAAAATCCAACTCTAAGACCCATCTCTAGAGCTGGCCGAAATTTATGAGCTCTTCGGAGAAAATCGGGGTTTTACGATTTCGGCTCCGTAAACGCGTTCTTTTCTACTCCTAACCACTTTATTCACTATTACATTAGGTTATAACTACCATTTGAACCAAAATTGGGCAGCATAACCCTTAGGAAACTCAATTTCCAAAATTTAAAACCAATGGCAATCCGGCGAAATGTCACCGATTAAATTGCCCACAGCAGCCAGAATAAGCAATATACGAAAGTTTGGAAGTTACCTTAAGTTCCCACTAGCTTTTCCCAAATTTGGCTGAACCCTAGCCTCTTTGAAACACCAAATTTTGAGCTTCACAACCTTAAAGAATAAAGAGGAGTAGCTTAGAGTCGGAGTTATACGCGTTAGGAGCTAGATCGTCGGAGAAATCGGCTTACCTTGTGAGATTTCTTCCTCTTTTTCTCTCTTTTCTCCAAGCTCTCTCTCACGTCTTTTTTTCTGAAATGGGGTCGGGAATGGCTGATGAAGATGGTGGAATTGCTTTTAATTCCATGTTGATGTCATCTTACAATATGATGATGTCATAATTTTTAATTTCCCATTTTCGGATTTTTCAGAAATTCTGGCAGATTTTCTGCCCTAACGTTGAAAAATCATAACTAATTCTAGAAAAATCGAAATGAGGTGATCCCAAAGCCAAATGAAATATATTTAAGTCCTCTTTATAGGAAAAATATGATCCATTACCAGAAATCACCACAAAATTCCAGAATTACACAAATTTCATCATTGCCCCAAAACAGAGTCCATTTTCGACCTCAAACTTTGGACAGTCATATCTCCCATTTCCCAAAACAAAATATCACCAATTATATGTCCATTTTGAAGCTTGGGAGGTGAACTTTAAGACTAGAAAGTTTCATAATTTTCTGACATCATTTGCCTAATCAAAACATCCACACGAGAAAACTGCCCAGAATAGAGTTTCACTGGACAGAATTTCAGATTTTTCATCTTTACTTCTAATGGTTCCATTTTCATACCAAACATCATTCCCACATAAATTTTCACAAGGAATCCATTGGAATCATTAAAATATCCAAATTCCCATTACACATTCTCTAAAAGTGTTTATTCAACAATAATTACATCCACTTTTGAAGTCATTAGCCCTTAATCACTTTTTGGGATATTACATGAATTATCCTACTCATGATCTGGAGCTTGCGGCAATTGTGTTTGTATTGAAGATTTGGCGTCATTACCTGTATGGTGTGATAGTGGAACTGTACTGTGACCACAAGAGTCTTAAATATCTGTATGATCAGAAAGAGTTGAACATGAGACAGCTTCGCTGGATGGAGTTGCTTAAATATTACAACCAGAAGATCAAATATCATCCGAGTAAAGCCAATGTCATTGTGGATGCTCTTAGTTGAAAGATGGTGCTTGTTGCAGCAATGATGATTCAAGAGGTGAAATTGATTAAGGATTTTTTAGATTTAAATCTTTTGAATAATATCTTGTGTGACAGTTATGGTGTTGTCTAAGGGGAGAATGACATGAGAATTGAACTTGAAGAGGCTCAAATGCATAATGAGCGAGCCCAGTCCATCCGAGCTATGATTGAGCAAGGAGGGACTCGAGATTATGATTTTTCACCTAGTAGACTAATTCGTTACCAAAAGAGAATCTATATTCCATTGAAGGCTGACTTGAGATAGAGGATTCTGGATGAGGCTCATAAGAGTCAGTATACTCTTCACCTCGATATGACCAAGATGTATCACAACTTGAAATCTATGTATTGGTGGCCAGGGTTGAAGAATGATATGACTAAGTATGTGGCGCTGTGTCTTACCTATCAAAAGGTGAAGATTGAACACCAAAGACCACCAGGATTGCTTCAGAGTCCAGAAATTCTAGAATGGAAGTGGCAGAGTGTGACCATGGATCTAGTGGTAGGTCTGCCAAGGATCAGGAACTATGATGCGATCTGGGTGATTATGGATCGACTCACAAAATTAGCACACTTCATATCGATTAATGTTAGCTATTCTCTGGATAGGCTGGTTGAAATATACATCAAAGAAATAGTAAGACTCTATGGTACACCAAAGAACATTATCTTTGACAGAGATCCTCAGTTTACTTCTAGATTCTGGAGGGCTCTACATGAAGCTATGGGTACTTAGTTGAGGTTTAGCACAAACTACCATCCTTAGATAGAAGGACAATCATAAAGGACTATTTAGACATCGGAAGATATGCTTGGAGCGTGTGCCCTAGACTTCAAAGGGAATTGGGACTACTATCTGCCACTAGCCGAGTTCACTTACAACAACAGCTATTATGTGAGCATTCAGATGGCTCTGTATAAAGCACTAAATGGGAGGAAGTGCCAGTCATCGGTATGCTAGACAAAGTTGCCTGAGAGGAAGTTGTATGGCCCGGATCTTGTTGATCAAACTTCTGAGCAAATCAGAATTATCAGGAAGAGGCTCCTTGCTGCTCAGATTCGATAGAAGAGCTATGATGACGAAAGGAGAAGGCCTCTAGAGTTTGAAGTAGGGGATCATGTTTTCTTGAGAGCATTTTCGGTCAGAGGCATCGGGAGAGCAATCAAGTGGAAGAAGCTGAGTCTGAGGTATATTGGTCCATTTGAGATTCTGGCATGAATAAGACTTATAGCCTATCAGATAGCCATACCCCTGAATTTGAGCAGATTGTATGATGTGTTCTATGTCTCACAGCTTAAGAAGTACCAACCAGACCCTGAGCATATCATTGAGTATGAAGAGGTGAAATTGCAAGATAACTTCACTTATGCTGTAGAGCCAGATCAGAGGCTCAGACATCAAAGCTTATCATTTGTGAAGGTGGTCTGGAAGGGAATGTCCCCAAGTGAAGCAACTTAAGAAGCAAAAGCGGACATGAAGAAGCGATTTCCTGAGTTTATGCCCCATGATGTGTAAGAAATTTTAGGGAAGAAATTTATTGAATGCAGGAAGAATTGTAATGCCCCAAATTTTGATTAAGGGCTAATGATAATTATTTAGAATAATTTGTGAATTAAAGATTGAATTATTATGTGTTTTATGGCAATTTCGGTAAATGTGCCAAAATCAAGGAAAAATTGTCGGTTAATTAGTCAGTGATTAATGAGGAAATTAATGACTAACTAAGAAGAAATGAGATGAGTGACCAAATGGCTAATGGAGTGGTTAGAGTAACTAATTGGTTACTTACTTTATGAGAACCAATGAGGTGTTGACATATGGCAAGTGAGCGTGAAGGGAGAGTGGGTAAATAAAGTCAAATGGGAATAATTTATCATTTTCTCTCTCCTTTCCCTCCCTCCTTTTCACTTAAACAAGTATGGGCATGGGAGAATGATAATTGCTTCATCTTCCTCACACTCTTCCCTCTCATTTCTCTCCCTTGTTCGGCAGCTATGGGAGCTTAGGAGAGAGAATGGAAAAACTTGATTTTAAGGTAAGCTAATGACCTCAAATGCTAAAAATCACTTCATTAATCTTGTTCTATGGATTGAAAGCTCCATTTCTATGGTCTTATATTATCCATTGGTGTTGGTTTGTGCCCTCAAGGAAATCTAAGCATTGGTGAATCAAGGAACCTCTTTGAGAAAGTTGTTGAGGTAAGTAAAATGAACCCTTCTATCTATGTTTTATGCCAAAAGATTGAGTTTGGATTATTTGGGAATTTTGGCCTTATTTTCACATATTATGGTCATGGAGAGTTTGGTATGTTATGGTCATGGAAATGGTGTTTTGATATATGTTTGGAATAGATGAAGGTTTAAGGTTGAAATGTTAAGTTTGGTGATTTTGGGAATTTTGTGTTGAATGTTGCCTAAAAACCAAAGCATGATAATGGAATAAGAATTCTGTAGTTTTGATGTTTCCATTGGATCCTTGTGTAATTTTATGTGGGAGTAGCCTGGGTTGAAGATTTGGAATCATTGGAAACACTTGGGCAAAGATTAGGAAATGTTGTCAACTTTGCTGCACTTTTGGCTTCGATAAGCCTCACTCAAGTGATATTGGGTCTCACTCGAGTGCAGCATGATGTGTTCTCTTTTCCCTTCAAATTTTTGGGTGCACTTCCGTGCAAAAAGCCAAGAGTGTTGTCTCACCTGCAAGTGTTGTGGGTTATCACTCGAATGAACCTTGCCTCACTTGAGTGTGGGTGTATATGACACTATGAACTCACGTCTCGGGTTGTCACTCACGGTCAATTTTCAAGAGTGTGTCTTAACACTCGTAGTATTAAGCCATCACTCGAGTACCAAGGTCCCTGCTCAAGTGATATTCCTTTTGAAAGTTCTTGTGCTCTCGGGGTAGCACTTGCTGAACCTCACTTTGGAGAACTCAGGTGACCATTAGGCTATCACTCGAGTGAATTGAGTTATGCTCGAGTGAAGCGATCATTTTTGGTTTCTGTCATTTCTTTATGCTCTCAGGTGAACACTATCTACACCTCACTTCGTAGGACTCAAGTGAGCATTTGCCTATCACTCGAGTATTGCTTTTAGGACTCGAGTGCAAGTCCATCATCACTCAAGTGAGGCCTTCCTCACTCAAGTGAAACAGTGAAAAATCTATACTTTCACTTCTAAAAAGGGGATCTTTAGAATAGTTCTTCCAACCCTTTAGGGCATTTGTTAGAGACATTTGTAGCTTCCTAAAGGACATTAATGATATCCAATCTAACTATTGTGAAGTCATTTTAGTATTGGAATATAGAATAACACTTTGTCCCTAATTATGAATTATAGGATTCGATATTTGCCCTACTCGGTAGAGACCAGTGCCAGAGCACGCACAGAAGGACCAGTGCAATGGTGTCTCTTGACTTGTTCATGTATGAGATGGCAAAGCCTATTAAAGAAAAATTTGATAAATATTGGGGGGGATGCAATTTGTTGATGGCTATTGCAAGTATTTTCGATCCAAGGATCAACTTCTTGTCTATTGAGATAAGCTTCCCTTTAATATACAAATCAGAAGATGAGGCTATACGAAATGTGGAAAAGGTGAAAAATGCATTGGAGGAATTATATCTTGAGAATGTGGAGTTGCATTCCTCATCTTCTGCATCTGATGAAGTCAATATTGATAGCATTGCCTTATCAGATACTAGTGCACAACAAAATGATAAAGGAATGCAATGAATGTTGAACATGATTCATCAAAGGCATTCAATTAGTCCTACAAAATCAGAATTGAAAACTTATGTTGCTGATGATCCTTATATTCCTTCTTCAGAATCTTCATCTTTTCATGCTTTAGAGTGGTGGAAGAACAATAGTGCAAAGTTTAAGTTTTAGCGAGGATGGCATCTGATATAGTAGCTGTTCCTATCACAACTATGGCATCAGAATCCACATTTAGTGTGGGGGTAAGGGTGATTGATGAATATCGTGCTGGATTAAATGAAGAATCTATTGAAGTTCTTTTATGTGGTCGTGATTGGCTTAATCACAAATATGAATTGAAGAGAAAATTAAAGGTATAAATATTATATTAAACATTTATTTATTTTTGGTAGTGTTGCATGTTGGTTGGACTTGTATTGGGACTAGTTATTTATTTTAAATCAATTCTTTTATTGTGTAAGAATCATCTGAACAAGAGGAGATTATACTGAAGCCTTGATGTTGATGTTGATGTTATTGTGTTGCTGAATTATATTTTTTATACACAATTTTCATTATGGTGATATTATCTTTTTATGATATTTTTATATATTGCATCGTGGATGTTATATTTTTATGTTTATCACTATATTGATATGAGCATATTTAGTGCTGAATTATAATGGATATATTTTTCTATTACTACTAATTAGGACTATTTTAATTTTATGTAGGATTTAAATAGGCTTTAAGCCTATTTAAAGCCTACAATTTGTAAATATGTTGGTTTTGAAACCTACTAGAAGCCTACGTATGGTGTTCAGGGCCTGCAATTTGAAGCCTTTTTAAAGGCCTACATTATAAGTAGGCTTGTAAAAAGGCTTCAGGCTTGGCTAGGCCTCATGTAGGGTCAGGCTTAAGCCTAAGAAAAAGCCTGCATGTAGGCTTAGGTCTAGGCTCAGACTTCATATTCCCATTACAGGTTCAAGCCTATTTAGTCAAAGCTTAGCCTAGCCTGACCTATTTCCATGCCTACTAAGTGGCCATTTAACCATAAGGAATCATAAAATAATAATATTTGTTGGAGGTAGATGTGAAAAATCAATTAAACTGAGCTAACTATTAGTTAAATAATCAAAGCACCATCTAATCCCCTCATTTCCTCATGTGTGGGTTGAAGCAATAAAGAAAGGAGAGAGGCGGACAAAAAGTGAAGAGGGAAGGGAGAATAAGAGAAGAGGAGAACAAAGAGGAAGAAGAGTTCAAGAATAGTGTTTCAAGAGAGAAAAGTTTCAAAGATTCAAGTTCAAGACATTGGTAAGTATTGATTCTTGTTATTTTAATAATGTTTATGATGTTCTCGATTATGTATTGAGTTGTTCTAGAGTTCTTGGATGTTTTGGAAGTAAGAAAGTAAACATTGCAACTATTTTAATACTAAATGCATTTTAAAATTATATTTAAACTAAAACTAGGCCTCCTAGATATTTGATGAAAAAATCCCAACAATATGATTTGATTTCCCATAATTCTAACAAAAAATATCAAATAATTGTTGTTGTATCAAGTAAAGCTTTTTTATTTTTATTCCATTACCCTAAAGCATTTTTCCAGTAGCATCCTTTATTTTAAACTAATTCTTGTTGTATCTAACATCTTAAAGTATTTTTCAAGTTAGCACTCAATATCATAAATAAGTTTAAAATGCTCGTTCATATTGAGAAAAATTGTAAGGATAAAATTGCACCAATAGCTATTTTAAACTAATAAGGATAATTTTTTTAATATTAATTGTGGGAATATTATTTAAAGGGATATTTTAATATTTTTATCAGTGTAATATAATTTTTTTAATGGGGGAATATTTTCTAAATTTTATATTGTTAATTAATTTTTAAATATTTAATGGTAATAATTATTTAATATTTAACCGCATACTTTGGTCAATTTAAAAAATTATAATGGCAATTATGTTTTTTTCACTTGGTTACAAGATTTCTGCATTCTGATTTATCACTCCTAGCAGTGTAATCTTGATTACATCAAATGATGTAATCATGATTATAAAATGTAATCTTCTTTACAGTACATAAGCCTAACCAAACGCTATAATCAGTCTATTACATTAGGATTACATGTACTCATCTCCCATGGAATCAAACCAAATGGGCTATAAGTGTTATTAGGCAAAATACTTTGGGTCTTCGATGCATAAAAAATTAGTTTAGACACTGAGTGTCACTAAAAAAACTTTAAAGTATTATATGTTACATAGCCCTCTTATTTTTACTTAATGCATTTAAATCTTTGCTTTTAATTAAAAATTTTGCGTGATCCAACAATTAACTGTCATGTTTAATTTTTTTAATGATATAGCTGTTTAGAATTAAAAACAAACAGAACCAACTGCTTAAGAAGAGAAAATGAGAGATGGGGTCACGATGCTTAGGAGGAAGGAGTGTCTCCACTTCCCTTCCCATCCACCTCCCTCCATTCTCATCTCAAGCATGTTTAATTAAACTTTAAATGGTTGTTATTTAATGTTTTATAAAATTATTAATACAAAGATAAAATATTAAAATAAATAAATAAATAAATTCAAACTACTAAAATTTACCCATGACTAAGTAAAATTATATTAAATAAATATTTTATAAAACATTAAATCCAAACTACTTATATTTTAATCTAAGGGTTAGGATGATTGGGATGAGTAGTAGAGCGGAAATTGATGGGAAGGGGACACCCTTTTCCTTGATGCTTAGTGCTCAAGGGACTTAGTTTCTACTACAAAAAATGGCTTATTATTGACAGAATTATTGATGAAATTCATGCCGTCGATAAATTTTACATGGCAAATTGTTTATCGATGGAATTTCAATTACGTTGGAAATCATTGACAGAATTACAGATGAAATTTTCTATTGGAAACTTACCAACAGAAAATTTTCATAAAACATTACCAACATATTTCCAACAAAAAATATTCCATAAAAAAATACTAACAAATTACCAATAGAATTTTTCTTCAGTAATTTATTATTTAAAAAAAAATCCATTAGGTGCCCCTTAAAAAGGGCCATGAGTCCATCACCGGCAGCCAACCGCCTCACATGCTAGCCGCCACCACATGCCATGTCTCTACCACCTCGTCGCCATATGTCCAACCACATCACAGATAATGGTTGAGTTTTGTGACGAAGGAAGGAATCAAACCCTGGACCTCGCACTCACATTTTGCCTCTCTTTTTAACTAATCATTTTCATTGGAGTTAGATGATCACATTTATATTGTATTGTTTTTATATTTGAAAAATGATATTTGAATGGAAGAATGATGTTTGAGGAATATAATGACTATACTTTTTATAATTTTTTTGAATTAACAGAAACAGAGGAAATTTTTGTTTTAGCTTATATTATCATAATATTTTACATTTGTAAGATGATTTTTTAAAGGTATGATTTTTTTATTGTAGGTAGGAGCCAAGAGTCCTAAACACCAACCCATCTCCATTCTCTCCATCTAGCGTGTGATATTAAAGATGATGATGGTTTCAATTTTGGGTGAGTGAGAGAAAATCAAAGAACAAGAAAAATAACCAAAGCCAAGCATAGGTTAAAACTTATATTGATGACATATGAATTTGCATGTCGATATAGTGTGCTTCCATGTTGGAGTTTGAAATTTTAGAGGCTTAGAAACTGAACAAGAGCTTACTGTATGATGAACTGGTGTGTTAAAGTTATATAGGATTGGAAAATCAAGCATGTATGGGTTTTAAAGTACACTATGATATGTATAGGAACAACAGAGTTTATGTAACCCCCTGCCGTAATTATATCCGAAATACACAATTAAAATGAAATAGAGACCAATAGGAAACAAAACTTATTTAAAATCCCATATTCACAATAGGGTTTTACAGATAACTTTCGAAATCTAATTTACCTGGTCTCATATTCAATTTCGAATACAATTACATCACGCGGAATATCACATTTATACAAATATCAGAGTATATAACAATATCATCCTGACAACTCCCGGGTTCCATTTATTAACTCAAAGCCTTACAGGGCATATTCGCCCCTACAAGCCCTCATATGGGGATTACATAAAGTCTTCTCAAATACACATCTCAAATACATATCCGAATACATACTCAAATATACATCCATATCATATATAATTATCCCAACATCTATGATAACCAACTACCAAACTCAAATACTCTAAGGAGTCTTCACCGTCCTTGAATGCCTGCACCATCCTCACTCTTCCTTCCCTGTCTACAATGTTGATAGGGGAGGGTGAGATTCAAGAGAATCTCAGTAGGAAACAAATACCAAAATGCATGTATGATAAGTGTATAATGCATGACATGCTTGCAATACATATCACATGTCCATACCATGACACATCTGCATGCTCAATGTTTCAACAACACACTCATGGCCATAGTATAAATAGAAACAGAGCTTCAAACATCATATATGTTCCACATAATCAAGCAAAGCAATAACATGCATCAACACATTAACACAATATCATATACAGGAAAAAGAGGTAAGTTCCCTACACTCTTTCCACGTATGCTCCAACTTCGCTTACTCGCAATCAGAACGAATACCAAACCACGATCAGGGCGAATATCAACCCTATAACCAAAGCAATGACATAGGGTTAATCCCTTTCTCAATTCCTCAACATACAAACACTTAATGTTGGTTATCATTTAACACCTTTAGGTGGCTAATTAAAGCCTAAACATATGCCTAAATGCTTGGGAAACACTTGACCAAAGATCACCTTTTAAAAGTCCAAAAAGCTGATTTTTGGGGGTTGGCCGCGGCCCACAAATCCACTGGCCGCGGGCAAAAACTGCCCAGAAACATTTGGGCCGCGGCCAAGAAAATCCAGTTTCTTGGCTGAACTTCCAAAAATCATAACTAATTCCACAAAAATTGAAATGAGGTGATCCCAAAGCCAAATGAAAGCTATTCAAGTCCTCTACACAGGAAAAATATTGGCCTTTATGAGAAATCACCCCACAAATACAGAATTCCCCAAAACTCCAGACTGTCCCAAAACAGATTCCATTTTCGACCTCAAACTTTGGACAGCCATAACTCACAGAAGACAAAACGAAATGGCACAAATTATGTGTCCATTTTGAAGCTTAGGATGTGAACTTTAAGACTGGAAAGTTTAATAATTTTATGACTTCATTTTCCCAGTCAAAACGTCCACACAACAAGACTGCCCAGACAGAATTTACACTGGACAGAATTTCCAGTTTTGCACCAATGGTTCCCAAATTCACACCAAATACCATTTCCACATAAATTTGCACAAGGAATCCATTGGAAACACCAAAACAACCAAATTCACATTATATGGACATGTTTTACCAACAATCACAACATGTCATCACAAATCACAACACAAACACCACATTGCCATTCTTTTCATTCCAAGTTCCCAAACCAATTCCAATGACCAAATACCACAACATGGCACCATTTTCAACATAAAACACAACCCAATTCATCCAATCCAAAATCACAAGAAAATCAGGGAAAAATTCGAAATTCACTAAACTCATCCACAAATCACAAAACTTAGATCAAAAGGCTTCAAATACTCACCTCTTCCTCTTTCCCAAACCAATTCCTTGATTCTTCATCTTTCCAAATTTCCTCAAGCCATCAAACACCTCCAATCAAGAATCTAAAACCATAGAGATGAAGCTCTCATCACTATGAACAACATTAAAGAAGAGTGTTTAAGCTAAAGAGGACCATAAACCAACCAAAATCTCACATCTAGTTTTCTCTTTCCTCCCCTTGTGCTTGGCGAAAATGGAGAACAAGAGAGAGAGATGAAGATGAAGATGATGAAGTGAGGATCAGTTTTTTGGGAGCCAAAACCAACCACATAAAGAGAGGAGAGAGGAAAAATGAGGTTTGACACTTTGACCTCATCCAAGGGCTCACAAAGTGCCAAGTGTCACCATCTTGACAAACCTCACATGAGCTCACATAAGCTCACACACATGTGATTCCACCCCTTGATCTCTTGCACAAATCAATCCTAACCATTGATCTTGAAGTTACCAATGAGTTTCCTCTTCGGTAACCGATCAATCGGTCAGTAACTTTACCGTTTTGCCCCTGATTATGGCAATTCCTCTTGAATCACCACCAAATACATTTTCTTATTCATTTTCTTTCACAATGTGCCCTCCCCTCTATTTTAAGTCAATTTAGAGGTTAATCCATAATTGAACTTAAATACAGGGTTTCGGCGCTGCTCATAACACATACGAATCACATCGAGTGCCAAATCACACCATAATCTCCAAAAGGGTTTATTTATCACAAACCACATCCACTTTTGGAGTCATTATCTCTTAATCACAATTTGGAATCCTGCTAAACCAGGGCTTAGCAGTCCACTAATCTTAGGCTTATTCTCTAGCCTCAAGTCTCAAAATTCGGGGTATTACAGTTTAATTTCATGAACTTTTGCCTCCTCTCCTATTAACCAGCAACGGTTTCAACATTAACAAGATGAATTTTGCTAAATTTAAGCATCTTGATGTAGAAGAGGATTTTGTGTAGGAATCATTGCTACATATTTAAGCATATATAATGCTTAATAAATAACAGTTATAGCAAATAAACATCATGTATGTCGAGGTGGAGGTCACGCAAGAATATATAATGCATAAAAGTAATGGTTAAATATACGCACCGTCATGTATTAAGCGGCGGAATTCACAAAAACACAAATATAATGGTTGTAGTTAATAACCGTTATTTATTTAGTGACAAATATGACGATTCTTAAGAGATACTGATAATGTAATACTTATAAATGATTCATTTCTCAATCTCTTATATAAGCAAAGACGAAATGTAACGGTTTTCAGAAACAATTGTCATGTAACACTTTCAAACATACCGGTTCGTAGATCATAACCCTTAGTAACATCATCGGACTTCTATTTAACCTTACATATTCCTTATGATTCTTACTTCTTTTCTTTATCAGCCTCCTTCTTCTCTCCTTCATCATGCTAAGATCCTAGGAAGCTCCTCTGCCGTCGCCAGCCCCTACTCGACCATAACCACCTCCTCCTCTATCTCCTGAAATAGAGGCTCTGATGAAACTGTTAGCAAGCCTTGATTGACACACAAGGCATCTTACTCATATGCCAACAAGCTGAACAAGAAGTTGAAATACTCCATCACAATGATGTTAAATATGAGTTAAACCCTTTATCTCTTTCTTCCAATGATGAGAAATAGGAGGAGGAGGACAGCGGTGGAGGCAATGACTGAACACCACTATTGTTTTTTTTTTCAAATATTAAAAAATTTAACAAAAAAATAACTTAATAATTCATGGTTATTAATTAAAAACCATAAGGTATTCTTGTAATGATAACACCAACATACTTAACAGTTCTAACTTAATAGAAGTTAAGTAAAGCCTTGGAAACCTTTCCTCATTCCCGCGCTGACTCTAGGTCCCTCCTCATTATTCGATGATCATCATGAAGTTGAAGATAAATAACGGTTTTTTGGAAACAACCATTATGATGTGTCTCAAGGTGAAGGAAAAAGAAGATAATTGCGAGTGGACTGATCCTCTTCAATTTCCAAAGTACATGTCACTTTCAATCTATTATATTTAAACTCCCCATTTTCATAGATTTTCTTCATCCTCATCATCTATTCTCTTTAAAATCCTTTTCTTAAAACTTGATTATCCATACGCTTAATCGAAATTTCAAAATAATCAACACTACTATGGTAAGCAAAGAAGATTAAACCCAAAGATCTATTATAGTAGAAAATTTCCATCTTTACTTTTCAAAATCAAATACTATTATCAATAGATTCTCTTTCAAATTAAAGCTAAAATGATAGAAAAGAATTGAACTAACTCATTTGAAAACACCTATCATGGTTAGGGATTAAAATTACCTAATGAACTTATACATGATAGAAAAGAGACTGTCTAAACATTTAAAACCTATCATGGATAATAAAAATTTTCCCATTGCTTCACAAATCAAACCATAATTAATTAACACACTTGGGCCTTGAGCTTCATGAAGCCTAGAATATAACATTCAACCATAAGCCCAAGTAATGAAACTTTCTTCCACATGATACGAAACATATTTCCATCATCAAAAAATATTGAAATATGCATATGTGGATCCATAATAATCATTTTTCAGAAAACTCTAAAGGCCTCTAGCCTTTACTAGCCCATTAGCTAGCGACAGTTACTCCAAATATGAATCAATCAAAGTTTACAAGTTATGAGCCCTTTGAATGGCAATATGCATAATTTCAACACATAAATGTACACAAGAGACTATACAGAGATATCACAATATCAAGCCTTAGGAACTCTCCCCGAAGTCCTAGCACGAGAAATATCATCTAAATAATGTTAATAGCAATGGGGTGAGACCAAAGCCTCAGTAACCAAAATTCCAACTCATCACACATACCAACATGTGATAGTGAGGTGTCAAGTGGGACAGAAACTAGCAATGCATATAATTCAAATAATCTCATAATTACACATATTAACTCATTCGAGTCTTTCCCAAAAAAAGGTATGCAAACACATAAGCCTAAAAAGACCTATCCCCATCACTATGGAGATGTACACACAAACCACAAGGGCTTATTTCTTCCTCGTAAGAATGAAGAGAGCTACAAGAGCCTGTCCCTCTCTCTAGGATGGATGATCCACATCGGCCTATCCCAATAGGGACGTATAATATCCTGAATTTTGGGACTGGAGACTTAAGGATAAGCCTATATCAGGCAGACTACTAAGGCCAGTTTGGGAATAGTCCCAAGAATGTTGAGAGATAGAATGACTCTCAAGGACTGTATGACTTGACCCTTCAATTTAATCAGTATTTTTTGACTATTTGTTAAGCTTCATAAAGCTTGGCGGCTGCCTTAGATTTCAATCATTGAGGGAAATTAGGGTCCAATGTTGTTAGGTTCATGTATGTGATGAAATATGGTGTTTGATGATAATATAAGACTAGTTTAGTAGTCAAAATGCAAACTTGTTGATTGTTGGTTTAGGAGCAAGTTTTTGGTTAGGAGCAAGGGAAGAGGGAGGAGTGTGATTTTGATGTTTTTGAGGTCTTTAATGGTTTCTATATGAAAAACTATGTGGGATAGATCCCCAGTTATGATTTTGGGTGGACTGGATTCAAGACTCTAAAATTTGAGACTTGAGTTGCATGTGAAATAGTGTTGCCAGATTTTGTTTTCTGGGAGGCAAGTTGTTTGTGATATGTTTTTAAATAGCCAAATGTTATCCAATGGCCATGAAACTTTCCAAAGTAATAGTAGACATGATAGGCTTTAATTTGGTTTATAATATGTGTCATTTGGATGAGCATATTGGGAGATATGATTTATTAAAGTTAAGCATTAAATCTAGAATGATATTTGTGGCACTGAGGATTGATTAGTGTTTCAGGAATAGTGTGGTATAAGTGATAGTGGGAGGTATTTTTCTCTTAAAGTAGACTTAAAGATATTCACCTAGGACTTTGAACCACCCAATTTGGAGTTTCCTAGATGAAGATATGATTTTTCAAACTTAGGTGACAAATCTGGCAGATTAGGGAGACCCACGCATTTGTGGCACTTAAAGTAATTTGAGACAAGTATTGGTCCAAAGATAAGAAACATGTCCTAGAGGCTAATGTCGCTGCTATATTGGACATTCAGTTGTCTTAGCTTGTGGTTATCTATCTAGGGCCATGAGATGTCAAGAAAGAAGAAGAATGGAGGAATTTCCAAGCAAATACAATGGTTGGAAGAAAAGGTACAAGAGGAGGACTTAAAGACAAAAGGTAGTAAAACTTTCCTAACTTGCATTTACTTGATAATGATGCTTATGCATTAATGTGTTGAATTGCTTTGATGAATTGTATAAAGCATATGTGAATGATTGAAGCTCTATTTTACTTATGTTGTGGCCTTTAGTGTAATGTGTTAACATTGAGTATGCAAACATATCAATATGTTGGCATGAATTTATATAAGCTCGCATGTCATACATTAAGCATGTATCTTGTATGCATAGTTAGCAAAGTCTTCTACTGAGATTATCTCGAATCTCACTCTCCCTCACCCAACCATATAGGCATGTGAGCACAAAATAGGGATGCAGAACAATGTGCCAAAAGAAGAAGCTGCAATGTAGAGCTGAGGATTTATATGCTAATCCGTTATGTAATTATTAATGTTTGATCTAGTTAATTGTATAACCCACATGATAGACAAATGTTTTCCTAAGTTCAATAAATGAAATAGGAATGGGTAATCGTATGGTACAAGCCCATTAGTCAAGTGAGCAGAGTGATTTATTAAGCAGTGAAATACTCTGATTATAATAAAAGAAATTAAGAAATAATGAGTTACAAAGAAGTTACGAGCCACTTTATGATAGTTTTTGAAAAGTTTAAAATTATTCAGATAAAATCCACCAAACTACAGGTTCAAGTCCTATCTTGAGTTGGAAATTGAAAGAACTTTATAAAGGAATACTGCTTAGTGGTTCAAATTTGCTACATAAAACTCATCAAATCGATTATGGAAGTAAGGTGTTATAGGACGAATGAGCCATGTAGGCCTATCCCAAGATAGACGAATGAGCCATATAGGCCTATCCCAAGATAGATGAATAACGAACCCAATGTGCACCAGTGGGAGGTATTATCACATGATAGTATTTTCCTCGTACCCAAGCCATAAGGGCCTCTCTTAGAAATGAAAAAAGCTACAAGAGTCTATTCTTCTCTCTAAGACGAATAAGCCACGAAGACCTACCTCAATAGGGATGCATTACCAACCCAATGTGCATTAGGGAGGTCTTATCATGTGATAGTATATCTCTCCAATTATTCTCCATCAATCACAATTGATCAGCATCACAACAACAACTTATACAATATATCTCATGATTACTCATGGTCATGTTCTTGCAAAAGCAATAATCAAGGCAAAGCCTCTTTTCCCATATTTTACATTTTCATTTTCAAAATCACAAATTCCACAAGACAATTTTCTCAAATGAAGAGTATATGTCATTCCAATTGAAAGTCCATATCTCATTTCATAATATAATATCAAAACCTCTCAAAAGCAAGACATTAGCATCTATGACAAGTGGAAAGTAGTTACCTTTCGCCAAGCAAGTAAATATTACCACAATCAAAATCTTGTGCACAACATCAACAATCATAAATCAATCTACATAATTCAACATCACCACACATTAGTTTATCAACTAATTGGGTGATAAAAATAACAACTTAGGAACTTGGTCCCCTTTAGAGTTTCCAATTCCACTCTAGGTTACACTTAATCATTCCAAAATGACTTGAGGTTTCTATTAGCTCAAACAACTTAGCTGTATATATGTAGTTAAAGTTTATACTTCCCAAGTAAAGAAAAATTCTTAAATCTCCCATAAACCATCACTACTACAAAAGAGGGATTTAACGGCGCCCCTTTTTTGGCGTTTCTTCAAAGAAGCGCCGTAGATAATTGTTTTTTAAAAAAAAAAAGTTCAGAAGCTATGACACTTCCTAATATAAGCGGCAAAGCTTAGTGTTAGGCTTGTGCGACACTTTTCTAAACAAGCTCCATACAAAACATTTATTTAAAAAAACAGAAATGAAAGCCCAAGCTACGGCACTTCTCAAAAAAGTGTCGTAGCTGGGTTAATTTTTTAGCATTTTTTTTATTTGAAAAAAACTTATCCGACACTTAAAAATAAAGTATCGGATAAGGGTGAGAGTAAGTTAAAAAGATATTATTATTTAGAATCTCGTGTTGCAGTAAGTCAAAAAAGAAATTACCTACTTCGTTCTTGAGTTTCCAAAAAAAATTGGCCCTTAGTCGGCGCTTGATTATAAAGTGCTGACCAAAGCTAGCCTTAGCTGACGCTTGATAATCAAGTGCTGGCTAATGGTGGAGAGGCCTTAGCCGGCATTTGATAATCAAGCGTTAGTTAAGGCTAAAAATTAGGGCCTTAGCCAATGCTCAATTATAGAGCACCGGCTAAGACACTCATGGTCACCTTGAATATTCAAGGCAACCTTTAAATATATAAGGCACCCATGTGGTGCCTTGGATATATTTAATATTTTTTGTAGGTGTTTTCTTTTTAAAAAAAATTAGGAAGCTATGACGCTTTGATAAAAAATGTTGTAACTTCTTTACAATCTGTTATTTAAATTTTACCCCGCTATTTTCATTTTCATCTTTTCATGTTCTCTCTAGCTCCTTTATTTTCCACAACTCTGTTATAATACAAAGCTTCCTCTCCCATATTTTTTTCTTGTCTCATCCTCTTTCAGAATTTCCCTAACGTGTAAGTGTGTTTTCCTCAATATTTGGTTCAATTTTTCTTTTTTAGTTAAAATCTGTCATTATCATATATGTGTGCTCATAATTTTTTTCAAGTATTTATTTGAAGTGTCAACTCTATCTTCTTGAACTTCCTATATATTATAAGTTTTTAAATTTTTGAGCTTACAAATATAATAATACTTAGTTTAATTCGTTTTATGTATGATTTTTATGTAGTATTATAAAGATCAACGTTGTACCCAATTGACTGATGAACAAATGGATGAAATCATTGAGGAATAGTGTGAATATATGGTCAAGCAATTAGTTAATATTTAGGTACATATGTTAGGTTATTTCTTTGCCTATTCTCATGTTGTTTATTCTCTTAAAATTAGTTGAACAATTACATTAATTGTAATTACATATATCTAGTACTAATTTTATGAATTAGTCATGTATTATTTCATTCTAATTTGATTTACTTTTTTTCTATTCGTATTATAAATTGTTGTGGATTTTGATTGGCTGAGTTCAAGGAAACAATTATATAAAATAATAATAAAAAAAAGTATTACATATTACAGCCCTTCTACTGAGAAGCGCCGTAACTTACTTTTTATTATATTTTTTGTAGTAGTGCAGAATTAATTATTTGAACACAAATTTCTATTTTCTCTAATAATTCAAATCATTTAATTAAATCCTTAACAACTCCTAAATTGCTTACTTTAATAAAACTCCCAAAATTCTCAAATAAGATATTCCATTAACATTTCAACCTTCAAACTCAAGCTTAAAACTCAAAAATAAACCATTCAAAATTCAATATTACCTCCAATAAACTCAAATCAATAATTTGATTAATTTAACCAGTAAAAATATCATATATATCAAAAATCATAAAATTTTTGAATAAAAATTAAATTTTTAAATCCTCAAGATAACCGATAAATAAATCTAACCCTATAGAACTTAACTAATAAAATAGCTCTATAATCCTATAGTCATATGTTGTTAAAACTCAACACTTGTTCTAAACTCTAATTCAAAAATGTGCGCTAGTCACCTCAAAAATACATCAATTAGAAAGAGCAAGTTAAGTAGAATAATATTTATGAAGGGACTTTAGTTAATAGAAGTAGTTTTAAGTATCAAAATGATCTTAAAATTTGAACTCTAAAATGAAAGTAGCGCCGCTGCAGAGAATAAGAGGCCACGTATTGCTACTGTTCCTGGCCCTCTTAAAATGAATTAACGCGTGGGGGGATTGGGAACTTAAAACTCCGCGTGTGTCTAATATATGCTGAAGGGCCGCGGGCCACTTTTTATCAATATTTTAAAAGTCAGGTTGGAAATCGAGTAGGAAAAGTTATGAGTTATGGTTCAAATGGTCAAAATGATTAAGTCGTTTGGTCAAACTGGTAACATAATAATTAAATAAAAATAATATTATATAGATATATAATAATATAAATATAAAAATAAATCTAATAATTATAGATATGGAAAATACTATATTTGTTTTTTAATATAAGACTCAATTGACTTTTTAGAAAAATTAAGGAAGTTAATCAAATTACTTTAAATTATTTTCATTTATTATTTTGACTCCAAATTAATTTTTTTGACTTATAAAATAATATATAATTTAATCATATATAACATATAATATGATTAAATAATTTATTTAACTTTTTTGCTCTCTCAAAAAAAAAGTCAACTAATTGATATATTTAAAATAAAAGATAGTAGTTATAATTAAAGCCTTGGAATGATTTGTGGGTTAGCCATGATTCACCATAACAAAAATGCAGTAGATTTTAACCTTTTGTTAAATCTTAATCAATGTTTTAGAATAGATTAAAAAAATCAATGTTTTAGATAAATAAATAAATCTTGCTCACAACAAAATATTGGAATGTTGTCCATAAAATGGGGGATCAGACTTTTTGAAAATTGTTTTTTCACTTATTTTTAAAAGACAAAATATTGAAAAGAAACTATTCACGGTAAACAATGCGAAAGCAGAGAAGTGACAGTAGGCATGTGACCCTTCTTTTATCTGATAGATATAGCTGCAATGTAATCTTTCATCCAGACAATTCAATGCTTTCCCCTATTCACACTTCACACATTTTCTTCGACTGACGTGGTTTAGAATTAGTTTTTCTGCTGTCGTCTCTTTCATGGAGTCATGGTTTAAAAATGAAAACAAAGCTCCAGCTACCATTTTATTTTACTTCTTTGGAGCTCAAGTTTGATCTTTCTCTTATCAAGTTGCCACTATTTATATTTTTTCATCTCATTCTTCTTCTTCTTTTCCTCTTTGGACACTGGGTTCTTGTTGTAGTTGCAGCCATTCGGTTATTGAATAGCTGGAACGGGTTTTGGCCCAAAGGCAATTTCCGGCTTAATACCGACTGGAAATGGCCAAACCCAAAAATGGCTTGGCTTGAAAAACGAACCGTCATCGAATCCGGCCAACAGTCCTGCTCGGTTTTCTAACCATTGCTTTTTAAATATTACAATGTGTTTGTTTAACAACTTTAATGGGCCTCTGGGCCATTTTGTTATGTATTTCCTTTTGTTCATTCCTTTAACTTTACGCAATATACTAATAGTAATAATAACAATAATAATAATAATCATTAATTAAATTCTTTTTTTCCTTTTCCTTATTTCTATTTCGGTTATTATTATTTTATAACCTCCTTTATTCTTATAAATCATATTTTAGATAAATTTTCTTTATTTAATTAATTATATGGTAAGATTCCATTCACCATGAATTAACCTCTTTCTAAAATTATTTAAGTTCTAGGAATAAAAGCTAGGATGTTACAACTCTCCCCACCTAAAAATGAATTTTTTGTCCCCAAAATTCAACCAAGAGCAACAATCAACAAAAGATAAATACTTGCTAAGGAAACAAATAAGGGAACTCCCACCACATTAGTTCCTCGGTCTCCCAGGTGGCATCACTAGGGCAATACCCTTCCAAAAGACTTTAACCAAACGAATGGTCTTGTAATCCCCTTCGTAATTATGATTCAAAATACGTATTTTAAAATGAAATAGAGACCAATAATAATCAAACTCATTTACAATCCCTGCTTTACGGAAAGGTTTTCACAAATATTTTCAAAGTTTCTACCTTGCCCTGGTCTCAAATTCCACAACTCGAATATAATTACCTTATGCAGTTACATCACATTTACATATCAGAGTGTACAACAAAATCCCGGCAACCCCCGGGTTTCATACATAAACTAAAGGTTTATAAATTCCAATTAGGGAATTACGCCACAGTCTCCAAAATAACATTTATAAGATATACGGTGATATCCCAACAAAACATAAATCTCCCTAAGGAGCCCTATCCGCCCTTGGTCGTCTCCTTTCCTTGGAGCCACTTGCCTTGTCTGAAGGTTTGTCAATGGAAAGAATGAGATTTAAAAGAATCCCAGTAGTAACAAATCACTCATACCACATGTAATCACAAAGCATGTAAGAAAATCATCAAGCAGCATCACAATATAAAGCACAGCACACAGGCTGCCACATAAGCACATATTCACATAATCTCATCCCCCGTATTCCACCGCACCGATGGGCCGCGGGTGAAGGTTTCACAAATAGCTTTTCGGCTTTCACATATAGCCTTACGTCTTGCATATAGTCTTATCCCCCGGATTCCACCGCCCCGAAGGTACGATCCTCCCACCGTCAACACCGATGGGCCGCAAGTGATAGACTCACAAACAATGATTAAACAAACATACCATGTATCACATATAGTATAAGGGAAAAGAGTCACTACTTTGTTCTTTCCTGACGTGCGCCGGCACAGGTTGCATGCGATTAGGACAAATGTCGACCCCTATAAACCAAAGTCAAGGACGACAAGTTATTCTCTATTCTAAGTTTCTCACCATCAGAACACTTAAAGTTGATTAACACTTGGACTCTTTAGGTGGCTACTAGAAGCCTAGACACATGCCTAAAGGGTTAAGGAGTACTATCTCAAAGACCACCTTTTAGTGTGCATCGTAAAACGTGCTAACCACTGGGCTCACAACATGGTCCTACAATTCCAAAATACAATTTAGACACTTCCATAGTGTTTCTGGGGGGTTATATGAGCATATTATGAAAATTTACAAAAATGCCCCTGGGACCCGGCTCGGCCGAACCCGGTCCGGCTGTACTTTTCCTGAAATTTTGTCATCGGCTATTTTGACATATTTTCGCCCAAGGAATCCATTTCCAAACTTGAAATTATCAAATTCAATGTCAAATTACAACATTACCCTTGGCAGCCCCACTTTAAGGGTTTTAGGGGCGTTTTCGTAATTATGCTTTTTTGGCCTTTTCCGAAAAAGTGACCAACTGTAACCCCACCTAATTTTCGTTCCTGAACTCAATGGAACCATCAAATTATTGAAAATCCAACTCTAACCCTCAGATCTAGCCCTGGCCGAAATCTTAGTATACTTTGGGAAGAATCAGTGTTTTTCGGTTTCGGCTCCTTAAACGTGTTCCTTTCTACTCCTAACCACCTTATTAATCATTACATTAGGTTACAACTAACATTAAGAGCCAATTTGCGCAGCATAACCCCTAGGTCATATCATTTCCAAACTTTAAAACTAATGGCAATCCAGTGAAATTTCATCGATTAAATTGCCCACAGCAGCCAGAATATGCAATATACGAAAGTTTGGAAGTTACCTCAAGCTCCCACTAGCTTTTCCTCAAGGTGGCTGAAAACCCTAGCCTTAGAACACCCAAATTTGTGCTCCACAAACCTTGAAGAACATAGAAGAATAGCTTAGGAG
Source organism: Inga leiocalycina (assembly GCA_963242795.1). Lineage (NCBI taxonomy): Eukaryota > Viridiplantae > Streptophyta > Magnoliopsida > Fabales > Fabaceae > Inga > Inga leiocalycina. Next base: position 20,373,931 of record OY725329.1, on the reverse strand, counting down.
CGGAGTTATACGCGTTAGGTAAGGATTTACCGAAGAAATCGACTTACCGTACAAGTTCTCTTCTCCTTCTCTCTCTAGAATTTCTCACACCTTCTCTCTCTTGTTGCAGCTGAATATCACGGTTTTGGGCTGATGGAGGAGGTGGATGATGATTTAATATAATATAATATTATTTTCTAATTATTTACTAAATTTCCATCAATTTCGGATTTTTACAAAATTCTGACAGATTTCTGCCCAAATTTTGAAAAATCATAAATAATTCTAGAAAAATCAAAATGAGGTGATCCCAAAGCCAATGGAAAGCTATTTAAGTCCTCTATATTGGAAAAATATGGATAACTGCATTTAATAACCTCAAAAATATAGAATTGCACAAAAGTCCATACTGCTCAAAAACAGATTCCAGTTTCCATCCCAAACTTTGGAAAATCATGACTCTTAGCTCAAAAGTTGAAATGACACAAATTATATATCCATTTCGTAGCTTGGCATGTGAACTTTAAGATTGCAAAATTTCAGAATTTTTAGACACCATTTGCCTATTTAAAACGTCCATACAAATCGATTGCCTTGTACAGAGTTTCAATGGACAAGTTTCCAACTATTGCACAATTGTTCCTAATGGTTCCAATTTCACAATAATCACTCTCCCCACACGAATTTTCACAAGGAAGCAATTGAAATTATTAAAACATCCAAATTCCCATCACCCATTCTCCAAAAGTGTTTATTCAACAATAATTACATTCACTTTTGAATTCATTAGCCCTTAATCACTTTTTGGGATATTACATTTCTCCCCCCGTAGAATAAATTTCGTCCTCGAAATTTGTCACACCACTAGATCCATAAACCCCAGATATCGCCTACGCATGTCCGCTTCCGCTTCCCAAGTTGCTTCTCTTTGAGTCATTCCCTTCCAAATCACCTTCACATATGGAATGCTTCGATGTCTGAGCTGTCATTCTTCTCGATCGATAATCTGTTCTGGCTCTACTGCATAGGTGAAGTTGTCTTGTAACTCGACTTCTTCATACTCAACAATGTGAGATGGATCCGATTGGTACTTCTTCAGTTGAGAAATGTGAAACACATCATGGAGTCTGCTCAAGTTTGGGTGTAGGGCTACTCGATACACAACAAGCCCAATTCTTGCAAGAATCTTAAAAGGACTTATATACCTTAGGCTCAGCTTCTTTCGCTTGATAGCTCTCCCGATGCCGGTAACTGGTGACACCCTCAGAAACACATTATCACCAACCTCAAATTCTAAAGGTCTTCTTCTCTTATTAGCATAGCTTTTTTATCGACTCTGTGCTGCAAGGAGCCTCTTTCGAATGACTTGAATCTGTGTTGAGGTTTGATTAATAAGATCTGGCCCATAAAGCTTCCTTTCGGACAACTCATTCCAGCACAGGGGTGATTGACACTTCCTCCCATACAACGCTTCATATGGCGCCATCTGAATGCTAGCATGATAACTATTGTTGTAGACGAATTTAGCAAGTGGAAGAAACCGATCCCAATTCCCTTTGAAGTCAAGGACACAAGCTCGCAACATATCCTCTAATGTCTGAATGGTCCTCTCTGATTGTCTATCCATCTGAGGATGATAAGCTGTGCTGAATCTCAGCTGAGTACCCAATGCCCCATGCAAAGCTTTCCAAAATCTTGAAGTGAATCGGGGATCTCGATCAGAAATGATGTTCTTTGGTACACCATGGAGCTTCACAATTTCTCTAATGTAAATCTCTGCTAGTTTGTCCGGAGAATAACCAGCATTGATTGGTAAGAAGTGTGCCGACTTTGTTAATCGATCCACAATCACCCAGATCGCATCATAATTCCTGATTCTGGGCAATCCTGCAACAAGGTCCATGGTCATACTTTCCCATTTCCATTCTAGAATCTCAGGACTTTGAAGCAAACCAGGTGGTCTCTGGTGCTCAATTTTTACCTTCTGGCAAGTGAGACACCTCGCTACATATTTTGTCACATCACTCTTCAAACCCGGCCACCAATACATAGACTTTAGATTATGGTACATTTTGGTCATACCAGGATGAAGAGTATATCAGCTCTTATGCGCCTCATCCAGAATCTTTTGTCTCAACTCCACTTTTAGTAGAACACAGATTCTCTTCTGATAGCGAACCAATCCACTAGGCGATAGATCATAGCCCTGAGCTTCTCCCCATTCAATCCGAGCTAGGTTGCGCTGTATCCAGTCATCTTGCTTCTGAGCTTCTTCAATTTTAGCTCTCAAGTCACTTTCCCCTTGGGAAACAGTATAGTTGGCACAGTTGATTTGATTTGACAAGTTCAAATCTCTAAAATCCGCTATCAATTCCCCTTCTTGTATCATCATTGCTGCCACAAGCACCATCTTTCGACTAAGAGCATCCGCGACTACATTTGCTTTACCCGGATGATATTTGATTTCCAGGTTGTAATCCTTAATCAACTCCATCCAACGACACTGTCTCATATTCAATTCTTTCTGATCATACAAATGCTTGAGACTTTTGTAGTCGCGGTACAGTTCTACCGTCACACCATACAAATAATGCTGCCAAATTTTCAAAGCAAACACAATGGCCGCAAGCTCCAGATCATGGGTGGGATAGTTCATTTCTTGAGGTTTGAGCTGTCGAGAGGCATAGGCCACCACACATCCCTGCTGTATAAGGACACACCCTAATCCCTGCTTACTCGCATCACTATACATAACATAAGTCAAGTTGGGATTAGGTATAATCAACACAGGTGCCGTAGTCAATTTCTCCTTCAGCTCCACAAAGCAATTTTCACATTTCTCATCCCACACAAACGGCTGATCTTTTCACGTGAGCTTGGTCATTGGCAAAGCAATACGAGAGAAATTCTGAATGAATCTCCGGTAGTAACCAGCAAGACCTAGAAAACTGCGTACCTCAGCAACAGTTTCTGGCCTCTTCCAGTCTAGTACTGCTTCCACTTTGCTATGATCCACAGAGACCCCTTCTTGCGAGATAACATGGCCTAAGAATTTTATTTCTGGCAACCAAAACTCGCATTTACTCAATTTGGCATAGAGCTGCTTCTCACGCAAGTTGTTCAACACAATCCTCAAATGATGCTCATGCTCCTCCATACTCTTGGAGTATATCAAACTGATCTAGATACTGTCGAAAGACATGGTCCATGTAATCCATGAATACCGCAGGTGTATTGGTTAGCCCAAATGGCATCACCAGAAACTCATAATGCCCATACCTAGTTCTAAAAGCAGTTTTTGGAACATCTTCTGCTTTCACACGCAGCTGATGATATCATGACCTTAGATCAATCTTTGAAAACACACACGAACCAGACAGTTGATCTAAAAGGTCATCGATTCTTGGGAGAGGATACTTGTTCTTGACAGTAATCTTATTCAATTCTCTATAATCAATACACAAACGTAGACTTCCATCTTTCTTTTTGACGAATAACACTAGAGCTCCCCAAGGCGACACACTGGGTCTAATGAACCCTTTCTTAAGCAAGTCTTCAATCTGCTTCTTTAATTCCGCTATTTCATTTGGGGCCATACGATATGGGGCCTTTGAAATAGAACCAGCTCCAGGCACAATCTCGATTGGGAATTGAACTTCCCTTTCTGGAGGCAATCCACTAAGGTCATCAGGAAATACCTCAGGGAATTCATTTACCACGGGTATACTGCTCAAAGTTTCTCCGGTCTCTCCTTGAATAGAAAAAAACACCATATACCCCTGGCAACCTTTCTCTAAATATTTCTCAGCTTTGGCCATTGAAAGGAAATTCAAACTGCTATTCACATCCTCAACACTTTGAGAAATAGGATAAACTATCCTCTTGTTCCCACAATCTAATAGCACATTATTTGCCGTCAACCAATCGAAACCCAAAATGACTTATAATTGATAGAGCGGCAGACAAATCAAATCAATAATGGATTGGTGCCCCTCCACAATTATGACACAATTTAGGTAGGCTTCGACAGCTATAGCCTTGACACCCATTGGCGTCGACACAACTAAATCAAAGGGCAATTTATGTACATACATACCCAGGCGCTTCACACAATCATAAGCAATGAAGGAGTGACTCGCACCCGAATTAAACAACGCTTGTAACACATTACCATCAAGGAGAATTTTACCTTGAATAAGATCAGCTGACTTCCGGGATTCTTCATGAGTCATGGTGAATACTCGACCCTAAGTCCTCGGTCACTGCTCTGCCTGAGGACGCCGACAATCTCTAGAAAGATGGCCGGGTTGCTTGCAATTAAAGCAGATGATTTCGCCTCGACAATTTCTACCATAGTGTGCTTGTTGCAATGGCGACATACCCATTCTGTCAAAGATTTCTGGGGCTCCCAATCTCTAGGTTGGTAGGGCTTCTTACTAGTACCCCGGGACGAAGAAGATCCCTGGCCCTTCCGCTTCTGGGAAGTATTACCCTTACTGGGTTCACTGCGATTACCAGGAGCTTTGGCAGGATACAATTCCCTCAAATTATTTTCTATGATTCTACACTCTTCCATCGCCTTGTTAAAGTTAGTGAACAAGTGTGTAGCTAACCTCTCCCTCAACTCCCATCGCAGACCACGAATAAGCATGTCTGCACTCTACTCTTCATTATCCGCCTTCTAAAGATAAGAAGAATACCGAGACAAATGGATAAAACGGGACAGATAGTCATCAAAGGTCTCCATGTCCCCTTGTCTGATGTTCAAAAATTCAGTTTCCTTTTCGAGCCGCACTGATTTGGGAAAGTATTTCTCATTGAATTCTTGTTGAAACAATTCCCAAGTCAATGGTACATTTTTGCTTTTCAACATTAAGGCAATGTTCCGCCACCAATGATCTACATCCCCCTCGAGCTTATAAACTACCAAACGTGGCTTTACCTCGTCCGGGCACCCAAGGAGCTCAAATATCTTTTCCAGCCTGTTTAACCAATCTTTAGCTGCTTGGGGTTCAAACCTCCCTCTGAACGCTGGAGGCAAGTGCTTACAGAATCTTGAAACCAAAAATTGCATATCTCTTTCCTCTTTAATTGGAACTCCATATGATTCCTGGTTTGGCCAAGCATAAGGAGGTGACTCAAGTGGCCATGCCAACCCTTCTGCAGTTTCTTCCCTATGAGTCCCCTCTTGTGTGGACGGACCCTGACCCTCATTTCTTTTAGCCTTCTCTTCTCTGAGCTCCTCTCTCAGCTCAGCAATCATATCCCTTTGATCTTTAATCAGACCCATCAATTCTTGTATCGGGTACGATGGATTATCATTGACCACCTCCACCTTAGGGTCTACTTGCTGAGTATTGGGGCGTCCTCTAGTTTTCTTCATTCTACAAATAACTTACCCCATTAATATAGCAGAAATAGTATGCACATATATTCACAAGTCTTGTATATAACCATATCAACAAAACGTACATGTGCATACACAATACTTATTCACAAATGATCTTCTATCCCTAAAGCCAACTAAGGGATCTATCCTAGAACCTCTACCCTTGCCAGGAACTTCAGCTCTGATACCAAAAATGTAACCCCCTTCGTAATTATAATTCAAAATACGTATTTTAAAATGAAATAAAGACCAATAATAATCAAACTCATTTACAATCCCTTCCTTACGGAAGGGATTTCAAAAATATTTTCAAAGTTTCTGCCTTACCCTAGTCTTAAGTTCCACAACTCGAATATAATTACCCTATCCAGTTACATCACATTTACATATCAGAGTGTACAAAAAAATCCCGGCAACCCCCGGGTTTCATACATAAACTAAAGGTTTATAAATTCCCATTAGGGGATTACACCACTGTCTCCAAAACAACATTTATAAGATATACGGTGATATCCCAACAAAACATAAATCTCCCTAAGGAGCCCTATCCGCCCTTGGTTGTCTCCTTTCCCTTGGAGCCACTTGCCATGTCTGAAGGTTTGTCAATGGAAAGAATGAGATTCAAAAGAATCCCAGTAGTAACAAATCACTCATACCACATGTAATCACAAAGCATGTAAGAAAATCATCAAGCAGCATCACAACATAAAGCACAGCACGCAGGCTGCCACATAAGCACATATTCACATAATCTCATCCCCCGTATTCCACCGCCCGAAAGCACGATCCTCCCACCGTCCACACCGATGGGCCGCGGGTGAAGGTTTCACAAATAGCTTTTTGGCTTTCACATATAGCCTTACGGCTTGCATATAGTCTCATCCCCTGGATTCCACCGCCGCGAAGGTACAATCCTCCCACCGTCAACACCGATGGGCCGCAGGTGATAGACTCACAAACAATAATTAAACAAACATACCATGTATCACATATAGTATAAGGAAAAAGAGTCACTACCTTATTCTTTCCTGATGTGCGCCGGCACAGGTTGCTTGCGATTTGGACAAATGTCGAACCCTATAAACCAAAGTCAAAGACGACAGGTTATTCTCAATTCCAACTTTCTCACCTTCAGAACACTTAAAGTTGGTTATCACTTGGACTCTTTAGGTGGTTACTAGAAGCCTAGACACATGCCTAAAGGGTTAAGGAGTACTATCTTAAAGACCACCTTTTAGTGTGCATCGTAAAACGTGCTAACCACTGGGCTCACAACATGGTCCTACAATTCCAAAATACAATTTAGACACTTCCATAGTGTTTCTGGGGGGGTTATATGAGCATATTATGAAAATTTACAAAAATGCCCCCGGGACCCGGCACGGCTGAACCCGGTCCGACTGTACTTTTCCTGAAATTTTGACATCAGCTATTTTGACATATTTTCGCCCAAGGAATCCATTTCCAAACTTGAAATTATCAAATTCAATGTCAAATTACAACATTACCCTTGGTAGCCCCACTTTAAGGGTTTTAGGGGCGTTTTCGTAATTATGCTTTTTTGGCCTTTTCTGAAAAAGTGACCAACTGTAACCCCACCTAATTTTCGTTCCTAAACTCAATGGAACCATCAAATCATTGAAAATCCAACTCTAACCCTCAGATCTAGCCCTGGCCAAAATCTTGGTATACTTTGGGAAGAATCGATATTTTTCAGTTTCGGCTCCGTAAACGTGTTCCTTTCTACTCCTAACCACTTTATTAATCATTACATTAGATTACAACTAACATTAAGACCCAATTTGGGCAGCATAACCCCTAGGCCATATCATTTCCAAACTTTAAAACCAATGGCAATCCGGTGAAATTTCACCGATTAAATTGCCCACAGCAACCAGAATATGCAATATACGAAAGTTTGGTAGTTACCTCAAGCTCCCACTAGCTTTTCCTCAAGGTGGCTGAAAACCCTAGCCTTAGAACACCCAAATTTGTGCTCCACAAACCTTGAAGAACATAGAAGAATAGCTTAGGAGCGGAGATATACGCGTTGGGTAAGGATTTACCGAAGAAATCGACTTACCGTACAAGTTCCTTCTCCTTCTCTCTCTAGAATTTCTCACACCTTCTCTCTCTTGTTGCAGCTGAATATCACGGTTTTGGGCTGATGGAGGAGGTGGATGATGATTTAATATAATATAATATTATTTTCTAATTATTTACTAAATTTCCATCAATTTCAGATTTTTACAAAATTTTGGCAGATTTCTGCCCAAACTTTGAAAAATCATAACTAATTCTAGAAAAATCAAAATGAGGTGATCCCAAAGCCAATAGAAAGCTATTTAAGTCCTCTTTATTAGAAAAATATGGATCACTGCATTTAATAACTTCAAAAATACAGAATTGCACAAAAGTCCATACTGCTGCAAAACAAATTCTAGTTTCCATCCCAAATTTTGGAAAATCATAACTCTTAGCTCAAAAGTTGAAATGACACAAATTATATTTCTATTTTGTAGCTTGGCATGTGAACTTTAAGACTAGAAATTTCAGAATTTTTAGACACCATTTGCCTATTTAAAACGTCCATACAAATCGACTGCCCTGTACAGAGTTTCAATGGACAAGTTTCCAACTTTTGCACAATTGTTCCTAATGGTTCCAATTTCACAATAAACACTCTCCCCACACGAATTTTCACAAGGAAGTAATTGTAATCATTAAAACATCCAAATTCCCATCACCCATTCTCCAAAAGTGTTTATTCAACAATAATTACATTCACTTTTGAATTCATTAGCCCTTAATCACTTTTTGGGATATTACAAGTCTTACTCCTCAAATTCTTATACTTAGCATCGAGAATTATCTCAGGCCTTGACCAGTAAGTCAAGTTTTCTCGCAACTCAACCTCCTCTGGTCAATCACATGAGATGGATCCGCATGGTGCTTCTTCAACTGAGACACATGAAACACATCATGCACATTGCATAGGTATGGGGACGACACAATCCTATATGTAACATATCAAATCCTCTCAAGGATCTCATAAAGTCCAATAAATTAGGGCATCATTGTAACCCCCTTCTGTAATTATATCCGAAATACTCAATTAAAGTGAAATAGAGACCAATAAGAATCAAAAACATTTATAAACCCATCTACTAGACGGGATTTTCACAAATACCTTTCAAAATCATTTATAACCTGGTCTCACATTCACATTCCGAATACAATTACTACATAAAGATAAATCACATTTAATATATCAGAGTATGCAATGTAATAATTCCGGCTATTCCGGATTCCATTTATTAACTCAAGCTTTATAGGGCACATTCGCCCATTACATGCCCTCATATGGGGATTACACAAATCCATCTCAAATACATAACAAATCCTTAATCACATACATATATACACATCCAAATCCATATACTCTCAACTATGATAACCAACTACCGAATCTTCAACCCGAAGGAAGTCCTTGCCACCCTTAATTACTTACTCCATCCTCGATCCACTACCCTATTTGAAAGATTAGTAGGGGAGGGTGAGATTCAAGAGAATCTCAGTAGGTAAACAATATTAATATGCATGTACAATAGATGTTTAATGCATGACATGCTTGCATCACATAACTCATGCTAACACAATGACAATTTGTAAGCTCAATGCTTCAAACAACATACTAATGGCCATAGCATAAATTGAAGCATAGCTTCAAATTACACATAATCATGCAAACCTAAGACATGCACCAACACACTAACACATATATCAAATACAAGCAGAATAGATATGTTCCCTACACTCTTTCCACGTATGCTCCAGCCCCGCTTACTCACGATCAGAACGAATATCAAACCACGTTCAGGGCAAACATCAACCCTATAATCAAAGCAAGGACATAGGGTTATTTTCTATTCCAAACTCTTACTTTCATATCACTTAAAGTTGGTTATCATTTGAGTCCCTTAAGTGTCTAATAATAAGCTCAACAAAAGCTTGAAAGGATTGGGATGTACTAGGTTGGAAATCACTTTTCAAAATCACCAAGTACTGAAAATGGGGGTTGGCTGCAGCCAAGAACCCTCTGGCTGCAGCCAAAATACGCACAGAAGGTTTTTGGCTACAGCCAAGAATTTCTGGCTGCGGCCAAAACGTGCACAGAAACTTTTGCGCTGCAGCCAGGGAAACTTAGGAAATTCATAACTAATTCCAAAAAAATCGAAATGAGGTGATCCCAAAGTAAAATGAAATCTATTTAAGTCCTCTTCATAGGAAAAATATGAGCCATTACTGGAAATCTCCACAAAAATACAAAATTCCCCAAAATCCACTACTGCTCCAGAATCAAACCCAGTTTCGACCTCAAACTTTGGGCAAACATAAATCCCAGTTCACAAAACGAAATGGCACAAATTATATGTCCATTTTGAAGCTTGGAATGTGAACTTCAAGAATAGAAAGTTTCAGTATTTTATAACATCATTTTCCCATTCAAAACGGCAACACAAGCAGACTGTCCAGAACAGAGTTTCAAAAGACAGAATTCCAGTTTTTGCAATTTGGCTTCCAATGGTTCCATTTTCATACCAAACATCATTCCCACACAAATTTTCACAAGGAATTCATTAGAAACACCAAAAAAACCAAATTCATATTATATTGACATGTTTTACTAACAATCACAACATGTCATCACAAATCACAACACAAACACCACATTGCCATTCTTTTCATTCCAAGTTCACAAACCAATTCCAATGACACCAAAACACACTATGGCATCAATTTAATCACAATTCACCATTTTCAACACAAAGCACATGACAATTCATGCATTTCACAATTCTACCAAAATCAGGGCAAAATTCACAATTCACAAAACTCATCCACAAATCACAAAACTTATATCAAAAGGCTTCAAATACTCACCTCTTCCTCTTTCCCAAACCAATTCTTTGATTCTTCATCTTTCCAAATTTCCTCAAGCCATCAAACACCTCCAATCAAGAATCTAAAACCATAGAGATGAAGCTCTCATCACTATGAACAACATTAAAGAAGAGAATTTAGGCATTAGAGACCATTTAACAAGCCAAATCTCAACTTTTACCTTTCTCTTTCCTCCCCCTCTTGAACGTCCATGGAGAAATAGAGAGAGAGAGTGAAGATGAAGATGAAGGCAGCAGTTTTTGGAGAAAAGAAGACATTGGCCGAAGTAAAAGGGAAGAGAAAAGAGAGAAAATGAGTTGAAATCTTTGACCAAATCCAAGGGCTCAAATTGTGACACTTGTCACACCCTTATTCCATCTCTATGAGTTCACATGAACCCACACACATGGGATTCTACCCACTTAATCTCTACACAAATCAATCTCAACCATTGATCTTGAAGTTACCAATGAGTTCCCTATTCGGTAACTGACCAATTGGTGGTAACTTTACCGTTTTGCCCCCAATTATGGTAATTCCTCTTGAATCACCACCAAACACACCATATCATTCCTTTTCTTCCACAATGCGCCCTCCCCTCTATTTTAAGTCAATTTAGATGTTAATCCATAATTGAGCTTAAATACAGGGTTTTGGCGCTGCTCACAACACATACGAATCACATCATATTCTCCAAAAGGGTTATTTATCACTAACCACATCCACTTTTGGAGTCATTAACCCTTAATCACAATTTGGGATCTTGCTAAACTGGGGCTTAGCAATCCACTTATCTCAGGCTTATTCTCTAGCCTCAAGTCTCAAAATTCGAGGTGTTACAATCAACTTCTTTGTTTTGATTGATCTCCCAATGCTATAGTAGGCAAAACCCTCAGGAATACAAGATCTCCCACATCAAACTCTAACAGTCTCTACCAGCAATCCACATAACTCTTTTGCCAGCTCTGAGCAGTCAACAATTTCTACCGAATCAACTCAATTTTTCTTGGTGGTTGGATCCACCATTTCAAGCCCAAGAATGATTAGCTCATTCAATTTGGTCTAACATAGCGGTGATCAGCACTTCCTTTCTTATAAAACTTCATATGGGGCCATCTATATAATGGAGTGTAACTGTTGTTATTTGCAAACTCTGCTAATGGAATATGCTTATCCCTACTACCTAGAAGCTCAATAGCATGAGCTCTCAACATATCCTCCTAGATCTAAATAGTTCTCTTAGTTTGACTATTGGTCTGAGGATGGTAAGCTATACTAAACTTGTCCCCATAGCTTCTTGCAACATCTTCCAAATTTGGAAGTAACCCTTGGTTCTCGGTCAGAAATTATGCTCTCTAGTACCCCATGCGATCTTACGATCTCATCCACATGCAACCGAGCCAATCTCTCAAACGTGTAACCTGCTCTGATTGGCAGGAAATGGGCTTACTTTGTTAATCGATCCACAATAGGAGGCAATCCTATAATGAAGCCCATAAAAATGTTGCCCCACTTCCACAGGGGAACTTCAAGACTCTGTAGTAGTAATCCTGGAGGCATATAATGTTCAATCATCACCTTCTGACATGTCGGACACTTCAACATGAAATTCATCACATCTCTTTTCATCTTTGGCCGCCAATATTCTTGCTTTAGATCATTATATATCTTGGTGATTCCCAAATGCATGGCGTACTTCCTCTAATGAGCCTCTTTCAAAAATGGTTTTTTTATCTAATCATTATTGGGCATACAAATTTTTTTCTTATATCTCAGGATATTTGCAACCCCAATGTCATATATTCCTTACAAGTATTTCATAAATAATATCGGAGGAAATATTTTTTATTGGGAAAAACGTGATGGCACAGTAAGGGGTCAATGTTTGATCTCTTTGATGAATCTTATCCTTCTGGCCTTCATTTTTGTGGTTCTCTTCATTTCTGCTATTCTGTACTTCTAGATTTATTTATGCTAGAAGCGTTTGGAGGAGAAACTTAATGCATATTATATTTTTACTTTTAATACCCCTTTCAAGCCTCAAAATTACCTTGAAATCGTCTTTACTATATTTACTGAATTTTTAAAATTTATGAATCTTCAGGTAAACATTTTCAAATTATGCTTTTGCCTAACTATAGTTTAACCTCAAAAGTTGTTTCCTTTGTATTTACACTAATTTATTTAGATCATAACTAGGCTTAATTTGTTAGAAAGGGTACAGTGGATGTTAAACCTTCCTATTAATTGCAAAAGTCTATGAGAAAACAAATAAATAAATATATGGCAGAAATTAAATGGCACAAGAGACATCAAAATTATTAATGTGGAAAGCCCCTAAACTCAAGGGTAAAAACCCCAGGTCATCCAAACCAATAAAAATATGATTCACTGATAAAAAAGAGGTATAAGAGAGTCTCAAACAAATACACAAACACATATAATCACCCAGCCAAACAACAAAAGCTACAAACTTACAATAAAGAGTAAAGCAACCCAAAATACTAGAAAAAATGTCTCTAACTATGAACACTTTTTCTCTCACACCAGGCCTCCAACATGATGATCCTACTATTGAAAATGACAAAACATATGTTCTAAACCTACTAACCAAATTTTAGCACAATCCAACAGGCAATGAATGCGTAAACGCTGACCGATACTGACCTGTGAAGCTACGCTTTTCTCTCACATGGTTGCAACATTAGATTTCTCTAATCTCTCTAGCCTTAGCCTATCCAGCCTCGACAAGGCTTCCTTGCCCAAAAACCTATTATGCCTCATCTCCCACTCAAATAAGTAAGACACAACCTCAAATTAGGAAGCTTTGAGAGAATAATTCACAAAGAATGATCAGGAAACTTCCCCCTTTTTTTCATTTTCTTACTCTTTTCCTTGTTTCCTATTTTTTCATTTCATTTCCTTTTTTTTCCTCATCAAATAGAAAATACATCAAATTGAACAATTCAAACATAGGTTTTTCTCCACATAGAAAGGGAGACCAAAACCCAACATCGACTAAAACCCAACATAATTCTCATATATTTGGTTTTCACTCGGGAACGCCGGATGTCAAAAACTAAACGCATATTATATGGCCATTACATAAAACCAGTGTTGCTTTCTGTATCTTATCCTATCTTCATGCATGCATTACTCTTCATTTGTTGTTTTCTCATTTTTGATGTTCTTACACGCATTTAGCAATTTGAAGTCGAGATATTTTACATTTTGTGGCTTTTGAGTTATTTTCATACAAACAAGGGAATTTATATATACACATTTTTTGCATTAACTTTTTTTAAGAAAAATATTAAAAAATAAGGGGAAAATGAGATGTGGGTCCCATGACATTTTCCTCCAACTTTTCTCTCCAAATGTGGAGAGACTTTGGGAAGAAAATTGATCTTCTTCCACTGCCATCACATTCACCAGCCAACCCTATTAAGTGAGCTTCCCTTCTGTCATCTTCTCACTCCGACCAACCCCGCCCGACTACTTTTGTAAATATAAAAATTATATTTTTCCATTTCATTTTTAAGCATGTACAAATATAAAAGATATATTTTTAAACACATATCATTTTATTTTTTCTGTCAATTTATTATTTTTTTTAAACATGCAAAACTATTTGATTTTAAAATATTGTAATATAAAAATATTTTTTTCCAAATATTTTACTTACAAATATTTTAATATGTTTATTTTTACATATTTTTAATATAAATTATTGTATGAGTTATAATAAATCATAATATAAAGATATTATTGTTGTTATGATGTTTGTGTATTTTTTTTCCTCCATATTTTTTCTTGTTCATCCAAACAGGAGGGGTACAACATTATCCCTCCAATTTTCTCTTCTCACAATTTTCTCTCCCATTTTCATTTCTCCCAACGTTTATCTCAATTCAAATGGAGAATTGGTGACATGACCGACTCATTGTACTGGCCTCTATATATTATAGTTCGTCAAGTTGCCTTTCAGATGACCAATTAATATAATAAGAAACTTTATTTTCCTTTAAATTATTCATGCATTACACGCAACAAGTGGATACAAATTCATATAAAGACAACATTAAAGCAATCCGTTTCTTACTAAACCTGATACTTGCATGTTATCATCAATGCTAGAGAGAGCTTATGGCACACGTTTCATGCAAATTTATAGCTTAATTGGTCGAATAGAGTAATTAAAAGGACAAACCAGACCCACCCAACTTTTCTTCTATCACTTTGGACAATTTCTCTTCCATCCAAGGGCTAAAATGATTCACCCAATCCCCCACTTCACCTTTCCTGAAGAAGTTCTTGTTCTCATACTTTTGAACAAACTTACCGTTCTTGTTAGCCTCCAATTCTTTCATCTTCTCAAAGCTACACAACTCAATTATGCTTTTGATAACACCATTACTTTCTTCCTCTGAATTGAATGGAATACCCAAGAACTCGGCCACTCTTTTCAAGAAGAAATGAATATCTCCCTTCAGATCTTCATACTTTAGAAACATAACCTTGTTTGGCATCACTTTGCTTTCCCTCCAATAACCCAACATATGAATCCAGAATGGACCGAACTCATTGACTCCATTGGAGTACCTCTCAAATGCTTCCTCGCGGGATAACTTGGGCAATGATGGTGGGATCACCTTGTTGATGAAACTCCAAAACGACACGAAATGGTCAAATGGGTTACGACATATATAGATTATCTTGCATTTGGACTTCATAATAGAATCTGGCAATGAATGAAATGGAACATGAGTACCAAAAAGTCTTGGCTCAAACAAGTTGGAGAGATTAGGAATTTGGGTGTTTCCATAGTAATTGAACTCAAAGAAAGGAACAAGGTCATGAGCATTGGAAGTGAGCAAAGGATGGTTTTTTTGTGAGGGAGAGAAACGATTACGATTCACAATGGCAAAAGTAAGGGCTTTTAACCAAGTGGTGCCAGATTTTGGTAGGGAAGCTATAATTATATCACTTTCTTTTGCTTGGAAGTGCTTTTGAAAAGAGATTATGGCTTGGATTCGGGCTGGTGGATACCAAATATCTTGGTAGAGATAAAAGTATGGGAAGTCCCAACCCTTCTCTCTGGGGAGAGAAAGAAGAAGCTCCTTACATTCTTGGCTAAGTTTTTCATATTCTTTAGCTTCAGCTTCATTTTCAAGCTCAACATTTGAATGGGATTTTGTGAAGCTAGGAGTAGAAGATGCAGCCATTGGTACGCAGGTGAAAGATAACAAGTAATCATAGGCATTTGAATAATGTGGCTCATGCATTTGTTAATTTATAGCTCACTTTGCCAATGATTTCTTCCATTATTTGGATTTTTTTTTATTTGGATGAATATATAATCGAATTAAAATTAAAACTCAAATATTGCGCCACTTAGCCGTTGATAATTACAGCCACCATTTGAAAATGACGTTCATCACACTAGAATGTGAAAAACGTACAAATAATGCATTTGCAAAACGACGAGGTCACCTACGTGGAAGTGGGGAATACGTGCTAGAAATGATGCGACAGCTCACGTGCATAAAGATGAAGAGAACTGAGTGGTCCTAATTTTCATTATATATGTCTATCTTCTAAATTCCCCTCATGTGTCATTATACGAAATTTACACCATCTTTTTTTCATGGATACTTAAAAAAATAAGTGTATATATATGTTATATACTGCATGATGATATGATATGTGCAAATTTAATTTGCATGTACATTATTGTTTCACGGACACTTGAAAACGTGTGTGTATGAGATACTAAAAATTTGCATATATTTACATCAAAATAAAAGAGTACAAAATAAATTACATGCACATTTATCTCATTATTGTTTATTTAAGTGCATATCTGAGTAATTGGGATGTAAGAATCTCCTTTTATATATATATATATATATATATATATAAGGGTATATACGAATCTCCTGGAATTGAAGAGAGTGGAGGTGGTGATTAAATGAGTGCGGTGATAACAGAAGTGGGGATCCTTACCTATATAAAAAGTGATGCATATGTACGAGGAAATCAACCACAACTCTATATATATAAATATATATAGGGTTAAGGTGTAAATATATACATAAGATTTTTTTAAGAAAATATGCCCAACACAAATGCCTTTTTTAGAGGCAAAAGCAATTATAAAGTTCTAAAATAGGTGCAAAATACACATTAACCATTAATTAACTGTTTATTTGAATTTTTTGACTGAAAGTGGTGAAATTGAGGATGATGTAGATGATTAAGAAACAATTTGGAGACAAATATTCTTTACATACTCTAGGAACACCACATCATCTAAACTATGTCTAATGAAAACATAGCAACTCATTATTTTAATATCATAGTTTGCTGATAACTCATCTAAAAGAATTAAAAGTTTATCTTTCTTTAAGAAAACTATGCTTTGATCATTTTGTTTTATTTTTTTAATTAATATTTTATTCTTAAAAACAAGATAAAATTTCAATTTTTTCATATGAGTCATTAGCCAACTAGGATTAAAATAATATAAATTACTATGTTTCCACTAGACAAAGTTCAGATAATGTGGTACTCTTAGAGTATATTAATATTTCTCCAATTTGGAATAATAATTTTCTGACTAGGCAAGGAAAATTAATTTCCTCCTAATGAGGGAGTCTTTAGGAGAATTTAGGTTAAACACATATGGAATGTATAGAACAAAGATTATTGTGATAACCTTTTTGGAATGGCTTGTTAAAAAGCTGAGAGCCTGAAATTATCTTTTTTCTAACAAAACCTTTATGATTATAACTTA
This sequence comes from Inga leiocalycina, assembly GCA_963242795.1. Classification (NCBI taxonomy): domain Eukaryota; kingdom Viridiplantae; phylum Streptophyta; class Magnoliopsida; order Fabales; family Fabaceae; genus Inga; species Inga leiocalycina. Next base: position 20,356,823 of record OY725329.1, on the reverse strand, counting down.
GTTGTATTTCTGACTTGTTAAACTTAACTTAAATCACGTTTTCTTTTAACTTTTAATAAATTGGCCCTCAATGTGATGCATTGAATTTTTTCATGCCAAAGTAATATACAAAAAGACAATATAATGCAATATATGGAAAATGGCCCTATAATACAGTAATCCATTTAATACTTAAACATATATAATACAATATATCAATGTAAATAAAAATGTCAATACATATCTTATGAAAGGCAATTTCTTCATTTGGAGAGGCCCCAAATGGAGGGATTTGAATCTTGTTTATAAAAGACTAGATAGATTTATTTGTTCTGATAGCTGGCAGAAGACTCTTAAGTGGAACTTTGATGGATTTGGGAATATCAATCTCACAAAAAACAGAACCTTTAGAAGAACATGAGTGGTATATATACAGATGGGCATCGAGAATAATATAATTTTAATCCTTTCTTAGAAGAGTTGGACTTTCAACTTACGGATGAGATTGAAGAAATTTTAGAGGGGAGTCGTTTACACATGGGGATCGAAAAGTATTATCATATGGAGACGTTGATTAAAAGGATATTAACAAACAAAATTACCTTGATTTTAAAGATGATATGACCAGGGATGTCATACCCCAGATTTTGAGCTTAGAAGTTCAACAACTAGTCTTAAATAAGTAGATTACTAAGCTCTTATGCACATAAGTCTTGCATATATATTTACAGAATAGACAATGGTAACATTGTATGTCTACCATCCCGGGATTGGATGAAAGCGTAATTTACTAAAATCACGGGCCCAAAAGAGTAATTTTGAAAGTTATAGTCTGAATTTCAAGAAAATTTTCCAGAGACACAAGTTATAGAATAGTTCGCATAACTATATTTGAAGCTGAATTGAGGTATAAATAAAAAAATTATCTCAAATTAGAATTTTGGTTAATTAAAGCATAATTAGCTAAATTTAATCATGAAAAATACCAGGAGCCCTCATATAATTGGGGGAAAATATGAGAAAATTACTTTATGGTTAATGAGAATTTATATAAATGATTTCATGCCCAGGAAATGGAAAAGTTAGCTTAAAGAATATTTTATGTGTAATAAAGCCAAGAAAATATCAAATTTCTTAGCTAAGATTTAAAGGTATCAAGAGCCAATTAGAGCCAAAAATCTGAACATGGACTTAATATTTTATTAAATCTGGTTCATTCCTCCAATTTTACCTCACAATATAATCCCTCCATTCTCATCACTCAATTTCGAATCAGAGATCTAAGACGAAGAGAAGAAGACTCTATCAGCTTCCGTCGGACCCATCACTGGCGTGATTCGCTAGGAATGAGGGAAGATTATTTTGGAATGAATTAAATACAAATTTATTTGATTAGGTGGACTTGAAACAACATTACAATCCAATTGAGACTTGGATAAAACTACCTAACCTTCCTAATTCATATCAGTCTCGGCAAAGTTGATGAGAGAAAAATGGGAAGCCGAGCGAGCGAAGAAAAGGAAGAAAAGAGAGAAGAAGGTGGGAAGATGAGATCCACCAAAATTAATGGGAATGCGTGCAAGAAATGATGCGACAGCTCACGTGCATAAAGATGAAGAGAACGGAGTGGACCTAATTTTCATTATAAATGTCTATCTTCTAGATTCCCCTCGTGTCATTGTAGGAAATTTACACCATCTTTGTTTTACGGATACTTAAAAAAATAAGTGTATATATATGTTATATTTTTTTTGCCGGAGTATATATATGTTATATACTGCATGATGATATGATATATGCAAATTTAATTTGCGTGTACATTATTGTTTCACGGACACTTAAAAACCGTGCGTGTGTGTATTAGATACTCAAAATTTGCATATATATATATATATATATATATTTTTACAGCAAAATAAAAGAGTACAAAATAAATTACATGCACATTTATCTCATTATTTTTTATTTAAGTGCATATCTGAGTAATTGGGATGTAAGAATCTCCTTATATATATATATATATATATATATATATAAGGGTATATACGAATCTCCTGGAATTGAAGAGAGTGGAGGTGGTGATTAAATGAGTGCGGTGATAACAGAAGTGGGGATCCTTACCTATATATATAAAAAAAAGATGCATATGTGCGAGGAAATCAACCACAACTCTATATATATATATATATATAGGGACTTAAGGTGTAAATATACACATGAAATTTTTAAAAAAAAATATGCCCAACACAAATGCTTTTTTTAGAAGCAAAAGTAATTATAAAGTTCCAAAATTAGTGCAAAATACACATTGACCATTAGTTAACTGTTTATTTGAATTTTTGGACTGAAAGTGGTGAAATTGAGGATGATGTGGATAATTAAGAAACAACTTGAAGATAAATATTATTTACATACTCTATGAACATCACGTCATCTAAACTATGTCTAATGAAAATATAGCAACTCATTATTTTAATCATAGTTTGTTGATAACTCATCTAAAAGAATTAAAGTGTATCTTGTTTTAAGAAAACTATTCGTTGTTCATTTTGTTTTATTTTTTTTAATTAATATTTTTTTCTTGAAAACAAGATAAAATTTGAATATTTTTATATGAGTCATTAGCCAACTAGGATTAAAATAAGTTCAGATATTGTGATACTCTTAGAGTATGTTAATATTTCTCCAATTTCGAATAATAATTTACTAACTAGGCAAGGGAAATTAGTTTCCTCCTAACCTTTTATCTCGACACTAACCCTTAAAATCTTATGAGCATTTTTGCACATTAACTCTTAAAAAGTTTAAACAAACGGTCAACTAACAGTTAATGTATATTTTTAGACTTATTTTGAAATTTCACAGTTACTTTTGCCCTACAAAAAAAATATTTGGTGTTGGATGCACTTTTAAGAAAATTTCATGTATATTTTTGTATTTTAACCCTTTTTTAATCATCTACGCCATCCTCTATGTTATCATTTTCAGTCAAAAAATTCAAACAAACGGTCAACTAATGATTAATATATACTTTTACACCTATTTTGGAAGTTTATAATTACCCTTTTTTCCTCAAAAAAGCATTTGTGTCGAATGCACTTTTGAGAAAATCTCATATGTATTTTTATTCCTTAACCTTCAAAAAATTCAAACAAATAGTCAACTAATGGTTAATATGTATTTTTGCACCAATTTTAACAGTTCATAGTTACTTTTACCAATAAAAAAAGCATATGGTGTTGGGCATACTTTTGAAAAAATCTCATGTGTATTTTTACACCTTAAACCCCACATAAACACATATATAATAGCTTTTATTTTCAGTCTCTACGCTGGCCTGGCCTTTTAGGCCATGTTCATCTCGTTGAGTAGTTGAGCTAAATTTGATCCCACACACACCTAATTGAAAAAGATGAAAGCCCACTTGCACGCATCTGCATGATTGAAAGGAATGGACAGCCAAGCTTGAAAAAAAGAGGAAGAGAATAAATGGAAAATAAGGAGTGGAGTACATCACATCTTAATTCAAAATATTAATAGTCCATGAGGAATGGGAAGCAAAGCTCGAAGAATGAGAAGTTGAGAAGACAAGACCACAGATCTTAGCTCAAAACTTTAATGTCTAAGTTTATAGGTCCTTCGACTTTATTTTACGTTATCATACAAATGTATCTTATATGAGACTTAATTCTTACATCAGCTCAAGTCCACTAATATTTGGACATCCTAAACATCAATATATAAGTATGCATATACACACACATGTATGCTTGCATGCATGCATCAATGAATGTATGTACGTACGTCCGTCCGTCCCTATTTCTATATATAAGTATTGTCCCTTTTCTTATTACAGAGCGGCTTGCGCTTTTCTTCTTTAATTAGTTACATCTTTTGCATGTTAATTACTTTTTAACTGAAGGAGATGGAGTTTATTATTTTTATAATAAGGAAAGGGGGAAAGAGTAATGATTAAGGAAAGATAAAAATAAATCAAGCTAATGTTGCATTTTTTTTTATTTTATTATTTTTATGCCTATGAAAATTATTTTAAAAATTAAGTTTTTTTTTATCAATATTTATATAGTAAGGAATTTGCTGCAATGGAATTAAACTGCCTATTATATAGTTAATCCTTACTTCATGCTCCATAAAATACAAATAAACATGCTTTGGATCAAACATAAATAAGTTTAAATTAAGATATTTTGAAATCATTTTATTTTAACAAAAAAAATTGAGAAGACATTCTTTTAGACCAAAACCGATTAATTGAGAAGCATTAGGGCCAGTTTGTTTAACATCAAAAAAAATTATTTTAATAAGGCTAGACATGATAAAGTTGTTAGGATCATGTTGAGGGAGTTGTTAGGAGAATTTAGGTTAAACACATATGGAATGTATAGAAAAAAGATTATTGTGATAAAATTTTTGGAATGTCTTGTTAAAAAGCTGAGAGCCTGAAATTATCTTTTTTCTAACAAAACCTTTATGATTATAACTTAGTTGTATTTCTGACTTGTTAAACTTAACTTAAATCACGTTTTCTTTTAACTTTTAATAAATTGACCCTCAATGTGATGCATTGAATTTTTTCATGCCAAAGTAATATACAAAAAGACAATCTAATGCAATATATGGAAAATGGCCTTATAATACAGTAATCCATTTAATACTTAAACATATATAATACAATATATCAATATGTAAATAAAAATATAAATACATATCAATATAATACATATCTTATGAAAGGCAATTTCTTCATTTGAAGAGGCCCCAAATGGAGGGATTTGAATCTTGTTTATAAAAGACTAGATAGATTTATTTGTTCTGACAGCTGGCAGAAGACTCTTAAGTGGAACTTTGATGGATTTGGGAATATCAATCTCACAAAATACAGAACCTTTAGAAGAACATGAGTGGTATACAGATGGGCATCGAGAATAATATAATTTTTAAGCCTTTCTTAGAAGAGTTGGACTTTCAACTTAGAGATGAGATTGAAGAAATTTTAGAGGGGAGTCGTTTATACATGGGGATCGAAAAGTATTATCATACGGAGACGTTGATTAAAAGGAGATTAACAAACAAAATTACCTTACTTAAAGATGATATGATGAGGATGGCACATCTCAGATTTTGAGCTTAGAAGTTCAACAATTAGTCTTAAATAAGTAGATTACTAAGCTCTTATGCGCATAAGTCTTGCATATATATTTACAGAATAGATAATGGTAACATTGTATGTCTACCATCCCGGGATCGGATGAATGTGTAATTTCCTAAAATTACGGGTGCAAAAGAGTAATTTTGAAAGATATGGTCTGAATTTCAAGAAAATTTTCCGGAGACACAAGAAGTTACAGGATAGTTCCCATAACTATATTTGAAGCTTAATTGAGGTGTAAATGAGAAAATTACCTCAAATTAGAATTTTGGTTAATTAAAGCATAATTAGCCAAATTTAATCATGAAAAATACCAGGAGCCCTCATATAATTGGGGCAAAATATGAGAAATTTATTTTATGGTTAATGAGAATTTATATAAATGATTTCTTGCCCAAGAAATGGAAAAGTTAGCTTAAAGAATATTTTATGTGTTTTATTTGTAATAAAGCCAAGAAAATACCAAATTTCTTTGCTAAGATTTAAAAGTATCAAGAGCCAATTAGAGCCAAAAAGCTGAAGATGGACTTAATTAGTGTGTGTTTGTGTCAGCGTTTTGAACAGTCAAAACGCACTTATTACGCAAGCCGAGAAAAAACTCCTCTCACATACTTACCTCGTATACCGTGAATCACGAATTATAAGCACGTTTTGGACAAAAATAAGCCATTCCAAACGCACACTTAATATTTTATTAAATCTGGTTCATTCCTCCAATTTTACCTCGCAATATAATCCCTCCATTCTCATCACTCGATTTCGAATCAGAGATCTAAGACGAAGAGAAGAAGACTCTATCAGCTTCCGTGGACCCATCATTGGCGTGATTCGCTAGGAATCTCGAGGGAAGATTATTTTGGAATGAATTAAATACAAATTTATTTGAGCAGGTGGACTTGAAACAACATTACAATCCAATTGAGACTTGGATAAAACTACCTAACCTTCCTAATTCATATCAGTCTCGGCAAAGTTGATGAGAGAAAAATGGGAAGCCGAGAGAGTGAAAAAAGGAAGAAAGGAAAGAAAAGGGAGAAGGTAGAAGCAAGACATCAACACCAATCTTAGTTAGGTTTGTGTTTTGGATTCATCTCCGCCGTTTAAAGATGGGAAGATAAGATTCTATCAAATTAAATTTAGAAACTTAAGTTCCTTTATAAAAAAGAAGATCTGAAAGATAAATATGTCCCTAAAAATTTTATATTAAAAGAGAAGAATCCTAAAAATCTTTCATCATGTGTGTATCTGATTTTTTTTTTTCCCCATCATTATTCGCTTTGAATGGTGCTTTGGCCTTTCATTCAAACTTCATATTCCTCAGAGCTCAAAATCCCAAGTGCGTTGAAAAGGGATTGCTTTGCTTTTCTATCTCTTTTGCCATCGCACCATCTGCTGGTTTTCAGGTGAAGTATTTTCGGCGAAGCTTGCTCTGTTTTTCAACTTGTAAAATGGGGCTATACAAAATTTACCTATCACATTCGAATTTACTTAACCAATTTGAATTTCATCAATAAATTTAAATTTTTTTAATAAATTTGAATTTCATTCTATAGAAAAAAAAGCAATTTCATTAATAAATATTTTATTTATTTAAATTATAATTTATATTTAATTCATTTTATTTAATTTTTATATTATTGTACTACTAATTATTTAATGGGCTAAAGTGTACGATTGGTCCTTTATGATTGCATCAAGTTTCATTTTAGTTCCTTAAGTTTAAAAAGTGCATTTTTAATCCTTCAACCTTAACACCGTTAGTCTTGTTTAATGGACAATGCTGACTCATCAAGTCACATTATTTTAATCTTAGGTGGCTACCGCATCAACTTGAAATTTTTAACAAATTCAAATTCTAATTAAAACAGCAACAACAACAATAATGGAAAAGCTCTCAATTTTTAATTAATTCTTTCATCTACTCTGTAACCCCCTCTGTAATTATATCCGAAATACACGATTAAAATGAAATAGAGACCAATAATAATCAAATAACATTTACTAACCCATCATATGACGGGGTTTTCACGAATACTTTTTGAAATCATTTATGAACTTGGTCTCATATTCACATTTCGAATACAATTACTACGCGAAGATAAATCACATTCATATAAATATCAGAGTGCACAACTTAATCATCCCGGCAATCTCGGGTACATACCTTCGCTAAAGATATACAGGGCACAATTGCCCATTACAATTCTTCAAATGGGGATTACACAATCTCATCTCGAATGAGTCCTGCCGCTCCCTCCACGAGCCACTTGCCCTGTCTAAATTGTTGGTAAGGGAGGGTGAGATTCGAGAGAATCTCAGTAGGGAAACATTATCAATATGCAGGCAAGATAAGTGTTTAATGCATGACATGCTTGCATCACATAACTCATGCACACATACAATGACAAATCTATAAGCTCAATGCTTCGAACGATACACATATGGCCATAGCATATATTGAAACATAGCTTCAAATCATTCATACATGTTCCACATAATCAAGCAAAGCAATAACATGCATCAACACATTAATACAGTTATCAGAGCATGCAGGAGAGATAAGTTCCCTACCTCCAGTCTTTTCTCCTCGATTTGCGTGCCAGCAACTCGGGGCTTCACATTCGATCCTACAATGTCAAATATACTATTTAGACACTTCCATAGTGTTTCTGGGGGTTATATGAATCTATATGGAAAAATTACTAAAATACCCCCGGGGACCCGGCCCGGCCCCGCCGTACCCGGTCTAGCTGTACTTTTCCTGAAATTTTGACATGGGCTATTCTAACATATTTTCGCCCAAGGAATCCATTTTCGGACTCGGAATTATCAAATTCAATGTCAATTTACAAATTTACCCTTGGCAGCCCCACTTTAAGGGTTTCAGGGGCGTTTTCGTAATTATGCTTTCTCGGCCTTTTCCGAAAAAGTGCCCAACTGTAACCCCACCTAATTTTCCCTCCTGAACTCAATGGAATCATCAAATCATTGAAAATCCAACTCTAAGACCCATTTATAGCCCAGACCGAAATATATGGGTTTTCTAGGGAAAATCAGGGTTTTTCGGTTTCGGCTCCGTAAACGCGTTTCTTTCTACTCCTAACCACTTTATTAACCATTACATTGGGTTAGAACTACCATTTAGTATCAATTTGGGCAGCATAACACCTAGGCCAACCCATTTTCCAAATTTACAAACAAAGACAATCCGGTGAAATTTCACCGATTAAATCAACCACAGCAGCCAGAACAATCAAACATTGAAGTTTCGGAAGTTACCTCAAGCTCCCTCTGGCTTTTACTCAATATGGCTGAACCCTAGCCCCTTTTAAACCATGGAAATTGAGCTTCCAACACCTTAAAGAACATGAAAGAGAAGCTTAGAAGCAAGGTTATATGCGTTAGGAGCTAGATCGTCGGAGAAATCGGCTTACCTTGCGAGATTTCTCCTCTTTCTCTCTCTAAGAGCTCTCAACTTTCTCTCACAAGTTTCAGCTGGTTCATCATGACAGAAAATGATAGCTGAAGAAGATGAGAATATATTTAATTCCATGCTGATGTCATCTTTTAATGAGATGATGTCATAATTCCCATTTTCGGATTTTCTGGCAGATTTTCTGCCCAAACTTTGAAAAATCATAACTAATTCTAGAAAAATCGAAATGAGGTGATCTCAAAGCCAAATGAAAGGTATTTAAGTCCTATTTATAGGAAAAATATTGGCCATTACTAAAAATCACCACACAATTCCAGAATTACACAAATTTCATCACTGCCCCAAAACAGAGTTCAGTTTTCATCCCAAACTTTGGACAGTAATATCTCCTAGTTCACAAAACGAAATGGCACAAATTATATGTCCATTTTGAAGCTTGAGATGTGAACTATAAAACTGGAAAGTTTCAGAATTTTTAGACACCATTTGGTCATTCAAAACGTTCACACAAACTGACTGCCCAGAATAGAGTTTCACTGGACAGAATTTCAGATTTTGCATCTATGTGTCCAATCCAATTTAAATCAATTCCAATGATTAAATACCACAACATGACACCATTTCCATCACAATATCCCATTCAATTCCTCCCTCTATTCTAAGTCAATTTGGATGTTAATCCACAATTGAACTCAAATACAGGGTTTTGGCGTTGCTCATAACACAAGCGACTACAATCCACTTTATATTCTCTAAAAGGGTTCATTAATCACTAACCACGTCCACTTTTGTAGTCATTAAACCCTAATCACAATTTAGGATCTTGCTAAACCGGGGCTTAGCAATCCACTAATCTTAGGCTTATTCTCTAGCCTCGAGTCTCAAAATTCAGGGTATTACATACTCTACCCTCACCCATTCGAAACCCTTTTGCCTTTCCTTACCGGCTGCCGCCAAGCTATAGTTAAATCCTTTCTTCCATATGGCTTGGGTCAGGATTGGAAAGGCAATCTGCTGGGAATGATACTTCTGTGAGATAAAGGGACACAAATAAAGAGCATATAAGAAAAAACTTTATGCTAGTCACGTTAAAGTAAACAAGTTTATTGTTCGAGGATTTTATTGTCTTTGCTTGCAGCATTCGTTTTGATTTTAAGTGCGATTTTACCTTTGTATTATCAATGTGGGCAAGCATAGCTTACTGTTCAACTCCCATGACTAGGCCTTCGACCATGCTAGAAAAGAGAAAAGCCTTAGAGCACGCAGAAGAAGGCATAAGGGTTTCGAATGATGGGGAAGGAAGAGCGTATGAAAGAATTAATTAAAATTGAAAGTTATTGTTGTTGTTTTAATTAAAATATGAATTTGTTAACAAATTTGGATTGATGTAGCAGCCACCTAGAATTAAAATAATGTGACTTGATGAGTTAGCATTTTCCGTTAGATAAAACTAACGGTGTCAAGGTTTGAAGGATTAAAAATGCACTTTTTAAATTTAAGGGACTAAAAGGAAACCTCATGCAAACATATAGGACCAAAGATATACCTTAGCCTTATTTAATGTATGAATTGAAATATAAATTTAATTAATAGATAATTATTAATTTATTTTAAAGGTAACATGGGTATTTTACTTTTTTTTTTCAAAGTCTACCCCTCAATTTTCTTAATACCAAACAATTCATTTTCCCTCAACCCATCTTCCATCACCCCTCACAATCTTCCCTCCCCTTCTCTTCCCTTCACTAAGTTTCTTTCCCTCCTCAAATGTTCCTCATACCAAACCGGCTCTTATTGTTATCTTGTTTAGTTTAGTAGAGAAAAGGAGGGAAAATATTTTTATATAGACAGCTCTACCCTTTCTTAGGGGTTCGGTTTTCGGTAAAAACCAAAAAATCGAACCACTGAAATAGAGGAAATTCTGAAACCAAACCAAAATAACCGAAATTATTCGGTTTCGGTTTTGTGAGAAAAAACCGAAATTTTTTTAGCCTTCATTTTTTACTTCAAATATCTGACTTTTCAACCAGAATAAATTAATACAAATTATAAAATTGAACAACCTCATCAAGATCCAAAGAAAGATGATATAAAACAAAGTATAAACAACATATTACATATATGATCAATGTAGTTTGAAGTACCCAGTATTCCAATAATGGATCCAAAAATAGGAAGGTTTTTTAGAGATGCAGAATAATTGTATTCAACATTACTTAATCCAAATAAAGCATAACAAAAGTTCAAAAAGATGAATATCAAATGATATATCATTCTTTGTCTTGCATCCGGTTTTTCGGTGATGATATACTCTTTTAATATTTTCGGTTTTTCAATTTAAATCAAAATTTTTTTAAAAAAACCGAACTGAACCGAAAAATCGAAGAAAACCAAACAAAAAAGCAGAATATGCACCGAAAACCGAAAACACCGAACCGAAAAAACCGAAATTGATTCGATTCGATTCAGTCTTCGGTTTCGATTTGATTTTGCTCACCCCTACCCTTTCTCTCATTTAACTTGTTTTTCAAGATATGTTTAACAATCACAATTGTAACCATTATTCTGATAAAAAAATTAATTATAAATATTCTAGTTAAAATATATATCATGATAATTAAACTTATAATAATAACATAAACCCACTGCCCAACTTATAATAATACCTATAATAATTATAAAGATATAGCCACAGATCTTGCCTTTGTTCGGGAAAAAACACCACACCGTCACTGTCTAATCTATATTTCAGACAACAAATATTTGATAAAAAAATGCAGAAAAAAGCAGTAACTTTGAACCAAGACCCCGTCGAAGTTCACACTAGACCGTTGAGTTCTAAGAGGGGAGGTTTTGAAGAGGCAAAGATCATATTAGAATCACAAAGTCACCGGAGCTCACAACTTTCTCGGAACTGGGATGAACTCGCTGAAGCAGATCTACGTCTTCCTATAAAAAAAACCGGTGCTAACGGAACAAAATCCCTCCATTCCCCTCCCCTATTTGGTTGGAGGGGAGGGGATGAAAGGGAAGGGAACACTATAAAAATACACGGAATTTTCTACGGCACTACTACAGAATATATATTTTACATCTCTAAAGGACGTCCCTTTTTGAAAAGGAAAAGTAAAAACTAAAGACAGTGGCATTTTTGTAATTATGGTTGAGAATTGAATAGCTTTAGACGTCATCAATTTAAATAGGGACGTCTAAAATGTGACTTTACAAACTTTAGATGTTCCTATTTGAATTAGGGACATCTAAAGTTAAAAAAAAAAAATTTTACTTTAGACATCCCCAATTCGAATTGGGGACGTCTAAAGTCACACTTTAGATGTCCCCATATAAATTGTGGACATCTAAAGTTTAAAATAAATTTTTTTTTTAAATGAGGGACACCCTTTGGCGTCCCTCATATATATAGGGACGCCATTTATGATATATATATATATAGGGATGCCAAAGGGTGTCCCTCATTTAAAAAAAAAATTTTAAATTTTAGACATCCCCAATGTATATGGGGACATCTAAAGTGTAACTTTAGACATTCCTAATTCGAATTGGGGACGTCTAAAGTAAAAAAAAATTTAAAAAAAATAACTGGATAACTTTAACCGTCCCTAAATTAAATTGGGGACGCTAAAAAAAATTCAAATTTTTACTAACAGTTTTTATTTATCAGTTTTATACTATTTTTGTCTTTTACGCTCATCTTCTCTTCTCATCGCCGCAAACACAAGAAGAGTCACTACCACCATGCCTTTTAATTCTTACTTCTTCTTCTTTATATGCTCCTTTTACTCTTTCTTCTTCCTTTCTCTCTCTTTTTTTTGATCACCTCCAGATCTATTATGCTTTCTTACCATTTTTTATTATTTTATCCTTTTTCTCTTTTTTCTTTGGGTTTTCCTTTTATTTTATCTTCTGACTCGTGTTGTTATGGTTTGTAGATCAGGACTCTGAAACATGCTTCATGGCTACGTTTCTGCTGAGAAAATGAGGTTCATCTCTTCCTGTCGCTCTTCTCTATTCATTATTACAAGAAAATGAATTTCAATAATAGAAGGAGATAAGTTTTTTGCAACTAATTCCTCTTATTATTTTCATCTTCTCCCTATGAGATTTCAGCTTTGGAGTTATTATTGTGTAGATTTGGATTTCAGATACTAGATATGTAATTTTACTGACGATAATCTGTAATTTTTTGTTTTAAATACTATTTAGTTCATATCTGTAATATAAACGATTTTTTTAAAAGAAAAAACACTTTAGACGTCCCCATTTTAAAATTGGGACGTCTAAAGTGTCACTGTAGCACTTGAGATGTACCTTTTTAAAATGGGGACGTCTAAAGTGTCACTGTAACACTTGAGACGTCCCTTTTTAAAATGGGGACGTCTAAAGTCGAATTTTAGACGTCCTTTTATCTACGGACGTTATTGCTATTTTTTACTACGTCACTCACATAGACGTCCCCTTGTTTTCAAACGTTAAAAGGCCTAAAAAGGGACATTAAACACGTTTTTTGTAGTAGTACGGTGGATTTCCGCTGGATTCTGTCGGTAATAATAGCATGACAAAAAAATTTTTGACGGAATTCAAATTCTGTCGAAAATTTCTGATGGAATTTCTTATAGAATTAATTGTGTCGGGAATTTTTTATGGAATTTATTTTTGTCGCAATTTCCGATGAAATTCCCTTGCAATTTCCGACAGAATATTCTGTCAAAAATTCCCTCACAATCTTCGACGGAATTTAATTCCGTCGGAAATTCTGCAGTAAATGTATTTTTTATTTTTTACATTTAAAAAAGCCACGTGGCAACTTCGGCAGCATCCACCTCTTCGCTGGCTCCCAGATCTGCCACGTGTTGCAACCTTGCTTCGCCAGGTGTTGCAACCTCTTTATTGCTGGAAATGCAACTCAACTTGCCCTTCTTTGGTTCGAATCCATAACCTCATTTATACGCGCATAATGCCTTACCGGATGGGCTCGACTGCTTTGGCGTTCTATTATTACATAGTTATATATATAATATTATTATACATAATCAATTATTTATAAATATATATTTGTTTCTTATATAAAAATAATTTTATATATTCTTATAATTTTTAATATAAATTAACTTCGAATTAAAAAATTTTACATCTTAAATAAATTTCATATGACTATATTTTTTTCTAATTTCTAAAATTAATTTTTTATTAACATTAATTAATAAATAATAAATAATTATTAACTAATATTTTTTACTAATATAATTAATATCTAATAAATTTTATTTTTTATAAATAAATTTTTATATGACCATTTTGCCCTTACAGGAACCAAAACCTATGATTGGAAATTAAAAATATTTTAGAAATTAGAAAATAATAATTAAAAAATAAATTTAAAATTAAAATAAAAATATTAAATAATAAATAATAAATTTTTTAAAAATAATTTTTTAAAATTAAATTTAATTAAAGATAATAATTAATTAAATAATAATAATTTTTAAATTTTCCAACTGAATTAAATTTTATCAAAAATTTGCGAAGTGGCAAAAGATAGAATCTGCCACGGAATATTTTCCGTGGCAAATTTTGCCTCAGAAAAAATTCCGTTAGAAATTCTGTCAAAAACTTTTTGAATGGATTTCCGTCGGAATTTGCCATGAAAAATTTTTCCATGGTAAATTTCGTCAAAAATTGCATGTTTTTTTGTAATGGAAAATGATCCCCTTCCCTCATTTGGTTAGCTAATTTTGGAATGGAAGGGAGTCAAAAACATCCCAACCCTCCCCCTTCTTCCCCTTTATTTTTTTATACAAAGGAATAGAAAAAAAACAATGCAAGTCTAACGAAAAGAAAAAACTACAAAGAAACGTTTCCCTTTATTTTGCTCCCCTCCAAATTGGGATTTTTTGGAGGGGAGCTAATTTTTCTAGCCAATTTATCCATATGATTACACTTATATTCCAAATCTAACCTCCATCGTTGGCCCCTCCCTTTTCTCTTCTTTCCTGTCTTTCTGAGCAATGTCGTCAATGATAACGATGAGAAGGCAACAAGTCACTTCGTCAGCTTGGTAAACGTCACCAACGGTGAGGTGGTGACAAAGTTGGTTGGAGGAAGAGGTGACGATTGGGGGGAGAGGAGGATACTGATAGTGGCAGAAATAAAGGAGGAGAAAGAGGCAGGGGAGTAGAAGGTGATGGTCTTGGGGAAGAGTGGGCAAGTGAGAAAGGAAGGGGAATGGTGAATGTGCTGAAGAGAGTGGTGATAGTGATGATGGCAAATGGTATAGGGGGAAGCAACTTGATGAGAGAGAAAATGTGGTGAACGTAGTGGAGGAAGGAAGCAATTTGATGAGAGAGAAATATGGGGTTGATAGAAGGAAATGACGAGCAATGAAAATGTGTAATTTATATTTTTTAAATATATTATTATATTAATTAAAAAAATCACCACCATTTTTTTATAGTGGTCGTAAGAGTGTTTGAAAAAGAGTGACAATAGTTTCTTTCTTTTCCTTTGAATGTCTGAATATTAATTAAAAAAATGACTACTATTATAAAAGTATATGTGAGAAGAGAGCATGAGAGAATTTCAAGAGAGAAGATTGATAGAATTTCTAGAGAGAATTTAGAGAGAACTTCTCATTCACTTCATCTAAAACAATTGATTACAAGCCTTTATATAGAGTCAAGAATCTAACCATGGTTACTTTATACAAATTATAGTTACTTTATATCTTCTTTATGTCATTGTCTTCTTTTGCTTTTACTTTGTGTTCTTTTCTCCTTTTTCTTTATATCAAGTCTTCTTTTATTTGAGTCAATAAACATCTACGTAATTGATATTTATAATACTCCTCTTTGGATGTCTATTATAAATATGTCTCATTAAAAACTTTAACTAGAAAAAACCCAATGGGATAAAAACATAGTCAAAGAAAAGAGTACATCATTCATTGATACACCATCGAGTGCTGCCTCATTAAAAACATTTCTAGGAAAACCCAGTAGGACAAAACCTAGATAAGGGAAAACAAGTACAACATGTATCGACTCCCCCTCTTGACAACACTAGTTGAGATCTTTGAGTCTCTGAAAACTAATGTCATGAACAAGCTTTTCAAAGATTGTACCTGGAAGTAACTTGGTGAATAAATCTGCTAGATTTTTACTTAAACTGATTTGTTGGATATCTATTTCACCATCCATTTAAAGTTCACGAGTGAAGAAGAATTTTGGTGAAATATGTTTCATTCTATCGCCCTTGATGTAACTTTCTTTAAGTTGGGCAATACATGCAGCATTATCTTCATATAGAACTGTTGGGATCATTTTTCCTGAAGATAAATGACAAGTTATGCGTATATGATGTATTACTTACCTCAACCACACATATTCTCGACTTGCTTCATGCATTGCTAGAATATATGCATGATTAGATGATATGGCTGATATAGTCTGTTTCATGGATTGCCATGAAATAGCTGCACCTCCACATGTAAACAGATAACCCATTTGTGATTTACCATTCTGTGGATCAGATAAAAATCTAGCATATGCATAACCAACTAGTTTATGCTTGGATATATTTGAGTAGTATAACCCCATATCCATAGTGCTTCTGAGATAACGAAAAATGTGTTTTACACCATTCTAATGCCTTTGTGTTGGCAAAGAACTGTATCTTACTAATAAATTAATAGCAAATGATATATTAGGACATATGTGATTAGCAAGATATATTAGTGCTCTAATAGCACTAAGGTATGATACTTCTGGATCAAGTGGTTCTACATTACCTTCTTCACTAATTACTCAAGGTCGGAAGGTATCGTTATCTATTTTCAAAGATCTTACAATCATTGGGGTACATAATGGATGAGATTTATCCAAATAAAATCGCTCTGGGGCTTTTTTTTTTTGTATAAGTTTCTTGATATACAAAGATCTCATTCTTGAGGTGTTAGATCTATAATCCTAGACATAATTTTGTCCTTCCTAAATCCTTTTTTTTTAATTCTTTCTTCAAATAATTAATTTTCTTTTGAAGCTCTTCAAGAGTTTCATTGATGTTGATATCATCAACATAAACATCAATTATAGCAAATTCATTGCTAGATCTTTTTATAAATATGTATGGGCATATCGGATTATTTTTGTATCCTTCTTTCAATAGATACTCATTAAGACAATGATATCACATGCGCCCTGATTGCTCCAAGCCATACAGGGACTTATTTAACTTAACTGAGTATTGTTCTCAAAAACTTGATTTGGATGCTTCTGGCACCTTAAGGCCTTCAGAGACTTTCATATAAATATCATCGTCAAGTGAGCTGTATAAATAGGCAGTCACAACATCCATTAGATGTAAATCAATTTCTACATTTACTGCTAGACTAATTAAATAATGAAAAGTAGTTGTATCTACTATTGGTGAATACGTTTCTTCAAAATCAATGCTAGGTTTTTGTGTAAAGCCTTGGGCTATAAGACATGCCTTATATCTTGTTATTTCACCATTTTTATTTCTCTTTCATGCAAAAACTCATTTATATCCAATTGATTTTACATCTTCAAGAGTAAGGACTACAGGTCCAAATACTTTTGTTTTTGCCAATGATTTCAGTTATGCTTTAATTGCATCTTTCCATAGGGGCCAATCTTTTCTCTGTTGGCACTCACTAATGGATTTTGGCTCATGATCCTCATTTTCATTTATTACATCATAAGCTATATGATAAGCAAAGATATCGTCAATGTTTACTTTATTTTGATCCCATCGGATTCCATTCATAACATAACTTATTGAGATCTCATTATTTTCACATATGTCAGGTACATGGGTCTCTTCTGGGACTGCAACATTCTCTTCCTGAGATATCTTTACTGGAGATAATAACTCTTCAGGAGATGGCTCTTCTGGAGCTACTAACTTTTCTTGATTATCCTCGACTTGACCATATATATTATTTGCTCCCTTTTCCTTTTGAGGATTTTTATCTTTGAAACCAATAGGCCTACAACGCTTCAGGTGTGCTTTAAATTCATTCATAGTAGGTTGTCCTTCAAGGATATCAATTTTAATAGGAGCATTAGCAGCTGGGACATGTGCCTTTGTGACTTTCTTTGGGTCAATAAATGCTTCTAGCATTTGATTAGCTAAATTATGTAAATGAATTATCTTTTGAACTTCTAATTCATATTGTTTTGTACGAGGATCAAAATGAGTCAATGATAATTCATTTCGGCTAATTTCTTTATCTAGTTGCTTGTTTTCTCCCCTTAATGTTAGGAAAAGTGATTCATCAAAATGACAATCAGCAAATCGTGCTGTAAATAAATATCTAGTAGATGGTTCTAAATATTTTATGATTAAAGGATATTCATACCTAACATATATTCACATCCTTCTTTGAGGACCCATTTTGGTTCATTGTGGTGGTGCTATTGACACATATACCGCACACCCAAAAGTCCTTTTATAGAAAATATTAGGTTCTTGACCAAAAACCATTTATAAGGGGGAAACCTTTAGGTAATTTGTTGGCCTAATGCGAATTAACATTGCTACTGACACATATACCGCACACCCAAAAGTCCTTTTATATGAAATATTATGTTCCTGACCAAAAACCATTTATAAAGGGGAAACTTTTAGGTAACTTGTTGGCCTAATGCGAATTAACATTGCTACATGCAAAATGGCTTGGCCCCAGGCAGAAATTGAGAGATTAGATCTTATAAGTAAAAGTCTTGCTATCAGTTGCAACTTTTTAACCAATGATTATGCAAGTCCATTTTGCGTATGAACATGAGCTACAAGATGTTCAACATCAATTCTAAAGGAGATACAATATTCATTAAAAGCTTGTGAAGTAAATTCACCAGAATTATCAAGACGTATTTTCTTGATAGGATAATCAGAATAATGTGCTCTTAGTCTAATTAATCGAGCAAGTAATCTCGTAAACGTTATGTTGCGAGTAGATAATAAGCAAACATGTGACCATTTAGTTGATAAATCAATTAAAACCATATAGTGCCTAAATGGTCCACATGATGGGTGTATTGGCCCACAAATATCTCCATGTATCCATTCTAAAAATGTGAGAGACTCACTTTCTACTTTGCTTGGTGAGGGGTGAATAATTAACTTTTTCTTGGAACATGCAACACATGAGAAATCATGGGATTGCGGTATTTATTTACACTTTAAGGTATATCCACATGAATTCCCCATTATTTGTCACATCATGATTGAACCGGGATGGCCTAACTGATCCTACCAAACATTAAATTTATTAGTAAACTTCTAGTTTACATTAGCATACTTCTGGTCTGCATTGATGAACTTCTGATTCTCAATAGTATGTGTTTCAATTGTGTTTATACATGTATAATACAAGCCAGAAGAAGAAATAGGAAAACTTTCTAATATTCATTTTCTACTAGCAACAATATTTGTGATAATAAGATATTCCTGATTATTTTTACTCGTTGTTTCTAAATGATATCCATTTTTGCAGATATCTTTGAAACTCAATAAGTTTCTTTTAGACTTGATAGAATAAAATGCATTATCAATGCATAATTTTGTTCCTTCAAATAACAAAATATTAGCTCTTCTGGAGCCTTCAATTAAATTTATACTACCAAATATAGTATGAACGTTGGCTTCTCATCTTACCAAGGAAGAAAAATATTTATCATGTTTGAGTATGATATGGGTTGTTGCATTATCAACAAGACATAAATCTTCAGAATTGATGCCAATAAAATTCATTCTTCATTAAAAGAAACATAAAAACATAATTAAAATTAATACATATAATAGAAGTAACTTTAAATACAGTAAAACATAGCAGTTCAAATTAAAAAATCTGCAACATAAAAAACGGTATTATCCATATTGGCATACTCAGAATTCTAGGCCTGATCAACATGATTAACTTTAACATTTAATCATTTACCATTATTTTTAATTGATTATTGGTAAAGATCAACTAGATGTCTTAGCATACGACAGGTGCGAGGCAAATGACCCTTGCCACCACAACGATAACATGAATTATCAGTATAGTTATTATGCCTATTGCTTTCCCTTTTTTGGTTCCTATCAGTCTTTTCCACTTCTGGTAGGAATTTGAACCACTATGATTTCGACCATGCCCACACCCACGGATGTAGCCACGCTCACGTCCACGGCCACGGCCTCAGCCACGATTAGATTCATTTGTTACTACATTCGCTTCAGAGAATGGAGTTGAGCCTGTTAGACGGGATTCATGGTTTTTTAATAAAAGCTCATTATTCTGTTTAGCCACAAGGAGACAAGAAATTAATTCAGCATATTTCTTGAAACCTTTTTGACTATATTGCTAATGCAGGAGCAAATTGGATGCATGAAATGTGGAGAACGTCTTTTCTAACATATCTTCATCAGTAACATTTTCTCCACATAAATTTAATTTAGAAGTAATTCTGAACATGACTGAGTTATGCTCGCTTACAGATTTAAAATCTTGCAGATGTAGATGTATCCAATCATAACGAGCTTTTGGGAGAATGACAATCTTCTAGTAATCATACCTTTCTTTCAAATTGTTCCAAAGAACAAGTGGGTCTTTTATTGTCAAATATTCAATCTTTAAATTATCATGCAAATAGTGGCGAAGAAAAATCATGGATATGGCTTTGTCTTGGTTGGATGCATGATTCCCTTCTTTGATCGTGTCTTCCAGACCTTTAGCATTCAGGAGAATTTTCACATCCAACACCCAAGATAAATAATTTTTCCCAGTAATATCAAGAGCCACAATTTCAAATTTTGCTAGATTTGCCATGGTTCAAACTAATTGAAGAAATAAATGAAAATAAATAAAATATGAAATGTAAAAATGTAATATATATCTTAAATAAAAATAATCATAAATTTGTAAAGACAATAAATAATTCATAAGGCAAGAAAAGAAAATTAAAACTTGTATGGCTTCGGGCCATTTAATCTAATGGTTTCAGTAATTAGGTAAAACATTCCATGTAGGTGGCTTTAGGCCACTTAATTTTATAGTTTCGCTTAGGAGGTAAAACCTTTCATATAAATGACAACCTATATCATCCATGAAGGAAGACTACAACCTAAGCCTTCCATAAAGGAGGCATGCACTATATCAAAATAAGAATAAAACAATATGACTTTTGGTCATATAATTTCAGGAATCAGACATGTATGTCTTTTGGCCATAAGATAATAATATAAAAGAACTTGTAAAGAATATATACATTATATAAAAATAATAATAATCTCCAATCTTAGCCATGGAACCCGATGTCTATAACAATTGGTAAAAGTATTACTCTAATTCCCAATAGTGTCTCAGATTATCTTAGATCTATCAAATAAAACAAGGTATATGAAGTCATTAAATAGACCATAAGAAGATCATACTTTCGTTAGAGCTTCATGCTGATAACGTGTTATAAAAGTATATGTGATAAGATAGCAAGAGAGAATTTCAAGAGAGAAGATTGATAGAATTTCTAGAGAGAACTTCTCATTCACTTCATCTGAAACAATCGATTACAAGCCTTTATATAAATTTAGGGATCTAACCCTGGTTACTTGACCATGGTTACTTTATGAAAACTATAGTTACTTTATATCTTCTTTATGTCATTGTCTTCTTTTATTTTTGCGTTTTGCTTTTTTTACCTTTTTCTTTATATCAAGTCTTCTTTTCTTTGAGTTAATAGACATCCACATGATTGATATTTATAACAATTACCATTGTTTTCCTTTCTTTTTTCCATTCCCTTCCTCCCTATTTTTCTGTTCAAATTCCTTTGAGAGACCAAATGGGGATTGTTTGATGGGAGTGGGGATTGTTATTTGATTTCAAAAAGATAATGTTTATTTATTTATTTATTGCCAAAGATAATATTTATTACTTAAATAGAAATAAAAAAAATATATATCAATTTTTTATATAGATCAATATATAAGGATAAAATGATAAATTAGTTATTAATATCCCTCCCATTCCCCCTTAAACCAAATAAGGGATCATTAAGAACTCCTTCCACCTCCTCCCTTCCAACCAAACAAGATAACCCCTTCCCCTGCCATCCCCTTTCTTCAAATCAAACAGGCCCTTCAACACATATATATATATGCCCCGTCAAGTCCTCCTGAAAATGGACGGAAAAAGAAAAATGAAAATGGACCGGTCCAATGAAGGTTAAACCATTCCTGAAAATTAAGTCGGGCTTGAGGCCCATAGGTTAAGGAATCAGAAAAGATGACGTGTAGAAGGGTGCGTAATTTCTCCAGCGAGAACCCTAATAGGGATAAATATTTTGTTCGCCGGCAATTTAGTTCCTCTCCGCTTCAGCTTCTCGTCTTCCCCGGTTCTCTCTGCTCCAGCCATGGCTACTGCGAAGACTGTCAAGGATGCTTCGCCTCACGAGTTCGTCAAGGCCTACGCGGCTCACCTGAAGAGATCGGGAAAGGTATGGAAATTTGCGGCTTACTTCATGCTTATTTTTTGTTTGTTTCTCGGGAAAGCAGGGGTGGTATTGCAGGAAGAAAATTTCACTTTGCTAATTGGAATGTGTCTCATTGGTGATAGTTTTATACTTTCGTTTGTTTTATGTAGTGTATTTCAAGTGTGTTTTTGTGATCTTGCTGATTTGATCATATTGACGTGCTTTCTTTGGATTATTTTTTCCAATGCCGTACTGTTATTATTGATGCCGTGCTGTACTGACTAAATGCTGCTTCAATATGCTTCATTTTCTTCAATTGTTAACAGTATATAGATACATAGATGTAAATTGTTAACTAATTTGTGGTCATTGTGCTTCAAACGTAGCACATGCTTGCTCTGTGTTTATTAATCAATTACAAGCTTCAGGCACAACGTCTTGTTCCAGAATGCATTTTAAGTTGATATAACACTGGCTTAATGGTCAATGAATGCCAATATTAGGCGTTCTTTCGAGTGAAGATGCCCACGAGGGCTAGACGTGATATCAGTTTATGTTCTGTGTTTCCGTATGTTTGAGTGTGTGAAGGTAATGAATTGAAATGTATGTTTGAGACACAGCTAATAGTGAACTATATCATATCTGGAAATAAGATATGAGCCTGAATGTGAAGTATGGCCATGCTATTTAGTTTTGCTTGATCATGTTATTTATTGTACTGCTTTATGGGTTGTTTCTCCTGTTTGCTGGTTTCTCTCTTTAGTTTCTATTATTGGTTCACTATGTTCAAATTTGATTGCCTTGCTGAATCTCTTTCCTTGCTGCTTGATTCTCAACAGATGGAGCCTCCTGAGTGGATTGATATAGTAAAGACTGCAAGATTTAAAGAATTGGCTCCATATGATCCTGATTGGTACTATATTAGGGCTGGTAAGTACTAAGTAAATATGTTGTTTTTTTTCTGTTTTACGTTTACACTGTTAAATTGTGCAAAGCACATTCTGATATCTGTTCTTAATAAGTTTTTCTCTATTTGTTTTTGTATTTGCAATAACTTTTTTTTTGGGCTTAATTAAATGCTGATTGCAGCATCCATGGCCAGAAAAATCTACTTGAGAGGGGGCCTTGGTGTTGGTGCTTTCCAAAGGATCTATGGTGGGAGCAAGAGGAATGGTAGCCGTCCTCCTCATTTTTGTAAGAGCAGTGGCGCTATTGCTCGTCACATTCTTCATCAGTTGCAGAACATGAACATTATTGAGGCCGACCCCAATGGGTAAGGAAGAACTTTTACCTTTGTCCTTTGGGAATTAATAGTATGCATTGAAAGGTTATTTAAATTCCTCTCTTCTTTTTCTTTACATTTTCATGCACTGACAATAATTGCATGTGTTATATTCAAGCACACGTACAGTTAGATTCATGCATGATTTTGATATCATCCACTACTATGATGTACTTTTAATGCAGTTGCATTGGCTTTGAAGTTATGTTAGGAAATTTGATTGCTACTGCTTCGGTTGATGATAGATTATAGGTTATTATCATTGTTTGAAAGATTGTTTGTCTACTGAAATGTTCTTTACTTTTATTTTATTTAGTAGCTTGATTTTTTTAAAAAATTACTATATAACTACTTACATGTACCTATACATTACTGGTCATTATTTGAACAAAATTCCTCTCAAGGACCATAGTTATCATTGTTGCCTTCCAAAGTTACCACTCTTGTTTCACAAGGTTGAGGCTTCCTGAAGTTACAAATCCAGTTCGTCCTTGTAACTTTCGGAAGACCACAGGATAACTTCAGGAAGCAGTAGTGGTAACCTTGGTCCATTAGAGGAACTTCAATTTCCAAGATTCTTTGATGTCACAACTATCAAGTTTAGGCATGAGTTGAGCGCCCCCGCCCCCGTCCCCAAAGCATTCACTAGCTACTTACTGTTTATTTTCTTATTCTTGGGGTTATTTTCGGCACTATTCTATCTTGAGCTCAGCCACAAGATTTGTAGTAGTACTTTATGTTGATCTAAAGTATCCTTGTGTAACAGTGGCAGAAGAATTACTCCTAGTGGTCGGAGAGATCTTGACCAGGTCACTGGCCAGATAGTGGTTGCACCTTAATATGCCAAAGTGCTGAGGGAGGCTAGCGTGTTTTTCCAGGTTTCATTTTTCCCTGGGGTAATGTGACTGCAGATTGTTTGATGAGCAAATTTTGGTTCTAGCTTCTGTATTGTCTTGTAAGTTGAACATAATTAATGTAATGTGCTTCTGGTTTTCCAAATGAGCCAAACTTTTACTTTGTTAAATCGTGGCCCATTTTGAGCTTAAACATTTCTGTTGGGTTTGATATATTTTACCTTTGATATATTTGACTGATATTTCTAGCCAAGGTTTTCGTGCGTGGCTTTCTGGAACATTGCATGAACTATTTTTTGACGCCAATTTGACAATGCTAAAGAAATTATCATCTTGCCAAACCATATCCAGACTAATTGAAACATGGCTCTTCATAGAGGTTTTCGTATGCAACTCGGAATAAGTAATTCAAGATTTATGAGGCTCTTTTCAATACCTCAATGAACTTTGTAATTATCAAGACCTTTTGTGCAATTTTAATGCATAAAATTCAGCTGCTACTTCTATTTTACCCAATGATGTCTGCCCAGGATTGAACAATATACACGAGAATGGTTAAGATTCGAAGGCATATCTCTTGTATTGCCATAATTCTATTTAATTTGGTTTGATGAAATCCAATCTTTCATATGGGTAAAAATGCAATCTACTCCTTGGATTACCCAAGTCACCTCAGCATTTTTTGCATCTATAAACCACGTCAACGTCGTCACATATAATATAAGAAGAATTAATTTACTTAAAGAGGCAGAGTTATAGGAAAGAAATATATCATGGTTATGTTAAGCAATCGTTAAGTATATGAGAAAATATTTGATGGTTCTATAAGACAAGCATGATATATTAGTTTGGTTTTTTTTTTTTGGGGGGAAAAATGGAACTGTTTATGTGATGGTTGTTTGTGAACAACCATTAAATATATGTCACCCCCCCTTATCTCATTTTATCTTGCAGCGGAATATTAATGTGTGGTTCAGTTGGCAACACAGGAATATCATAAATATATTGATAATATATGTATGATTACAGATACCATAATGCATGCATGATATATGCTATATGTATGATATGTTAGCTTTAACTAGATATATGCCCTATAATGACATTTCTGCATGATCAATGTTTTATGCAACAAGACAATGGTCATAGTGAAAACAGAAACAAAGCTTTATTTATTCAAATATTCTCTACACAATAAAGTAAAGCAATAACATACATCATTACAAAAGTAAAGATATCAAATACATACAAGTAAGGTAGCCTCTTACCTTAAACCTTTTCTACCTCGAATCGTGTGCCTCGATTTGCGTGCCAATCCATCAAGCTCTCAACTCGATCCTAAAATGTCAAATGTACATGTTAGATACTTCCATAGTGTTTCTGGTGGTTATACGAGTCTATCGTGGAACTTTATCAAAATGCCCTCGAGGACCCAGCTCGGCCCCACCGTACCCAGTTTGACTGTACTTTTTCTGAATTTTTGAAATGGGTTGTCTTAACATATTTTTGCTCAAGGAATCTATTTTGTGACTTATAATTACCAAATTCACTGCCAAATGACAAGAATGCCCTTGGCAGCCCCACTTTAAGGGTTTTAAGGGTATTTTCGTAATTATGCTTTTTCGACCTTTTCAGAAAAAGTGACCAACTGTAACCCCACCTAATTTTCCCTCATGAACTTGATGGAATTATTAAATCATTGAAAATCCTACTCTAAGACCCATTTATAGCCTTGGCCGAAATGTACAGGTTCTTCAGGAAAAATTAGGGTTTTGCTATTTCGGCTCCGTAAATGTGTTTCTTTGACTCCTAACCACTTTATTAACTATTACATTAGGTTATAAATACCATTTGGACCCAATTTCTGCAGCATAACCCCTAGGCCAACCCATTTCCAAAAATTAAAATCAATGACAATCCGGTGAAAATTCACCAATTAAATTATCTACAATAGTCAGAATAGTCAATATACAAGAGTTTGGAAGTTACCTCAAGCTCCTATTAGCTTTTCCTTGTCTTGGCCGAAACCCTAGTTGATCTAACACCAAATATTGAGCTTCCAAACCCTAAAGAACATAGAGGAGTAGCTCAGGATCGGAGTTACACGCATTAGGAACCGATTTACTGAAGAAAGCACTTACCTTTGTAAACGTTTCCCTCCTTTTTCTCTCTAAGATTTCTCACACTTTCTCTCTCTTGGTGCAGCTGCTTCGCGATAGAAATGAGAGGAAGACGAAGATAGGAAATGTTTAATAGTCCATGCTGATGTCATCTTAGTATGCTTATGTCCTAATTTCAAAATTTGACATTTTCAGATTTTCTGGCAGATTTTCTACCCAATCTTTGAAAACTCATAACTAACTTTGTAGAACCCAAATTCGAGTTATTCTGAAGGCTGTAGAACCCTTATTAAGTCTAGGGTCAAGGAAAAATATAAACTTTTACCAATTGGAAGCACAAAATTCCCAGAATTAATTTCTTTGAATACTATTCCAAAAACTTTCCATCTTTTCTGGGCTAACTTCAAAAATTCATAACTTTTTGTATATAGCTCTAATTGATTCATATGACCTATCAAATTAAAGCTTAGGATGTCTAATTTCATCCTGTAAAATTTCATAATTTTTGAACATTATTTGTCTATTTAAAAATGTCACACAATAAGGCTGCTACACAGAAAAACTCATCGGTAGCAAATATCAACTTGTACAACTTGTGTTTCCACATCACAATGTTGTGTGTGAGACCCCTAATTGTCTTGTTTTGTCATTCCATGTGCTCTTTAATTCACCATTTCATTCCCTTTAATATAAGAAATTTCGGGGACCGAAATTCGAAATGTTAAAATATGGATGACATATATTTGACGGTCATTTTGTAATAACCATAAACTATATTAAACAACGGTTAAGTATACTCTTTAAAAAAAAACCTTCGACACCCATTATCATTCGGCATGTGCATAGAGTGTTTCCACTAATTTTAAGTGTTTGTTGTTACTAAAGTTGTTATTTGTTAGTATTGATATGAGTAAAGAGTATGTAAAGATTGTTTTTTGAGTGATTTTGTATATGAATAAGGTTTTGCCACTGATTTTAAGTGTTTGTTGTTATTTAAATTGTTATTTTTTAGTACTTAATTGAATAAAGTTTTTGGAATTATTGTTTTTTAGTGATTTTGTTAAGTTGTTATCACATTTTCCTTTACATTCATGATATGCTCTCAATGGAGAGTGCAAATAAAGAATGGATGTCTGCCAATCGTCTATCAAAGAAGTATTGGGATGGGATAGGCAATTTCATAAGGTTTGCAGTTCGTAATAATGCTAAAGATCGCAGTATGATTATTTTCCCTTGCGTCAAGTTTGGCAATGTGAAGTGAGTTGATCCAGACAGTTATGAGTCGCACTTAGTGATGTATGGAATTACTTAGACTTATACCTATTGGACAAACTATGGGGAGACAGATGTAGGCAGCAGTGCTAATCAGCTGAATTTGGAAAGTTGTGAATCACCTAAGTTTGATGCATACATTTTGATGCCAATCATCTTCAAGATATGGCCGATGCAACTAAATTGGGATCTAGTGAATGCCTAGAAAAGTTTGAGAGGATGAAGAGCAATGCAGAGAAGCCTTTATATGAGAACTGTACTGAGTTCACATTATTATCCGCAGTGTTGAACTTGTACAACTGGAAATCAAAACATGGGTTCAGTGACTCAGGCTTCACTAATTTGCGTGCACTTTTGAGAAGAATGCTGCCATCGGGAAACGATATACCAACTAAAACTAATTATGCAAAGCAAGTGATGTGCACCACCGGCTTGAGTTATGAAGAAAATATATGTTTTCCCCAATGTTGTATTTTGTTTAGAAAAGAATATAAATTGTTAGCCGAGTGTCCTTTATGTTCTGCCCATGCTACCAAGCGAATGGGAAGAGTCCAAAGAAGATGTTATGTTATTTTCCAATTATACTTAGATTTAGACGCCTGTATAGCAATGCAATTGATGCAAAAAAATTTAAGGTGGCATATGGATGAAAGGATTCAAGATGGCATGCTTCGACATCTTGCAGACTATGGAATGGAGTAAGTTTGACTTTGAGTATCCTAAATGCGCTGAAAAACCAAGAAACCTCCACCTAGCATTGGCTAACGATGGGATGAACACATTTGGGATGCAGAATAGTACCTACAGTACATGGTCGGTTGTGTTGTTTATATATAAATTATTTCTATGGCTCTTGATAAAATGGAAGTATATGTTGTTGTCAATTCTAATCTCAATACTAAGGCAACCAGGGAATGACATTGATGTATACTTTACGCCACTAATTGGAGACTTGAAGATGTTATGAGACAAAGGGGAGCTTGATAGCGACCCTCACTATAGTTTGATTTACTCAAGGAAAGGCAAACATGTTAGAGAAGAATAAATCTTAATTATTATTATTTGCTTAATTGTTATTCACTATTTTTATTATTATTTTCTTAGGAAGTTGAGAAATAAGTAGAATATTCCACTAGTAGGAGTTAGTTGCTAGAATCATGGATTGTTAGTCATTTGAATTTTGAATTAGAGTTTATCTCTCTGTAATGTGCTCTTATAAATAGGCATATTGCCTCATCAATAAAGCATCAAATATTTTAGAGAGAGTACTGGTGTAGGAGATTCTCCTAGGCTATTTTAAAGAGAAGGTATTCTTGTCATCTCTGTCACATAATATTTTTTAGCTTTCCTATCTTATTATATTAATTTCATTGGTACCTTATCAATTGGCATCAAAGCCATAACGATTCAACATGGTGCTTACACACTCTTCGCACGTGACTCAACAACTAAACAAGAATCCTTTCACAATGTTGACCAACCCATTAACGGCTATCACCGCTCATCTCAGCAAGAAAGTTGTAGTATTGGAAACTCGTTCATTTTGATCGAAGCACTGATCACACTGGGACATAGACAGTGATGATGAGCTACATTCATCCCTATGTAACCATGTGCCCTATACCAAACTTGAGTTCCCAAAATTTAATGGCGAAGACCTGAGGGGATGGATTCTTGAAGCAAAAAAGTATTTTCGGTACTAAGAAACATCAAAGGAGCTTAAGGTGGAGGTAGCCTCCATGTATCTTGAAGGAAACTCTCTTGATCTCTTCTCCTGGGTATACGATGGACAAATAGTCATATATTGGGAAGAATTAGTGAAGGAACTGCAAGAATATTACGGACCTCCAGAATATTAAAACCCAAATGAATATTTATGTGGCATCAAATAGACGAGGATGGTCACCGAATACTAATAGGAGGTTACCAAATATTCATGTAGGGTGAAGAATTGGCCTAAACATTGTTTGTTGGGCATCTTTCTTAATGGGTTTCGAGAAGAATTGCGTTCCAATGTTCAAGTTTACAAGTTGAGGACAGCCTATCTAGCAATTAGTTTGGCATTAGAGTATGAGGCCAAACTAAACACTTAGTTGCAACCCAAGCCTATTGCAACTAGTACCTCCACCTGACCCATAACACTAAAAGCTTAGCGTCATCCGCCAACATGAACTGAGCTTCAAGTGCTTTAACCTTAGGGACCAGACCTTACCTTCCACCTTATTCGGCCTATTACAAGCAACACCACGAGAAGGGCTTGTGCTTTCATTATGGGGAGAATTTTTGAACTGGCCACTGGTGTTCTGGCTCTCTATCACTAATATAAATAACATAAGAAGGTAAAGTAGTGGACGAACAAATGTCAGACAAAGCCAATGAGATAGAGGCCAAAATTTCTCTTCATGCAATCTTGGGAAAATCTTCAGCTTCGACCATAAGATTGAAGATAATAGTATGAGGTAAAGAGGTATTAATTTTGGTAGATAGTGGGTCCACCCATAACTTTGTATTAGACAAACTCGTAGCTGAATCACAACTTCCAACTTAGAATGTGCCTGAGTTTGGAGTCCAGCTGGAAGATGGACGCAAGGTTAAATGTCATCAAGTTTGCCTAGAATTGGAGATGAAGGTTTTGGACTTAATTAAGAAGCATGACTTTTTCAATTTTTCTTTAGGTGGTGCCGATTTGGTATTAGGGATTAAGTGGCTAGACTCTTTGAATACAATGCAAGAAAATTGGAATCAAATGTTCATAATTTTTTGGGTGGAAGGAAAAAAGTATGAGCTACAAGGTATGATTTCAAAGGATAAACCTCAAGTTTGTTTACAACACCTATAATTTCAGCAAACAGTCATAGCAAAGTGAGCTGCACTCAATGTATCTCAGGTTATTCAAGAATTTTCCTCAATTTTTATAGAACTAACATCCTTGCCCCCTCATCGGGCTCACTATCACATGATTAACTTGTCGTTAGACGCTTCTCCTCCAAATTTGAGGCCATATTATTATTTGCATTATTAAAAGGATGAGATAGAGTCTCAAGTTGCGGCATTAAAGATCATGGTTTCATTCGTCCCAACTCTAGTCCCTTTTCTAGCCTAGTATTATTAGAAAGTAAGAAGGATGGCATGTGGCTACTTTGTGTGGATTACCGGCGTCTCAACCAAATTATAGTACCAGATAAGTACTCTATTCCCAACATCAATGAACTATTATTAGATGAGGTACACTAAGCTAAGTATTGCTCAAAAATCAACTTAAGGTTAGGGTATCATCATATCCATGTGTTGCCCGCCGATATCCCTAAAATTTCCTTCTGCACTCATTCAGGGCATTATGAGTTCATAATTATGCCATTTGGACTGACCAACACTCCAACCACCTTTCAAACACTCATGAACAATTTGTTTCATCCTTACTTACAGAAATTTGTGCTTGTGTTCTTTGACGATATTTTGGTTTATAGCTCTATAATGCTATACTACTTAGAATATCTCAAGACAATCTTTCAAATTATGTAGCAACAATCTCTCTATACTAATGCCAAAAAATATTTTTTGGGGAAAACTAGAGTTGATTACTTAGGGCATATTGTCACTAGCGGAGGTGTTAAGGTTGTTCCTGAAAAGATTATGCCTGCGGCTCATTGGCTCACTCCATTATCAGTAAAAGAATTGCATGGGTTCTTAGGACTCATAGGCTATTGTTGACAATTTATGATGAATTATGGGATCATTGCTCAACTTTTGACTAATTTAACCAAGAAAGATGCCTTCTAGTGGTCAGAAAAGGCTTAGTTGGCCTTTGAAGAGCTGAAAATAGCATTAACCACCACACCGGTTCTTTAATTACTAGATTTTTAGCAACCTTTTATTGTTGAATGCGACGCTTCTATGGATGGGATTGGAGTAGTACTTATGCAAAATGGGCACTCAATAGCCTATTTTAGCAAGGAATACTCATTTTCTAACTAGTACAAATCTACTTATGAGCAGGAACTGCTTACCTTAGTGCTCTCTCTTAAAAAATGGCTCCTTACTTATTGGAACACCACTTTTTTGTACAAACAGACCATCACAGCTTGAAGTATTTGTTAGAACTGAAAATTGTGACCACTTCGCAACAAAGGCCCTTGGTGAAGCTTTTTCCTTTTGACTTCACCATCATTTACAAGCTAGGTAAAGAGAATGCAACAGCAGATTCCATTTCTAGAAGTACACAACAAGTAGATTTCTTTCAAATGGTCATTCCCATGGTGGATGAACTACTGAGATTGCCTCAAGCTTTATTAGAAGACCCATAAACCAAAGCCAATATCAATGAATTACAAGCAAATCCATATCAGCATTCTTTACTTCTACTTTATGAGTGGACGATTGTTCTACAAAACTAGGTTAGTTATACCTACTCTAATGGAACTCCCTAAATAGCTACTAGCTGAAGATCATACCACTCCAATCGGGGGTCATAGTGGATACCTCAAAACTTTAAAGAGGTTGAGTGATCAATTGTACTGGAAGGGAATGAAAAATGATGTGAAACAGTACATACTACACTGCATGACTTGCCAGCAGAATAAGTACTAAACTATAGCTCTAGTTGGACTCTTGTAGCCTTTTCCCATTTCAGAACAAATTTGGGAAGATGTTTCACTTGAATGCATCATAGGCTTGGCCAAAATCAAGAGGGTTTGATGTCATTCTAGTACTAGTCAACCGCCTTAGTAAGTATAGCTATTTATTGCTCTCTCTCACCCCTATACTACTAAGATAGTGGTTGCTATATTTTGTCAAGAAATAGTGAGGTTGCACAGAATGCCAAGGTCTATTGTAGCCGATAGGGACTCTCTCTTGTTAAGCAACTTTTGGCAGGAATTATTTTGTTTAAGCCAAACCCACTTAAACATGAGCATAGTATACCACCCCCAATCTGATGGGCAAACTGAAGTGGTCAACCGTTGCTTAAAAGCCTATCTTTGTTGCTTTGCTCATGATTAACCCAAGCTATGGAGTGAGTTTTTATGCCGGGCAGAATTTTCATTCAACAAAGGATACCACGTGTCCACAAATGATACCCTATTCAAGTTAGTCTATGGCAATGACCCTCCTCCCCTGCTTCCCTATATGAAAGGCGAGACCTTAGTTGCTAAATTGGAAGAACAATTGGAGGTTATAGACGCCATGATCAAGGTTTTAAGGGACAACTTACTTAAGGCTCAACACTAAATGAAGTTACATGCAGACCAACACTGGTGAGTGGCTAGACCTTGAATTTGCACCAGGAGAAGCAGTTGAGTTGACAATTCATCCCTTCCGCTAGCATTCCAAAGCCAAAAAGAGGTTCAAAAAACTCTCTCCCAGGTTCTTTGGACCCTTTAAAGTTATCAAGAGGATAGGCAAGGTAGCATACGAGCTCGAAGTTCCTTTAAATGCCAAAATCCATCTAGTATTCCTTGTGTCTTTGCTTCGCAAGGCGCTTGGCAAGTAGCCCACCATGCCACCACCTCCCATTCCTCTCTTAGCTGATACCAGATCCTTCTTTCCCCATCTTGAGTCTTGAAGCGTCGCAGGAATCAAGAAAACAAGCTTGAGTTGCTTATTGAATGGGAGCACCAACCTGTAAAAGACATCACCTAGGAGGAATATGACCTTGTTGCTAAACAATTTCTTTAATTCTGACTTAAGGACAAGTCATTTTTCTAGGGGGAGAAATGATAGCGACCCTCACTATCATTTGATTTACTCAAGGAAAGGCAAATATGTCAGAGAAGAATAAAGATTAATTATTATTTTCTTAATTATCATTCTCTATTTTTATTATTATTTTCTAAGAAAGTTGAGAAATAAGTGGAATATTCCACTAGTAGGAGTCAGGTGCCACAATAATGGCTTGTTAGTCATTTGAATTTTGAATTAAAGTCTATCTCTTTGGAATATGCTCTTAGAAATTGGTATATTGCCTCATCAATAAAGCACCGAATATTTCAAAGAGTATATTGGTTTAGGAGATTCTCTTGGGTTGCTTTAAAGAAAAGGTGAGATTCTTGCCGACTCTTTATCACAGAATATTTTATAGCTTTCCTAGCTTATTATATTAAAGAGAAGGTGAGATGCTTGCCAACTCTTTATCACATAATGGGTGTTATAATAGAATCGTTATAATAGATACAGGATAAATCACGGTTTGGAATCGTAATGTATCTACGCTGAGCTTTTATAGCACCTGCATATATAACGGTTCGGAACCGTTATGTATGGCAATTAATAACCGTCATATATCACGATTTCTATAGTAGTGAGCATATAATTAGTTTGGAACCTTAATTTTATAAAGTATCTTTTCAATCCTCTAACCTTGACAATGTTAGTTTTTTGTGCCAACCATTATTATTTTCTAAAATTAAACTTAATATGTTTGCATTTGATGATATTTTGTCAATATTTAAAATTTTAATTTCAGCAATTTTTGTTAACCGCACTAGAGAACTAAAAAATACTAATATAAAATTGGTCTAGCAATGTAAGACACCACTAAATCCCCTTGGGTCTTAAGTTCAAGTCCCAAAAGAGACACGTGTGCTGGGAGGGGCAGTCACGAACCTCGAAAATGAAGTAGTTGTTTGGTTACTTGGTAATAGAATCCATAAAATGCAATGCACCAGATAAAATAAAACCTTCTATATGAAGTAATAAAAAGGGAGATGATAGGAAAAGACATTTGAAATTGCAAAATCCCAAATCAAGTATTTTCAATAAAAAGAGTTGTGAATTGCTTATCAAGTCTCATCATTACTTTATCAAATCTTGATAACAAACTTAATTTAGGATTTTGCAATTTTAATATTCTTTTTCTATCATTTTCTCTCAAAAAATTAGAGAAGTAAAAAATACTTTACAAAGAAATTAAAATAAAATCTTCTGTATGAAGTTAATTAAAAGACTAGAAATGCAGTTTTGGAAAAATAAAATTAATAATTGGATTAGGATATGGAAAGTTTACCAAATAATTATTTGAAAATTGATAATAAATCAATGCTCCCAAATATCAATGAAAAGTTTCCATGTATGTATACGATACCAGAATAATAAAGGAAACACTTATTCGACAACAAATAATATTACTATCAAATATACATTATTCGAATCCCTTTAATTTTGGGAGCCCTTACATCATTTAATTTTCAAATCTGTTGGACTTTGGGTTCAAGTCCGCCCTTGATGGGCCGGACTATTTGATTAGGAAATAAGTAGCCTAATCAAATAAGAATAAAATCAGCATAAGATGCAGATTTGGGAATATTTAGCAATAATTATGGATTTGTTAAAAGAGGAACAAATCACCATAATTAGGGAATTAATTGAGAGACAATTAATTCCTGTCTTGGAGGGCAAGAAGGAGTGCACACGTTTCCTAATTAGTGGCCTCCATAAACCACTATAAATAGGGTGTGCCTCCTCAATTGCAACTCGCCCCGCCATTGAGTTTTCTGGCAATTCCCTTCTCTCCTACCATCTTTCTGGTTCTGGTGATCTGCTGTGCAAATCACAATCAGGCTCTAGTAGTCTAATAATTGTGTGGGCACAAGTATGGAGTATTGGAGCTTTGACCCGGATCCGAACATGGATTCGTCCAGATACGCCTAATCTCCTTCTAAGTTAAAATATATTTTTCCCAACAAAATCAAAACTAATCAGATATGGTAATAGAAGGTTCACATTTTGAATTTCTTGTTTCAAATAAAGAATAACACAAATGAAAATAGTCTATATACTTTAAGTGAAAAATTTTAAATAATAATACGTATTAAAATTTGGACCGAATGAAATATGACTAACCAAGTGAAATGGTCCTATAAATCTATGATTGATTCCATGCTACTCCATTTCTTTCCTGCAGACAAGTTCATATTATCATCTTCAATTTCTCGCATCCAACAAGAAATATTTAAAATTTTCGATGTTGAATGTTCTGTGTATATAAAAAAGAATTAGAAAAAAAAACAACTAGCAATTGCATTAAAATCTAAATTAACTAATGATTTGGATTAATCTAAATTAAATTTTCCAATATAACAACATTTTAGTTCCCATTTTCTGGGTTTCAAATATCATATCCTCACAAAGAAGACACTGAGCTCAGGGCCATTGTTCCCGTCGGGCATGATCATATAATAAGTCTCCGAGTCCTTTGATCCTATGACTCGCTCAAAATTCGCCCTCATGTATGAGAGATCGCCGTCTTGTGGGTCCGCCATCTCAGCCGGGAGCACGCCGACGCCCGTGGACACGGCATGAAGCAACTGCATCACATTTAGGTCATCTTCACTGGGCTCTCTCTTCACGCCATAACCACTTTTCTTGCCGTTGCTGAACAATGTCCATATCGGCTCGTCTATGATCTTCGTCTTCTCTTTAGGGTGCTTCTCGCACTCTAAGGCTATCCTCATAAGCCCCGTTCCCATGTCCTGAATCAGCTTTGCCGTCGGAATGGCTAGTTCCAAAAGAAGAAACGGAAGGCTCTTAGGGTTTTGTTGGAAAGCAAGGTTAACCCTAGCTTTCCGGTGACCGAATAGGGTTCCGGTGATCCTGATCCCTCCGTGAATGTGCTTTTCTGTTCCCTGGCCTCCCGTCAGCGAGACCGGGAACTTGCACGACGACGGCGTGATGATAGGAAACGACCGGAAAACTGAACGGAACTTTCGGAATAGTTTGTGGGATTTTGTTTGCTGTTGTTTGATCTTTGCTGGTTGTAAGGAGATAGATGGTGGCCGGAGTGTTATCGAATCTCTATCCGGCGTGGTGGAGGAGGCAATGGAGTTAGTATCGGCCGGGGAATCTTCTGGCCGCGCCACCAATGGTGGTGCCATTAGATTATTCTGTGAGGAATCTAGAAATTAAGGAAGATGAATGAAATTACTAATGATCAAAGGAAGCTAGAAATGGGTTTATACGAAGAAAACAATGCTGTGGAAAGCACGTTTCATTATATATATATATATATATATATATAAAGGTTTGAAGTTTTTTTATATTTCCTCTTATTGCATAGTACTGACTTTTAGTTAAGATTTTAGTTTTAGTTTAGGTTTGATACACGTCAGATTAATTAGTTTAGTTCAGTTCAAAAGTTGAAGGGTTTAGCTAAAAATAAGTTAATAAAATGCTGGATTTGTGTGGATTATCACTTTTGGGGTTGGTCTGTCAAATTTGACTCCACACAGCTGGAAACGGAGAAAAATTGAATTAAAACTGCTAATTACCAGACTGTCCTTTAAAAAAGGAAAACAAAAGGGTCAGCTTCATTTTGTGTTAACTCAGAATGCTTTTTTGTTTTTTGAGAAAAAAATTGAAAAATTGACAATATAATTTTATTAGGATAAAACTTAAGTCAAATTGCTTATATCTATTATATAACAAATTCTCTAATATAATCGCACATGGTTATCTATCCTATTTTTGAAATATGAATTTATAGTTAAATAATATAATAATATTTCAAAAAGTAGGGAATATGACTATTTGTGATTGGAAAACTTGACATAACAATGGATTAATTAAAGAACCCAATCTAAGTATTGTCTTTTTTATTATGTATTCTAAAAAACCAAAAATAAAATTTGTTCTTTAAAAATATAGAGCTTTTAATTATGTTTTATTTCTTTTCTTTTTTTGTCTTACAAAATTAGAGGAGATGTGGCATGTTATCATTAATGAAAATTACGTTAATAGAGTAAACTATTTTTCAACTCTTTACTTTATCATTTTAAATATATTTTTAATGATTATTCAAACAGATATTTAAAAATTTAACCTTTAAAATTTATTCAAAAGCTACTATACTTAATTTTTTTAAGAAAAAATTTAAAAAACTAAAATAATTTTTATCCTTACTTATAAAAAAAAATATATCTTGTTGTTCTTGTTCGTATATATAGTTAGTAGTTACTACTGATTTGGAAGGATTCTGGCGGTACTTAAGAATTTATTTTGGTACAAAATATGTGTTTTAGGGTTGACTATTTGATTCTGGTATTATTGCTTTACACATTCCCATTGTTTATTATTTAAACATTGAACACATGTTGATTTTTGTTTGCTTCTTTTCTTATGTATGGAGGGGCACCAACAAGATGAATGCTTCTTTTCCGCCGGCAAAGTGACTTTCTTACTTTTTTTTTTCTTTTTAGTTAAAGGGTAAAAACTTTTAGGAAGTTTATGCTGAGGAACTATAAGCAGAAAGAAGTTTTATTGGATAAATATTTCTTCTGATAATAAAATGTAATTTTTCCCCAAAAAAACAAGTTTCATTCTCACGCTCACCCATTGACATGCATTTTACTCTAAATTAGACATTGGCCCGTACAATCCTTGGAATATAAGGCAATTTTCTCTCTCTTAGGGTTGGTATTTAATATAAACAACTTTTTTTTATTATGTCTCAAAATTTAAATTTATATCTTTTTCTTTTTCACCCTTATTAAATATATATCTTTATACTAATTATCCCATATTCACAATTAAATATCTTTTAGAGTAAAATACTCTGACCACCCTCCAGTTTTGCCTTAATTACACAGACCTCCCCTCTATTTTTCAAACATACACTTAAGTCCAAACAGTTAACTCCGTTAAGAATATTCTAAAAAGATTCCAAAAATATATATTTTTTAATTAAATTTATTTTTTCTTGCACATTTTGACTAAAGTTGTTTTAAAGAATTTAACAGTTTTTTTAATCTATTTCTTAATTTCTATTCTTATTTTTACAAGTAGTTATCTGTTTGATGATTTTAGCATTGCTTAATGTAAATATCAAAAACGTTGAATATTCAAGTAAGATTTTAAATAAAAATATGCTTGATCAAATGTGTTTATAAATATTTGTGGAAAAAATATTAAATTATAAATTTAAATGACACATACAATCTCATACTTAGATAGTTTATTATATTTGATAAAAATATGTGTTTAATATATATTTTAAGTCAAAATTAATTTATAATATCAAAATTAATAAATTTTTAAAAAAATTAGAAAGTTAGAGAATCTAATAGAATAAATTTATGGTTGTATAAATTTTTATTAACCCATATATATATAAATAATTTTAATACTGAAGTAGGGCATTTTGGTTAAAAAAAGTTTAAAAGTCAAACTTAACGGTCAACTAACGGTTTGGGTGGATGGAAACAGAATCTCAAACTATAAGGGAGGTTTGTGTAACATATATTTTAGTTTTAAGGGAGGTTTATATGGGTTTCCAAAACAGAGGGAAGGTCTGTATAATTAAGGCAAAGCAAAGGGGAGATTAGAGTATTTTACTCTATCTTTAAATTAATCATTTACGACCCATTCTCTTTCATATTTTTTACTCATTTTCTCTCATAGTTTTATTCATTCTCTCTCCTATACTCTTTCATAAATAGGGATATATTTGGAATTAGACATCATATTTTTAATTTATTTTCTTCATTTTTAAGGAGTGTTTTGGAAGCGGGAAAATAATTTTAAGAACTGGTTTACAAATTGTTGTAAAGTTAGGGGAAAATATTAATTTATCAACTTAAAATGTCCATATCAATTTAAGGTATTCTTTAAATGTTGGCAAAAAACTTCCAAAAGTGGCCTTCTCCAATTCACTTGGTTTGATGTTTCTCTCTCATCTTACTTAAAAGTCAAGTCAATTAAATGAATCCGAACTATATTAGTTCAATATTTTCTATTCTCTAACACTTACATTTTGTAATAAGTGGTAGAAGAAACAATATATCTTACCATACTTTTTTTTTTATTTGTTGTTACCGAATCAATCCGAGGCAAGTCGATCATCAAATAGATTAAATTTATTTTGATATCACAAAAATGATGTAAATTAGGAGTACTTTTTATTTCTATTATTCTTTTCTTGTAATATATGATAATCTTTTGTCCTTTTAGAAATTATATTATAGGCTGGTGCATTTTGTGCCTGAGGTTTATAGGTTCATACTTAAGCAAATACAAATGGGTAACTTTAAATATGCATTTCTTGAAAAATATAGCTTTTTTAATTATATTAACCTCCAGTGAAATGGTGTTGATTTCTAACCATCCACAAAACATGACCCGGTTCAAAGGATACAACTCCCTCCCTCTCTTCCTCCTTTCCTATGTAAACAAAAGGGTTTGATTTTATAACGTCACTATATTTAGCTTTAATAATTTTTTTAGACTATGGAAAAAGACACAGTTTTAAGATTATACAACAGGGTCCAAGCACCATGGAGCTCTCAAGCTCCCCAACACCTACTTTCAGGGTCTGTTTGGTCTGAGGGATTTGGAGGGGAGGGGATGGAATTGGAGGGATTTTGCTCCCCTCCCCTTGTTTGGATAATTACAATTTTTAGGAGGGGAAGGAAAATTTTAGAAAGTTTTCCCTCCCTTCCCCTCCTAAGCCTCCCCTCCAAAATTGGGGGAATTTGAAGGGAAATATTAATGCTTGAATTTATATGGACTAATATATCCATATGATTTTAAAATATTACCACAATGCCCTTCTCATTATTTACCAAAAACCTAATCGCAAATCGCAGAGCCTCTCTCGTCACGGCTCACGGAATGTCTCTAACGTGAGCGTCGCCTCTGCCTCGCTGCCGCCGCGTCGCCTCCAACTTGCCGCCGCGTCGCCTGCAACCTCCATCTCCATCTCTCTCTTCTCTCCCTTCGTGATACATCCGATTCCCCTTCGCATCACAGGTTCGTTTCCTGTTTTTCATTTGGTTTAGTCGCACAGGTTGATTTCGGCTTTGTTTGAGTGATTGTTAATTAATGAGGGGTTTTGATGGGCATGGGATTTGACGCTGTCTTCCTAGTTCCTACACCCTGAGGCTTGTTCTTGTCCCACTTGCTGCTGATTTCTGTAGGGTATCGTTGCAAATCAAAGTTTCCTAGATAGCCTTGTCCCGAACAAAGGTTATAGGGATGAAATGGTAATAGTCATTTTGGGAATTATTAATTAATGTTTTATAGTATATTTGTTGTATGATATGTGAAGATAGATAGTGGGGAAGGGGGGAGCAGAAGGTGACAGGAGCTGTAGAGAAATTGCAGAGGGAACGTACAGTGAGCTTGAGATGGTGCAGCCGTTTAATTTGGTTTCTTTGTTATTTTTAATTTTAATTTAGTGAGAGGAACACACAGTAAGGAACGAGATTAGGAAGCAGCTTTTATTTATGCACCCACTGTTTTCTCACAAATAAGTAGTATTTATTTGTATTAGCACTCCTAATGCCTAAGGAAAAGAAATGGATTAATGAATGAAGAAAGGGTGAAAAGAGAGTTAAATGGAATGCAAACAGAGGTCGTGTTCTCTGTTTCTGTGCTCTGTTCTGCGGAAGAAGCAGGGACTTAGAGGGGTATAGGGGGGGAGAAAAAGGGAAAAGAAGGGAAAAAGGCTTAGATTGAAAGAAAAGGTTTTGTGGGGGTAATTGAATCACATAGGTTTGTAGTGTAGTGAATGATTTTAATGGAGTTATAATACGTGATGATTAGTAATGACTATGTTTTTTTAGGTTTGACAGGGCAAGGCTTGTATGGGTGTGAGGGTCTGTGCTGTGAGGAAATTGATACAGACAGAAAAGGCACCATTTATTCATTTATTCATTAAAATTTGGGATTTCTTGACTATTGTTGTGGCGATAGTGTTATTGCTTGCTTACTATTAGGCTTCTGTCAGCTGATAATATAATTATAGTATTAGTTAATAATTAATGATGGTTCTTTGTTTTAAAAGGAAAAATAGCATTTTACATAGCTGAAACGGAGTCCCATATGCTATTTTCTCTTATTTTACTCTTTTTTAATAATTTCTAACTTCTTAATCAGTGTAACGATACTGCCTTTTGAGATACAATGGGAGCATTGAGAATTTACTCCTTGGATTCCACCATGATAGTCCTTTTCTTTTTCATTTTTTATCTCTTCCTTTTGTATCTCTTCCTTTTTGGTTTATGCTAACAACTTGGAAGAAATGAGTCCCAACACCTCATCCAATTAATATAATGTTTCAATCATTAATCAATTTAGAGGACATCAACTGTTTCAGTTGAGCCTTATGTGTGATGTGTTTTTTTAATCTTGTTTAATGTATATTTTAATCTGCCTGAACCATTTCTTATCTCAAAGAAATGAAAGAACCCCACTCTCTGGTTAATCATATTCTTATCTCATAGATTTTTTTTCACTGCAACACTAGAGATAATTGAATTGGTTACTGCTAGTGATTTTCTGTTCTGTTATTCATCTTTGTATCTCTTTGTTTTTGTTTGTTGGCCTGGTGTGTTAAGTTTGTTACATTATGGTGTCTGGTTTTAGTTTTATTCTGTGCTCCGTGTTCTTGCATCGTTAATTTTATTTATTTGACTTAGACTTTGTTGAATTATAATATATTCCATTAGATAGCAAACCATTCTCCTAGCGTAGGTCCCAGAAAGATCCTAATCCTTGCTAGTGCTGACTGAAACTCAGAACTCAACTATGCGAAATATTAGGATGTATTATTGTTAACGTTTTGCAGCTGTATTAATAACAAATGGTTACAATGTTTATAACCAAATGGTTACAACTAAAAATGCATTTTAATCTTATTTTTATAAACTGAATTTGGTGTAATTTTTTTTCCTTGATTTGTTAGATGGATTCTGAAGAGGAATTTTTGGTGCAATGGTTGGAAATGCGCCGGAGACTTGTAACTTGCCTTATTTGTCTTGTAGTCCAGTATTGTGTGCTTCAAATGTGTCAAAATAAGAGGAAAAAAACTTATGATCTGAGTTCCACAAGAGAAAGGGTACGTGAAGAAGTGATGTATCGAATAACTTGCACTCCTAGTGGTCGAGATATTGTTAGGATGGGTCCTGAAGCGTTCATAGGATTGTGTGATATGTTAGAAAGAGATGGTGGCCTAAAGCCTACGCGATACTCAAGTGTGGAAGAGCAAGTTGCCAAAACCCTTTACATCTTATCACATAAATCAAAAAACCGTGAGGTTAAGTTTTGGTTTAGGCGTTCAGGTGAGACAGTTAGTCGTCATTTCCATAATGTGTTAGGAGCTATTATTGAATTAGAAGATAAATTCCTTGTACAACCAGATGGCTCTAGAGTCCCTCTTGAAATTCAGGCTCATAC
This sequence comes from Inga leiocalycina, assembly GCA_963242795.1. Lineage (NCBI taxonomy): Eukaryota > Viridiplantae > Streptophyta > Magnoliopsida > Fabales > Fabaceae > Inga > Inga leiocalycina. The sequence goes on along the minus strand of OY725329.1, from coordinate 20,314,055 downwards.
CAAGTTTTATCCATATTTTAAAGACTGTGTTGGAGCCATAGATGGAACACATATACGTGCAAAAGTACCTATGGCAGATGCTCCTCGTTATCGTGGTAGGAAGGAATTCCCTACACAAAATGTGTTAGCAGCTTGTACATTTGATTTGAGGTTCACTTATGTGCTTGTTGGATGGGAAGGCACTGCATCTGACTCAAGGATCATAAAGGATGCATTAAGACGAGAGGATAGCCTTAAGATTCCTCAAGGTAAACATTTTATTAATTAGTAAAAATAAGGAAGTAACATAATTAACTAATAAAGTGACTATTTTGCTTGATGATAGGGAAGTATTACTTGGTCGATGCTGGATTCATGTTGACGAGGGGTCTTATCACACCTTATAGGGGAGTTCGTTACCACTTGAAAGAATATTCAGACAGGAATCCACCCCAAAACCATAGAGAACTTTTCAATCTTCGACATGCATCATTGCGTAATGCAATTGAGCGGGCTTTTGGGGTATTGAAAAAAAGATTTGGTATTTTATCAAGTGCTGCAGAGCCTACTTATGGTGTCAAAGCTCAAAAGCTTATCATTGCTGCATGTTGCATTCTCCACAATTACTTAATGAATGTGGACCCTGATGATGAACTTATTCATGAAGTAGATCACCTTCTTCTTATTTTATTGATAATCTTTATACACTATTGTCTATATCTATACTAATTATAGAATTATAATTAATAATTAGATATGTATTATTGTATATGTGGTATTTATGAATTATAATTATAATTATTTAATTTTTATAATTACAAAATTATAATTTTATGCAGTAAATTCAGTTTATAATTATATTTATTTAGTTTTTATAATAATAAAATTATAATTTTATGTATTGAATGTCATTTATAATTATATTTTATTAAATATGTTAGAAAGTTATAAAATACAAATTAAATGAAATAAGGGTAAAGTTGTCCATATAAAAATATTTTCCCTCCCCTCCCCTCCTATACCAAACATGGAAGTATTAAAATCCCTCCCCTCCCCTCTCTTTTTGTCAATCCAAACAAGGTAAAAGAAAATCCCTCCCAAACCCCCCCTTCCCCTCCCCTCCATTAAAATCCTTCCCTTCCCCTCCCCTTCATTGAGCCAAACAGACCCTCAGGGAACTTTGAATCAATTCGCCTACTTAGAACGTTTCACCCCATAACAATTGGTCGCCAATTCTCATAGTATGCCGTTCTTAATTTGCTCGTCATTACTAAAAAAAAAATTCTTTTTTAGTTTTTTCCTCCACTTATTATGGGTATATCCTCTATGATAAAGCACCAATCTTCACAATCTCTACCATCCGCTTGGGCTTTTCTGAGTGGCGGAGCCGCTGGCGAGAAGACCCAAGGGACCAGGTTCTCACATGCATCCACACACACATTTAAAGAATGTTAATTTAATTTTTTTAAAATATATATAATAATTAATTTCCTTTGAATAATTTTTAAAATAAAAATGTACAATAACGATTGTATAAATATTATATTTTTATAAAAGTTAGAGAAAATCTCTTTAAAAGATGGTTGAATTAGCTATATTTTAAATTGGGTTAATAAATTTAACATATCTTAAATTAGGTCAGATGTCCTAAAAATGGATTTTAGAATTTGATAATTTTACGTTGATGCCCTTCATTTAATTGTCTCCCCTAATTATTACTTCTCTCCCAAATTGCAGCCACCACCCATGGGAATGTAGCCTCATCAAGAACCAAGCTCATATCCTAAATCTGTTTATCCCTTTGTTTCAGACATAGAGAATTGTTGCGTTGGTGATGTATGCGCTCAAACCTCAATTATCATCTTTTACCCAATCAAACTGCTATATAAAAAATACTGTTTCAGAAAGGGTGGCTTGGTGGAATGTAATGGTATTATACAGAGGGTCACATTCGACATGAGAAAAAATTAATATGATCAATTGATGTACTTGGTATTTACAGTCAGATATTAACATTTAAGAATTGTATCAAAGAATCCACTCCCTCTTCGACCCCTCTACCTCTGCCACTGGCTACCAGAAAATTCCTACTCCTATCCAACACAAACCCAACTGTCACATTTCGACCAATTTGGCGTCTGAATCATCACCAACTCCCGTAGCCTATCCTCCAGCGAACAGGTACTGGTTAGGCACGAAGATCTAAATTTTGATTTCCACTCGCACTAGTCATTAGATTCCGGTGAATTTAGAGTTGAAGTTGTTGCGTTGGAAACCTAGTTTGGAAAATTGAAGTGACTTCTCGTAGGCGTCCACGGTTCTTTGATATGCTCTAATGAAATAGTTTTGTCGGCCAGAAAGGAATGCTCCAAGAGCTTCTCCGTTGTCCATCTTTTTTTGGGATCCTTCACCGAACACCTTCTCACAAAATCCTTCCCATATTCTAATAAATCATCAGGAATTTCAGGTAATTCTTCTCCTGACCCAATTCACATCAACAACGAGAAAATATTGGATTCATCAAGAGGCAAGCTTTTTCCACCAAGAGACTAATTAGTGCTCGTTTGGAATAGTTTATTTTTGGCCAATAAGTGCTTATAAATCGTGACTCACAGTATACGAGGTAAGTATGTGAGAGGAGTTTTATCTCAACTTGTATAATAAGGACTTATTTTTTAAGAAATCGTGATCCCAAACATGCACAAGAGAAAGAAGTGGCCTGCAATGTGAAGTCATTTGCAAATAGTGTTGAATAGGAAATAGTGGATGGGAGGGGTACAGTGATTAGATAGAATAAATTAGGGGTATTCAAGGTAAAATTATCAAATTTTAAAATCCTATTTTAGGACATCTGATCTAATTTAGGATTTATCAATTTTATCAGCCCAATTTAAAATATAAGTAATTCAACCGTCTTTTTATGGGATTTTCCCTAAAAGTTAAGTATCATTATATTTTTATTATTGGTGATTTAAAATTAATAAATCTAAAAAATATTCTAACAAAATAACAAATATATTTTATTTCTATCTAAATATAATATATACGCACGCGCATAAAAATATTGCAGGTGATGTAACCAAAAAAAAAAAAAAAGTGGAGTGAAGATATTACAAAATACTATTCCTTTTATTAATAAATTTTAGAAATTCATAATCTCTCATAAAACTTCAAAAAATTATGAATTTTGACTATAAGAAATTTAATTTGTTTCCGATCATATTACAGGGGGTTTTGTTTCTAACTAAATGCTAAACCTTTCATTTGCTTTTCAAATCAAATCTGGGATATACGTAGTAATGATTTCATTGTGGCCACGTTATCTCCAGCTTTTATTCCTTTTATTAAACTCATGTTTGGAGCTCCTTATTATGTAATTTATTATCTATATATATATACACACAGAGCTCCATACCATTTGTTTCCTTCTTCTTCTTCTTCTTGTTTTTTTTTTTTGCTCATATTTGTTTCCTTCTTCAAGAGGTCGGTGCTTTAGGTTTTTTTATGTAGGGTCCTGGTCTTTTTTTTTTTTTTTCATATGATTAAGGATATAATCCCTTTTAAGGCTTAAAACATAAAGGGTTTTTATCTCACCTAACAAGTACACTTCTCAAGATTCGAACTTATGTTCTCTTCCATACAAGGGTGAAGCTACTTACCATCAACCAACAGTTTATTGGTTTTTTTTTTTTGGCTAAGCATAGACATCATTCTATTGAAGACAATTTTATTCGAGGCACTGTCGGGTACTAAATGTAGGCACTTCCCCAAACGGGATTCAAACCTTAATTCACCATCAAGCCTTTATTACTATCGTCAGGGCTCCTTCAAACACTAAGGATGGGCTATGGCATATTTCCTTTAAGCTGACTCGCAAGTCCTCTTTGCTTGTTTGATGTACCAAGTTAAATTTGGTGGTGAGCCCAAACTATGTTCATATTGCTTAATCTAAATTAATTGTCCTTTTACAAGAAAATATTGAAATGTCTATTTTCAAATATAAAAGTTTCATTTCAAAATAAATGTCATTTGATCCTTCAAATAATCCATCAAACAATTTAACTCAACTAAGGTATGTAACTTAGTTTTAATTCAGTAAGTTGTTACACTTTTCCCCTTCGTTTCATTAATTTTAACTTCGAGAGACTTTCTTTAATTAATCCTCCATTATAAACTTCAAACATCTTGACAAAATTTTGGGATCTTACAACATTTATTTGTGTCAGGTTGTACTGTTCAGGAGGGATATCTGTTGGCGGTAGTTCTTAAATCATCACGCAATTCAGTAAACCTTTCAAGTCCTCTCTAGTGTCATGTTGATCCTATTGACAGCAACGACTGCAAATAACAAAGTTGATTGGAGTTGTACCCGAAGACACTGTCTTTAAGAGCTATTCCGTAACTACCGGCAAATAAGAAGCGACACTCTATAGCATTAAACGAACCCTTCCTATAAAAACAGAGTGAATAAAACTATGGAAGATAATAGAACTCAGTAAGGTAAAAACACCAAAGGTGGAAAAGAGAAGTTTCTCGAAGGTTTGAGCTGATCATCAAACCTTCGGTCTAATGCCCTTTTTATAGGCCGTGAATCATCATAACATTGGGCAAACTTAAAACACATTTAAAGTTAATGAACTCATCAGTTAATGCATATAAGTACAATTAAATGGACGGTTACATGATCATTAACACACTTAATGATGATTAAAGATGTTGGTTACAAACATTGAAGACTCATAAGGGTTATTTGAGTGACGGATTAATTAAACGGATATTTTATATAAAAAGTGTCTAGTACCGCATTTAACTCGCATACAAGGAGGGGGAAATTTGCTGAATTTCAACTACATTTCCAATGGTCTGTTGTCGTGTAAACCTATTCCTCTTCTTGGTCCATTTACTATTCCAAGATCATTTGTTATTACTTAGACCCCACAATCTCATGCATTGTGAGGTTCTTTCTGAGACACACCCACAAACATTATTTACAACACTATCAACCCTCGTTGAGATAGGAGGGGGTGATCTTCTCCCCCCATTTTTCCACCTCTTCCCAATTTTTTTTCCTTTTATATCATTAGATTCTATGTAAAATGAGTGACGTTTTAATGTCTTATGAAAAAAAAATTTCAAGGTTTAATTTTGTATGATTTTTCAAATATTTTATATTAAAAAATCTATGTAGCTTTTCTGTTTTGCATTAATTACACAGATATCCTCTTTATTTTGAAAATATACACTTAAGCCTAAACCATTAACTCCATTAAGAATATTCAAACAAGATTCTAAAAATATTTTTTTATTTAAAATTTTTATAAAAAATAAAATTCATTTACTAATTTACCCTTAATACTAAATCCCAAATTTTAATTGATAGCTTATAAATATCACAAATTTTAAAAAATTTGAGTAAGTGTTTTAAATTTTTGTAGAAAAAATATGATATTATAAATATAAATGACTTATTCAATCTCTCAAACCTATATATATAGTTTATTATATTTGATATAAAAAAAAAGTGTTCTATATATATATATATATATATATAGTCATTTAAGAAACTAAAAATAAATAAATTTCAATAAATATGGTTAAAAATTAAAATAATAAATTTTATAATATCAAAATTAATAAATTGTTAACATATTAGAAAGTTAAAAAATCTATTAGAATTGAAATTTGGGAGTATATATATGTTTAAATAATTCTAACGTTAAATAAGGGCATTTTCATAAAAGAAAAGTCTAAAAGTTGAATTTAACGGTCAACTAACGATTTGGATAGATGAAAATAGAATATCAAAACATAAGGGAAGTTTGTGTAACATACATTTTAATTTTAATGGAGATCTATATATGGGTTTTCAAAACTCAAAGGAGGTCTATGTAATTAAAATCAAATTGAAAGGTAATTAGCAGGGTTATCTAACCCGAACCGGCCCGGCCGAACAGGACCGGAAACTGGCGACCCGGCCTCTAAACCAGTTTGGGTCAAATTTTTTAATTTTTTTTAAAAAATATATATTTTTAAAATTTTTCCTTTAAAATTTCATACTATAAATCTAAACTATTCCATTTCTCACCGGTTTGGTCCCGGTTTAACTCCGGTTTGACTCCGGTCTGACCCACTGACCCTTAACCCAGTACCCCGACCGGATCACTGACCGGTCCGGGTTTAATTACCTTGGTAATTAGAGTATTTTACTCTTATTTTTATTTTACTTTTCATGCAATGGATTATTATGCAACGTATAACCTCGCAGCCTCCAGAATCAGAAACCATCGCTTTTAATTTTCTCCTCTTTTTCTTACTGTTCACATTGCGATTTTCTTTCATATGTTTCATATTTCATTTATGATTCACGTAGCTTCATGATTGTTTGGGTTTAACGCATCCAACACCTTTTTCTGTATTAGTTTCTTCCAGGGAAAACAACAAATTACATCCTGAAATCGCAAATTTTAGCTATAAACATTGTGTAAAATAAATTCTAATATTTCAGATTTGTAAAAAAAATTTTAATAATGGTCTAATTTTACCCTTATTTAATAACGGAGAAGTCCAAAAAGATAACAATCTATAAAATAATAAATTAGGATAAAATTGTACTTATCTTATTCTACTTATAAGACACTTAAAACATATTTGTCTGTAACCCAAAAAAAAAAACACTTAAAAGTCATTAACTCTTCCTTAAAATTTAGTAAGTTTTCAATTTTGTGCCTATTAAATATACATATTTTGTCTCTATTATAATAACATAAACCAACACTTAATAGGGGGCAAATGTGTAAATTTATAAGAAAAAGTCAATGACATACCACTATAAATAGAACCCAGAAAATCATTCCCACCCAGCCTTATAAATAAAACCATAGAGCATGTCAACACTTAGTTAACACTATTACAAAAAACATAATAAATGACGCTTATTTTTAAGAATATTATGGGTTTTGAGAAGCGTCATAGCTTGTTTTTTTAATTTTTTATAAAACAAATAATTTCCAATGGTACTTTCCCAAAGAAGCGTCATAGCTTGTTTCTTTAAAAAATATTTTCTGTAATTGTTTCTTTTTCCTAATAAAACCCTATGTATTTACAGTCCAAATGCGCAACAATTTACAATACAAATCGACAGTAAAATGAAATTGTCAACACCTGTTTCCATTTCAATATTCAAATAGTAATAAAGAATTTGTTCTATGGGCATACAAAAAAGTACATATATACTGATAAAAGTATTCGTTTACAATCCAAAGTCGTCCGTCGACAAAATGCAGAGTACTACAGCATTTCCAATAATTACAGGATTTCCCACAATATCTTAAGCATAAACTAACTATAACCACGAACTTTAACCTTGCCTTGAGACACATGCCAATCACTTCTTAGTGTCTACGCCTTTGCCTTTCGATCCACTGGCACCCGTTGAGATGTTTGTTTAGAAAAAGGGGTGGGATTCCAAAGAATCCCAATAGAAACATGTTATCGTTCATATAAAATTCGAAAAGTAAATATGATATGCGCAATGTATGCACCAATTAATGAACAATATAAACACATCATCATCATGTATACATAAGTAGGGCCCAGCCCCACTAATCATACACTGGTTCGATTCTCACTAACTCCTAGTGTAAGTGCACCTCTGGCACTAACTGCCTCTCTCTAGGCAAACCATGTTGATTAATAAAGCACATTTATAAACAATGGCATCCACACAATCATATAACTATAGCATCATGTATGAAGGATAATATTCCTACCTCAAAGTTCTTTCAACCCCTTTTTGATGTGCCTTGTAAAATGTGTCGCTTCCGGCTTCTAAATCGGTTCTAAAATATTAAATGTACAAGAAATAGGTCATAACATATCCAAGTATCATTTTAGAGACTTTCATAGTGTTTCTTGTGATTATATTAGTCTATGGTAAAAATTTACCAAAATGCCCCCAGGACTCCGGCCTGGCCCCGTCGAACCTGGCCCGACAGCACGTTTTCCCAAAATTTTGACTAGGGCTATCTTGACGTATTTTCACCCAAGAAATCCATTTCCGAGCTCAAAATTACCAAATTTAGTTTCAAATTATGAAATTTCCTTTGACAGCCCCGTTTTAGGGTTTTACGGGTGTTTTTGTAATTATCCTTTTTCAAGCTTTTTCAAAAAAGTGACCAATTGTAACCCCTTCTAATTTCGCCTTCTGAATCCAATGGAACCATCAATTTCATTAAAATCCAAAACCATTCCCCCCAGAATAGTGCTGGCCGAAACATGCTCTAAGAAAAAGGAAAATTGCAACTTTGTGATTTAACCTTTAAAGCTTACGCTTTTCCACTTCTAATCCATTATTAAGCCATTTAAACACATACTAACCATGATTTAAAGAAATTTGGGCAGCATAACCCCTTAATATTAGGGCTTTTCAAATTTACAAACTTAACCAAATATCATCAAATCCAACCACAGACCTCAACACAACATCATACTAGTATAGATCTAAGGTTTGTGAATTTACCTCTTAAGTTCTTGGGCTCTCTCTCTCTCTCTCTCCCCCTTGAGCTCAAGATGTATTTTCTAAACCATTGATTCCATAGAGAAGAAGAGTTTAGAGAGGATCTTATGCCATGTTCAAGAAAAAATGCTTAAGAAACCATCCTTACCTTAAACTTCCTCTTCTTCCTTCTCTCTATATCTCAAGATCTCCAAAGCTCTCTCTCTCTCTCACTCTCTCTCTCTTATTTTTCTATTCTTGGCCGAAAATGAGGAAGGGAAAGAGGATGGAAGTGTTTTATAAAATATCTCCCATCTCCTTTAATCACTTCATTTCCAACAATGCATCTTATGCTGACACTTGGCATTAGTCTTATCTCTTCCCAATTGGTGTCATAAGGTGCAATTAGCCTTGAACTAATTTTTCTCCCCTTTTGGTTAGCTCAAAAATTGTCCCCTCTCATGCTCTCACTAACCAAATGGCTTCTTCAAACTAATCCAACTAGATACTCAAGTGTTGTACCATCATCATGATTACTATGTCCAAGAGGTATTATTTTAATACAATTAGACATGTGCTCATCTTCATTAATTATAAACTAATCCCTTTACCATAGGATCATAACACTTGGCATATTTAATCCCATTAATCATTTTCCCTCCCATTTTCTTATGCTAGGCGAAAATTTGTAAGAAAAGGGAAATAAAAATTGTCTCAACATTTCCATAATCCCTTTAATTGAATTATGCACAAGTCCTTCCAATTTCACAACTCTTGATTTATTTCACCAAGAATATTCAAAATATATATTCTCCTTTATTTTCCTTAATTAATTGAAATTAACTTCAATTAATTGAAAAATAATTAATCTTGTGCTAAATTGGCAAAGTTACAATTTTGCCATAACCTTTGTAATCTAATTTCCTTTCTTAAATTAATTTGCCCATTTCTCATGAATATGAATATTTCTAAAATTCATAAGTTCCATAAGTATTCACCATTTTATTGAATTTTCCAAATAATTACAATATATTTAGTGAACATAAAATTTAGGGTGTTGCAGTTCTCCCCCACTTAATTTAATGTTGTCCCCGAAATTTGCTATACTTATACATTCATAAATTCCAGATAACATTTCTTCATACTTTCTTCTGTTTCCCACATAGCCTCTCTGGGCGATAACCCTTTCCAGACAATCTTGACGAACATAATGCTCTTGTTTTTTGGTTGCTTTTCTTGCCAATCAATGATTCGGTCAGGAATGACTTCGTAAGTCAAATATTCACGCATTTCCACGTCTTTATACTCTATAACGTGTTCTGGATCAAGTTGATACTTGTTAATCTAGGAAATATGGAAAACCTCATGTAGCCCACTCAGATTTGGTGGCAAAGAGATACGGTATGCTACAGGCCTAATCTTCTCTAAGATCTCAAACAGACCAATGGACCATGGTTGCAGCTTCTTTCTTTCATTGCTCTGCCAATACTCGTAACAGGTGATACTTTCATGAACATGTGGTCACCGACTTCAAATTCCAGAGGTTTTCGCCTCTTATCTGCATAACTTTTCTATCGACTCTGAACAGCTAGTAACCTCTACTTAATCAATTTTATCTGATTTGTTGTATGTTCAACAAGATCTAGCCCTAACAATTTCCTCTCAGACAACTCAGTCTAGCATAAGGGCGATTGACACTTCCTCCCATAGAGTACCTCATATGAAGCCATCTGGATGCTCGAATGCTAACTATTATTGTAGGTAAACTCTGCCAACAGAAGGAATTTATCCCAACTACCTTTATAATCAAGTACACATGCCCTTAGCATGTCCTCAAGGATTTGAATTGTTCATTCTGTCAGCCCATCAGTTTGAGGATGATATGTTGTGCTGAATTAGAGCTTGGTACCTAAAGCTTCGTGTATCTCCTTCCAAAACTTGAAGTGAACCGTGGATCTCGATCGGAGATAATGTTCTTCGGAGTACCATGTAATCTCACAATCTCTTTAATGTATATTTCCACCAGTCTGTCAGGAGAATAGTGAATACTAATTGGTAGGAAGTAAGATGTCTTTGTGAATTTGTCAACTATCACACATATAGCGTCATGGTTTCTGACCTTAGGTAACCCTGTCATGAAATCCATCGTAACTCTTTCCCACTTCCACTCAAGAATCTCAGGGTTTGTCAAAAGCCCTAATGGTTGTTGATGTTCAACTTTTACTTTCTGACATGTCAATCAATGAGCGACAAACTTAGTCACCTCTCTTTTCATCCCTAGACAATAGTATTGAGCCTTCATGTCATGGTACATATTTGTAGCCCCTGGATGTAGTGTATACTTACTCTTATATGCTTCCTCCAGGATTTGCCATTTCAGTTCCAGTTGTGGTAGAACATAAATCCGCCTCTTGTACCTGACTAGTCCACTATGTGACAATTCGTAAACTTGAGTTTCACCCCTATCAATCATACCTCTGATAAAGAGTGCTTCATTATCATACAATTGGGCTTCTTCAATCGCTACCCTCAAATCGTTGTATATTTAGCTAACCCCACTGCCTAACAGAATCTGACTAGACAAATTTAGGTCTCTAAAATCCTCGATCAGTTTCTGCTCATAAATCATCATGACTGCTACCTATACTGATTTCCTGATTAATGCATCAGCAACAACATTAGCCTTACAAGGATGGTATTTAATTTTTAGATTGTAATCTTTTAGCAACTCCATCCATCTGCGCTGTCTCAGGTTGAGCTCTTTCTGATTATACAAATACTTCAAGCTCTTGTAGTCACAGTACAACTCTACGGTCTCACCATAGAGATAATGTCTCTAGATTTTCAAAGCAAATACAATTGCCGCTAGCTCAAGATCATAGGTGGGATAGTTTAGTTCATGAGGTTGTAGCTGACGAGATGCATATGCCACTATTCGGCCACGCTGCATCAATACGCATCCTAATCCATGCCCACTGGCATTTTTATAAACAACATATGAAAATTGCAGATATGGGATCGTTAACACTGGTGTTGTAGTTAACCTCTGCTTCAACTCCAGGAAGCTCTTTTCACAATTCTCATCCCACACAAAATGTTGAGCTTTTCATGTCAATTTCGTCAACGGTAATGCAATTCTGGAGAAATTCTGTATAAACCTTCGATAATAACCAGCTAGACCCAGAAAACTGCATACTTTAAATACAATCTCTGGTCTCTTCCAGTTCAGTACTGCTTCCACCTTACTAGGATCAACAGAGACCCCTTGCTGTGAGACAACGTGGCTTAGAAAATTTACCTCTTGAAGCCAGAATTCACACTTGCTCAATTTGGCATAAAGTTTCCTGTCCCGTAATACGTTCAACATAGTTCTCAAATGCTGTTCGTGTTCAGCTTTACTCCGAGAATACACCAGTATATCATCGATAAAGACTACTAAGAACTGATCCAAGTACGGATGGAAGATTTGATTCATGTAGTCCATGAACACAGCAGGTATATTGGTTAGCCTAAATGGCATCACTACAAACTTATAATGCCTATATCTGGTTCTAAAAGCAGTCTTTGATATATCTTCTGCTTTTACCCTCAGCTGGTGGTATCCTGATCACAAATCGATCTTTGAGAATACATAGGAACCACACAACTGATCGAGCAAATCATCAATTCTAGGGAGCAGATACTTGTTCTTAACGGTTACCTTGTTCAGCTCTCGGTAATCGATACAGAGACGCAGGCTTCTGTCTTTCTTCTTGACAAAGAGCACTGGAGTACCCCAGGGTGATACGCTGGGTCGTATGAACCCTTTCTCAAGTAGTTCCTCAATCTACTTCTTTAGCTCTGCCATTTCACGTGGAGCCATATGGTATGGGGTTTCGGAAATTCGACCCGCTCCAGGCCTTAAATCATCGAGAACTCCACTTCCCTATCTGGAGGTAATCCACTGACATCGTTCGAAAAAATATCAGGAAACTCACTCATTACAGGGATACTTTCCAAGGCTACACGGGCCTCTGATTGCATAGAGCAGAATACCATATACCCCTAATAACCTTTCTGTAGATATCTTTCAACTTAGCCGCGGAAAAAAGGTTAAGAGTGATTTTTGTGTCAGCTTGGGGTTGTGGATTCAGATATATGACTCTCTTCTGTTTACAATCCAACAACACACTATTTGCTGTCAACCAGTCAATCCCCAAAATTAATTCTAACCCTTACAATGGCAAACAGATGAGCTCTACGGTTGATTCGTGCCCCTCAACATTTACCACGCAATTAAAACAAATGTCAGCCATCACAATTTGTATGTCCATAAGTGTAGATACAACCAAATCATGTGGGTATTTATGCATAGGTAAACGTAACTGTCTCACATAGTCATTTGCAATGAATGAATGGCTGGCACCAGAATCATACATAACATGCACTAAACTGCTGTTCAGAGAAATCTGATCTTGAATCAGCTCCATAAACTCTTTGGCTTCTTCTTGTGTCAGTGTGTAGACTCTACCTGAAACCCTAGGCCTAGTCTCCTGCTGCTGCTGCTTTTATGGACAATCCCTGACCATATGTCTTAGCTTGTTGCAAACATAACAGACAAGTAGTTTACTTGGGTCTGGCCTAAATGGAATCCCGCTGCAAGATCTACCAGGGTGAAGTGGCTTTTGACAATGCCAACAATTCTTGCTTCCAAAAGAACTCTGGCCTCCACGACCCCTAGATTGATTCGATCTCTGAGTATTCCCTCCAGAAAATCTACTCTGTTCCTTTCGTTTCTATGCTGAGCTACCCCTTCTAGAAGCACCTTTATTCCCAGCCTGTGTTGCCCAGTTCAACATACGTTTCTCAATATATCGGTACTCTTCTGCCACTTTGTTAAATTTAGTAAAGTGTTGAGAAATCAGTCTCTCTTTAAATTCGGGTCTTAACCCTTCAATCATCATGTCCACATTCCACTCTTCATTATCATTCAGTTTGTGATATGACGAGTATCGCGACAGTCAGATATACCTGGCCAAATAATCGTCAAAGCTCTCCCGGTCTTGCTATTTGATACAGAGGAATTCTTTCTCCTTTTCTCTTCTGACAATCAGGGGAAAATATTTTTTGTTTAACTTTTCCTAGAATAATTCCCATGTGATAGGAATATTCCTCCCCTTCAGGATAAGATCTATGCCCTTCCACCAGCGGTCAGCATCACCTTCCAGTTTGTATATAGCTAACTGGGCTTTTACTTTGTCTGGGCATTGCAGCATATCAAATTTCTTGTCTAAATGAGCTAACCAGTCCTCAGCTAGTTGCATATCGAACTTCCCCCTGAACATAGGCAGTTGTTGTTTTCCTGAATCTGCTCAGCCAAGTTTGAATATCTACTTCATGCTCGGGTATATTACCCTCTGGTGGAGGTTCCTCATATATTTCTTCATCATTACCCCTCATAAACTCATCCAGATGATTCTCTAAATGATTTTGCCTTTGCTGTACTCCCTGGAGGTCAATTCTTATTTCATTCAATGCTTATTGTTGTTGTTCTAACATATCTAGTATTCGCTGTTATACCAGATCAGGTCGTGGCTCAATCGTGACATGATTATGCCCTGCTCGTGGCCTACCACGAGGTCTATCGAGTTCAACCATCTCTATGTTTCAAACTACATGAAGATAGAGAAGAATTATATTTTATGTAAGAGCAAGGGCATTTTTGTCATTTCACAAAATTTAGGGTACATAGATATGTCATGCATAGCACATCACAACTATATACAGTAGTTACGGAGAAATAAAAACATCACAAATCCTACACACTACTATACATGACATATTGTACTTTACATAACCAAAATACTAAGTTCATGCAACTTCCCAAGGTCACCCATCCTATACTACCCTGAGTCGAACACGCTTAACTTTCTCTATACCCTCCCAAAACTACTGACTCTAGCTAATTTTTTCTCTGTTTATCAGTTTCGCTTGATTGCCTTTAACTCATAGTACGTGCCAGTCAGCTCCGGTCACCAAAATAGCTCGCGTAGGCCCCACGTCACAGCTCGATATACATAAAATCCCACATTAACCCTTTGATATGCCTCCGGAAAGTCTAGAAGTTCTCCTTCGGGTCCCGATCAACAATAAGGTTCTTTTGTCGGTTCCAGAATGCTGAGTCCGGGAAGAAGTATATCGTGGAATAAACCTAGCACTCGTCGGTCACCGTAACCCCTAACGGTATCTGTAGTCGATACATAGTCTCTACACCGTCAAGGAATGCCCAGTATTGGCCTCTCGGTGTATCGTGCTCTTGCAGTGCCTAATAATACTTGGTCTTGAGAAGGTATGGCAACTCCATATATGGCTGTAAATCGTATGGCACATGTACAAGCTTTGCTTGAGACTCACTGTCTCTCAGCTTGCCCACTGATATCTCCTCCGAATCATAGGCAGAATCCCACTCTGAGTACTCATCAGCGCATCTCTGGTCTCTCCAACCTCTTTCACTCCTAGGGACTCCAGCTTTGGCTCTAGACCGTACATAGGTAGCCTCGGCACGCTTTTCCATGCTGTGTATCTCGTGCACATACCAATGTGCCCAACATAATCTATCATATGCCATCTATAAGGAACTCACTGCTACTGTTGATCACTACCATAGGCTCACTCGAACTACTCATGATGTCCTGTTGCCAAACAAACAAAATCAGTATATCATTCTAATAATGCCAGAAACGCTTATTAGCTCTGAGACAAAAAAATGTCAACATCCGTTTCCATTTCGATATTCGAAGAGTAATAAAGAATTTATTCCATGGGCATACAGAAAAGTACATATATACTAATAAAAGTATTCGTTTACAATCCAAAGTCGTCCGTCGACAAAATACAGAGTACTACAGCATTTCCAATAATTACAGGATTTCCCACAATATCTTAAGCATAAACTAACTATAACCACGAATTTTAACCTTGCCTTGAGACATATGCCAATCACTTCTCAGTATCTACACCTTTGCCTTTCGATCCACTGGCCCCTACTGAGATGTTTGTTTAGAAAAAGGGGCAAGATTATAAAGAATCACAGTAGAAACAAGTTATCGTTCATAAAAAAAGAGAAAAGTAAATATGATATGCGCCATGTATGCACCAATTAATAAATAATATAAACACATCATCATCATGTATACATGAGTAGGGCTTAGCCCTACTAATCATATACCGGTTGGATTCTCACCAACTTCCAGTGTAAGTGCACCTCTGGCACTAACTGCCCCTCTCTAGGCAAATCATGTTGATTAATAAAACACATTTAAAAACAATGACATCCACACAATCATATAACTATGGCATAATATATGAAGGATAATATTCCTATATCAAAGTTCTCTCAACTCTTTTTTGATGTGCCTCGTAAAACGTGCCATTTCTAGCTTCCGACTCGATCCTAAAAAATTAAATATACAAGAAATAGGTCATAACCTATCCAAGTATCATTTTAGACACTTTCATAGTGTTTCTTGTGGTTAATTTAGTCTATGGTGAAAATTTACAAAAATACCCCCGACACCTCGACCTCGCCGTGCCCGGTCAGACGGCATGTTTTCCCAAAATTTTGACTAAGGCTATCCTGATGTATTTTTGCCCAAGGAATCTATTTTCGGGCTCAAAATTACCAAATTCAGTGTCAAATTATGAAATTGCCCTTGACAGCGTCATTTTACGGTTTTAGGGGCATTTTGGTAATTATGCTTTTTGGGGTTTTTCCAAAAAAGTGACAAACTATAACCCCACCTAATTTTGCCTCTTGAATCCAATGGAACCATCAATTTCATTAAAATCCAAATCCTTCACCTCAAAATAGTGCTGGACGAAACATGCTCCAAGAAAAGGGAAAATTGCAACTTTGTGATTTAACCTCTAAAGCTTACGCTTTTCCACTTCTAATCCATTATTAAGCCATTTAAACACATACTAACCATGATTTAAAGAAATTTGGGCAGCATAACCCCTTAATATTAGGGCTTTTCAAATTTACAAACTTAACCAAATATCATCAAATCCAACCACAGACCTCAACACAACATCATACTAGTATAGATCTAAGGTTTGTGAATTTACCTCTTAAGTTCTTGGGCTCTCTCTCTCTCTCCCCCCCCCCTTGAGCTCAAGATGTATTTTCTAAACCATTGATTCCATAGAGAAGAAGAGTTTAGAGAGGATCTTATGCCATGTTCAAGAAAAAATGCTTAAGAAACCATCCTTACCTTAAGCTTCCTCTTCTTCCTTCTCTCTATATCTCAAGATCTCCAAAGCTCTCTCTCTCTCTCACTCTCTCTCTCTCTTATTTTTCTATTATTGGCCGAAAATGAGGAAGGGAAAGAGGATGGAAGTGTTTTATAAAATATCTCCCATCTCCTTTAATCACTTCATTTCCAACAATGCATCTTATGCTGACACTTGGCATTAGTCTTATCTCTTCCCAATTGGTGTCATAAGGTGCAATTAGCCTTGAACTAATTTTTCTCCCCTTTTGGTTAGCTCAAAAACTGTCCCCTCTCATGCTCTCACTAACCAAATGGCTTCTTCAAACTAATCCAACTAGATACTCAAGTGTTGTACCATCATCATGATTACTATGTCCAAGAGGTATTATTTTAATACAATTAGACATGTGCTCATCTTCATTAATTATAAACTAATCCCTTTACCATAGGATCATAACACTTGGCATATTTAATCCCATTAATCATTTTCCCTCCCATTTTCTTATGCTAGGCGAAAATTTGTAAGAAAAGGGAAATAAAAATTGTCTCAACATTTCCATAATCCCTTTAATTGAATTATGCACAAGTCCTTCCAATTTCACAACTCTTGATTTATTTCACCAAGAATATTCAAAATATATATTCTCCTTTATTTTCCTTAATTAATTGAAATTAACTTCAATTAATTGAAAAATAATTAATCTTGTGCTAAATTGGCAAAGTTACAATTTTGCCATAACCTTTGTAATCTAATTTCCTTTCTTAAATTAATTTGCCTAGTTTCTCATGAATATGAATATTTCTAAAATTCATAAGTTCCAATTTCATGAGTATCCACCATTTTATTGAATTTTCCAAATAATTACAATATATTTGGTGAAAATAAAATTTGGGGTGTTACAAGAATAACCAGAATCAAACTAAATTAGAATGAAATAACTCAAAATAAATAACTAATTCATAAAATTAGTACTCATTGTATTTAATTACAGCGTAACAATTGTAATATACAAATAATTTTAAGTGAATAAACAACACAAGAATAGACAGTTTTCATCTATCAAGCATAAATGAACTCCAGTATTTAAATTGCGTAAACTTGAGCCATATACTTTACTTCTACATATGATTAAGCTAGTATTATTATATTTGTAAGCCCAAAAATTTAAAAAAAAAACCTACAATGTATAAGAAGTTTAGTAAGATAAAGTTGAAACTTCAATTAAATACCTGAAAAAAAATTATAAGCACATATATAAGATTCATGACATATTTTAACTAAAGAAGAAGAAGAAAATGTACAAACTTAAGCTTCTGTATATTAAAAAAAAGACTTACAAGCTTGGGAACTTCTGTAGGAGCCGAGACAAGAAGGAAAACACACATGAGAGACCGAGCTTTGTACTGCAACAGAAGTGGTGACCAAATGTTGAAGAAATGTGCACGAGGAGGAGAAAAGAAAAAAAAAGTGGGGGGGGGACCAAGGAAGCTTCTACTTGCCGCTGTCAAAGAGAGGAGGGAGTGGAGACAATGGTGCCATTGTAACATCAAAATAGAGAGAGGAGTGGGAACAAATCATTATATAGGAAGAGGGGAGTGGGGAGAATGGATAAAGAAAGGTGGTAGACCAATAGAAGGGGGACCAAAGGGATACAAGATAGTGGACCAATAGGGTTTTGGGAAATAGGAAGCTGGAGAGCATGAGAAGACAATAATGGCGGGCTTTCAAATTTCTTTATACTACCTTGTTAGCAAGCACCATACAAGGCTTAGGGAAGCTTTGTGTCAACACCCATTTCCATTTAGATAATCGAAGAGTAATAAAGACGGAATTCAATGGGCATATAGAAAAGTACAACTATATTGATAAAAATATTCATTTACAATCCCACATCGTTCATCAACGAAACACAGAAAATATAGTGGAAAATTTAATATTTACTGAATTTTTCAAAATATCTAAACATAAACTAATTATAACCACTATTCTGTACTCTCCTCGATACACATGCCAATTATTTCCTAGCGTCTACACCCTTGCCTTTCGATCCACTAGCACCCGCTGAGATGTTTATTTAAAAATAAGGTGAGATTCTGAAGAATCCCAGTAGAAACATACTATCATTTATAGAAAATTTGAAAAGTAAATATGACATGCGCCAAGGTATGCACCAATTAATAAACAATATAAACACATCATCGTCATGTATACATGAGTAGGGTCTAGCCCCATAATCTACATCGGTTGGTCTTCAGCAAACACCTAGTGTAAGTGCACACCGGCACTAATAGCCTCTCTCTAGGCAATTCATGTTAATTAATAAAGTGTATTTACAAACACTGGCATCCACACAAGCATATAACTATGGCATGATGTATGAAGGATAATATTCCTACCTCAACTGTTTATAAACCCCTTTTTAAATGTGCGTCGTAAAATGTGTCTTGTCCGGCCTCTGACTCGGTCCCAAAATATTAAATGTACAAGCGATAGGTCATAACCTATCCGAGTATTATTTTAGACTATTCCATAGTGTTTCTTGTGGTTATATTAGTCTATGGTGAAAATTTACCAAAATTCCCTTGGACCCAATCCCAGCCCTGTCGTACCCAGCCTGATGCATGTTTTCCCAAAATTTTGACTTGGGCTATTCTGATTCTGATGTATTTTCGGCCAAGGAATCCATTTACTGGTTCGAAATCACCAAATTCATTGTCCAATTATGAAAATACCCTTGACAGCCTCGATTTGGGGTTTTAGGGGCGTTTTCGTAATTATGTTTTTTCTACTTTTCCGAAAAGATGCCTAACTGTAACCCTACCTATTTTTGCCCACTGAATCCAATGGAACCATCTATTTTATGAAAATCTAACTCCTACCCCTCAAAACAGTGTTGGCCTAAATTCTTGAAAAAGAATGGAAAAAATGTAGTTTTGTGTTTGAGCTTCCAAAACTTGTACTTTTCCACTTTTAATCCTTTATTAATTCATTTAAACACTTCTTAACCATGATTCCAAGAAATTTTAGGAAGCATAACCCCTTAGGATTAGGGCTTTCCAAATTCACAAACCAACCATGAAACTTGAAAACAAATAAAAAAATATCAACAACAACAACCACAAGAGAGCAAGTTCATGAAGTTACCCTCTTGCTTTCAATCTTGGCACCTTAACTCCTTCTCTTCCTTGGAGACTTGGCTTGCTAAACACATGTATACATGAAGAAGAGAACCTTAGAGGAAGTGTTACACAAGAATAGGATGCCAAATCATTAAATCCATACCTACTTGCCTTAATCTTCTTCCTCCTTCTCTCTAAGTCTTCAAGAACTCTTCAAAACTCTCTCCCTCTCTTCTCTTGGTGTGTTAGCCAAAATGTGCATGAAGAGGGAAGGGAAGTGTGTTTATTAATTTGTCTCGATTCATCCTTCACCATTGATCTCATCAAGGGGCCATAATGTGACACTTGTCACAACCATACATCCACCCATGCCTCCTTCCTATTTACTCATAATTACTCCCTTAGTTCCTTTTGGCATTGGTCAAATTTTTCCTCCCTTGGGTAGGCAAAAAAAACCGTCCCCCCTCTCCTCTTATTAACCAAGTAAGTTCTCTTCCAACTAGATCTAAGTTTGTACTCCACCATGCAATCAAGTTTATCCCTTCCTTTTCTCAAGATATTCCCTTCATGCATTCACCACACCTTCATGTAAGTACACTCCACCATTGTCATCATTACTCACTTCATGTAGCATTTTTGACATGTGCTCATGAAATTAAATTTTTCCCTTCATTTTTATGTGTTTGGATGAAAATGAGGGAGGAGAAAGGAAGGAAAAATGTGTTTCACCAATCCCATAATTCCTTTAATTGATTTATGCCCAAGTTCCTCTAATTCTACAATTCTTGATTTATTCCATTAAGAATATTCAATTTATACATTTTTCTTTATTTTCCTAGATTAATTGGAATTAACTCCAATTAATTGAAAAATAATTAATCTTGGGCTAAATTGGCAAAATTATGATTTTGCTATCACCTTTGCAATCTAATTCCTTTCTTGAATTAATTTGCCCATTTCCTTATGAATATGAATATTTCAAAATTCACAAGATCCAAATTTCATGAATATTCACCATTTTATTGAATTTCTCAATTAATTACAATATATTTTTTATGAATATAAAATTTGGGGTGTTACACTTTGGCACTTGCTATTGCTTTCCCTTGATTAAAAAAAAATTAAAAAAACATATGTAAACACTTTTTAAGACAAAAATTTAAACAAAAATAAAAATCTAACCGACAGACCTTATAGTGCCATACAAGGCTATTTTATTAAAAAAATTATAAAAAACATATGCAGGCACTTTTTAAAAAAAACAAAATAAAAAGCTAACACCTTGTATGGCTCTTGCTCATACAAGGCTATTTACAAAAAAATTAGAAAAAATCATATGCAGACACTTTTTAAAAAAAATTAAAAAATGAAAAGCTAACTGACAAACCTTGTATGGCGCTTGCTCAGTCAAGGCTATTTTAAAAAATTAACAAAGCATATGCAAACACTTTTTTTAAAAAATTACAAAAATAAAAAGCTAACTTATGGACATTGTATGAGTAAGCGTCGTACAAGGATACTGTCACTTTTTTGTGTTTTTGTTATTATTTTGCATTGTTCATCCCTCCTTATTTGGATTAATTTAATTTTTAACTTTCACTTTCTCATATTTAATTAAATCATGAAGTTCCATTTATTAATTGTTTGTTTCATCTTGCTAATTTAAATCATCTTCCAAAATATATAGATAACTAAAATCTTTTAGTGAGAAATTAATTGTTTGTGGAAATCTTAACTTGAAATTAAGTCCTTAAAATTTAAATCTTATTTTGAGTAAATTTCTCCTTATTCCAATAATCACAAGATAAATCCTAATTTTCATAAAAAAATATTTTTATTCAACTCAAATCAATATTAGTAATTATTTACTACTTTAAAAGTTTTTACCTATTCCTTCATAAGAAATAATTTGATATCTTAAAAAAAGTACAATTCAGCTCCATTTATCTTGTTTTAGTATTTTTCCTCTAAATTTTCAATTATATTTCATTCATTTTTCAAATATTATATTTCTAGAATTCAAGCAATGAATGTAATTTACTCCAAATCTCTAGTTGATTAATAAATTCAACACAATGTTATTTAAATTCCAAAAGAAAATTTGGGGCCGTGGAAGGAGCTTTCCTACGTTGCTCTTTTTTTTAAAAAAAAAATGAGGCCAACTATGGCACTTGCTTTTCTTTTTTTTTTTTTTTACAAAAATATAGGCCTTATGTGGAGCTTATTTAGGCAAGTGCCACACAAGCTTAACACTAGCTATGGTGCTTATAATACAAAGCGCTACAACTTCCAAATATTTTTTTTAAATAATTATTTGTAGCACTTCTTCAAGAGATGCGCCACTAAATTCTTCTTTTGTAGTAGTTTAGACTTTTTAAGCCTCTAGTCAAGGGTTTAATCCAAAATGATGTGTTTGGAGAGACCGTTAGGCTAGCACTAATTAAAGCCTCTTTCAGAAGTTTATGATATGAGGGGATTAGTCACTGCTACTGGCGATAGATACCCTTAGCCCTCCCAAAAAAAATCACAAAGTATATTCATACAATAAATTTAATAAGGTCTCAATTAGATTTAAACCATATAATATATTCATACAATAAACTTAAAAGTTAAGGTGCAAATTTAGCAGCGAACTATACACCCAACACAATTAACTATTTTGGGGTGCAAAAATAAACATAATCAATTTTTAGGTAACATATATAGCAACGTCATTAACCCTAGTTAACTTTGTTAGTGCAAGTGTTTCACCCAAGAAAGGGGTGAATTGGATGATAATAAAAAGTTTAATCAAAATTAAAAATTAACAAAAATTAGAGAAATTAAACCCGAGTTAAGAGTTAGAGAAATATCACCAAAGTGTACACCGGGGATTATACTGGTTGGGTGATAACTTATCTGACCTACGTCCAGTCCTCAGTGCCTCTAAGATTTTCACTATAGCTTCCAAGATTCAGTGGGTTCTTAGGACCTCAATACACAGTAAACTCCTTCACCAAACACTCGCTCCTCCTTACACAATGTAAATCAATACCCTACTTAAGGTTCCACAACCTTAAGTTATCTTAATAAGAAGTATTGAGTGTTTGATGTACCTCTCTCGAAGAGTGAATAAATAATCACTGAAGTACAAGATGTAACGCCCTAAATTTTGATTAAGAGTTTTGACAATTATTGTGAAATGATTTTGTAAATTAATGTGGATTTGATATCCGAATTAGTTATTGGGAGTGCCCAAAGCCCTGTATTTTAGCATAATTATGTGATGAAATAATTATTGGGCTAAAATAAGGGAAATGGAACATGGAAAAGGAAAAAAGATTTAATTATGTGTAATGTGACAATTTAAGTAAATGTGCCATAATCAGTGAGAAATTGAAAGAATTGCCATAAGTTAGTAATTAATGGAGAAGTTAATTACTAACTAAGAAAGAGATGAGATGTGTAACTAAATGGTTAATGGAGGGGTTAAAGTAATCAATTAGTTACTTACTTTATGAGAGTCAATGAGGTGGAGACATGTGGCAAGCTTATGTGAAGAGATAGTGTGTGTGAAAAGTCAAAACTCAATAAAAACAATGGTTTTCTCTCTCTCTCTTCTTCCCTCCAATTCAGCTGCACAAGGCATGGGAGTGTGTGTGTGATCATTTCATCTTCAACCTCCCTTCTCTCTCATTTTCTCTCTCATTTTCGTCCACCATTGCAGCTGCTAGAGAGAGGAAGAGTTCTTGGTAAAAGGTAGGCTTTTGACCCTCTTAAAGCCCTCTAATGGAAAAACTCCCTTCTAAAAGTTGTTGCTTGTGTTGAGAGCTTTAATTTCATGGTTTTATATTTGTCATTTGGTGGTGTTTGAGCTCTCAAGGAATTTTGGAGTTTGGAGAATCAAGGAACTCCTTTGGAAAAGTTGTAGAGGTGAGTAAGACAAACCTTTCTATATAGGTCTTGTAGCCATTGGTTAAGTTTGGTTTTTCAGGAATTTTGGCTTGAATTTCAAAAATGAGGGTCATGTTGTGTATGCCATGTTGTTGTCATGGATATAGTGCCTTGAGAATGTGTTTTGGAATGATAGACTTGAATTGAAGCTTAAAAGTAAAGTTTGGCAACTTTGTGTTTGGTTTTGTGTATTGGTCAAAACAGGGCATGTCAATGGGTTGTGATTCTGGTCATTTTGAGGTTTCCATTGTGTTCCTTATGAGAAATTGTATGGGAACAGGTTTGGTTATTGATTTTGGAGTCATTGGACACTTTGGTAGAAAATTGGAAATCTGTCAAATGTGAACTCTGTTCTAGGCAGTCAATTCGCACTAAATTTTTGAATAACCAAATGGTGTTGAAAAATTCTAAAACTTTCCAATCTTAAATTTCACATCCTGAGCTTCAAAATAGATATATAATTTGTGTCATTTCGTTTTGTGAGCTGAGAGTTATGCTTTTCCAAAGTTTGGGATGGAAACTGGACTCTGTTTTGGAGCAGTGTTGAGTTTTGGGCAATTCTGTATTTTTTTTGTGATTTCTGGTAATGGCCCATATTTTTCCTATCAATAGGACTTAGATGCCTTTCATTTGGCTTTGGAATCACCTCATTTTGATTTTTTTAAAATTATTTATGATTTTTGAAAATTCAGCCAAGAAACAGGATTTTTCTTGGCCTCGGTCAGCGGATTCTTGGCTGCAACCCAAATGTTTCAGACTTGTTTTTGGTCGCAGCCAGTGGATTTTTGGATGGTGGCCAACACCCAAAAATTAGCATTTTTCACTTCTGAAAGGTGGTTTTTAGTATAGTCTTTTCCAACCCTTTTGGCATATGTTTGGGCTTCTAGTTGCTACCTAAAGGACATAATTGATAACCAAATCTAAGTGTTGTGAAGTCACTTGAATATTGAAATAGAGAATAACTCTTTTTCCTTAATCATATACTAGGATTTGATATTTTCCCTGCCCGTAAGAGACCAGTGCCTAAGCAAGCGCAGAAAGACCAAGGTAGTAACTCTTCTCTCATGTTGTGTATAATGTTTTGGTATACATGATTGATCATGGTTTTGTGAAATATGATTGGAAAATGTGCCATGGTCCAATACAACGTGAGTACTTCAGCGCAAGCCATTTAGGGATTGACGTTGGTCATCTCTACCTCGGCCGTTGAACTGCCATTGTAATCGACATGGATTGTTGTGAAATTGCTTTGTGAATCTGACACGTGGAGCGGCGTGTTATGAATCCAATCGTGGGCGCTGTGTTATATATCTTATCGGTATGGCTTACATTGTTAATCTTGCCAGTGTGGCTTGTGTATGAAATGCTTTATATGAATCCCAGCTGTGGTGAAATATATTGTGTGAACTGTTATGGTGCAATACAGCGTGAGCAGGTTTTAGAAAAGTTTTTGAAAACCATGTTTTTGGGCAAAAAGGATGTTTAAATAAGTCTCAAATCGCATTATGGTCTCTAATTTCACATAAATATGTATTTATGAACTAAATCTAGGCCTTGGCGTGAAGGGGGTTACACAAGACACAAAGAGAATGATGGAATAAATAGAGCACTAATAGCAAACTTAAATGTTTCACAATTTGGTAGTTACTCCTCTTTGAATGCTTTTGTAATAATAGTTGGAGTGTGTTTAATGACCATTGTGAGCATTTCATTTGTCCGTTACAATGCTGTTGCTTCTCGAGACATTCTTTGTGTGTAGGAAAATAGCCATTAGATCAAAGAGAATGTCTTGGTTGAAGTTGTGCTTGCATTTAATTCTTCTGATACAAAATTTGCTTTTTGTGATATTTAAATCTTCTTATGTTGGAAATCCTTAAAACTTGCTTAAGAAAAATATTAGCCTTGCAAAAAAAAAAAACAATAACAAGTAAGGTTAAAGAATTTAACAATGTTTTCTTTGATTTCCAAAAACTTAGGTATTATGCTCTATTTTTCAGGATAGTTAGTTATTCGAATATGATCATTTAATTTGTATTTGAATAGAAGATCTCTTTTTTCTGTTATAGCATATTCGAACTCACTTCTCTTTATTTGAATAACATTTAGGCTATTTGGAATAAAGTGTACTGGAATAATCTTAACCCTTATTCGAATAGCCTCTTTTGAAAATAAGTGATCTTATTCGAATACAACAACCTGTATTCGAATGAGCTTCTATGATAATGAGCATTTGAATACATCATTCCTTATTCAAACATGTTTTCAAAACTTGAGTTGCATTAGAATAATTTGTTTATGTATTTGAATATCCATTTCAGAAAGAAAGTGACTTTATTCTAATACATCATCTTGTTATTCGAATAAGCTTCTTTGAGTATTCTTATTCAAATACATCAGTCTTTATTCGAATAAGAGTTTGGAATTTGACTGAGAGTGTAACCCCCTACCTTATAAAGAGTAATTATGATTCGGAAAGGCGTAGTTAAAATGGATTAAAGACTATGGAAAATTAAAAATCATTTCCAATCCCTTCTTAACGGTAGGGTTTTTACAAATTCTTTCAACTTTTCCCCTTATCCTGGTCTCATATTCAAGTCTCAAATATAATTACCATATGCAGTTAAATCACATTCGTACATATCAGAGTGTACAATAAAAATCCTGGCAACCCCGAGTTTCATATATATATATATATATACACTAAGGGTGTACAATTTCCCATTTAGGGGATTACACAACTGTATCCAAAATAATATACAAAGAATGTACAGTGATCTCCAATCCAAAATAGATAGCCAACAACCAAAACAAAAATCTCCCTAAGGAGTCTTATCCGCCCTTGGTTGTCTCCTTTCCCTTAGAGCCCTTGCCCTGTTTGAAGGTTAGTTAAAGGAAAGAGGGAGATTCAAAAGAATCTCAGTAGTAACAGATTACTCATACCATATGTAATCACAAAACATGCAAGTAAATCATCACACAGTATAGCAGCACGAACACATATTACACCCCACTCTTATCCCCTTTTACGGCCGAAAAGGCACACAGTCCTTACCCGAACCATTGTTAGCGACTCAGGGACTATTGGCATGGCAGCACATACACATAGCCTTTCGGCTTTCACATAGCCTTATGGCTTACAAATAGCCTTGCGACTCACATCTACAAGCTTTGCAGCATACAAAGTCTTCACAAATTAATGATAAATCAAACATACAATATATCACATATAGTATAAGGAAAAGCGTCACTACCTTGTTCTTTCTGAGCATGCTCCGGCACAAACGGCTCACGAGTAGGGCAAATATCAAACCCTATAACCAAAATCAAGGTCGATAGGTTATTCTCTATTCCAAATTCTTATCTTCATAACACTTAAGGTTGGTTATCATTTGAACTCTTTAGGTGGCTGCTAGAAGCCTAGACATATGCCTAAAGGGTTGGGAAGAACTACACCAAACACCCCTTTTTCAGAAGTATAACACTGATTTTTGACTCATTCACTCGAGTGAAGAAGGCCTCACTCGAGTGATAACGAGATTTGCATTCGAGCATGGAAGCTCACTTGTGCGAGTGCTTGCTCGAGAGAAACCACAGAGACAGAAAGTGATCACAGCACTCGAATCCTGAACCCCACACTCGAGTGATAACCTCAAACTCACCCGAGTCCTATAGAGTGAGGCACAAGAAGTGACTACCCTAGAGCAACAAAAACCCTAGGGTAAGAAGTGCACTCGAGCATTGACTGTGGCACTTGAGTGTTGTCACAACACTTGCAGGTGTTAAGACACACTCTTGAACAATGGCCTGTGAGTGACAACCTTAGATGTAGTCTCCTAGTGCAAAATACTCTTGTACTCGAGTGAGATAAGGTTCACTCAAGTGATGACCCATATCACTCACAAGTGAGAACGTGCACTCTTGCATTCTGGCTTAGAAGTGCAATCGAAAGCTTAAGCGAAAGGGAACAAAAGATGCTGCACTCGAGTGATACCCCCTGTGCCCTTGAGTGAGGCTTATCAGAAGCCAAAACGCAACAACTGATAGAAGTTTCCAAATTTTACCAATATGCTTCCAAGGGTCCTAAAATGCCTATCCAATACTACTCCCACATAATTTTGCCCAAGGAACCCAATGGAAACACTAAAACAACCAAATTATCATTCTAACAAGTTTTCCCTTAGACACCACATTCTCATATATTACCTAATTGCACCACTTTTCCTCCCAAGGTTATAAGTCAGTTCTAATGGTACCAATGACACAACATGACACTAATTTCACCATCACACACTACCAATTCATCCATTTCCAAATGACACCAAAATCAGGGCAAAATCTAAAATTTACAAAACTTATTCAATGCTCACAATAAATATGTCAATAATAGTTCTTTCTTACCTCTTCCTCTTTCCAAAGTTGGTTTTTTGATTTCTCAACTCTCAAATTCCTTCAAGCCCTCAAACACCACCTTTCAAGAATCTAAAACCAAGAAGATGTAGCTCTCATCACTATGAACAAGATTAATGAATGTGAATTGAACATTCGAGGTCATATAGAACACAAACCTTGAGTTTTCTTCTTTCTCTTTCTTCCTTATGCTTGCATGACAATAGAGAATGGAGAGAGAAGGTGAGAATGATGAAGATGTAAAATTCTTTGACCCTCCCCATACATGATAACCGACTTGGAAGGAGAGAGGAGAGAAGAAAAGATGTTGAAACTTTGACCTTGATCAAATGGCTTCTATGTTGCCACTTGTCATGATCTTGTTTCTCTTTTCATACACACACATGAGCTCACATGCATAGAATTCCACCCTATTAATCACTCAATCTAGCCATTGATCCTTAAATTACCAAGGAGCTTCCTCTTCAGCAACTGACCAATCGGTCAGTAACTTTCTTTTTTACCCATTTTGCCCCTGAATATGGCAATTCCACTTGAATCACTACTAAACACATTTATGTCATTCATATCACCATTCATTCGCCCTCCCCAAACCATTAGAGTTTATTTTAAGCTTTGTCACAAATTAAGCTTAAACGCAGGGTTTGGGCACTATTAGAAAACATTCAGATCATAGTTCACATCATATTCTTCAAAAGTATTTATTTAACAATAATTACATCACTTTTAAAGTCATTAGCTCTTAATCCCATTTTTGGGTCATTACAATTCTCCCCCCAAAAAATAATTTCGTACTCAAAATTTGTCACACAACTTGAGCCATAAACCCCTGATACCGTTTACGCATGTCATCTTCCGCTTCCCAAGTTGCCTCTATCTGAGTCATTTCTTTCCAGATCACCTTCACATATGGAATGCTTCGGTGTCTGAGCTATCACTCTTCTCAATCAATGATTTGCTCTAGCTCCACCGCATAGGTGAAGTTGTCATGTGTTCAACTTCCTCCTACTCAATAATGTGGATGGATCCGGTTGGCACTTCTTCAGTTGGGAAATGTGAAACACATCATGGAGTTTGCTCAAGTTTGGGAGTAGGGCTACTCGATAAGCAGCAGGCCCAATTCTTGCAAGTATTTCAAAAGGACTTATATACCTCGGGCTCAGCTTCTTCCGCTTGATAGCTCTCCCGATGCTCATAACTAGAGATACCCTCAAAACACATGATCACCAACCTCAAACTCTAGAGGCCTTCTCCACTTGTCAGCGTAGCTTTTCTGTCGACTCTGTGCTACATGAAGCCTCTTCTAAATGATTCAAATTTGTACTGAGGTATAATCAATGAGTTCTGGCCTATGCAACTTCCTCTCAAATAACTCATTCCAGCATAAGGGTGATTGGCACTTCTTCCTATACAATACTTCATACGGAGCCATTTGGATGCTCGCATGATAGCTATTGTTGTAGGTCAACTCAGCAAGTGGAAGAAAGTAATCCCAATTCCCTTTGAAGTCGAGGACACATGCTCGCAACATATCTTCCAATGTCTGAATAGTCCTCTCAGATTGTCCATCTATTTGAGCATGATAGGCCATACTGAATCTCAAATGAGTACCTAGATCCTTAAGCAAGGCCCTCCAGAATCTCAAAGTAAATCGAGGATCTCGGTCGAAAATGATATTCTTCCGTATGACATGGAGTTTTACAATCTCTAAAATATAATTTTTTTCCATTTTGTCTGGAGAGTAACCAGCCTTGATCGATATGAAGTGTGCCGACTTCGTTAACTGGTCCACAATCACCCAGATCACATCACAATTTTTGATCCTGGGTAATCCCACAACAAGGTCCATGGTCACACTTTCCCATTTCTATTCTTGAATCTCAAGACTTTGCAGTAAACTGGGCAGTCTCTGGTGCTCGATCTTTTCCCTCTGGCAGGTAAGACACCATGCCACATATTTCATTACATCACTTTTCAATCTCGGCCACCAATACAGAGACTTCAAATTATGGTACATTTTGGTCATACCAGGGTGAAGAGTGTACCAGGTCTTACGTGCCTCATCAAGAATCTTCTGCCTTAACTCCGCCTTAAGTGGAACACAAATTCTCTTGTGGTAACGAATTAATCCACTAGGCGACAAATCATAGTCCCGAGCTTCTCCCCATTCAATTCTAGCCCAAATTCTCTGTACTCGATTATCTTGCCATTGAGCTTCTTCAATCTCAACTCTCAAATCACTTTCCCCTTGGGAAACAGTATAATTGGCACAGACGATCTGGTTCGACAGATTCAAATCTAAAAAATCTTCTATTAATTTCCCCTCTTGTATCATCATTATTGCCACAAGCACCATCTTTCGACTAAGAGCATCCACGACTACATTTGCCTTACTCGGATGATATTTGATTTCTAGGTTGTAGTCCTTAAGTAACTCCATCTAACGACGCTATCTCATATTCAATTCTTTCTGATCGTGCAAAAACTTGAGACTCTTGTGGTTACAGTACAATTCTACCGTCATACCATACAAATAATGCTGCCAAATTTTCAAAGCAAACACAATTGCCGCAAGCTCTAGATCATGAGTGGGATAATTCATCTCATGAGGTTTGAGCTGTCGACAGGCATAGGCCACCATACGTCCCTGCTGTATAAGGACACACCCCAATCCCTACTTACTCGCATCACTATACATAATATAAGTCAAGCTGGGATCAGGTATAATCAATACAGGTGCCGTAGTCAACCTCTCCTTCAGCTCCATAAAGTAATTTTCAACATGCTTATCCTACATAAACGACTGATCCTTCCTCGTGAGCTTGATCATCAGTAAAGCAATACGAGAGAAATTTAAATGAATCTCCAATAGTAA
This sequence comes from Inga leiocalycina, assembly GCA_963242795.1. Classification (NCBI taxonomy): domain Eukaryota; kingdom Viridiplantae; phylum Streptophyta; class Magnoliopsida; order Fabales; family Fabaceae; genus Inga; species Inga leiocalycina. Next base: position 20,282,995 of record OY725329.1, on the reverse strand, counting down.
CCAGCAAGACCCATAAAACTATGTACCTCAATAACAGTTTATGGCCTCTTCCAGTCCAATATTGCTTCTACCTTACTGGGATTCACAAAGACCCTTCTTGCGAGATAACATGGCCTAAGAATTTTACTTCTGGCAACCAAAACTTGCATTTACTCAATTTGGCATAGAGTTGTTTCTCACTCAAGATGTTCAACACAATCCTCAAATGATGCTCATGCTCCTCCCTATTCTTGGAGTATATCAAAATATCATCAATAAATACAACAACTAACTAATCCAAATATTGTCGAAAGACACGGTTCATGTAATCCATGAATACTGCTGGTGCGTTGGTTAGCTCAAATGGCATCACTAGAAACTCATAATGCCCATATCTCTCCTGAAAGTAGTTTTCAAAACTTCTTCTTCTTTCACCCGTAGCTAATGATAACCCGACCTTAGATCAATCTTCAAAAACACACACAAACCAGATAGTTGATCTAGAAGCTCATCGATTCTTGGGAGAGGGTATTTGTTCTTAACAATAATCTTATTTAACTTTATATAGTCAACACATAAACAAAGACTCCCGTCCTTCTTTTTAACAATAACACTGGAGCTCCCCACGGCAACACACTGGGTCTACTAAACCCTTTCTCAAGCAAGTCTTCAATTTGTTTCTTTAACTCTTTCATTTCATTTAGAACCAACTCCAGGCACAATTTCAATTGGGAATTGAACTCCCCTTTCCAGAGGTAATCCACTAAAGTCATCAGGAAATACCTCAAGGAATTCATTTACCATAGGTATACTACTCAGAGTTTCCTTAGTCTCTCCCTGCACGAAAAAGAACACTATATACCCCTGGCAACCCTTCTCCAAATACTTCTTAGCTTTGGCTATTGAAAGAAAATTCAATCTAGCATTCACATCAATCATCATATTGGGGATACACAATCCTTTTGTTCTTACAATCAATCACCACATAGTTTTCCGTCAACCAATCAAAACCAAAAATGACTTCTAATTGATAGAGCGGCAAGCAGATCAAATCTACAGTGGACTCAAGCCCTTCCACAATTATAACACAATTTAGGCAGGCTTCGGTAGTCACAGCCTTGACACCCATTGGCATCGACACAACTAAATTGAATGGCAATATATGCACATGAATCCCAAACATCTCACACAATCATAGGCAATGAAGGAGTGACTTGCACTCGAGTCAAATAGCACTTGTAATAAATAACCATGAAGAAGGACTTTACCTTGGATCAAGTCAGGAGATTTCTGGGCTTCCTCATAAGTCATAGCAAATACTCTGCCATGAGTCCTCAGTCTTTGCTCTAGTCGTGGCCGTTTACATTCACTAGAAATATGTCTAATTTGCTTGCAGTTAAAACATATTATTTCACCTTGACAAGTTTTGCCATAATGTGGTTCACCATAATGGGGACAACGCCACACCGTCAGGAATCTCTGAGACTCACAATCTCTGGGTTGGTAGGGCTTTTTACCACTGCCCTTAGACAAAGAGGATCCCTAGCCTTTCCACTTCTGGGAAGTATTACCCTTACCAGGTTCACTGTGGCTACTACTACCCTTAGTCGGATACAGATCTCTCATATTGTTCTCGATGATCCTGCATTCCTCGACCGCCTTATTGAACTCTATAAACCGGTGGTTGGCTAACCTCTTTCTTAGTTCTCACCGTAACCTACATATCAGAACTCCACTCCTTATCATCCATACGTCTCAGATAAGAAGAATACTTAGACAACCGAATGAAACAGGACAGGTAATCATCAAAAGTCTCCATGTCCCCCTGTTTGATAGAGAGGATTCAGTCACTTTCTCTAGCCGTACCGACTTGGGAAAATATTTCTCGTTGAATTGCTATTGGAATAACTCCCATATTAGTGGCACATTTCTGTTTCTCAACGTTAGGGCAATATTTCGCCACCAACGATTTGTATCCCCCTCTAGCTTATACATAGCCAATCGAGCCTTTAACTTGCATGGGCATTCAAGCACTTCAAAGATCTTCTCCAACCTATTCAACCAGTCTTCGGCTGCTTGGGGATCGAATCCCCCTCTGAACACTGGAGGTAGATGCTTGTAGACTTTGAGACCCAGTATTACAGATCTCTTTTCTCTCTAGCTGGAACCCCATGTGATTCTTGGTTTGGTCCACCATAAGGAGGTGACTCTAGTGGTCGTGCCAACCCATCTGTAGTTTCTTCCCTGTGAGTCCCCTCTTGGGTTTCCTCTTGTGTGGACTGACCCCGGCCCTCATTTCATTTAAATTTCTCTTCTCTGAGTTCTTCTCTCTACTCAGCAATTATACCTCTTTGTCTTTAATCTGACCCATCAGTTCCTGTATAGGGTCGGGTGGATTGTCATTGACCACCTCCACCTTAGGGTCTACCTATTGTACTCTAGGGCAACCTTTTGTTTTCTTCATTCTACAAATAACTCATCCCATCAATATCACACATAAGGTATACACATATGTTCACAAATCTCATATATATCCATATTAACAAACATACATGTGTATACACAACAACTATTCACCAATCATCTTCTATCACAAGGCTCAACTAAGGGAACTATCCTAGCAAATTCTACCCTTGATGTGAACTACAGCTCTGATACAAAAAATGTAACGCCCTGCCTTATAAACAGTCATTATGATTCGAAAAGGCGTAGTTAAAATGGATTAGAGACCACAGATAATTAAAATTCATTTCCAATCCCTTCCTAATGGTAGGGTTTTAAAAAATACTTACAACATTTCCCCTTATCTTGGTCTCAGATTCAAGTCTCGAATATAATTACCCTGTGCAGTTAAATCACATTCATACATATTAGAGTGTACAACAAAAATCCCGGTAACCCCCAGGTTTTATATATATATATATATATATTAAGGGTTTACAATTTCCCTTTTAAGGGATTACACAACCGTATCCAAAATAATATACATAGAATGTACAATGATCCCCAATCCAAAAAAGATAACCAACAACCAAAACAAAAATCTCCCTAAGGAGTACTATCCGCCCTTGGTTGACTCCTTCCTCTTAGAGCCGCTTGCCCTATCTGAAGGTTAGTCAAAGGAAAGAACGAAATTCAAAAGAATCCCAGTAGTAACAGATCACTCATACAATATGTAATCACAAAGCAAGCAAGTAAATCATCACACAGCATAAAAGCACGAACACATATTACACCCCACCCTCATCCCCTTTTACCGCTGGGAAGGCACACAGTCCTTACCCGAATTGTTATTAGCGACTCAGGGACTATTGGCGTGGCGGCGCATACACATAGCCTTTCGGCCCACAAATAGCCTTTCGGCTTTCACATAGCCTTATGGCTCACAAATAGCCTTACGGCTCACATCCACAAGCTTTGTAGCATACAAAGTCTTTATAAATAGCCTTACGGCGCACATCCATAAGCTTTTGATTGATTCACTCAAGTGAAGAAGGCCTTACTCGAGTGATAATGAGATTTGCACTCGAGCATGGAAGCTCACTCGTGCGAGTGCTTGCCCGAAAGCAACAACAGAGATAGAAAGTGATCACAGCACTCGAATCCTGAACCCCACACTTGAGCGATAACCTCAAATTCACCCAAGTCCTACAGAGTGAGGCACAAGAAGTGACTACCCAAGAGCAACAGAAACCCTAGGGTAAGAAGTGCACTCAAGCATTGACTCTGGCACTCGAGTTTTGTCACAACACTTGCGGGTGTTAAGAAACACTCTTGAAAAATAGCCTGCAAGTGACAACCCGAGTTGCGGTCTCCTAGTACAAAATACTCTTGCACTTGAGTGAGATAAGGTTCAATTGAATGATGACCCATATCACTCGCAAGTGAGAACGTGCACTCTTACATTCTGGCTTAGAAGTACGACCGAAAGCTGAAGGAAAAGGGAACGTAAGATGCTGCACTCGAGTGACACCCTTTAACCCCCTTCACGATTAAGGACGAAATTAAGTTCATAAATACATAATTATGTGGAATTAGAGACCGTAAGATAATTTGGGTCTTAATAAAAGTAAATTTCCCAAAATCAGGGTTTTCAAAATCTTTTTTAAGCCTGTTCAACAATTGTCTCATATTCACACTTCAAATTCACAATTGGCCTGTACAATTCGATTCCATTTATAAATATCAGAGTACAATGAAAATTTCCGTCACATTCGGATTCTATTAAACAACTAAAGGGTTTACAAGGCAAGAATGACCATAATTAGTTTTCCAAATCAGGGGATTACATAAATATTATCCAATATCTCCAAAATATACATGTAATTCCCAACAAAATATCCAAATGATAACCAATTATCCAAAATATAAACTCCTAGTCAAAGCTATATCCGCCTTTCGTCACCTGCTTCTCTTTAGATCCATCAGCCCTGTCTGAAATTTGTTTGGGAGAGTGAGATTCTAAGGAATCCCTGTAGTGTCAAATCACTCATAGTATGCACAACCACAAAGTATGAAAGCAAATCATCACACAACACATAGCAACTACAACAGCAATTACAGCAGCAAAGGCAGGTATGACTTGAGTCACCCTTATGTTTGCTCATGCTGAAGTGCTCACGTTGTATTGCACAACCATATGTTCATTTCACATATATCACTACAGCTGTGATCCATATAAAATATTTCACTATACACAGCCACATTGGCTGGATAATCAAACAAAAATTCACAATTCCATAATGCAGCCTCAGGGTATCAAGCTTTATGGGTAGGTGTGATAACAATCACCCCCTACGACTGCTCACATTGAACTGCTCATGCTGTAATGCCCTATGGCCGATAACACACACAAGTTCGCAATGGCCTCATGCCAAAGATTTTTCACCACAATAATGATAAGTCATGTATACCAAGAATCATACACAACATGAGAGAAAAATCACTACCTTGGTCCTTCTGTGCATACTCTGGCACTGGTCTCTCCTGGATGGGGCAAATGTCGAATCCTATAATTGATAATTAGGGATGAAGTGTCATATTCTGTTCCAATACTCAAATGACTTCATATCACTTAAATTACTTATCATTTATGTTCTTTAGGAAGCTACAAATACCTCTAATAAGAGCCCTAAAGGTTTGGAAGAACTATCCCAAAGATCCCCTTTTAGACGTGAAAGCACAGATTTTTCATTGTTACTCTCGAGTGAAGAAGCACTCACTCGAGTGACGAGGAACTTTGCACTCGAGTATAAAGGTTAATACTCGAGTGATAGCCAAATGCTCACTCAAGTTCTAGGAAGTGAAGCACAGAAAGTATTAACCCGAGAGCAATAGAAACTTTCAAAGAAGAGGAGTACTCGAGCGGAAACACCTGACACTCGAGTGACAGCTTAACACTCGAGAGTGTTAAGGCACACCCTTGAAAATTGACCATGAGTGACAGCTCAAGACGAGAGTTCATGGTGTCAGATACTCGAGTGAGAGGAGGCTCACTAGAGTAAGAACCCACAACACTCGCAACTGAAGCAACACTTTTGCCTTTCACACGGAAGTACAACAGAAATACCGAAGGCCATAAAGAGAAAATCACTACCGCACTCGAGTGAGACCCATCCTTACTCGAGTGATGCTTATCAGAACCCAAATTGCAGCAGGCTTCACAACATATTCCAAATTTTACCCAAATGTTTCCAATGGTCTCAAACTCTTAACCAAAGCTACTCCCACATAATTTTACCCAAGGAATCATATGGAAACATCAAAATCACCAAATTCTTATTCCATTATCATGCTTTGGTTTAGGCCACAATACAATGCCAATTTCCAAAGTTACCAAACTTAACATTTCTACTTCAAATCCAATCTATCTATCCAAAACACATACCAAAAACACCAATTTCATAACCATAGCATACCAAACTCCTAATGACCCTAATTTTCAAAATCAAGGCCAACAATTTCAGAAATTCCAAAATAAACCATTTGGCACAAAACATAGATAGAAAGGTTTGTTTCACTTACCTCTTCAACTTTTCCAAAGAGGTTTCTTGATTCTCCAACACCATATTTTCTTCAGAGCTCAAATCAACACCAATGAACAATCTATAACCATCAAAATGAAGCCCTCAAGGCAAGGAACAAGATTAATGAAGTAAGTTTTGGCATTTGGAGTCATTTTCTTACCTTAATCTCAAGCTTTTCTTCCTCCCTTTTTCTTCAATAATGGTGCTGAATAGAGAGAGAATGAGAGAGAGAATGAGAGAGATGATAGCTTGAAGGAGATGAGGAAATGATAATTTCCCACCCTCCTATTCTTGCTCAGCAAAAACCAAAGGAGAGAAGAGAGAGAAATGATAAAAAAATGAGTTTGACTTTCCTATAGCCTCTCTCATTCTACAACTTGCCAAGTTTCAGATTTTTATTGGCTCTTATAAAGCAAGTGACTAATTTAGTTACTCTAACCACTCCATTAACCATTTAATCACACATCTCATTTCTTCTTAGTTAGTAATTAATTTCCTCATTAATCACTGACTAATTAACCAACAATTTTTCACTACTTTTGGCACATTTACCGAAACTACCAATAAACACATAATAATTAAATATTTAAATCACAATTAATTCTCAATAATTATCATTAGCCCTTAATCAAAATTTGGGGCATTAAACACCCCCTATGCACTCGAGTGAGCTTATCAGAAGCTATTCAAATCCTAGTTCACATCATATTCTTCAAAAGTGTTTATTTAACAATAATTACATCACTTTTGAAGTCATTAGCCCTTAATCCCATTTGGTCATTACAGAGAGTAAATGAGCTTCTTATTCGAATAACTTTCCCTTTATTCTAATTGTCATACCCTTATCTGATTTTCTATATTATAAGAGCGCTTGCTCACAGTTCGGTGAGCAGCACAGGAATAGCATAAAAATATCGATATATAGTACGTGATTACATTGAGGAATTTCCTTCAGGGTTAAGTAATATATACAATTTCTCAAAATCTTCAAAAGTAAAGACTATATATAACTACTGTCTTTGTCTCAGGAAATGTACCCTTTAGTTCCCCGTGTCTACATCCTTTCCTTTCGAGCCGATGGCACCCATTGAGACATTTTATATATAAAAAGGGGTGAGATTCTAGGGAATCTCAATAGAAACATACTATCAATATATAAAGTGCAAGAATGAAATATGCAATGCACCGTATCAAGTAAAATGAAAATTCACATCAATCCATATGTGTATACAAAGTTAGGGCCAACCATCCAGTTGAAACCCCTACGTGTACCTTAGCCGAGTCACCGACTACAGCTAGACAATACCAGTGTACCATGGCTGGGCATCGAACCACAACCAGGTAATGTGTCTCCCGCACGTATTCAAATCACAAAATATAGTAACACACATCATACAAATAGTTATATAGTATATAAGAGAAAGTAGTCCCTACCTAAACCCTTTTCTAGTCTCGAACGGTCCGCTTTGTGAAATGTGCCAACTTTAACCTTCCAATGCAGTCCTAAAATATTAAATGGACAAGAATTAGGTTATAACTTATCAATGTACCATTTTAGACACTTCCATAGTGTTTATTATGGTTATATTAGTGTATGGTGAAATTTACCAAACTGCCACCGGACTCCGGCCCGGCCCTGCCGTACCGCAGTCCAACTGTACTTTTCTTGAAATTTTGACAGGCTATTCTAATATATTTTCGACCAAGGAATTCATTTTCGGACTTAGAATTGTCAAATTCACTGCTAAAAGATAAAATTGTCCTTGGTAGGCCCTCTCTAAGGGTTTCGAGGGTGTTTTCGTAATTATGCTTTTTTGGGCTTTTCCGAAAAAATGACCAATTGTAACCCTACCTAATTTTCCCTTATGAACTCAATGGAACCATCAAATCAATGAAAATCCAACTCTGACCCCTAGATCTCAGCCTAGCAGAAATATGGGTATCTTCCGAAAAAATCAGGGTTTTTCAATTCTAACTCCGCAAACGTGTTCCTTTCTACTCCTAATTAATTTATTAACTATTACATTAGATTACAACTACCATTTAGACCCAATTTTGGTAGCATAACACTTCTAATGTCACTTTTCCAAATTTTACAAACAAAGACAATCTGGTGAAATTTCCCCAATTAAATTGTCTGCAGCAGCCAGAATAATCAATATACAAAGGTTTGGAAGTTACCTTTCGCTTCCTCTGGCTTTTATCTTAGGTGGTCCAAACCCTAGCTTGTCACAACACCAAAGATGAGCTTCAAAAACCTTTAAGAACACAGAAGAATAGCTTAGAAAAGGAGTTATACGTATTAGGAACTGATTTACTAAAGAAATCACCTACCTTTGTAAGCTTTTTCCTCCTTTCTCTCTCTAGAAATATCACACTTTCTCTCTCTTGTTTCAGATCTGTTATGGCATGAAATGGCTAAAGAAGATCAGGAAATATATTTTAATACATTATGCTTATGTCATCCAATACCTTGCTTATGTCATAATTTCCTTTTTTTCCCATTTTCAGATTTGCTGGCAGATTTTTTGCCCAATATTTGAAAAATCATAACTAATCTTGTAGATACCGTATCAGAGTGATCTAAAGGCTATAGAACCCTTATTGAGTATTTTTTCAAGAACAAATATAACCTTTAGCCAACTGAAAACACACAATTCCTAGAATTTCAATATTTGTATGTTGTTCTAGAAAATAATTAATTTCGTTGTGTAAACTTCAAAAATACATAACTCTTTGTATATAACTTCAAATGATTCATATTACTATCAATTTAAAGCTTAGAATGTCTACTTTCACTCTGTAAAATTTCATAATTTGTGAACATTATTTGATCAATGAAATGCATTGCACAACAACACTGCCCTACTGGAAGCAATGAAACGGCAAGCACTTGCAACCTCAACAAATTCCATTTTTGTATACAAATTTCCCATACTCTTTAATTCACTATTTTATTCCCTTTAATACCTTAAAGATAAAAGAAATATTAGGGAATAGATTTGGGACACCTGCTAAACCAGGGCTTAGCAGTCCAATTAATTTAAGCTAATTCTCAAGCCTCCAATCCCAAAATTTAGGATATTACACTAATAAACTTTACTTTCATCTTTTAAAACTATCTCAACTTATTCGAATAGTCAACTCATTATTTGAATAACATTTTAGTAACAAAGTTGAAATATGTAAGCTGTTATTGGAATAACTAATTCCTTATTCAAATAAGTTTTGTCATAAGTCAGATTGAAAACAAGCTAGACTTGACTCTATTTGAATAGTTCCTTGTGTATTCTTTTCCTTTAACTATGAAACTTTATTCGAATAACACACTGCTTATTTGAATAACACACTGTTTATTTGAATAAGTTAAGAATTACTCATATAGCTCTTAACTGAAAACATGTTTTCTTATTCGTATAAGACTATTGCTTATTCGAATAAGCCATACACTAGTGGAAAAATCACTTTTAAGACTGGTTAAAAAAGACATTTTAGACCGGTTCTAGATCCGGTCTTGATACAACCGATCTTAAAAGTCTGCTACTTTTTAGACCGGTTATGGAACCGATCTTAAAAAGATGTTTTAAGACCGGTTATTATAAAACCGGTCTAAAAATAAATATTTTAAGACCGGTTATCAGAGGAACCAGTCTAAAAGGTTCAAATTTTAGACCGATTTTCTGAAAGTAATACTTTTAAGATCGGTTTTATAGTAAACCAGTCTTAAAGTACTATTTTTAAGACCGGCTCTCTCCAAAACTGGTCTTAAATGTACTTCTTAAACCAGTTTTGGAGAGAACAAGTCTTAAAAAAAGGTTTTTTTTTTTAAATTTTCATTTAAAACATTTACCCAGCAAACTATTTCCCCTGTTAAAACATTTCACTCAGCAAGCAGCAGCCAGTTCAATGACATTCAAATAAATTCTTCTGTTACATATTATAACTAACATCTTAATGACATGTAAGAGACTCAAAACTCATTGGAACGTATTAAAACTCAACTCCCTTGTGCTTAAACAGTGCTGGCCGAAACAAAAGCAAGGAAAACAACCATGAATAGTAAACTCACAATCATAGACAGAATCATAATGCAAGAAAATCATACAACAATAACAATGCTGTTTTGACCAAGTTCTTTATCTTTTCACTTACAATCATACATCAAAGATTAAATTACATTAATGACAATGCTGTTTTTCATTATGGCCAAAATACTTTATACACACTCTTCTCAAGATGATTATCACTAGCTGGCCTAGCTTTGGAGAATCTACACTAAGACGTACACCTCATATCCTTCATTTTCCTGTGACGACAACAAAAAAAGTAGTTTTATATATACACCAATAACTATATACATAATTCAAATATAGTTCATGATAGTTATTTTAGCTAACTAACCTTCAATGTAGTTTTATAAAGGGATATCCTCCCATATCCCTTCATGATAATCGTTTCTTGTGCCGTGGTCATTGTCTGCTTCATCTTCTTCGTTCAATTCTGGTAAACCCCTAGAAAAAGAAGGAGTCTCAAGAAGATCATTCATTGAATGACTTTCCTGATTAATATCAACGACCAATTTTTCTTAGAGAGCTACAGACCACATTTTATTTGCCTGATCAGTAATATAGAACACTTGTTTCGTTTGATATGACATAATAAAAGGTTCATTTTTAAAACTTCTACTATTCAAATCAACCAATATAAATCCCAACTGATCAATCATCACACCATTGTTGACATCAACCCACTTGCATTTGAAAATGGGAAGTTTAACTTTAACATAATCAACCACCCAAATCTCTTCAATCACTCTATAATAAGGTATTGCTGCCAATCTAGGATTCTTATCTTTTGAACTAGAGAAATGAATAGATTCAGCCACTAACATAACCCCACTGTTCTGGACGGTGCTCCTATCATCAAGGGACTTCATGTAAAACGTACAACCATTGATCATAAATGAATTCGAACTTATGACATCAGCCTCAGGACCACATGCTAACCATTTAATTGTATCAGAAACACATTCTTCACCGTCAACCTTTTGTTTGAACCAATGTGCAAAAGTTTTGTTATGCTCCATAATTAACCTTTGTTCAGTCATTTGACTATTTCCTTTCCGTACAATTTCTTTATATGAGCATTAATGTAATCTTGAACTTCATCAACATTATTCAAGATGTACAAGTGAACTTGTTGCAATTCAACAGGATCCATACTCTTTACTGAAGCCCCTCATCTACCACCTTCTTCGTCATGTCGTTCAGGAAGTCCAATGTGTCCTACATTTAACAAGTAATCTTGACAAAACTCCATGGCTTCTTCAGAAACATATTTATGAACAATAAATGCTTCAGGATGGTTAGGGTTCTTCACATACCCTTTTAGGATTTTCATAGTTCTTTCAATTGGGTACATCTATCATAAATAGATAGGGCCACACAACTTGATCTCCTTGACTAGATAAACAATTATATGTACCATGATGTCAAAAAAAGAAGGAAGAAAAAGCTTCTCAAGCTGGCATAAGATCAAATATCCTTCATTTTCCAATTCATCCAATTTTTCTGTCTCAATGACTTTACTACAAATAGCATTAAAGAAGAAACAAAGTCTAGTTAAAATATGTTGAAGATCATATTTGGCAATGCCTCGAATAGTTATTAGGAGCAGTTGTTACATTAAGACATGACAATCATGAGACGTTAGCCCCACTAACTTCAAGTCTTTCATTGACACAAGCTTCCTAACATTTAAAGAATAACCTGAAGGAACTTTGATGCCATGTAAACACTCACAAAAACTTCTTTTCTCATCCTTAGACAAAGTATGAGCATCTGGAGGACAAAAAGGTCTTTTACTATATGGCTTTGGATGCAAGTCTTCTCATATCCCCATTTCTTGTAAATCTAATCTTGCCTTCACGCCATCCTTAGAACTACCTTGTATGTTATTAGTGTCCCAACAATACTATCACAAACATTTTTCTCCACATGCATGAAATCAATACAGTGTCTCACATCAAGCTTCGGCCAATATGGAAGATTGAAGAAGACAGACCTCTTTTTACATTTACTTTTCTCATTACTATCTTTGTAGTCTTACTAAAGATAACATTCATATGTTTCACCTTTTCATAAACTTGCTCCCCAGTCAATGCTTTCAGAGCATCTTCAAACTCTTGTCCACCAAAAAAAGCTTTCTTTAATATGCGATACGGGTGGCCTCGTCTAAGAAATCTCCTATAGCCAAGATAAACTGTCTTTCTTCCATGTTAAAGTTGATGGTAGCATGTTCCTTCTTCACAAATCGGACATGCTTTATGGCCTTTAACACTATATCCTGAAGTGTTTCCATATGCAGGGAAGTCATTTATAGTACAAAAGATCATGGCTCGTATTTTAAAAACCTCCTTCTTGTTCACGTCAAAAACATCAACACCTTCATCTCACAACTCTTTCAAGTCTTCGATCAAGGGTTCCAGGTAAACATCTATGTCATTTTCGGGTTGTTTTGGTCCCGAAATTAACATAGACAACATGATGTACTTTTGTTTCATGCCTAACAGAGGAGATAAGTTGTAAATTACCAACATAACAGGCCATGAACTATGTATACTGCTCAAGCTACCAAAAGGATTCATGCCATCCGTGCCAAGCCCAAGCCTAAGGTTCCTAGGCTCTTCACCGAAGGCAAGAAATAATTGATTGATTTTCTTCTATTGAGAAGAATCAGCCGGATGTTGAAGCTTTCCATCAAATATCCTCTCATCCATATGCCATCTCAAATTTATTGCATTATTTTCATTAGTAAACAAGCGCTTGAACCTTGGTATGATTGGAAGGTACCACAATACTTTTGTAGGAACGTTATTTGATTTGTACCTCAGGGTTTCACATATCGGACACTATTGTTCCTCTTCATGCTCTTTTCTATACAATATACAATCATTAGGGCATCCATGGATCTTTTTATATTTCATCCCTAGTTGACACAATATTTTCTTAGTATCATAGTATTGAGAAGGCAACACATTATCATCTGGAAGTATGTCCTTAAAAGCCTTAAGAGTTTCTAAAAAACTCTTATCGCTCCATCCATGTTGTGCTTTCAAGCTTACCAATTTCAATACTGCTTTCAACAATTGGTACTTTTTACACCCTGGGTACAACGGCGTCTCAGCATCACTGCACATATTACCATATACATGTGATTGCTCAAAAGTCTCTTCTCCTACATCACGAATAATATCCCCTATCAGATCATCCGTATCTGTGTCATTATCATCAAAATTCACTCCCCCTGTTGAGATGAACTTGGCATTTCTAATTCTTCACCATGCCATACCCACACTGTATAACTCTTACAAAATCTTTCACAAATTAAATGTGTATATATATCTACAGTACTTAGTCATTTCTCATTCAAACATACTACACAAGGATGACAAAACTTCCCACTGCCATCATCGGTATTTCTTCTAGCGAAGTCTAAAAAACCCCTAACCCTATTATCATATTCAACACTCGTTCGTTTAGTGTTTATCCAACTATGATCCATATATATCTCAACACTTCTAGTACCCTATATCCAACAACAAAAGGATAGATAAAAAAACAACAACAATAGAGTTTTAGATATTTCAACGAAATTAACATGCACCATTTGAAACTAGTATTGTTTTAACAAACCAATAACACTGACAATAATCAAACAATCACACTAAATTAAAATAGAACATAGAGTGGTATTACTCCAAGCCAAATATCACAGGGATGTAATTAAAAGTTAGAGCATATATCTAACAAGAATGTGCAGATTTAATTTTTTTTCAGATTATGTTTAAGTGCTCAAAACAACAACAAGAACCATTTTTTCATAGAACATTATTAATTATTGAATAACGTACAACTAAATAACAAATCGAACACTAACTCAATGAAGACCAAGGAGTGAGCTTCAACCCAAAGTCACAGTGGCATCGACTGAGGTTATAATGAAGTTCTTAAATTCACGGCACTGACAAAGGGAAGTCAAGGTAGAGGAGAATGGTCACTGTGGAAAATAGAGGTGGCGGCAGAGAAGACTGATGATAATCAAAGAACAACAACAACGAACACAGCAACGGCAGCGGTAATGATGGAGGAGAGTTGTGCAAATGAGGGACGGGACGCCATGGATGAGTTCAGAACAAGCACGGACAGAGCTCACAGAGAAATGGCTAAAAGAGAAGAAAGGGTTCATATAGCGCGCAATCTAGGTGCGGGAGTAAAAATACGAGCGAAAAATCTTACCTTTTAGACCGGTTTTCAATGAAAATCGGTCTTAAAGGAGTGAAATTTCAAATTTAAGACTAATTTTTATAAAAACTGGTTTTAAATTTAACACATTTAAAACCGATTGATATAAAAAATGGTCTTAAATGTTTTACATTTATGACCAGTTATTGTACAAACCAGTCTTAAAATGTTAAAATTTTTAAGAATTTAAAATGTTTTAAAATTTAAGACCGGTTTCTATAAAAGTCGGTCTTAAATGTAAAACATTTAAGACCGTTTTTATATTAAGACCAATTCTATTTATAACCAGTCTAAATAAATTTTTTAAGATCGGTTTTTTTTAGAACCAGTCTTAGAAGTTCAATATAATTACAGAACTGCCACCGCGCAAATTTTTAAGACCTTATCCGCCAAAACCGGTCTAAATGTGGCGGTCTAAAACGGGATTTTTCCACTAGTGATAGTATTAACCAAAACAGCATGAATTTTCTTAAACTAGATATTGAATGCCTATTCGAATAAACCTATGTTTGTTATCATTAAAACTCTGAATTTAACAAACTTCTATTACTTTTTACACTGTGAGTCCTACCAGTCTTTTCACTCTCTATTATTTTAATATATTTTTAGAAATATTTTCCTTTTTAATGGGAAAATATCACTTACACCCCATGGAAGCAATTTTATTTCAGTTAACCCCCAAAAGATTCTGAAATTCCAATGAACCTGTTTGGGTCAAAATAAAAGTCAATTTTGTTAGTGAAAAGTCAATAATGCCCTTACTCTTTTTTTCATAAGGGCGTTCACAAGACAAATAAATAGTTTTAAAAGAATTTAGGGAGTTAAAAAAATTTACAAAACAAATATGGGCATTTCCAAAATAAATATGTGAATGATCAATTTTTTTAAATCCCTAGATTCTTTTAAACCCCTTTACAAGACAGATATGGTTATTCACAAGACAAATAATAAAGGAATTTATAAGACAAATATGGGCATTTATAAGACAAAAAATATTGGGAAAATCCTAGTAAAATACGCTGGAAATAGGGAAATTCCTATTTAATGCATTGAAAACAAAAATCCCTTATCAGTCCTGCAATAGGAATCAAGGATTTTAAATTTTAGTGGAAAAGACTCACTAGCCCTAGAAAAAATGCTGCCCAAAATGCATAAGAGTGGGAAAGAAAGGAAGGAAAAAAACATGAGAGGAAAGAAAGGATGGTGGCATGAGAAAGACGTAAGTTTTGGAACGCTTGAAAGCTAAAGACAAAGCAGAGGTAACCAACACTAAGTAATTCTTCTAGTGTAGAAATGATGTTTGTATTGTGAATCTTCCATCTTCGTCTTCTGATATTGTGAATAGTTGCAATGGATTTCTGGTTTTGGATGCTTGCTTTTATGGGTAAGGGGGCGTTTGTTGAAGATGGAGAAAGGTTGTAGCTTTAAGGTAATGGGAGATTGTTGATGGTTATGCGGTGGATTGTGGGTTGTAAGAATGGTGAAGATTGTGGGTTTTTTGTTGTGAACCGTAATGGCTACTGCAAGCTGTGATAAACTTGAGGCATTTTAGTTGGGGGATGGTGTTACTTTTAGTGAAGAAGGAGATGTGAAAAGATACTGTGTTGTTGTTAATGGTACATGGAGGGTAATGCTATGAGGGGTGTTGTTAATACTGAATATGGAGATGTTAAAGTGAATGCAGTTGTTGTTAATAGTTCATGGAAGGTGATGATAGGGTGCGTTGTTAATAATGGAGATAGAGAAGTTGAAATAAATTGTGATGTTAAATGAGAATACAGAGTTGTTAAAACATACTATAAAATATAGCGTGTTGTTGTTAATAGATACAGGGTGATGATATGTGGTCGATGTTGTTAATGATGAATATAAAGATGCTAAAACATACGGGTTTGTTGTTAATTGCCCCTATTTGGTGATGAAATGAGCAGTTACTATGTTTCATAAAGAATGGCTGACAAGATTACATAACTACATAATGATAAGCGGCTTTGTTTAATTAATTATCTCTTTTTGTTTTTTCTGTAGGTAGGCATGTAAAATGACGTGCAACAAAGGCTCAGAATCTGTGAAGGAACTATTTTGTTATTTCTATGTTGAAGGGAAATTTGTATGGAATGATAAAGGTAAAATTAAATATAATGGTGGTTATGTGAAGTTGAAGTGCCTGAAAGAGGTGATAACACTTAGAGATTTGAGGTTAATGATATCATCATGGCTTAGTATTGATTACAACATGTGTGAGATAAAGTATACAGTGAGGTTTGATGAAAGCATACTAATAGATTTAAATGATGATGGTAAAGTTGAAAACCTTTTTGAATATAATGAAAGGAGTGGCCATGTGTATATAGAAGCAAAAGGAAATGATGATGTATGCCACATATATGATGACCCACAAACGTAAGTGTAAATTTTGTAGGGATGATAGTTGTTATTTGTGAAACTGTTGTCGGTTATTAAGTAACAAAAGTTGTTATTGTAATTGACTGCAGGTATGTAAATTCCTTGGGACTCTCACAAGGAAGATCTACTGATTGCCAAACCAATGTGGAAAACTAAGATGAAGCGTGGTACTATGAAAGTATTGCTTCGTGTATCACGGCTGAAATTGCTGGAGGATCTAGTAAGCTACTTTGTGGAGTAGAGAGTGCACCTACACCTAGCACAAAGTTGAACTACACAAAATAGAGGGGGATAATTTCAGGAGTAATGCAGAAAGTTGCACATGCGGATTCTTTTAAGCAGGCACTATACAAGTACAGCATAGCACACAAGTTTGAGTTTGAATATGTGAGAAATAGCAAGCATAGCATTTCAGTAAAGTGTAGGAGTTTATGTTGTCCTTGGAGGGTTGCAACAAATGCTATCGGTAAGACAACTCTAATACTACGTGTGACGACATTCAAAGACGAACATTATCATAGTGCACAAGACAATCTTAAGGTGACCCATGGTGGAAGATCTAATTTGACATCTTCCATTATAGTTGATGAGGTGAGAAATCACATTGACAAACATCCCAATGAAATAAGGAAGATGTTACAGACAGAATATGGTGTCACCCTTACATACAAGAAAGCATACATGGCAAAGGAAAAAGCGATGGAAGACATACAAGGTAGACTAGAACATTCTTATATGTTAATACCTTGGATTTATGAGCAATTAAAGGAAACAGATGACAAAACTATTGCTGAGTGGGAAGAAAGTGGGAATAACATGTTTCAGAGAGTATTTATTGCATATGGGTGCTGTATTAAGGGATTTATGGCTGGTGCAAGACATGTGCTATCATTGATGGAACCCACTTGTCCGGACCATACAAGAGAACAATGCTTTCAACTTCTAGTTATGATGCGGACAATGAAATGTTGCCGTTTGCAATAGCAATTGTAAAGGGGGAGACATTGGAGGATTAGTCATGGTTCTTACAGAAAATTAAACAAATAGTTAGGTCAATTGAACTCACAATTGTGTCAGACTGTCACAATGCAATTAAAGGGTCAGTGTAAATAGTTTTTGGTAGTGAATGGCATGCTTATTGTTATATGCATGTGAAGGAGAATTTCAATTTAGAATTGCTTAAATTAAATAAAGGCAAGAAGAAGCCAAGTGGCTGCTCAAAGGAAGATACACTACGGTTGCTTGATAATGTTGCATATGGAAGGTTGGATGCAGATTTCAAGAAGGCAATGGATTACATGCGCAAATCCTATTAAGAGATGGCTGATTAGTTGATTCACCATAGAGATATTGATAAGTGGGCCTTGAGTAAGTTTTCATTCTGAAGGTTGGATAAGATTACAACCAACATAGCTGAATCATTTAATACGTGGCCGGTGAAAGAGAGAAAGCACAATGTTGCACTACTTATCCATGAACATCATGACAAGGTTGCCAAGAAGATGTATGCATCGAGTATGGCAATGCTGAAATGGAAAAACAGTGTTGGGCCTAACATAGAGTCCATAGTGAAGGAAAATGTTTGTCACGCTGAACATATGTCACCAGTTAATTATGGAGGCGGTAGGATTTGTGTCCATACCAAATATGGATCCTTAAATGTTGATCTTCGTTTGTGTAGTTGCACCTGTACAGTGTGGCAAATGTCGGGGATCCCTTGTGCTCATACTTGTGCAGCCATCAAGCATGTCCATGGCAATGTCTATGACTATGTGGAAGGATGCTACAAAATAACAGCCCAACAAAAGATTTATAAGCGTTGCATGACTCCAGTAGTGACAATCGACAAGCTAGACCCAAACTATAATATCTCAAATTGTGATTAAGGGCTAAATCCTTCCAAAAGTGATGTAATTATTATTAATTAAACACTTTTGAAGAATACGATGTGAATTTTGATTCGAATGTGTTCTAATTGTGCCTAATCTCTATATTTAAGTTCAATGGTGGATCAACATCTAAATTGAGTTAAATAAGAGGGAGGGCGCATGGTTGAGCAATATGAACCATAAACATGTGTTTAGTGATGATTTAGTAGGAATTTCCAGAAATAGGGGCAAAAAGGAAGGTTACCGACCAATTGGTCAGTTACCGAAGAGGAAACTCATTGGTAACTTAAATATCAATAGTTAGGATTGATTATTATGAGATTAATAAGGTGGAATTGTGTGTGTGTGTGTGTGTATGTTCAAGTAAGTCCAAGGAAGATGCCTCAAGATTTTGACACTTGGCATCATCTCACACCCTTTTGACAAGTCAAAAATTGCAACTCCCTCTTCCCTCCCATTCATTTAGGTCAGCCAAGAAGCAATTAAGGGTAAAAAATCTGGTTTCATTTAATCATCTCTCTCTCACCTCAGCTCCATTTTCTCCAAGCAATAAGAGAAGGAAAGAGAAAGAAGAAGCTCAAGTTTTAAGTGAGAATTTGTCCATGAATGATCAAATCATTTTCATTAATATTGTTCATGGTGTTGAGGGCTTCATGGCTATGGTTTTAGGTTTTTGAAAGGTGTTGTTTGAGAACTTGAGAAAAATTGAAAGTTGGAGAAACAAGAAAGTTGCTTTGGGAAGAAGAAGAGGTAAGAATTTAACACATTTTGAGCTAAGTTTTGTAACCATTGATCAAGTTTTGAGAATTTTGAATTTTTGCTCTAATTTTCATATGATTTTGGTTTGGAAGAATTGAATTGTTTGATGTGTTGGAATAGGTGTCATTTTGTGCTTCGGTGCCAATAGAATTGGTTTGGAACCTTAAATGGATAGGAATTGCATTGTGAGTTTTGAGTTGGGTTATTGTGTGACATGTTGTGTTTCTTGTGGAACATGTCAATGTGAGTTGAATTTGGTCATTTCGGTGTTTCCAATGGATTCCCTATGGAAAATTAGTGTGGGAATAGTATTGGTTGTGAATTAGGAACCATTGGAAGCAATTACTCAAAAAACTGAAATTCTATCTCTTAAAACTCTGTACAGGGCAGTCAGGTTGTCCAGACGTTTTGAATAGGTAAATGGTGTCTAAAAATTCTGAAACTTTCCAGTTTTAAAGTTCACATTCCAAGATTCAAAATGGACAAAAAATTTGTGTCATTTCGTTTTGTGAGCTAAGGGTAATGACTGTCCAAAGTTTGGGATTAAAATTGGAATCTATTTTGGAGTAGTAGTGAATTTCGTGTAATTTTATAATTTTGTGGTGATTTCTGGTAATGATCCATATTTTTCCTATAAAGAGGACTTAAAGAGAATTCCTGGTTGCAGCCAAAATACTTCTATTTTGTTTTTTATCGCATCCAGAGAATTCCTGCCTGCAGCCAAAACCCTAGTTTCAGCACTATGATTTTGAAAAGTAATTTCCAATCTAATACTTCCCAATCCTTCTAAATTTTTATTGAGCCTATTATAGTCACTTAAGGAACTCATGTGGTAACCTATTTTAAGTGTTTAAAAGTGAGAATTGGGGGTAGAGAATTGATCCGCCATCCTTGATTTTGGTTTATAGGATTTGACATCTGCCGTCCTGGTGAGCCCATTGTGCCAGCGAACGTCAGGAAGGAACAAGGTAGTGACTCTTTCTTTTATACCATATGTGATGCATTGTATGTGTGAAATATCATTGATTTGTGATGAATTTGAATGCTGCAATGATTGTGGATATGTGTAAGCACCACCATACCAACAGTCTCTGAGTCGCTAACAACGGTTCGGATAAGGGCTGCATACCTTCCCGACGGTAAAAGGGGATGAGGAAGGGGTGTGATATTTGTGATTACGTGGGCTGAAAGGCTATATTGTGGGCCGAAAGGCTATATGTGAGCCGTAAGGCTATTTGTATGCAATGCCACACCAATAGTTCCTAATTTACTAACAACGGTTCGGGTTAGGACAGTGTGCCTTCCTGGTGGTAAAAGGGGATGAGGGTGGAGTGTGATTTGTGCTGCTACTGCTGTACGATGATTTGCTTACATGATGTGTGCTTATGTGTGGTATGAATGATTTGTTACTATTGGGATTCTCTTGAATCTCATTCTTTCCTTTGACTAACATTTCAGACAGGGCAAGTGGCTCCAAGGAAAAGCGAATGACCTAGAGCGGTTAGAACCCTGTAGGGACATTTGATTCGGCCGTGTTGGTTATTCATTTTGGATAGGGATTATTGTATGATATTTTTGAGTTGTAAATAGTCTTTGAATACCTGGTGGTGTAATCCCCTAATTGGGAACTGAACCCTATAGTTCTATATATAGATGAAACCCGGGGGTTGCTGGGGATTAAGTTATGCACTCTGATATGTTAAATGTGATATAACTGCACAGATAATTATATTCGATGTTTGAACTTGAGACCGGGATTGGAAAGAGGTTTTGAAAATTTTGTGAAGCCCCTACTACAAGGAGGGAGTTTTGAACGAGTTTTGAATTATCTGACGGTCTCTAATCTATTTTATTATGCATTATCGAATATTAATTATGCTAATCAAGGCAGGGGGTTACACAAACAACTATATACTGGGTCATCTGTTTGCTCAGACATTGTTGCTGCCACCTAGGACAACTAGATTTGTTGGAAGGCCAAGAACCAGTAGGCGTGAATCACAATTCCAGAATAAGAAGATTTACCATTGTACAAGATGCCATGAAGCGGGGCATACTATACAAAATGCACAAATCTAAATCCAAACTGAATTTGGCAAAAATCAACTTTTGAAGTAAGCATTTTGCAGATATAAGGAGCTGCAATATTTTGAAGAAACATGTTGATACTAATGTAAAATTTCTGAACTTACCCTGCTCATAGTTAGCAAGCCTATTGAAGTAATATGTATAGTTCTTTTTTAGGGAAATGAGTTGCTGCATATGTCTTAATTTTTTGGTTGTGACAAGGAAACATTAGGGTGAAGTGCAATGTTAATGTTCCCTTGTCATTATAAATGTACAGGTGCCAAATGTCCATTGTCACAACTTTAAGGGTATACCTTATACAATTATGTAATTATGCAAGACATTATGATATAAGGTTAATGTAATTATGTCATATATAATCCTATTGTTTTAATGTTATCACTGTGTTGTGTGACACAGAATGTGGCCGAATTTCCCCTGTCCATGTCTGTGTTTTCCCATAAAGTAGGTTGGCAAACAGGAATATTAAAGTTGTTAAACAAGAAATCTATAGTGTTAACCAAGACAAAAAAGTTGTTACTAATGAAAGTCATGATGTTATTGCCTCGCTGTTGTTTTCAGAGGAATCATGTAAATTCTCTAACAAGATACAAAAGTTGTTAAAATATATAGTAACGTTTTTATTTATGAAACTATCGTTGATAAGGGTCCCTCAATTGTTGCTCTCCTAAGCTACCCTCAACCTGTACTGTTGTAAACTTTTGAAGTTATTTAACAAGATACGACAGTTGTTAATAATGGAAATGTAGTTGTTAATAGTGAAGTTGAAGTTGTTATTTCACCTCTTTGTTTGATAGGTCAAAGAAGATAAAAAAAGTTGTGAAAAATGAGAGTGTAGTTGTTAAATATGAACCTTTTGCCATTAATAGTCCCCCACTTGTTGAACTCCCATGCTACCAACGACATGTACTTTTCTGAACTCTTGAAGTTGTTTAACAAGATATGAAAGTTGTTAATAATGGAAGAGTAGTTATTAATAGTGAAGTTGAAGTTGTTATTTCAACTCTTTTTTTTCAGAGGTCAAAGAAGATAACAAAGTTGTGAAAAATGAGTGTGTAGTTGTTAAATATGAACCTTCTGCCATTAATGGTCCCCCACTTGTTGAACTCCCACGACAAGTACTTTTTTGAACTCTTGAAGTTGTTCAACAAGATACGAAAGTTGTTAATAATGGAAGAGTAGTTGTTAATAGTGAAGTTGAAGTTGTTATTTCAACTCTTTTTTTCAGAGGTCAAAGAAGGTAACAAAGTTGTGAAAAATGAGTGTGTAGTTATTCAAGAAGATAAGAAAGTTGTAAAAAATGTGTGAGCATTTGTTAATGATGAAACTGTTGTTGCTAATGGTACCCCACTTTTTGCTATTCAAAGCTACCCTCGACATGCCCTTTTTTGAACTTTTTGAGTTGGTTTACAACAAGCGAAAGTTGTTAATACAAAGGTATAGTTGTTAATAAGTTGTTATTGACACTCGCAGTTGTCTTCACAGGTATAAATCAGTTAGAAGTTCTCAATCTGGTTAGTTGTTAAAAAGAGCAGTGTAACATCCCAATTTTTACTCATATTATTTAAGCATTATTAGGAAGCAATTTATTAATTCATTTGAGGTGTAGAGTAAACTAATGCATTATTTGAGATAAAAAAAATAGGAATAATAAAATATAATTGGAAATTTTGAGTAGTATATTTATTAATAATAAGTTGAATTTAATGAGGTTAGTTTATGGGAATGGGAAATTACCATATAATTATTTGAGTATAAAGAGTTTATCATAAATGGATTAAATTTTATGATAATAATCTCATATTATAAATTTAGAAAAAAAAAACGGGGAGAGATAACTTAATAAGATGTGGAGGGATTAAATAAAGGTATTTAAAATATCTTAATACCAAAATGATTATGATTATTTATATGTTATGAAGATTTTATTTGAGAAAAATACACAAATATAACTTAATCATTGATACTATTCTTAAAGATTCAGTGGATTATGAATAATTTTCCATGTTATGAAGAAAATGTAGAAGTGGAAATGAAAAAAAAAGGAAAGAGGAGAAGAAAGTGAAAGAATAAAACAAAACAAATAAAAAAGAAAAGAATTAAAGGAGAATGAAATAATATAAAAATAACAAGTGGGACCCACATCACTATTTTATAACCATCTTGTTGTTAGTTCCTTCTCCACCGTGCACCTCACTGCCCCGTCTTTCGTTATTCGTCCAACGCTCCATTGCTCCATTAATGGGGAAGTTGAGATGCCTTTGAGCTTCATTTCTTCCCCATAAAATTCCCCAATCACCACACTTATTTCCCAAATATTTTTCTGTTCATTGAGAGCTTTCTAAAAGTATAGATAGTAATGGGAGAAAAGCAAGTTTGAAGATTAGGGCTTGAAACAAGTATGGGGTTTCAACAAATGGGAACCATAAGCTTGTAGAGGTGAGTAAATATTGACATTTAATCAGTTTAGAATTTTTATATTACATTAATTGAGAGATTTAGAGTTAGGGTTTGATTGTTAGAGAAATGTTATGATTGAAGATGATAGTTTTACATATTAAGCTTGAGTTTAATGGTTGAGTTAAGTTTATTGGAGGAAGAATTGATATTTAATCGGTGTATAATGTTGTTTAAGCTTGTAAAATGGAAATGGGTATTTTGGTTGGAACCCTAAGTTGGAGAAATTGGGATTTTAATCAATTTGAATTATTTTGAGTTAGTTGTTAGTTCAAATGAATTATTGGAATTTAGAAATGATAGGATTGGCATTAGAATGAAGAATTAGACATTATAAGTGAGATCTAAAAGTTAGAGGTAGAGTTAGAGACTTTAAGTCTATGTAATTACCTTGAATATTTATTTGACAATTTGAGTAATGAGAAATTGTATAATAATTATGTAGATTGAAGTTAGATTGTTTGATGTTGGCGAATTGGAAGCACTCAAGTGTTGGTAATAATAAGCTTGGAATAGAGGTAACATTGGTTATTCTTTTATATACTTGTCAACTATATATATATATATATATATACACTAAATTGTTTTGGGATTTGTTGTGCCTATGGAGGGCTTGATTTGAAATTGTATATTTAATAGAAACTAATATTATACTTAAAAACTATTCAAGCATGCTTGTGTGTATTAGAACTCATGGATTTGTATATTGAAAATTGTTTAAGCATGCTTGTGTGTGATAATGGAAAAATTTGGAAATGATGTTATGTTTTAGATGATGAACACACTTGTTATGGTTCCTTAAGTTGAAATAGTATTATTATCTTCATGATTATTAAGATAATGTTTTTTTTTCAATATTGTTTGGAGCCATACTGATGATTTGGAATTCGATTATACATGCCATGATTGTGATTGATCGCCTTTGATGCAAGTGGATGGTTGTGGAGTTGTGATGGGAGATTTTGTGTAAGTTAATACCACGTGGTATGCCATCACTCGGTGCACAGTGGATGGCACTTGTCAGGGCCCCTTCTTCCATGTTTTCCTTTGGCCAGGATTGCATTGGAGCTGTGGGACATGTGACACCTCCTTAGTTTTGTTCTTTTAAGGAGGGGAGCCATAGTCCAGACTTGAGCTCTGCACCTTTGGCCAGGTACATCTTAAGAACTGGTGAGCTTGGGACAATCCAGTTAAATGGATGAGTTTCTATTGGACTATGTGTTAGCCTATGGCTCCAGTCAGCGGTTATAAGGCTGGTCCGGGGTAATAAGGACTATCTGTGCATCAATCACTTGCTTGGCATGTTATATATGTGATTTATGATTTGAATATGATAGAGTTTTTATATAATTATTTTTTTGTGACAAGGTTGACACACGTTTTTGTGAAATCTCTTGTGGACGATATTTGGAAAATGAATTGTGATTTTCAATTGTTTTCGAACCTATTTGGAAGGGGGTTTTGATAACTGAATCAAGAACTAGTTTGTTAAATGTTTTATGTAAAGAGTAATATGAATTAATTATTGTAAGCTGAACTTGATTTTAGAGCTATATGTTCTCGATCTCGGTTTGCATATATATTTCTGAATAACCAATGTTTACTGAGATCTTTGGATCTCACGGTTGCTATATATACGTTTTTTTCAGGTGAGATATAAGTAGGGCCGCAGGGAAGTTGGTAAGAGGGTGAGTCTAGTTGCAGGCTCTCATTAAGGTTCCTCTTATTTGCACATGTCTTCCTATTTACATATGTCATGCCATGACCTAGGAACTATTTAAATCATGATTTGAGAATTCTATATAAGTTGAGTATTGTGAACTCTAGTTTTGGAAATGATTAGTTTTGGTGTTTGATTGAGATATTCGATAAATGTTTGTTATTATTGAGCGGAGCCCCCTATTAATGTGATTTTGTGATAATGGATTTGGATTAAGAGATTTAATAAATTGTTATCTGGGCTTGTGGAAGGACTGTTGTATAGTTGGGTTTCGAATGTCCGAGGTCCAGTTGTTTCTCAGGGATCCCTAGTACTTACTTTCACTATGTTTAGAAAATGATTTATCAAATTGTTTTGATTATGTTCTATTAATCGGGGTTGACATTCTACTATTAAGTTTTCCCATTTTCTACCTTGATTGGCTTTTTAAACTATTGTTCAGAACTTTCTACCATGGAAATTTTTATTGTTTGAGTTTTAACTTTTTATTTCCATGGTAGGTTACTTAATCAATGTGTTAAATTTGGTTTAAAAAGTTGAAATGTTACAAGCAGCACGTTACAGGCGACATATATAGTGTTTCAATCTCCTAAGTTGTCAAACAAGATAACCTAGTTGTTAAAAAATTATATACAGTTGATAATATAGAAACACTCCTTGCTAAGATGCGTAAGTTGGCAAACAAGATGAGAAAGTTGTCAAATAAGAAATTGAAGTTGTTAAATATGAACTTCCTAACATTGGGCCCAATCAAATTTCTGAAATCCCTTCATTGTCAACCTCATCACCTTTAGTAACCGCTCACTAACCTTTGGGCTTGCAGTGGAAGTTAGAAAGGTTCCAAGTGTGTACAACATAAAAAGAAACTCAAAATTTTCATTCTCACTGCCGTTTACAATAGCCTCTACAATGTTACTGTATAGGCGTTTTGAATATTCACTCTATAACTTTGTATAAACCCGGTCATCATCATCCAC
This sequence comes from Inga leiocalycina, assembly GCA_963242795.1. Taxonomy (NCBI): domain Eukaryota; kingdom Viridiplantae; phylum Streptophyta; class Magnoliopsida; order Fabales; family Fabaceae; genus Inga; species Inga leiocalycina. The sequence goes on along the minus strand of OY725329.1, from coordinate 20,256,391 downwards.
CTTAGTCTTCACCACATCCCCACAGTGGGGAAGCCCAAGTAACTGCTTCACATCTAATGCAAAAATTTCACGTGTCTTGCCCCTGATTCAGAATTGGTGTGTTGCTGGATCATATGAGCGGAGCATTGACACAATCAAATCTTTTGGCAGTTTCTTGCAACCTCTAACCTCTAGTAGCTTGCTGAATCCTAATCTCTTCACCCTTTCCTTTAAACTTTCATCTTTATTTATGAAGTCAACTAATTGCTTGAATTGCCAGATTGAGCTACGAGGGATAAAAGCTACTTTCCTCTTTGCACTCTTCTTCTCTTGTCTTTCTTTCTTAGGTTTCTTAGTGTATTTAGACTTCTCACAATATTCCTTCCTTTCTTGGTCACTCAATGCTCTCCATGCTTTTAGGACCTCATCATTGTGCACAACACATTTGTCAAATTTCTGTGGCTTAAATTTCTTAAAAAACTCAATTCTAAACAACTGCAACCCATTGTTTAAGGCCTTACATGTATCCCCTTTATGCAACACCTTCTTCCCTTGTTCGTCTAAGTTCTGCCCTTCCTCCACCACCTTTTCCCCTTCTTTAACAACCATATGCCCTTCTTCACTTTTGTTCTGCCCCTCTTCAGCCCCTCTTACCCTTGTTCAATCACTATCTTCTTCTGCAAAACAAAGTTATACAAAGTTCAAGCTCTATAACTGATTGGTAAAAAAATAGCCATTATTTAATCTAACATCATAGACATTAAAGCTTCCATTCTCAGGAAACTAATGTTCAAAAATGATGTGTCTATTACCAATTGACACACATTTCACATGTTATTCATACAAACACATCATTTGAAAATATGAAGCTGGCACAGATCAAGGATGACAAAAAATAACTACCCCTCCATAAATATGGCACAATAATTACATACATTCATTGAAAAAACGTTAATGAGCTAAGGACCAATCAAAGATCAGTACCTTCAAGTGGACTCTGAAGTTTGAGCCTCTAGCCTTGCAAATCATTCAGGCAAGAATCTACATTTAAACATCATAACACTCTCAAACCCCCAAAAAATATACTTCTAAAATAGTAGAGCAAAACGATAAATAACGAAGGAACTACAGTAGGAAACCCATTGTCACATAGCTCAAACAAGAATGAAAAGTTGTTAATTTTCAAAGTTGTGTCGTTACTGTAGAGCCTGAACTTGTTATTCTTCCCCCATCTTGTTATTCTCATAAGTTTTACTGACCATGTTTTGGTTTTTCGAGTCATAAGTTGTTAAACAAGAATGGATTGGTGTTATTTCTTAACGTTGTGTTGTACCTATAGAATCTTAAGTTGTTAATTGGCCCACTAACTTGTGAGTGTCAGAAGTTTCCCTGTCATTCCTTAGTTTTTCACATCAACAGTTGTTAAACATGAACAACAGGTTGTTATTTTTAAACATGTAGATGTTACTGTAGAAACTTAAGTTAGTGCTCGTCCCCCTACTTGTTAGTCTATCAAGTTCCACAGGCCATGTTTTCGTTTTCCACATTAGTCGTTGTTAAACAAGAATGATCAGTTGTTATTTTCTTACATGGTGTTGTTATTGTTGAAACCTTAATTGTTAATGGCCCCCCTAACTTCGTACTCTCGCAACTACCCCTGGGCATGTCTTTCTCAATGTTCAAAAAAACTTGTTAAACATTATGCTATAGTTGTTATTTTTTAACTAGGTGTAGTTACTGTACAACAAACAAAGAGTCAAACACTTCCCATTCCCACTTCCCTCTCTATATACACATCAGACAAAGACACAAATCAAGAATTTGATAGAAAACCTAGGTCATTACAATCCCTTCACCCACTACATACAGGATGTTCTCAATACGGGAAAAGGGCAATATACGACAGGAAACAAATTCATCACATTATTGTTCACCAATTGTGACCAGCACCACCAGAGATAATCACAAATAGTAAAAGGCAATACATGACAGCAAATAAGCACATGTCTTCATATTGCATATTCCAATTATTATATGAAGCAAAAATTTGAAAAAATGCCAACTTACCACCGTCGACCGTCTCCACGCACACCCATAACTGTCGACAACGCTTGAACTCTACATAACGCCGTCGCAAGCCTCTCACTGAACCCACCGCTCTCAACTCTGAAAACCACCACAGAACCTCACCCAAGAACCCATCATTCGAAGTCCCTACAATGCCGCCGAACACCGCAGCCGAATCCCACTGAAGAAGCTCCCGTTCCTGGCCGACAACGCCCCCCACTGAAGAACCTATCGTTAACTAGCCGACAACCCCCCACCATATCTCCCCCGACCGTGACCAGAAATTCCCTCGTCCCCTCCGCCTTCAGTGTTTTCGCTCCCTTCACTTTGCCCTAGCACACGGTCCAAATGCACAAGCTCGAAATGCTCAAGGTCACTCAGAACAAAATTTTGGGAAAATCATTTATGGATTCCACATCTGCCTTCTTTTCTTTCCCGCGCATGCAGCTCGTCAGGCTTTTTTCCAGGGCTATTTGTGTCATTTGCACTGAAACTTAAAATCCCGAATTCCTACCACAGGAGTAATCAGGGATTTGGGTTTTCAATGTACTAAATAGGGATTTCCCTATTTCCAGCGTATTTTACAGGGATTTTCCCAAAAATATTTATGTTTACTTCTAGATCCAATAAAAGATAATTGCATTGGGTACTGATGGAAAAATAGCTTATTACTAAATCTACACATTTGCCCTTTTAAAAATATATTAAAATAATAGAGAGTAAGAAGACTATAGGATCCAAATTGCAAAAAGTAACAGAAGTTAATTAGGATTAATGGTATTGTTATATATACTACCAAAAAACTGATTTTGTCTACTTTTGACCCCCCAAATTGTTAATTGTGTTGAATGCCCATAAAAAAATAATTTATTGTTAAATTTACACCTTGACACTAAATTTAATAAAGTCTCACTTATATTAAGGACAAAAAAGAAATAGCCTCACTATCCCTTAAAATAACCTAAACCATAAACAAAATAAATAGGGTCAGAGGAGTATTAACGAACATCGAATATAAAACTGAGAAGCGGGAGGACATTTTCGTTAATTCATCATAACGAAAGTGTCGTGCACGTGTTCAGTGATGCTGTTTCTGGGGGTGTTTCTGATTCTCTCAAGAATGGGATTATCTAGTGTTATAACTGCTTCATGATCCTGATGAGCGTTGGGTTTTTATTATTAATAAAATTTACAGCGACAAATCAAAGTGTTTATTACTAAGTTATAAATAATACTACTTCCGTTATTTAAAACTCATTTGACTTTTTAAAAAAAATTAAAGAAACTAATTAACTTAATTTAAAGTATTTATATTTTTTCTTCTAAAATAATTTGTTCAGCTTATAGACTGATATATAGTCTAATGATGTTCAACATATTATATGATTAAGTAACTTATTTAGTTTTCTTAGCGTATGTTTGGATTAGCTTTTGAAAATAGCTTTTATGATTTACGAGGTAAGTATGCAAGAGGAGTTTTGTCTCGACTTACAAAAAATATTTTCTAAGACCACGATTTGGGTGTTTTCCAAACACTCACTTAATCTCTCAAAAAATAAAACAAAGTCAACTAAATTTTATACTGGAGGAAGTAAAACCTAAGTTGCTCAAACTTAATTCAAACATCCACCTAAGGGCCCGTTTGGTTCAAAGAAGAGTTGGGAATGGAAAGGAAAGGAAATGAAAAGAATGGAAAGGAGTGGAAAATATTTTGCCTCCGACGTGTTTGGTTCACGGTAAAAAAAGAAAATGAGTTGATAGGAAAATTGTTGTTTGGTTTGAAGAAAAAATGCAACATAAGACTATTTTAACCCCCACGAAACACATATGTTGAAAATTCGGGGATGCGGGAAATTTTTTTCCAATGGAAAATTTAAACCAAACAGTCGCAACCACTGTGAAAATCCTATTTTCCCATTCCGTTGCCCAATTTTCCCTGAACCAAACAGGCACTAAGAGATGTCTACACAATTTTATCAATTTCTTTTTTTTTTTTTGGGTTATTTTTTTTGCAATCTATCAACACCTGTTTCTATTTCGATATTCTCAGAGTGATAGAGACCAAGTTCCACAGGCATATAGAAAAGGTACAAATATACTGATAAAAGTATTTATTTACAAACCAGAATCAATCGTACAAAGTTCAATAATATTTACAAATATTATAACATATCCAAAAGCATTCCAAACATAACCACCAACTTCATCTCGAGAAATGTGCCCGTCAGTTCCCCCTATTCACGTCCTTGCCTTTTGATCTGCTGGCACCCGTTGTGATATTTTTACTTAGAAAAAGGGGTGAAATTCCAAGGAATTTCGATGGTAACAAACAATTGGTCATAGAAAATACAATAATAAATATGTCAAATTCCACAAACAATAATATTATAATCACCATAATTCGATTTGGTCGGAAACATTCAAAGCCAACCACTGTTGCACCCCCTACTTGTTTTGTACCTCAGCTGGGCATAAGACCACAGACTGGGCATGATTCGGTGTACCCGTAGGCACTATGTTCGGTCATGTTCAGTGTACCCGTAGACACTATGTTCAGTCATGTTCAGTGTACCTATAGGCACTGTGCATCATACATATTACGGAAAATGGCATATAGAAAGCATATAAATATTGCCATAATGTATGAAAGAAAAAGTTACTACCTAAACCCTTTTCTCGTCTCGAAAGGTCCTTATCATAAAATGTGCCAACTTTAGGCTCCCAACTCGGTCCTAAAATATTAAATGGATAAGAATTAGGTTATAACCTATCCGTGTATCATTTTAGACACTTTCATAGTGTTTATTGTGGTTATATTAGCCTATGGTGAAATTTTACTAAAATGCCCCCGGGACCCCCGCCCGGCCATACCTGGTTTGACTGTACTTTTCCCGAAATTTTGATTAGAGCTATTCTAACATATTTTTGCCCAAGAAACCCATTTCCGGACTCAAAATTACCAAATTCATTGCTAAAAGACGAAATTGCCCTTAGCAGCCCCGCTTTAAGGGTTTCAGGAGCGTTTTTATAATTATGCTTTTTTGGATTTTTCTTAAAAAGTGACCAACTGTAACCCTATCTAATTTTCTCTCTTGAACACAATGGAACCATAAAATCATTGAAAATCCAATTCCTACCCCTAGATATAGCCCTGGCCAAAACTATGGTATCCTTTAGGGAAAATCGGGGTTTTTCGATTCTAACTCCGCAGACGTGTTCTTTTATACTCCTAATCACTTTATCAACTATTTCATTAGGTTACAACTACCATTTAATACCAATTTTGGCAACATAACACTTCTAACACAACATTTTCCAAATTTAAAACCAAAGACAATCCGGTGAAACTTCACCAATTAAATTGTCCACAGCAGCCAGAATAGTCAATATACGAAGGTTTGAGCTTCCTTCTGGATTTTCCAAGTGTTGACCGAAAACCCTAACCTTCCCAAGAGCTGAATTGAGCTTTCAAAACCTTGAAATACATGAAAGAGTAGCTTAGGAGCGGAGTTTATACTTTATACGCGTTAGGTAAGGATTTACCGAAGAAATCAACTTACCGTACAAGATTTCTTCACCTTCTCTCTCTAGGAAAATCTGCACTTCCTCTCTCTAGTTCATGGCTGTTTGACGCTGAAATGAGCTAGGAGGAGGAAGATGATATATTTTAATATCTTATGCTTTTTTTTAATTATTTACCATTTTCCAAAATTCCAAAAATCAAGTTTTATGTACATGTAACCATGCTCACTAAGCCCAACCAATATTTTCTTCTTTGTGCTATATGTAGGAAAAACCTATGGGTCCCCCCCCCCTTGGTCTCAATCGGCTTTAAACTTATTCCGGTTACGTAAATACGTCAAGTATCAATTTTAGTCAAAATTACACTTTTTGCTCAAATTTTTCATAAATTCATATTTAATTGACCAAAATATTTCAAATATATTTTTACCCTTTATTTTCCTGAATTAATTGAAATTCATTTCAATTAATTGGAAAATAATTAATTTTACGCTAAATTAGCAAAATTGCGATGTTGCCATTACCTTTGTAATCTAATTTCTTTTCTTCTTTTTATTTGGCCAATTCCTATATATTTTTGGACCAAATATTTTCTCTATTATTTCTCCATTTTCGGACCTTAATATTGGGCTTTTTAAATTACCCAAATTAATTTCATAATTATTTTTGCCCATTTTCTCATGAATATGAATATTTATAAACTTCATAAATTCTAAATTCATAAATATTCACCATTTTATTGAATTTCTTAAATAATTATAATATATTTGGTGAAAATAAAATTTAAGGTGTTATACAATCCATAATTATGCAATGTATAACCTGGCAGCCTCCAAAATCAGAAGCCATCCCTTTTAACATTTTCTTCTTTTACAAGTACCATTATCCTTGTTGACAAAAAAAAAAAAAAAAGAATTGCGATTTCCTTTCTTGTATCAGACTTCATTTATGATTCACGTAGCTTAATGATTGTTCTGGTTTTACGTACACAACACCTTTCTAGATTAGTTTCTTCCAGGGAAAACAAATAAATTACATCCTACAATTAATTAGAAATAGCTAAAAACATTTTGTAAAATAAATTCTAGCTTTTAAGATTTGTAATACTAGAAATTTGAACCGAATGACATCCTAGTACAAAACCCAAATCATATATAGCTAACAATGTTAAGGTGAAAATTTTCTCAATAAGTTTTTATTTAAAAGTAATATTACCCTAAAAATTTCAAACATAACAATATTTGCCCACCCTATAAAAAAATTAATCATGATTATTAAAAAATTGGTGTTGTCCTTTAACATTTTTGTTTTGAATTAATCTACCGGGATCCGGTGTTACTAGTAACCGACTAGTCCAGTTAACAATAAGGGACAATATTACTCCATTTTATTACTTTCAGGATAACATTATATTGTTCCTAAATGAAAATCTTTAGGATAAATTTGTACCTTAATTTTTTTTCCTCCGCCGTTGTTAAACTAATCTGTTTGCACTAGGCATTTTGAGGTATTGATTTCTTTTCTTTATTTTTCTTTTTGGCGGACGATTTCTGTTTTTTTATTTAAGTTTATGAGTTCATCGTAGTTAAATCGAGCCCCACAACAGATGGCTTTCAACTCGAGAAAGTGCGAAATTTCTAGCATCCAAAGTCCTCACTATTCCAATATATTTATAAAGTAGGAGTTAAGATGCAAAACTACGTATGAAGTATTTTGCTAGAGGCGTCAGATACCACAATTATTTTAGTTCAAAAATATACAATAAGTTTTTAAAATAAGGTAAAAATGTCATAATCATTAAATCAACTAACGTTGACTATTAAGCAAGCATGTAGAAAAAGAAAATGGCACAAAAATATACATAAAATTTTCAAAATGATGCAAAAATGTTAAGGGCATTGGAAATTTCATGTGTATTTTTACACTTATTTTGAAAACATTGTATATAAGTTTACATCATTTCTTTGGTTGAAATGTTTGTTAAACGGTTAATATTAATTAACTTAACAGCCGTGGTATTCTTACACCATTTTGAAAAATCCATGTGTAATTTTGCATCCAATTAATTAGAAACTAATTAATTTGACTAATAAACTAATATATAATCTAAGGATACTAAAAATATAAACACTCTAAAGTAATTTAATTGGCTTCCTTAATTTCTCTAAAAAAGTCAACTTTATCTTATAATTAGGACCGGAGGGAGTATATTTAATGGGTAGATGTGTACTTTAACTCAATAAAAATATCTAAAGAATAATTAAAAATTTTGAAGAAAAATAAATGGAAGCATGGATGAAAGCCGCAAGCTAAGTATCAGGAAGGCCTGCATTTACTAAGCTACGTTCACTTGCAAGAAAGTTAGGCAAAAAGGGCACAACGGGCCAGTAGCATATAAGGTACGTACACCAACCTTTCCAGAAGAGTAAAAAGAAGAAAGACAGCCCTCTAACGGCACCAACTAACAAATAATTTTGGCCCCCTTTTTATACGGTTAAGTTGTAAGGACTGTTACATATTTTTTTAATGTATGTTCATATTTAATAAGGGTAGTGAGGAAAAGTAATAATCAGTATAATATTAAAGTTTAGTGTATTTAATAAAGGTAATATTGAAAATTGCTTACATTTTGTGACATATTTAATACTTTTAATTATTTTTATTACTATATAAGAATTAGTAGTTGTAAAGGTAATATTGGTATGCCTTAAATAACAAGGACCACAGGGAATACAAGATGCGATCATGGCTTCAAAATGCCTACTGTGCATATTAGATTGGTTTTTAAAAAATTAGAGATAGGGAAAAAAAACAAAAACAAAATGACAGAAGGCTTATCTAATTTGATTCTGAAAAGTAATAATATGTATGAAGTCTTTTTCTGAAAAGTAATCGGCAAACCGGTAGAGAGAGAGAGAGAAAAATAACAAAAATAAAAGCACAAAGCAAACAAATAATCAAACTAAATATAAAAAAAAGATCTCAATTAAATCTAACTGAAATAAATAATAATTAAGATCGTGCCCAATACATATCTCCAAATTTTTTTAACTACAGAGGGGCATTTTTGTCTCTTAATACCATTTAGAAATCTTTGATGAGACATATTAATCTGAGTAGGAATTTGTTAAAAAAATATATTTAGATTTAGATTTTAATATTTTAACTGAATTTAATTAATTGGGAATTTCTCTACCTTTAGTTATAGTGGTGTATATACAATGAATTGAATCAAATCATATATACATGTCTAATCGCTTAGCGCTTAGAAAAAGTATATGAATGAGACTATGTCTCAAATTAAATAAATTAGATTTACAAGATCTAGATTTGAAGTTTTAAATTTATAACTTTATAAAGCACAAAACTTATGTCCATTAATTTGCTTATAATTATATAGTTTTCAATTTTCAAAAGGTTAAGGTGCTTAAATAACCTTCAACTTTTTTAAAAAGTGTAAAAGTAATTATAAACTATTTTTTGGAGTAAAAGTAACCATATATATTATAAAAGAGGGCAAAAGTAATCATGATGTTAACGTCCGTTAATGTGAGTTTTTTAATAAAATGTTAAAGTGTTAAAATAGATATTAACTTGTACTAAGGGCTTGTTTGGTATGAGGAGAAGGGACGGAAAGTGAGCAGAGGGAAAATATTTTTAAGTTGAATTTAAAAAATTAGAGAAATGGGGTTAAAAATTTTTAATTAATTTTTCTTACTCTTTTATCTTATATATTTTCTTTATTAAAATTTTATTACCCCACTTCTTCAATCTTTTAAAATTCAATTCATAAAAATTTTCTCTCCCCTCCCTTCCCCTCCAAATCCCTCACACCAAACAGACTCTAAAAATGCAAAAGTAACCATAAACTTTTTTTAGATGCAAAATTAACTAAAAACTGACTTTTTAAACATTAATTCATAATTTTTTATTTGGCTTTTGTATTATGTGTTTTTATCAATTTGGGCATCAAAATAACAAAAATTATGAACTAATATTCAAGAAGTTGCATTTTTTTTATTTAATGACGAAATGAAAAAAACTTGTCACCCTAACTCTAAAAACTAAAAAAACTTATGAATTAATTTGTTTTAAGGCTAGTGATTCATGTTAGGGATTTTAGTTTTTGGAGTTGGGTGACAAATTTCTTCCGTTTATTCATCCTCGTTAGATTAAAAAATAGGTGACTTCTTAAACATGAATTCATAAGTTTTTCTTTGACTTTTGTCATTTTAATCCCCAAATTAATAAAACACTCATAACACAAAATCTGGAAAAAAAAATTATGAATTAATGTTCAAGAAATCACTTTTTAGTCACATTTACATCCAAAAAAAACATTTATGATTACTTTTGCACTTTTGGTATTAGTTAATAGCTATTTTAGCACATTAGCATTTCATTAAAAAGTTCACACTAACGGACGTTAAATTGCTGAAAGTCATTTTAGGGATTATTGCCAATGGGAGAAGAAATAGCCATAAAAAGACTTTCAAGAGGTTCATCACAAGGAGCAATTGAGTTTAAAAATGAACTAATTCTGATAGCTGAACTCCAACATGTGAATCTTGTTCAGCTGTTAGGTTCTGCATCCATGAAGAAGAGAGGACGTTAATCTATGAGTTCATGCCTAACAAAAGCTTGGACTTCTTTCTATTTGGTGAGCAAACAAGTCCTTCTTTTTCAAGGCAAATCTAGTTAATTTTCATTTTTTTTCACTCCTTAAGCACTACTAATGTTAATGTTTTTCTCTAGAAGATTCTCCTCACAGCAAGTCGCTAGATTGGAAAAGGCAATTTGACATAATTGAGGGGATCGCTCAAGGATTGCTCTATCTCCATAAATATTCAAGAGTAAAAATAGTTCATAGAGATTTGAAAGCTAGTAATATTTTACTTGATGACAACATGAATCCTAAAATTTCAGATTTTGGAATGGCTAAGATTTTTACACAAGAATCAAATGTATAGACTAATTGGATTGTAGGGACATAGTGAGTACATCTATGCAACAAGCTATTTCTTCTTACACAAATGCATTTTATGCAATACCAACCTTGAGAAATATTTTCTTCTTATGGTGTTATGCAGTGGATACATGTCACCCAAGTATGCCATGGAAGGGATTTTCTCCACTAAATCTGACGTCTATAGTTTTGGAGTATTACTACTCAAAATCATAAGTGGTAAGAGAAATAACAATTTCCACAATTCCCAAGGTCCACTAAACCTAGTAGGTCAGGTATGTTCTCCTTTATTTTATTTTTTAGCTTTCAAGGTCAGGTATGTTGTCCAAGAGCATGGATTTTTATTTTCCTTTTAATCTCTTAGTGCTCGTTTGGCAGCAACTAGAAAAGGCACTTTTGTGCTTTATAAGACAAAATTTCACTCACAAATTTACCTTGTGTAGTATTAAATCACTTAAAAAAGCGAATATTTTGCAAATCTCCGCAACACCATAGAAAATCCATTGCATTTGTTCAGTAATTTGTCATTTCTTTTTGTTATGTTTTGTTAAAGTTTTCAGCATCTCTCAAGTTTGGGAACTAGGGAAAGAAGGTCAAGTTCTAGACATAGTTTATCCAACTTTGAGAGAACAATGTGGACCAGAACAAGTATCAAGATGTGTCCACATTGGACTTTTATGTGTAGAAGTAAATGCAGAAGATCATCCAGCTATATTATATGTTATAGGTATGTTGGCAAGTAAAGCCACTTCACTTCCTTTCCCAACAAGACCAACATTTTGTAGTGGAAGAAGAAAGCTCAAAAAGAAATATCATCTTGGTGATTTTGAAACTCATTTTGTGAATGGTTTGTCTATTTCAACCATACAAGCAAGATAGAAACCATTAGAGGTTCTTATGTTTCAGTAGGTAATTAGCCTCCAAGGTTGATTTATGAGACTGGCATTATGCTTATGATTCTGCTTAAAAGGTTGTTGTCACCTATCAGCATAAGTTTTGATTCAAGTTCTCTGTATTTTTCTAAGGGAAAGAGAAATGCACTGCATTTAGTTTTCTTGAAAGTGCTGTAGTAGTATGACTTTATAGATTGTGAACGTGGTAAAAAAGAAAATTAATATTCCTACTCTACCAAAATAACCATTGGCATTTATATTATTTTCAAGCAAATTCAATAATAGGAAACTAGTGACATATTAACTAGTTATACTAGTAAAAATACTACAAGTTAAATGCATTATACTAGTATCTAGATTTAAATTTTGCATAGCTAAGAAAATAGCTGAAAACCAAAAGAAAAAATCATCAACATTTCTCATCCTAAAGATGAGTGTATATGATCATTTTTGTTTATTTTATTTCCCCCCCTTATATAACAGTTGGTTTTCCAATTATTTATAATCATTTTACTCTATTAATCTAAGTTGAACATATAAGTTTTTTTTTTATATTATCATCTGGTATCTAGTTTGGTGTTCATGCTGTCCCTCCCAACACAAGTATCTCCACTAACGGGCCTTAATATATAAGCCTTTTTAATATTTGAAGAAAATGAAAATTCATCAAAATCATGTTTAGTGGGCCTAGCGAGGCCTAGTAAGGATAATTGGGCCTATTCAATGGTATGGAGTCCAACAAAAGCTAAAAGGGCAAACCCAATTGCAATTTCGCTTTCTTGTTCCCGACGAATACCCCTTGAATAAAGGCGAGACTAACTTTTGAAGACATACATCTGAAATCTGAGGTTCAAGCTTGCTCTCATTCTGATTAAAAAAGGTACAAACTCGACACTGTAATGCGTACTCGTTGTGCTTGGTGCATATAGTCGTAGGAAAATCGTCGATTTCCACAGAAAATCTTTAATCTTTTGACTATTAATTAATCGCATTCCTGTGAATCAATTATGAAGTGCTAAGCTGAAAAGGTTTTCCAGCATTTGTTTATTGTCTGCGGTTTTTGTGTTCTGGGCACTGCTGGAATCACGGATTGATTCAAGTTTCGAAGTTTTTCTTGTCTTCGTACTGTGTAGGATTTCTGATATTTTGCTGGAATCACGGATTGATTCAAGTTTCGAAATTTTGCTTGTCTTCGCACTGCGTAGGATTTCTGATATTTTGCTGGTTGCTAGGTGTATTCATTGGCCCCCCAAAACCGACTTGCCTGTATTTCTAGTTAATATATGCCGTGAAAACTCATAATAAATGGTCAAAATTGATTTTATTTTATTTTTTTTGTGCTAGCTTCTTCTACAAGATCATGGGGGATAGTCAATACTCATTCTCTTTGACCACTTTTAGGTATGGTTAGTGAAATTTTGCTTACATGGCGAGGCAATAACACACCCATATTTCTCATTGTTTTGTTTCTATGTTCGACAGTCCTTCCGGAAAACTTGTTCAGATAGAGCATGCTCTGACAGCTGTTGGCTCTGGACAAACATCTCTGGGAATTAAAGGTGATGACTGGTATATCGGGATCTGTTTATAATTCTTATCCTGCTTCCTCAAGCATTTATATTATTATGTGCTGAATCCATCTGATTAGTGATAATGTTTTTGTTAAAACCAGAAAATACTCATTGCCAACGGGTGAGTATATGTAGTACTAGAAAAAAGCAATTCAAATGCTAGGGATTTTTTTTTTGTATATATTTAAAATTATTTCGATATGGGTATATTTTATATTAGGATGTAAACAAAGATATTCTAATATGCTTTTAAAGGCATGTTTGGGAGAGCTTATTTTGAGAAAATAAGCCCAATTTACGCAAGTCGAGAAAAAATTCCTCTCACATACTTATCTCGTATACCGTGAATCACGAATTATAAGCACTTATTGCCCAAAAATAAGCTCTTCCAAACGAGCACTAAATGTTAAATGTTGTTCGGGATGTTATGGTGTCTTGTAGATCATTAGTTTCTTTTTTTTTTTAATAAAGTAATTGTTTTAGCTTTTGTTGTTTTTTAAGTCTCTATTTGATTCTTGCAGCCGCAAATGGTGTTGTCATTGCAACGGAGAAGAAATTGCCATCTATACTTGTTGATGAAACATCGGTGAGTTTTTATTAGATCTTGCTTTGCCTCCCATTTTGTTCATGATCATGCCTTGAATATACAAGTTTCCCTATCCCAGGTCATATGCATTGTGTTTCTTCTGCCTATTTTGTTATGCTTTTATGCTATTGCTTGAGTTGGTGCTTTTATTGAAAATTTGATGCATTTCAGAACTTTGTTTTACTTGGTCGCAGGTACAAAAAATCCAGATATTAACACCAAATATTGGTGTTGTTTATAGGTATGTTTCACTTCTCTACTTGGTATACTGAAACCAGATAACTGTTGAAGGCTGCTTTGAGACAAATTATGCACTAATAAGATCAAAAAGCTCCATTGTAGGAAATAGCTTTCTTTCTTAGTCTCAACAATCCTTGTTCATTGCAATTGAGCTTTGTGGAAAATTTGCTTTGTTGTTCAGTGGCATGGGTCCTGACTTCCGGGTTTTGGTTCGAAAGAGTAGGAAGCAGGCTGAGCAGTATCACCGGCTATATAAAGTAAGGCTTTTCTGTAAGTTTTAGCTCAATATATGTTTATTCAAGCTCTAGTTCAACTGATGAATAATTCACTCCTGTTTTCTGTTTATGATATTTGACCTGACCAGATGGACTAGCAATGGAACTTAGGAATTAGGATTACAATGAGTTCCATTGTTTCAATCTTTTCTGTGGCACATTTGCAACAGTTAGCAATTGGTCTTAGGTTCAAATCCTTGTTCCATCATGTACCCTACAAAATGTTTTTATCACTCCTTATGCATGAATCTTTTTTAAGTAGAAAGTATAAGCTTGTTTGTGTGTGTTTTGTCATTTATTCTATTTAGCATCTTTATTTGCATGATATAGATGTGAAAAAAAAGGAAATATAGATAGAAAGTGCATAGTGATGAAAGGCTGTGTTAAAATAAAATAAAAGTGATGCCTGATTGCTTGTGTTCATCTTGTTAAGAAGGATTTTCTTGTTACTGAAAGTCTTGTTTTTCTTTCTATCCACTTGTGTTACATGACGTTATGGATGTTTTGGGAAAGTATAGTTTTTATCTTATATGGTATTGGAACATTGCAGGAACCAATCCCTGTCACTCAGCTTGTAAGGGAAATCGCTGCTGTTATGCAGGAGTTCACTCAATCTGGGTAATTACAAATTTCTTTTTAAGAGAAATTTTTCAAAAATTTTTTAAAGCAAGGTTGGGTTGTCTATATTTAATCTTGCATTGTGGCTAGGCTACTCATAGTATTAGATATATGTCTCATCTTCTCCCTTCCTTCTCATCTTTGAAAAAGGGACTGCAGAAATGGGGAAAATATGTAGTGGATGATTAAACCAAAAGTTTACAGTACTTTGTATTTATTCACTGCGCTTTCCTTTATACTGTATGTTTTTTTCCTTTATTTCCCCTTTATTATCTTTTGAATTTTAATATTTCTGTTTTGTCCTTATAGTGGTGTCAGGCCTTTTGGAGTGTCCCTTCTAGTTGCTGGATTTGACGATAAAGGTCCACAATTATTCCAGGTATACTAACAGGAATTATGTGACGGAACTTTGTTGTTGCTTTTCAATCCCTGTTATCAACTGCAATTTAGATTCTATTGCTTTGACTTGCTTCTGGATTAGGAATTGAACTACATACATACATTGTGCATGAAATAAGTTGAGAACAAATATTCAGTAAGCAGTGACATGAATTAATGCTTCTTAGAAGATACCATTGTAACCTGTTGGAAGTTTATAATTTCGTTACCTAAGTGTTGCTTTTATTTGGTGTCCACCATGAAACTGATTTTTTCACTCAGGGTGAAAAATATTCTTTGATTATTTATGCTGTCTAAATTTAAGTGGGTTTTCCCAGAAAACTAGTTGAGCCTTTTTCTCTGTCCTGTAGTTGGTGTGAGTGATGAGTTTGCACTTGAGTCTCTTTTTCATGCGCTTGAAATTATTAATTACTTTGGTTCACCATAAGAGAAAGAAAAGGAATAAACTAAATTGTTGTTTGATTCAATTAAAATAGGTGGATCCATCGGGTTCATATTTTTCCTGGAAAGCTTCTGCTATGGGGAAGAATGTTTCTAATGCAAAGACATTTCTGGAGAAGAGGTATGCACTGTCCATTGATGACCATGCTGCATGCAGAATTCAGTGTTTTCCATTCTGTTTTGCAGTTTTACTTCTGTGCATACTGAGCATAGCTGATCTTTTTCACGAGTTGTCTTACACAATATGCAAATAATTCTATAACATATAACTGTGAACACTTCCAAGAATATTCAATTTATGATGACATTAGTTTTTTCTCCGCACATTCAGATCTTTTCCCGTGTTTCAAGAGTTGATTGCTCATTTTGCAGATACACTGAGGATATGGAGCTTGACGATGCTGTCCACACAGCCATATTGACTCTGAAGGAAGGGTAGGAGCAAGTCACTTTGTTTATGTTTAATTTTATTGTCCATTAGGTCCAAAAGACATTTCATGTCAATTTGTTGTTTCTTTTTTCTCTTCTCAAATTAAGTTTCCCTAACCACAGAATACATGTCAGGCTCTAGTATTTTGGAGCTAGGGGTTTTGGAGAAGGAATGTATCAAACATTGGTTGATTATATTTAGATAAGGACTCTTCAAGGTCCTTACCGTCTTAGTTGTTCTAGAGAAATTGGTCGTGTGGATCTTTGCAATTACCAAAGACACATCTCTAAACTATGAGCTGGATTTATTGTTGCCAAGTCCCCTGCTTCTTGACAGTTCACTCCCTCCCTCTCTCTCTCTCACACAATTTGTGCATCTGGTAACAGCAATTTGGGATTTTGTTGAAATGGCTTCAGACTAGGACTATGGGAATGGTGGATTGGAGTGGTGGTTGGTGGGCTTGATTTTATGTGCATTGGTGGTGGTGAACAAGGCTTTTTTGCAGCCACATGCCTTCCTAGACCCTTTACCTTCCAGAGCATTGATAATGTTTTTACTCTCTAATTCTTTTGTATTTACCTTTAAATGTTTGCTTGTTTTATTTATTTAATGGTTGAGATATTATATTATATACATTCTATTTAAATAGATTTGGTTTTACCTGTACCCGTGCCAATACTACATAGGTGAATACAACCATGTTTGTAACTGTGTCTGAGAAATTTCTTTCTTAATGCTTTGTTTTTTTCTGTTTCTTCTAGGTTTGAGGGACAAATATCAGGCAAAAATATTGAAATTGGCATAATTGGTGCGGACAAAAAGTTCAGGTGCGACTTTCTATTTTGTGCTTTACATCTTGTAACTTTGTTTTTACGATTTATTTATTTATTTTCGGGTGAACAAAAGGACTAGCCCAGGAAATTACACTACAATTCTACGGGGAAAGGCTTTTACCCTATTTACTTCGGGAACCTGAATCTGATTCGGAAAATTCTGAACGTTGTCAACCACAAGATAATTTCCATCACCCAAAAAGAAAAATGAAAGGAAAAAATAAAAAAGATGATAGATCGTGCCTTTATCTCTGCTTTAGAAATATACTTCAATCAGTGTGTATATGTATGGATGATTACATATATATACACTGATTGAGGAGAAATGCCTTTATCAGTGCCTTTATTAATATGGATCTTCTCAGATCTGTTAACACAGTAAATTTATTGTGTTGCAGGGTATTGACACCAGCTGAAATTGATGATTACTTGGGTGAAGTAGAATAATTTGCTATGAAGAGAAATATTGCATGTTTGAAGTTACTTTAGATGGAAATCAAAGCCCAGGTGGGCTGCTTAAGTGGAGAGACTATTGATACCAGTGGGTGTATTTGAGTTTGAGTAAGCAGTCACTTTTCAGTTGTAGCCTGCAATGTTTCTTGGACAAACCTTTGTTCCCAAGTTCTCAAAGTGTTCCATAAACTTGAAACAAAAGCTTTGATGTGGTAATTAATGACTACTTATTGAAAATTGTTGTAACCTTATTGTTCTTAGAATGATCTTCTGGAACCAAAGGTTAAAGTTGAGGTCATTATGACCTAGTTCATATCTAAGATTTAGCAAGCCCTTGCAGTCCTCTGATGGCTTGAACATGATCATAAAATCAGTATTCAATCATGCTATGCGTAGTGAGCCAACCAGCGCAAATGTTTTGACTTTTGTTAAAGCATGTTCATGACTTTCCTCCCAATTATACATGAGATTTTTAGCCCCGAATTATATAGGGGATGTTCTTTGTGGATGTTGGTTATGCCTTTCATACCCATGGTCTTTTAAATGGCTAAATTTAATCTGTACGCTTTAAATTTTAACACTATTATTTCCTGTCAATTATTTCTTTAATTACTATTTAGAATACAATTTTTTATGATGCATATAATTTGTTTTCAAATAAGAAATCCAATATATAATATATCGTTTAAAATCTAAATTTTCTAAAAATAATAATAGCACGGTGATTGATGAAGGAGAATTAGGGATTGATGTATTTGTCTTTGCCTTGGTTAGTTAATGAATGTATTCAGTATTATTTAAAAATAATAATAGTATCATTCTCCAACAACAAATAATCAATTATCATGAAGTGTTTGCTACGCTAGGGAGGATGTTCTCCCTTGGAGTTTCTCTCCCTCTATTGGGATTTTTTTCACGCAATGATCTAAAGTCTGGGCATTGGCTTCTTGGTGCCTTGGAGGGAGGTTATCTGGCGTGGGGGCTTTTACTTTTTGGGGTTGGGGTTTTTGTTTCTGCATCTGGATTTGGGTGGTGACATTCAAGGGAAGGAGAGAAAATCTAGACATGGCAAGGGTTGTTAGCAATGATGTGTGAATGGGAAATCGAAGGTATCATGATAAATTTGCAGTAGAGGAATGAGGTTAGGAGCATCAACTGCTTCGACCTTAATCCGATATGCTTCTTTGTCCCACTCTCTATTATTTGATCTGGCTTGTGTAAAATCTTGGTTCTTCTACTCAGAGCTGATGGTTGTTAAAGCCAACGACAACGCTTTTATCTATACAACGGTTGTTGCGCGGTGATAGTGAATTTGCTCTCTTGATAGCAGATGAATTCTCAAATGTGATGGGACTATTAGGGTGGTGACCAGTGTCTCTTCACTCCTCTAGAAGTGGCGACGGCTATGACCCATTTGGCTTTCTAACTTCAATCTAAGGTTAGGGTTTGAAATGGATGTGTTGTTGTGTTTAGGATTGTTTTGATTGGGCTTAAACCTTTTACTACTTGTGTTTTATTCCTTTGTGTTGTACTTTAATATATTTCAGTAATATAGTCATTTCCCCCGGGGGGATGTTGTACTTCAATATATTTCAGTAATATAGTCATTTCCCCCGGGGGGATGTTGTACTTCAATATATTTCAGTAATATAGTCAATTTCCCCCCGGGGGGGGATGAAGCTTTTGCTGCACAAGTCATAACCAACCCAGGGAAGAGACAACCTAAGGATGCCTTTTTTTTATTATTAGTTTGGGGGAAAAAACTTCATATGCAGTAATACTAAATACAAAATCCTCTACAGCAAACAAAGGATATCAAATATTGATTTTTTTTTTTTTTTTGACCTGGGATATCAAATATTGATTCAAATGTTTCATTTCTACTAATAACAACATCTATACTTCACAAGTAACTAGGAAGCAGCTGGAAAGGGTAGCTAAAGTAAACAAAGGAGTGTAATTCTAAAGACAGCTCTGCCTCTCAAGAGGTGTAATTTCTCTCCATTGGATTCACTTGAAGAGCTAAATATATTGGAACTAATAAGGTGAGACTTTTGAGATTGAACCCCAGTGACAGATCCCTCTTCTCTGCTACCCTTTGATTTTCCAGTTGTGGGCTGTCCGAGGACCACTTACAATGCCTTCTTAATAACGGGATTCAAGCTTTCCTCTATTCCAAGCTTTGGCAAAATCCAAGAACATCTCACATGCCGATTCAGATGAAAGATCATAGAAGAACACTTTCTTCTCTTCTTTCAACCACGTGGCAAATTCGTTGTTTTTAGAAAAATACTCATCCTTGGACAACTCTTGGATCTCCTGCATTTGAAATTACAGAGGTAATCCATACAACCAATGAAATAATTGATTCTTCAACCCATCAACAACCAAAGTGTTTAACTCAAAGGTCTAAATGTAGACAATAATGCATGTGAATCCCAAAGAGGTTCTTCTTAAAAGCATTTCACAATAAGACAGAAAGATGGCATAATCTAAAATTTTAAACTTGTTCTGAGTGAGATACTTGAATCACAAAGAAAGTAGTAACCATTGAAATTGAAAAGTTATGAAATATGAGAAACAAACAATCTTGGTTTAGCAACATTTCTGTATATAATTCTTATCAAACTATGAATTCAACACTTCAACTTTGGTAGCATGGTAAATAACCCATATGGTTTTCAGGTGGGCATGGCAGGCAATTAACCTGCTCAAACTTTCAACACTTGGCAAATAGCCCCATTAAATCTAAGTGTGCTTGTTGCATTATATTCCACTAAATTTCCAACTCAATTAATCTCTTTTCCTTGATTTCTTTAATTTCTTAGTGATGAAAAAGCCTACACACAACATAAGAATTAAAGTAAATCAATTACCAAATCTGAAACAAAAAGGGGTTACTAAACAAAAACTGCAGTTTTAACTTTTTTGACTTCTTATTACTTATTAGCACCTGGCCATCATTTTTCTAACCTATTTCCTCAATCCAGTAAAGGGGGGAAAAGGTTCTAGCTCAGATAAACAGCAATAAACAACCTAGCACAACCAGGGTTTTATCAATCAGGCATTGTCAGTAAAAGAAATATCAAGACTATAACTCACCATGTGGTTATCACCTTTACTGTGCTTGGTTTTGCTCTTATCTTTTGACTTCTTCCCTGAAGGAAAAGTAGCGTGCAAATATATTATTGCTAAGGGAAAAATGTCTTGGGGAAGAGTGGACTAACAATAGTTATTGTCTCAATAATAGCCGAGGCTTAAACATGCTAATACTCTTCAAACATGATACAAAGTAATGAATGAACAGAAAGAACTTGAAAAAAAGGAAAACACGCACACATAGAACCTGAATGTTTACTTTTCACTTTCACCCATGCCATACTTCCAATAGTCAAACCAGTTGGGGACTTTGAAGGAAAATTGGCCCTCATGGTCTTATCCAGTTGGGGACCCTTTTGTACGATGATAAATGACAAAGAAAGGAAATAAGTAACCCCCCAGGCCAAAAAAAGGTTGATTCTTGGATGTTTATTCATTTTAGTATGAACCTCCGGTTTCGGATATATACTATATACACAAGGAAATGATGGTGGAATGTTAGAATAGTGATTTGCAGCAATTAAACCAGTTTCGTAAGTCAAAATTCAAACGTCAGTTATAGTAGCAGGCAATGGTGGTGGGTCTAAATGGTGCCTTGTTGCTTCTTTAACAGTATCCTTTATATAGACAATCAAATGAAATTATGGAAGATGTAAAGCCCATTTCAGTAAAATTTCCTTCACTGGAGGAGGACTTGACAATCAGCATTAGGCTCGGCTTCCAAGTTCCAAGCCACAGCTTCATGTTCCAGCATGAAACACCTACTAGAGACGAAGCTATTGTCTAATCCAATGTCAAAAACCCAGCAGGATGCCTGAACAAGAACACCTTCATCCACTTGTGGAAGATTCTACAGTAAAGAACTAGAAATGGTTTTCATAATTATTTTAAATAGCTTCTAAGATTCGCATACCTCAAAGCAATTTGACATTAATTTAAAAGTCACAGACCGTATTAGCAAGATTTCTGAGAAACTTTACGAGACCAGAAGTCAGAGACATCGGAAATCAGGATGTCATCATTGGCAACTAGTCTATATGTTGTCTAGCTTCGCAAGGGCACTGATTCAAGCTTGTACATCTCCAAGACTTTCACGCCAAATTGACAATTGATAAAGCTTTCCCCTCCCATCACTTGATTTAGATTAAAGTATATGGTACACAGATTGATCACACAGGTTTGCTCTTTATTCATCATAAAACCATTAACCTCTGCCCATCCTTAGATGCTGCAAGGGATGCGAATCACCTCAATTCCTTCTAAATGAATTCCTAGATGTTATTTCCTACCAGACTACTAACTAAATCCCAACTAATCCCACGTAACAATACTAGCGATATCAAAAACACCTAAATAGTGAATGACTTTACTTATGACAATGCTAGGGCAACTTGGTAACTGAGATACAAGAAGATAAAATTAAATAAAGTTGAATGCTTGAACAATTCGTACATTTAACTATTATTGAGAGACAGTATAAAGCCCCCACTGAGAAATGATAAACTTTTCATGCTTACCTTTGTCAGATCTATCTTTGGAGTGCCTATGAGATTTCTTCTCCTTGCGTTTCTCTTTCTTTTCTCCCTTCCGGTTCCTTTCCTCATCCTCTGCTGTTCGCTGCCTCTTGCTTTTCTTCTCATCTGGGTGTTACCACTATAATTTAGTAAAAAGTATACGGAAGCACGAAAAACTTCCAAGTAGATGTCATCAAGCCGCCTGAAAAAGGTCCGATCATCGACCCCTTGAGATGGGTATTTTGCGTCATAAGGTTTATTCCGCTTTCTCGAAAGCCAAACACGTTGCATAACAAAGAGAGGGAAGAGCAAAGAGGGAAAATCAAGTACCTTCGGAGTCTGAAGAATAACTCCTTCGCTTCTTCTTCTCCTTGGACTTCCTATCGCTTCCCATCGGGGCTTTGTTCAGAGCTTGGACAGAATTTGCTAAGCCTCAGGGTCGAGGATTTTCAACAAAATTATCTATCGAGGTCGAAGCAAATTTTCATGCGCTCCAATGGCAGTGAACGCAGCGCAGAGTGAAAACGTGCGAGTTGCGACCCCATAGTGTGGAGTGTCCTTTCAAGTCTTTAACGATTTTATTCGGGCCGAAGTCTTTTTTTTTTTTGGACAATGAGACGAAGTCTTTTTTTTTTTTTAATGAGAAGGTATGTTTCATTTCCGTAAAAGAAACTGTACCCTGCTATTGTTCTGACTAGTGAAGAACATACTAAGCTACAAAAAGAACGCTATTGACTTTACATGTGTAAGCTCGTAATTGAAAAACTTTTAAGAGTATGAGTAGTGATTGATCTAATCTGGCCTAGAATTGAGACGAAGTCTTTAATATATAAAACATTCACTTTTACCGATAGGAGTTGGTCCAAGTGATAAGCGGTTTGGTTTCGTTTAAGCAAGGTCTCGGATTCGAGTCTTGTGTACGCAGAAAATTCCTATTGAGAGACTCTTCTACCATAGCCAGATGCGCGACACAGGTCGGATCCCGATATAGTCAGGGCAAAACTCCGGTAAACCAGATGGACAAAAAAAAAACATTCGCTTTCTTTCTTTTTCCGTCCTAGCCCAAACTTTTTAACATTTTAATTAGAAGTAATGAAGTATAGATATATCTTTTTTTCATCAGACAATTAATGTTTAATAAGCTAATTTTACTTTTAATGCGAATTCAAATAAAAAAAATGAGTTGATGCACGCAAACATAAGCTTAGAAAAATCTTATGTGAAAAAAAATGGAGGAGATCCTCTTCTGCTTCTTTCTCTCTTTTTCTTCTCAGCATCTTATCTATATTCTTAAATTAAAACATGGTATTTTATAAAATCTTTATTATAATATTTATAATTTTTTTTATTTTATCTATATTATAATTATGAATTGTGTAGATCATATTTTGATCATTTCAATTTGTTTATTTATTTAGAATTATATTTGTGATTTTATAAAATATTAAATGTGAGAAGGAGGAAAATAAGATAGCCTAAACCCAAAAAATGAATCTTCAACATATATTCATGCAAGAAAAATCTTCCACTTGTAACATTATCAAATAGTTAGGGGTGTTCAAATCTCATGATGGGACTGGATACCCTAATCTCGATTCTCATCCCGATTTTTGGCCAGGATGCAAATTGCATCCTGGTCCTAGTAGTATCGGGACAGGACCAAGAAATCCTAACTTATTTTTTTAAAAAATTTTAAAAATATCATTATATGAATTAAATTCTCCATATTTTAATGTTTAAAGTGATTATTTATAACAACTAATAAAGCAAAAATAATTACATAAATTTATTTAGAGTTGAAGAATAGCATATCATCATTGTCATCGCCTTTGTTACTATCTTTATACAATATATAGGATTAGTATCTTGATATATTGGAGATAACTCCAACTAAAGATGTAATACATATCTTATCAAAAGATAACTTAATGTATTGAGTAAAAATAAAAAAAGAACTGGGACCGGGATCGGGACTGAAACCTCAAGGGTGAGACCAGATCCTGTCCCGATCTTGGATAGGGCGGGACATTCCGGGATCACAATGTCTAGGACCAGGATACTTTGAACACCCTACAAATAGTATGGGTGAGGAAAATTAAACATGCATATGCAATATAGTAATGAGAGTGCGTCGTTTAATGGGTTATCTCCTCTTCAACAAGTGCACTTCTTCGGATTTGAACATGTACTCTCATTTTTTTTTAATTACAAGGACAAATACTAACGACCTAAGTTATAAGCGGGATTGAACCTGCGACCTTTCATTCACAAGGGAGCATCCATACCACTAAGCTATAAGGCTATTGGTTGTTCTCATCTTTTTATGGGGTAGACCACTTACCATCACCAAATACTTGTTGCTTTACTTCAAGTTCGCTATCATAAGTTCTTTCTTGGCCTGTTCATGCTCTTCAATTTTTGTAGCCCAAATCTTCTTGCCATCCCATGATAACGAGGTTAAATACAAACTTCGAAACATCAGGGGACAACAAGCAACTGATTCAAAATTCAAAGGAGTTTTTTTAGATTATATCATAATATTAAATATTGAGTAATTTAAAATTTTATTTCATTTTCACACTAAGTTAATAATTTAACCATCTCTCTATAATATTATTGACGTGATTATTACAATAAAGAGTATAATATATAAATTAGATTGATACTCAATACGTAACCCATTTTAAATATCAAATTTAGCTGCTCGTAGTAGGAGCATTTGTGGAAGCATCAACTGATAACCATTAAGAATATTATTAATTATTGGACCACTAACATCCATCATCTGAAAACAATATGCATTCAATTTTCAAAGACACCACATTCCATTTTGGAGGTAACTGACATCAATATATATATATACACACACACATAGATATATCTAATCCATCGGCCAATGAGAATATTTAATATATCAGTTCCAAGATCTGTTTTGCAGATTTGTACACGGTAAGGACTTGAGGAGGATTAAAGAGATTGATAGGATGGTGGATGATTTAGTGAAGGGAATCATCAAGAAGAAGGAGAAAGCCATGAACGAAGGGGAAGCCATAAAGAAGGACATATTAGGGATAGTTTTATAGTCCACTGACATCATAAATTATTATCAGATGATGTCAGTCGACTCTAAAAGCATCCCTAATAGGTCCTTGTTTAGGGTTTCACCTTCCTTCATGCATGGCTTTCGATCTCCTTCTTCTTGACGACTCTCATCACGAAGTCTTTAACAATTCTATCAATCTCCTTATTCCTCTTGAGGTCCTTACCATGTACAAACCTATGAAACAGATCTTGGAACTAATATATTAAATATTCTTACTCGCCGATTAGATATATCTATATGTGCATAGATATATGTTGATGTCAATTACCTCCAAAATGGAATGTGGTATCTTTGAAAATGTTTCATGGCAAGTTCAAATTGATCTCTTAGGAGATGGAAGATTTGTTTGCCTTATTCAATACAAAGCTGCTTCCAAATTAAATGCTGCTCGAGATATAACATCTTGTGTCATGTTCATAAGCGAAAGGCCAAACATCTATTTCACACCACGTTCCATTTGAAGAAGAAAGACGACAACATCTTTTCCCATTCTTGTATATCATGTCATTGCAACTTTGGAAAAAGGTTTTCATCATAGTCTGGGAAAAAATAAAGAAAATGAAAGTCATCAAAATTGTTGTTGTGAACATTAGTTAAAGATATTAAATACGATATTATATTGGAGCATATCCAAAATAAAAGGAATCGTGGGTGTGCATGTGCTCTACTGAATCAAGTTCTTGACGGACGTTTTTATTTGGCATACATACATACTTGATAAATATTTCAAACTTTAATATTATATTAGGTGAATGACTATTTAATTTGATTGTGCAGAGATATTCTCTTTCCCAAAAGTTGAACAATTTCATTTCAAATTTGAAGAGTTCAATATTTTAATGCGTGTGTGTTTGTGTGGTCACAAGTCACATGAATGCTTTTCTTCTTAATCAATAAAAGAACCAAAACATGACATTAAACAAACTGATGAATTATATAACATAAAAGGAAGCTAACTTACAGCTGGCCACTCTTGAATTGCTGCCTAACAAACACAAGTCTCTTATCATCATGCAGATCTCTAAAGTGATTTGGTTAAGAAAATTGCTTCAATAATACAACTTTTTTGAAAGAAATAATAAAAAGAGTGAGTGAAGGTGTATTGCAGTTTAATCATAGTCCCATTGAGCATTATAATTAGAAGCACGTAGCTACCTTGAAATTATTGTGGTATGGACTGACGCAGGGGTTAATCATAACAGGCCTAGAGCTAATTATATGAATGTCTTCAACAAGACATAAGACTATACAAAAGGTCATTTGAGTACTCTGACCAAGTATATATGTAGCCCTTGACTTTTGGTGTAGTCAAAAGGCTTGTTAAAGACACCACAAGATAGAAGACAAGAAAAGGACCATAGTACTAGGGAGCAAGTGGAGGACAAAGGAGATATATGGATTGTAACCCCCTTACGGTAATCACATTCGGATTTCGAAATTTAAGTGAAAGAGAGACCAATAAAATGAAATCAACAATTTATAATCCCTCAACTCGGGATGAGGTATTTCAAAATCCATTCAAAACGTAATAATTCCGGGTCTTACATTCACGTGCGGATATAACTACTTGAGAAATCAAATCACATAAGAAATATCAGAGTGCGGAAACTAAAATCCCGGCAAACCCCTGGGTTACTCTATATATATCGAATGGGTTTACTATTTTCCAAATGGGGATTACAAATCAAAAATTCACTATGAACAATTTATATACAGTAATCCCAAATCTACAATAGATAACCAACAATCCCAAAATCCTGAATGTCCCTAAAAGATCCTAACCACTCCGGGTTGGTCGCTTCTCCTTCGAGCCACTTGCCCTGTCTGAAAAGGTTAGTCATATGGAAAAAGTGAGATTCTAAAGAATCCCAGTAGCAACAAGTCACTCATACAATATATAAACATAAAGCATGTATGTTCATCATGTTCAGCAGCTTCACAATGATCTCTGGCTCGCGCCACATACGATAGCACTCACGGCTGTAATCACAATGAACACTATGCCAGCTTTCGCTGTAATCACTATGCACAACGCTCACTTTCGAGGTGAACACTATGTAGCAGCAACACGAAGCACAACGCACCACAGAGCATCTCAAAGCACAATGTATCACTAAACTCCACAAGGTATCTCAATGCACAAGGTATCACAAAGAAGTAGCAGTGGTATCCACACAATGAATGACAGACAAACATACAATACATTTACACAAAGTATAAGAGAGGAGTCGCTACCTGAATCTTTCCTGACAATCTTTGGCACAGTGGGCTCACGCGTTCGGCAGATATCAAATCCTATACCAAATTAGGGACAATTGATCAATCTCTCTTCTAATTACTTATTTCCATAATACACTAAGTTGGCTATCATTTAGGACTCTTAAGAGGCCACAAATGCCTCTAATAAAAGCCCTAAAAGGTTGTGAAACAATAGATTGAAGGTCACTTTTCGAAAACACAAAGTGCTGGAACACAGGGGTTGGCCGCGGCCAAAATATGGTCAGAAGGCCGTTGGCCGCGGCCAGCCACTCATGGGCCGCGGCCAAGCAATTTCCTGACTCTTGGCTGAACTTCGAAAAACCATAATTAATTGTAGAAAAATCGAAATGGAGTGATTCCAAAGCCAAATGAAAGGTATATAAGTCCTCTTTCAAGGAAAAATATAGCCCATCACTGGAAATCACTACACAAATACAGAATCACCAAAAACTAAACACTACTCTAAAACAGAGTTCTGTTTCCATCCCAAACTTTGGACAATCATATCTCCTAGAATACTAAATGAAATGACACAAAATATGTATTCATTTTGAATCTTGGGATGTGAACTTTAAGACTAGAAAGTTTCATAATTTTCCAACACCATTTGGTCATTCAAAACGCTCGTTCAAACTGACAGCGAAAAACAGAGCTCAAACAAGACAGATTTCCAACTTTTCCCAAGTGATCCAAATGAATCCAAAATCAACAACCAAGCTTATTCCCACACAAAATCACTCAAGGAATCCAATGGAAATTTCAAAATCACCAAAATCCTATTCCATTATCATGCTTTGGTTTTGGGTAACATTAAACACCAAACTCTCAAAATCTCCAAACTTAACAATTTCAAACCCAATCAATTCTATCTATCCAAAATGCATTCCAAACATACAAATTCCATATCAAACACATACCAAACTCCCAATGGCCCTCATTTTCGAAAATGGGCCCAAAATTCCAGAAAATTCAAACTATTTCAAATGGTATGAAACTTAGATAGATAGATAGGTCTCACTCACCTTATCAACTTCTCCAAAGAGAGTTCTTGATTCACTACTTTCCAAAATTTCGTGTGATCACCAACCACAACCAATGGACAAGCTACAACCATAGAAATGTAGCTCTTAACTCAAGGATCAACTTTCATGAAGGGAGTTTGAGCAATAGAGATCATTTTCCTTACCTTTTTCAAGCTTTCTTCCTCCTCCTTTCACCTTCCATGGCTGACGAGAGAGAGAGCAAGAATGAGAGAGATGGGGGAGAGAGAACGTGAGAGATGGAAGGGATGGGGAATGATGATGAATGAAGTACAATTTTCCCTTGCCCATGCCTCCAAAAACGCATAGGAGAGAGAGGAGAGAGAAAAAAGTGGTTTTTGTCTCTTATGCCTCATCCTATGGTCCACCATAATGCCACTTGGCAACATCTCATCTCTTGATCTCTAATACCACACACATTTACACCAAATTCACATCATATTTCTCCCAAAATATTTAATTACACAATTTTATAATCAATCTCAATGCCATTAACCCTTAATCGAAAATCGGGGTGTTACATGGATCATGAGAGAGAGATGATGGTTATGGATCTGGTTTCTTTGTGAAGCAAGTGAAGGCCTTGCTCTCTCAAAACCCTCTCCAACCTCTTAAGGTTCACCCACAGCCACTTCACCAGCTTCCATATCCACTCTCTTTCTGATCCATGTCTTTTCTCTTGTGTTTGTGCTTGAGACTGATATATATATATATATATATATATATGTAGACTAGTAAGTACATGATATATATATATATAAACCAATGCTATTAAACCGGATAAGACTGGCCGGTTTAAGTAGGAAACCGGCAAACCGGTGGTCTAAATTATCTAGTTTGGCAGGTTGGACTAGTGTGACAGGTTTTACCTTTTTAAATTTTAAAAATAATTTAATTCGTTTTTTTAAATTTTATTCAGAATTTTATATAAATAATCTTGAAATCTTTACTTTCTCATATGGTCTAACCCCGGGTTAATTCTGGTTTAACCACGATTTGATCCACTAACTCAACCGGCTCAATAGCCAATTCGGGTTAATAACTTTAATATAAACTAATTGGACTCTCACGCTGGGGGAGAGAAAGAATCACATAAAAGGACAAATGAATAATGAATGCTCATTGGAGTCTCACTCAGAGAGAGAGAGAGAGAGAGAGAGAGAGAGAGATGAGCTTCCATTATTGTTTCTGTTCTCTGCTTGCATCGCATATACGGTGAGGCTAGGGATTGGTAAAATATGGCATGCCTTTATCTTGTAATCTATATAATGATATTAAAAGAAATTATCAATCGTTTCCCCCAAAAAAATTATGGCTATAAGTTCACGTCATCTAGTTCAGGGATCACTCCTAATATAATAGAGCTGATATTATTATTAGAAACCTGTAAGCAAGTGGGGTCTTATGATTAGGAATTTTGGCTAGCTTTTCCATTACTGAAAAGCTATAGTTGTAGGACCATATCAATTATTTTTGGGAGAAAAATGTCAGTATAATATATATATATATATATACATATTATACATAGCAACACGTTTTGTCGCCAAATCGCCATATTTCTATTTTAATTTGTGCTCATTTTAATTCATTTCCCACAATCTTTAATTCACGTGATCAGCCCATACCTGCATTAATCATTTTAACTTTTATATTAATTCCCATAGTTATTGACGATATTGAAAGAAGAAAGCCATAAGCTCCTAATGTTTCGAACTTGTCTCCGATAATCTCCGTATGGGGAAAAGAAGATGTTGGAAGCATTGTAAGTAAGGATTTGGCTGGAGAGAAGTTTGGGTCTACTGGGGAATCATGACCTCTTCGCCCATTTCTGGAGAAGACACGATGATGTGTGCAAGGAATTTGCCCAGTTGAAGATACATCAGCGGTCCATACTTGTTTGAAAGGTCTCTCAAAGTCAAAGATCGAGTTGATAGTGATGAACTTGCCAATTGAAGAAAATTTCCGATGACAGGTAACTTGGGTGACCTGGTGGTAACATTTTACTGCGATATCTTAATAATCGGAGACTATTGGAGACAAGTTGGAAAGATTTTCACTTTCGAGCTTTTGTCAGTTAAGAAGGTCCAAACTTACAAAAATAAAATATTATTGTGTTAATGGGTCCATGATTTTTATGATTTAATTTTCAGTAATTATTTATGAGTATTATTTTATCCATTTTATTAAAGAATAAAGAGTGAAATTCAGAATATTTTCCTTGCTTACGCCTCTGTTTAATATTCACTGACTACTATTTATTTTCTCCTTTTACCAGAAATTACAACTATTAACTATTAATAGTGAAACTTAATCACTTTATTTATTGTTTTAGGATATGTTTGTCAGTGGAGCTGAAACCTTGGCTACAACAATGGGTGTGTTTTGAATAGCAATAGGAAAAGTGGCTTATTTTTATTTTGACTTATGGAATTTTAAGATTAGGAAAAGGTAAGATTGGATAAAATAATTAATGTTTGGATTGGCGATTGGATAATTGCTTTTATAAAAGTAAAAAAGTATTTGGTTTGCCTTTTACATAAATGGCTTTTGTGATATTTAAGAGAAAAAATTTTAAAAAATTATGAAAAGTGAAAATATTAACTTTGAAAATTTGACAATAGTTAAATACATAATAAAATTACAATTAAAATGCGGATAAATTAGAAATTATACAAACTTAAAGTTTTTAATAAAGTAAAATACAACAGAACTAACTAGATCAAAGGTCCCATATAATTTGGTCGAAGCTGTACTTGAGCATTTTTCGTAATATTTCGAATCTATTTTACCACCCTCCAAAAGTTCTTTATATTGTGTACCTCAAGCTTAAATTTTATAAATTATATCAAACTCTAATTTAAATATTAAACTCTAACTCATATTTTCACATAGCTCAAAACCTAACAAAAGAACTGATTAAAACCTTAATAATATCTCCAATAATCTAAATAAATTATTGAACTAAATTTAATCGGTAAAAACACCATATAGAAACTAGTTTATGACATGTTTATAAAAGAAATTGATTATAAAATCATAAAACAATCAAATAATAAATCTAAACTTATTAAAATTAATTATTAATTATTAATTATTCTTTACATTTCTACAGTTATATGTTGACAAAACTCAAAACTTACCTAAATTCTTATCCCAAAGTATTCTCTAACTAGCAAAAGATTACTATCTAAAGAAAGAGAAAATTATTTAGAACATTTTTCATAAAAGAATTTTTGTAATTAAAAGTGGTTTTAAATATCTTATTGATTCCCAAAGATATAAAAATACTCCTATAAATATCACTATTATATATATACACACAAATATAAGCCACAAGACTTTTGCCAATCGCATGATAAGCCACGTCAGAGAGCTTTAGGGCCTGTTTGGTTTAAAGGGAGGGGATGGGATGGGAGGGGATGGATGGGAGGGGATGGGATGGGAGGGGGAGAATCACCTTGTTTGGTTTGGTTGGAGGGGGAGGAAGGGAAAGGTTTTTTAATGATCCTTTGTTTGGTTTAAGAGGGGAGGGGAGGGAAGATAATATTTAATTTACCATTTTATCCTTAAACTTTAGTTTATATATTTTTCCTTATATAAATTATTTAAATTAGTTTACACCTCAATATGAATTATATAATTTATAAAAAAAAAGATGAAGATATAAAATAGAAATAGTTTTCAATTTCCCTCAACTTAATTTCTTATTATATGAATATTCCAGTAATTATCATATTAAATTAAATGAAAAATTCCTTCTATTGAAAAACAATGCAGAGGAGTTGCAAAAAAAAAAAAAAATAGATGTCATGCGCTCACACTTGTATTATGGATTTAGGGATAACTCTGGTAAAAAAAAACAAAGATTTATGGATAACATTTTACAGTCGAATTCACCTGCGAAAATATCATCACCAAAATTATATTTTAATCGCCATTCATTCCGCTGGAGATATTTATACTCATGATTTGGTTGAACTATAAGGTTGGAAAAAAACACACACAAGCGTAAAACACTGGAGATGATAAAAAAAGTTATATTTTTATTGAATACTCATAGGATATAATTAGGAATATGAAAAGATTATGGGGGTAAAATAGTCTCAAATTTTTGGCTCCCTCCAAAACCCCCCAATTTGGAGGGAGCCAATTTGAGGGAGTGGGAGGGATTTGGAGCCCCTTTTTTGGGGCCCCTCCCCTCCTACTTTTTATACCAAACAAGGGGAGGGGCTCATTTTCCA
Source organism: Inga leiocalycina (assembly GCA_963242795.1). Classification (NCBI taxonomy): domain Eukaryota; kingdom Viridiplantae; phylum Streptophyta; class Magnoliopsida; order Fabales; family Fabaceae; genus Inga; species Inga leiocalycina. The sequence goes on along the minus strand of OY725329.1, from coordinate 20,223,862 downwards.
TTCCCTCCCCTCCCCTCCCCTCCAACCAAACAGACCCTTAGAAAATAAGCTACTTCTATGCATAAGCCCAATTTTTAAATCGTCAAATCAAACATGTCTCATAAGTCAAAAATCGGTGAACAGTGATCCCCCCCCCCCCCTAAATCGTACGATTGCCAGGTATTTTTGCCCAACCAAACATGCTGTAAATTAAGGCTCTAACATTGTCAAGTGAAACCGAAGTGTACTGAAATTCTGGGCTAATAAAAAGCTTTTATGTGCTAAAATTTTTCGTCTTTCCGATTATTTCCTTAATTTCTTTTTCATTCTTTTTTCAGATAAAGTCTGCTTTTTTTTTATTCCTAACTCATTTACAAAGGGGTTAATATAATTTTTAATGATTCTAATTAGTCCTTTAATTTCAAATAATTGGTTTTAATTCTTACAGTTTCATAAAGATTTGATATGAGTTTAACAATATATCCCTATACTTAAATTTAAACCAAGGTTGTTACACCCGGACCGGACCGGCCTGGGAACCGGCGAACTGGCCGGTGAACCGGTCCGGTCCGTGTTGGTATTTTTTTTTAAAAAAATTTTTTTAAAAAAATTTTTCCTTTAGAATTTCATACTATAAGTTTAAAATTTTCAATTTCTCACCGGTTTGGTCCCAGTTTAGCTCCGGTTTGACCCACTGACCCTTAACCCAGTACCCCGACCGGTTCAATACCCGGTTCGAGTTTTAATACCTTGATTTAAACCAAGTCTTTATGAAATTAAAAGGACTAAAATCAACTAGTTGAAACTATGCAGACTAAAATTAAAATTCGATCAAACCATAAGAAACAACAATGATATTAACCCATTGCTAATAGTATATATAACTATAATATAACTTTCTAAAACTCTTCATAGATATCCAAACAAACACTAGTAAAAATGGACCACGTTCTACTCAAACGAAATCTCATAAAAAGAAAATATATATCCGAGTCATATTTTATTATTTGTTAGGGATGATGGAATAATCATCCATGATAGAAAAGATCCATATAACTACTACTACCTCTTATTCTTAATATAAGAGTTAGTTAATTTTTCTGAAAAGATTAATGAAGCTAATTAAGTTATATTAAAGTATTCATATTTATTGTTATTCTTCAAACTAATTTACTTGACTTATAAATTAATATATAATCTAATGATGTACAACATATACTATGATTAATTTTATTTAGCTTCCTTAATATTTTAAAAAGAAGTCAAATGGCTCTTATATTAAAGATCGGAAGGAGTATTACACAATCTAATTAATCAATACTCCTTATGTTCCTTAAAATAACCGAATTACTAAGATAAAAAAAAGTAAGTTAAAATTGGCAAAAAATAAGGAAAAATCCTTGAAAAAGAACTTCAAAATCATGAAAAGACAAAAAGGTGTTCCAAATTTATATAATCCCATGAGGTGCTAGTGCTTGAATTGGAATTTACAAATTCAGAAGATATGACCAATTTACCCTTATTTTTTTTTATTAAAAAAGTAATTACCCCCACCAGCCGGAGCTCCGGTGGTAATATTCTGAGAATATTTCCTCACTCTTGGGAACATTCCCTCAGAATATTCCCTTGGGAATATCTTTTCCCAAAATGGTGGGAGTGGGATACCAACCCCACCACTTTGGTTCCACAAAAGATGTGTGACTATAATGCACTTTAACATAAGTAATGCAATATATATATATATTGTCTTATATATATATATATATATATATATTGTCTTATATATGTTAAAGAGCTTTGGTGGCCCAATGATAAGGCACTTTTGGTGGACACACATCCAAGTCACTTCACGGAGCGTCGTCAATGTTGAGAAAAATTGGGTGTTCGAAACTGAGTGTTTTTACCAAGGTTAGGCCATGGATGTGTAGAGCTCAAAGAGACGATTCCAACGATGCTTAGAACGCGACAAATGGAGTTTGGATAAGGGAGAAACTAAGAAAAGAAGTTGGCCGATCGCTTGTCGTTGCCTTGACTCATGATTTGCTCACTGAAAACAACGTTTTAAGATCAAATAAAGCCATGGATTTGTTGTTTTCTCAGCATCGATTCCAACGACACCAAGAACGCGAAATATGGAACTAAAACGAGGAAGATATGACCTTCCAAAGTTTGGGGGTCGGGATGACCCACCGGAGATCTAACTGGGTCATGTTGACCCCTCCTAGAGATTGAAGATGATGACGTGGCAGCAACACATAATGTCATCGATCAACAATCCACATGGACCAATAGAAATATGCCACATCAGCGCTCAGATACACGTTAGCCTCAGTCAACGTGGACCACGTTAGCCGTTGACTAGCCACGTCTACCATGCCATGTCATCACCACGCCAGCGGTCAACAGTTAACCATTGACTTTGACTAGTCAACGGTTGACCTTTTATTTTTCTTTAAAAAATAAAAAAACCTAGAAAATCGACATGTGGCGCGTGGGGCCCATAAGGGCCATTGTTTAACACTTGGCAAGCGCCGTTAGGGAGAGGATAGCACGTGGAGTTTGGTGTGCTTGCGATAGGGCACTGGTGGTGCATGGCCTACACACACCTCCGCTGAGAGTGGGCTTCGTTGGAGTTTTCCAATTTTTAAGGATTTTTTTATCTAGACACCTTCTAGGGGTGCATGTGGGTGCATGGGATCTCTAATTGAGACATGGTTTGTTCCTAAAAATCCCTAAATTCGAGAGCTTCAATTTAATATATAATTTGCATATATTTGAAGCATATTTGGATCTAACTTGAGTCGAAAAGGTGTTTGTATGCACTTAGAGATTCTCAAAAACTTTGAAATTAAGTATATTTTGATTATATTGTTTTTGGGATAAGTTGGTTAACTTATTAAGAGTATTTCAGCTATAACATAAGGTTAATGTTGAAAGATTCATTAAATTGAGTAATTATTCAAATAAGTTTTGAATATAAGACTATCCAATCTTGAGTAAAATTCCTAAAGATAAAACCTGAAACTGCAGCAACTTGAAATTATTAAATAATAATAAGTCTTCCCATGCTTCTAACCATATTGAATCAATTGGGATAGAAGCAGTGCCTTTTAAGTCAACCCTTTTTCATAAGTGTTGTGATAAAGGATAAGATAGATAAAGATGTAGGAATCACCTCATTAAGTAGGAGATATGTTGTAAATGCATCTAATTAAGTAGATGTAAACATGGCTAAGAGGAGATTGACATTGTAGCTAAACGTTACATGAGTTCATATGGTCAGAAGGGCCTATAAGAGGGAGAACCTAGTGGAAAGACAACAATATGAGGCAAAGTTTTTACAAATTTTGAATGTTCTTTTTCATTGAATTTATGATTAAAATTCTTTGTTTTTGGAATTAAATTAAGCAGATTCTCTTCCTTTCATGAACATTCATGTTGATTAAATGATATTATGTTATTATCTTGTTATTATAACTGTCTTTGATTGAGTAGAAGCTTCTGAAACGTATCTAAAAATCCAAAGGGGAATGTGTTCAATAAAGGCCATGGTTAAAATGATGATGAACTAACTAGCATGATTAGGATGGGAGTCAACATAATTGTCTCCTAAACATGAAACTAGATAACTTATTATCTAATTATCCTGTCTTATTTAAACAAAAGAATATGATTTATATATCATAATCGTCTAAGTGACCAATTATGACCAAGTCTATTTGACTAAGCTTATGAAGACAAGCTCAATAGAGATATCTATAGAGTTAGAAACTCCTAAATCTCTTGTATTTGAGAAGAATAAGATGTCAAGGACATTGTACCAACTAATCTTCAACATCTAGAGGCTGAAGCAATCGAAGGATACAGAAAGCTTAGAAAGAACAAGATTACTCAAATTTATGATAGTAAAAGCAATATAACTTTATCCAAGCTGTGTGGATAGTGTTGGAAGATGGTGGAATTGATGATCTTCTTCCATAAAGTTAAAACTAAGTTAAGTTTTAACATAGTGTACTAAGTCCTAACATGTTGTTTAGGCAACACTTAAGGTAAATGTCAAACCAAGAAGTTGAGACAAATAAAATGTCAAGTTCTTTCTAAAAAATAATAAATGTATGTTGTCACAACACGTCTCCCAGTGAATGGGAGTAAGCTATGTCTCCTAGTGAGTGGGAGTAAGCCACGTCTTCAAGTAAGTGGGCGTATACAAAAGCAAATACTACTCTTGATATGCATATTGTGACCTTCAGTAATATGATTCATCACATTGAACTTGAGTATGAAAGACTGAAGGATCTGAAATTCATCAATCAGACAAACTTAGCTAAAGAGTGGGAAGATTCATCCTCTAAGCCTAATGTAACCCCCTCACCGTAATTACATCCGGATTACGAAATTTAAGTGAAATAGAGACCAATAAGATGAAATCACAATTTATAGTCCCACATCCAAGAGATGGGGTATTTTAAAATCATTTCAAAACATATATATATTAGTGGTCTCGCATTCACTTGCGGATATAATTACCAAAGAAATCAGAGTACATCATAATATCAAAGCGAAAACCAAAATCCCGGCAAACCCCGGGTTCATCTATATATACATATATATATATCTTGGGTTTACAAGTTCCCAACGATGGGGATTACATAACCAAAACATTCATTTACACTCTCATGTACACTTGATAATCCCAAAACCAAAATATGGATAACCAACTACCACTAAGTCCTCGGAGTAATCCTAATTACTCCTGGTTGTCCGCTTCCCTTTCGAGCCACACGCCCTGTCTGAAAAGGTTAGTCATTTGGAAGAGTGAGATTCTAAAGAATCCCCGTAGTAACAACTATTTCATACCACATGCAATCACATAATATGTACACAATTCATCTCATACAGCAACACAAATCACTCCACCCTCATCCCCTTTTACCGCCGGGAAGGCATACGACCTTCACCCGAACCGTTGTTAGCGACTCAGGGACTATTGGCGTGGCAGTGCATAAAAATAGCCACACGGCTCACATATAGCCTTTCGGCTTTCACAAATGGCCCGTCGGCCTTCACAAATACACATATATCACACTCTAACCTCATCCCCTTTTACCGCCGGGAAGGTATACGACCTTCACCCGAACCGTTATTAGCGACTCAGGGACTATTGGTATAGCAGTGCTTCCACAATTTCACATATTCACATACACGACACCCTAACCTCATCCCCTTTTACCGCCGGGAAGGCATACGACCTTCACCCGAACCGTTGTTAGTGACTCAGGGACTATTGGTGTAGCGGTGCTTTCACATTTCCATAAAACTCGCAGCATACTAAATCCATTTCAAAAACAATGACATAGTATGCATATCATACATCACATAAGGTATAAAGATAGAGTCACTACCTGTATCTTTCCTGACTGGCTCCGGCACCGTGGCCTCACGAGGACGACAAATGTCAAACCCTATTCAAATTAGGGACAACCAATCAATCTCTTTTCCATATGTATATTTCAATAATACTCTAAGTTGGTTGTCATTTAGGACTCTTTAGGTGACTAAAAGAAGCCTAAACATATGCCTAAAGGGTTGGAAAACACTACCCAAAAGACCCCTTTTTCGAAGGTAAAACTCTGATTTTTGACAGTCTCACTCGAGCACAGATGCTCTCACTCGAGCACAAGTACGGACTTCACTCGAGCACAAGAGAGAGTGAGACTGCGAGTGAGCACCCGAGAGCACAAAGAAACCTTCAGGAATTGGCTCACTCGAGCACAAGGTCAAATGCCTCACTCGAGCACCCACGAGAGAAGTTCAGGAAGTGAGGACCCGAGAGCACTCAAAGCTCTCCAAGACTCAGATCACTCGAGCACAACCACATGCACTCGAGCACACACCTCACACCCGCGAGTGAAAAGGCACACTCGAGCACCTTACTCGCGAGTGAGAACCCGAAAGCACAACTTCCACCAGAGGCACAAGCTCACTCGAGCATGACCCCCAGTGCTCGAGTGAAACGGCTATGCCCGCGAGTGTCAGAGCACACTCTTGGCAATCAGCCCGCGAGTGAAGACCCGAGAGCAACCCTTCACTCTGGACCCCCACTATCACTCGAGCAGACCATGCTCACTCGAGGCACAAAGGGAAAAACTCACCCATCACTCGAGCACGTTCTTCCCCTGCTCGAGTGAGGTGTATCAGAGACCCAAAAATGCAGAAAAACCAGAAAACACCATATGGTCAATTTCACTCCCAATGGTTCCCAAACTCCTCCCAATGCTCATACACTCTAAGCACTAACTAGGGAAACACATTGGCAACCTTAAAAACACTTCAAAACCAATTTGACCATAATCATTCTCTAAGGTCTCTATCACAACAAACATCCAATTTCCCTTATCACATTTTTAACATTCCGAATCATATCAAATGCTCATATTCCTTCAACTACATCATTTACAATCATCAATCCTAATGAACTTCATATTTTCATCATTTGGCATAATTAGGGCAAATTTTCCAGATTTTACAAAGTTTAGCCAAAACTCACAAGCAACATACCAAAATGCTCTAAATGCCTACCTCTTCACTTTGCTCAATCAAGAATCTTGATTCCTCAACTTTCAATTTCGGCCAATGTCCCAATCAACACCATTCAAGGCTCTACAATCATCACAATGTAGCTCTCTATGAGACAAACAACATTAGGGAAGAGGTTTAGGGCAAAGGAGAATCATAACTCACCAAAGGTCAAGCTTTTCTTCTTCCTCTTCTTGCCTCAATATCGCCGGAAATGGAGAGAGAGAAGAAAGAGAAAATGGTGAGGATGATGATGATGGCTTCTCCTTGCTCACACACACACTCCACCGAATTGGAGAGAGAGAGAAGAGAGAAAAGTGCTATCTTGTCTTCTAGTGCCACATCCTATGGCCACTATCATCCCACTTGTCATCATCCACTCACTCCCTTAAAAAGCTCACATAATCACAAAGCATAGGATTCCGACCCATGGTCAAGGAATCACAACCATTGATCTTAAATACCACATGTATTTATTCCAAAATTCACATTACATTAATCCCAAAAGTGCTTAATCAAGATAATTACAATAATTATCACAATTATTAGCCCTAATTACAAATCGGGATATTACACCTAACCTTTGAGGTAAACTTCATCTAGAGGAGGTCAATGATTTCTACAAAGATAAAAGGCTACATTGCAAGGATGTAGAAGAAACAATCCACATGAGTAGTGGATATTTCACAGAAGCATATGGCTTAATATCGAATGCAAAGAAAGAAAGAGAAAGAATTAAAGGATTGGAACATGCATGTTAAGTCTGTATAAATAAACCACCCTGATTCACTCCACTCAATATGCAACCAACAAAATCACATCTTTGTTATCTCTTTAGTTAAAGATTGATGGGACTGTGACTCTCAAATCTTCTAAATTAGTCACGACCTTACCCTATAAATCATAGATAGGCCTTAGAACAAGCCCAAGCTCGTTAAAACTACAAGGGTAAGAAACTTTATATCCATAATTCTTTCTATGAGTATGGAAGATTTGGGGCCAAGGTATACAAGGTATCACTTTGTGAGATGACCTAAGAATTTGACAAGACAAGTCTCTATTAGTGAAAATGATGGTGGCTCAGTGAATGAGAGAGAACTGAGGGACACAATGTTCATAAAACTCAAATTTTCTAGAAGGACATGAGCATTAATCATACTAAATCTCTGCAAGAGGTTAACAGTAACAAGGAATAACCAAGTGTTCCTAAGTTCACTGATCCAAGTGGGAGGGTTGAGACCATTTTCATAATGAAATAGGTAAGAGGTAAGTTATGAGAGGATTACCTCACCCATACATAGGAAAAGAATCCTATGAAAACCACCTCGGAGTAAATTATCATCCAACAAATGACTATAAGGGGATAGATTCCCTAATGGAATGGATTCTCTCTTCATCATTTAAGAGGTGATGTTGACTACATATAAGTATCTAAAAAACACTAGAAGGACCTGTTAAGAAGAATTGCAAAGTGTCATGCAGGAGGATATGGATTCTTTTTTGAAACTAGCCAAGTAGATGTTTAAGCAATTTGTCACCTAACTAAAAAGTGATTAGGAATAACTAGGTTTTCAAATCTGTTGGAGGCATATAAAACCTAAAACACTTAGTTGCTAAGGATGTTCGTTGTGCGTTTCAACAATGGACAATTAATTTTGGCTATGACAATAAGCTTTGTCTTGAAATAAGATCAAGATTATGTAAAGATCGCTTTCCAATTTGGAAATTGGATGATGAACCTACATGAAGCAACTTAAGGGCTTCGTAGAAACATTCACCCAAGTTGTAGTATATGAGGTTTCACAAGGTGAAAATCTCACCAACTTCAAGATAATTGAAGAACACTACATGAGTGTTAAACAGTCTTGAGATAATTCTTTGTGAAGTCATCCTTTGTCAAATGGCATATGTTTAGCTGAAACAAGTGTCAAGGGAGTTAGAGGAATAAAGGATCACATAATCCTTAAATTCTGAGTTGAAAAATCATGGGTTAAACAGATAACATTTTGAATAACAAGGTAAGCGGAGATTCCATAAGGAAGACATAGTCTTTTCCACCTAAGACATATAAAAGTGTGATCCCTAGGCATCTTAGTATGCCAAACTGCAAACCCTTAGACACCCCTAAAGTCAAAGGCACAAACTTAGAGAGGTTACATGTCCTACGAGGAATCCAACATAGAAAAAGTGGATAGAGTCCCATAGTAAAAATATGGTTGGTAATATAAATGTACACATTGGTGTATATAAGACCAAATATTTTTTGTCAAACTTAGAAGCTATTTTTGGTCCTACTATTAAAAAGTTATAAGAATTACCATGGATTGAGTTGCCAAAGCAACAACTTAACTTTAAAAAGATACTCTAATACAAGCCTAGGTGAATGATAATGGAGTAAAAAAATATACAATGTATTTCTGTTATTCGTGGAATTAGAACACAGAGTGTGTTCTACCATCATTCAAGGTGTCATATGGCTAGAAAAGTTCCTATGAGTAATTAGGAATGAATGGTAGATAGAAGGATCCAAAACGATAACATCTTATGATGTGGATCCTAAGTATCACAGCAAGGAGAACATATATTTGATGTATCTCTATGAAAGATATGCTTTTAGAGAAGGAAAGCAACAATTCAATGACTTCCTGCTAATGGAATGTTGGTAGATCCCCTTATTGAGCCCGTAGCTCAATATTTATTGAGTCAGTGGAGATCTTAGGGCTCAAATAAAATATAAGGTTTTGAACTTCTTTCACATAAAGATAAAAGAAATAGTATGTATGTTATGAGAAAATACAGATAAGGAATACAATTTTGTATGTCGTACAGATCAGAAGAGGTTGGTTTACTCATATGAATGACTATCTTCCCATGTTTTGCAGGGGCATAGGAGGGTAAGACGAGCAAATGATCACCAAAAGATAGTTAAGAAGAATCTTTGTGTTTAAGTCACCTCAGTTAAACTGAGATGAGATCCATATGTATGTATATACAATAAAAAAATGGATCGAAGCATGAATACAGACTTGTAGCTAGGCAAAGAACTCTTTTTCACAAATGAGATTGTAAAAGAGATATTGTAAAAAAAGAAAGTTCTAGTTCGGATGTTAAGTACATTTTGGAACTAATGTCTGTACGGTGAAAGAAAAAGAAATTGACGTACACCACAAACGATTCACCCAGCATGCAATTCATATTACATGTGCTTTAGAGGTAGACTGCAACATGAGATGTAGGTGAAAGATCCTTAGTTCATTACAGTATGAGTCCAAGGAAGGAAGAATCCTTTCACGATGCCTTTAAGACTTAGACGGCATCATGAAAACTTGGTTTGGTGATAGCTACTTTAGCGAAGCTCTATGATCACACACGATTCGGTCAAACAAGTGAAAACTAGGAAAGCGACCAAGTCAAGATGGACTAATATTTAGTCAAAAAAGAATATTTACTCCTAGATATATAAGATTTGCTAGTGTCTGTGGTCGACCCCTTACTAGCTCTATGTGCAGCTTGTAAGTGAGGATACTATGTGTATGGAAGGCAATCTAAGTTAATCAACATATTAACTCGAAAGGGATTAGATATGCCATGAGTGATATGTATGGGAGAATCTGGGGCATCTGAGGCAATGAATAGATCGCTTACAAATATATATATATATATATATAAAGGGTGTCCTTGGATGCTGATTCAACATGAGGGATTTCTAGTATCACAAGCACCAAATATTCAAATAAGTTTTTGCCCACGCAGTCACAGCAGACGCCAAGTATGAAATAGGAAAGAGTAACATACACATAATAGGAGGCCCATCAAATATGAGTGGGAGATGTTGGACTTTGGGTCCAAGTTCGCCCTTGATGGGCTGGCTATTTGATTAGGATACAAGTAACCTAACTAAATAAGAAACATATTAGCATTAATTGTGGATTGGGAAATAAGTTAGTATTAATTATGATATTGTTAATTGAGAAACAAGTCATCATAATTTAGAAAATTAATTAACAATTAATTCTCCTAATTACTAACTAGGAAGGCAAGAAGGGTGCACATTATTTCATAATCAGTGGCCACCCTAAACCGCTATAAATAAGAGGTGCCTCCTTCAGTTCCTGCCATTGAGCTATTTGGGAATCTTTCTTCTCTCCTACCATCTTTCTTGTTCTTGTGATCTACTCTGCCAATCCTAATTAGGCTCTAGAAGTCTAATAATTATGTAGGCACTATCATGTTGGAGTTATGAAGCATTGGAGTCCTAACCCGGTATGCTAGTCCATCCTCTCTCCTTATTTTTCCCACATTGGTATCAGAGCTAGTTGATCCTTGAGGCTGTGATTTATTCTCTATGAACAAGCATGTGATATATTTTGTTTATATCTCTACCATAATAATTCCGCTATGCTCAAAATGATAATAATACTTTTGGCATGACTTCTTCTTCTTTGTATATACACGTTTTTATTATTATTTAAAAAAAATGCGTGTGTATGGCTTGTATATGCCTCTGCCTCTTTATATTCATATATGTGAAAGCATTATCTGCATATATGTATATATCTATATATATTCACATGCATGAATATATAATTTTTTGGTTTCATGCCATAGTAAGTATTTGCTTCAACACGTTAAGTTTTTTTCCATACGAAAAAATATGAATATATATTACTCTTCTCTTTGCTATTCATGATATGTGCATATATGGTGGCCAAATGATCTTGGTTTTCTTTCTTCTGAGATTCTTTTGCTTGAAACATTTTTCATATGTATGAACTCTGGTTTACATGTGAGATACTAGGTTCTTGTGTTTACAAGCTTCTTGTACAAAACTTCATTCTCTCCTCTTCTCCTCACTCCTTCCATTTGATTAAAGTTGAGTTTTTGGAACCCATATGGAACCAAAAACAAGAGACTTTAATCCCCAAAAGGTAGAAAAGCCTATGAAACATCAAGGACACAGATCCAAGTCACGTTATGGAGTGCCGTCGACGTCGAGAAAAATTGGGTGTTCAAAACTGAGTGTTTTTTATCCAAAGTATGGCTATGGTTGTGTAGATCTTAAAGAAACAATTCCAACAACACTTAGAACGTGTCAAACGGAGTTCGGATGAGGGAGAAACGAAGGAAAGAAGTTGGCTAGTCGCTTCTCGCCACCGCTACTTGACTCATAATTTGATCACTGAAAAAGCCATTTCCAGATCAAATAAAAGCCAGGGATTTGTAGTTCGTTTAACGACGATTCCAACGACATCAAGAACATAAAAACTGGAGCTAAAATGATGAATATATGGCCTTCCGAAGTTGATGGGTTGCAATGACCAGCCGACCTCCAGCCGAGTCAAGTTGACTAGGCTAGAGGTAGAAGATGATGCCTGCCACATCATCAGGCAATCAAACCACGTAGTGCCAGTTAGAGGGAGCCATATCAGTGTCCATATACATGTCAGTATCGGTCAACATGGGGCCACGCCATCCGTTGACAAGCCACGTTGACTGTAACCCGCTGCCTTAATTAGCGTAATTAAGATTTGATAACGCATAGTAAAAAATGATAAAGACTATCGAATAGATCAAAACTCATTAAAACACCCACTAAGTAGTAGGAACTTTACAAAATATTCAAAACTTCTTTCCTATTCTGGTCTCAAGTTCAATTATCGAATATAATCACATGTGTAGTTAATTTACATTTATTCATATCAGAATATCTAATAGCAATCCCGACAACCCCCGGGTTCCATTCATTCACTCCAAGGTTTACCATTCCCATATAGGATATTACACAACTATATTCAACTACTAATTACAACCCAAAAATAATTTACAAGACCTCTGTTCAATATGATTAACCAACATATCCAAAAGAAAACGTCCCTACAGGGTTCTAACCACTCCGGGTAGTGCGCTTCTCCTTGGAGCCACTCGCCCTGTCTGAAAGGTTAGTTAAAGGAAAGAATGAGATTCAAGAGAATCCTAGTAGTAACAAAACATTTATACCACACATAGGCACATAGCATGTAAGCAAATCATCATACAGCAGCAGCAGTAGCAGCACAAACCACACTCCACCCTCATCCCCTTTCTCCGCCGGGAAGGCACACTATCCTAACCCGAACCATTGTTAGCTACTCAGAGACTGTTAGCGTGGCAGTGCATACATATAGCCTTATAGCTCATATAGCTATCCGGCTTCCACAAATGGCCCGTCGGCCTTCACAAATAGCCTTTCGGCCTACAATTAGCCTTTCGGCCCACATAATCACATATATCACACCTCATCCTCATCCCCTTTCTCCGCCAGGAAGTCACACAACCCTTACCCGATCTGTTGTTAGCTACTCGGGACTATTGGTATGACGGTGTTTACGCATATACACAAATTTCGCAGCATACGATTCATCACAAATCAATGATATAACACACATACAATGCATCATATATGATATAAAAGAAAAGTCACTACCTCGTTCCTTCCTGATGTTTACTGGCTCAGTGGGCTCACGAGGACGGCAGATATCAAATCCTATAAACCAAAATAGGGACAATAGGTCAATATCTTTTCCAAGTTTCAAAATTTCGTAATACTTTAAGTTGGTATTCATATGAACTCTTTAGGTGGCCATATAGGCCTAAACATATCCCCAAAGGGTTGGAAGAAACTACCTAGAAGATACCTTTTTCGGATACAAAACACCAATTTTGGGCTGCCTCACTCGAGTGACAACCACCTCACTCGAGTGATGCCCTCATTTGTGATTGAGTCCCAGAGAGTAAAACACAGAAAGTGTTTGCCCGAGAGCAAATCCTCAAAATATCTCTTACACTCACTCGAGCACAAGAAGCTGCACTCGAGCAATGACTTCAAGTGCACTCAAGCACCAAGAAGTGCAACACCAAGAGTGTTTGCCTGAGAGCACAGACCACTTCCAGGTAAGACCTCACTCAAGTATGCCCATGCTCACTCGAGCAGGATCATATCTCACTTGCAAGTAAGGAAGTGTGCTCGCGGTTTCTGCCTAAAGACTTAACCAAAATTCCCAGAATTTCATGTCGTGCTCGAGTGAGATCCTCCCTCACTCGAGTTATGCCTATTAGATGCTAAATCGCAGCAACTGATATGGTTTTCCAGAATTGACCAATTTGCTACCAATGGTCCTAAAACTTGTACCAATACTCATGCCCATCCAAAAAGTCATAAAAGATCAATTGGCAAACTCAAAACTACCAAAATCTTACCACCATAATGTAACCCCCTCAGTAATTATATCTGAAATACACGATTAAAATGAAATAGAGACCAATAATAATCAAATAAAATTTACTAACCCATCACATGATGGGATTTTCAAAAAATACCTTTCGAAATCATTTATAAACTTGGTCTCATATTCACATTTCGAATACAATTACTACGCGAAGATAAATCACATTCATATAAATATCAGAGTGCACAACATAATCATCCTGGCAATCTCGGGTACATACCTTCGCTAAAGATATATAGGGCACAATTGCCCATTACAATTCTTCAAATGGGGATTACACAATCTCATCTCGAATGAGTCCTGCCGCTCCCTCCACGAGCCACTTGCCCTGTCTGAATTGTTGGTAAGGGAGGGTGAGATTCGAGAGAATCTCAGTAGGGAAACATTATCAATATGCAGGCAAGATAAGTGTTTAATGCATGACATGCTTGCATCACATAACTCATGCACACATACAATGACAAATCTATAAGCTCAATGCTTCGAACGATACACATATGGCCATAGCATATATTGAAACATAGCTTCAAATCATTCATACATGTTCCACATAATCAAGCAAAGCAATAACATGCATCAACACATTAATACAGTTATCAGAGCATGCAGGAGAGATAAGTTCCCTACCTCCAGTCCTTTCTCCTCGATTTGCGTGTCAGCAACTCGGGGCTTCACATTCGATCCTACAATGTCAAATGTACTATTTAGACACTTCCATAGTGTTTCTGTGGGTCATATGAAGCTATATTGAAAATTTGCTAAAATGCCCCCGGGGACCCGGTCTGGCCCCACCGTACCCGGTCCGACTGTACTTTTCCTGAAATTTTGACATGGGCTATTCTAACATATTTTTGCCCAAGGAATCCATTTCCGGACTCGGAATTATCAAATTCAATTTCAATTTACAAATTTACCCTTGGCAGCCCCACTTTAAGGGTTTCAAGGGCGTTTTCGTAATTATGCTTTTTCGGCCTTTTCCGAAAAAGTGACCAACTGTAACCCCACCTAATTTTCACTCCTGAACTCAATGGAATCATCAAATCATTGAAAATCCATCTCTAACCCCTCCAAACCAGGCTTGGCCGAAATTCTCAATTCCCCGGGAAAAATTGGGGTTTTTCGGTTTCAGCTCCGTAAACGCGTTCCTTTCTACTCCTAACCACTTTATTGACTATTCCATTAGGTTGCAACCACCATTTAGTACCAATTTGGGCAGCATAACAGCCCCACATACCCATTTCCGAAAATTAAAACCAATGGCAATCCGGCGAAATTTCACCGATTAAATTGCCCACAGCAGCTAGAATAGTCAATATACAAGAGTTTGGAAGTTACCTCAAGCTCCCACTAGCTTTTCTCAAAGATGGCTGAAAACCCTAACTTTCAAAACACCAAATTTGAGCTTTCCAAACCTTAAAGACTAAAGAGGAGTAGTTTAGAGTCGGAGTTATACGCGCTAGGAGCGAAATCGTCGGAGAAATCGGCTTACCTTGTGATTTTTCTTCTCTTTCTCTCTCTAAACTCTCTCAACTTTCTCACACTATGTTCAGGTGCTGTGCGTGAATGAGCAGCTGAAGATGATGAGAAGATGTTTTAATTTCATGCTTATGTCATCTTGCCTTTTGATGATGTCATAATTCCCAAAATTGGCATTTTCGGATTTTCTGGCAGATTTTCTGCCCAAACTTTGAAAAATCATAACTAATTCTAGAAAAATAGAAATGAGGTGATTCCAAAGCCAAATGAAAGATATTTAAGTCCTCTTCATAGGAAAAATATTGACCATTACTAAAAATCACCACAAAATTCCAGAATTACATAAAACTCATCACTGCCCCAAAACAGAGTTCAGTTTCCATCCCAAACTTTGGACAGTCATATCTCCTAGTTCACAAAACGAAATGGCACAAATTATATGTCCATTTTGAAGCTTGAGATGTGAAATATAAGACTGGAAAGTTTCATAATTTTATCACATCATTTGCCTAGTAAAATCGTCCACACGAGAAGACTGCCCAGACAGAATTCACACTGGACAGCATTTCCAATTTTTTGCAACCAATGTGTCCAATCCAATTTAAATCAATTCCAATGATTAAATACCACAACATGACATCATTTCCATCACAATACCCCATTCAATTCTTCCCTCTATTCTAAGTCAATTTGGATGTTGATCCACAATTGAACTCAAATACAGGGTTTGGGCGTTTCTCGTAACACAAGCGACTACAATCCACTTTATATTCTCTAAAAGAGTTCATTAATCACTAACCACGTCCACTTTTGTAGTCATTAACCCCTAATCACAATTTGGGATCTTGCTAAACCGGGGCTTAGCAATCCACTAATCTCAGGCTTATTCTCTAGCCTCGAGTCTCAAAATTTGGGGTATTACACATAACACATTCAACACCTCTAATCACCTTGCAATCAATTTCACCCAATAACCAAACTTCTTCTTTTCAAATCCAAACCAAAACCATTTACACTCATACACTATTTGACATCTATCCCACCACATTACATTACTTAATTCATATCTTCTAAAATCACAAGAAATCAGGGCAAAAATCCAAAATTTACCAAAATCAAACCAATGGCCAAAACAATCATACCAAAATGCACTAAATGATTACCTCTTTAACTTGGTAAGATCAAATCTCTATTTTACCAACTTTCAAATTTGTGAGAACTCCAAACCACCACCTTTCATAATTCTGAAAACATAGCAAGGAAGCTCTCAACCTCTTGAAAAAATTTATTGAAGAGGCTTTAAGCATACAAAAACAATAACTCACCCAAAAGCAAGTTTTTCTCTTTCTTGGTTCAGCTGCACTGAATGGAGAGAATGGAGAGAGAAAAATGAGATATTGATGAAATGCAGATTTTCCATACTCCCCATGCACTTAGCCGACTTGAGAGGGAGAGAGGACGAGTTTAAAAATGTTGACTTCATCCATGGTCCTCAAGATGCCACTTGTCAACATCTTGAGCTTCCTTCTATGGTTTCATATACTCTCATACACACTTGATTCCACCTCCTGTTCTTTCAATCCTAGCCATTGATCTTGATTACTAAGGAGTTTCCTCTCCTGTAACTGACCAATCGATCAATAAATTTACCATTTTACCCTTGATTTCCATGACACATCTATCATCATCTATCAAACACATTTTACATCACAATATACAATTTACTTCAAAAGTGCTTAATTATTATTAATTACATCACTTTGAAGTTATTAACCCTTAATTACAATTTGGGATATTACATTGACCCTGCCATGTCAGCGATTTGTGGTTGACTAGTCAACGGTCAACCATTGCCCATTGATTTTTTAAAAAATCAGAAAATTGATAAAAGGCATGTGGGGCCCACAAGGGCCAATGTTTGATACGTAGTTGGTACCGTCGGAGAGAAGACAACACGTGGAGTCTGGGAAGCCGGTACGTGACGCTAGCTGGTGGGCATAAGGCAGTGCATGGAATGCACGCGCCTCTACTGAGAGTGGGCCTTGTTGGATTTTTCCAATTTATCAAGATTTGTGTTTTGAATTATACACCTTCTAATGGCATGTGGGACCTCCAATTGAGACGTGGTTGTTCCTAAAAATCCCTAAATTTGAGAGCTTCAGTTTGATATATAATTTGCATATATTTGAAGCATATTTGGATCTGATTTAAGTCAAAAAGGTGTTTACATGCACTTAAAGATTTCCAAAAATGTCTAAATTGATTCTATTGTTTTTTGGATAAATTGGTTTACTTGTTAAGAGTATTTCAGCTGGAATATAAGGTTAATGCTAAAAGATTCTTTAAACTGAGAAATTATTCAAATGAGTTTTTGAATACAAGGCTCCATTTAACCTTGACTCAAAATTCTTAGAGATAAAACCTGAAAATTGTAACAAATTTAAATTATTAGATAATAACAAGTCTTCCCATGCTTCTAAACATATTGAATTAGTTGGAATTGAAGCAGTGGCTTCTAAGTCAACCCTTTATCAGAAATGTTGTGACAAAGGACAAAATAGAGAGAGATTCAAGAATCATCTCATCAAGTTGGAGGTGTAATGCCCCAAATTTTGATTAAGGGTTAATGACAATAATTGAGAATGATTTCTAAATTAAATCTGAATTATTATGTGTCTTGTGGCAAATTTTGATAACCGTGCCATAATCAGTGGAAATTTAAAGAATGGAAATTATCGGGTAATTCGTCAGTGATTAATGAAGAAATTAATTACTAACTAAGAAGGAATGGGATATGTAACTAAATGGCTAATGGAGTAGTTAGAGTGACTAATTGGTTACTTATTTAAGGAGAATCAATGGAGATGAGACATGTGGCAAGCTTATGAAAAGAGAGGGTATGGGATGAGACAAATAGCATTTTTTATGTTTTTCTCTCTCTTCCTCTCCCTTGGTTTTCGCCAAGGTTCTGAAACCCAGACCGGTCACTAAACCGGTCGGGGTACTGGGTTAAGGGTTAGTGGGTCAGATCAGAGTCAAACCGGAGCTAAACCGGTGAGGAAGGGAAAATTTTAGAACTATTTATATGAAAATTTGAATAAAATATTAAAAATAATTTAAAAAACTAGTCAAACCGTGAGAAAACCAGTCAAACCGCCTGAAACCTAGTCGAACTGGGGTTAGTAGCCAAACCGAACCGGTCAGACCACCGGTCCAACAGTTTCATGGTCGGACCGTCCGGTCCGGTCCGAGCTTGAAAACACTGGTTTTCGCTGAAGAAGTATGGGCATGGGAGTAAGATGATTTTCTTCATCTTCTTTACTCTTCTCTCTCTCTTTCCTTCCTCCATTTTTTTCATCTGCCATGGTTGCCAAGTGAGAGAAAGAAAAGCTTGTGATTAAGGTAAGTAAATGACCTCTATTGATCAAACTCTTTTCTATAAAGTTATTCCTTGAGTTAAGAGCTTTATTTTCACGCTTATAGTTTTCCATTTGGTGTTGGTTTGAGCTTTCAAGAATTTTGGAGGTTGGAGAATCAAGAGGCTCCTTTGAAAAAGTTTTGGAGGTTGGAGAATCAAGAGGCTCCTTTAAAGAAACCTTTCTATCTAAGTTTTGGGCCAAATGCTTTAGCTTTGAAATTCTGGAAGTTATTGCCCCATTTTAAAAAATAAGGGTCATTGGGTATTTGGCAAGTTATTGGTAGGTTTGGAATGTATGTGGATAGATAGAAAGGAATTGGGATTGAATGATTGAGTTTGGTGATTTTGGAATTTTAGTATTTAATGTTGAACAAAACTAAAGCATGGTAATGGAGTACGATTTTGGTGGTTTTGACATTTCCATTGGATTCCTTGAGCAATTTTGTGTGGGAATAGCTTTGGTTGAAGTTTTGGGTTCATTGGGAACTCTTGGAAAATTCTGGAGAATACTGTTAGTGTTTCTGCGTTTTCTGGTTTCTGATATGTGTCACTCGAGTGAGTCAGTCAAATTCCTCATTTTCCCTTCAGTTTCTGCGTTGCACTTCTGTGAAGGGGGTAAAAGTGTTGCCTCACTTGCAAGTGTGGTGGGTTCTCACCCGAGTGAGATTCCTCTCACTCGAGTACTGGTGTATTTGACACCCAGAACTTGCCTCTCAGGTTGTCACTCGCGGCCAAGTTTCAAGAGTGAGCCTTAACACTTGCAAGTTTTAAGTCTTCACTCAAGTGACGAGTTCCATACTCGAGTGCCCTTCCCTTTGAAATTTCCATTGCTCTCAGGTTCTCACTTTCTACACCTTACTTCCTAGGACTCGAGTGAGCATTTGGTGTTACTTGAGTGTTACCTTCTGTGATCAAGTGTTCTCGTCTTCTGAAAGTTCTTGTGCTCTCGGGTATTCACTTGCTGTTCTTCACTCTCTAGTACCCGAGTGCAGACCGTGCCATCACTCGAGTAAGGCCGTCTTCACTCTAGTGCCAGTACCCCATCACTCGAGTGAGGCCATCTTCACTCGAGTGAAGCAGTGAAAAATATTTGTGTTTGTGCGTCCAAAAGGGGATCTTTGGGATAGTTCTTCCAACCCTTTAGGGCTATTGTTAGGGATATTTAAAAGTACTTAAGGGACATTAATGATGACCAATTTAAGTGTTGTGAAGTTATTGAGTATTGGAATAAGTGATAACGCGTCGTCCTTAATTTTGACTTTAGGATTAGATATTTGCCTGGAACGTAAAAGGCCCGTGCCTGCTCAAGAGCGGAAAGACCAAGGTAGTGACACTTTATCCTATATCATGTGTAATTCAATGCTTGTTTGTATTAATCATTGAATGAGCGAGGGGACGTGGCAAAAGCCTGGCCTTGAATATTGTTGAGAGGACGTGGTGAAAGCTCGGCCTTAGATATTGTTGAGGGGACGTGGCAAGAGCCCGGCCTTGAATATTGTTGAGGGGACGTGGCGAGAGCCTGGCCTTGAATATTGATATGCTACATTGTGATATATGCTTACTTGTTTTATTTAATTATGTATCATATACGTGAACTATTGCTACTGGGATTCTTTTGAATCTTACTCTTTCTAAATAACATTTTTAGATAGGGAAAGTCGATAGAGATGCAAACAAGTGAGCAAGGATGACAAAGACTGCCGATGGTAGTCTTAGCTAGATTCTTTTGGTTTTTGGATTGATTATCATTTTGGAAGAATGTATATATATTTGACCATAGAGTAGTGATGTTGTGTAATCCCCTGTATGGGAAACTGAGATAGGCAATGATGCCTTACAAACTCATGGATTAATGTTAGTATCCCAGGTGAATGTCAGGAATTTTGTTTATACTCTGATATTGTATATGTGACAAACCGAATAGGCATGTTGTTTTTATGAATGAATGAATGGAGATCTACTTGTACAGATTTTTGTAAAAAGTTTTAATTACTCTTGATCTCTTATTCAATTATAAAATGAATTTAAACTCTAATCATGGCCTTGTTGAGTGACGGGGGTTATAGGAGGTATGCTGCAAATACATACAAGTCAGTGGATGTAAATATGGCTAATAGGATCTTGACATTGTAGCTCAATGCTACATGAGTTTTTATGGTCAAAAGGACCTATGAGAGAGAGAACCTAGTTAATAGACATCAATATGAGACAAATTTTTTTACAAATTTTGAATGTTCTTTCTTTATTGAATTTTTGATTAAATTCTATGTTTTTTTGGAATTGAATTAAGCATATTCTCTTCTTTTCATGAACATTCATATTGTTGTATATAGATGATATTATGTTATTATAACTGCTTTAATTGAGTGGGAGCTTCTGGAATGTATCTAGAAATCCAAAGGGGAATGTGTTTAATAAGGCTATGGTTAAAAGGATGATGAGCTAACTAGCATGATTGAGATGGAAGTCAACATAGTTGTCTTCTGAACATGAAACTAGTGAACTTATTATCTAATTATCCTATGTTTTATTTGAACAAAAGAATATGATTTGCATACCTTAATCGTCTAAGTAACCAAATTATGACCAAGTCTTATGAAGACAAGCTCAAGAAGTTAGAAACTCTCAAATCTATTGCATTTAGGAAGAATAAGATGTCAAGAACATCCTACAAACTAGTCATCATCATCTAAAGGCTGAAGCAACCAAAGGATACAAAAAGTTTATGCTATAAAGCATAGAAATAACAAGATTGCTCATATTTATGATGATACGAGCAATATAACTTTATTCAAGCTGTATGGATAGTGTTGGGAGATAGTGGAATTGATTATCTTTTTCCTTAAAGTTAAAACTAAGACAAGTTTTAACACAGTGTACTCAGTCCTAACATATCGTTTACGCAACACTTGAGGCAAATGTCAAATAAAGAAGTTCTGACAAATAAAATGCCAAGTCCATTTTAACAAACAACAAGTATAAGTTGTGATAAGATGGCTCCCAATGAGTGGGAGTAAGCCATGTCTCCCAGTGAGTGGGAGTAAGCCACATCTTCCAGTGAGTGGGTATATACGAAAGAAAATACTACCCCTGATATGCATATTGTGACCTTCGGCAATGTGATTCATCACATTGAACTTGAAAAACTAAAGGAACTAAGATCTATCAATCAGACGAACTTAGCTAAAGAGTGGGAGGATTCACCTTCTAAGCCTAAGGGCAAGAAACCTATGAGGTAAACTTGATCTAAAGAAGGTCAATGGTTTCTATAAAGAGGAAAGGCTACATTAATAATCCTTTAGGGTGTGTTTGGTTTGAGGGGAGGGGAGGGAGAGGAAAGGGGGTAAATTACAATTTTGGACGAGAAACTCAAAATTTACCTCCTCATTCTTTTAAATTTTAGATTCTCGCCCAAAATTTACCCTCATTCCTTTTAAATTTTGGGTCCTCGCCCAAAATTTAAATACCTTCAACCTAAAAAGGTAGTTTACCCTCCCCTCCCCTCAAACCAAACACACCCTAAGGAATGTAGAAGAAACAATCCACATAAGTAGTAGATGTTTCACAAAAGCATATAGCTTCATGTAGGATGCAAAGCAAGAAAAGAGAAAGAATTAAAGGATTGACACTTGCACATTAACTCTGTATAGATAAACCACCTTGATTCACTCCATGCAATTGCACCCGACAAAATTACATCTTTGTTATCTCTTTAGATAGAGATCGATGGGATTGTGACTCTCAAATCCTTTGTTGGATTTGATGTTTCCTTTTGGGGATAATAATTACATTTCTTGCTATATGCACACATTGATCAAAAGAAACGATCAAAATAGCAAAAGAGAATGTGCTAAATAACGTATGCTAAAGGGTTAATATCCTTATAAGTAGTTAATGACTTAGTTTAACTGGCAAGAAAGACAAGAAAATATTTTGAGAAGATATCCTCTGTAATTGGCAAACTATGATGTCTGTGAACCAATGAACTTGAGGGAAAACACAGAGCTTGGTGTTTTATTAACGTTATGGATGTTTACTCGAAATACGGTTATGTTTACTGATTTTAGGCAAGTGTGAAGCTATTAGATAATAGCTAAATCTAGTCAGGAATAAGTTAAACTAAAAGGATAAGACTTTTTGAACTAACAAGGGTTAAGAACACCCATATGATCAGTTCAAGATGCTCTGTGTACAAAGGGATTGTTAGGAAACTATCAATACCTAGAACCCTTCAACATAATAGAGTTGTTGAAATAGAGAGATAGACCTCTCCTTGACATAATTGAATAAATAATGGCATAAGTGAAATTATCAGCCATATGTTGGTATGTAAACTCATAATTATTATCTTTACACTTAACCAAATGCCTCTATGTCAATCATGACCTTATCCTATGAATTATGGATAGGCCTTAGAATAGGCCCAAGCTTGTTAAGACCATAAGGGTCAACAACTTCATATCCATAATTTTTCCCATGAGTGAGGAAGATTAGGCCATGGTATCGCTTTGTTAGATGACCTGAGAATTTGACCAGACACTTCTTCACTAGTGAAAATGATGGCGACTCAATGACTGAGAGAGAACCGAGGGACGCAACATTCATAAAACTCAAATTTCCAACAGGATATGAGCATTAATCATACTGAATCTCTCTAAGAGGTTAACAGTAACAAGGAATAACCAAGTGTTCATAAGTTCATTGATTTGAGTTGTAACCCCTATACTTAAATAGGCCGTAATTAGTGTTTAAACATGTTTTATAATTGAATAAGAGATCAAGGATAATTTAAAACTTTTTACAAAACTCGTATAATACGATCTCCATTCATTTTTAAATAAAAACATTTGGCCTATTCGATTTGTCACATACACAATATCAGAGTGTTAACAAATTTCCCGACATTCACCCGAGATATATTTGATAACGAAAGGCTTTTATAGGGCATCTTTGCCCATCTTAGTTTCCCATACTGGGGATTACACAACAACCACAATTCTATAGTCAACATATTTATACAATCATCCAAAATGATAACCGAAAACTGAAAGCTAAGACTACCGCTGGCAATCCTAATCGCCCTTATTCACTTGCTTGTCCCTTGACCTGCTTGCCCTGGCTAGAATGGTTAATTGGAAAGAGTGAGATTCAAAAGAATCCCAGTAGAAACATTTCACGTATATGATGCATAATTAAATAAAGCATGTAAGTATATATCACAATTCAGCAATGTCAGCATTCAAAGCCGGGCTACCCGCCATGACTCAATCATTCTTACAAGGCTGAGCTGACCGCTACAGACCCAAACAACAACATTCAAGGTTTATTGTCATGCCCCATAATCCCAGCACCCCGTAGGCATGGTCCTCCACGATCAGTTGATCCCCCTATGTGGCCGCAGGTCACAACTCACAAGGATTCAAGGTTGGGCTACCCACCACAAACACAATCAGTAACAGCAGCATTCAATGATAAATACACATAAGCAATGAATCAAACATTATATAAGAGAAAGTGTCACTACCTTATTCTTTCCGTTCTTTTTCAGGAGTAGGCCTTCTACGTTCCGGGCAAATATCAAATCCTATAATCATAATTAAGGACGACAGGTTATCACTTATCCCAATATTCAAATTACTTCAAAAACACTTGATTTGGTTATCATTAAAGTCCCTTGGGTGGCTACTAGAAGCCCAAACAACTACCTAAAGGGTTGGGAACTACCATCTTAAAGACCACCTTCTTAGTGTGCATCGTAAAACGTGCTGCTAACGGCTTCCAACTAGGTCCTAAAATATTAAATATACAAGAAATAGGTCATAACCTATCCAAGTATCATTTTATACTCCTCCATAGTGTTTCTTGTGGTTATATTAGTCTATGGTGAAAATTTACCAAAATGCCCCCGAGACCCCAGCCCAACCCCGCCCTACCCAGCCCGATGGCACGTTCTCCCAAAATTTTGACTAGGGCTATCCTGATGTATTTTCCCCCAAGGAATTTCGGGCTCATAATCATCAAATTCACTGTCAAATTACGAAAGTACCCTTGACAGCCCCGATTTAGGGTTTTAGGGGCGTTTTTGTAATTATACTTTTTCAGCCTTTTCCAAAAAAGTGACCAGCTGTAACCCCACTTATTTTTGCCTACTGAATCCAATAGAACCATCTATTTCATGAAAATCCAGCTCCTACCCCTCATAACAGTGCTGGCCAAAAGTTTAGGCAAAAATTGGAAAAATTAGACATTTGTGTTTTAGCTTCAAAAAAATCATAACTAATTCTAGAAAAATAAAAATGAGGTGATCCCAAAGCATATTGAAAGATATTTAAGTCCTATACACAGGAAAAATATGAATCAAGGCTGTCCATAACCACAAAAATATAGAATTACACGAAATCCCATACTGCTCCAGAATTGCTTCTAGTTTCAACCCCAAACTTTGGAAAATCATAACTCCTAGCTCATGAATCGAAATGATATGAATTATATGTCCGTTTTGAAGCTTAGAATGTGAAATTTAAGACTGGAAAGTTTCATAATTTTTTATCACCATTTACCTATTCAAAAGGTCCTTACAAACTGACTTCCTGCACAAGGTTTTCACTAACCAAAACTTGCAATTTTTAAACTTAAGTTTCCAATGGACCAAAATTCACATCCAACACTACTCCCACACAATTTTTCACAAGAAAACCAATGGAAACATCAAAACAACCAAATTCCCACTCCATCTATATGTTCTATTTTTGGCATATATTCAAAACAAAATCCAAAATTGCCAAACTTGACATTTAAGCTTCAATTCAATTCTGGGTGTGTTTGGAACAGCGATTGGTAATTGGGCTTGTTTCAATTGAGCTTGTTGTAATATTACTTTTGGTAAAAGTTAAATTGTGTAATGTGATTTATGTTTGGACTGGCGATTGTCAATTGGGCTTTTGTAAAAATAAAACTTGTTTGGATTAGCTTAAGCATAAGGGCTTTTGTGATAATGGTAAGAGAGAGAGGTTGGAAAAATATTTTAAAAATCAAGTAATTACTTTAAAATATTAGGCGCTACTGGAAAAATATTTTAGAGTTGGTGGAAATCAATAAATCAGTATTCTAAGTTTTGAGTGCTCTTTACTACTAAAAAAAATACATTAAAGGTAAAATTTTAGTCGGTCTCCTAAGACTGGGTATAATTGAAAGAATATTTTAAAGGGTTAAAAGCATAAAAAATATTTTAAAGTAATTTTTGGAGCTGAAAAAATACATTAATGGTAAAATTACAATCAGTATGATAACACATTGGGTACAATTGGAAAAATATTTTAAGAGGTTAAAAGCACCGAAAAATATTTTAAATTAATTTTTGTAGCTGAAAAAATATATTAAAGATAAAATTGCAATCAATTTGATAACACACTAGATACAACTGAAAAAATATTTTGATTGCAGGCAAGAGAGAGAGAGAGAGAGAAAATATCCACCCTTAATTGTAATTGCAGGAGAGAGAGAGAAAAGAAAACAAAATGTGGGATCATGGGATATATTTCAATTGAGCTTTTGATAAAAGCTCCAACATTGAGCTTTACCCAATCTTATGTGAATAGTGTTCAATTTGCCAAAAGCCCAATTGCTCATTTTGTCAACCAAACATGCACTTTTTTTTTCTCAACCACCTATTAAGCTTAAGGCTAAAATAAGCCCAATTGACCCCTCCAATTGGGGCTCCAAACATATACTCTATCTATCCAAAATACATCTCAAAGTATCATATTCATGACCACAACAACTCAAACAAACCAAGACCCTAATTTTCAAAAATAGAGCAATATTCAAAAATTCCAAAACTTAACCAAATGGCCACAAAACCTATATCAAAGTATTCAACTCACTCACCTCTTTAACTTTCTCAAAGGAGTTCCTTGCTTCTCCAAACTCTAGATTTCCTTGAGTGATCAAAACACCACCAATGGAAAATCTAAAACCATAGAATCAAATCTCTCAACACAAGGAGGAAGATTGAAGAAGAGAGTTTTTTCATTAGAGGTCATTTGGAGGGTCAAAATGCTTACCTTTTATAAGAGCTCTTCTTCTTTCTTTGGTCTTCAATAGCAGCGAAAATGGGGGCGAGAATGAGAGAGAAATGAGTGAGATAGAAGTGTGAGGAAGGAGATGAAATAAGTGCACTCCTCATGCCCATACCATTTCAGCCGAATTCAAGGGAGGAAGAGAGAAGAAAAATAATAAATGATTATGGGTTTTGACTGTTCTTAACAACTCTCTCTTCATACCAACTCTCTTATCCTCTTAACTTGCCACTTGTCTCATTTTCATTGGCTCTCATAAAGTAAGTAACTAATTAGTTACTTTAACTACTCCATTAGATATTTAGTTACCCCTTCTCATTTCTCTTAGTTAGTAATTAATTTCTCCATTAATCACTAACTAATTAGCAGATAATTTTCCATTCTTTCAATTTTTCCACTAATTATGAAATATTTACTTAAATTGCCACATAACACATAATTAAATTCTTTTCCTTCTTCCATGTGCCATCTACCCCTATTTTAGCTCCCAAAATTACTTTGTCATATAATTATGCTAAAATATAGGGTGTTGAGCCTTTCCAAAAATTAATTCGGGTCTCATATCAACTTTAATTCACAACAACATTCTCAATAATTGTCATTAGCCCTTAATCAAAATTTGGGAGCATTACATGAGTGGGAGGGTTGAAACCATTTTCACAATGAAAGAGGTAAGAGGTAAGTTACGACAGGATTACATTACCCATACATAGGAAAAGAATCCTATGAAATCCACCTTGGAGTAAATTGTTGTAACGCCCCAAATTTTAATTAAGGGCTAATGTTGATTATTGAGAATGTAATTGTGAATTAGAGTGGATTATTCTGTGTTTTGTGGCATTTTAATTAATGTGCCAAAAATAAAGGAGAAATTAAAAGAAAGGAATTACTGGCTTTAAGTTGGTGAGGGGAAATTAATTACTAACTAAGAGAAAATGAAATGTGTGATTAAATGGCTAATGGATGGATTAGATAAGTTAATTGGTGACTTATTGTGTGAGAGACAATAGGAAGAGGACACGTGACAAGTTGGTGTAGTGTGAGGAGTTGAGGAAAAGTCAATGGGTATTATTTTATTTTGTTCTCTCTCTTCTCTTCCCTCATTTCCCACTGCAGAAGCATGGAGGGAGTATTGCCGTCATTTTCTCACCTTCCACACTCATTTCTCTCATTCTCTCTCTCTTCTCTTCTCTCTCCAAAAGCGTCAGCCATTGTTGAAGGAAAGGGAAGGAAGAAAAGCTTCAAAAAGTAAGGGAAATGGCCTCAAATGTTCAAACTCATTTCTTTAAAATTGTTCCTTGAGTGATGATCTTTATTTTGATGGGTGTAGTGTGTCCATTGGTATTGGTTTGTGGCTCCAAGGAATTGTGAAAGTTAGAGGATCAAAAAGCTTCTTTGAAGAAGTTGATAAGGTGAGTTTAAGAGACCTATCTATCTAAGTTTTATGCCAAATGGATTAACTTTGGGTTTCTGGAAATTATTGCCTATTTTCAAAAATAAAGGTTAATAGGGAGTTTGGTATGTTATTGGTATGGAAATGGTATAATTGGAAGGTATATGGATAGATAGGATTGATTGGGGATTGAATGATTGAGTTTAATGATTTTGAAAATTTAGTGTTTAATGTTGCCCAAGATAGGTATTTTGGATTGATTGGGTATAATTGGATTGTTTTAATGGTTTTATTGGATTCCTTGAGTGATTTTGTGTGGGGATAGCTTTGGTTGAAGTTTTGGGTCATTTGGAAACTCTTGGGAAAATTCTGGTGAATGCTGCCATTATTTCTACATTTTCTGGGTTCTGATAAGGTCACTCGAGTGATCTGGGGTTCACTCAAGTGAGGATGAATATCACTCGAGTGAGGTTGGGTTCCACTCGAGTGAGTTAGTGAAATTCTTTGTTTTCCCTTCAGTTTCTGTATTACACTTCTGTGAAAAGGGCGAGAGTGATGCCTCACCTGCGAGTGTGGTGCATTCTCACTCAAGTGAGCCTCCTCTCACTCGAGTGCTGGTGTATTTGACACCAAGAACTTGCCTCTTGGGTTGTCACTCACAGTTGAATGCAAGAGTGTCTCTCAACACTCGCAACAATTCAGTCTCCACTCGAGTGAAAAGTCTCATGCTCGAGTGCTTCTTCCCTCTGAAAACTCTCATTGCTCTCGGGTTCTCACTTCCTGGACTTCACTCTCTAGTGCTCGAGTGAAGCATTTGGCTATCACTCAAGTGAGGTCTTGTGTGCTCGAGTGTCCCTATCTCTAAAAAGTTCTTGTGCTCTTGGGTGCTCACTCGCTATCCCTCACTCTCTGATACCCGAGTGCAGACCGTACCACCACTCGAGTGAGGCCGTCTTCACTGGAGTGTCAGTGCCCCATCACTCGAGTGAGGCCATCTTCACTCGAGTGAAACAGTGAAAAAATGTCAATGTTTGTGCTTCCAAAAGGGGATCCCTGGGGTAGTTCTTCCAACCCTTTAGGGCTTTTATTAGAGGCATATATGAGTACTTAAGAGACAATAATGATAACCAATTTAAGTATTGTGAACGTATTAAGTAATGGACTAAGTGATAACGCATCGTCCTTAATTATGACTTTAGGATTCGATATTTTCCCAGAGCGTAGCAGGCCCGTGCCTACTCAAGAGCGGAAAGATCAAGATAGTAACACTTTTTCCTATATCATATATATTGCATTGCTTGTTTGCATTAGTAATTGGATACAGATACAGTGAGGGGACGTGGTGAAAACCCGGCCTTAAATACAAATACAGTGGGGGCACGTGGCGAAAGCCCGGCCTTGAATACAGATACAGTGAAGGGACGTGGTGAAAGCCCGACCTTGTATATAGTGAAGGGGATGTGGCATTGTGCCCAGCCTCAAATATTGATTGCTGCATTGTGATGTATGCTTACTTTCTTTGTTAATTATGCATCATATACGTAAACTGTTGCTACTGGGATTCTTTAGAATCTCATTCTTTCCAAATAACATTTTTAAACAGGGAAAGTGGATCAAGAAGCAAGCAAGCGTATAAGGGCGACTAGGACTACTGGCGGTAGTCTTAGATAGATACTTTCAGTTTTTTATTGGTTATCATTTTGGACGAATGTATGTATTGAATAGATTATAGAATTATAGTTTTATGTAATCCCCGGTATGGGAGCTGAGATAGGCAATGATGTCCTATACAAACTCTTGGATTAATGTTATTATCCCGGATGAATGTCGGAAATTGTGCTCATACTCTGATATTATACATGTAACAGACCGAACAGGCCTAATGATTTTATGAACAAATGAATGGAGATCTAT
Source organism: Inga leiocalycina (assembly GCA_963242795.1). Taxonomy (NCBI): domain Eukaryota; kingdom Viridiplantae; phylum Streptophyta; class Magnoliopsida; order Fabales; family Fabaceae; genus Inga; species Inga leiocalycina. The sequence continues at coordinate 20,193,763 of OY725329.1, read as the reverse complement.
TTATATAGGTGTTTTAAAATTTTTTTAATTATTTCGGATCTCTTATTCAATTATGAAATGCATTTAAACACTAATCCTGGCCTTGATTGTAAGAGGCAAGCTTCACCCAAGAGGGGGTGAATTGGGTGATGTTATAAATTTTTCGCTTGATGTGGTGATATGAAAAATATAGTAGATAGAGTAGAGTTGAGAAGATTTGAACACAGAGAGTTATACTGGTTCGGCCTAACAACCAGGCCTACGTCCAGTCCTCAGAGATCAAAACCTACTGAGATTTTTACTATACCTCCAAGATTCAATGGGCTCTCAGAACGCCACAAAACAACAATCGTCCTTGAACGGACTACGAGCAGAAATATTCTCTCAACAAGAAACTTCTCTCCCCCTTACAACAAGTCTTACGTGCAGAAAAATAACCTATGACTCTTCTCACTTGCTTATGTATACAAGACTTATGAGCAGCAACGTTCTCTCCTGCTTACACCACTGTAAGTCTTACGAGCAGCAACGTTCTCTTCTGCTTGTATCTTATAAGGCTTATGAGTGGAAGACACAACCAAGGTATTCTCTCTACTGCTTCTCTCGTAAGGAAAAACTACCCTCTCAAGGTCCCAATACCTTGAGATCAAATAAACATAGAATTTTGAATTGTATGAAGACTCTCTTACAGAGGAGATGAATAAACACTGAAGATCAATGTGTATACAGAGAAAAATGATGAATAACAGAGACTTGGAATTAGCTTGTGAATTCTTGTGCTACGTTGTTCTATTCGTTCTCCTTGAATCTCTGTATATATAGTTGCTTCAGTTTTTGCCCGTTTGGAAAATCATCATTAGAGGAGCTGGACATTTGCAACTGTAGAAGAACACGCGCATGTTTGAATAATCTAAATGTGGTAGGTGCGAACGTGTTTGTAATCATGTTGTCTGCCGTTGTTTGACTTTTCTCCGTAACAACCAATTTCAAACGTTCATCTTCCTGTATTATACTTTTAAAAACAATCAAAACAATGTTAAATAATGATAATAAGTAATGATGATATGAATAAATAACAATAAACCATATTCGGAATGAACGTTGTGAGACTTAGCATTTTCGGTGGTCAAACAGGGCATCACTCGAGCATGAAAGGCTCACTTCGAGTGATCTCCTATTTTCCTTCATATACCTCTGTTATCGGGTTGTGCTTGCATATCATTTTAGAGAGACAAAAACTTCACTCGCGGGTGAAGAGGGGTCTCACTCGAGCACAACTTCCTCTGCTCGAGTGATCCTTCATTTTTAATTGGGAGTGTCTTCTCGGGTCATCACTCGCACACCATTTAGACAAGAGTGAGAATTTGTACTCGCGGGTGATATGGACCCTCACTCGAGCACACATACCTCTGCTCGAGTGAGACGCATATTCTCAAGGAATATGCTCTCAAAACCATCACTTGCATCAGAATTTTAGAGGGATAAAATTATCACTCGCGGGTGATGTGGGCCCTCACTCGAGCACAAAACCTCTGCTCGAGTGAGACGCATATTCTCAAGGAATATGCTCTCAATACCATCACTCGCATCAGATTTGGAGAGGGATAGATTTTACACTTGCAAGCATTGATGTGTCACTCGAGCATATACGGGTGTGCTCGAGCACACTTGCACTACTCTGAATTTCATGACTCTCGGCCAGACACTCGCAGTACCTTGCTCGAGCACAGAATGCTCATGCTCGAGCATTGATGTCTCTGCTCGAGTGAATGATGGAAGCATGCCATTACTTGCTCTCGGCCAAGCACTCGAAGACCCTCACTCGCACATGTGCTCGAGTGAGAATGACTTCTCTGCTCGAGTGCATACCTTAGTGCTCGAGTGATCTCATGAACACAAAGGGAGAATGCCTCTCGGGTACACACTTCCTGGCTTTCTCTCACATCTGCTCGAGCACAGATGAGATCTATGCTCGAGTGCAAACTTCATGCTCGAGCACTCAAGTGCAATTTCACAGCAGATAACAGTAAACTTCAAATATGCATTTGGTAACTTAGAATCTTTTCTTAACCTTCTAAAAACATGTTTTGCACATAATTGACTTATTGTTATCATCAAAACTTGGATCTAACATTGATCATGACGGGGTTTACAATTGTCATCCAGCAAATGACTATAAGGGGATAGATTCCCTAATAGATTTAATGTTCTCTTCATCATTTAGAAGGTGATGATGACTACCTATAAGTGTCTGAAAGACTCTAGAAGCACTTGCAAAGTAACATGCAGGATGATATGGATTTTCTTTCTTTTTTTAAACTAGCCAAGTACATATTTGGGCAATTTGTCACCTAGCCAAGAGGTGATTGGGAACAAGTAAGTTCTCAAATATATTGGGGGCATATAAAACCTAAAACACTTAGTGTCTAAGGGGTACTACAATGGAAGGTTGTTCGTTGTGCGCTTTAACTTTGAACAATTAATTTTAGCTATGACAATAAGCTTAGTCTTGAAATTACATCAAGATGATTTGAAGACCGCTTTCTAATTTGAAAATTTCAAAATTGGATGATGAACTCTACATGAAGGGGCTTAAGGCTTCATAGAAGCAATCACCTAGGTAGTAGTATATGAGGTTTCACAAGGTAAAAGCCTCACCAACTTCGAGATAATCAAAGAACACTACATGAGTGCCAAACAATCTTGAGATTATTCTTGGTGAAGTCATCCTTTGTTAAATGACATATGTCTAGCTGAAACAAGTGTCAAGAGATTTAAAAGAATATGGGATCAAAGAATCCTTAATATACGAGTTGAAAAATCATAGGTTGAACAGATAATATCTTGAATAACAAGGTAAGCGGAGATTACACAAGAAAGATACAGTCTTTTCCACCTAAGACATGTACAAGTGTAATCCTTAGGCATCTTAGTATGCCAAACTGTAAACCCATGGATACCCCTAAAGTCAAGGGTACAAACCTAGAGAGGTTACATATCCTATAAGAAATCCAATATAAACCAAAAGTAGATAGAGTCCTATAGTAAGAATATGATTGGCAACATGAATGTATACATTGGTGTATAAAAGACCAGATGTTTTTTGTAGGACTTGGAAGCTATTTTTGGTCCTGCTGTGAAAAAGATTATGTGAATAACCATGGATTGAGTTGTCAAGGGAACTACTTACCTTTGAAAGGATACTCCAATACAAGGCCTAGGCGAATGATAATGGAGTAAAGAAATATACAATGTATTTCTGTTATCCATGGAATTAGAACACAAAGCGTGTTCTACCATCATTCAAGGTGCCATATGGCTAAAGAAGTTCCTATAAGTAATTTAGAATAAATAGTGGATAGAATGATTCAAACGATAACATCTTATGATGTAGATCCCAAGTATCAAAGCAAGGCAAAACATACATTTGATGTATCTCTATGAGAGACATGCTTTCAGAGAAGGAAAGTAACAATTCAATGACCTTCTGCTAATAGAATGTTGGTAGATCCCCTTACTGAGCCCATAGCTTGATATTCATTAGTCAATGGAGATCTTAGGCACAAATAAAATTTAAGGTCTTGAACTTCTTTTATATGAAGATAAAAGAAATAGTATATATGTTATGAATAAAGACATATAAGGTATACAATTTTGTATGTCATACAAGTTAGAAAAGGTTGGTTTACTCATACAAATGACTGTCTTCCCATCTTTTACAGGGGCATGGGAGCTAAGATGAGCATATGAATTGCATGCTACGGTGAATAGTTTGTGGTGTACATTGATTTCTTTTTCTTTCACCAAACAGACATTAGTTCCAAAATGTACTTAACATCCAAACCAAAACTTTCTTTTTCACAATATCTCTTTCACAATCTCATTTGTGAAAGAGTTCTTTGCTGCCTACAAGTCCGTAATTATGCTTCGATCCATTTTCTGTGTATATACATACATATGGATCTTATCTCAGTTTAACTGAGGCAACTCAAATGCAAAGATTCTTCTTAACCATCTCATGGTGATCATTTACTTGTCTTACCCTCCCATGCCTCTGTAAAACATGGGAAGATAGCCATTCGTATGAATAAACCAACCTCTTTTGACCTGTTCGACATTCAAAATTGCATACCTTATATATGTAATATCCCGATTTGTAATTAGGGCTAATAATTGTGATAATTATTGTAATTATCTTGATTAAGCACTATTATGATCTATGTAATATGAATTTTGGAATAAATACATGTAGTATTTAAGATCAAGGGTTGTGATTCCTTGACCGCGGGTCGGAATCCTATGTGTTGTGATTTGGTGAGCTCTTTAAGGGAGTAAGTGGATGATGACACGTGGCATTGTGTGAGCTATTAGATGAAGCCACAAAAGGACAAAATAGCACTTTTTCCCTTATTCTCTCTCTCTTATTCGGTTGAGTGTGGGTGTGTGGGAGAAAGAGTTGACTTCTTCATCATCATTACCTCCTCCATATCCTATTTTCTCTCTCTTTTCTCTCTCCATTTCGCTGAAGCAAGGGAAGAGGAAGAAGAAAAGCTTGAATCTTGGTAAGAAATGCTCCTCTTTTGCTAAGAACCTCTTCTCTAATATTGTTTGTCTCATAGAGAGCTACATTGTGATGGTTGTAGAACCTTGAAGAGTGTTGATTGTGATTTGAGCCGAAATTGGAAGTTGGGGAATCAAGGTTCTGGATTGGGCAAAGAGAAGAGGTAGGCATTTAGAGCATTTTGATATATTGTTTGTGACTTTTGGCTAAGTTTAGTCAAATCTGGAAATTTGCCCTAAACCTATTTCTAGAAATATGAGGTTTGTTATGGTTGATGATTGGAAATGATTTAGTTTGGAGATATATGAGCATTTGATGTAATTTGGAATGTTAAGAATATGTTAAGGGAATTTGGACATTGTGTATCATAGAGACCTTAGTGTTTGATTGTGGTCAAAATGGTTTTTGGGGTGTTTTTGGTGTTGCCATTGTGTTCCCTAGTTAGTGCTTGGAGTGTAGGAGCATTGGGAAGAGTTTGGGAACCATTTGGGAGTGATTTTGACCATCTGGCGTTTTCTGGTTTTCTGCATTTTTGGTCTCTGATACACATCACTCGAGCAGAGGAAGAACATGCTCGAGTGATGCTTGAGTTTTCCCTTCTGTGCTTCGAGTTCACCTAGGTTTCTATGAAGAATGCTCGAGCACATCACTTTGTGCTCGAGTGAGCGGAGAACATGCTCGAGTGAGCATGGTCTGCTCGAGTGATAGTGGAGGTCCAGAGTGAAGGGTTGCTCTCGGGTCTTCACTCGCGGGCTGGTTGCCAAGAGTGTGCTCTGACACTCGCGGGCATAGCCGTTTCACTCGAGCACTGGGGGTCATGCTCGAGTGAGCTTGTGCCTCTGGTGGGAGTTGTGCTTTTGGGTTCTCACTCGCGAGTAAGGTACTCGAGTGTGCCTTCTCACTCACGGGTGTGAGGAGTGTGCTCGAGTGCATGTGGCTGTGCTCGAGTGATCCAATTCTTGGAGAGCGTTGTGTGCTCTCGGGTCCTCACTTCCAGGACTTCTCTCGCGGGTGCTCGAGTGAGGCATTTGGCCTTGTGCTCAAGTGAGGTTCAGCGTGCTCGAGTGAGCCAGTTCCTGAAAGTTTCTTTGTGCTCTCAGGTGCTCACTCGCAGTCTCACTCTCTCTTGTGCTCGAGTGATGTCCGTACTTGTGCTCGAGTGAGAGCATCTGTGCTCGAGTGAGATGACCAAAAATCAGTGTTTTGCCTTCGAAAAAGGGATCTTTTGGGTAGTTTCTTCCAACCCTTTTGGCATATGTTTAGGCCTATTTTAGTCACCTAAAGAGTCCTAAATGATAACCAACTTAGAATATTATTGAAAAATACATATGGAAAAGAGATTGATTGGTTGTCCCTAATTTGAATAGGATTTGACATTTGTCGTCCTCGTGAGGCCACGGTGCCGGAACCAGTCAGGAAAGATACAGGTAGTGACTCTATCTTTATACCTTATGTTATGTATGATATGCATACTATGTCATTGTTTTTGAAATGGATTTGGTATGCTGCGAGTTTTATGAAAATGTGAAAGCACCGCTATATCAATAGTCCCTGAGTCGCTAACAACGGTTCGGGTGAAGGTCGTATGCCTTCCCGGCGGTAAAAGGGGATGAGGTTAGGGTGTCATATATGTGAATATGTGAAATTGTGGAAGCACTGCTATACCAATAGTCTCTGAGTCGCTAATAACGGTTCGGGTGAAGGTCGTATGCCTTCCCGGCGGTAAAAGGGGATGAGGTTAGAGTGTGATACATGTGTATTTGTGAAGGCCGACGGGCCATTTGTGAAAGCCGAAAGGCTATATGTGAGCCGTGTGGCTATTTGTATGCACTGCCACGCCAATAGTCCCTGAGTCGCTAACAACGGTTCGGGTGAAGGTCGTATGCCTTCCCGGCGGTAAAAGGGGATGAGGGTGGAGTGATTTGTGTTGCTGTATGAGATGAATTGTGTACATATTATGTGATTGCATGTGGTATGAAATAGTTGTTACACGGGGATTCTTTAGAATCTCACTCTTCCAAATGACTAACCTTTTCAGACAGGGCGTGTGGCTCGAAAGGGAAGCGGACAACCAGGAGTAGTTAGGGCTACTCCGAGACTTAGTGGATGTTGGTTATCTTAGTTTTGGATTTGGGATTGCCAAGTGTATATTTAATGTAAATGAATATTTTGGTTATGTAATCCCCATTTTGGGAATTTGTAAACCCAAGTTATATATATAAGTAACCCGGGGTTTGTCAGGATTTTGGTTTCCGCACTTTGATATTTATTATGTACTCTGATTTCTCAAGTAATTATATCCGCCGTGAATGTAAGACCACGAATATATATATGTTTTGAAATGATTTTTAAATACCCCATCTCTTGGATGTGGGACTATAAATTTGTGATTTCATCTTATTGGTCTCTATTTCACTTAAATTTCGTAATCCGGATGTAATTACGGTGAAGGGGTTACAATATATATTTACTCATAACATACATACTATTTCTTTTATCTTTATATAAAAGAAGTTCAAGACCATATATTTTATTTGTGCCTCAAGATCTCCACTAACTCAATGAATATCAAATTACGAGCTCAGAAAGGAGATCTACCAACATTCCATTAGCAGAAGGTCATTGAATTGTTGCTTTCCTTCTCTAAAAGCATATCTCTCATAGAGATACATAAATGTATGTTCTACTTCCTGTGATACTTAGGATCCACATCATAAGATGTTATCATTTGGATCCTTCTATCCACCATTCATTCCTAATTACTCATAGGAACTTCTCTAGCTATATAGCACCTTAAATGATGGTAGAACATGCTCTGTATTTTTCTTTACTCTATTATCATTTGCCTAGGCCTATATTGGAGTATACTTTCAAAGGTAAGTTGTTGCCTTAACAACTCAATCCATAGTAATTCTCATAATCTTTTTCACAACAGGACCAAAAATAGCTTCCAAGTCTGACCAAAAACATTTGGTCTTATATACACCAATGTGTACATTCATATTACCAACCACATTCTTATTATGGGACTCTATCCACTTTTTCTATATTGGATTCCTAGTAGGACATGTAACCTCTCTAGGTTTTTGCCCTTTACTTTAGGGGTGTCCAAGGGCTTGTAGTTTGGTATACTAAGATGCCTAAGGATCACACTTGTACATGTCTTACGTGAAAAAGACTGTATCTTCCTTGTACAATATCCGCTTACCTTGTTATTCAAGATATTATCTATTTAACCCATTATTTTTCAACTCATAATTTAAGGATTCTGTGATCCTTTATTCCTTTAACTCCCTTGACACTTATTTCAGCTAAACATATGTCATTTGACAAAGGATGACTTCACAAAGAATCATCTCAAGACCGTTTGGCACTCATGTAGTATTCTTCAATTATCTTTAAGTTGGTGAGGCTTTCACCTTGTGAAACCTCATATACTACTACTTGGGTGATTGCTTCTATGAAGCCTTTAAGCTGCTTTATGTAGAGTTCATCATCCAATTTCCAAATTTTCAAATTTGAAATTGGTCTTCACATAATCTTGATGTAATTTCAAGACTAAGTTTGTTGTCAAAGCCAAAATTAATTATTAAAGTTGAAACGCACAACGGAAAATCTTCCATTGTAGTACCCCTTAGCCACTAAGTGTTTTAGGTTTTATATGCCCCCAATAGATTTGAGAACCTATTTATTCCCAATCTCTTTTTAGCTAGGTGACAAATTGCCTAAACATGTACTTAGCTAGTTTCAAAAAAGAATCCATATCCTCCTGCTTGACACTTTGCAATTCTTCTTAACAGGTCCTTCTAGTGTCTTTCAGACACTTAAAGGTAGTCATTATCACCTTCTAAATGATGAAGAGAGCATTCAATCCATTAGGGAATCTATCCCTTTACAGTCATTTGCTGGATGACAATTTACTCCGATATGGCTTTCATAGGATTCTTTTCCTATGTATGGGTGAGGTAATCCTCTCGTAACTTACCTCTTACCTCTTTCATTATGAAAATGGTCTCAACCCTCCCACTCGGATCAGTAAACTTAGGAACACTTGGTTATTCCTTGTTACTATTAACCTCTTGGAGAGATTCAGTATGATTAATGCTCATGTCCTACTAGGAAATTTGAGTTTTATGAATGTTGTGTCCCTCGGTTCTCTCTCAATCATTAAGCCACCATCATTTTCACTAATGAAGACATGTCTTGTCAAATTCTCAGTGTTAGATCTCACATGTTTTGATGATAACAAAGAATGGATGTGAAAAAGATTTGATAAACAAATAAGTTTGAATAAAGAAATAACAGAGCAAATCATCACTTGAACTAAGCACTGGAGTAATGAAGAAAGGCCAAGAGAAAAAGCTGAGAAACTTCTTCACTGGCAAAATTTCTAAAAGGTTACTCGAGTAAGAACTCAAGTAATGAGACAAAAAACTTGAAGTAACCAGAGTAAAACCTCAAGTAACCTGCCACAAAGAAATATGTTGCTCTCGGCCTGCCAACGTTACTCAAGTAAGTACTCGAGTAACCAGGTAAATCACTTGGAGTTGCTCACGGCCTGCCAACGTTACTCGAGTAAGTACTCGAGTAATCAGGGAAATCACTTCCAGTTGCTCTCGGCCTGCCAACGTTACTCGAGTCAGTACACGAGTCCCCTACTTCAAGAAATATGTTGCTCTCGGCATTCTCAATCCTGCCAATGTTACTCGAAGAGCAACTCGAGTAAAGCACTGTGGTAAACAAAACTTGAAGGTATTACTCGATTACTATGAAATGTTTTTATCACACTTCACTCGAGGCACCACTCCAGTATGTAGGTATTAAGCTATTAAATTGTCAAAGACTTGAACGAGATTACTCGAGTCAGTAATCAAGTAATCTGCAGAGTTATATACAATATACTTGAAGTATCTACCGGAGTAAGCTATGCAGAAAAAAGATGTTTACTCGAGGCAGTACTCGAGTAACCAGGTAAGCAAACTTGGAGTGCTCTCAGCCTTGAAATCCTGCCAACATTACTGGAGTAGCCACTCAAGTAACCTGTGAAAAAAATTGTAGTGTACTCGAGTAAATACTCAAGTAAACAGGTATTTCTAAGGTTTGTAAATGTGTTTACTCCATGCACTACCCGAGTAATATAATGTTCATTTATTGACTTTCTCTTTATCAATACTTTCATGAAGATACTCGAGTAACTACTCGAGTAAACTGAATGAATACTCGAGGAACTACTCGAGTATCCAAGTCCAGAAATTCAGAAATCATTCCAACGTTCATTGATTTGTTTCCTATGTGATTAACACTTCATTGTATTAGTATTCTTAGCATGTTCGCAGATAAACAATGAAGAGATCTTACCAAATAAGGAAAGTCAAATACAACGTTCAAACGCTACCTACCACCACCTACTGCAAACGGATATTTTTCAAAAACTAGAAAAGTCAACAGTGGCTGCGCACACTCTAACGGGCGAGAAGAAAATGTTCCAACGGTTATTATCAACACATCTATATATATATATATGGGAACATCCAAACAGAGATAACAACAAGACAACACACACGAACGCATTATCAAGTTCAATACTCTGTTTTACACATACTTGTAATTTTGTACTTCAGTGATTCTTATTCACTCTGTAAGAGAGATATTTCATTCAAACTCAATATTTGTTATTGAGGTAACTTAAGGTTGTGGAACCTTGAGTTGGGATTGGATTACAACTTGTAAGGGGGAGCGAGTGTCCAGGCGAAGGAACTTGCTTGTACAGAGGTGCCAAGAACCCACTGAATCTTGGAAATTATAGTAAACTCTCAGAAAAGCTCTGAGGACTGGATGTAGGTCAAAGTGGTTGTGGCCAAACCAGTATAACTCCCGGTGTACACTTCGGTGATATTTCTCCTTATTCTTTACTGCTTTATATTCATCGTCAAGGTTTTTATTTGCAACAAAATTTTTAGTATCACCCAATTCACCCCCCTCTTGGGTGAAACGCTTACTCTAACACTCAGGTCATCTCATAAAGAGATACCTTGGCCCCAAATCTTTCTTACTCATAGAAATAATTATGGATATGAAGTTGCTGACCCTGGTGGTTTTAATGAGCCTGTTTTAAGGCCTATCCATGATTCATAGGGTAAGGTCATGACTGATTTAGAGGGCATTTAGTTACATGTGTAAACAATAGCTATGAGTTTACATGTCAACATATGACTGATAGTTTCACTTATGCTATTGTTTACTCAACCACATGAAGGAAAGGGCTATCTTTCTATTTCAACAACTATATTATGTTGAAGGGTTCTAGGTATTGATAGTTGCCTAACAATCCCTTTATACACAGAGCTTCTTGAATTAATCACATGGGTGTTCTTAACCCTTGTTAGTTCAAAAAGGTTTTACCCTTTTAATTTAACTGATTCCTGACTAGATTTAGTCATTATTTAACAGCTTCACACTTGCTAAAAATCAAGTAAACATAACTTTATTTCGAGTAAACTACCATGACGTTAATGAAACACCAAGCTCTGTGTTTTGCCCTCATATTCATTAGTTCACAACCATCGTAGTTTGCCAATTGCAAAGGATGTCTTCTCAAAATATTTCCTTGTCTTTCTTGCAAGTTAGATTAAGTCCTCAACTACTTATAAGGGTATTAACCCTTTAGCATATGTTATTTAGCCAAATGTCTTTTGCTAGTTTGATCATTTCTTTTGATCAATATGTGCATATGGCAAGAAATGGAATTATTATCCTCAAAAGGAAACATCAAAATCCAACAAATGATTTGAGAGTCACAGTCCCATCGATCTAACAAAGATGTGATTTTATCGGTTACATATTACGTGGAGTGAATCAAGGTGGTTTATTTATGCAGAGTTAACGTACATGTTCCCATCCTTTGATTCTTCTCTTTCTTGCTTTGCATTCGACATTAAGCCATATCCTTCTGTGAAACATCCACTACTCATGTGGATTGTTTCTTCTACATCCTTTCAATGTAGCCTTTCACTTGTGTAGAAACCATTGACCTCCTCTAGATCAAGTTTATCCCATAAGTTTCTTGCCCTTAGGCTTAGAGGATGAATCCTCCCACTCTTTAGCTAAGTTCGTCTGACTGATGGATCTTAGATCCTTCAGTTTTTCATACTCAAGTTCAATGTGATGAATCACATTGCCAAAGGTCACAATATGCATATCAAAAGTAGTATTTGCTTTTGTATACGCCCACTCACTGGAAGAAGTGGCTTACTCCCACTCACTAAGAGACATAACTTACTCTCACTCACTCGGAGACATCTTGTCACAACATACAGTTGTTGTTTGTTAGAAAGAACTTGGTATTTTATTTGTCTCAACTTCTTGGTTTGACATTTGCGTTAAGAGTTGCCTAAACGATGTGTTAGGTCTTAGTACACCATATTAAAAATTAACTTAGTTTTAACTTTATGGAAGAAGATCATCAATTCCACCATCTTCCAAAACCATCCACACAGCTTGGATAAAGTTATATTGCTCGTACCATCATAAATTTGAGCAATCTTGTTCTTTCTAAGTTTTTTGTATCATTTGGTTGCTTCAGCCTCTAGATGCTGAAGATTAGTTGGTATGATGTCCTTGACATCTTATTCTTCTCGAATGCAAGAGATTTGGGAGTTTCTAACTCCATAGGTATCTCTATTGAGCTTGTCTTCATAAGCTCAGCCAAATAGACTTGGTCATAATTGGTCACTTACATGATTTTGGTATACAAATCATATTCTTTTGTTCAAATAAGACATAGAATAATTAGATAATAAATTCACTAGTTTTATGTTCATGAGACAACTATGTTGACTCATATTCCAATCATGCTAGTTAGTTCATCATCCTTTTAACCATGGCCTTTATTGAACACATTCCCCTTTGGATTTCTAGATACGTTCTAGAAGCTCCCACTCAATCAAAGACAGTTATAATAACAAGATAATAACATAATATCATCTAATCAACATGAATATTCATGGAAAGAAGAGAATATGCTTAATTCAATTCCAAAAACAAATAATTTTAATCATAAATTCAATGAAAAAAAACATTCAAAATTTGTTAGAACTTTGCCTCATATTGTTGTCTCTTAACTAGATTCTCCCTTTCATAGGCCCTTCTGACCACATGAACTCATGTATCGTCTAGCTATAATGTCAAACTCCTCTTAGCCTGTTGGAAATTGTGCCCTAAGGGCCAATCATTATACTTTGAACATTATTATTTTAATGAAATTTCTCCAATAAGTTATCATATTATTTGCATGTTAACTGTGATAATTGTATCCTTGGATAATTCATAAAGATTGTCCTAAAATGTCCCTGGTCGGTCATCTATGCGGGAGCAGAGATGAAACAAGATCAGTATGACTTTGATAAGATATGGAGATACGAATCAAAGTCTTAGGCATTTGTAAGAGTACAAGGTGCTAGACCGACCCACTATGAGAAAGCTACATGGATCAAGTCATAAGCTTTTCTCATGTATAACCATGTCACAATGCCCTTAGACCTGAGGTCATCATGGATTCCTACATGAGAGTTGCTAAGCTTTGAACTAGTTAAAAGTCACTTTTGACCGGGTAATGATAAAGGCTACGATCGGGCTTGGTGGTTTTTCATGCAGAGGAATATGAATGATCAAGATGGAATTTGTCCCTCACATTAGTAGAGAGATATTACTGGGCCCCTCGATGAGTGAGTCTAAGAAATGTATGGCCATACTATGATGAAAGGAGTTTCTGTCTCTGTTATCAGGCTACTCAGGAATCGAGAAAGTAATGGTTAGGAACAAGAGGATGACATTATCCATGCCTTATCCTTGATCGATATATCGTGTGACAAAGGGACGTGACATGGTTATATGACAGGTTGCATCGTGATAATGATCCTCATATGAATTGGGTAGTCATAATGTCTTGCTAGAGGCCGCTTGCGACTTTTGGGTTAGTATAGTTATTGGCCAACTGCCAACTTCATATGGGCCTACAGGGTCGCACACAAGAATGGCCTAACACGAGATAATGTTTAATTTAGGGTGGACGAATCTTATATTTATATATATATATATATATAATATAAAATTCATTAATAATATTATATAGATATATTTTTTTTTTTGAAATATATATCTTATATGTGTGTGTGTGTGTTATATGATATTATTATATTGTGTTAGTTTTAAATTTAATTTATTAAGATATATTAAATTTAATAACTAACATGATAGAGATATAGTATCTCAGATTTAATTTATGAAGATAAATTAAATCTAATGGCTCTTTATTTGGATTAAATAAATAGGTTAAATTAAAACTGTTGGACAGATTTAATTTAAACTGAATTTATTTAATTAGCTCATCAAGATAATTAATTGTTAATTAATTTTGAAATTAATGATGATTACTTTTGAAATTTGAAAATAGCCATCATAGGTTATAAACTTGATAGAGCAGATATATTCATACGCATATGAGAATTGAGAGCCGCAAGTGAAACCCTAGGAGACATTAGAGGCGCTGGCACGCAGTCTCGGTTGGAGAGCATTCGTGTGGATACCGGAAGAGGGAGCGGCCCTGACGTGTTGGCTCATAGAGATCGTGAAAACTCTGAATTATCAAAAGATATGAATCCTTCCAACTTGGTTTAAACGCCGTTATAGATCCTCGATTAGGATCGGTGAAAATTTTTAAAATTCTTCCGTTGTGCCTACCGATTCTAACATAGCCATGTTTACTTCCACTTACTTACATGTATTTGCAGCATACCTCCCACTTGATGAGATGATTCCTGCATCTCTATCTATCTTGTTCTTTATTACAACATTTGTGATAAAGGATTGACTTAAAAGTCACTGCTTCAATTCCAATTAATTCAATGTGGTTAGAAGCATAGAAAAACTTGTTATTATTTAATAATTTCAAGTTGCTGCAAGATTCAGGATTTATCCCAAAAAAATGAGTCAAGGTTGGATAGGGTCTTATGTTCAAAATTTATTTGAATAATTCCTTATTTTAAAGAATCTTTCAACATTAACTTTATGCTGTAGCTAAAATACTCTTAATAAGTAAGCCAACTTATCCCAAAATAATAGAATCAACATAAACTCAATTTCAACATTTTTTGGAATCTCTAAGTGCATATAAACACTTTTTGACTTAAATCAGATCCAAATATGCTTCAAACATATGCAAATTATATATTGAATTGAAGCTCTCGAATTTAGAGAATTTTAGGAACAAACCGCGTCTCAATTGGAGGACCCACGAGCCCCTAGAAGGTGTTTGGATAAAAAAATCCTGAAAAATTGGAAAACTCCACCGAAGCCCACTCTCAGAGAGGCGCGTGGCCCTATGTGCCCATGTTGCCGGCACACCAAACTCCCCACTCCGTCCTCTTTTCGACGATGCCTGCTGTGTCAAACAATGGCCCCTACGGGCCCTACATGCCACATGTCGATTTTCTAGTTTTTTTTAAAAACCAAATCAATGGTCAACTGTTGACCGTTGACTGGTCAAAGTCAATGGTTGACTATTGACCGCTGGTATGGCGATACTATGGCGTGGTCAGCGTGGCTAGTTAATGAATGAAGTGGCCCACGTTGACCAAGGCTAACGTGTATCTGAACGCTGACATGGCTTATTTTCATTGGTCCACGTGGATTGTTGACCTATGACATGGCAATCAAAGTGCCCAGTCATCATCTTCAACCTCCAGCTGGGTCAACTTGGACTGGTTGGAGCTCCGGCAAGTCATCACGACCCGCAAACTTCAGAAGGTCATATCTTCCTCGTTTTAGCTCCGTGTTTTGCATTCTTAGTGTCATTGGAATCATATTTGAATGAACTACAAATCCATGGCTTTTATTTGATCTTAAAAAGTCGTTTTCAGTTATCAAATCTTGAGTCAAATGGCGGCGGCGACAAGCGACCCGCCAACTTCTTTCCTTCGTATCTCCCTCATCTGAACTCCGTTTGACACATTCTAAGCCTCATTGGAATCGTCTCTTTGAGCTTTACACATCCATGGCCTTACCTTGGACAAAAACACTCAATTTCAAACACCCAATTTTTCTCGATGTCGAGGCGCTCCGTAACTTGACTTGGATGTGTGTCCTCTATGTTTCAAAGGTTTTTCTCCCTTTTGAGGGTTAAAGTCTCTTGTTTTTTGTTCCACATTGGTTTCAAAAACTCAACTTTAATAAAATCGAAGCAGTGAGGAGAAAAAGAAGAATGAATAATACATATGTGAAGCTTTTAAATCCAGTATCTCATGCAAACCAGAATTCATGCATATGATAATTTCAAGCAAGAGAAGCGAAAGAAAGAATAAGTCGTTCACGCCCAAAGATTTAAAAAAAAAATATGGCAGCTTCTCACAGATTCAATTCAAGCATAATATTTATTGAATCACCAATATATATTGCCACGTATCAGGAAAAAAAAAGCTTTTAATCATGGATATTTATTCAATCTTGAATAAGCACAGCAGAATATCTATATATATATATATATATATAGATATCTATATATATAGATACGCATGCGAACATGAGATGAAAATAAAAAAATGAAGCATGCATATATAATATCATCATATAATCTCATATATATGATTGCACAATGGAAATAAAAATTATGATAGAGATATAAATAAAAATTATATCATATAGTTATTCACAAAGAATAATCACAAGCTCAAGGATAACCTGGACATATGCCCTTACCATTGAGCCACCAAACCAAAAGTGCCTTATCATTGAGCCACCAAAGCTCTTTAACATATATATATATATATTAACCTTTGATCTTTAGACAAGCCCACCAACAACTTCAAATAAGGAATTGATAAATTGAAATGAGAAATTTACAAGTTCAGATAAGGAATTCATAACTTTTTTTTTTAACTAAAAAATCTACTTACTCTATCAGACCATTCATAAGTTTAGATAAGGAATTCTCAAACTCATATAAGGAATTAACAAGTTGAGATAAGAAATTTGCATGTTCATATATATATAGTTACAAAATTCCTTATCTGAACTTATTAGTCAGCTTGGTTAAAGATCAAAAGTTTTTTTTTTTTTTTTTTTTTGCATTATATATATTAAGGGGTATTAGTGTTCCAATAGTTATACATTTTTTGTGCATAAAACACTTTAGGAATATTTTCTAGAATATTCCCCATAGCCAGGGAATATTCTGAGGAATATTCCCACCGAAGCTCACGTCGAAGCTTCAGCCAGGTGGGCCGCCAGGGTACCGACCAGTGCGGGTAGTTACTTTTTTAATTTAACAAAAAAAAGTAAGGGCAAATAGATCCTTTCCTCTGAATTTGTAAATTCCAGTTCAGGCACTAGCACCTCTGCGGGATTATGTAAATTCGGAACACCTTTCTATCTTTTCATGATTTTGAAATTTTTTTAAGGAATTTTCCCTAAAAAAAATATATATGTTAAAAAAAATGCAACTCATATTCCAACACCCTTATTTATAAAAAATGTGGGTGGAGAGATAATGAGTGGAAAAAATTACGACAGAGATGTTTCATTAAATGAAAGTAAAAATATAAAAAAATGCATTAAATATTTAAACATATCCAAAATGTATTTTATAAAAATGAACATCCCTAATCAAACAATTAAGATGGAATGGAGGAAGTATCAATATGTTGTCACTTCTTTCTTTTGGCATACATTTATTCAAGTAGTGTCAAGTTTTAACTCAACCCCACTGTTGGTGTAACCTTTCTAGGTACTCCTTTTTAAACAAGATTAAGTCGTCTAAATTACTGAAATAACTTACATAATTAACATGGAACCCACGTTCGATAAGGTCATAGTGTACCTTTCTCTGAAATTGAAATAGAAAATATCTGAAGGAACTTGGAGGATTTCAACTCCTCTAAAACAGACAAAGCAAGGCCATGGCTACGAAAATTTTAAAAAAAAAATGTCAAGGTTAACACTTCAAGCTACATTGTTGCTTTAACCACAAGGACAAAACCCCCCATTCAAAGGCATTGATCTGAAGAACATTTCAGAGAGAAACGACCATTTGCAGCACTGAAGGATGCAGGGGAACAGCTAGTAGTAGTACTGTTGGATTATTCTTAATCGATTCGGCAAACATCTTCTACTTTCAACACCAGCACAGATAATGCAGATTCAAATGGTATACTCATGCAGATTACAGACACAGAGCACTTTAGTCAAACATGAAACTGATTCTACTTATAACAAGTCCAGGCACACATTACCTAACCAAACTCTAGCATGAAAGATTTCTTTGTAGGGTTTTTGTACATAACATGCGAATCCGCAGCTGTTTGCAGGTTGGTTTGATCAAACCTTGGAACCTCGGCAGCGTTGCTTTTCAAGTTTACCGGGTAGGGACAAGGATGATTATGATGAATGGTTTGTCCCCGATTCAGGGCTTTTGATGATTTTCCTTGTAGATGTTTGGTTCCATTGGTTTCTTGCTTGGAATGTACTGATGATGTTGGAAGAGGAAGCTCTTGTACATTGATATCCATTTTGTTGAACATGAGATTTGCAATTGCTCTGTCAATAGAGTTGGTCTCTGATTCCATTGACTTCTTTTCCTCATACCTATACAGCAAGTTAATTTTCTGATCAGAAGAATTTGATGATTGTGGTATAGAAGAGAGAGGCACAAGGCAGTAATTCTATCGACTTTACTGTTATCCAGTATTCAATCTAACATTGCTAGTTAAGTGATTTGACATGGGAATTTAAATTTCATATATACGTGTCATATACTCAACAGAAATCATGCTATGCAATGATAAACCAAAGTATCAGTTTTTCACGCAGAAAAAAAAAGGTATCAGTTCCGAGCTAAACCACATATAGAACTGATGCTGTCTTCAATAAGCCCAGATGAAGTAAGTTTCTTTTCACCAATCAAATTCTTGTAGCATGCATCAAATAACATACAAATGGTAAGGCTAGCAAGAGTACTAATATATAATAATACAACAACAACAACAAGCCTTATCCCACTAGATGGGGTCAGCAACATGGATCGTATAGCATCATTATGTTCTATCAACAACTAATATATAACCATATGTTCCAATTTGCACAATACCATTTTGCCCTATCAATAACTAATACATAACCATATGTTCCTATTTATACTTGTTAGTGCCTTTACCCAATCCTAACTAACACTAATTACCTCGTAACACAAGGCTAAAGCATTTGTTTATGTGATTAACATAAACGATTGATTTCTGTTACAGTTTCATCAATAACATGCGTTAGTTCAAAGGGCATAAATGAAACCATGCACCAGATGCAAATAATGCACCTTGTTGTCTCACTGTGATCGGTCTGTGGCGCTGTTCTTTGTGTGCTAAGGTCTACATTCTGGTCTTGCACCACATGCTGTTGTTGTGTGTTTCTAGCAAGTCGGAAAAGGGCGTCACGGAAGCAGATCCGGGTCTTGTTAGAGAACTGGCCATGTCAAAAAGAAAATAAATTCACAAAGATAATTCATGAAATAAGTCAGTTGTTATGTATTTCAGTTCTCATTAACTTTACCTGTGAAATTGCCATCTCAAGATCTTGTAATATAGATTCCTCAACAGATGACTGCTGGTTTATACCCTCATCTGTACTGCTCTGCACAAAAGGGCCCAAGAGTTTGACTGGTGGCACCTTAAAGAGAAATTAAATGACTATGTTACATTGCGAACTTTGAAAGGACCAGCCAAATGGTGCATATTACATGTAAATTAATATAGAACCTAGTTCCATTAGATTTCATATTTCAACTTATTAAATAAAGGCATCTCATTGGTTTTATTCTTACCTTTAACGCACCCTCTACTCTAAAACATAATTCTCATTACAAGAATGGAGAGCTAGAAGAATTGGACTCCGTCATATACCCATACCAATAAAGGCTCAAATACCATGTTAAGGATTTCAACTTCGGTTTTGGCTATTCTGTTCATATCTAACTTTGTTTCTCCTATGAATATTTATATATAGGAATACTACTAGCTTCACTCTATGGCTTGAATGGTTCAGGATAGCCTTTAACTCAAATAGGAGTACATAACATCAGCAAGACATTTAGAGGAATTTCACTAGCTTCTCAATCTGCTCACATGCTTCATGGCAATTACAAGAACAATAGAGTTGAAAAAGATGGCAGATAATGACATTCAGTCAGAGATGCAGAACTCCAAACACAAGAGAAGTAAAGAAAGACACATACAGGGGAACCGCCCCATCCCATCATCACGGCAAAAATAACAAAGTTCAACAGGAAAATAGGTAAAGTCCAATGGAAATGAGTTTGTGAACAAAAGAGACATTCTAAGATAAAAAAACCAGGGGGGAAAATCTAGATTAAAAAGATTTCCCATGAAAGTGACAAGCTTATAATTATTCATTCTTTGCTTTGAAAATTAATCAACAGAACTCGGGAAGGACACAGTTGATGCAAGCATGAAATTATGAATACGGTATTACACATCTGAGAGGAAGAAACTTTAACCTTTGAAGTTCAGGCATGCAGGTATAGCTGAATACTAGAATATAAAGTCACCACCAAATAATAAAGTAAAGTAGTTTCAAAAAAAATGCAGCAAAACACATATCAACAAATGCACAAAAAGCAATTCTCACCTTTACATCCTGGTAATCGTCATATGTTGAGTTGCATGGAACAAGGTTTGAAACTTCAATTCCTTGCAGCAATCCACCTGATGGAAAGAAAGCATGTATGTTGAGGTGTTTTGTCCTCCAATATCACAGATGCTGTTACAAATACATGTACATTGAAGTGGTGCCTGAGAAAGAATGATCACCAGGGGCATTACTGAATTGGAGATTAGAAGAGAGGCAGGAGTATGTCTTTAGATTTTCAACATTGGGTAGAGCTTCAAGCATGGAATCCCTGCATATTGTGAAAACAAGTGAAGGTTGTAGCGTCAAAAGAGAGACATTTGAACAAGATTACCAATATTCCTATGGCAAGCCAGTGGAAATTGAATGGCTCTGTCAGAAAAAGTATGTAATGCAAGATGAAAAATAAGATCATTTTGTGATAGATCTATTAAAGAAAGTAGGAGCCCTCATGCCTACACAGCTCTAAGAATTGTAAGTATCATTGTCTTAGTCAGTACCGGCTTCAAAAGATAAATATGAAGAAATTTGCAATGTCAAATTACCACAGAGCAATTCAATTGCACTGGACTTCCTATGATTCAGAGCACACTCATGCCAATTTAAAGCATTTCAGAAGCTATATTATAATCCTACAGGCATAAACCAAGTATCTTAATCCCAGAGGTAATAGTTGTACAAGAAAATGTCATCCATGTGTTCGAATCTTGAAACGTCTTGAAGTTGATCACATGAAAGGGCTGTCTGTTGAATCGATTGCTCAGGCAATCCTCCACATACACTTGAACTGCTAGACTGATCATTTTCAAGACGAGAAGATTCAAGCTCAATTTCATTATTGAAACTTTCATCATTGAAATTGAACTCTACCTCTCTTGAACTTGTATCCATGGTTGAAAACTTTTTAGGTGAATTAAAACCTTCAGGTGCATTCATTCCCCAATTTGGCCAGGTGTCTGGTGAAGGAAGCCTATCCCATACGTCTTCGTGTTTGGAAACCAGAAGATCATTGATTCCACTCCCACAGTACCAATCCATGGGATATAAGCTGCACAGAAACATGAAGACGCGTATAAGTTAGGATATAAAACGATCTCCAAGATCAAAACAACGTGCAGATTTTGTCGACTCAATAACATAGAAGCCATTTGATTTAGCCTTAAGAGAATTATAGAATCCCTTATTACTTCATTATGGCATATATATCAAAGCATGCACAGTTAAAACGCCAGGTTTTGAACCTTTCTTTCTCTTTACCCCTCTCCAGAATCCTAGAAGAACAAGCACCAAGAAACCCCATACATAACTAGTTTTGCAGAAACTTCATTGGACGTGATTTGTTATAGAACCAAGAACAAGCACCAAGAAACTTCGTGGAGCAAACTTGTCATAGTCAAATTCGTTAGCCCAAGTTTTCAAGTTAAATATCATAAATCAGGCTCAGTCGTGTTCATCTCAGTTTATATGAGCCCAGAATTTCACTACTAATACTCAAAAACAAAATAAATAGACCAGCAGACCACGGAACATTAGAGAAAAACCATCGGGAACATAAAGCAAAACACAGCTTCTCGAAGAGTAAAGAATTTCCGGATAATAATTCTCACTAATTAAAATCACACATCAAGAAAGAGAAAGAAGGAAAGGAACTAACCTTAATCAGACTCTATCTGCAGAACGAGAGAAACTCCAGATTGTAATTGACGAAAGTAAATCAACCCCGAAGGAGAAGCTGGTCAAAAACGATGTTTATTTAGTAGCTTTCGGTGTTCCAACACAGGTAGAAGAAGAAACAAGAAACAGAGGCGGCTCCGGATTTTGGCTTGAAATCTGCAAACTGCAAAATATTTTAAAAGCCAATATCTTTGTAAAGGTGGGCCGCCAGTTGCTTGAAATACTAGAAATGAGTAAAGCTGGGAAGAGACAAGTGAAGCAAAATAAAATTTAAATAAGACTGAGACTAGTGGCTGAGGATGGATTGTGAGACTTGTGGCCTAAAATCCTCCATCTAAAACTGATCTCTCATTAGTCCACGTGGCAAGAAGTCCGGATCGTGATTTTCTTTGAGGATACGAGCCAACGAGGCCGGGATCTGGTGCCCACCCATGTGAGGGCAGTGTGGGGGAAATTCTGGGATTGGTGAGGTTACCAGTGGTGACGTGTCGTGGGGTCGTTACTGATGTTGATCGGTTACACGTGGCGGAAGATCTCAGGAATTCAGTGACACGTGGATGGCGGTAGAAGTTTGCTTTGGAAAGTGAAATACCAGCGAATAGGAGCAACACGTGAGAAAATATTCCTTTTTTTTTTGTAAACATCGGAGAATTTTTTTTTTCTTTTCTAAGGAAAAATTTTTCATGGAAAAAAATAAATAAATAAATACCACTTAAACTTTAAAATCTTAAATTAGTGATTTTTTAAAAATCTGAATTTTCAATTGCTATATTCTTTTTGTCAATTACATTACTTTTATTGTCAACAAAACCAATTTAGGATTTTAAAGTTCAAATAGTATTTTTTTTGTCTTTTTCCCATGATTCATTCATATCGGAATGAATAGTTTTCGAGCTACATAGATATCCCCATCCACAAGGCAAGGTTTATGGATTATTTAAGGCTCAAACATCTTATTTGGGCCCATGTATCGCCCCCAAAAAAGAATATCTTATCTCGGCCGGTAGATCAAACCATTTGATGCTGTTATGAATATGATAAATGTGAGAGGTAGTCTGTTGTTCAGATTTTCAACTATTGCTAGGGTGCACTTAACACCATATGACATGTAATACTTTTTGAGCCATTTTACCTCATCTCTAGTTGAGTTTTTTTTAAAGTGGTAAGCTGTTAAATAGAAAAGAGCATTAGTCTGAACGCCCTTGTCAATGTCTCCCCTTTCTTTTATTTATTTTTATTTGAGTTAGAAACAGCAGCAATATACTATGTTCACACTTTAGTAACTCTTATGTGCATTTATACATAAATATTCTATGTATTTGTGTATTAATACTTTTATTTAAATATTACTCTTTTCAAAGTTATATATATTTGTATATTTTAATTAAATTATACTATTTTAATTATGATTGGGTTGATATTGGTTTAACCAATGTTGAACTATTATCTTAATCAATTCAATGACTGACCCCCCCCCCTTTTTTGAATAGCATGGCAAGCATTACGCTTGTAAAATATCAAAAAATATCATTCGCATGCTGGGACAAAGGTCCCAATTTTGCATCTATTAAATCTTGATTCATTTGATCCCAGCACCATGTGGGAGGTTCTTTTAGAATGATAAACTCTGAGTGCACTTCATGGGTAGTACGAGCAAGACAGTCAGCACTTCTTAGTGCTTCGCGATTCATGTGTACTATCTCCAGATCCCAGTCAGAGGAGATAATGGATATGATCTCGGCTATTTCTTCCTTGAGAGGATGGTCAAGACCACAATCAGCCAGCAGAAGATGAATGGCCTCAATTGAGTAGGAGAACAGCTTGATTCTCAAAAGCTTCATCATCTTACATATCCTTAACCCTGTGCCGATAGCTAATACCTTTGCAATAGTGGAAGGCACATATCCAATTTTTTGCTGGAATCCTACCACCCAGTCACCTCTCTCATCACGAATTAGTCCTCCCGCTGTAGCTTAGTGTTGGTTCAAAACAGATCGATCTACATCCACTCAGACAAAGCTCGTTGGTGGTAAGGACCATCGACTACCTATTCTATCCTAGATTTGGAAAACACGGTGTTTGTATTTGCCATTCTCCACCCCCTTCATGAGTTGGTAGATGCTACACTTTACCAAGACTCTAGGCGGGTCACTAGTACCGTCAAAGGCCTTCCTACACTAATTTTTCCACAACATCCAGCACACAAGCCCAAACAACCTACTCCATGGCCATCTTGCAAGTTTCCGTGATGCAGGGTCATTCTTCAAGTTCCACCTCAGCCATACCTACAAGTCACAACTAAAAAATACAGATATATATAATGGGTTAATCAAAAGCATCCATGTTCTTCTCATTGTCTCACAGTCTCTCAAGGTGTGTATAATAGACTCCTCACACATACACTCAAAGGGACAATTTGGAGAGGTTGTAGGAACATGTTTTTCTCTCAGGGAATTTGTTGCGATTCTCTCATGGAAAACCTACCACATAAAGAATTTTGCCCTTTCTGGGATGTCCCATCGCCAAAGCATTTGCCACACAGGATTAAGAGTATGATCCGGACCATTATGTGCCAACTGGTAAGAAGATCTAACACTAAAGTTTCCATCACCGATAATTTCCAATAGAACCCGTTGCCATATAAGCATCTCGGAGGTTATATTAATTGTATCTTTTGAATGACCCAACTAGGCAGAAATTTGCGCCATTTCATAGCATCCCATAAGCCTATTGGCATGAGAAATTGGCTCACTATCAACTCAGGGTCAATCAGCTGGAAATTCCTATTCACATACTCAAGGAAAGGCCAATCGAGAGATAACCATTTCTCCATCTAAGCATTCTTATTGGACCCAGTACCTAGCTTGCATCTAACTCGGTCCAAGAATTTGTCCACACTGAAAGGATCGCCTGCCACACTATTGATTGGTTATGCTTTTTCTCAACTTTAGGATATTTTCCATCACCATACCCATACTTTGATTTTAAGCATCTAACCCAAAAAGCATTCGGTCGAGTTAAGAGACACCAACAGAGGTTAATGATGAAGGCCATATTCTGGCAATGTAAGTCCTTAATGCCAAGTCCTCCATGGTTCTTCTCTTCTTTGAGAACATCCCAGTCAAGTAGGTGAATTTTCCTTTCTTCACTGTTCTGACGCTAGAAGAAGTCTCTATTGATTCTCTCAATCTCCTGTAGGACCCCTTTGGGAATGAGCAATGTTTGTATCTGGTATGCAAGAATTGTTGAGAGAACTAACTTAATTAAAACTGTACGTCCAGCTGTGCTAAGATACTTCCTCTTTAATTCGGCTAGTTTTTTATGAATCTTTTGAATGAGGGGCACAAAGATAATCTTTGTATCTCTTTGATGAAGAACAGGAACTCCAAGGTATTTGCCTAGGTCCGCTATTAAGATATACCTAATGTTTGGCTATATGCAATGGCTCGGCTCAAATGAACATTACGGGAAGCAAATATCTTCAGTTTTTGTAGATTCACACAGTGTCCTGAGACACCACAAAAGAAGCTCATGATACTTCTAACTTCTTCCATTTGCTCATATGAGGACTCACTAAATAATACCAGGTCATCAGTGAAGAACAAATGGGATACCAAAGGCCCACTAGCAGTAAACTTTAGGGGCTTCCATCTTTCTTCATCCACTTCCACTGACCCGATTTTCAATACCTGGAAAAATTGCACTTAGAGCCAAGGTAACACAAATCATTATTGTGAGGTCCTTTGAAATCTTCAAATTACTAGCAAGTGTTAGGGGACCTGAGAGTAAAAGATTCTAACTATAAGTAGATGCAATTACCCTTGTTCTCATTTGGTAGTCATTACCTATTCCCTCACTTGGCAATTTATGCTCGATCACTTGTAACCAATTAAAATGTAGTATATGTTTTAATTACCTTCTCTTATTTGAACTCATGTGCTTTTATAATATTTTGAATCATGACTACCACATAATTTTGTTTTGATTAACAAGTGAGAGACCATAAATTGTCATGTGATGAAGCAAGTATTGAAAACTGAATGAGAGTAAGGGTAAGTGCCTCTTTTTATTACTGGAATCTCTTACTATAGCCGGTAAAATTGGCGAGCTCAGGCTGGCTTGGAACGGGCTGCACTAGCCTGCCCTGTTCAGCCTGCGCGGCTACCGCGGGCTGGCCTGCTTAATTTTTTTTTAAGTTTTTCTTATAAAATAAATCCAAATACCTTGATCATCTTTCCTTGGATGCTGTATTTAACTACTTCCTCATAGTTTTTATTTGACAATTTTATTTTCATATTATATTTATTCTACTATTATTAAATTTAAAAGGGATGTGTATATGTTTTTGTGATGTGAGTAGATGGGAAAAAAAAAAGGAAAGTAAGAATGAAATTGGCTTCCTAACACAAATGTGTAAAAGAAAAAAAGTGTGATGTGAGTGAATGAAAGAGAAAGGGAGTGAGAATTTAAAAAAAAAGGAGTAAAATAATTTAAAAAAACAAAATAGGCGGGATGGCCCGCCAACCAGCCTTGGCAGGCATGCTAGCCCGTGAAGGGGCGGGCTACACCAGCCCATCCTGTTTAGCCCTAATTCCCAGTGCTATCTCTTACCCTCAGGTCTCTTGAGATTTGATTATATTGTAATTTAGAGATTTTAAGAGATCTTACAGTATTAATTTGTCTTATTTGAGGCCTGACTGCAATTTTCCTTAATTTTCTCCACTCTCTTCAATGAAGGTTTTTTTTTTTAAGGACTCTTCAAGTGAAGGTGAGGCATAGTTTACAGTATAAAAGGATTTAGTTTTTCTTCCTATAAACGTGAGTCCAAAGATATAGTCTATACCAAGGTATTAAAACTTGGACCGGTGAGTGAACCGGATAAGGCAGTGATTTAAGGGTTAGTGGGTCAGACCGGAGTCAAACCGGAGCCAAACCGGTGATAATTAAAATATTATAATTTACTTAAAATAGGTAAAACTAAT
The DNA here is from genome assembly GCA_963242795.1 of Inga leiocalycina. Classification (NCBI taxonomy): domain Eukaryota; kingdom Viridiplantae; phylum Streptophyta; class Magnoliopsida; order Fabales; family Fabaceae; genus Inga; species Inga leiocalycina. Next base: position 20,166,880 of record OY725329.1, on the reverse strand, counting down.
AAAATATTCACACTTCAAATATAAAAATATTTAAATAAAACTTATATATAAAAATATTCCGCATGCAAAAAAAATATCTAAAGGTATTTCATTATACAATAAAATTAATACAAATATATATTATATAGTATAATAATTAATAAAGGAATTACAATATTATGTTGCACTTTCTTCAAGGACATCACATGATCTAGCTTCTCACTATCTGAGCACACATTTGAAAAATGGGAAGAAAGAAATATCACACTCACAGTACGCACCTTCCACCACATCACATCATAAAGACGTTCTCTCTGAGCAAGAGACGTTCTCTCTTTTTATATTAAGAGTTTCACCTTTTTCTTCCTTCTCACCATTTTGAATCTGAACAAGAGACGTTCTCTCTTTGTTTTCCAGTCACCTCTCGCATGGCTCCTGTGCTTTGCAATTTTTATTCTAAAAGGTTTTTTCCCTCCACTTTGTTACCATGATTTTACAGAAGTTCGAGTAAGTATCTTATAATATATCATCATCTATTATTTCCTCGCTCTTCCTCTCCTTTCTACATCCTCTCTCAAAAACTTTCTTCTTTTTTCTGGAGCATAGCAATTTCCAGGCAAGTAGTTACCTAGGCAACTATGAGAGAAAGAGAAGAGGTGAGGGCGTGAGGTGCCTGAGTTTGATTTTTTTTTTTCAATTATAAAAAAAACGACATCATTTCATGCGCTAGAGAGTTCAAAAAATTTAACTCGGCCGACTCGCACAACTCGGCGAGTCAGCCGAGTCAATACCGGGTCGTTCCGGGTTAGTCCGGGTCAATCCGGTCTGGAACAGTAACGATTAACTAGCTGAACCGGACCGGAGAGTTGGCCAGTTCGCCGGGTTCCGGTCTGAACCGGCCGATCCGGTCCGGGTTCTTAAACCATGGTTTATACTCCATAAGACTCTGCATTTTGTTACCAATATTTTTTTTAAGACGGTTTAAAACTATGGCTTCTAGTCTTCTACCTGCACAATATCCTATATATTTCACTATCTAAACTAACCCGAAGTTAGTACTCAATAAATTAAATTATTTTTATACAACTGCATTTAATATTTAATATTTAATATTTAATATTTAAACTTCGCTTATTCATCAGGAATATGCCTAGGCTTGGAATATCACTCTTCGTGTGTAATCTTTTAATTGGTTATTTATCAAAGAAAAAAGAGTGGTATTGACTATTGACTCCCTCCCAAGTTCCAATTAGACTAAAATATACTATTGATCCCGTAAACAAAGAAAATAATATTACTCGTATTATGTTTGGCGAGCCACCTTATATATAAGGGGTGCATAAGAAAAATTATGAATAGAGTTGTAAATTTTATATTTTGTTATGAATATTAACTATGTGGATATCTATTGGCTCATATCCTAATCAGTATGGGCTTGTATCCTAGTCAGCGTTGACTCATATCTCAGTTAGCATCTACAAATACGTAATCAATGGTTACTCTTAATAATGACTCTTGAAGGCCTATAAATAAAGGCCTTGTACAAGCATTGTAAATACAAGAAACTGAATAGGAATTGTTTCGCCCTTTTCTTTATCAAATTTTCTCTTATCTTATCTCTTGCTCTCTTATTCCAGATCTCTTTTATTTTCACAACATATTATCAGTACGAAAACTCTAATGAAGTTATGTTTCTCTTATTGTTTCTTTAACAATTTCATCTACCTTCTTTTATTGTATCTTTATTTGATCCATCTGGAATAATATAGGCCACTAAATGCAATTAAAAAGACTCTTTTACCAATTATTATAAACATCACGTTTCATGACTAAGATTAGATATTATTATTGCTTTTATATATCATTTTAATATCCTTTACGAGTTCATCTATATTACTGATATTGTTATTACTTTTATATCTTATTTTTATCTCCTTCAGGAGTTCTTTTATGTTATTGGTATTGCTATATTAGTATAGCTAGAAACCATAAACTTTTGAATTATATTTTGAAATTATATAATCAGAAGACATATACCATTGATTCCCTATTTTGGAATTATATGGCTAGTAATTATATCACTTTGATTTCTTATTTTATTATAATATGGCCAGAAGCTATATACTTTTGATTTTTTCCCATGAGAGTAATGGTCAAAAGCTAAATACCTTTTCATCTTCCATTTTGTTGTATGATCAGAAGTCATAAAACTTTTGTTTATCTCAAGAAAAACGGTCATAAATCATATAGACTTAATTTCTCATTTTGAGATTAATTGACCTCAAATCTTGAGATTTATTGGCCTAAAACCATGAGAGCTAGATGACTCAGCCATAAAATTGTAATTTTGTTATCTTTACGAATTCCCTTTATTATGATGGGTTGATCATTTAAATAAATTTTAAGTTATTCTACTGCATATTTATATTTCATATTTTAAAAATATCCTTTTTATTGCTTTAGTCTAAACCGTGTTATTTTTAATTTAGTTATTTTCTAAAAGATCACTCTATAGTGACCTTAATAAATGGCATACATATCTAAAAGATCTCTAGACAATTTGATTAGTATAAATGGTATTTTTACCATCTCTTGAAGACTAATGAATCAAGAGAATTTTATTCTAATCCTGAAAACTGGCCTCTTGACAATTTGATTGTTATAAAAGGTATGTTTGCCATGTCTTGAAGACTAATAATTCATGAGAATTTTATCCTAATCCTGAAGACTAGCTAGTAATATATGATAGAACTCATGTCAACGAAAGACATTATCATAGATTGCCAAGTTCATTGAGATATGATTATGATGAGTAAAGGTTATAATGATATGGCTCAAAGCCATCTAGACATATGACCATCAAGACTATATTGTTATCCAGTATTCAATCCAACATTGCTAGTTAAGTGATTTGACATGGGAATTTAAATTTGATATAAACGTGTCATTTACTCAACAGAAATCATGCTATGCAATGATAAACCCCCAGTATCAGTTTTTCAAGCAGAAAAAAAAAAGGTATCAGTTTCGAGTTAAACCACATATAGAACTGATGCCGTCTTCCATAAGCCCAGACGAAGAAAGTTTCTTTTCACCTATCAAATTCTTGTAGCATGCATTAAATAACATACAAATGGTAAGGCTAGCAAGAGTACTAATATATAACCATACAACAATAACAAACTTTATTGCACTAAATGGGATCAGCTATGTGGATCGTATAACATTATTGTGCTCTATCAACAACTAATACATAACCATATGTTCCAATTTACACAATGTCATTGTGCTCTATCAACAACTAATACATGAACCATATGTTCCTATTTATACTAGTTAGTGTCTTTACCCAACCCTAACTAACACTAATTACCTCGTAACACAAGGCTACAGCATTTGTTTATGTGATTAACATAAACGATTGATTTCTGTTACAGTTTCATCAATAACATGCGTTAGTTCAAAGGGCATAAATGAAACCATGCACCAGATGCAAATAATACACCTCGTTGTCTCACTGTCATCGGGTTGTAGAGCAATTCTTTGCGTGCTAAGGTCCACATTCTGGTCTTGCACCACATGCTGTTGTTGCATGTTTCTAGCAAGTCGATATAGGGCGTCACGGAAGCAGATTCGGGTCTTGTCAGAGAACTGGTCATCTCAAAAAGAAAATAAACTCACAAAGATAATTCATGAAATAAGTCAGTTGTTATGTATTTCATTTCTCAGTAACTTTACCTGTGAAATTGCCATCTCAAGATCCTGTAATATAGATTCCTCAACAGATGACTGATGGTTTATACCCTCATCAGTACTACCCTGCTCAAAAGGGCCCAAGAATTTGACTGCTGGCACCTTAAAGAGAAATTAAATGACTATGTTACATTGTGAACTTTGAAAGAACCACCCAAATGGTGCATATTACATTTAAATTAGAATAGCAGCTAGTTCCATTAGATTTCATATTTCAACTTATTAAATAAAGGCATCTCATTGGTTTTTCTCATACCCTTAACGCACTCTCTACGCTGAAACATAATTCTCATTACAAGAATGGAGAGCTAGAAGGATTGGACTCCGTCATATACCCATACCAATAAAGGCTCAAATACCATGTTAAGGATTTCAACTTAGGTTTTGGCTATTCTGTTCATATCTAACTTTGTTTCTCCGATGAATATTTATATATAGGAATACTTCTAGCTTCACTCTATGGTTTGAATGGCTCAGGATAGCCTTTTACTCCAACAGGAGTACATTACACCAGCAAGACATTTAAGGAATTTCACTAGCTTCTCAATCAGCTCACATGCTTCATGGCAGTTACAAGAATAATAGAGTAGAAAAAGATGGCAGATATGGACATTCAGTCAAAGATGCAGAACTCTAAACAAAAGAGACGTAAAGAAAGACAAATACAGGGGAACCGTCCGTCCCATCATCACGGCAAAAATAACAAAGTTGAACACGAAAATAGGCAAAGTCCAAAGGAAATGAGTTTTTGAACAGAAGAGAAATTCTAAGATAAAAAAACCAGGGGAAAAAAATCTAGGTTAAAAAGATTTTCCATAAAAGGGTCAAGCTTATAATTATCATTCTTTGCTTTGAAAATCAATCAACAGAACACGGGAAGAACACGGTTGCTGCAAGCATGAAATTATGAATAGTGTATTACACATCTGAGAGGAAGAAACTTTAAACTTTGAAGTTCAGGCATGCAGGTATAGCTGAATACTAGAATATAAAGTAACCACCAAATAATAAAGTAAAGTAATTTCAAAAAAAAAAAAAACTGCAGCAAAACATAACCGCACAGAACAATATAATTTAAGTAATGCACAAAACCTTCAGTAAGTGGCCTGAAAAAAACATACTGCATCACAAATATCGCACAGGCCAATTGAATAAGTTCTGTTGGGCAACTATGATGGCTTACATATGCAAAAATGGAACCCACATATACACACCACTGCCATCATTAAAAAATAAATGATTAAATGCATTAAAGTTATACACAAAACACCCATCAACAAATGGACAAAAAACAATTCTCACCTTTACATCCTGGTAATCGTCATATGTTGAGTTGCATGGAACAAGGTTTGAAACTTCAATTCCTTGAGGCAATCCACCTGATGGAAAGAAAGCATGTATGTTGAGGTGCTTTGTTCTCCAATATCACAGATACTATTACAATTACATGTACATTGAAGTGGTGCCTGAGAAAGAATGATCACCAGGTGCATTACTGAATTGGAGATTAGAAGAGAGGCGGGAGAATGTCTTTAGATTTTCAACCTTGGGTAGAGCTTCAAGCATGGAAACCCTGCATAATGTGAAAACAAGTGAAGGTTGTCGCGTCAAAAGAGAGACATTTGAACAAGATTACCGATATTCCTATGGCAAGCCAGTGGAAATTGAATGGATCTGTCAGAAAAAGTATGTAATGCAAGATGAAAAATAAGAACATTTTGTGATAGATCTATTAAGGCAAGTAAGAGCCCTCATGCCTACACAGTTCTAAGAATTGTAAGTATCAATGTCTTAGTCAGTACCGGCTCCAAAAGATAAATATGAAGAAATTTGCATTGTCAAATGGCCACAGAGCAATTCAATTGCACTGGACTTCCTACAATTCAGAGCGCACTCATGCCAATTTAAAGCATTTCAGAAGCTATATTATAATCCTACAGGCATAAACCAAGTATCTTAAGCCCAGAGGTAATAGTTGTACAAGAAAATGTCATCCATGTCTTCGAATCTTGAAACGCCTAGAAGCTGATCACATGAAAGGGCTGTCTGTTGAATCGATTGCTCAGGCAATCCTCCACATACACTTGAACAGCTAGACTGATCTTTTTCAAGAAGACAAGATTCAAGCTCAATTTCATTATTGAAACTTTCATCATTGAAATTGAACTCTACCTCTCTTGAATTTGTATCCATGGTTGAATACTTTTTAGGTGAATTAAAACTTTCAGGTGCATTCATTCCCCAATTTGGCCAGGTGTCTGGTGAAGGAAGCCTATCCCATACGTCTTCGAGTTCGGGAACAAGAAGATCATTGATTCCACTCCCACAGTAGCAATCCATGGGATATAAGCTGCACAGAAACATGAAGACGAGTATAAGTTGGGATATAAAACGACCTCCAAGATCAGAAAAACGTGCAGATTTTGTCGACTCAATAACATAGAAGCCATTTGATTTAGCCTTAAGAGAATTATAGAATCCCTTGTTACTTCATTATGACATATATATCAAAGCACGCGCAGTTACAACGCCAGGTTTTGAACCTGTCTTTCTCTTTACCCCTCTCCAGCATCCTAGAAGAACAAGCACCAAGAAACCCCATACATAACTAGTTTTGCAGAAACTTCATTGGACGTGATTTGTTAGAGCACCAAGAAACTTCGTGGAGCACACTTGTCATAGTCATATTCGTTAGCCCAAGTTTTCAAGTTAAATATCATAAATCAGGCTCAGTCGTGTTCATCTCAGTTTATATGAGCCGAGAATTTCACTACTAATATTCAAAAACAAAATAAGTAGACCAGGAGACCTCGTAACATTAGAGAAAAACCGTCGGGAACATATAGCAAAACACAGTTTCTTGAAGAGTAAAGAATTTGCGGGTAATCATTCTCACACGTTAAAATCATACATCAAGAAAGAGAAAGAATGAAAGGAACTAACCTTAATCAGACTCCATCTGCAGAACGAGAGAAACTCCAGATTGTAATTAACGAAAGCAAATCTAAGCAGAAGGCGAAGAAGGTCAAAAACGATGTTTATTTCGTAGCTTGCGGTGTGGCAACAGATTGAAAGAGAAACAAGTAACAGAGGCGGCTCCGGTTTTTTGGCCTAAAATTTGCAAATTGCAAAATATTTTAAAAGCCAACATCTTTGAAATGGTGGGCCGCAGGTTGCTTGAAGTACTAGAAATGAGTAAAGCTGGGAAGAGACAAGTGAAGCAAAATAAAATTTAAAAAAGGCTGAGACTTGTGGTTGAGGATGGATTGTGAGACTTGTGGCCTAAAGTCCTCCATCTAAAGCTGATCTCGCATTGGTCCACGTGGCAAGAAGGTCCGCATCGTGATTTTCTTTGAGGATACGAGCCTACGAGGCCCAGAATCTGGTGCCCACCCATGTGAGGGCAGTGTGGGGGAGTTTCTGGTATTGGTGGGGTCCCCTGTGGTGACGTGTCTGTGGGGTCGTGACGGATGTTGAGCGGTGACACGTGGCGGAAGATCTCAGGGGTGATTGACATGTGGATGGGGAGAAGTTTGCTTTGGAAAGTGAAATACCAGAGAGAATAGGAGCAACACGTGAGAGAATATTCTTTTTTTTTTTTTTAACATCGGAGAATTTTTGTTCTTTTTAAAGGAGGAATGATGGATAGAAAAAAATAAATAAATAAATAACACTTGAACTTTAAAATTTTAAATAAGTGATTTTTTTAAAAAATTTAAGTTATCAATTGTTATACTTTTTTGTTAATCTCTTTATTGATATTATTAACAAAATTAATTGGGGATTTTGAGGTTCAAGTGATATTTTTTTGTCTCTTCCCCATAATTCATTTATATCAAAATGAAGAGTTTATGAGCTACATAGATATCTCCATCCACAAGGTAAGGTTTATGAATTATTTAGGAAAAATGACCCAAAAAGAACTTTGAATATACTAAAAGATAAAAAGGTGTTAGAAGATTTGGAAATCCCTCAGAGGTGCTAGCACTTGTCAGGGATTTACAATTTCAGGGGAAAACTACCATTTTATCCTTACCTATATTTTTATTAAAATAATAAAAAATCCTCCACCGGCAGGGGCCTCGGCCAGGGAATATTCCTTCGGGACGGAATATTCCCCCAAGCTTTGGGAAAAAAATCCCAAAGTTTGTGGTCATGCACCTTGGTGCATGATCATTGGGCTAAGGAAGCCCATCATTATTTGTAATGCAAAAAATATATATATAGTAAACTTTAATTTTTAACTAAACCAACTAACGAGTTCAAATAAGGAATTGACAAATTAATAAGAGAAATTAATAACTTCATATAAGAATTTCACAATTTTCGTTTTTTAACAATTTTATAAAAGAATTTCACTAGTTTAGATAAGGAATTCCCAATTTGTTAATTCGTCATATGAACTTGGGAATTCCTTATCTAAACTAGTGAATGGTCTGAGAAAGTAAGTGGATTTTTTGCTTAAAAAACGAAAATTGTGAAATTCTTATATGAAGTTGTTAATTTCTTTTATCAATCTGCCAATTCCTTATCTGAACTTGTTAGTTGGTTTAGTTAAAAATCAAAGTTTACTATATATATTTTTTTTGCACTACAACTAATGATGGGCTTCCTTAGCCCAGTGATCATGCACCAAGGTGCATGACCACAAACTTTGGGATTTTTTTCCCAAAGCTTGGGGAAATATTCCTTCCCGAAGGAATATTCTCTGGCCGGGGCCCCTGCTGACGGAGGATTTTTTATTATTTTAATAAAAATATAGGTAAGGATAAAATAGTAATTTTCTCCTGAAATTGTAAATCCTTGATAAGTGTTAGTACCTCTGAGGAATTTCCAAATCTTCTAACACCTTTTTATCTTTTAGTATATTCAAAATTCTTTTTGAATCATTTTCCCGATTATTTAAGGCTCAAACATGTTATTTGGACCGATAGATTAGACCACTTGATACGGTTATGAGTACACTAAATGTGAGAGGTATTGTCCAGATTTTCCAGGGTTACTAGGGTGCACTTAACACTACACGACATGTAATGCCTATCGAGTCATTGTACCTCATCTCTAGTTGAGTTGTTTTTTAAAATGGTAATTAAATAGAAAAAAGCGTTATTCTGAAGGCCTTTGTCAATGTCTCCTCTTTCTTTTATTTATTTTTTTTATTTGAAAGGAAAAAAAAGGTGGAGACCTAAACAACGGCATTTTGAGTTAGAAAAAACAGCAATATACTATGCTCATACTTTAGTAACTCTTATGTGCATTTATACATAAATATTCTGTGTATTTATGTATTAATACTTTTATTTAAATATTTCTCTTTTCAAAGTTATATATATTTGTATATTTTAATTAAATTATACTATTTTAATTATGATTAAGTTGATAATGGTTTAACTAATGTTGAACCATTATCTCAATCAATTCAATGACTAACCCGGTTTTCAATACCTTAAAAATTGCACTTAGATCCCAGGTAACACAAATCATTACTATGACGTCCTCTGAAATCGCCAAAGGGTTAAGGAGCAAATTTACCAATAAAGTTTTAAGGAATGAGCGTCTAGCACAATTATGTTTTAAATGGGACAAAAATACACATAAGATTTTAAAAGTGAAACATCCAGCACAAAACCGTTAAATTTAACCTAAAGCCGTTAGTGATTTTCTTTTCTAATAATTTAACGCTGTTAGGTCAAATTTAACGATTTTGTGCTGGATGCTCCACTTTTAAAGCCTTATGTGTATTTTTGCCCCCTTTAAAATATAATTGAGCCAAATACTCCTTCATTAAAACTTCGTTGATAAATTTACTCCTTAACCCATCTTCAAATTACTAGCAAGTGTTAGGGGACCTGAGAGTAAAAAATTCCAACTATAAGAAGATGCAATTACCCTTGTTCTCATTTGGTTGTCATTGCCTATTCCCTCACTTGTCAAATCATGCTCCATCACTTGTAACCAATTAAAACGTAATATATGTTTTAATTACATTCTCTTGATTTGAACTCGTAGTGCTGGGAAAACGGGCCGGCCCGTTTAGGCCCGAGTTCAAATTCGTACACCTTTGAAGCGGCCCGGCCCGTTTAAGGTAGGCCCGACGGGCTTTAGGCCCGTTTATGTTTTTTCCTTTTTTTTTTGTCATTTCTTTTTTATTTCTTATTCTCATAAAGATTAAAATACCTAATTTAAAACATAAATATCATAAACACTAATTTAAAACATAAATATTATCCAAGTTTAATAGAATACAAACACTAAAACTTATGTCCAAACCATAATTAATATTCATAACCAATTAAATAAGTTCACAGCCACAATCAAATAAGCCTACAAGTTTCAAATGTCAGTAATAATATAACACCTAATTTGGATTTTGGCGTATACATACAAAAAAAGAAAAAAGAAAATCAAAGAAGAGAAGCTTCAAATGAGGTCTAAGTTAGTGTGAGAGTATTTCTAATATGAGGGTTAGGTTATGTTAACTTTACCCTCTGACTAATACTTGTTGCCCATTGCCTTGTGCCCATTTTTTTTTTTTTAATAAAAAAAGGTTAAACGGGCCTAAAAGGGCCGGCCCTACAGGGCTACAGGGCCGGCCCTACAGGGCTTGTGGCCCTACAGGGCCGGTCCTTTTAGGCCCGCTTCCATTTTCAGCCTCTAAATCATAGGCCCGGCCCTTGACGGGCTCGGGCCTAAACGGGCCGGCCCGACGGGCTCGGCCCGAATTCCCGGCTCTATGAACTCGTATGCTTTTATATCATATTTTGCATTATGACTACCACATAATTTGTTTTGATTAACAAGTGAGAGACTATGAATTGTCATATCACGAAGTAGGTATTGACAATTGAATGAGAGCAAGGGTAAGTACCTCCTTTATTATTGGAATCTTTTACCCTCAGGTTTTTTGGAATCTGATTATATTGTAATTTAGAGATTTCAAGAGATGTTACAGTAGTAATTTGTTTTATTTGAGACCTGAGTGCAATTTTCCTTAATTTTTTTCCACTCTCTTCAATGAAGGGTCTTTTTTTAACCGACTGTTTAAATGAAGGTTAAGCATAGTTTATAGTATATAAGGATTTAGTTTTTTCTTTCAATAAACGTGGGTCTAAAGATATAGTTTATACTCCATAAGACTGCATTTCGTTACCAATATTTGTTTAAGACAGTTTAAAACTTTGGCTTCTAGTGTTCTACCTACACAATATCCTATATATTTCACTATCTAAACTAACCTGAAGTTATTATTCCATAAATTAAATTATTTTTATACAACTGCATTTAATATTTAATATGTAAACTTCTGTTGGTGGTCCAATCTGAAGCCCAGTTTCGCTTATTCATCAGGAATATGCCTAGGCTAGTAACTTTTCGTGTGTAATCTTTTAATTGGTTATTTATCAAAGAAAAAAGAATGGCATTGACTATTAATTCCCTCCCAAGTTCCAATTACACTAAAATATACTATTGATCCCGTAAACTAAGAAAATAATATCACTCGTACTACGTTTGGCGAGCCAACTTATATATATAGTAAGGGGTGCATAAGAAAAATTACAAATAGAGTTGTAAATCTTACTTTTTGTTATGAATATTAATTATATAGATGTTCATTGACTAATATCTTAGTTAACATGGATTCGTATTCTAGTCAGCGTTGACTCATATCTTAAACATTTATAAATACGTAATTAATGGTTACTCTTAGTAATGACTCTTGAAAGCCTATATATAAAGGCCTTGTACAAGTATTGCATATGCAAGAAACTAAATGAGAATTGATTCGCCCTTTTCTTTATTAAAATTTCTCTTCTCTTATCTCTTACTCTTTTACCCTAGATTTTTTTTATTTTTATAACACGTTATTAGTACGAAAAGCTATAACGAAGTTATATTCCTCTCATTGATTCTTTAACAATTTCATCTACCTTCTTTTAAGGTATCTTTACTTGATTTATCTGGGATAATCTGAGTTACTATATGAAATTAAAAAGACTCTTTTACCGATTGTTACAAACATCCAGTTTCATGACTAAGATTGGAGATTGTTATTACTTTTATATCTTATTTTAATCTCATTTACGAATTCTTCTATATTACTGATATTGTTGTTGCTTTTATATCTTATTTTTAGCTCCTTTGGAAGTTCTTTTATGTTATTGGTATTATTATATTAATAAAGCCAAAAGCTATACACTTTTGAATTATATTATGAGATTATATGGTCAGAAGTCATATACCGTTGATTTTTTGTTTTGAAATTATATTGCCAAAAACCATAACACTTTGATTTCTTATTTTGTTATAACATGATCAGAAATTATATGCTTTTGTGGCCAAAAACCGTATACCTTTTCATCTCCCATTTTATTGTATGACCAAAAGTCATACAACTTTTGTTTATCTCAAGATAAATGGTCACAAATCATATAGACTTAATTTCTCATCCTTAGATTAATTAACCCAAAATAATGAGACTTATTGGCCTGAAAACATGAGAACTGGATTTCCGAATCCATAAAATTTTAATTTTGTTTTATTTATGAATTATTTCTTAATTTTATGAATTCCCTTTATTATGATGGTTGGATCGTTTAAATATTAAGTTATTATACTAAGATTTTATATCTTATATTAAGAATTTCCTTTTTATTGCTTTAGTCTAAACCGTGTTATTTTTAATTCGATTATTTTCTAAAAGATCACTCAGTAGTGACCTTAATAAATGGCAGACATATGCAAGAGATCTCTAGACAATTTGATTATTATAAATGGTATTTTTACCATGCCTTGAAAGCTAATGACTCGAGAGAATTTTATTCTCGTCCTGAAAACTAGCCTCTTGACAATTTGATTCTTATAAATGGTATGTTTACCATGTCTTGAAGACTAATAACTCGTGAAAATTTTATCCTAGTCCTTGAAGTCTAGCTAGTATATGATAAAACTTATGTCAACGAAAGACATATATTAGTACCATACATTGCCAAGTTCATTGAGATATGATTATGATGAGTAAAGGTCAATGATGATATGGGCTCAAAGCCATCTAAACATATGACCAAGAAGACTTTACTCTTATCCAGTATTCAACAGAAATCATGCTATGCAATGATAAACCTCCAGAATCAGTTTTTCACGCAGAAAAAAGAAAGTAGCAATTTCAAGCTAAACTACATATAGAACTGACGCCGTCTTCCATAAGCCCAGATGAAGCAAGTTTCTTTTCACCAATCAAATTCTTGTAGCGTGCATCAAATAACATGCAAATGGTAAGGCTAGCAAGAGTACTAATATACAACCAAACAACAACAACAAGCCTTATTCCATTAGATAGAGTCAGCTACATGGATCATATAGCACCATTGTGCTCTATTAACAACTAATACAAAACCATATGTTCCAATTTGCACAACGCCATTGTGCTCTATCGAGTATCAACAACTAATACATAACCATATGCTCCTATTTATACTAGTTAGTGCCTTTACCCACGCCTAACTAACACTAATTACCTCGTAACACAAGGCTACAGCATTTGATTATGTGATTAACATAAACGATTGATTTCTGTTACAGTTTCATCAATAAAATGCGTTAGTTCAAAGGGCATAAATGAAACCATGCACCAGATGCAAATAATGCACCTTGTTGTCTCACTGTCATCGGTTTGTGGAGCTGTTCTTTGCGTGCTAAGTTCCACATTCTGGTCTTGTACCACATGCTGTTGTTGCGTGTTTCTAGCAAGTTGGTATAGGGCGTCACGGAAGCAGATCCGGGTCTTGTCAGAGAACTGGTCATCTCAAAAAGAAATAAATTCACAAAGATAATTCATGAAATAAGTCAGTCGTTATGTATTTCAGTTCTCAGTAACTTTACCTGAGAAATTGCCATCTCAAGATCCCGTAATATAGATTCCTCAACAGATGACTGATGGTTTATACCCTCATCTGTACTGCCTTGCCCAAAAGGGCCCAAGAGTTTGACCGCTGGCACCTTAAAGAGAAATTAAATGACTGTTACATTTGTGAACTTTGAAAGGACCATCCAAATGGTGCATATTACATTTAAATTAGAGTAGAAGCTAGTTCCATTATATTTCATATTTCAACTTATTAAATAAAGGCATCTCATTGGTTTTACTCATACTTTAAACGCACCCTCCACACTCAAACATAATTCTCATTACAAGAATGGAGAGCTAGAAGGATTGGACTCCGTCATATACCCGTACCAATAAAGGCTCAAATACCATGTTAAGGATTTCAACTTAGGTTTTGGCTAATTCTGTTCACATTTAACTTTGTTTCTCCTATGAATATTTATATATAGGAATACTACTAGCGTCACTCTATGGTTTGAATGGCTCAGGATAGCCTTTTACTCAAATAGGAGTACATAACATCAGCAAGACATTTCAAGAATTTCACTAGCTTCTCAATCTGCTCACATACTTCATGGCAATTACAAGAATAATAAAGTTGAAAAAGATGGCAGATATTGACATTCAGTCAAAGATGCAGAACTCTAAACAAAAGAGAGGTAAAGAAAGAAAAATACAGGGGAACCATTCCGTCCCATAATCACGGCAAAAATAACAAAGTTGAACACGAAAATAGGCAAAGTCCAATGGAAATGAGTTTTTGAACAGAAGAGAAATTCTAAGATAAAAAAACCAGGGGAAAAAAATCTAGGTTAAAAAGATTTCCCATAAAAGGGACAAGCTTATAATTATCATTCTTTGCTTTGAAAAACAATCAACAGAACTCGGGAAGAACACGGTTGCTGCAAGCATGAAATTATGAATACTGTATTACACATCAGAGAGGAAGAAACTATAACCTTTGAAGTTCAGGCAGGCAGGTGTAGCTGAATACTAGAATATAAAGTAAAGTAGTTTCAAAAAAAAAAAAGGCAGCAAAAAATAACCGCACAGAACAATATAATCTAAGTAATGCACAAAACCTTCAGTAAGAGGCCTGCGAACAACATACTGCATCACAAATATCGTGCAGCCCAATTGAATAAGTTATGTTTAAAGATTGAACTACAAATGCTTTGGTAGTTTGGCAACTATGGTGGTTTACATATGCAAAAATGGAACCCACATATACACACCACTGCCATCATTAAAAAATAAATGATTAAATGCATTAAAGTTATACACAAAACACCCATCAACAAATGGACAAAGAGCAATTCTCACCTTTACATCCTGGTAATCGTCATATGTTGAGTTGCATGGAACAAGGTTTGAAACTTCAATTCCTTGTCGCAATCCACCTGATGGAAAGAAAGCATGTATGTTGAGGTGTTTTGTCCTCCAATATCACAGATACTGTTACAAATACATGTACATTGAAGTGGTGCCTAAGAAAGAATGATCACCAGGTGCATTACTGAATTGGAGATTAGAAGAGAGGCGGGAGGATGTCTTTACATTTTCAACCTTGGGTAGAGCTTCAAGCATGGAATCCCTGCATAATGTGAAAACAAGTGAAGGTTGTAGCGTCAAAAGAGAGACATTTGAACAAGATTACCAATATTCCGATGGCAAGCCAGTGGAAATTGAATGGGTCTGTCAGAAAAAGTATGTAATGCAAGATGAAAAATAAGATCCTTTTGTGATAGATCTATTAAAGAAAGTAGGAGCCCTCATGCCTACGCAGTTCTATGAATTGTAAGTATCACTGTCTTAGTCAGCACCGGCTCCAAAAGATAAATATGAAGAAATTTGCAATGTCAAATTACCACAGAGCAATTCAATTGCACTGGACTTCCTACGATTCAGAGCCCACTCATGCCAATTTAAAGCATTTCAGAAGCTATATTATAATCCTACAGGCATAAACCAAGTATCTTAAGCCCAGAGGTAATAGTTGTACAAGAAAATGTCATCCATGTGTTCGAATCTCGAAACGTCTTGAAGGTGATCACATGAAAGGGCTGTCTGTTGAATCGATTGCTCAGGCAATCCTCCACATACACTTGAACTGCTAGACTGATCTTTTTCAAGAAGAGAAGATTCAAGCTCAATTTCATTATTGAAACTTTCATCATTGAAATTGAACTCTACCTCTCTTGAACTTGTATCCACGGTTGAAAACTTTTTAGGTGAATTAAAACCTTCAGGTGCTTTCATTCCCCAATTTGGCCAGGTGTCTGGTGAAGGAAGCCTATCCCATACGTCTTCGAGTTCGGGAACGAGAAGATCATTGATTCCACTCCCACAGTAGCAATCCATGGGATATAAGCTGCACAGAAACATGAAGACGAGTATAAGTTGGGATATAAAACGACCTCCAAGATCAAAACAACGTGCAGATTTTGTCGACTCAATAACATAGAAGCCATTTGATTTAGCCTTAAGAGAATTATAGAATCCCTTGTTACTTCATTATGACATATATATCAAAGCACGCACAGTTACAACGCCAGGTTTTGAACCTTTCTTTCTCTTTACCCCTCTCCAGCATCCTAGAAGAACAAGCACCAAGAAACTTCATACATAACTAGTTTAGCAGAAACTTCATTGGACGTGATTTGTTAGAGAACCAAGAACAAGCACCAAGAAACTTCGTTGAGCAAACTTGTCATAGTCAAATTCGTTAGCCCAAGTTTTCAAGTTAAATATCATAAATCAGGCTCAGTCGTGTTCAATTCACTTTATATGAGCCCAGAATTACACTACTAATATTCAAAAACAAAATAAATAGACCAGGAGACCTCGGAACATTAGAGAAAAACCATCGGGAACATAAAGCAAAACACAGCTTCTCGAAGACTAAAGAATTTCCGGACAATCCTTCTCACACGTTAAAATCACACATCAAGAGAGAAAGAAGGAAAGGAACTAACCTTAATCAGACTCTATCTGCAGAACGAGAGAAACTCCAGATTGTAATGGACGAAAGTATATCAAACCAGAAGAAGAAGACGGTCAAAAACGATGTTTATTTAGTAGCTTTCGGTGATGCAACACAGGTAGAAGAAGAAACAAGAAACAGAGGCGGCTCCGGCTTTTGGCTTGAAATTTGCAAATTGCAAAATATTTTTAAAAGCCAGAATCTTTAAAAAGGCGGGCCGCAAGTTGCTTGATATACTAGAAATGAGTAAAGCTGGAAGGAGACTTGTGGCTGAGGATGGATTCTCAGACTTGTGGCCTAGCCCAGAAACTGGTGCCCACCCATCTGAGGTCAGTGTGGGGAATTTCTGGGATTGGTGAGGTCCCCGATGGTGACGTGTCGTGGGGTGGTTACCGGTGTTGAGCGATGACACGTGGCGGAAGAACTCAGGAATATAGTGACACGTGGATGGGGGAGAAGTTTGCTTTGGAAAGTGAAATACCCGAGAATAGGAGCAACATGTGAGAGAATATTCCTTTTTTTTTTTTTTGAAATTGCATTAAGCCACAAATAAGAGAAAATATGATAAAATTGTCCCTCAAAATTTTAAAATTGTATTTAAGTCTCGTGAAAATTTTTTACAATAAATTTTAATTCCACTGATAAGTCTATGGACATCCACTAACAAGCCCATAGGTATTTGATAATTAAAATTTATTATAAAAAAGTTTCATAGGACTTAAATGCAATTCTGATTTTGTAAAGGACTATTTTATCGTATTTTCTCATATCCAAAATCTAAATACAATTTTCTCTTTTTTTTAAACATAGGAGAATTTTTTCCTTTTTAAAGGAGAAATAATTCATTCATATCGGAATGAAAAGTGTACAAGCTACATAGATATCATCATCCTTTGCTCATTTAAAGGCAAGGTTTATGGATTATTTAAGGCTCAAACATCTCATTTGAGATGATAGATTGAACTACTTGATGCGGTTATGAGTACGATAGATGTGAAAGGTAGTTGGTTGTCCAAATTTTTAAAGGATGCTAGAATATGCTTAACACCACATGACATGCAATGATCTTCTAACCATTATATTCTATTCTAGTTGCCATTGTACCCTATCTCTAGTTGAGTTGGTTTTAAAGTGATAAGCTTTTAAACAGAAAAGAGTATTATTCTTAAGGCCTTTGTCAACATCTCCCCTTTGTTGAGCCTCAAACAACGTCATTTTGAGTTTTTTTTTTTTAAAAAAAACAGCAATCTACCATGTTCATACTTTAGCAACTCTTATGTGTATTTATACATAAATGTTCTATGTATTTGTGTATTAATACTTTTATTTAAATATTGCTCTTTTCAAAGTTATATATATTTATATTTTTTTAATTAAATTATATTATTTTAAATATGATTGGGTTGATATTGGTTTAACCAATGTTGAACAATTGTCTCAATCAATTTAATGGCTGATCCGGTTTTCAATACTTTAGAAAATTATATTTAGATCCCAAGCAAAACAAATCATTACTGTAAGGTTCTTTGAAATCTTCAAATTATTAGCAAGTTTTAGGGGACCTGAGAGTAAAAGATTCCAATTATAAGAAGACGTACTTACCCTTGTTCTCATTCGGTGGTTATTACCTACTCCCTCACTTGTCAATTCATGCTCCATCACTTGTGTAACATCTCAAATTTTATTCCTAATATTTAAATAATATTAGGTTGTTACTTATCAACTAATTTGACATTTGAAGAAAATCAAATACATTTGTCTAAAATCTTGGAACATAGAATTTGAGAAAAGAATTTCATGACTGGAAAATTGAAGTGGGAAAACCTAATCAAGATAAAGAGGGCCTAATTATACTATTAAGAGGTATCTAATTATCTATAAAAGAAAGATATAAAATTTAACGCAGAAGACATTTATTGGCATTGATTTGAGTTTAATTGGATTATTTCTTGGTAATTGGAATTTACCATGAAATTATTTGTGTAAGGTGAATTTTAATCAAATGAAATTGAATTAGTATAAGTGTGTCAAAAATATCATACTTTTTCCATATATGCCCCTATTTATGAAATGAGTATAGGAGAGAGAATGGATAAAAAGTATGAGAGATAACTCTTTGTTTATGTGATAATTAATTATAAATATATGTATTTAATAAAGATAAAATAAGAAAAAGAAGCTTGCATTTTCAAACACAAAGTGAAATATGCTTATAAAAAGGAACAGCCCCATGAGAGAGAAAGTTATTTATAAATAGGACCGGAGGGAGTATTGATTTGAGTTTAATGGGATTATTTTTTGGTAACTGGAATTTACCATGAAATTATTTGTGTAAGGTGAATTTTAATAAAATGAAATTTAATTTTTAAAGACTTAATAAGGAGAAAAATTTATTGAGTTTGATGAGACTAAATAAAAAGTAGTTAGAATATTGTTTTTTAAATCAATATATTATGGTTATTTAAACATTATGAGAAGTTTATTTGAATATACTTAACCCAATTGTTGGAATTTTAAAGGAGGGAGAAAAACTGAAAAAAGAAAAGAAATATGTATGATAAAATATAATTTTAAAAAAATAATCAAAATAATGAATACTGGTGGGGACACTATTGGTTTAATTAAGGGAAAATCCCAGAAAAATACCTCCGAAATAAGGAAATCCCTATTTAGTACTCTGAAATCCAAAATTCTGGATCAGTACCATGTCAATAAGGATGAATAGTGCGGGGTCGCCAAAAGACGATTTTGCCCTTCAGCCCTCATTCTTGCCACTTCAGAATAACAACACACGGCTCTTAATTAACAACTCCGAATTCTTGATTAACAACTCCGCTTTATTCTTTCACATATCCACATCTCAAAAATATAGTATTGTTAATATACATTATGGTGTTGTTAATAAAAAAAGAGGTGTTGCCCTGAAACTTAAATTACGAAGTTGTGAAACAAGAAGTGGGAGTTGTTAATGCAAAATATGGTGTTGTTAATAACAAGACCGATATTGTTATTGTGAAAGTAAAAAGATGAAACTGGAGTTGTTAATCAAGAATCCGGAGTGGTTAATTAAGAACCGCATGTTGTTATTCTGAAGTGGCGAGAATGAGGGCTGAAGAGCAAAATCGTCTTTTGGCGCCCCCGCACTGTTCATCTGTACTGACAGGGTACTGATCCAGAATTTTAGATTTCAGAGTACTGAATAAGGATTTTCCTATTTCGGAGGTATTTTTCAAGGATTTTCCCTTTAATTAATGGCAATAAGCCAATAACCCGCCCCCACCATTTATTCAATCAGCCTCCTCGGGTTCCATTATTTTTCCCTCCAACGCCGCGACACTTGTTGCAGTGAGAGTGAGTGATTGAGAGTGGAACAAGAAGAGAGGGTAAGGGGTCTGAGTCCTCTCAGAATCCTTTTTCTCCTTTTTTTAGAAGAATCTTCACCATTAGATTTAAAAAAATGGATAGTCTAGATTTAATTTTTTTTATAAAACTATTATTTTAAACATAAATAAGTAAAATTAAACTATTAAAACATGATCTACTCAATTCATAACTATAATACAAACACAAGTAACGAAAAAATAATAATTTATCAAACACTATAATCATTGTTTTAGAAAATATTATGATACGATGAGGGTAACGGACCGGCTAGAAAACAAGTATGAAAACACTAATGGGATGGATGATCAAAGGTAGGACCTTAAGAGAACCTGTCTCTTACAACCCTAGCCACAAAGACACCACAAGGATGATCAATCCTTGATACAGTCGGAGTATTCGCACGAGAATACAAGGATGCAAGCAAAGTTCACACAAGAGAAATAAAACTCTAAATTATCATTCAAGTCTGAAAATATAGTACAAAAACGCAGCCATATATAAAGGCCACAAAAGAACACTCTAGAGTTTGAAAACCTAGTCATAAATGCAATAAATGATGCCTTAATGATGATTGATTGTCTTGGTTGGCACCATTCAAGCCTAAAGGAATTAGGAAATTACTTATTCTTTAAGACTAAATCAGCTACCTAAAAAAATAGGAAATAAAACAAAGTCCTCAAGGGCAATCTTTGACCAAAGGCCTTATTTAATGCAAATAAAAAAAAAGAAAACAAATAAAAACGAAATTAATTCATATTTGCTACATAAGGACACCTTCTAGATGCTTCTTGAGGTGTCTTGGACATCACTTATGATCCTCCTTCAAGGCACATGCTTGTCACATGGTATTTTAAGTGAATTCTTTAATATGGACTGCACATGGGCCTTGTTCATCATCTTGTTGGGCTTACTACTTTATGTTACACCAATTTTATGGATCTTCATGCTTTGCCACGTGCTCAAGCTTCTATGTGTTGTAAAATCATGTATATGGGCCTGAATAGGTATGGTTAAGGCCTCATTTGCACCCTCAACATATATACTAACATTATGAGCCATTAATGAAGCAAAATCAAGCATAAATGTTTTCTCCAACCTCTCAAACACTTCACTCTTTTTTGAGTTTTTAGTAATTGGGCCATCAATGTCATGAGTGATACGAGTTCAGATGATCAATTAAATAGTGCAAGTATACACTGTCGTAATCAAGTAATATAGAAGTAAGTAGAGTATCGTTCCCACGAGGATTGAGCACTAAGTACCAAAATAGGTAATTTTAATTCTATTTAGTCGATCGATCAGTTGGTGATTGAGAGTACAAAATAAAAGAAAAAAACAATTAAATATGAGTGCAGATGATAAGAAAGCAAATATGAGAAAAAAGCCCTAGGGGTCAGATTTCATTTAACAAAGTCCGGATTGAATCACTTATCTATTCTAGCCCAATTTATTCCACATGATTGATAGTCGAGTTTCCCTATTTTAATTACTAGCCTCTTCCAAGGTCAAGCAATTCTATAATCAATTGCTAATCCAATATATTCCTATATGGATTTAAGCAATTAATTATGCATTAAGATTTATGGAACTCAGTAAGACTACACAACTCATATGAATATATTCCTATTTCATATGCAAATCATGGTTTTAATTATAGGGTCTACACACATGTATCTCCTTCCGGTCTCAACATGTATATTGAAATCATTTAAAAGATGGCCAGTCAATCAAAAGCATTAAGAATAATAATTAAAACTCAATCATGAAGGAGAAATTTAAACTAGATTTAATAAGTTAAGATTCAATCCGTCATTAGTAAGCTACGTCATCACCCTAGGAAAATGAAAGTTTAGCACATGATGAAATTAAAAGCAAAACCAAAATAAATTGACATTATATAAAACTAGAATGAAATCCTCAGAAATACTGCATAAACTTAAATATTAAATTCTCAAACATAAATATACAACCAAAAGATGAATGAAAGATGAAGAAATCAAGCCGTCCATTTAGGAGGTAAAACCTTCCATTTATGCGGTATGCAAAATGTAATAAAATCCTAAGCCTTCCAAGATGGAGGCATGCAAAAAGTAATAAAATCCTAAGCCTTCCAAGATGGAGGCATGCAATACATGAAATTAAATCTGAAAAACAACACAAAGAACTCAGAAATGTTAGAGAAAGATCTCTCCCGGTCGGAGGAGGACCTCTCCCGGTCGGAGAAGGACCTCTGCTTCTCTTCCTCTCCTCCCTTTTCTTTGAGCTTGGCATTGATCTCTATTTATAGGGAAAAAAAACGTGTGCTACAGTACTGCTACAGTGATCTGGCGGGTGCTACAGTGCCCTGGCGGTTGCTACAGTACCGTTGACCTGCTACAGTTCCTGATGGCTGCTACAGTGCTGTTGACCTGCTACAGTTCCCGATGGCTGCTACAGTGCCATTGACTGCTACAGTACTTTTATTATTTTTTTTATTTTTTTTTTTATTTTTTTTTATTTTTTTTAAATGCTGTTTATTCCAAAAACAATATTTATTTATCAATCACACCCAAATTTATTATATTAAACACAAATATCGTCTATAAAATCATCATATAAAGGAAAATAAATATGCAAATATTTTACTTATCAATGAGGAGGATCTTGGGCTTGCTTAGAATCTTGTTGGATAATAGAGACAACATCTTGTTCATTGTAGATGCTATCTAAGCTGCCATGTAGTACTTTGTCGACACTTTGGATACCAACATTGATGCTTTGTTGGACACCACATAAGACGCCCCTTGCACCTCTATCATATTAAATCTGAACCATTCATTTTTTTAATTTAAGGGTGGAGATGGGATTCTGAGAAGAAAATGAGAAAAAGGATTCTGAAAGTATCCTCTTCCGAGGGTAAGCGGATTAAAAGAAGGAGAGTTGAGTAAAGGCATGTTTGAATTGGTGTTGAAAAAAATACATTTATGTAAGTCGAAACAAAACTCTCCTTACATACTTACCTCGTAGATCATAAATTATATTGGAAAAGTAACTTCTACCGCTAATCCAAACAGTCACTAAATGTGTTAGTCAAGTGATCTAGCTTGCAATTCCCTTTTTTCTCTTTCTCTTTGTTTTATAGATTTCTTTGGTGATTAAAAATTTAGGGTTTGTTAAATTTCAAACTCTTGAGTCATCTAGTTTATTATTTTACTTTTAATAGAGCTAATGAGGTTTGAATAAGAGTTGTATGGTTTAGATTTTTGCTTGAATGGTTGGTTTGAGAAAAATAAAGTTAAGGCTTTGTTGGAAAATTAGGATCTATGAAATTGAGTATGTTAAATCTGAATTTAATGAATTTTTTTTAACTCCTTAGAGTTTATAATGATGATGGAATGGATTGGTTTTGAGGTTTATGATGAAATGTGAATATATGGGTGAAACTTTAAGTATATTGAAAATTGAGTGTTTTTGAAGATATTGAAGAGATAGTTATAATTGAATTATTCTAATAAGTAATAAAGAATTAATGGAAGAGAGAAATGTGATTGTAATAATAATTTGAGGTATAGTCGACTATAGGTATTTTTTCTCGAGGAATTTAAAGTGAGTAAATTTTGGGAATTGTAGAATGAATGGAAGAGTTTATTTTTGTCAATGGTCTTAATGAGTGAAATAGAGTCATTGGATGATAAAATATGATTGAAATAGAGAAATTGAGTTATGGTATTAAATTGAAACTTTTTGGAAAATTACATTAAAGTGAACAATTTAAAGGTCATATGAAGATTTGAAATAGGGATTGATTTTTAAGTTAGATTTTGAGTTGATATTAATAATGTGATTATAGGAAATGAGGTTTGGAAATTGGGTTGTTTGAATTGTTGGAGCTATTATGGCATTAATTTTGATATTGGTTTTCATTGGGAATGTTCAAAGATGAGGGTTGGGACTTATAGAGGGATTTTAAGTCTCTAATTGTTTTTGTTAACCACCAATTAGTTTGTAATATAATGTGTGGTGATGCCTTCATTGTATAGATTGATTGTACCTGATGACTTGAGCACATGGTTATTAATTGGTTGGTAAATGCTCTTTTCTTGGTGAGAGGTAATCACATTTCACTTATCATAGATATTAATGTCTTGCTTTTGAAAGATTTTGATATCATTATATTATCAAATGAGATATGGACTTTCTACTGGTATGTCATATACTCTTCATTTGAGAAAATCATCTTGTGGGACTTGTGATTTTGAAATGAAATTGTAAAGTATTGGAAAAGAGGTTTTGCCTTGATTATTGCTTTGTAAGAGCATGACCATGAGTAATCATGAGATGTATTGTAGGAGGTGTTGTTGTGATGTTGATTGGTTGTGATTGATAGAGAATAGTTAGAGAGAAATATTATCACGTGATAAGACCTCCCATTAGTGCACATTGGGTTGGTTATTTGTCCCTGTTGGGATATGCCTGCATGGCTCATTTGCCCCTATTGGAATAGGCCTGCATGGCTAATTCTACCCTATTAGAATAGGCCCACGTGGCTCATTCGTCCTAGAGAGAAGTATAGGCTATTGTAGCTCTTTTTCGTTCCTAAGAGAAAGGGATACGCCATTGTGACCCATGTGTACATCTCCATAATAATGGGGATAGGCCTTCTTAGGCTTCTATGTTTGTATAATGTGTATAATTATGGGATTATGTGAATAATATTATACGCACTACTATTTTTTGTTCCACTTGACACCTCACTAGCACATGTTGGTATGTACGATAAGTTGAAATATTGGTTGTTGAGGCTTTTGTCTCACCCCGTTGCTCTTAACATTTTTCAGGTAATAGTTCTTGTGCTGGTTAGTCGAGGAAGGCTCCAGAGGCTTATTTATTGTGATAATCTTTGTAAAGCCTTCTCCTTTTTATTTATGTGATGAATTGTTATGTATTGCCACTATAGGGCTCACTTTGCATACTCTGATGTGATATTATGTTTTGAATTATACTATTTTTTATCATATGTTTTGAATTATAAGTAACTCAAGTGGATATTTGAGAAAACTGTTATTTCAATATGTTGATAATTGAGTTTGATATTAGGCTTGTAGTCGAATGATTTTATTCTGGACTTCGAGAAATCAAGGGCCCAAGTGTATGGATAATCATAGTTCTAAGTCAAGGATTTTACAACTTGTAACCAATTAAAACATAGTATGTGTTTTAATTACCTTCTCTTAATTTGGACCCGTATGTTTTTATATGACATTTTGAATCATGACTACCACATAATTTTATTTTGATTAACAAGTGAGGGACTAAGAATTGTCAAGTGAGAAGGTAGGTAATGACAACTGACGAGAGCAAGGGTAAGTGTCTCTTTTCATAATTGGAATCTTGTACCCTCGTGTCTGTTGAGATTTGATTATATTGTACTTTGGAGATTTCAAGAGATCTTATAGTAGTATTTTGGCTTATTTGAGACCTTAGTGTAATTTTTCTTAATCTTTTTCCTTTATTTCCTTAATCTAAACCGTGTTATTTTTAATTTGGTTATTATCTTAATAATTGTTATACATATGCAAAAGATCTCTAGACGATTTGATTGTTATAAATGGTATTTTTACCATGTCTTGAAGATTAATGACTTAAGAGAATTTTATTCTAGTCCTGAAGACTAGCCTCTTGACAATTTGATTGTTATAAATGGTATGTTTACTATGTCTTGAAGACCAATGACTAATGAGAATTTTATGCTACTCTTCAATATGATAGAACCCATGTCAACAAAAGACATATATTGCCCGCCACCCAAAAAAAAGACATATATTGCCAAGTTCATTGAGATATGATTAGAATGAGTATAGGTTACGATGATATGGCTCAAAGCCATTTAGACATATGACCATGAACTTACTGAAAGTGAAAACTAATGGTTGGGAAACAAATAGTTATGAAACCATAAATGACTGAAAAATACCAAAAGAGGTTATGATATTAAAAAACCTAAAATGTAGTCATATTGTGATATTGATGCATTTTATTATGCCATTTTGCGTTCACAATTAAAGAGATTATATTATTCATATTTTGTCCATCCATATTTTTATTATATTATGATATTATTCAATATTAGTTTGATTTTATTGTGATTTTTATTGATGATAAATTTTTATTATAAGCATTTAAACCCCCCCCCCCAACTATGATTTTAGTTTTCAAGCTAAATGTCTAGCTATAGAAAGAAAATTTGGACATTAGATCCCATGGGCAAAGGTATGAAATTAGTTAAGGAAGAAAAATTAAGCATTCTTGCAATATTATAAATACAAAGAACATATCTGTCCCTGGGTTCAATCCCAGGAAACAGAAGGTGTAGAGAATTTATGCTGGGAGCTCTCTTCTCTAGGGCACCTCAAAGAGGTGATTTTCTTTCAGGCCTATTCAATTAGAGGCGTCAGGACTAGTTGGTTGTCCGGGACCATGCCGATAAATCCGACGTTGGCTTTCAGGTTAATACCGGATACCTGGAAGGTAATGCACCAAAGACCAAAAATGATTCATTGCATTCATAAAAAAAATAATAAATACAAAGAAAATAATGACCAACTTTTGTTCGAATGACATATTTTGAATACTGCATATAGTATTTTTATCAATGTTGAAAAATTTAGAACTGTAAATTCAATTTGCATTTATTCTTTAAAGTTCACTTCAAAGGATCTTTCAGATTTTTGGATTTGTTTATTATAACTATGTGTTTGATCATTGGAAGAAATTAGACGATTTACAAATGATAACGATATTACTAAAGACAATTTGATGAATATTGGGTTAATTTAATTCTTGAAGTTTGAAAATTTTAGATAACATAAAATAACATAGTATATTCATATTTCTTATTGTTCCTCTCTTCTAATCTTAAGAGTTATATTGAGCCTTAATTTTTTTTTTTTGCAATGATAAATTATAGTTATTGGTCTCTCTCACATACATATCAAAATTTAATTAGTTTTGTCCCACATTTGAGGAAAAAACATATATTTATATGAAATTTTGAATTAGGAGAATGGGAATTTATTTATTTGTTTTAAGAGAACATTTATTGTAAATAGTTTATATCAATTTTCGATAAAATTAGTTTTGTAATATGTATAAATTATATGTGTGTGTGCGTATTAAATTGATCTATATTTAAATATATTGTAATGGAAAGTGTCCATTGGTTTCATTATGCGATTACATGTGATTTAGTTGACCGAAATTTTAGGACTTGATTTAAGTAATAATTGTTGGTTAATTTTGTTATGTAATTTCTTTAGTTTGGATGTGAGATGCAATTCTACTTATTGTTTTTTATTGGGTTATCATAGATTATGAAAAAATATGTATGTTGTAGATACTTATAAATATTTTATATTGTTTAATGAATATCAAAAAGAAGCAAATTGAATTGAAATATATTATTAATAAGTAATGAAATTATAGTGTGATGTAATAATATATTATAGTTTCTGAAGAACTATATATAACAAAAATGTTATAATTCCTGAAGAACTAATACATATTTTTCTATGGGTAGACAACAAATTGATGATGAAACATATGACTCATAGATCTACATTAGAACTTCGGTTGGTTAGAGGGTCTAAAGATGATAACCCAATTGTATTGAAATACATTATTGTATATCAATTATAAAGCATTTGGGTTTCCAAGTACAAGATAAGTTATTGACTCACTATATACTTGTCACCATGTTTGAAATACAAGAATCGGGGAAGTATATTTATACAAGGTATTAAAACTCAGATCGGGCATTGAATCGGTCGGGATACTGGGTTAAGGGTCAGTGGGTCAGACCGGGGCCAAACTGGAGCTAAGCTGGGACCAAACCGGTGAGAAATTGAAAATTTTATACTTATAGTATGAAATTCTAAAGGAAAAATTTTTTAAAATTTTTTTTTTAAATATGAACCCGGACCGGTTTACTGGCCGGTTCGCCTGTTTCTGGGTCAGACCGGCCAATCTGGTCTGGGTTCAAGAACCTGGTATTTATATGATTCACATTTAAGGAAAGATTGTTAGAATACAAGTGTAAGTTAATATTGAAAAATTCTACTCATATAAATATAAATGGAATGGAGAGTGTCCATTGGTTTCATTATGCGATTACATGTGATCTAGTTGACAGAAATTTTAGGACTTGATTTATGTAATAATTATTGGTTAATTTTAAATCAATAAAGTATATTGATCTCCCTAAAATGGATGCCAAATTGAGATTTTAAATCAAAATCTTATGAAAAAGTTTGTTGTTGGTTAAGAAACATGTTAAAGTAAATCAAAAGTTTATTAATTTAAACAAATTTATTGTTAGCATGATGATGACTCCCTATTTTTAAATAATTTTAAGATATATTTTAATATATTAGGGAGTCATCTATCCTAATGAGATTTTGATAAGATATTAATTTAAAGTATATTTAGGAGATTTCATTATAAATATTAAAATTTATAATGATGATGATTTAAAATATTAAAGAAAAAAGATAATAAAAAGAAAATCTATTCAAATTTATTATTATTATTTTTATCCTTTTTATTTTATTTTACCTTTTCAGCAATAGAGAATCACCATGCACGACAACATCAAATTTGGGGAGCTAAGTTCCAATTGTAAAACCAGAGGAGGCAGCGGAAATCAGAATCTCTTGACGATAGGAAAGAAAAACTAAACGCAAGAATCAAAGATTGTAATTTTCCTCGGATCGTCTTCTTCGTTCTTTAGCGCGGGAGTGAGAGCGAACACACATACCAGAGGAGAGAGAGACGACATCTGGTAGAGATACCTGGAGTTGTAGAAGCGACGCCGTCGACGGGAGAAACAGAGGGCGTTGCTGCCATCGGCGTGTAAAATGGAGGCTGAATCTTGATCTCATCTGGAACTAAAGGACGCTTCTTCGTTCTTCAATCCTAGCTTCAGTTTTGTGTTCATTTTTTATCTAATTTTTCTTTCTGATTAAGAATTGCTACTGCTGGGTTTTGATTTTGATTTTGATGAACATGAATAGCTGAATTTCTCATTCTGGGATTATTTAAACCCTTGAATGGATTATAAGTCCTTATTTTCTCTTCTTTTATGTGTTAGTAGGGTTCTTTTTATGTTGATTTTACTCTATTTCGTAACGATTGGCTATCAATAAGATTGATTAGTTTACTCAATTGATGCTTGAGAGGGCTAATAAATTAAATATAATATTTGAATTTAATCGTGTGAGAACTTGAGATTTATGAAATGAATGGATAGTTTTGCTAATAAGGTCGAGATACACTTATTAGCCTTAGCTAAAAAAGGACTTGAATTAGAAATTGGGTTTAATTAATGTATTAAGATATTAATAGATTAATTGAATTAAACACCTATTTAGAGATTTGCGAGAGCACTACAGGTATAATAGCGTCCTGGGTTGGCATAATTGACTTTATGAAGCAAAGAAAAGAGGGAATCCAATTAGGTAATATTGAAGTACATGCGGTATAATAATCATAGGTTCCTCCCATCTTGAAGAAAAATCCTACCTTTAAAATTCTCAATTATACATTTTCCTTAAACAAATTAAAATTTTCAAACATTCTCACTCAACCTAATTAAGAACTTAATTAAGATAACTAATTCGTTTTTTCATAATCCTTGTGGAAACAATCATTTTTATATTACTTGCAACCTATACGCTTGCGGTAAAGCTAGACAGCTAATATGTGACTTGTTTGATCATCTGAGCAATATATATGATGCAATAAATTATAAAAGATTATGTATTGACATCCATCGAAGAACCTGAAGATTCTTCATGAAAAACCAACATATTATATAATTCAAAAACTTTTTTTGTGCTGCTTGTTCCTAAAGAAAATTAAAGTTCTAGAAATATATCAAACCAAAATATATCGGCTCATTCGAATAGCATGTAAACCATACAAGTGTCCAATAAATGTGATAGTTTGAATAAATTAAGATCGCAATCTCCAAACTATACGATCTAGAACATTCCATTTGAATATTGATACCTCCAGGGTCTAGGAGGAAGTATGGATTGAGTTCGGGGTCTACTGGCACCCACAGTTATTGGAGATGGGGGCCCGTGTTTGTTCTGGGTTAAAGAAATAGGGATGCGCATCTTCTACCAGCTTAAGCTTTTAGCACGATGGTTAGTGCTTCACGGTTAAGCATGCTCAGCCGAGGGTAGTCCCATGATGGGTGACCCCCTGGGAAGTCCTCATGTTGTGGTGCTTCATTCCTGAGGTTTAGTATTAGAGCCAGTACAAGTCCACATCATGCTTCCATCGAAGGGTTCATGGACAAACCTCCTTTGAGAGGGAGGAAATGGTATGTAAAGTCTTGGAGGGGATGTGGATCAGGTTCGAGGTCTGGTGGCACCCACAGTCATTAGAGATGGGGCCTGTGTCTATACTGGATTAAACGAATAAGGGTGTGCCTCTGCTACCAGCTTAAACTTTTAGCATGAAGATTAGCGCTTTACAATTAAGCATGCTAAGCGAGGGGTAATCTCAGGATAGGTGACCCTAGGAAGACCTCGTGTCTAAAAGCTTACGCTGGTAACAAAAGTGCACCCCTATTTCTTTAACCCAGTATAGACACAGGCCCTACATCTCCAATGACTGTGGGTGCCACCAAGCCCCGAACCCAATTCATACTCCTCCCAGACCTGGGATGTATCATTCCCTTTCTCTTAGAGGAGGTTCATCCACGAACCTTTTGATGGAAGTGGGACTCAAACCCGTGCTAGCTCTGATACCAGACCTTAGGTATGAAGCGATGCTGCACAAGGACTTCTTAGGGGGTCACCCATCCTAAGACTATCCCCTGCTGAGCACGCTTAACCATGTAGCGCTAATCATTGCACTAAAAGCTTAAGTTGGTAGCAGAGACACACCCCTATACCTTTAACCAATATAGACACGGGCCCCCGTCTCCAATGATTATGGGTGCCACAAGACTCCTAACCCCATCCACAACCCCTTCTAAACCCGAAACGTATCAAAAACGCTAATGCATTTATATCTCAGGCTTTCAGTTATTATCATATATTTATTAGAAGAATAGTCTGAAATCCTACTTAATAAAATGATCTAGCAAAAATATATTTGATGATCCAAAATGCTATGAACATGTCCAAAGATTATTTGCTCTCAAAATATATATTGAATTTAATATTCTAGAAGTACCTTATATTTTATGAAAATATTTAGATATCATATTAATATTGTATTTATTGTGATTTTATTGGTAAAATTTAATTCTTGCAATTACACAGTGGATAAACAAAATAAGATTTGATGATTTTCAAAATAATTTTCTTTTATTGTTTTCACAGTAAATAAGATAAAGGTAGAATATTTTGATATTTTAACATATCCAAAAGATATGTTAGAGTAATACTTTTTAAAAGAACATTTTGTGACAATGTATCATTCATAGTTTGATAGCTAAAAGGATGATATCCTCAAAAAGACATTGGAACGGATGTTGTTATTAGAGGGAGTAATATTGATGTTCTCATCAAGAGGAGAAAAGACCATGTTGTATTCTTTTCCTTAATCAAGGTTTTGTCCCAAAGGGTTTTCTCGACAAGGTTTTTAACGATACAGCTTTAATATATATTGTGTAATCTTTTATTTAGCTAGGTTTTTGTCTCAATGAGTTTGTCCTAGTTAAAGTTTTTAATGAGACACATTCATCAAGGACATCCAAGAGAAAGAGTTATGAATATTAAGTAGGGAGAATTACATTGAGGTCCCAAAAAAGTAGAGAAATGAAAAAATGGTCCCTATAGATTGCAAAATGAAAAAATGGTCCCATGGAGTTGCCAATACAGGCTCCTGGAGTTGTTAATGAGTTGTTAATATAGGCTCATGGAGTTGTTAATGGGACCATTTTTTCATTTTGCAATCTATAAGATCATTTTTTCATTTTTTTTCTTGCATGGGACCTAAATATAATTCTCCCTATTAATTATGTGGATATTCATTGACTCATATCCTAAATAGCGTTGACTCATATCCCAGTGAGTATTTCTAAATATATAATTAATGGTGGCTCTTAGTAATGACTCTAGGCCTATAAATAGAGCCTTAGTACAAGCATTTTAAATACAAGAAACTGAATGAAAATTGCTTCCCCCTTTGAATTGGGGACATCTAAAGTATTTTTTTTTGTACTTTAGATGTCCCTAATTCAAATAAGGACGTCTAAAGTCTGTAAAGTCACACTTTAGACGCCCCTATTTAAACTGGGGACGTCTAAAGCTATTCAGTTCTCACCCATAATTACAAAAATGCCACCGTCTTTATTTTTTACCTCCCTTTTTTAAAAAGGGACATCCTTTAGGGACGTAAAATATATATTCTGTAGTAGTGATGCTTGCATTACAAACTTATACTCACATAATGGCATATCTGCATGCTCAATGTTTCAAACAACATACTTATGGCCATAGTATAAACAGAAACAAAGCTTCAATCATTCATATATGCTCTAGATAGTCAAGCAAAGCAATAACATGTATCAATACACCAGCACAAATATCAAATACATGCAGGAGAGGTAAGTTCCCTACCTTGTGTGTCCCTTTTGATAAACAGAAATTGTTCCTCGATCTACGTGCAAACAGCTCGAGGCTCCATATTCGATCCTACAATTTCAAATGTACTATTTAGACACTTCCATAGTGTTTCTGGGGGTTATATGAGTCTATCTTAAAAAATTACTAAAATACCCCCGGGGACTCGGCCCGGAGCCGCAGTACTCAGTCCGGCTATACTTTTTCCGAAATTATAACCCGGTCTATCCTAACATATTTTTACCCAAGAAATCCATTTCCAGACTCAGAATTACTAAATTCACCGCCAAAAGAAGAAATTGCCCTTGGCAGCCCTTATTTCAATGTTTCAGGGGCGTTTTTGTAATTATGCTTTTTTGGCCTTTTCCGAAAAAGTGTCCAACTGTAACCCCACTTAATTTTCCCTTCTAAACTTAATGGAATCATCAAATCATTGAAAATCCAACTCTAAGGCCCATTTATAGCCCTGACCGAAATATACAGGTACTCTAGGGAAAATTGGTATTTTTCGGTTTTAGCTCCGTAAATGCATTTCTTTCTACTTCTAACCACTTTATTGACTATTCCATTAGGTTAAAACTACCATTTAGTACCAATTTGGGCAGCATAACCCCTAAGGAAACTCATTCCAAAATTTAAAACCAATGACAATCCAGCGAAATTTTACCGATTAAATTGCCCACAGTAGCTAGAATAGTTAATATACGAAGGTTTGGAAGTTATCTCAAGCTCCTACTGGCTCTCCCTTGATATGGCTAAAAACCCTAGGTGCCAAACATCCAAATTTGAGCCTCCAAATCTTAAATCATATGCAAAGGAAGCTTAGGGACGGAATTATACACATCAGGAACTGATTTATTAAAGAAATCACTTACCTTTGTAAGTTTTTCCTCCTCCTTTTCTCTCTCTACAATTTTTCTCTTCCTCTCTCTTCACATATGAAATGGCGTCAGTTTTGGGGCTGGATAAAAAAGATGATATTTTATATTATATCCCTTTTTAATTAATTAGTTTTCCAAATTTCGGGTTTTTACAAAGTTTTGGTAGATTTCTGCCCAAATTTTGAAAAATCATAACTAATTCTAGAAAAATCGAATTGGAGTGACTCCAAAGCTCATGATGTCTACTTTCACCTTGTTAAATTTCATAATTTTTACTCATCATTTGGTCATAAAAAATCACATGACAAGCTTACTCTCTCATAGGCAATTTCACTGAAATCATAATCACTTTCTTCAAAATTCACCATTTTATTTTCTTTAATGCCCCAAAGATATAAGAGATATTAGAGAATAGATTTGGGACATCTACTAAAACTGGGGCTTAGCAGTCCACTTAATTTAGACTTATTCTCTAGCCTCAAATCTTAAAATTCGGGATATTACACCAACTGCCGCTTCTTACGCTTGTGGACGAAGCCATCGTCATTATAGAGCTCCCAGTCATCGTGTCGTGGAATGAAGATGAGCGATTGTGGTTGGCTGGTTGGGACTCAAGAGACGGGAGACTGAAGTTTGTAGAGTGATGGTGAGTGACTTGTGAGGAATTGAGGGTGACTAAGGGTTTGAGAGCGGGTGTTGGGCGACTCAACATTTTTTTTTAAAATATTAATAGGTTGATCTGTTATGCCTAAAAGGCATATTAACAAGCCTAGGTCTAGCCTGTTTTTCTAAACATGCTTTGAAATAGGCCTGGGCCTGGCCTTTTATTCTGACAAGCCAAGCCTGATCTGGCCAGGTCGCAGGCCCCTGACAGGCCGTATGGCCTGTTTCCACCCCTTCCTACAACATCAGTCATCCTAATCTCTAGTCCTTGCTTCTTTTTTTATTTTAATTATATTAAAAAATTCAAGTGGATCTAAGTTGTAAACGATTTTTGTCATGTGGATGACTCATAACTAAGAAAAAGATAATAATATAAAAGGTGAAAAGATAAATAATTGAGTTGTATATAAGTTAAAAGTTCAGAAACTGAGTTGCACCGAGATTATAGTTGAGGAGTTGAGTTATAAGTAAGTTAAAAATTGGATGATTAAAAGACTAATTGCCTTTATTAATTTTAGGGAAAACCATTCTTGAAGTACCTATAGTGTCTTTCAATTTTTAATTTGGTACCTGCTTTCTCCCTATTAAATCCTTTAATTTTATTCTTTTTATGGCCCTTAACTTTACTCTATTAGTATTATTAATATTAACCCCTCTAAATAAGCTAATTGTGCTAACAGGGTAAAATGAAAAGATTTAAGAAGGGGGCAAAAATTACATGGGTACAAAATTAAAATTGAATAAAACCATAGGCACTTCAAGAATGGTTTTCCCTTAATTTCATTAACTTTAAATTTAATTTTTATTTTAATTTCAGCTTTCGCTTTTGTTTAACCCCCATTAATGGCCTATAACATATTGGAAAGTTGGGGCTTTCATTCATAGGCTTCAACTTCGGCTTGAATAAAACATATAGGTCCGTGTTCATATGGGCTGTGTGTGTTTGGGAAGTATCCAAATCATGGTTTCAAATCATGGTTTGCGCAACCCGAGACAAAACTCCTCTCACACACTTACCTCGTAAATCGTAAAAGCTATTAAAAAAAGCTAATCCAAACACACACTAATCTTCGGCTCAAATCTAAGTTACTGAGCTCAAATATATGCATCGTTTTTCATTATTTAACACTACGAGTACTCATGAACCATTTGATTCACGGAATCAGAAATAATGTAATGAAATGTAATACAATATAATATAATATAATGTAATATAATGATATGATGATTACTTGAATTTATTTGATTCATCATTAAAGAAAGATAATACATATATATAAAAATATTTGGTTGGATTACATCAAATATGAGAATATATATATATATATATGAGAATAATATAGAAAGAGACAAAATTACCCTCTTCTACACATATACGTATAATATATACGTTGAGTTCATGGTAATTTTTTCATTTTGTGCAATGTAAACGTTAATAATGTACAGATTGGGTTTATGGTAATTTTTTAATATTTAATAGTGAGAATATTATTTGATGAGACATTTTAATATTTTTAATAGTGGAATATAATTTTTTAAATATTTTAACGGGGAATTTTTTTAAATTTCTATGTTATTAATTAATTTTTAAATATTTAATGGTGTAATTATTTAATATTTAACTGCATTTATAGATGGATACTTTGGTCAATTTAAAAAATTATAATGACAATAATATCGTTTTCACTTGATTATAGGATACATGCATCCCTATTCATCAGTCCTATAGTAATCCTGATTATATCAAATGATGTAATCAGGAATTCAAGATTACAAAATGTGATCCTCTTTATATTATATAGGTACAACCAAATGTTGTAATTAGTCAGTTGCATCAGGATTACATATAATTGTCTCATAGTACCCTTTTGGTTTACAGAATCGGAGGTAGTGTAATGAAATGTAATGCAATTTAATGGAATGTAATATAATGATGATTATATGAATTTGTTTAGTTCGTCATTAACGAAAGATGATATATATGCATAAAAACGTTTGGTTAGATTACATAAAAAATGAGAATATGTGAAAATAATATAGCAAAAGACAAAATTACCCCTATCTACACATATATGTATAATGTATACGTTGGATTCAAAATAATTTGTTTCCAATTTATGCAATATATGCGTTGAGTTCATAATCATTTTTTAATATTTAATGCTGAAAATATTATGAAGGGGTTCATAGTAATTTTTTAATATTTAATTGTGGGAATATTATTTAATTGGATATTTTAATATTTTTAATGATGGAACATAGTTTTTTATTTTTTTAGTGGGGAATATTTTTATTTTTATATAATGAATTAATTTTTTAAAATATTTGATGGTGGTAATTATTTAATATTTAAGAGCATTTATAGGTGGGCACTTTGGTCAAATTAAAAAATTATAATGGCAGTAATATCTTTTTCATTTGATTACTGGATATCTTCATCCTCATTCATCAATCCTAACAATGTAATTCTGATTACATCTGATATAATCAGGATTACAAAATATAATCATCTTTACATTACATTAGACCAACCAAACACTATAATATAGAATCAAACTAAACGGGCTATCAAGCGTTATGCATCATTTTTTTCCATTACAATATATGTGTAGTTTTTTTTTTTTTGACCGAAAAATATATGCATAGTTTAAATACATGTTAGTTGTTAATTTTTATATCTATCCGTTAATGTTAATTAATATGTAAATTAAAAGATAATATAGTAGTATTACATAGGGGTGTCCAAAGTATCCCGGTCCCGGTTGTCCGGTCCCGGTCCCGGAATTTTGATCCCGGAAATTTCCCATCCCGGCCGGGACCGGGACCGGGAAAACCGGGACCGGGATCTAAGGGACCCGGGACCGGGACCGGGACCGGTCACATACCTTGTGATCCCGGTCCCGGTCCCGGTCCCGGTTTTTTTATTTTTTTTTAAATTTTTTTCTTAAAAATTAAGTTATTGTTTTATTTTTGTATTTTTTAT
Organism: Inga leiocalycina; assembly: GCA_963242795.1. Taxonomy (NCBI): domain Eukaryota; kingdom Viridiplantae; phylum Streptophyta; class Magnoliopsida; order Fabales; family Fabaceae; genus Inga; species Inga leiocalycina. The sequence goes on along the minus strand of OY725329.1, from coordinate 20,129,754 downwards.
CCCATAATTTAAGTTATCATTTGATAAAATGTGTATCACATATTTAGTTGGAGTTAAACTATATATATTGTGATACTAATCCTACTATATAATGTATAAAAATAATAATAAAAATGATGAAGGTGATAATAATAATAATAATAAGATGTTATTTTTAAATTCTAGATCAATTTGTATGATTATTATGGTCTTATTAGATGTTAAATAATTACTTTAAACACTAGATTATAAAAAATTTAACTAAAATAATAATATTTTTTAAATTAATTTTTTTAAAAAAAAAAACCGGGAATTCCCGGTTTGATCCCGGTCCCGCCCGGGATTACCGGGACCGGGACCAAACCGGGACCGGGATCGGGACCGGGATGCAATTTGCATCCCGGCCAAAAACCGGGACCGGGACCGGGAGTGGTGGATCCCGGTCCCGGTCCCGGTTTTGAACACCCCTAGTTACATATATAAGAAAATGGAAACCTTCACGTCAGAAGTTTTTTAAACTAAATATCTTTACATGTTTGATAAAAATACAAAAATAATTAAGTCAAAGGAACTTTCGTTCCTCAAATAAGTGATTAAGGATTTAATTCTCAACTTTTATATGTAATAAGCTTAATTGAGAGGGGTTTTTCCCGGTTTCCCCCTTTTTTATAAATGAGTTAATAAAGATAGTCGAAGACAAAAAGTCTACTTATTGTGCTCAAACCTCCTAAGCCCTTGGATTGTCTGAGGTGAGACCCTTTTTCGCGGTGTGATGAAAATTTCATTTATAAAATAGTCAACGAGGAAAATTTACTCTCCTTAACTGCAATAAATTTTTTATCAACCTCAAATGAAAATAAAACACCACATACTTGTTTGATTTCAATTTTTAAAATTTATTTTCAATTTTTTTTAAAAAAATTTGTTTGAGTAAGTGTTTTGCATTTAAATCACTTCCAAAATTGTTGTCATTTTTTGTTTTTTAAGACAAGAAGTTCGAAATGAAATGTTTTTAAAACATATTGAAAAAATAGTATTTAAATATGTTACCGTGGTAATAAGAATCAAGCCAATCAAAATTTTTAAAGTAAAATTATTAACCCTGATGGAAAAAGATAAAACACATGATTAATGTATGACCATAGTTAAATAGAAAATAATATGTAAATTTAAACTTCATCTAACATTCTCCTTAATTACCGCATAATTAACCATTCAAACAATTTATTAAAACATTAAATACTGCTATGATAGGAAAAAAAACTAATTATATAAATCTACGATAGGATAAGAGATTTACACCCATTGAGTAAGAAAGGATTCCATGGTTATAAAAATTAAACAAGTTTAAAATAAGATAACCATGACAGAAAATGATTGATTATTAAGAATATGACATCATTTCAACAACAATAACCTAATAGAAAAAGAAAGAAGTTAGTTTCTCATAATTAAAAAGTATTAAATATCTAATTCACAATTCACATGCTAAACAATAGTATGATAATTGGACTTGGGCACTTTCAAAGCCCAATAACACTTCACCAATAGGCCCAATACCACTTCCCCCAAATGTAGTCTAACTAATCACAATTTAGAACACCTTTAATGAATTCTATTTCACATAAAACCATAATTTTCTTAAAAGTGAATCCACAATAAAAATCACAATTTAAACCCATAACCTCATACCTCTTCTATCGGCTATCCACCAAGGTATAGAAAAGTAAGCCAATGAAAGTATAAAAATTGTTTCATTAGAGTATGAATGGGCCTTATGTGGCAATATACAAAGTCAACACATATATACCAAAAAACGAGGGTTTACAATGGTGTAATGCAAACCTAAACCTTCATAGCCTTCCCTAAACATATCACATTATGAGCCTTAACTTAAAAATGTCAAAAACAATGGGGTGAGTTACAAAGACCCAATAACCACAATTCCAATTTAACAAGTATGCAGGAAATAATTTTAAGATAGTTAAGCATACGTTCATATAATATAAACCATAAATAATTTTTCCAAAAACAATAATAATTCAAGAAATCATTCAACAAGCATAGAACTCCCTCAACCATCCTTCTAAAATTCTTATAACAACTGATAAAACCCATGTGCTACAATATACAATACATAACAAGATCCATCTTTATTACGAGATTGCACTAAACTCTCCAATAATGAGGTGCAGCCCATCAAAAGACTATAGAACTCATATTCTGTAGGAAATTGTGCCCAAAAGGCCAATCATTGTACTTTGAACATTATTAATTTAATGAAAATTTTTCATTCTGTTATCATATTATTTGCATGTTAACTATGATAATTGTATTCTTGGATAAATCATAAAGATTGTCCTAAAATGTCCCTGATCGGTTATCTATACGGGAACAAAGTTGAAACAAGACCAGTATGACTTTGATAAGATATGGAGACTCGAATCAAAGTCTTAGGCACTTGTAAGAGTACAAGGTGCTAGACCGACCCACTATGAGAAAGCTACATGAATCAAGTCATAAGCTTTTCTCATGTATAACCACGTCACAATGCCCTTTGACCTGAGGTCATCATGGATTCCTACATGAAAATTGCTAAGCTTTGAATTAGTCAAAAGTCACTTTTAACCGAGTGATTATAAAGGCTACGATTAGGCTTGGTGGTTTTTCATGCAAAGGAATATGAATGATCAAGATGGAATTTGTCCCTCACATTAGTAGAGAGATATTACTGGGCCCCTAGATGAGTGAATCTAAGAAATGTATGACCATACTATGATGGAAAGGAGTTTCTATTTCTATTATCAGACTAGTCAGGAATCGAGAAAATAATAGTAAGAAACAAGAGAATGACATTATTCATACCTCATCCTCGACCGATATATCGTGTGACAAAAGGGACGTGACATGGTCGTATGAAAGGTTGCATCATGTTAACGATTCTCATTTGAATTGGGTAGTCATAATGTCTTGATAGAAGACGCTTTCAACTTGTGAGTTAGTACAGTTATTGGCTCACTGCCAACTTCGTATGGGCCTACAGGGTCACACACAAGAATAGCCCAACATGAGATAATGTTTAATTTAGAGTGGATAAATTATATATATATATATATAATATAAAGTTCGTTAATAATATTATATATATATATATAAGTATTTTTGAAATACATATTTTATAGATATGTATATATATTATATGATATTATTATATTGTGTTAGTTTTAAATTTAATTTTATTAAGATAAATTAGATTTAATAACTAACATGATAGAGATATAGTATCTTAGATTTAATTTATAAAGATAAAATAAATCTAATAACTCTTTATCTGGATAAATAAATTGGTTAAATTAAAACTGTTGGACAGATTTAATTTAAACTGAATTTATTTAATTAGCTCATCAAGATAATTAATTGTTAATTAATTTCAAAATTAAAGATTAATTTTGAAATTCAAATATAGCTCTCATAGGTTATAAACTTGATAGAGCAGATAGACTCATACACGTATGAGAATTTAGAGCCGCAAGGGAAACCCTAGGAGACATTGGAGGCGCTAGCACGCAATCTCTGTTGGAGAACCTTCGTGTGGATACCGGTAGAGGAAGCGGACTTGACGTGTTGGCTTTTAGAGATCGAAAACCCTGAATTGAAAAAGGTACGAATCTTTCTAACTTGGTTTAAACGCCATTGATAAATCCTCGATTAGGATTAGCGAAAATTTTAAAATTCTTCCGCTGTGCCTGCCAATTCTAACATATTTGACCATGGGTTCCCTTTCCTTCAAATACGAAAAGATGTCACCACGTCCCTTGAGCTGACCCTTAACCCGACCAAAGGAAGGGTGATATCAAGAGTCTTAAGAATGATAAATCTATCCATTGTGCGCACACTGACAGCTATACCACGTGGTATTAAAGAATCAAACCTCTCACAATCACATCCCACCACAATCCCATACACAGTCAACACGTAATTCAACATCTCAACATCATAAACTTCAACATCAATAATTTATTCTCATACATTCAACATTTAATGCTATGCATCATCAACGTTAAAATCTTAAGATAAACAATTTAAGTTCACTTAACTAAAAAGTTTGCTTAAAAACATACATGTTCTAAATATACATTTTTCATATGTAAAATACTATAATATCTACTTATTTCCATTGAAAATACCAACATACACTTATAATCACTTCACTAAGCATACAAGATAAATTGGAAAGTGATTACATTAAAATCTTGACACAAAAACTAAACTTGAAAAGATTACCCAACTTTCCACATTTAAGTTCACTCTATATGATAAATATAACTATATATTAATATAATGCTAACACAATAATAAAAATATTCAAATTTAAAACTCATTTCCTCTACAAACTTTAATTATTCCAAAAATTCTCATTTCATTACTATAACTCAATTCATCTATCACAATCATATTCCTATGATCCAATAACTTTATATCACTTATTGAAATTGTTAACATAATATTTACCTCCAATCATACTAAAATCTCCGAGATTTTCTCACTTTAATCCTTAAGGAAAATATCCATAAATCAATCATTCCTTAAATCTTCGTTATAATTGCATCTCTTTCTTCATTAATTCCTTTTCACTTATTAGAATAACTAATTTATCATAACCTCCTTAATTTATTTAAATACACCTAATTTCCAATACTTAAAGTTTTAGCTAAAATTTTCAATATTCACTTTTCATCATAAACCTCAAAACCAATCCATTCAATTATCAATATAAACTCTAATAAACTAAAATAAATCATGAAATCTGAATCTAGGAGCCACAATATTATAAATTACAAATTTCTAAATCAAATCTTAACTTTATTTTCTCAAATCAACCATTCAAATAAAAATCCAAACCAACAACTCTTATCCTAACATCGTGTGAGAAGGGCAAGGATAAGAAGACGAACAAAAAGAAAGAAAGGGAAGCGGGTGGGTATCTGGCCCTTGAGTGAATTGAGGGGAGGGAGCAGTTGGGTGTTCAATGCATGACACGTGAACCCACTGTTCATTTGTTTTTTTCTTTTTTACCCTTTTCTTTTCTTATTTTTTTTCTGTAAGCCTTTTCCATCACTCACAAAAATAAAAAATGGGCTGACTTTATGTTTTTTTACTGGCCAAATAAAAACTTCACAATATTTAACTTATTATGATATTTTGAAAATAAATACTTTAAATGCTTCTATTTAATCTCATCTAACTTTATGATTTTTCTCTCTAAAACAAATATAATTCCCTTTTGAGAAAATTCTTCTTACTCAAATAATTACATGATAAATTTCAATTACTATGAATTAATCTCATTCAAATGTTACTTAAATTCTATAATTAAAAATTAGGATGTTACTTTTCAAAAGACACGATCATGATATAAAAGAATCAACCCAATATAAAATACATTCCAAGAATGGGTTAGGGCAAAATTGAGGCCGAAAACATTTTAGTTCAACTATAAGCCCACTAACAAATAGTTAACTCAGAATAAATTTGTTCAAACATAATCAACTAATTCAAATATAATTCGACTTGAAACCGTATCTCATTGAGTCATCCAAATATCCCAAATTCATCTTTAATGAAGATTCATCATCATCCGAGTGCACTTTTCGTACAAAACACAATTCTAGTTGCTCAAGAGTATGTGACTTTTCATATGGAGTTCCAAAATCAAGAGTATGCTTACGAGTCAAAATGCAATAAAATAATAAAAAAGGCCTTAAGATTAGAGTTTATGAATAGTCTCGAATTTTGTTACGTTTCTACCGGTTGATTTGAGCTTAAATGAGTTAATGGGACTAGCTAGATTTATTGTTTAATGGATTTAGATTCACTCTATTGCATGTTTTGAAGGATTTGGAGTTAGGTTTGATTATTAATGGAGGTTTATATGGAATATGAAGATTTTCTAAAGTTTTTCCCCCACGCCCCCTCATAATTCATCAACCTGGGAACCCAACTAATCATGGAGCACCCAAAACTCATCCGTAACATTTATACCACTTTGATTCTTATTATAAATCTATTTTTAGAAGAAATTTTTTATCCTAAATAAAACTCTACTTACATGTTATTAATGAATGTTTTCCAATTTTGCCATTATTTAATTCGTGTTGAAAAGAGAGAGAGAGGAGAGAGATGTGATAATCATTTGTAAATACAGAGAAAGAACAAATTTAATAAAGGTAAACTTAAAAAACTTTGAGCATATTTAATGACCTAACTAACAATTCTTTGTATGTGAAAATTTATTAAAATGGACTTGTATAGCAGTGTAAGGCCCTGCTAAATCCTATTGGGCCTCGAGTTCAAGTCCCAAATGAATTACTTATATTGGAAGGAGTCGTCACAAACTTCAAACTGAATACTAAATGATAATATTAGAAAAATAACTCAGATTGACAAGGCCGAACAGTGAAGCTAACGTTGGCCACCAAAAAACTAGATCGACATTAAAGTTTATATTTGTATTCAGACAAAAGGTTTAAATTGTAAATTAAAAACCAACGCAGGTTGACGTAAGTGGTAAGGGGCTTGTGTTCCCTTAAGCGCTCTAGTCTCGAGTTTGATTCTTGAGGCGGCGTGTATGAAGAAAATTCGTTTGGGAGAGTCGCTTTCATCTTGAGCCCAAGGGATTAGTCATCGGACTCACTCAGGTGGATACCCTAGTCTTACCAAAAAAAAATTTGTAAATTAACAGCGACTGAGTGAGGGAGAAAGTTTGGGGGGAAAACAGAGAGGGAGAAAAAAGTAACTAACTATGAAGAGATATCTAAATCAAAATCATGGAATGGAAGAAATATATTTATTTTGGCGCCTTTAGGACTTGTGATACCAGTCCCCTCACCACCATCCGCACCCAAACCTTACCTCTTAGAACTCCTTGGTGCTCTTGTTCGAACTTCTTGTTGCCTTTTCTATATTTTTTTTCAAATATTTGTTTCTTCGGAATTCAATGGGGTAAATTAAGAGATGACTCTGTGAAATTGCCCAGGAAGTTAAAAAAATTTCCTTGGTTTCCATTGTTTTAATAGACGTTTGGGTCAGTTAAGTAAGGGTGAAATTGATCAAATTAAAAACATTGGAGGTGAAATTTCACCACTAATAAGATTAAGATGCTAGATTCACATATAAAATACTATGAGGGTGTTATATGCTATTTTAGCATATGTTTTAATATATATATATATATATACACACACACACATACTACTTTATATCATTTAATTACTACAAACATTATGTGTGTATGTCCTCCCCCCGCAGTGCCTCCTTTATGTAAGTAACATTCTTTCACATTGGTCATATATATAAGTAACAATTTGTGCTTATTTAAATTTGACCCCAAAAAAATGTGTTTTTATTTAAAAAGTTAATAACTTTTTCTATTTATACTACTAATTAATTTCATGTATCTTTTATATCTTTTTTTTTCATTTATCCTTTTCATCATCTTTCCCACACATTCTCTCTGTCATCATCTTTACAAATAAAGTAACGGTATATTTATAAAAAATTACATATCTTACACTTCCATAAAACAAGAGGGAGATTGAGGGATAAACATAGTGCTTGGTTGGGAACTCGTAAAAAGTGTTTTTTAAGCACTTTTTCATAAGTTGTGATAAAATTTCTCTCACATATCTAGTTCATAAATTATAAAAATATTTTTAAAAAACTAAAACAAACATACACATAGTGTAATTAATTACACACTTGGTCCCTCCATCTCTTCACACGAGGTGTAATATCCTGAATTTTGGGATTGGAGGCTTTGAAATAAGCCTAAATTAAGCGAACTGCTAAGTCCTGGCTTAGCAGGTGTCTCAAATCTATTCTCTAATGTTTCTTATATCTTTTGGGTATTAAAGAAAATAAAAGGGTGAATTTTGAAGAAAGTGATTATGTTTCCAGTGAAATTTCCTTCGAGGCAATGAGCTTGTCATGAGGTTTTGGAAGACTAAATGATGAGTAAAAATTATGAAATGTTACAAGGTGAAAGTAGACATCCTAACCTCTAACTTGATAGGTCATATGAATTAATTAGAGCTATATACAAAAAGTTATGAATCTTTGAAATTATCCCAGAAAAACTAGAAAATCTCTGGAGCAGCGTTCAAAGAAATTAAATCTGATAAAGATGTGCTTTCAAATGGCAAAATTCTATATTTTTCCTTAAAACTAGACTCCATAAGGGTTCTAGAGCCTTTGAAATTGCTCTGAAACAATTTCTGTAAATTTAGTTGTGATTTTTCAAAGTTTGGACAGAAAATTTGCCAAAAATCAGAAAATGCAAAGAAAATATAATGGCAAACATATAATTTTGCCAAACAAGTGCTAAATAAATTATTTTCCGATTAATTAAAGTTAATTTCAATTAATCAAGGAAAATAAAGGGAGGAAATATATTTAGAATATTTTGGTCAAGTAAGTATGAATTTATGGAAAATTTGAGTAAAAATGTATATTTGACCAAAATTAAAACTTTACATGTATACGTAATCGGAACAAATTGTGAAGCCAATTAAGATCGAAGGGAGGGATCCTTAGGTGTCACCTATTGTTCGCCATTTAACTTCCACAAGCATACAGGTCGCAAGTAATAAAGTGATGAGTAAAGATCGTTCCCACAGGGACTACAACGAAAGCAAATTAACGATTGCAATCATGTGTTCAATTAGGTTGAATGGATTCAATTGAAATCAATTAAGTCGAGCCACAACATGTTGTTGTGTGGGAAAAAGAAGTTTCAAAAGTTATTTTGATAAAAACTAAAAATTACTGAACAAAACTCTGATTCTTGTGAATTCAATCAATTATAGTAAGCTTAGCATTGTTCATCCCCTTTGTATTTCATAAACTTAATTCCTTTCCTTTCCAAGAATACTTTCATGGGATATATATATGTCAGTCTAAGGTTATGTCAGTCTAAGGTTCACAAGCAATTGATTAAGCTCTCTCAAGTCATAACCAAACTTATATCCTCCATTAACATGAACAATCTCTTGCTGCAGTTAAGGGAGAATAATCATTTAGTAACCACTTTAATTTGACAATGCTGGGTTAATAACTATATCTCTATGTTACTAACAAACCATCTATTTAGTTCTTAAACTTCAAGTCTAGCATAATTCTACTAAAGTTCTACAAATAAGTTAACTCTCTCAAGCTTAACTTAGATGAACAAATCGTCCACAGTGATGGCCAGTTACGAACAGCAGTGAAAACAAAGTAGAATCAACATATATATGTCATTAGACACTTAAAGATAGAAGGAATCAAGTTTAATCCATACAAAGGTTCATGAACAATCCTAGAGTGAAAGTTTAGCTGCTCATGTTAACGAAATGAATGCAGAACAAAGCATGAACTGCCATATCAGCACAAGGAAGAAGAAAGGGAAAGAAATCAGGATAACCAATGAAAACCAGCTCAAATCTCTGCAAAATCTCCAATCCCCACTTGATTTCCCTTGCTTTATGGTGAACTCCAGCTTAGAGGAGTGTCACAGCAGCCTCCCTAGGTATTTCTGGATCAGATCCCCCTCTTTCAGCCTTAGGTTTCCTCTTTTTTACCCACTGGATGTCAAAACGCATAGCACCTTTATAGGGGGTTGGCCGTGGCTAAAGGATCGATGGGCCGCGGCCAGTGAGCTTCTATGCTTCCATTGGCCACGGCCAGGGATTGTGTTGGCCGCGGCCCAAAAATGGTTAGCCGCGGCCAGTATGTTTATGTGCTCCTTTGAACCACGGCCAACGCATTCACTGGCCGCGGCCAACAACCTTGCAATGCCAAGTTTTGTTCTTTCAAGCAATGTTCTCATTTCTTCTTGCATTTCCCTGGCACTGTGGATGGCCTCAACTTCATTTCACCATCTTTTCATTGAATTTGGCTTTCTCTGGTTCCACCTATGACTGAATCTTTATCCTTTCAACACAAAGAACTCACAAAAAATTTTAGTTTGATAAGCATAATACATATTCGCGTATCTCCCCCACATTTACACTCTTTCTGTGCCAAGCATGTATAAAATACATTTCCTCTATTTTATCACTCTCAAATGCCCACTAGTACATGAAAATACGGCAGAAATAAGAGGAAATGTGCAATTTTGACTAGAAATTCATGAGGTTAACACCTATATGGAGCATGAGGAAGGAAATATTAGCTAGGCTTAAGGGACAGGGTTGCATGTCCATAGGCTTGTGTACATAAAAATTGATATTTGAAATTTTGGAATTTTGCCTAAATGATTAAATAAAGGCATAAAGTATTATAAAATAATTCTCCATCTCCTTCCTCTAGCCCAAATAGACGTGAACCAGCTGAAATAAGAGAGAGGAAGTGCTGCCATTTTCTAAAGAGAGAAAGGAGAAGAGAACTTGTACATTATGTCGATTTCTTCAGTAAATCGGTTCCTAATGCGTATAACTCTGATCCTAAGCTATTCTTCTATGTCAATTCAGGTTTGGGAAGATTAAATTTTCTTGTTCAAGGACCTCAGGTTTCAGCCGAGAAGAGGAAAAGCTAGTGGGAGCTTGAGGAAACTTCCAAACCTTCGTTTATTGACTATTTTAGCTACTGTGGACAATTTAATCGGTGAAATTTCGCCGGATTGTCTTTGTTTTGTAATTTATGGAAGTGGGTTTCCTTAGGGGTTATGCTGCCCAAATTGGTACTAAATGGTAGTTTTAACCTAAAGGAATAGTCAATAAAGTGGTTAGGAGTAGAAAGGAACACGTTTACGAAGCCGAAATTGCAAAATCCCGATTTTCCCTAGAAAATCAATATATTTCAGCCAGGGATGTAATGGGCCTTAGAGTTGGATTTTTAATAATTTTATGATTTCATTGAGTTTGGGAGGGAAAATTTGATGGGGTTACAGTTCGTCACTTTTTCGAAAAAGCCCGAAAAAGCATAATTACGAAAACGCCCCTGAAACCCTTAAAGTGAGGCTACCAAGGGCAATTTGGTATTTTGACATTGAATTTGGTAATTCTGAGTCCGAAAATGGATTCCTTAGGTAAAAATATGTTAGAATAGCTCATGTTAGAATTTCAGAAAAAGTGCAGTCAGGCCGGGCCGGGTCCCAGAGGCATTTTGGTAAATATTCACCATAGGCTAATATAACCACTATAAACACTATGGAAGTGCCTAAAATGATACATGAATGGGTTTTAACCTAATTCCTGTACATTTGATATTTTAGGATCGAGTTAAGAGATTGAGCTTGGCACGCTTTTCGAGGCACGCAAAACGAGGTGAGAGACTTGAGGTATGGACATTATCCTTCATACTTCATGTCTTAGTCTATATGATTGTGTGGATACCATTGTTTGCACTTTAATTAATTAACACGGTTTGCCTAGAGGGGGCAGTTAGTGCCAGAAGTGCACTTACACCTTGGAGATTGGATGAGAATCCAACTAGTGTACGAGTAGTGGGGCTGGAGCCCTACTCATATATACATGACGATGTGATTATATTGTTCATTAATTGGTGCATACATGGTACATGTCATATTTACTTATCGCATGTTATGTGAACAATAATTTATTTCTACTGAGATTCCTTAGAATCTCACCCCTTTTTCTAAATATAAATATCGCAGTGGGTGCCAGCAAATCAAAAAACAAGGACGAGATACAGGGAATTGATGGACACATTTCTCGAGATGAAGTTCGTGATTATATGTAGTCTTTAATTTTGAATATTTCCAGAAGTTGTATATATTACCAACCCTTCGGGGAATTCTTCCATGTAATCATGTACTATATATCAGTATTTTGATGCTATTCATGTGTGCCTACCGAATTACGCGCAAACACTCTAAAAATATGAAAAATAAAATAAGGGCATGACATGAGGCACCGGACGAGATAATAGGGTCAGATTCTTCAAAATACTATGTATCCAAGGGTATATTTGGTAGTCATCTTTTTCTCGCCCATATTTTTTCATTGGCGCTAGAATGCATAGCAATCTATTTCGAGATGAGGTGCCTAGTATGCTGCTTGCTACCCCTTATAATTGAGGGGCTTTCCAAATGTTTTTTTAGGTTTCTTTTTATTATTAAATTTTATATAAAATGAGTGACATTTTGATATCTTATGGGTAAAAAATAGATATGTTTTTAATTTTTATGATTTTTCAAATATTTTTTAGAAAAATGGTGCAGTTTTAGTTCTACTTAGAGCACTAAATCTTTAAAAAAAATCATGAAAAATTGAAAACAACTCTATTTTTTACTATAAAATATCAAAATTTCATTAATTTTATATAAAATCTAATGATAAAAAGAAATCTAAAAAATATATTTGGGAATTGAGGGGAAGCACGGAGGCACATTAAGCACCCCGACCCATCCATTTCACCATTCATTTTCTACCAATGGAAAAGTAGGTAGCACCAAACTTGGGCACCGGTTTTCCGTGTTCATTTCCCATTCATCACACTCCTGATTTATTATAATTCAAATATGCATATCAAACAGGGCCTTGGAATATGTAGGAAATATAGTTATAGTTTGGAAACTCAAATTTAATAAAAGAAGCCGTTCACTTATGTTGAAAGAACCAAGGTACTAATGTTTAGAAAAATTGAGTTTTGAAAATGCGAGATTATGAGTATATATGGAATATGACCGTATCCTAATCAAATTATAGTAACTGACACAATTATGGATACACAATAAATACAACATAGATAATAAGAAAAGAGAGAGCAAGTTATAATGTAAAGGAAAAATAATCAATTTCTCAAAATGTATTGTTCCATATGCCGCTTGCTCAATCAACATGTCTCTTCCTCAACAAAAGCAATACTGTATTGGTTCATCAATATCAATTTGAATTATTGAGGAATATCACAACCTCTTCCTCAAACTTCTTTTATCTTTTATATTTTGACCTAATATTATTGGACTTGGGCCTAATCTACTAATGTTGGATCAGATTATGTTTCCAACAGGAAACTTTAATGAGAAACTAAACACACATTTAAAAAGGGTTGGATCTCCCCTTTCCTAAAAATTTATTACCAAAAAAAAGGGGGGGATAGATCTATCAGAAAGGATTAGGACTCGTTTGGTACGATAGAATTGATTTTGATGGAATTGAAAATGGATATGGATATGGATATAGAAATGGAGATTAAAAGTATATTTGGTATATCAAAGGAATGAGATATGATTTTTAGGTGAAAAGACCAAAATACTCTTCTTTGACAAAAAAAATCTTTCCAGATCGATGAAATTTTCACCCTGCATTGTTCAAAATTTTCAGCAAGATTCACAAAAATATGAGCCTGGAGAGTCAATGAATGATGACCCCCATCGGCTCATTAAAAAAAAAAGCTAATCAAATCGGTGGCCCTCCTTCTTCAGTTCTGGGTCTCAAGATCTACAACATAGAGATCATGGGTTGCTTCGGTTAATGAAGAAGGAGACGAGATTTGTAGGTGCCAGTGAAGCTCGATGAAGAAGGCGACGAGATGTACTTTGGATGCTGGGTAGTCTAGGTCGCACATCGTTGATGATTTCAAGAGGTTGTCGTCGTTGTCAAGATGTCAGCGAATCTCAATGAGGAAGGCGTCCAAATCGTAGGTTGCATCTTTGGGATGTCACTACCTATTCTCTAATCTGTGGTTGATAGAGCTCGTTGTCGCCGGTTTATAGAAGTCGCCGTCACCAGTTGATGGAGCTCGTCGTTGCCGGTTAATGGAGGTCACCGCCACCGATTGATGGAGCTCGTTGTCAGGTAGAGGCCTATAGTGATGCGATGAACTGATGAAGTTGAGGGAGATAAAAAAACAGAAAGGGGCAAAATTGATTTTTTTTGGAGATCGAATTACAAATCTTCACATTTTGCATGGAATTCATTTCAATCAGTTTTGATTGAATTGGCTTCTACATGGAAGCCAATTCCATATGCTTAGATTTGTACCAAACAGACTAATAGCATGGAATTTAATTCCAATTCCATTTCCATCAGGTTAATTCAAGCATACCAAACGGACCCTTAGTTCCTTACAACATAGCGAATAAAGGTTCGAATTCTCGCTGGAAGAGATACTACATTTAGTGCCCGATAGTACCTCGAATAGGATTGCCTCCAATATGAGGATACATATGCTTAGCCACACACAAAAAAAAAAAACACACACACACACACATTTAGGGTAATTTGGATGAAAATAAAAACAATTTAAGTAATTTCATCACAATTAACAAGATATTATACCAAGTATTATAGAAAGAATGTTATGAGAGAAATCAAAATCACCCTTGGAAACTCGATTTATTCCCAAAAAATATAGAAACATGGTGGATATCATCATTCAAAGTAGTCACATAGCTTCAACGTTTCTAGGTTCACGTTTCTATAAAACATACTAATTAAATGTATAAAAAAAAACATACTAATTAACAATCCACCAAACATATTTTCACTCATATTAGAATTTAATTTCCTTTTTCTAACAACGTATTTTCACCAATAAAATTCTCCAAGTTTATAATTTTAAATAGTACATTAAAAATTGGTTGTCCCCCTTGATGACATTAAAAATCATAAGGGCTCGTTTGGTACAAGGAAAATTTAAGGAGAGAAAGGAACTTAGTGTAAGGAAGGGAAGGAAAGATTGTAAGGGGTGATGAAATATGAGTTGAGTGAAGATGAGCTGTTTGATATGAAGAAAATTGGGGTATGGAACTAGGGAAAAAAGGGAAAATACCCATTTTATCCTCAAAATAAATTAATAATTATCTATTAAACAAATTTATATTTCAATTTATAAATTCAATAATTAGTAGAACAATAATTTAGAGATTAAATAAAATGAATAAATTATAAATTATAATGTAAATAAATAAATATAAATAGTTTAAAAAATAATAGTAGATATTAAATAAATAAAAAAATTAAATAAAATAAAAGAATAATATAAATAATACCTCGAAGAACTTAAGATATTGAATCAAATTATTTTTATTTTGACACTCATGTCCTCATACAACAACTATATTAACAATAATAAGATGAAATAAATAGTTAAATTAAATAGTAACTTGCCAAGAATTTAATTGATGCGCATCTCACGGCTTCAATTACTTGAATTAATCCTAAAGATTTCTCTCTCATATTCTTTGTCACGTCCTTATCTCAATTTCAACCTTTTTCAGAGTATTTGCTGAAAACGATATGCGGTTCGGTAGACAACACAGGAATAGTATAACTATACTGATAATATGTTCATGATTACATAAATTCCCTATAGGGGTTTGTACATGATACTTACGATTAAGGTAGCCGCACAAGGCTACTAGGGTGTCTAAACTCATCCCAGTAAAACGAAGACTTCTTCTCATCTTCGCTCCACTACTGTAGTCCCCTTATACGGTACTTTGCATTGTTGTTTATATATCTTTTGCCATCTCCTGTCTAAATTGTTGGTAGGGGAGGGTGAGATTCGAGAGAATGTTAGTAGGAAACATATACCATAATGCATGCATGATTGATGCTATGTGTATGACATGTTAGCTTTATCTAGATGTATACCCCATAATGACATTTCTGGATGCTCAATGTTTCATACAACAAGACTATGGCCACAACAAAAACAGAAATAGAGCTTCATTTATTCAAATATGCTCTACACAATCAAGTAAAGCAATCACATACATCATTACACAAGCAAAGATACCAAATACATGCAAGTAACGTAAGTCCCCTACCTCCAATTTTTCTCCTCGATTTGCGTGCCAACAGCTCAGGACTCCATATTCGATCCTACAATGTCAAATATACTATTTAGACATTTCCATAGTGTTTCTAGGGTTATATAAGTCTATCTTGAAAAATTACTAAAATACCCCGGGGACCCGCCCCCATCGTACCCGGTTCGGCTGTACTTTTCTCGAAATTCTAACATGTGCTATCTTGACATATTTTCGCCCAAGGAATCCATTTTTGGACTCGGAATTACCAAATTCACTGCCAAAAGACAAAATTGCCCTTAGCAGCCCTTATTTCAGTGTTTTAGGGGCATTTTCGTAATTATGCTTTATCGGCCTTTTCCGAAAAAGTGTCTAACAGCAACCCCACCTAATTTTCCCTCTTGAACTCAATGGAATCATCAAATCATTGAAAATCCAACTCTAAGACCTATTTCTAGAGCTGGCTGAAACTTATAAAAACTCCTGGAAAAATCAGAGTTTTTCCGTTTCAGCTCCGTAAACACGTTTCTTTCTACTCCTAACCGCATTATTGACCATTCCATTAGGTTAAAACTACCATTTAGTACCAATTTGGGCATCATAACCCCTAGGAAAACCCAGTTTCTATTTTTACAACCAAGGACAATCTGGCGAAATTTCACCGATTAAATTGTCCACAATAGCCAGAATAGTCAATATACAAAGGTTTGGAAGTTATCTCAAGCTCCTACTGGCTCTCCCTTGATACGGCTGAACCCTAGGTGCTCAAAATTCAAATTTGAGCTTCCAAACCTTAAATCATATGAAAAGGAAGCTTAGGAACGGAGTTATACGCATTACGAACTGATTTATCAAAGAAATCACTTACCTTTATAAGCTTTTTCCCCTCCTTCTCTCTCTAAAAATCTCAAATCTTCTCTCTCTCTCTAAAACTGAAAATGGCATCAGTTATGGCTGCTAGAAGGAGGAGGAAATGTTTTATATCATATATTATATGATATGAAATTATTTATTCAATTTCCAAAATTTTCGGGTTAATTAGAAATTCTAGCAGATTTTCTGCCAAAACTTTGAAAAATCATAACTAATTCTAGAAAAATTGAATTAGAGTGATTTCAAAGTCTATAGAACCCTTATTGAGTCTATCCCAGAATTTTAATCTTTGTCTGCTGTTCCAGAAACTTCACAGTTTTTTTGTGCTGACTTCAAAAATTCATATTTTTTTGTATATAGCTCTAATTGAGTCATATGACCTATCAAATTAAAACTTAGGATGTCTACTTTCATCCTGTAAAATTTCATAATTTTTTCTCATCATTTGGTCATTAAAAATCACATGACAAGCTCACTACCTCATAGGCGATTTCACCGTAAGCATAATCACTTTCTTCAAAATTAACCATTTTATTTTCTTTAACGCCCCAAAGATATAAGAAATATTAGAGAATATATTTGGAACACCTGCTAAACCGGGGCTTAGTAGTTCACTTAATTTAGGCTTATTTCAAGCCTCCAATCCCAAAATTTGGGATATTACATTTCTCCCCCCGTTTTATTTTCTTTAATGCCCCAAAGATATAAGAAACATTAGAGAATATATTTGAGACACCTGCTAAACCGGGGCTTAGCAGTCCGCTTAATTTAGGCTTATTCTCAAGCCTCAAATCCCAAAATTCAGGGTATTACATTCTCTTACAGCAACTCTCCACCCACGTTGCAACTGCTTCTCAAAGATTTTAAATAATTAAATATAATTAAATAAATGTGAATATTCAATATAAATATCAAAATAGCTACATATATGAAATAATTAAGAGTAAGTTTATCAGAAAGATATTTGTCCTATATTCTTGATTCGTAACTCTATCCTTCAAATTCAAAAAGCCACTTTGCAACTACTTTCACGGATATCATCTCAAATCAACAGCATTATGCAAGTTTGAAATTGAAAGATCACGTCTTATTAAGATATTTAATGATTAAATTAATTAAATAAAAATAATAAATGAATAATATAAATAATAATTTGAAAATTGAGTTTTGTTAAGATATTGAATCAAATTTATTTTTGTTGGCAAAAAAAAAAGACTCAAATTTATTTTATTTATTAATAAAATTGGATTTTTTTTATAGATAGAAATTCGAATTTGAATTGACTCTGGTTGTCAAAATTCGAATGTGATAATCAAATTCTGTTTGACTCTGTTTTGTGGGTTTTAAAACATAGCAGTTTTCATCCTCTCTCATCTTGCCATCTCAAATTCTGTGTTCTACATTCCTAGCCTTTCTCTAATATTGATATAAAAAAGCCAACTCTTTCTAACATTTCTCATCCGCTCCTAAATCTCCACAAATTCTCAAATCTGCATCTTCCAAGGAAGATGTTATATCAGCGATTGTAACAAGGAAACAAAACATGGCAGAGTCGGAAGGCAATCAACCGAATCTAGTATATTTCTTTTCTCCAATTCTATTTTTCTTTTCTAGATATCTCTTTTGCTAAACTAAGCCAGAGATGCCAAAGCTGCATTGCCGACTCCGTTGCACTCAAGTCCGCCGTCTTTATCTCAGGTGGCACTGAGGAACTGGTTTTTAAGTGGCAAATATGTCTAATAGTTTTACTGTTCATATAGGGAGCTTAGGTTCCGATCAATTTTGGTGGGATCTCATCTTCCCACCTTTAAAGGCTTGTTTGGTTGGAGGGGAGGGGATGGAAGGGGAGGAAAAACGAGCTCCTCCCCTCATTTGGTTTGAGATTTTGGAGGGCAGGGGAGCAAAAATTTGTTTCTCTCACCCCTCCCATCCCCTTATTTTCGTCCCCTCCAAATTGGGGTTTTTTATAGGGGAGTCAAAAATCTTGACTAATTTACCCCCATCAATTTTGTTATATTCCCATCGATGCCCTCAGTGAAAAAATAAAATGGTGGCTTCTCCATTGGTTTGCAGTCGGCTTCTTCGAAGTTAGGTTCTTCATCGCAAGTTTGGTGTCTCTCACCCAACACTGTGGCAACCTTAGAGGTCGGGTAGAGGTTGGGGTGGGGCGGAGGAGACAGTGGGGGTTGTTGGTATAGTTGGGAAAAGGGGCTGGATCGGCCCTGTGATGGGCTCGGGCCTAAATGGGCCGGCCCGTTTAGGCACGAGTCCAACATCGTACCCTTTTATAGTAGCCCGGCCCGTTTAAGGTAGGCCCGCAAACTTTAGGCCCATTTGAGTTTGCCATGCCTTTTTTGTTTATTATTCTCCTAAAGACTAAAATACCTAATTTAAAACATAAATATCATCAACACTAATTTAAAACATAAATATTATCCAAGTTTAATAGAACACAAACACTAAGACTTAAGTCAAAACCATAATTAATGTTCATAACAAATCAAATAAGTTCACAACCACAATCAAACAAACCTAAGCGCTTCAAATGTCAGTAATAACAAAACACCTTATTTGGATTTTGGCGTACACATGCAAAAAAAGAAAAAAGAAAATCAAAGAAGAGAAGCTTCAAATGAAGTCTGAGTTAGTGTGAAAGCATTTATGATATGAGGGTTAGGTTAGGTTAACTCTACCCTCTGACCAATGCTTGCTGCCCATTAAAAAAAAGCTAAATGGGCCTAAAAGGGCCGGCCCTACAGAGCTACAGGGCCGGCCCTTTTAGGCTCGCTTCCATTTTCAGCCTCTAAATCATAGGCCCGGCTTGACGGGCTCGGTCCGAATTCTCGGCTCTAATTGTTGGAAGTGAGCATACAAAAGGGGTTGGAGGGCGTGATTGCAAAAGAGACACAGTAGGGGTTGGTGGGCGTGAGACGGTGGAGTAGTGGTGGAGGTGGGAAGAGAGAACCTCCATGGGGTGAAGCTATGAGAGGTTGCAGAAGAGTATGCCCCTTGTACATGCATCCTGTTTTTTTCTGTATTTTTTTGGTCAGAGTATGCGTGTTTTGTCGCTTATGACAGTGTGCGTGAGGAAGAATGGAAGATGAGGGGCTGATTGTGAAGTAAGAAAATAAATAAAATTTGTTAACATGTTTTAATACATTAATTAAAAATTAAATTCATCAAAAAATTTAAAATCATTCTATCGGTTTTTATACACTTTTTAACGTGATGGACTCTTTTTTCGATAATAGAGAATGATTTTTCCTAAATTATACCATTTGAATTAAGATACAAATTCCTAGAAAAAACAATTAAGATGCAAATTACTTTACATAGAATAAAAGGAAGAAATTATAAATTAATATGTAAAGATAAAATGGTCAATTATTTACTATCAATCGTCCCTTCCTCTCTTAAACCAAACAAAGAATCAGTAAAAACCCCTCACCTCCTCTTCCCACCAACCCAACCAAACAAGGTAACCCCCACCCTCCCATTTCATCCCCTCCCCTCCATCCCTCCTCCTTCCATCCCCTCCCATTGAACCAAACAGGCCCTAAAGGAATATTGATGAGCCCAAGCACTTGAATTTTAAGAAAGATTAAGCGAAAATTGTGTTCCAAGCAAGGGAACTTGCTCATGTTTTTCTCCCTTCCCACCTCTTCCGCATACTAAACAAGCCCTAAGAGCAAAACACAGACTTTCAAGAAATATATCATTATCTATAGATTCAAAATTAAATCCAAATCATGCAAAGTACTGCAACAATATCTAAATATTTCGAAAACATACAGCACATGAATTGAGATAATATCTGACCTTAAGTTTGGATGGAAAAAAATTAGAGAGAAAAGAATACTAAGAGGAAAACTCTAAAAAAAATAAAATTCATTATTTTAATATTTTTAAAAGTTTTCCTTGCTAATATTTATTTTTATATTATTTCCTTTTTAGTATTCTCTACCCCTATTTTTCTCTTATTCTTCTTCCCATCCAAACCAAGCCCAATTCTATGTTTGGATGAAAAAAAAAAAAGGGAGAATCCTTTAAAAAAAAACTTAGAAATTATAAAATAACAAATCAGGTATTTTTCAAAACATAAGTTGAGAATTACTTATCAAATTTTGACATTTTCTAATCTACTCTTAGTAAAAAACCTGATTTATCATTTTATAATTTCCAAATTTGTTTTTAAGGATTCTCCCAAAAAAAATTAGGAAAGGAGAAAATATAGGGAGAAAAGACATAGAGGGGTGAAAGTGGGAAGACAATATTATTAATCTTTGTATTTGAACTGAGGGGAGGAAAATGAGAACAAACGAAATGCAAGGTTTTTGCATGAAAATGATACCCTCTTAAATTTTTAACCTATTTTCTTGAGCAATACCATAAAAGATGAATTCAAATAAAAAATTAATGCGATCAAATCAAATATTAGAGTCAAATTAAAATAAAATTATTTTTTTGTTTTATTTTAAAACGTAAACTAAATTATTAAAATTGTCCATTATTTTGTATGAATAAATTAAAATTATTGTGATAAATAAGGATATGATAAAATATGTCAATAAATACTGTTTAAAATTTCTAAAAAATTATTAAATGAAACAAAAAACTTCCCTTCAACAAAACTTAAGCCATATATCAATAAATTATTGGTTGAAGTGATAAGTAACTTTACATCTATGAGAAGAATAAAAGTTCAAATTCAAATAAGTGTATTTATTGCGAGTGGCGATAAGTCATTGCCTTTTTAGCCTCTAAATGGATTATACCATTGATCAAACCAAAAGAAAAATTTAAAGCCATATTTTTTTGGTTAAAATGTATCCAGCACCTCAAAGTACTTTTATAAACGCATCAAATGCCCTAAAACATTTTGTGGTGCATCTAGTGCCCTAAAATATTTTTTGGTTCACCAAGCACCTTAAAGTATTTTTTTAAGTGTGTCCAGCATTATAAACTATTTTTTTAATACATCCAATACCTTGAAGTATTTTTTCAAATGTAATACCCTAAATTATCCAAATCGTTAAATGCAAAATTGCACAAAAAAACTACTTTGAGGTAATGGATGCACCTAAAAAAATACTTAAAGGTGTTAGGTGCACCATAAATTCCTTTATGGTACTGAATGTACATAACAGAATCCTTCAGGATACTAGTTGCATCTTAGCTCTATTTTTTTTAATGAAAATAGGGGTGAGCAAATCTTAACCGAAAACCGAACCGAACCGAACACAATTCGGTTTTTCGGTTTCGGTTTTTTTTCGGTTTGGGTAATAGGTATTTTTCGGTTTTCGGTGCGGTTTTTATGAAAATAATTCGGTTAAAACCAAATAACCGAAGTATAGCTAAAATGACGTCGTTTCATGTTTTTTTTTTTTTGCTTTCAGTTTATATAAATGGACTGCATATCTAAACCCGAGACCCAACATCACACCCAACCTCAAACCCAAGCCCATTCAATTTCGCCCTTACTCTCCCAGAGCCTAATGCCTAATGGTCCCTAAACACTAATAGACAATCAGAAAACCCTAGCCGCGAGCTCATATCTGAATCTTGAGTCTCGACTCGTCTCTCACTCTCAGAGCCTCAACTTCAGAAAACCCTAGCCGCGAGCTCTCCCATTCCCGTTCCCGTCCCTAGCCTCAAATCAGAGCCTAAGTGTTCGATTCTCACACTCTCACTTCGCCCTCTCTGCCTCAGAACGCCGATCAACCATCTCACCGTCGATCTGGCCGTCTCTGCCTCCTCAGTCCTCACTCTCACTTCGGCGTCTCGCTTAAGCGTCTCAGTTCAATTCTGCCGTCTCAGCCTCGATCTGCCATCTCAGCCTCCTCTCTCACTTGGGTGAGTTGATTCACACTCTCACTCGGTCTCACTCTCTCACTCTCACTCTGTCACTCGATCTCACACTCTCACTCCGACTCCTCTCTCACTTGGGTGAGTTGATTCACACTCTCACTCGGTCTCACTCTCACACTCTCACTCGATCTCACACTCTCACTCCGAAACTTGTATTTTAGCTTTCTGTTTGCTTGCTTGATCGGTCTCACACTCTCACTCGTTCGCTGAATCTCACTCTCATGCCCTCACTTGTATTTTAGCTTTCTGTTTGCTTGCTTGCTTGATTGTAGAGTCTCCGAAATTGAAGTTGTTATTTTTGTGGGTTGAAGTAAGTCTATTTAGACATATTTCTTAGTGCTGTACTTAGTGCTCTATGCTGCTCTTTAGTGTCTCCGAAAATACATATTTCTTAGTGCTGCTTGCTTGCTTGCTTGATTGTAGACGGATGAAGTATAATAAAAACTTGTAAAACAGTAAAAATAGTTTGGTTATTTGTCACAAAAGGGTTCTCACAACTGTTGTAGTCTGTAAAGTGCATTCACATACATGTGAGTTCTTTTTTTCCCCATATTGGCATAAACTATCTGTGATTGTTTTGAATTCAAAAGCTTTTTCTATTTACTATAGTATTTATGGAAAAGAAATTGGTACTAGATCTACTTTTTTTTGTCTTGGGTTTATATAAACTTTTCTCCAACACTCACGATTCTCTTTTGTCTTGCATTTTTATATAAGCCTTTGTACCATTTGGTTAATGCTGTTATTTCTTTTTGAATTTATATTTAAAATCTGTTGGCAATATAGAATTTTTGTATTACTGGCTTTGTACTTTTTTGCTCTTCGTCTTGGAATGGAGCCTAAACAGCTATACCCAAAGCACTATGGAGCATTACTTAAGTTTTAAGTTTTGCTTCTAACATCTATTTATCGTTTTTTCCCTGTATGGAGCATTCTGGTTTAAGTTTTGCTTCTAACAACTATGGAGCATTCTGGTTTTATATTTTTTTTAAACGAATGCAAGAGGGCAATGGTTCTGATGTGTGTTTACACATTTAAAAATGTGTCTTTCTTCTTGTAACACACATTTAATAAAAAGAGAGTCTTTCACCATCCATCACTGGCTTCGTTTTGCTGTTTTGTCTTCTGCATTCACATACATGTGAGTTCTTTTTTTCCCCAGATTGGCATAAACTATCTGTGATTGTTTTGAATTCAAAAGCTTTTTCTATTTACTATAGTATTTATGGAAAAGAAATTGGTACTGGGTCTCTTTTTTTTGTCTTGGGTTTATATAAACTTTTCTCCAACACTCACGATTCTCTTTTGTCTGTTTACAATGGTTCTGATGTGTGTTTACAATGGTTCTGATGTTTGAATAATTATTGTAATGGTTCTGTTTGCAATGGTTTTGATGTGTGTTTCAAATGATTATAATTAGTAATTGAATGGGATGTCTTTTGCAGGTGAAATTATGGCTGAACAAGCTGCTACTCAAGCAACTGGTGGGCAAGGTGCAAATCAAAACACTGAGCCTTCACCAGTTATCGCTGGAAAAAGGAAAGCTATGAAGGCAAGATCAAAAGTGTTGGACCACTTCACTAAATTTGTAAATGATGCTGGTGAGATAAGAGGTAAGTGCAACTACTGTGGAAAGGATCTTGCTTGTGATCCAAAATCTAATGGGACCACTGCACTAAATAATCATTATATGAATGTTTGTAAGCAGAGGCCCCCTCCTGATGAACTTAAACAAACTCATTTAAATTTTAAGGGTTAAGGTGCAAAAATACACATGAGCTTTTATCAAAAGTGTATCCAACACCAAATGCTTTTTTTTGGAGCAAAAGTGCCTCTGAGTTTTCAAAATAGGTGCAAAAGTCACATAACTTGTTATCTCAAGGATGTTGACTGTGAGTTTTAACTTTATTGACTAAAAATGCTGATTAGTGATGATGATGTGGACGAATAATAAACAACTTGGAGGATGAGATGCTGATATGGCACAAGGCAGTCTGAATATTTACTAAAAATAAATAACAAAAGTGACGTGCCAAGAAGTTCAGAGAAAGCGCAGGAAAATCGGGCACGATGCCGGCAACGATCAGAATTCGCCCGCTGCGATTCCATGGAGATCCGAGACAGAGCAGCGGATCTATTCCTCCAAACTCGTCGAAGCTGTCCGCCGCGTTCTTCGCCAGGGTTCTTCTTCCACGGCCAAGCCTCGCCTCGGGCGCGACGTTCGTGAGGTCGCCAACCGGGTTCTCGCTGTGACAGCGAAAGGCAGGACAAGGTGGAGTCGGGCGATATTGGCCTCTCCGCTCAGTCGGAGAAAGTTCCAGAGGCAGCATAAGAAGGTCAAGAAGGCGGCGAACGGATTGAAGAAACCAGTGGTTAGAAGAGAGAGAAGGAGGCTGCCGGCCGTGCAGAGGAAAGCGCGAGTTCTCGGCCTCACCCTGACGCCGCTGGACTTTGCTCAGTTTCACACTCGAATCTGCATCTACCGCCACCGCCTTCACTCCTGGCTCACTCTCTCTCCGATTCTGTGAGCTTCAGCTTTCCCTCTCAAGTTCGAGATGCAGAGATTCTAGAATGGAGTGAAGATCGTCGATGTTAGGGTTTTAGTGGATCCAATTTCAACATTCTCCCGTCGCATGGAATTCGAGAAAGGGAAAATTGTCAGGTACTCCATGTTTGAATTGTTGTCCGGAACCTTTTTCTATGGACATCCATTGATTTTCTTGGTGCTTCGTATCTTTTGAATTCGGAAGGGGGCAAGGGTCGTGTTAGGATCTCAGGGGATTCAACTGATTTATTCTTAGCTGAAGTCGATTAAATTTGTTTAAATTCTAGATTAAATTTGTTGCAGATCCGTTCCCAATTCTGGTTGAACAGCTGAACCTTGCTTGATCTATTTCTTTGTCGGGGAGTTCGATTTCTTTTGTGTGTTTAATGTTTATTGTATAATGGACAAATGCAACTGCCACGTTAGCTTAGTCAAACGAGATAAATCACCCTTGGTCTCCACCTGGCAACCAAAAAATATAACATAACAGACGTCAGTTTCAGATAACGAGTTATGTGACTTTTGCACCTATTTTGAAAGCTCAGAGGCACTTTTGCTCCAAAAAAAAGCATTTGGTGTTGGATGCACTTTTGATAAAAGCTCATGTGTATTTTTGCACCTTAACCCAAATTTTAATGCTGAAGATGATAAATTAGGTCTTGTGAATTGGAAATTTGACCAAGATAGTATTAGGAAAGGCTTGGCTTCTATGCTAATCATTGATGAATTGCCTTTTAAGTTTGTTGAGGGGGTTGGGTTTAGGAATTTCATGTTGTCTGCCCAGCCCAGATTTAAAATTCCATCAAGATGGACAATAGGCCATGACTGTTTCAACATGTATATTGATGAAAAAATGAGATTTAAAGATTATTTGCACCATAAAAAGCAAAGGGTCTGTCTTACTACTGACACTTGGACATCAATTCAAAGGATTAATTATATGTGTATTACTGCATACTTTATAGATGACACATGGTCAATGAAAAAAAGAGTTTTGAATTTCATTCCTATAGCTAGTCATAAAGGGAGGGACATTGGAATTGAAATGGAGAAGTGTTTGCTTGAGTGGGGTATTGAAAGGGTGCTTACAATCACTGTGGACAATGCTAGCTCTAATGATGTTTCAATTGAATATTTGGTAGGAAACATTGTTAGGTGGGGGCAGTCAGTTATGAAATGTCAGTTTTTACATATGAGATGTGTGGCACACATAATTAATTTGATTGTTAATGAAGGGTTGAAAGAGGTAGGTCAGTCAGTTAAGAAAGTTAGAGAGGCTGTTCATTTTATTAGACAGTCACCACTTAGAATGAGAAAGTTTAAAGAGAGTTGTGTTGATGAGAAAATTCAGTCCAAGCAAATGTTATGCTTAGATGTCCCTACAAGGTGGAATTCTACCTATTTGATGTTAGAGACTGCTCAAAAGTTTGAGGCAGCCTTTAAGAGGTATGAGGACAAAGATCCATATTTTAGATTTGATCTTGAAAAGGGGGTGCCTGAACAGGAAGATTGGAAGAATGTTAGGAGGATGACTATGGTATTGAGTCATTTTTATGATCTAACTGTGCGAATTTCTGGTTCTTTATATGTTACATGCAATAATTTCTTTCGTGAAATTTACAAGGTTTATCGTTTTTTGGATGAGTGGACTAAAAGTGATATGATTGAGTTAGCTAATGTTGCAAGTAGAATGAAGGAAAAATATGACAAGTATTGGGGAGATCCTATGAGAATCAATAAACTTCTTTATGTTGCCACTATTCTTGACCCCCGATATAAGCTAGAGTGGGTGCAATTTGCTCTATGTAAAATGCATACACGTGCTATTGGTGAACATTTGGGGGTGCTTATTAAAGAAGTCTTGATTTCTTTATATAATGAGTACAAACAAGTGTTGTCTCCATCAGCACAGCTTGAAAGAGGAGCATCTGTTGACCCACAAGAAGATCTTCTTGATGATGATGACCCTAGTCTAAAAGTTAGGAAATTGCTTGATATTGAGGAGCAATTATTCATGGATGAACATCTTGGTGGAAGGACTAGTAGAACAGAAGTGGATAGATATTTAAATGAAGAAATTGAGCCTAGAAAAGATGATTTTGACATTTTAAGTTGGTGGAAGGTAAATAGTCCTAGATTCCCTATTCTTTCTCAAATAGCAAGGGATGTGTTGGCTATCCCAATTTCTACTGTTGCTTCTGAGTCTACCTTCAGCACAGGAGGAAGAGTTCTAGATTCATTTAGGAGCTCTTTAACTCCTAAAGTTGTGCAATCCCTTATTTGTGCTCAAGATTGGCTTAGGCACTCACTTAACTTTGTTGAAGAAGTAGGGGATGATGATTTTCAGCAAATAGAACTTGGTAATATCTTTTACATCTATTTTCTGTCTTTATAAAAATAATAATATATTTATTATGATATTTCATGGGAAGTCTAATTTTGTGTTTTTATTGCCAGATTTTCAAAAGATTGCATTGGAGGCAACTGTTGATATATAGTAGATGCAATGCTAATATGTTTGTAAGTCATTTATCAATATCTTTGTATTATTGTAATATTTTATTCCTTTTCTTTTCATTTCATTTATGCTCCTGTTTTGGATCATTTTATGATGGCTATATATTTTGTTCAAATATTTCAGCACACAAAGGGTCAATGGATGAGTTGCTGCGGTTGATTTTGGTGTTGTGACTACACAACAAACTTTTGTATTTGATTTGATGCTCCAGTTTAATTGGAAACATTGCTGTTAAATTTGCCATTTTTTGTATGATGATTATTGGCCAACATTGTTGTCAAACTTGGCTTTTTGATTGATGTTTGATGATTATTGGCCAACTTCTAATGCTAGCCAACATTGCTGTCAAACTCATTATATGACAGTTTACAATGAGAATTGAATTGTAATTATATCTTTTTTCTTTTTAGATATTTGATTTATGGTTTGTTATGTTGTTTCTTCAATGTTAAATTCTAGCTACTGTGTTGTATGTAGGGTAGCTGATGTAGTTTTTCGTTTGATTTATTGTATTATGCCCAGAACTCATGTATGGTTTTATTAGATGAATGAAGACTCTTTTCGATGGCAAAAAAAAAAACTCTAGCTACTGTGTTGGCAAAAAAGCCCAATTTGTTACTTTGTTTCTTAAATGTTAAACTCCAGCTGCTTTGTGTTAATAAAAAAGCCCAAAATGTGGACAGGCCTGAACAAAAGCCTTTTTTTTTTTTAGATTTTTCGCAGTGGACATAGGTGAACCAAAAAGGCCCATAAATATGGCCCAAACACCGAAAAAACCGACACACCGAACCGAAATATATCGGTTTTTCGGTGTTCGGTTTTTTTGGTATTTCGGTTTCGGTTCGGTTGTAAAAATTGATGTTTTTTCGGTTTTAACCGAACACCGACCTGAAAAACCGTTTGCTCACCCCTAAATGAAAATATGTGACACACAAATCTCAACATTAATTAATCAAGACAATTAGGAAACTCAAACAGCGAAAATGACAATTAACTCCACCCATCAAATCAAATTCCTTATTATAACAGAAGAATACATATATTAAAAATCTGTATCATAAAAACAGTATGCTGCTACAGTTGTGGCACTCAATGTTCGATTTCAGATAATGAGAGGTGTGTCTGAAATAGCGGTGGGAAAAGTGATTTTTTTTCAATTTGACTTATGGAGTCTTAAGATTGGAAAAGAGTAAGATTAGATAAAATGATTAATGTTTGGATTGGCGATTGGATAAGTGTTTTTATGAAAGTAAAATGTGTTTGATTTGGCTTTTATATAAGTGACTTTTGTGTTATTTAAGAAATTTTTTTTAAAAAATTATGAAAAGTGAAAAAATTAACTTTGAAAATTTGGCAATGATCAAATACATAATAAAATTACAATAAAAATGCGGATGAATTAGAAATTATAGAAACTTAAATTTTTTGATAAAGTAAAATATATATAACAAAATTAATTATATCAAAGGTCCCGTATAATCTAATCGAATCTGTACTTATGCATTTTTTGTAATATTTTGAACCTATTTTTTCACACTCCAAAAGTCCTTTCTATTACGCACCTCAAGCTTAAATTTTATAAATTATATCAAACTTTAATTTAAATATTAAATCCTAACTCATATTTTCACATAGCTCAAAATCTAACAAAATAAACCAATTAAAACCTCAATAATACCTCCAATAATCCAAATTAATTATTTAAACTAAATTTAATCAGGAAAAATACCATATAGAAATTAATTTATGACATGTTTATAAAAGAAATTGATTATAAAGTCATAAAAAAATAATATAATAAATATAAACCAATTAAAATTAATTATTAATTATTCTCTATATTTCTATAGTCATATATTGACCAAACTCAAAACTTGTCAAACTCCTATCCGAAAGTATTTTCTAACTAACAGAAGATTAATATCTAAAGAAAGAGAAAATTATTTAGAACATTTTTCATAAAAAAGATTTTGTGATTAGAAGTGATTTTGAGTACCTCATTGATCCCCAAAAATATGAAAATACTTCTATCAATATCATCATCATCATCATCATCATATATACATATAAGCCACAAGACACAAGCCAATCGCATGAATAAGCCACAAAAGGTAGCTTCAAAAATTAAGTTACTTATCTGTATAAGCTCAGTCACTAAATCATCATCCCAAACATACAAAAAAAAACTAAAAACTGCCCAAAGTTGCTTTTAACCCTGTAATCACACGTTTGGGGTGCAAATCGCCGATCCAAACACACTATAAAAAATTGCGCAACGGAGAGAATGGGGACTTTCGCACTAGGGCACAAATGAAAATAAAGGAGTATTTGAGCCAAATATGTGTAATATATCCCTTCTTTAGAGAAGGAAGAGTCAGTTTTTTGGAAGCATAGAATAACCCATGGAATTCTCTTCCGACGGTGGAGAAAAATTTTGAGGAGAAAATGAAATTTGGCCCCAACACCCGCATTTTGGAAAATAAGGGACAACTTATTGCCTCCCTCATTTTCTCTTCTACTTCTCTTACCTCCTAAGTTTCTCTTCATCCAACCACATTGCAAAATGTATGGACGTGTGGTAGGCTGGGATGCTGATTTATATGATTCCGTTGATGAATTAACTCAACAATATTTAAGCTTAAGATCGACTGATGTAATAAATTATAACATGTACCGAGGATATCAACAATTTTTTAAAAAAAATAATATTACCTCTAATTCTAAATATAAGCCCAATTAACTCCTTTTTAGGGGAATTAATGAATCTAATTAAATTACTTTAAAATCTTGATATTTATCATTTTTTCTTCAAACTCATTAGTCTGACTTATAAACTAATATATCATTTAATCATACACCACATATGATATGATTAAGTAATTTATTTAGTTTCATTAACATCTCTAAAAAAGGTCAGCTAGGTCTTATATTTAGGATCGGAGATAATACTAATAAGTGAAACATACAACTCTAACTTTAATGTTTGGTACGATGGAATGAATAATAAAACAATGGAGAGAGTAAAAAATATAAATATTAGCTTATGATCACTTATTATATTATATATATATATATATATATCGGTATATGTTAATAAAAATAAGATGATTTAAATTTCAAATAAAAATAAGATGTCAAGTTCTAATAAACATTACATCCGAATAAATAGAATACTAAAAAATAAGTCTCATTAAAGTCTACTACGCCTCATCTTTGTAGGAGAATATTGGATTCGGGGTTAAGGTGCAAATTTATCCCTAGAAGTTTTTACTGAGGCGCAATGTTACTTTGAAAGTTTTTTTAGGTTCAATGTTGCCATGAAAGTATTAAAATGGAGTAATGTTTCCCTTTACCGTTAAAAAATTAATAGTCAACATCGATTTTTTAACAGTATAGGGCAACATTGCTATGTTTTTAAATTTTCGAGGTGATAATAAATCTAAAAAAAATTTTCTAGATGACATTGCTCCTTTATAAAAATTTCCAAGACAAATTTGCATATTAATCATATTGGATTATAAGGTTATGTTGTGAGCCATTGCACACATTTTCTCTTATATTTCTATGGAGAAAAAAATAGAAAGAAAACAAGAGGAAAGAATATTAGAAGAGAAAACTTTCAAAAATAATTTTAAAAAACTTACCTTTTTTTTCAAAATTTTTCCTCATAGTATTCTTAATTCTTTGCTCTCTAATTTTTTTTTGCCATCCTACTTTCTATTCATGGGCTTCATATTACGAAGTTGAGGGCTTTCATTCATGGGCTTCAAATTAGGAAGAGATAGAATATATGGGCCCGTGCATAAGGGCTTGAACTTCGCCTCACATATATGCATCATTAAACACTTGTTAATTGTGAATTTCTATATCGATCCGTCAATGTTAATTAATATGTAAATTGAAATAAAATATGTTAGGGTAAAATATACATTTGGTTATCTAAGTTTATATCAAGATTCATCTTAGTCCCTCTTAAATTTACAAAGTGCACTGTTAGTCCTTTAATATTAACGCTCTTAATTTCACTTAATGAAAAATACTTACTAAATTTAAACAGTAATTCTGCAATTAAATACGGATAAAACATGGTTAAATTTTAAACAAATTTTGGCAGCATTTGATTGTAGAATCACCATTTAAATTTTCTAAATCAGCATTTTTTGTTAACTAAAATTAAGACGTTAAGATTAACACGAAAAAGGAACTCTGGTTTACTTAGATAAATGATTAAGGATTAAATTCTCAACTTATATTTATATATATATATATATATATATTATTTGGTATTCAGTTTGAGTTCATGACTACCCCTCTCAACACAGATGACTCCTCTAGGACTCAAACTTGAGATCCAAAGAAATCTAACGGAACCTTACACCATAAAACTAACTTTATATTGCTTTCAACTTTTATATATGTAATAAGCTTAATTCAGAAGGGGTTTAGCCATTAGCATCCGCCAAAAAGAATATGAAAAAAATTTTACGGATGAAACTAATATATGTTATGAGAATGATAGAAACATGGGATTAAAGAGCAAAAGATAAGAGAAAAGAAAATTCGAGATAGAGGGGGAATCAGTTCTCATTCAATTTCCTATGTTTCTTAGATTACAATGCTTTATACAAGACTCTATTTATAGGCCTCCAAAGGTCACCACTAAGATACAATGAATGCTACAATTAATACATATGAATATACATTAGATGTCCTTTCATATTAATCATGCATCTAAATGGACATTAAATAGACATTTAGTTTGCTAACCCCTATTCATGAATGCTGACTAAAATATGAAAGGTCAAGAGTCAATGAACATTAACATAATTAATATATTCATAACACTCCTTCTTAGATGTCTACTATAAATGTGTCTCATTAAAAACTTTAACCAGGATCTGCATAACCAACTAGTTCATGCTTGGATACATTTGAGTAAAATAACCCTATGTTCATAGTGCCTATGAGGTAACAAAGAATGTGTTTTACTCTACTCCAATGCCTTCATGTTGGTGAAGAACTATATCTTGCTAATAAGTTAACAACAAATGATACATCAGGTCGTGTGTGATTAGCAAAATGCATCAGTGGTTTCTTGCTAATAAGTTAACAACAAATGATACATCAGGACATGTGTGATTAGCAAAATGTATCAATGGTTTGCAAAAAAAAAAGCAAAATGTATTAGTGCTTCAATAGCACCAAGGTATGGTACTTCTGGACTAAGTAGTTTTTCATCACCTTCTTCGCTCATTGCTTGAGGTCTAAATGGGTCTTTATTCGCCTGAAAAGACCTTACAACCATTGGGGTACGTAATGGATATGACTTATCCATATAAAAACACTCTAGGACCATCCTTGTGTAAGCTTCTTTATATACAAAATCACATTTTTCAGTACTCAATCTGTAATTCAAGACAGAAATATGCTCTTCTCAAGTCCTTATTTCAAATTCTTTCTTTAAACAATTAATTTCCTTTGAAGCTTTTTAGGAGTTTCAATGATGTTGATATCGTCAACATAAACAACAATTATAGCAAACTTATTTCCAAATCTTTTCATAAAGATGCACGAATATGTTGGATCATTTTTTTATCCTAATAGATATTCACAAAGACGATTATATCACATGCACCCCGATTGCTTCAGGCCATACATTGGCTTATTTAACTTAAGTAAATATTGTTCTTGAGAACTTGAACTGGGTCCTCCTGGCACCTTAAGTCTTTTAGGAACTTGTGCTTTTGGCAACTTGAGTCCTTCAGGGACTTTAATATAAATATTATTGTCAAGTGAGCCATATAAATAGGCAGTGACAACATCCATTAGATGCAAATCAAGCCCTTCATTTACTAATCATAGGCTAATCAAATAACAAAAAGTAGTTGCATCCACTAATGGTGAATACATTTCTTCATAATCGATACTGGGTCTTTGTGTAAAGCCTTGGATTACAAGACGTGTCTTATATTATGTAACTTCACCCTTTTCATTTCTCTTTTAGACAAAGACCTATTTGTATCCAACAGCCTTTACATCTTTAGGTGTAAGGACCACAAATCCAAAAACTTTTACGTTTTGCTAATTATTTTAATTATGCATTAATGGCATCTTTCCTAGGGGTCAATCCTTTCTTTGTCGGCACTCTCTAATTGATTTTGGCTCATGATCTTCATTATCATTCATTACATCATATGCTATATTATAAATAAAGATGTCATCAACGTTGACTTCAGTCTCATCAGATTCCATTCATAACATAATTTATTTGAGATCTCATTATTTTCACACATTTCAAGTTCCTGGGTCTTGTCTGGGACTACTACATTCTCTTTTCGAGACAATAAATTTTTAGAAAATGGCTCTTTTGGAGTTACTAACTTTTCTTGATTATTCTTGACTTGACCATCTATATTTTTAGCTCCTTTTCTCTTACAAGGATTTTTATCCTTAGAACCAATGGGCTTGCCATGCTTCAGGTGTGCTTTAAGTTCATTCACAATAGGTTGCCTTTCTGGGACATCAATTCTAATAGAAGCATTAACAGCTGGGACATGTGACTTTGTCACTTTCTTTGAGTTCATAAATACTTCTAGCATTTGATTAGCTAAATTTTGCAAATAAATTACCTTTCGAACTTCCAATTCACATTGATTTATAAAATGATCAAAATGAACTAATGATAATTTATTTCAGTTCCTGTAGATGGTTCTAAATATTTTATTATCGAAGGAGATTCATACCCAACATATATTCTCATCCTCCTTTGGGGACCTATATTATTGCATTGTGGTGATGCTATAGACACATATATTGCACACCCAAAAATCCTTAGGTGGAAAATACTAGGTTCCTGACCAAAAACCATTTGCAAATGGGAAACATTTAGATACCTTGTTGGCCTAAATGCGAATTAACATTGTTACATGCAAAATGGCATGGCCCCAAGAGGAAATTGGGAGACTCATAAGTAAAATTCTTGCAATTAATTGCAACCATTTAACCAATAATTCTAAAAGTTCATTTTGCATATGAACATGAGCTATAGGATGTTCAATATTAATTTCAGGGGACACATAATATTCATTAAAAGTTTGTGAAGTAAATTCACCAGCATTATCAAAACATATTTTCTTAATAGGATAATTAGGGTAATGTTTTCTTAATCTAATCAAATGAGCAAGCAATCTCGCAAACTCTAGGCTGTGAGAATATAATAAGCAAACATGCGACCATTTAGTTTATGCATAATTAAAACCATATGGTAACAAATGGTCTGCATGGTGGGTATATTGGCCCTCAAATATCTCCATGTATCGATTCTAGAAAAGTGAGAGACTCACTTTCTTTTTTTCATATCGTTGAGGCGATAACCAATGAGGTTGAGTCTAGTAGAAGGAATTAGTCCCTGACAACGTGGCGAACCAAGGTTCGAAGCTCTGTTGGAAGAGGTGCTCACATTTAGCACCTAACAGTACTTCAAATAAGATTGCCTCATATAGGAAGATACCTATGCTTAACAAAAAATATAGTTGATACAGTAAGTAGCCTCATCCCCATAAGAAATAGAACACAATTTCAAATTCTGAAAAGCACACTTGTTGGGAGAGATAAAAACACTTTGCGCTCTAAGACTCAAAGAAAAAAACATTGACAAAAAAAGAAGAAGATTCTTTGAAGATAGTTGAAGACAAAAAGTCCCCTTATTGTGCTAAAGCCTCAACCCTTGGATGAGAAATTAATGAGGGGAAAAAATTCATTTATAAAGTAGTGAATGAAGAGAAATTACTTTCCTTAACTAACATTTTTTATCAACCTCAGCTGAAAATAAAACACTAAGGGCTTGTTTCATTTCCATTTTTGACAATTTGTTTTCAATTTTTTAAAACAAAAAAAAAATTGTTTGAGTAAGTGTTCTGCATTTAAATCACAGTTTCAAAACTGTTGTCATTTTCCTTAAAAAACAAGAAGTTGGAAATGAAACGTTTTAAAAACACACTGGTAGAAAATTGACTTTTTAGACTAGTTCTGGATAAGGTTTTGATACAGTCAATCTAAAAAGTCTAATATTTTTTAAACCGGTTAAGCAACTGATCTTAAAGACAAAGTTTTAAGACCGGTTGTATTGGCAACCGGTCTTAAAATACACTATTTTAATACGTGTTGTTATGACCACCAGTCTTAAAAGACATCTTTTTAGAGGTATACAGAAACACTTTTAAGACCGGTTGTCGATACAACTGGTCTTAAGGGTTTGACCTTTAACACCGGTTGTCTGTACGACCGGTTTTAAAAGTGTTTTAAGACTGGTTACCTATACAACCGATCTTAAAATTTTTTTTTTCTTGTCTTTGATTATGTTAGTATACCAGAACATATATCCTAGAAGCTGCTTTCAAGGCCATACTTATTAAGTGCAAAGTTGAGATTTAAGTGACAAGTTTAGCATACTTATAATTACTTATCACTAATACTTATATATCCAAATATACATATCAAGTCCCCATATTCAATTTATACAAGCCATATATGGAATTTGTTATGCAATCAACAACTAACTTATAACAAAATAAATGTTGTCATAAGGTGTTCATTTTCCTTCCACTTACCATTTCCTTTTTCTTTAGCTTTCTCATTAGGAACTTGTAACATGACATGCATAGGCCAATTCCATGTCTCAAACATGTTTAATACTTGTTTCAAAACTATCATACATTAACTGTAACAACACATAGGCCAATTCCATGTCTCAAACAAATTCACATGTATAAATGCATGATTTCACATAATCACAAAAACAACAAATATGTCAATTCATGCGACCAAAAAGTTTTACAAAAAAGCCAAGGGAATAAAAATTCCTCAATACATGCAAAAAATTTCCCAATTTTACAAAAACTCACTATTGTTGTAAAAGCTCATAAATGAATTCAGCACAACAATTGCGGATGAAATCAATATCTTCACCTGAAAAGGGGTCAACAAGATCAAACATATGTAACCCCAAAGCCAGACAAAACATTAACTTGCTAACTTTTAAAAAAGAATAAAAGTAATACAAAATTTTTGACATATACATTCACCTCTTGAGTAAATTTTGTCATGCCTAGAGTGATAATATTATAAATATGTCTCAAAACATACAACCCACATAAGTTGGACCCCAATGGTTGCCTACGACTTTGAAAAAGAACATGATATCATTAAAACAAATATAAAAGCATGGCTTATTGAATACATTCTTAAAACAAACCAATATGTACTAACCTTTGGCATGATCCATGTAGGGTCTTTTATGTCACGAACATGTTTACCACAAGCCGCATGTCGGAATGTCCTCATAGCCTTATCATCAAAATGGCAAAGGTTACTTATTTTGCACAAATTCCATTAATTGCCAACAATAGGTAATGCAAGAAACCTTACGAGTTCGTGATCTTCTTCAATTCATTCCCTAGTTTGTAGTGGAGGGAGCACTAGAGGATGACAGTATAACTCTTCTTACCCAGAAGAACCAATTGCCAATGATCCCTAAAAAAAAAAGGATGGCTATATATTAAGAAAATATAAAGCATTATATATTATGAAATATATATTTGTTTCTTACTCATGCACATATGGAGCAAATAAACACTCAATTGCAGTTTTACTAAGCCTCTCCGATAAGTATGTATGTCTGATAGTAGCAGTAGTCCCTTTGTCGTGGATTTGAACTTGACATAGGAATCCAAATTTATCTCTTTTGCTAAAGGAAACCAACCTACGATTCATGTACCTCCAATAATGCAAGCACACAAATCAAAGTTTAATGTCGTAATTTGTAAAATATTTACTTCTAATTGAAGAATATACTTACATTAAAAATAGTTGAATAATCAAAACTGTAAGCTGTTGTCTAAAAGCTACCAGAGAGATTAAACCATCCCTCTCAAAATAGCATTACACCCATGACTTGCCAACAGCTGAATCTATAGGTCAATCTCTTGTTTGAAAGGATGTATCATATGCCATCAGAATCACTAATTACATGACATTCAATGGAGGCTGTGAAACTTCTTGAGTGGAAGAAGGTGCAGTTAGGTCTGTGATCAGGGTTTCCTTAGCTTGATCAGAAACAAGGTTCTTTGACTACAAGATGAAAAAATTGAGGACATTGCTTACAATCTTGAAGTCATCAGCGAGGATAGGGAAAGCTGCATCTGCAACGATCACCTCTTCAACTGCCACTCTGACTTGATCATTTTTTATTTGTTGGTAGTGGACAATTGATCCCAAGTTGTGCACACTCTCCCGTACAACTAATCGCCTCAGAGGATCCTCCACAAATAGGTCACAAGGCTCACCAATTTCTTTTCCAGGACCCTTTAACGATTGACTAATATTGCAGCAACTCCCTTTAATGCTCTGCTTAGGTGCAAGCGAATGTGCTTGAGGAGCACTAGGATTTCATCTTGTGCTCACAATAATAATCATTTGCTCCTTCATCTTACTCAACATTGTTAGATATGAATAGTTTTGATGATGTCAAATATAGATGTCAAATATGAGCAAAAAGTTTGTATAATATACTTATCTTCCACATTGACTAACTACCATATTTAATGTTGTATATCTTGTAGATTAGTCATAGACATCATTGTGGGTTGATGTTATAATGCCTCATATGTGGAGAATGATCTCAAGAAGAAAATCAAGAGACAAGGGATTGAAGAAAGAAGGCATTGCAAGAACTAATAGGAATATCAAGCAAAGATTGAAGAAGATTGAAGATATTCATCAAGAAGATTGAAGTTGAGTTATGAAGAATGATCATCAAGAGGAAAAACAAGAAGAAAGAGATTAAAGAAAGAAGAACTTGCAAGATTACATGAGAATATCAAGATTCAAGCTCCTAGAAGTGATGCCGGAGGTTTCTATGATCATACGGACGTTGGAATGGGTCAATACGAAGCTAAAATGATGTATACGGAAGCTATGGTATCTTTGGGGATGATTACCCGAGTAATCACTCGAGTAATATGGCATTGTCTGATTTTGGAGGTGTTTACTCGAGGCCTTACTCGAGTAATCTGCCGGGTTATTTGATGAATTACTCGAGGCGGCACTTGAAGTAAATGGACTCTGTTTTCGTGCGGTAGAACAAAGATTCGGTATTTTGATGATATCTCTCCAACCACATGTCGGATCGAACTAAAACCAGTGGCATTGGAAACTAGACTTCCAACACGAACTTTTGACACCAAGATCACATTCAAAGGAGTTCAGATGAGGGAGATATGATCTGTTGAAGTCGACTCATGAATCACCGTCATATTCCAGGACAGCTTCGGTATTTTGGACATAACTCTCAAAATACATATCGGATTGAGACGAAACCGGTGCCATATGAAAGAAGACTCAAAGAGATTTCCATGGATATATAATTTATCACATTTGAAGCTATATCCTAAGAGCTATGACTTCTGGAAGTTGCTGCTCGTGATTTCAGGATTGTCTAAGAACAGTAGATACTCTTTAGATCATAATTTTCTGTACACAACGAGTTTGGAGTTGATTCTTGTTTCATTGGAACGTAGATAATGAGGGCTTTCCGATGATATATAATTTGCCATGTTTCGAGTCAAAATCAAGAATTCACTTGAAGGCACAACTCGAGTAACTGGTTGAAAACAAAAGAATTTACTCCAGTAGGTACTCGAGTAATCAGATAGAAAACTTCTAGTTGCTCTCGGCCTGCCAACGTTACTCGAGTAAGTACTCGAGTAACCATGTAGGTCACTTGCAGTTGCTCTCGGCATTTTGTACGACTGCTAATGTTACTCGAGGAGGTACTCGAGTAACCATGCGAAAACTTCAAGTCACTACTGGAGTAAAGCACTGTTTAGACGAAAACTTCAAGTCACTACTGGAGTAAAGCACTGTGCATGAAGAGAGAACTTCAAGTCACTACCCGAGTAAGCTATGCAGAAAATAGAAGGTCACTCGAGTAGCCACTCGAGTAACCTGTGAAGAAACTTGATGTTTACTCGAGTAAGTACTCGAGTAATGCTTCCCAGAAAAACAGAACAGCGTCCCGAAGATTCTGGAAATCAATAGAATGATCATATAACTCATTCTTCTTGCTTCTAATCACTCTAATACTTCATTATATTAGTGATTGATGTATTTTTCCAGGAATACAATGAAGATATGATGTGGAAAGTCAAACGGTGAATTTACGGAAGCGGAGCGTCAACGTTCACAACGGCTAGTTTTCAAATTGAAGAGGCCAAACTCCAACGGATATATTGAAATGCTCAAACGGTCATCAGCCTTCATCAACTATAAATAGAAGAGCATTCAGAGTTCAGAACACGAACAAAAACTCTACAACGAGAAACATGCAAAGATAATGAATCATCTACTTCAATCCAACTTCTCTCTGTTCTTATCTATTTTCTATATCATGTATATTTGAGAGAGAGTTTTTGTATTGTACTTCAGTGTTCATCATATCCACTCTGTGAGAGAGTTTGTAAACCCTTTCAATTGTATTTCTGAATTGATCTCAAGGTAGAGGGACCTTGAGTGGGTTGATTTCCTTAAGGGCAAGTGTAGAGAGAATCGCCAGTAAGATTTTCTACTCGTAAGACTTATAAGGTGCAAGCAGTAGAGAACGTTGCTGCTTGTAAGACTTAAAGTGGTGTAAGCAGAAGAGAACGTTGCTGCTCGTTAGACTTGCATAGGTAAGCAGGAGAGAAAGGTCTTCGGGATTGCTCTGCTCGTAAGACTTGTTGTAAGGGGGAGTACTTGGGGAGAACTTTGTAAAGGCTTTTCTTGTGCCTGGATTAAACAAGAAGATAGTGGATTTGAAAATCTCAGGAGGAGCCTGGGGACTGGACGTAGGCCATCGCAGTTTGGACCGAACCAGGATAAATCACAGTTTGCACACTCTCTTCCTTAAACTCTTATATTTCCAGCATATATATAAACTATTGATTTATGATTCATTACTTTCATATTTATTGCTTCCTCTAAAGTGCAAAAAGATTTTTAAAGTTCTTGAGTATTTTATCTTACACCCAATTCACCCCCTCTTGGGTGTCAGCCAGTTTTAACAAACATTTCTTCTAATCGTGTATTAAATGATGCTTTAGCCTCGGCCCTTGTTTCCGCCCCATAATAGCTAATATATGCTCCATCTCCTCCCTATAGTCACCATACTTAAGGAACAGCATGGGGGTGCTCCAAAGTAATTCCTTATGCCTACCCCTCCTCCAACTCCCCTGACACGCCTGGAATACTCATGTTTTCCTGTAGCAACGGTTAGGATATCATTCCCCCATCAGACTTAAACGATCCCTCAGCTTGTTTTTTTGAAGATCCTCCTGTAAGACACAGATGACAAACATAAGTAATAAAATTTGTTTAATAAATAATGAATAACAACAACAATACTTATAATTTTTTCATCAATATTTTTTCATCAATATACGAGATTGTTCACTCATATAATACCCACTCCTCTCTTGGTGATCGAACTTCCACATTTTTTTTGTGACGTATTAGAGATGGTGGAGAAAGAAGAATAGAAAGATAGGATTGAGCTGCTTCTTTCAATCTCTTCCATTTGGCTGCCAACAAGTCTTTTTCAGCCTTCACGTAACCCCCATGAGACATTGTATGGGGGCAATCATTCTTTCTACCACTCTCTTGTGCCTTTTGCCTTTTTGCCTGTGAATAAGAAATTAAAAATAAGGTTACAATCAATAAAGACAATTCATAAGTAATAAAATGCAAAATAAGTCAACTCACCAAAGCTTATAGAGTAGTCTGAAGCCATTTAAATTCTTGTCAAGTGTGTTCGTCAATATAAGAATACTTGTTGCACGGATTAAGACGAGGCTCACCATCTTTCACCTCGATATGCCCGTAATTATTGGCTAAACTTGTCTTAAAAATCATAATACGTCATTGTCTTCTTATACAAGATGTCACTCTGAGGAACGTTGTATGTAAGCTGTAATACATGCATTGGATAGTTAGTGACAAATTTGATAATTCAACCATACAAATTTGATAGTTAGTGAGGGCAATCATTTTATACCTGGATAGTTTCCCAAATATGTTTCTTCACATGTTCATCCATATTTATCTACTCCTCTATCAAGATGCTAGGCTTATTACGTGCTAGGAGGCCAACAAACTCCTATATCAACTTGCAATAGGCCCGATGGGTTTCCAATATCTATCAAACTCAATCAGAATCTTTTCCCCAATATTCCGATTGAGGTGAATGTCTCTCAATCGAGTGCCTCTTCTACCCCTTCGTATGGACTAGTTATAGGACTCACTTTGATTCTAGCTCGGAGCATTGTTGGGCTCGCTTTGATTAACACTAGCTTGTAGCTCCGGAGTATCCTCACTACGACACCTCATTATCTTCACTTGAAATTGAATGAGCTAATTTATATTCCTATGTGGTCATGATATTTTAAATTTCAGCCCACAATTTTCATTTCAAGCACTATATAAACATTCTAGAGCTTGCTATATCCTTGTTGGTACTTAAGTATCGTACAGGGCATCAAAATACCCAATTCTAAATAAATTTCCAAATTTTTATAATTCTCTCAATTATCCAAACAATTCCTCTATAAAATTTGGAATTTTCTAGCAACTACATATAATGTAATTGTCTCTAACTTTGCTCTTGAAACTTTCATTTTAACTTGGTTGGAAATGTCTTCCTCATGCTCTCCCTATACAATTCCACCTCCTAAATTCATTGGAGCCATAAAACAGAATAAAATCTAACTCTATCTAGCTAAAACAAAGCACCTCAAATGACAAAAACTAATCTGTCTTGTTAAAATAAAACAAAGGACAAAGAGAAGTCAAGTGCATCAAGGGATAAAGAACACATAATTCAACAATACAGAGTTACAAAATCAAGGCTGAGAGACATATAAGCAGCTCTGAGAAAGGAAAGAAAGGCTTTGCATCCACATATAATATTCTATATTAATGCTCACAAATTAAGATAATTCAAAAGGAAGAACAATGCCTCAAAGCAAGCAACGGAAAAAGCCAAATGTATCTCATAAATATCTAGAGTTTGAGCTTCAAGAAGAAACCCAGGGGAGGCAAGCAACAGCAACGTGGGAATGCAATCCACCGTACCCCTGCGTCCACCGGTGCTGTTGGTAAAGAATGAAGGAGAGATGTGGGAAGGAGGAGCTTGACGAAGAAACCTAGGGGAGGCATGAAACCGAGCTTGAGGAAGAAACCAATCGGAGGGAACAAATGCCGAGCCTTACGGTAATGTATTCAATAGAACATCTGCATCAACGTGCGGCGAAAATTAAGGAATGAGGAGTGACGCGGGAAGGAGGAGCTACCGCGAACCGAGGGAGGGGTTCACAAGAAGCTTGAGTATCAGGTTTCAGAGTTGAAATTAGGCCCAAGCTGAAGCCCTGGAATATTTAAGGCACTTTTAAGACCAATTATTTTTCAAAACTGGCCTTAAAAGTACTCTTTTAGACCGGTTAATTTGAATAACTGGTTTTAAAAATAATGAATTTTTTTGCTCTCCTTTTAGACCAGTTCTTAATAACAACCGGTCTTAAAAGTTTAATATTTAAGACCGGTTGTCTTTTTAATTGTCTTTAATTCATAAAATATATTAGACCTGTTATATTTAGAACCGATCTAGAAAATATATTACATACATTTATTTTTTTTAATTATGCATGCTTTAAGATCGATTATTTATAAAACCGGTCTAAATAATATATTTAAGACCTTATTTTAATGGAACCAGACTCAGAAGTTTATCTTAATTACAAAAATGTCATTGATCATATCTTTTAAACCTTATCCGTTACAACCGGTCTAAATGCGCCTGTCTAAACTGCCTTTTTTTGTACTTGTGACATATTTTAAATATTATTTAAATATCTTACCATAATAATAAAGAATCAAACCAATCGGAAAAGTTTCAGAGTAAAACTACTAGGGATAGGGATGGTGGGAAAAGACCAAACAAATTATTGAAACAACCACCATCGTTAAATAGAAATAATATGTGAATTTAAACTTCAAAATACTACTGTGATAAAAAAATAATAAAAAAAAGACAAGAAAATACCACTTGAACTTCAAAATTTAAAATAAGTTATTTCTCTTACAATGAGTTGTAGGCAACAAGACTGATTTAAGATCTTGATCCAAAAAAAAATAAACCCTACATAAAATGTGTTAGGACACGATTGAGGCCCAAACTTAGCGGCAACATTTATAACTTAGATCAACGAGCATCCAACACTGAAGCTAACATTACCAATGGGGGTTGTGTCAGTAAAAGGGGTTAGTCCCTCACAATATGGTAGACCAAGGTTCGAATCTCTGTTAGGAGCGATGCCTACATGTAGTGCCTAACAGTGTTTCGAATATGATTGATTCCAATATAAAGATACATGTGCTTAGCAAGAAAAAAAAAGCAGTGAAGCTAACACTGGGCAGCAAAAAAACCAGATTGACATCAAAGTTTATATTCATATTCGAGCGGTACAAGTTAGGATCTCTGGTGAATCCATAGTCCATCATCTTCGTCAACACATAAGCAACACAACTAGCACTGTGGAGACACATGCTTTGAATTGTAAATTAAAAGCGATCGAGAGAGGGAGAACAAAGTAACTAGCTATGAAGAGATCTAAATCTAAATCATGGAATAAAAGAATTTATGGGTTTGCTTGTTTCCGTTTTCAATTGTTTTAATCTCAAAAGAATTTTATAAAATTGTTTTTAAAAACAAATGTTAGAAAAAAATAAAAAATATTTTAGTATATTTGTTCTAAAAAATTATTTTTAAAATAAAAAATATAAAACATTGTTTAAAATAATTATTTGAATTTGATTTTGGTTCCCCTAGGAGTTATGGTTCCAGTCCCTTCACCACCAACTTTGTCACCCCAACCTTCCCTATCAAAAACTCTATGGTGGTTTGGTTCGAACTTTTTTGTTGCTTTTTCTATATTTTTTCAAATATTTGCTTCTTTGGAATTCGGAGAGGTAAATTAAAGAGATGCCTAGGTGACATTGCCTAGGCAGTTAACAAAAAAAAAAAAAATTTGCCTCAGTGTCCGCTATTTTGAATAGACGTTTGTTTAGCCGGGTAAAAAACAATAAGAACGTTTCGGGGTCAGCTAAGTAAGGTGAAATTGCACCACTAAAAAATTAGGATCCGGGATGCACATGTAAAATAACATTTAGGTACTGATTGTTATATTTTGTTGGGCGTAAAAGTAGTCATTATCATTTTAAGACGTATAAAAGTTGATGTAATCATTTCAAGAGGTAGCAAATTTGGTATTGTTGCTAACAAGAGCTAATGTCTGTCCATTTTTTGCATTGTAGGTCCAACAATTTTTCCTATTGACTACATCATTTATGCTATAACCAA
This sequence comes from Inga leiocalycina, assembly GCA_963242795.1. Taxonomy (NCBI): domain Eukaryota; kingdom Viridiplantae; phylum Streptophyta; class Magnoliopsida; order Fabales; family Fabaceae; genus Inga; species Inga leiocalycina. Next base: position 20,084,768 of record OY725329.1, on the reverse strand, counting down.
TAAAAGCATGCCACATCTCTGAATTTAATATGATGTGTAAGATACTAAGATGATTTGTCAACCTTTGAATTTTCTTGAATTTTATTATTTTTATGTAAACATTATTTTGTTTTAGAGATTTGTAACTATCTTCCTCTCCGCATGCCTCCCTCTTAGATATTTCCAGCAAAAGCAAAAAGGAGAAAAATGAATTTTAATTAGATCACACTAGATATTTTTTATTGCAACACCTGCTAGCTTCCCACCAATACCTGCCCTTGAGTCTTAAGGCCCTGTTTGGTATGAGGTATTTGGGGGTAGGGACTGGGATTGGATCAGGAATTGGGTCAGAATACATTGTTTGGTTTGAGGGACTACGAATGCTTAGAGATTGGGAGTACCATGAAAGTGGGATTTCTGAAAAGCCACCTCCCCCCGGTATTGCATTTTCAATCCTGGAATTACAAATTTTAGAGACAAAAATATCCCTATTTATAATATTCTCTTGACAAAAATACCCTCTATTAATTTTGCCCTAAATTATACAACTCTTAACTTTATTTCATCTTTCATCATCTCTCCCATGGTTGTTCTTGCAAGCTCCGATGGTGCAATCAGCTTAGCCAAGGCGTACAACACCGCCCTTTCACTCTTGACGAAGACGCTGTCATCATCCAGGCTCATGCAATCCATGAAAAAAGTAGGCCATCATTTCCCGTCTCTTGCCCGGCCGAACGGACAACTCCATCAAGAACCACTGAAACTCCACACTGTGCTGCCGCCAAGCAGCGAAAATGTCATTAGCGTCCGGATCGTCGGAGTCAGAATCTATCATGGTAATGAAGAAGCGGCCGGAGCCTTGTGATGCCCCGAATTCGTCAGCAGAGGCACTACTTTTGAGCCATCTACTAGATCTCTTATATGATTCCCTATCGGATTCATCCAAAAAAAGTAAACGAGGAGGGAGAGTTTGAAGAGAAAATGTGATGAAGGAGGTAGGAGGTGATGGAGTGAGAGGGAAGGGAGAGAAAAAGGTGAGCATGAATCTCTAGAATAAAATAAGTGCATATCACATGCCAACTAGAAGAACTATGGGACCTATAAAGTAAAAAAGGGACGGACGTTAGTTCCCATTAATGAGAGTGCCAAATTTGTTACCTCTTAAAATGATTATGTTTATTTTTACACCCAACAAAACATAATTGTGCTAAATGCTTATAGCGGAAAACTCCATTACTAAATTTACACCTTCACCCTTTTTATATACTACTTTATATATCATTTAATTATTACAAACATTATATATATGATATTTATGTATGCACTCCTTGGGTCCTCTATGTAAACAATATTTTCTCACATAGGGATGATCTTATATATGAGCAATAATTTGTGTTTGGCCGAAAAATTAATACACTTTTTTATTTTGTTCTTTAATTAATTATATTTTTCTCTCATCTCTTTTTTTTCATGTATTCTCTCTCACCTCTTTCCCCACTCGTTATCATTATAACTAAGGTTGTGAACACCCTATTTTGTCTGGGCCCCACTCAAAAATACAAAAATAATTGATGATGATTGGTATCCAAATTGGCAATCATCATTAGAACAAAAAAAGAAATAAAAAATGAAAGCAAGAAAAAATAAGAAAATCCTCCTATTAATGATAATCAATGTCCAAATTGGTGATCATCATTAAAAGGAAAAAAAAATTAAAAAATGAAAATTAAAATAAATCCCCTCATTGATATGATTGGCATTGTCATCCATTAAGGGAAAATAATAAATAAAAAAAATCTCATTTATGTTGATAGGTTTAAATTAGGAAGTTACTTGTGGGGAGAATAATGAAAAAAAAATGAAAATGAAAAAAATCTCCACTAATGGTAATTAGGTCAAGTTAGGAAGTTTTATCAATAGAAAATATAAAAAAAAAATTAAAAAACCAAAATTAAAAAACAAAAATTGATATGATTGGCATTGTCATTCAATAAGGGAAAATAATAAAGAAAAATAAAAAATAAAAAAATCTCATCTATGTTGATAGGTTTAAATTAGGAAGTTACTTGTGGGGAGAATAATGAAAAAAAAATTAAAAACGAAAAAAATCTCCACTAATGGTAATTAGATCAAGTTAGGAAGTTTTATCAATAGAAAATATAAAAAAAATTAAAAAAAAAATTAAAAAAAAAATCTCCATTGATGGTGATTGGGTCAAGTTAGGTAGTTCTTAACATAAAATACCAAAAAAAATCAAAAAACGAAAATTAAAAAAAAAGGAGTATTTATGAAGAAAACCCTACCTTGAGACTATAAATAGGAGTGCAAGGGTTAAAGCAAGGGACAAGAATTTTGGGAGAGCAAGGAGGCAAGGTAGAGAGCTAATTTTATTTTCTCATTTCATTACTCATACATAATTTTCATATATTTCACTCAATGCTCTTTATTCACACGCTCTTCTTTTACTTGTGATAATATTTAGCCACTGGTACAAATTGTGTGTTTGACTAATTCCCCTTCCTTTATGCTCTTTTATGACTATTTTTGTCTTTACGTTTATCCGCATGAATCACCTTTCTCTAAAAAAAATTGCATGAATCACTCCACCTACCTTAATATATGATATTACACTGCTGGACGTGAATCATCTATTCATTGGAGCACTTGTACGGTTGACATTAACATTGCTGGATGTGTTTATGTTTGAGCTCAAGAGGTATGTGTCGCTTTGTCTATACTTGCTTCTTATTTATTATGTGGTTCTATCACCCTATCTCTTGTTGTAGTGGGATTCAAATCGTAAAAGGTACATGCTCTCACCATGTCTTTCTTGATTTTCTTGTCATCTTGAATTTTCTACTATAAATGATGTGATGAGAATGCACTTCTTTTCTTTTTCTTTACAAATAAAAATGTTTCAACATAAAAAAAAAAGATTCTTTTCTTCAAGTAAATGAATTTGGTTTCATATGAAATAATAAAAAAATGCCTTTTGAAAAAAAAAAGTAAAAAACACAAACCAAACAAAAAAAAAAGATATTTTTCTCAAATAAATTAAATAAACATTTTCTAAAAAACACCAACCAAGTGACACGCCTTTCTACCCCTGAACTACGTAGGCTTTGATCCCTCTAAAGGGTACGTAGGCCCTAGGTTTTCATCCTAGGTCAAGTCCAATTTTGTAAATAAATATATTTCTCTCATTTTCTTTTTGTAAATAAATGTTCTTTTTTTTTCTTCTTTAGTTTTCATTTAATTTATTTTTGTAAATATTTTATTTTTTTATTTCGGTAATTATAATTAAATTAAAGGCCATATTTATTTTTAAATAATTAACTTAGGATAACCATTCTTATGAATAGGTGTTGTGGGGTGCCTAACACTTTCCCCATACACAATCGACTCCCGAACCCTAAATGGTTTTTATAGACCAGTTTCCATTTTTAAAAAGGTTTCTAAAGTTATCTTATCTTTAAAATTTTAGTGGCGGCTCCATGTTTTTCCAAATTTCGGGCACTACAAAGGTTATATTTAAAAAAAATTACATATCTTGCACATTTATTAATTTTACTTTTAACCAACATTTTGATCTATGTTATTTGGTTGGTTGCTTGTTTTTAAGCCATCTATTTGGTTAGTTGCTACTTATCACTCTTATTCTTGTTATAAATCCACTTATAGATCTTTATCCTAAATATAGGCCCACTTAAAGGTTATTAATCATTGTTTTCTAATTTTATCCTTATTAATTCTCGTTGGAAATAAATAAATTAAAGAAGGCAGAGATGTGAGAATGATTTGTGAAGGTAGGGCAGAATCTTAATAAAGATAAATTTTAAAAATTTTTATCAATTTAAGATATATTTAATTACTTTAACTACCATTTATTAAGCAGGAGTTGGTTTTTTTTTTTTTTAAGATTAAAGACGGCCAAGCATAGCTTGGAAGTTACAAATCAGTAAGCAAAAGACAAATTAGACCGCATAGTTGCGATCTTGAGCCAAATAAGTAAGACATTGAGGGGGCGGATCTGGCAAGATTGCCAGGTCAACATCGGCAGGAGTTAGTTAAAATGTGAACTAATGATAAAGGTCACAATGATATATATAAAACCAAAGAGATAAAGAGGGAAGGATAAACATGGCATAATATTTTTTTCACTTGCTTCCTCCACCTCTTCCGCCGAGGCAATGGAGGCTGTTGTAAATTGTCATGGGGTCAGATTCTTTAAAATAATTTAATATGATGTATCCAAGGGTATTTTTTATTACAACACCTGCTAGCTTCCCACCAATACCTACCCTTGAGTCTTAAGGCCCTGTTTGGTATGAGGTATTTGGAGGTAGGGACTAAGATTGGATCAGGAATTGGGTCAGAATACATTGTTTGGTTTGACAGACTACGGATGCCTAGAGATTGGGAGTACTATGAAAGTGGGATTGCTGCAAAGCCACCTTCCCCCAAGTATTGCATTTTCAATCTTGAGATTACAAATTTTAGAGACAAAAATATCCCTATTTATAATATTCTCTTGACAAAAATATCCTCTATTAATTTTGCCCTAAATTATACTACTCTTAACTTTATTTCATCTTTCATCATCTTTCCCATGATTGTTCTTGCAAGCTCTGATGGTGCAATCAGCTTAGCCAAGGCGTACAACACCGCCCTTTCACTCCTGACGAAGACGCCATCATCATCCAGGCTCATGCCATCCACGAAAAAAGTGGGCCACCATTTCCCGTCTCTTGCCCGGTCGAACGGACAACTCCATCAAGAACCACTGAAACTCACCATGTGCTGTCGCCAAGCAGCGAAAATGTCATCAGCGTCTGGATCGTCGGAGTCAAAATCTATCATGGTAATGAAGAAGCGGCCGGAGCCTTGTGATGCCCCGAATTCGTCGACAAAGGCACTACTTTTGAGCCATCTACTGGATCTCTTATATGATTCCCTGTCGGATTCATCCAAAAAAAGTAAACAAGGAGGGAGAGTTTGAAGAGAAAATGTGATGAAGGAGGTAGGAGGTGATAGAATGAGAGGGAAGGGAGAGAAAAAGGTGAGCACGAATCTCTAAAATAAAATAAGTGCATATCACATGCCAACTAGAAGAATCGTGGAACCCATAAAGTAAAAAAGGGACGGACGTTAGTTCCCATTAATGAGAGTGCCAAATTTGTTACCTCTTAAAATGATTATGTTTATTTTTAGACCCAACAAAACATAATTGTGCTAAATGTTTATAGTGGAAAACTCCATTACTAAATTTACACCTTCACCTTTTTTATATACTACTTTATATATCATTTAATTATTACAAACATTATATATATGATATTTATGTATGCACTCCTTGGGTCCTCTATGTAAGCAATATTTTCTCACATATGGATGATCTTATATATGAGCGATAATTTGTGTTTGGCCGAAAAATTAATACACTTTTTTATTTTGTTCTTTAATTAATTATATTTCTCTCTCACCTCTTTCCCCACTCGCTATCATTATAACTAAGGTTATATTTAAAAAAAATTACATATCTTGCACATTTATTAATTTTACTTTTAACCAACATTTTGATCTATGTTATTTGGTTGGTTGCTTGTTTTTTAGCCATCTATTTGGTTAGTTGCTACTTATCACTCTTATCCTTGTTATAAATCCATTTATAGATGGATTATTTATCCTAAATATAGGCCCACTTAGAGGTTATTAATCACTGTTTTCTAATTTTATCCTTATTAATTCTCGTTGGAAATAAATAAATTAAAGAAGGCAGAGATGTGAGAATAATTTGTGAATGTATGGCAGAATTTTAATAAAGATAAATTTTAAAAAAATTTATCAATTTAAGATATATTTAATTACTTTAACTACCATTTAGTAGGCAGGAGTTGGATAAAATGTGAACTTATGATAAAGGTCACAATGATATATATAAAACCAAAGAGATAAAGAGGGAAGGATAAACATGGCATAATATTTTTTTCACTTGCTTCCTCCACCTCTTCCGCCGAGGCAATGGAGGCTGTTGTAAATTGTCATGGGGTCAGATTCTTTAAAATAATTTAATATGATGTATCCAAGGGTATACTTGGCAATCACCTTTTTCCCGCTCATATTTTGCGATTGGCGCCAAAATAAACAGCAATTCATTTCACCCTTTTTGTACTTTTACCAATGGCAAAACAGGCAGCGCCAAACTTGGGGCAATGCTTTTCCATGTTCATTTCCCATTCATCATATTCCTAATTTATTAAAATTCAAATTATGCAGGAAAAATTGTTATAAAATAAGCCTTCCTCTAATGTTGACCGAGCGAAGAAGGTGATCATGTTGAAAAAATTGAGTTTCGAACAAATTACCTCTAATGCCAACGTTGATCGAATTATAATGAGAAACACAATTATGGACACATAACAAATATTCCCTCTAGTCGTAATTTTAAGATAAAGTTAATTTTTTTGGAGAAATTAAGGAAGCCAATTAAATTACTTTAGAATATTTATATTTATATTTTTTCCTTCAAACTAATTAATTTGACTAATAAACTAATATATAATCTAAGGATACTAACAATATAAGCACTCTAAAGTAATTTAATTGGCTTCCTTAATTTCTCCAAAAAAGTCAACTTTATCTTATAATTAAGACAAAAGGGAGTATCCCATATATAAGAAGAAAAAAAGAGGAAGTTATGGTGCATAGGAAAAATAATTAATTTCTCAGAATGTATTGATCATATACATAACTGAACATCTCATGCTTATATATAGTATTCACTTCTTATTTCACATACCCCTTGCTTAATAAACACAAAAAATGTCTTTTTATTTTATTAGTTCGGCAGTGCCAATTTGAATTATTGAGGAATATCACACTTATCCATCTAAACTTTTTTATTATTTAAATCTTGACTCCAATATTATTGGGTTTGGGCCTAATCTACCAATCGTAGATTAGGTTATTTTCCGACAGAAAAATTTAATAAAAAAACTAAACACACATGCTGTGTAATTTAGATGAAGTTAAAACAATTTAAGTAATTTCATCACGTTTAATAAGGAATTATACTAGTTATTATAGGTAGAATGTTGAGAGAGAAGTCAAAATCACCCCTAGAAACTCAACTTATCCCCCAAAAAATATAGAAATATGGTGGATATCATCAGTCAAAGTAATCATATAGATTCAATGTTTCTAGGTTCACATATGCTATAAACATACTAACAATCTACCAAACATATTAGAATTTCCTTTTTCCAACAACGAATTTTCACATCTTGGCCCAAAAAAAAACAACGAATTTTCACCAATAAAATTGTACAAGTATCTATTTTTTTTCGTTATATATACAAGTATCTATTTTTAAATAAACCATTAAAAATTGGCTGTTCTCTTTGATAAAATTAAAAATGATAAGAGGACAGCATAAACTTTCGAGAACTATCATTATCTTTATATTTAAAATTAAATCCAAATCATGCATAGACTGCAACTATATCTAAATATTCCAAGAAAATATTGCACATAAATTGAGATAATACCTAACTCTTAATTTAGGTGAGAAGAAAATTAGAGAAGAAATAATATTGGAAGGGAAAACTTTCAAAAGTTGTAAAATATCACTATTTTAGTATTTTTGAAAGTTTTCCTTGTTAGTGTTCTCCCCTCTTTTTCTCCAATTTTTCTTTCCATCCAAACCAAGTCTAACCCTATATTTAGAGCAGGGAAAATAGGCAGAACCCGTCAGGCTAGTCCGTTTAGGCTCTTTTATCATAAGGATCAGGCTTGAAAATTTGCCTTTCAAATTTCAACTGAGCATAAAAGGGTCGGCACATTTAGACCCTTTTATTTTTGTTTTTTAAAAAATTGTTTATGTAATACTAAAATTTTTATATTATTAATGATGTAACAAATATTTATTTCTGATAATATTTTTTATTTAAATTGAATTTTATAAAATGGTTTGATTTATTTGATTTTTTCCAATGGTTTATTCATTTAAACTTTTTAAAAAATAGGTTAAGTTGTCAATATCTATACCAAAATTGTTAATTGCATATGCTCAATTTGGCAACAACACTTGTGGCCAGAGTTCCAGTGACAACTTGAGTAATGAGATTAACTATCTGGGTATAGATAATGACTATTTGAGCTCCCTAAACCCTATTAGGCGTCGTTGACTTCAAGTTATCAATCTTTATACTCAAGTTGTTATTGCCTTTATTCAACTTATCACCGAGGCCTGGTAAGGCTTCGGAAGCTCAAATAATCATTCTTTATACCCAAGTAATTAATCTCATTGCTTGAGTTATCTTTAGACCTTTGGCCTCCGGCACCGAAGCTCTGGTGGGTGGGATTGGCTAATAGCGCTAGAGCTCTAGCACATGCATTGGTTCTTTCCTTTAACAAACAAATTTAGGGGCATTTTGGTAAAAGGGTAACATTTGGCCAGAATTCAAGATTCTCCTTTCTAAGTTTTAATAGGCTTTTTGTGGTTTTTCTAATTCTGATGGTATTTATCTATTTTTTGTCCAACATTATATTGTATATTGGAAAAATTATTTTGGACTTTGTTGTTGGTGTTTCTTTACATTTTAGACCACGGCGGCACATGTGGTTCACTATTTTTAATTTAGGGTCAGGGTTTGTATGTGATATTGTTTGGGTTAGGGTTGCTGAGTCAGGACTTGTACACCTTTTAGATGTCTTGTTTTATTTTGAAACTTTGTATTTGTTGCATTTGGGTTTTAGACTTGTGCTTGTTTTTATTTTGGAAATTGATGTTGACATGTGGTGATATTTAATAAAATATATCATTGTCCGCAAAAAAGAAATATATGGGAAAAATGATAAACATGAGAGATAAATTTAGAACCATAGGCCACCCCCACACAAGGTCCTATAGTTAGGACTAGATGATGAGATGAGTTCCATACTATTTTCCCTTTTAGTTGTTAAATCAATTCTGAACGTTCTCCTTTGTACACACTTAATTATAATTTATTAGTGAGTTGGGGGGGGGGGGGGAAGGAATTCTCGTGATTTATAAGGAAAAATATCTTTATAATTTATTTATTTATTTAATTCAATAAGGGTTTTTCTTTTGAATATCAAGTGGCTCTCACATCTCCTAATAAGAAATGTCCTTTCCAGAATAATATTTTAATATTTTAATATTTTTTCACTAAAAACTTGTATCTTCCTAGTGAAGGCAATCCTCATCGAAACACTATCTGGCACAAAATGTGGCCACCTGTCTTAAGAAGGATTCAAACCTTGGTTCGTTACATTGTTAAGGACTAGCCCCTTCTATTTTTTTGACTGAACTAACCGCTTTTTGATTTAGACCTTAATTTGCTTGTGTGTTGTTTTACTGTCTCCAAATGTTGGCCTGTTAATTATTCTCTTTGGTCCTATCTATAAAAGCTCAATAACCGAATTACACGATTTAAGAAAGTTGTAAAAATTAGTTAAATATAATAAATATGTATGAAATAAACTTTATTTTTCAAGTATACCTTTATTTAAAAAGGGCAAGTAAAAAGGAGAAATAAAAAAAATATGAGTATAATCAACCTTTTAATTAATATAATACGCATGGTCAAGGAGGAGTAAAATTGAAAAACAAAAACTCATTAAATGTTTCGACAACTTTTATCGGGCTTTTATAAAAATGATTAAGACAATTCAAATTTTGGGCTCCTATAAAAAGGACAAGAAGGAGTATTTTTTTTATCGAAAAAATAATAAATTCTGATCTATTATCATCCAAACACAAAAAAATAAATGTTGCCCGGGATAAGTATTGGATCCGCAAATGCAATAAATCACAATTATTAATGAAATAAGTATTTGAAAAAAATTAACTCAATAAATAAAACAAGCAAATTTTTTGGTGTACTAAAACATGCAACTTTAAGCGTATGTTTGGTATGATGGAGTGAATAATGATGAAATGAAAAAAGGAATAAAAATAATAATAAGAAATATGAATGATACTAATACCTTATTTTATATGTTAAAAAATTAAAATGAGAAATGAATACTTTTGTCTTACTTATGATAGGAAATATATAACATGACCAGATTGTCATGTTTCCTTTGATATACTTTCATTAAATCTTCGATATATACATATTTGGCCCCACATACGCCTATGAGATTTTTCTTCTAAATGACGAAAAGGTTTTGTGGAAATATGATAGAAGAGAAATGGAAAAAAAAAAACTAATAAAACAAAATGACATAACACTCTTACACAATTTTTTCCTTTTGATTGGGGCTTTTCACGGGGGGAGGGAAGCTTTTAATTTCTTTTCCACCCGTTTTTTTCGGTATCTTATATATACTTTTACATTAAAAAATAGATGTTTAAGAATTAATATTTTACAAAATTATTATTATATTATATATATTTTTTTGTTTGTATCGCAATAAATTTATAAAATATTAAATGCATACCATTTATTTTTTTAAGGTTACATGGTTTTGACAAGAAAAGAGAAAGAAAAAAACGGGAGACAATCTAGTAAGAATAAATGTGTGTTCGGAACAATGATCGTAAAAATGGCTTTTTTTAATTTGACTTTTTACAATATTATTTTTGGTAAAAGATAGATTGTGTAATGTGATTTATGTTTGGATTGACGGTTGTATAAATAAATTTTGCAAAAGTAAAACTTGTTTGGATTGACTTAAGTACAAGTGACTTTTATGATAATAGTAAGAGAGAGTAGGTGGAAAAATATTTAAAAAATCAAGTAAATATTTTAAAATTACTTTAAAATATTAGGTGCCATTGAAAAAATATTTTAGAGTGGGTGGAAATCAGTAAATCAGTATTCTAAGTTTTGGTACTCTTTACTATTAAAAAAAATACATTAAAGATAAAATTGTAGTCAGTCTCCTAAGATTGGGTGCAACTGAAAAAATATTTTAAATTAATTTTTGGAGCTGAAAAAGTACATTAAAGATAAAACTGCAATCAGTCTAATAACACTGAGTACAGTTGAAAAATATTTTAAGGGGTTAAAAGCATAAAAAAATATTTTAAATTAATTCTTGTAGCCAAAAAAGTACATTAAGAGTAAAATTGCAATCAGTCTGATAGCACACTGGCCACAACTAAAAAAATATTTTAATTATTCACCCTCATACCAAAAGCTAAGGGCCTGTTTGGTACGCTGGAATTGGAGGAGGTGGAAATGGAATTGGGTCTCAATTCCATGAAGGGGTTTGTTTGGTATGATGGAATTGGCTCTCAATTCCAATTCCACATGGAAGCCAAATTAGCCAATTCCACCCAAATGAATTTCATCCTAGAAGCTAAGATTTGTAATTCCACCTCCACATTTCCTTCAATTAGCCTCCTCACCAGGGTTCTTGGACCCGGACCGGACCTGCCGGTCCGGCCCGGAACCCGCCGAACCGGTCAGTAGACCGGTCCGGGTCCCAATTTAAAATTTTTTTTTACCTTTTCCTTTAGAATTTCATACTATAAGCCTAAAATCTTCAATTACTCACCGGTTTAGCTCCGGTTTGGCCCAGGTTTGACCCACTGACCCTTAACCCAGTACCTCGACCGGTTCAATACCCGATCCGGGTTTTAATACCTTACTCCTCACTCCATCAATAGGGTATATTAGTAATTTCATATTTTAAATATAAATATTAAATAAAAATAATATCTGAATTCCATGTACATACCAAACACACTTTTAAACTCAATTTCCATATCCATATCCATTTCCATATCCATCAAAATCAATTCCAGTGTACCAAACGGGCCATAAAGCTGCATAAGCTGGCTTTTTGAGCTTATAGGGAAAAGCTATTTTTCTGTGATAAGCTCAATTGCAAAAATTGCTTCCAAACATAAGAAAAAGCTAAAAAACTCATAAGAAAAAATTGCTTCCAACCATAAGAAAAAGCTAAAAAACTCATAAGCCCTATTGGGTGTCCTAAAAAACTCTACCAAACACATATTAAGAATGTGTTTGGATTAGCTTTTGGAGAAAAAGTGATAAAAGTAACTTTATAGAATATATTCTAAGTAGAATAGATTTTGAGAAAAAAATGATTTTGATAAAATGATAGAATTTGGGCATTGTGATCAAAATCACTTTTTTTCATGGTCAAATTACCAAAAAAAGACATTAAATCTTGTGATAATTATATATAAATGAAAAGATTATATTTTATGTATTATTTCACATAAAAAATTATAATAAATACTAAAAATGAAATAAATTATAACACCAATCAATTATATAATATAAAAAAATAGATCAAATATATATATATATTAATAAATTGTATAATCAAAAAATTGTCCAAAAAAAAAGGCATGCAATAAATTCATGCAAAAAATGTCACTACGGGGAGGAAAAAGAGAAAAGAAGAAATTGGGAGAGAAAGAGGAAAGAGGAAAAATGTGAAAATACAAAGAGAGTGAAGGAGGAAGGAGAAACAAGAGAAAATTGGGGGAGGGGAGGAAAAAGAAAAAAATTTGGTTTTTTCCCAAATTATGGTTTTAAATCCAAAACCATGGTTTTAGGATAAAAAAATGATTCTCTTGTTTTCTAAGTGTTTGACAATATTTTCTTTAAACTATGGTTTCAAGCTAAAAAATGTTTTCATTAGTTTACCCAAACACATAATAAATGTATATGTGCATGTTTGGGAACACTTATTTTTTGAATATAAGTGCTTATTATGAAAGTCGGGATAAAACTCCTCTCACATACTTATTTCGTATACCATGAATCACAATTTATAAGCACTTATTATCTAAAAATAAATTATTTCAAACAACAATGTATTTAGTTGAAAAAAGTGATGGGTAGGTAAAGTTGTGTCTTTTTCTACTGGCCCACCTGATTCTCTCCTTTAATTTTCCTTCTTTTATTTCTTTCATCATCATCATTAGATAAAGATTTAATGATTTTGATTTAATATTTAATAAAATTATATAAATAAATTTAAATTAAACCATTGAAAAAAAAAGAAAAATCTACTTATAATAATAATAATCTATAAATTTATTTATATGATTTTTTATAAAAATTATAATATTATTTTTATAAAATATTAAATCTCAACCATTAAATCTTAATTTAATAATTATAAATGAATAAAGGAGGGAAAAGGTAGTGGGCCAAAAAAAAAAAAAAGAGGGGAAAGGTAAATGATAGAAGTTATTCCTTGCTACTTTCCCTCCCCTCTCATCCAAAAGTAGGGTTTTTTTAAGCTAGAAAAATAATTTGCCACATCTTGACTATTTGCCCATGTCATTTTTTAATATTCCAATTCTACCCATCACATTTAAAGCCCTTTTTAATATTCCAATTCTCACGAAGCAGCACCAATGCAACAATGTAAATTACGTTTTTTTTATTGAAAAATTTTCGCTCTTTTCGCTTTTTCAAATCCTTTTGTCCTGTTTTTCTTCATTTTTTTGAAATTTAAATTATGTTTTAACTAAAAAAAATTAAATTGCACTTTTTTGAAGTTCTGGGAGTCAAAATAAAAAACTTACATAAATGATAAGGATAAAAGAATCAGAAAGAAATCTAAATAAAATGGCAATGATACATTTATTAACTTTTAACAAGCTCCTCTCTCTCCTCTAACCCTATACCTAAACCAAACAATAATTATTAAAATGGTCCCCCCTCCCTTTCCCACAACCAAACAAAGCCATAATCTTTCATTTACTTTCATATGCTCCCTTTAATTAACCTCACCTCCCCTCCATTGAACCAATCACATCCTCTAAGTTCTAACAATTAATGTAAATTAAGCATATCCTAAGGCAAGTGGTGTCTTAAAATTTAAAGATTGAATTTTTTGTTTTATATGCACGGCTCCATACTTTATAAAATTTGGTTATTTCGTTTTATATGTTGAGCTCCCTCTTTTCACAGCGAGGTCCATGGGCATTTTGGTCATTTAGAGCGACCAAAACCCAGAGCTGCAGGCCACCTGTGTGGGCGGAAAACCCAGTATTGCCAAATTTCAATTTTGAGGAAATTGAATTCGTTTCATGCAAAGCGAATTTTTCGCTCATTTCCACACTCACACTCTCGGTACCACTGTACACCCCTCATTCTCACTCTCCCACTCTTGCCTTCGCTTCCTCCTTCTGAGTCCGAGCACCGCAGAGAGAGAAACCAGTGAATCAGGTACTTCCGTCCTCTGTTCTGTTGTGCTGATTTTTGTAGCTGATGGTTTGGCATTTGCGATTCATGCAGAATGCTTTAGTCTCTTGAGCTTTGACGCTAATTGTGACTAACCCATTTGATCATTCTCGTTCTTCGGTCTAGGGTTTGACTTTCAGCTTCTTGAGTTACTGAAAGGTCGGAGGTTTGGTTTTTCGAGGTAAGGCTTGTGTTTGGAGGATGAGAAAGTAATGGGTTCGTTTTAGTGGGGCGGTAATCAAATGTTTTCGTTTCTGGTAAATATACCGGAAAAATTAGTTTGACGATCTGTTTCATTTGAAGTTGAGGGTTTGGAAGAAAAAATTTGCGGCAAAAGTTCCGTACTTTTTTTTTTTTATAACATTCCCGGAGGTTCTGAATCCTGCATACCACCTGTACCTTAATCCCATCATTGGCTCCGAACCTAGCGCAGGGAGCAATGTTTTGCACATTTTTATGCTAGTCTTCATTTCCATGCAGTTTTTCATTTCTTTGGTTCTCTACCCCAAAAGATGGCCATTTTACCCTTGTTTATTTTGCATGTTAGTTTGCCGTTTAAACTCATTCCCCCTTATAAGTTGTTTTCATTTTGAGTCTGAATGAAGGAAGGAGTCTGATTTCTGTTGTCACTGAGTCGGAAAGTGAATATGAATCCATTCTTGCTATTTCTTCAATTTTTCTTTTCTTTGTTTTTTTTTTCCCATCTCGTTTTTACTCATTGAAGTTTTGATGAAATCTTGAAGGTTTATAAGAACTCTTGAGGGCATTCCTGCACTCACAAGTCTCAGTTGTTGCCTTGAGTGAGTTTCCTGTCTGACCATACATGCCCTTGATATTGTATAATTTTTTCTTTGTTCCTTGGACCTTTGGAGGAAGAAGAGCTTGGCACATTTTTGAAGCGTAATCTTTTTGTTGGGTACTGCTCTAGGGGTTGTTGTCTGATGCTAGAATTTTCTACTGATGAATTTCAGCTTTTTGAGTTTTTGTTCTCAATGATGTTTTACTATGAATTCTCTTTTATCAATTAGTTATCCCTTCTTAAGGACATGAAAAAGAAAAGAAAAAGCCATTTTGGAGGTTTTACTAAATAATACGAGTGATTATAAATTATTTGTTTGCAGGGACTTAAAATTACTTTGGAATTCCGAAATTGATGGAGGAATCTTCAACTATTTTAGATGCTGAAGTTGTTGGGATCAGATTTAGTCTGGCTACATGTCAGGAAATTGTAAGCTCAAATTCAATTTCTGTTTTCAGTTACGTGTGTTAATTGAGTTGCCTAATGGATCAGTTGAGCCCTGTATTGTATGGCTTCGGAAATAACCATCTCCTTTTTGTAAATGAAATAAAATCGGACCAATGCAAGGTGTGTTATTGTGATCTGATGCGCTGATATAGGCAACGCCCTTTATGATGCTAAGAGGCGCAGGGGAAAAAGAAAAGGACAGTTGAGTGAAGTAAGCTTCTAAAATAGGAAATAACGTAAGGCGAATAAATAAAATATATGTAAGTTGTAATTACATTTCACCAGTGAGTTAATTATCCAAACATAATTATTTTCTAGCCATAGCCCATAGGTCATGCTAATGATCAAATGCACTAATCAATTCAATAATTCAATAACATCATTATTCGATCATAAAATCATTCAGTCATCATTCATAGCAATAAGTTTAGTTATCAAACTGTAGAAAACTAGTAGCATAAATAACATTTTAAAGTGCGACTGTCCTTTTTACCTTATTACTGATTAGTTGTTGGATTGGATTTTATATTTTTCTGATTTATAATGAAGTTATACTGTTTTAAAATACTTGAGCTGGCCTCCCTAGGATGTCCCTTCTCTTTCCATCATTCTCAAGTGCCTATAGCACCCCCTCGAATGAATGGGAAAGCATCAAAGTGCTGCCAGGTGAGTGGCTGGCTGAAGCCAATGCTTCTCATGGTGCAAGAGGTTAACCCCTTTAGCGCCTCACCTCAATGCCTTAGTTGCTAAGGCAAACGCCTTTGTCTACACTAGAGCTTCTTGCAATGTTTGTCAGGAATATTTTCTGCTATGTACGTATCAGGACCTTATTTTTGAATGATTTTGTTATCTTGAAAGTTTTTGTCATAAATGTCACCTTTTTTTGGTTGAGCATTACGAATGGAGCTTAGAACATAGTATGAAGCATGAATTCTCGGGTATGTAGCCTGTTGGTATTACATTTATGGTCAGCTGCTAAGAGTATTGCTAGAAGTATCTCAAGTTATTACTTTAACCGAAGAAGAACTTTCTAAGTAATGTCTGCTTCAAGTATCTATCACTGAGCTTAATAGTGAGTGATATTTGATTTTTTTTTTTTGGACCAAATTGTTGATTACATTTCTGCTTTTTCTTGGCAGTGTACAGCATCAATCAATGACTCTTCAATTAGTCATGCTAGTCAGCTGTCAAATCCATTTCTTGGGCTACCCCTTGAATTTGGAAGATGTGAATCTTGTGGCACTTCTGATGCTGAAAAATGTGAAGGTTGGCTTATTCATTGTTTGGCTATTATTTTGATAAAAGAATAGCTTCTCAAATGTATCAATAATCTTTTGTTATTATTTTCTAGGTCATTTTGGATACATTAATCTACCAGTTCCAATATACCATCCAAGTCACATCAGTGAATTGAAGAAGATGCTGAGCTTGTTGTGCTTAAACTGCTTGAAAATGAAAACATACAAGGTATCACCTGATAAAGGATTTTCGTTATTCATTTTTAGCATGTTGCATTAACGCAAATTTACCAATCTTTTCAGTAGCTTGTAGTTATTGAATGCAAAAGGTGAAGGAGCTTTAGTTAATATTCTTTTGTTTACACTTTTATTCAGAGTTTAGTTCTTTGAAAGGCTATTTTCCAATCAAATAGTCAATCAGTTATACAGGTTCTCATCATCTTTGAATATTCTTATTATGTCTGATTTGAAAGGTAAACTCAATAAAGAGGTGATAAGCATCCTGCTATTATAGATTGCAGTGCAAACCTCTAACTGGGAATAATGTAGAGATACTAGGAAACATTTAATTAAGGAACATAATGACAATGTGTTCATGTTGTATTCTTCCTTCCCCCCTTACTTTTCCCTGAAGTTTTCCTGTATTTTCAGAGATAGTGAATGATTGATAATTTGCTTGTCTCTGATTATAGTTGTCTTGTTAGCTTGCAATTTTTAACCTACTGGCCTATAATTTTTCAGAATCCAGCAGCAAGCAACGGTTTGACACAGAAGCTTTTGGCAAAATGTTGTGGGGTCAGTATGAACCAACCTCTCTCTCTCTCTCTCTATATATATATATTTACATATATTAGTATATATCGATATATGTATGTGTATGTATATGCACATTTCAGTTTATTATTATTCGTATCATGTCTATGTATATGTGGTACCTCAATAAATATGATGATACCAGTGAATAACATTTTCTATATTAAGCATAATTTTTTTTTTAAAAATTTTTAAAGAGCACAGTTTAAATGTGTTGGACTTGGAGCACTGTATTAGCTTCTAACTTTCTGGTATCTTTTTGACTTAGATGGTTCCTTCACTTTTAGCATAGATGATTTCGTTTATATCATATTTTCTGCAATTTTTCATCTACCAGTGATTTACTTTGGTCTCTCTGTTTTTTTGAAAGATGAAAAATAATAAAATCGAGTGCTCTAGATACTCTTATGGTATGTTTGGTATGCTTAAGAAGGTAAATGGAAAAGGCATACAGCAAATCCGAACCTTTGGTATGACTGAAATCTACTCCTTCTACCATTCCCTTTCGATTGCAGCTGAGATTAGGGCTTTTCATCTGATGAGGGAACAAATTATGTTGTAGATGAAATAACAAACAATGCAAAGACGAATTTGCCATTGAACTTCATTATATCATATTCATTGCTTAAGTTTTACAGTCTAATTCCAAAGATACTTAACAATCATTGTGAAT
This sequence comes from Inga leiocalycina, assembly GCA_963242795.1. Taxonomy (NCBI): domain Eukaryota; kingdom Viridiplantae; phylum Streptophyta; class Magnoliopsida; order Fabales; family Fabaceae; genus Inga; species Inga leiocalycina. Next base: position 20,066,615 of record OY725329.1, on the reverse strand, counting down.
GCTAAGCATGAGCTTCTTTTCAGTCTGGTCCTGTATGGACATTCTTTTTCTTTTTTCTTCATGTCAAATATCAACTTCCATGGAAAACTAGATTCTACCTATATTTTATGGCTTTATCTTTGATCTGATCAAGACCCACCTTCCAAATCACACCCTAATCAAATTTTTCTCTTTTGATTCTTAGACAATATGGTAAAAAGATAGGGGGGACGATGGTTAGGTCTCAAAAAGTTTTATTGAATGATGAGCTGCAAATATCAGGGTCTTAGTTGCAAATCATTGTGACTGGCATATAAGATTTAAGAAATAGTATTGAGTTCACGGTTGTTGTTAGGTGAAACAGGATTTGGATTCCATATGTGAGACTGGGCTTTGAAACATTGATTTAATTTGACAACTGAGACTTCCACGTGTCAAACACACATTCTAGTTTGAGGTTCAATACTTTTTCGATCATTAATATAAGATATAGTTGATCATTTTTATAAAAATTAAAAAATCTAAATAAATAAATTAATTATAATATATATTGTATGTTATTTGATTATATACTAATTCGTTGGACAAATTAAGTCTAGGATTCAAAAGATACTTGTAAGAGTATTGTCAAGTCAATAACAAGTGTTTGATTCCATTAATTGTTCAATCTCTTGTTACAATTAATAAAACTCAATTTTAAGCTTCAATCTTAATATGACTATGTAAGATTAACAATTATATCTCTACTTTACCAAAAAAAAAAAACCATACATTCAATATACAAACTTCAAGTTCTTACATAATTTTACCTAAGTTCTACACTCAAGCTAGCCCTTTCATGTGTCACTCAAATGAACACCACATCTAAATGGTGATCAAGCAATTAGAAGCATTAGACAAAGAATAAAATAAACACATATATCATTAATCACAAAAAGAGAGGAGTAATCAAGAACTAATCCATACAAGGGTTCAAATAATCCAAGAATCAAACCTTTAGCTACACATGCTTAGAAAATCCATGAGAAAATACATATATATCAGTGCAATTATAGAATATGAGAGATGGAGAAGAAGAACTAAGATATGAATCAATAATCTCTTCAAAACTGCAAACTCTTGCTCCAAAATCCTCCAACGCCCAAAACCTAGTACCCAAAGCTCCAAAGAATGCCTAGCAAGTCCAGAGTATTGGCCAAGTCAAAGTGGGGGAGAATATATATATATAGTTTCCATATTTACAACTGTTTGAATCAATATTTGTTCTCATCTTTCAATAACATTATTTTGGACCTAAATGTCATTAAATCAATCTTTTGGAACCCAAGTGTCATTCCCCTAGGGAGATATTCCTTACCTCGTATGCTGTTGCAATCATGGGAGGTCTTTTCTCCCCCATGAGTTTACTTTCTCTTTGTAGGATAGATCCCTTCCTCCTAGGGATGAAGGAGGTGGTTGGGGTAAGATGAAGGTGAGGCTGAATGAGAGGAAGTGATGGTTTCAGAAACCTTGAGGCTGAAAAGTGTAAACATTTGTGATATTTGTGATGGAGGGAATGATGCAACATTGAATAAAGTTGTCAAGTGATTGTAGATTTGAGGTAAAAGGGATGGAGAGGAAGAGACTAGAGGTTGAAAGATGATTATAGAAGCAGAGGAAGGAGGAGCAATGAAAGCTGAAGCTAAGGTGAAATAATGATTGCTCTAGAGGAAACTATGAACTGATATTCTAAGAATATCGTCTGCAATTTCACTATAACTGATAGTGAAAGAAAGAAGTGCCGAGCGTGTTGTTTAAGACACTTGGCACTATAATTATGCTGTTCATTTCTATTAAATCTAAGTTGTTGATATATAAATGTAATATGAATTAAAAGTTAGTTAATGTCAGTCAGTTAGAGCTAGCTGTTAGAATTAGTTAGTTAGTTTTAGCTTAGCTTGGTCATTAAGTCATCCTAGCCTATAAATAAGGCATAATCCCATTGTATTTGATAATTTTTGACTTGTAATGGATTCTTAGAGAATTATTTCAGAAACTCTTCTCTCTTATTCCCTCTCTTCTTCTTCTTCAATCCTCTAAATCCTCTTCTCTTCTACCCTAATTCCCAATTCTACAACATTCATATTACAAAGGTTTTTCAGTGGTATCAGAGCCTTTTGGTCCTTGGCCCAGGTTATTGGCTTGTCGCTTCTGATTGAATGGTACAGAAGTTAGGAACGTTTGAAGACTCTAATGAAAACAAGATGTGGCTACGGCAAAAAGGAAGTGTGAAGGAATTCAATGCCTTATTTGATGAGGCCACGAGCAACGTAAAGCTGTCAGAATGATATCTCGTCATGACATATGTGGCGGGGCTGAAGAAAGAGACAGCAGAGTCTGTTCGATTATTTGGACCAAGAACTATGCGTGAAGCCCGATTACTTGCAAGAAGTCGAGGGGTATCTTTGCAATGGCGGGCCAAGAAAGCTGAGCAGGCACGAAAAGACTTGGAGTATCAAAGCATGAAGAAGGCGTCTCTATTTGTCAAGAACGACACCCACGTGTGCTTTGTTAGTCAAGAGGCTTTTGCCGAAGTTGAACCCGAGAAGCAAGAGCCTGCTGTTGTGCAAGAAACAAATGACGATGATGATGCGTCTTCGAACTCCATTAGTGATGTTTCAAGCTCTGTTTCGGCTAGTTTGGCGTCGGTTCCTCCAATTTTGTTGAGCAACGTCTCTGTTTTAAACCCCTAAGTTTCACTATCGACGGATGGAAAGCTTGGAGTAACTGGGTCTCTAAGTTTTGACCCTATTGACGCTTTGCACGTGACTTCGGTAGCACCAGGCAGAAGAGAAGCATCAAAATTCAGAGTTGAAGTGGGTGAATCCAAGGAACTCGACTTCCATGAATGTTTTCAGGAGGAGTCGTAGAGTCGCAGGATACAACTTCATGCTCGGCGCCGCCTCTATTATCTACTCTTCCTCCCACGTCATTGGTGGTTTTTATTTACTCTCTGCCGAGGACTATTCTTCCTTCATCGTTGTCGGTTTGTCGGTCTTCCTCGGCCATACTGTTGCAGTCTATTGCTAGTCTTTGTGTGCGAAACTTTGTGCACGAAGAGTGGTACAGCGGGCTCTCGAACCAGAAGTACAAAGATAAAGATATGTGTGGAGCTAAGCAAGTTCAAAACTTAAAATTCTTGGTTGGGTTATCACGTGGCTGAATGAAGTTGAGTTAGAAGAGTCAAATATACAGCTGGATACCACTCTTTTTAATCTGCAGAAGTATCTTGGTGGGTCACAGCTGGAAAACTTCTCTTCCCCTGTCAGAAATATTTTGCAGATTCCCTGGGTTTTTTAATTTCGGATGAGCACTTGGGCTTTCAAGTTGACAGTGCATACCTGAGCCCAATAACTTTACAATTGGGTCTTGCACAGTCTGAGTATATCTTTCCTCACGGGCTGCAATTATGGGTCTCAATTCTTTTATTCTCTCCTACACAGAAACTGCTGCTAGTTTGGTCCAGGGGAAAGTTGATTGTAATGTTCTATGGAAGGTTTTGCTCTCTAAGAGGGAAAGACAAGAAAATGTCTAAAGGGTGAAGTGTGCAGCAGAATTAAACACAATCTGAAGGGAAAGGCTTTTGCTTCCCAGATTCCATGTCACAGAATGCAAGTCCGTTTGGCTGAAGATTTTCCAGAAAATTAGAAGCTTATGTTTTTAGTTTGGGTTCACTTTATTAGATTGTTTTTTTAGGTGCAGATTTGTATTTTGTTGTCAATCATCCTTGAGGGCAAGGATGTTTTTGGGAGGGAGGTATTGATATATAAATGTAATATGAATTAAAAGTTAATTAATGTCAGTTAGTTAGAGTTAGCCGTTAGAATTAGTTAATTAGTTAGTTTTAGCTTAGCTTGGTCATTAAGTCACTCTAGCCTATAAATAAGGCATAATCCCATTGTATTTGATAGTTTTTGACATGTAATGGATTCTTAGAGAATTATTTCAGAAACTCTTCTCTCTATCTCCGTTCTTCTCTCTTATTCCCTCTCTTCTTCTTCAATCCTCTAAATCCTCTGCTTTGCTACCCTAATTCCCAATTCTACAACATTCATATTACAAAGGTTTATCAGTTTTCTCTTGGCAACATAATTATGCTGTCAGCTAGTTCAGTGCTTCCCTATTTGAGTTGGCTTAAGCAGGTTTTACAATTGATGCTAATTTGTACTATGTGGGAATCTATGGTTTAGTTGTGTATTTCAATGTTTATGATATTTCCATCTTGTTCCTTATAGAATCCTAATGCTTCACAAGTTACTGTTCGGGAGGTTAAACCTAAAACAGCAGATGGCGCTTCTTACTTGGAATTGAAGGTGTCTAAATCAAAAATGTGTCACGGTTTTTGGAGCTTTTTGGAAAAATATGGCTATCGCTATGAAAGCAACAATAATCGAGCTTTGCTTCCTTATGAGGTTGTTTCTGCTGTCCTTTTTTCCTTGACACTACTCTTATTTGTCTGCATGTTCATAATCCTGGTAAATATTTATTTGCTTGGTGTGACTCCTTGTTTTTTTGCATCATCTGTATTTTATAGGTGTATGTATATTTCTTATTGTCCTCAAATTATAATTCATCTCACCATGAAACTGTTAATGTATTCTTCCTTGCTATATGCATGAATAGAAAGCCCCGCGTATACGCAGGAAGAAGTGGAAATTTGTTGCTGTTATTTTTGTATATTACAATCCCATTGGTTATTCACTTATTCCCTTTGAAGCTTCCGCCCTTTCAGCTGTTCTATTAAAGATAAATTATAAGTTTCTTGTAACATTCCAAGGATGACCACTGTTCCTTTTAGTTTATTAAAGATTGAAGTGGCACATGTATTTCTTGATATTAATTTATCACTAGAAATAGCATTTTCTTGTTTTATATTATTTAATTTTAAGATAACAATATTTGTGATTTGAGTTGGCTCTTGTTAGGTCTATAATTAAGCTTCAAGTTGGATAATGCTGCGTTGTTCCAAGTTTGATTCGTTTGTTGTTTCATTTTTTCAAATATTTAAGGTTATGGAAATTATCAAAAGAATACCTCCAGAGACAAGGAAAAAGCTTGTTGGGAAAGGCTATTTCCCCCAAGAAGGATATATCTTGAAGCACTTACCAGTACCCCCAAATTGTTTGTCTGTTCCAGAAGTTTCAGATGGTGTCAGTGTCTTAGCATCGGTGAGTAAATGAAGGGATGTGGCTGAGTTCTTGATTTCACTATTCTTTTTATTTTCCCTTGTAAAATTCATAATAAGAATAGAAATATTGATGAGGAGGCTTGGGCACATGTGGGACTCGCATATTGTTGCGATAGGAAGCTCTCGTTTGCTTTAATAGATGTTAATTACTTAGTTTGAGAATATTGACTGTAAGATCAACTCTTAACGATAATGAAATGACAAAATTGTAATTCATAAGTTTAACAAGAGTGGGTGGAATTATTTGAAGTAATAAATACATGAATTCATAGTTATTTGAACCAGACCTTATGTTGAACTTGGAAGGGGATTGGGTCTGGGTAACAGCATGGTCACTATTTAATATTCCAATTTCTTAAAAACATGCATTGTTTTATGTGGCTTGTTTAGTTGAAAAGTATCAAATCAGCACTAAAATTTCATTCAAAAAATTCAAATTTATCAATCTGTTGAGTTCCCCTCTTCTCTCGCAGAAAAAGAGATTTGGGGCTTTTTGTTATTGGACTGCATTGGGTCACAATGGAACTTGAATTAACTGCAGGTTTCTGCATCATTTAAATTGTGTCATTCAATGTGTACTGTTTGCCTCAAAATTCTGGCGTTCAGGACGCATTTCTGCATGGTTCCCCTGTGATTCATACTGTTGGCTTTCTGAATTGTACTGTATCTTGAATTGTGATTTGAACACTTTTTATAAAATTGCTTCGGATAAATTATAATTTGAATCTCCGGATAAATTATAAATATGAACTCTAATCTGTTAGGAGTTCCACATAGATGGGTCTCAGTGCTATAGAGCTGCTAAATGCATCTTTTTACTTTTTCTGCAGGATCCTTCCATGGCAGTGTTAAGAAAACTGCTTAGGAAGGTAGAGATCATAAGTAATTCCAGATCTGGTAATCCTAACTTCGAGTCTCACCAAGTGGAAGCAGCTGAGTTGCAGTCAATAGTTCATCAATATTTCGAGGTTAGGGGCACTTCTAATGCAGCACGTGTTGTAGAGGCAGGGGTCAATAAAGAGCTCAATGACTCTACAACAAAAGCATGGATGGAGAAGATGAAAACCTTGTTCATAAGAAAGGGTTCAGGGTTTTCGTCGAGGAGTGTAATCACTGGGGAATCTTACAAAAGTATTAATGAAGTTGGAATTCCCATGGAGGTTGCCCGAATGATTACATTTGAGGAGAGGGTTAATTCTCACAATATAAATTTCTTACAAGAGCTGGTGGATAAGAACTTGTGTCTTACTTACCGAGAAGGTTTGTCAACCTACTCACTCAGGGAAAGCTCAAAGGGGCATATCTATCTTAGACTTGGTCAGATTGTACATAGGAGGATAATGGATGGTGACACTGTATTCATCAATAGGCCCCCTACGACACACAAACACTCGCTTCAAGCGCTTTCAGTATACATCCATGATGACCACACTGTGAAGATAAATCCCCTTATTTGCGGACCTCTGGGTGCTGATTTTGATGGTGACTGTATACACTTGTTTTATCCTCAGTCATTGGCTGCCAAAGCAGAGGTTTTGGAGCTTTTCTCTCTGGAAAAACAGCTGCTCAGTTCTCACAGTGGAAATCTCAATTTGCAGCTTACTACTGATTCACTGCTGTCACTGAAAATGTTGTTTAAGAGATACTTTTTGACTAAAGTAGAAGCTCATCAGTTAGCCATGTTCATTTCACCATCTTTGCCACAACATGCTCTTGTGAAAGCCTATTCTGAAGGTGCTTGTTGGACTGCTGTGCAAATGTTGCAATCTGTGCTGCCATCCAGTTTTGATTGTGCCGGGGGCCAGTACTTGATTTGTCGTAGTGAAATCTTGAGGTTTGATTTTAATAGAGATATTCTTCCGACAATGATAAATGAAATCGCTGCCTCAATTTTCTTTGGAAAGGGTCCTGAGGAGGTAATGAGATTCTACAATGTTCTACAACCATTTTTGATGGAAAGTTTATTTGTGGAAGGGTTTAGTGTTAGTTTGAAAGATTTTTTCATGTATGGGGCAACCATGAGAAACACTAAAAGGAGCATTGGTAGACAAGATATTTTGCTGAAACAACTGAGGTCAATCTACAATGAATTGGTGCAGCAGCAATTGGAAAAGTGTATTCAAGATGTAAAGAAACCAATTATTAATTTTATTTTAAAGTCGGGTCTTGGTGACTTGATTGACTCAAAAAGTGAGTCTGCCATTGATAAGTTGGTTCAGCAGATTGGATTCTTAGGCTTGCAGCTTTCAGATAGGGGCAAATTTTATTCAAAGACATTGGTTGAGGATGTTGCTTCACATTTTAATCGTAAATATTATGATAGGATTGATTATCCCTCTGCAGAGTTTGGATTACTCAAGGGGTGCTTTTTTCATGGCTTGGACCCATATGAAGAGATGGTGCATTCTATCTCAACGAGAGAGATACTTGTGCGCTCTTCTAGAGGGCTATCTGAACCAGGAACATTGTTTAAGAATTTGATGGCCATCCTCCGGGATGTTGTCATTTGCTATGATGGAACTGTTAGGAATGTTTGCAGTAATTCTGTAATTGAATTTGAATATGGAGTAAAAGCTGGAGATAAGACCCAACTTCTATTCCCTGCCGGTGAGCCAGTAGGTGTCTTGGCTGCTACTGCGATGTCAACTCCTGCTTATAAGGCAGTCCTTGACGCTACTCCTAACAGTAACTCTTCATGGGAATTGATGAAGGTAATTTATATGTTTATCTAATGATGCTACCTGTTTTTTATTTTCAGATTAATTTCCTTTCTCTGATTTTATATTTGTACAATTGTGTTCAGGAAATATTGGTTTGCAAGGTAGGCTTTAAGAATGAGGCAATTGACAGGCGTGTAATTTTGTACCTGAATGATTGTGGTTGTGGAAAGCTGTATTGCCGGGAAAATGCAGCTTATGTGGTTAAAAATCAATTGAGAAAAGTCAGTCTTAACGAGGTGGCAGATGAGGTTATGATCGAGTATGTAGCCTCTTCCATGTTCATTACATATCTCTTTATAACTAAGAAATGTGTGTATTGATTTAAGCTTTCAGCCATTGTTTCTTGTATCTTACAGCTTGAGGTGTCCGTGTTATGAATCTTGTTAGTTGCATGAGTGCATATTTATGTACCAACATAATTCATTGCACTAGTTAGGGTTTTAAGTTCAAGCAGCTAATGTTGGACATGCAGAGGATGGTAGAGCGCCTTTGAATAATTTTATCTCTGTTTTTTTTGGGTTTACAGTTTGTTTTACTTGTATTTTGTCTTTTAAATGAAACTTCTTATTTTGTTCTTGTGCACTATTTCTTTCTTGTCGATGAATTTTTCCTCAATAAACTGTAAATTTTCGTGGAAATTCTGATACTTCGTATGTTGTCTCATGTCATGTCTTTTTGGTTTAACTTGATCCTTATAACCAAAAAAAAAAAAATCTTGCATCACTTGGGGTTATTTGAAAGAATTAAGCTTAATTTCAGTGTTGCTGTGCTTTTATTGGACAGGATCAAGAGGTTATTTAGTTTTTTTTACTGGCTATCTGGATTTTGTTGAAATTGTATGATATTGCTGGTTTTAATTAAGTTGTGCCATGTGTGTTCTCTGTGTAACTCTGATTTGATCTCTCTTTATATCAAGTGTCATGTGCATTGTATCTTTTTGCAAGAGTCATACTCCTAAATAATAACATTTGTCTTAGTTTAGAAATATTGTGGCATGAAAAGAAAATAATTGAACCCAACGTTCTATTTTAAATAAAACTCTTGTCGTTTTTGCAAGGAACAATACTGATATTTCTTGAAAAATATTGATACTGTTCTTACCATTCAACAATTGCATGTTACCATGCAACTTTGTCTTTATGATGATACTAAGAGGATTTTCTTAGGTTCACTATATTCTTTTGGGCATGTTTATTTTCAGATACCAATGTCAGAGAACAGGCAATGAGGGTCCTGAGACTGATGCAGGCCTTGTTGGTCATATTTATCTCAATAAGGTTCTTGAATTTCCTTTTGGCACAGATTTGAGCATATTTATGTGTTGTTGCCAGCATAGGGCAGATATTGATGCAGCTAGATGTCAACTATATTTAAAATATTCCTATTACAGGTGCAATTAATGAAAAGAGAATATCCGGGACACAGCATGACATTTTTTTTGCTAAATTGTTCTCGTAATTAATGAAAAGAGAATATCTCATAATTAGTTCTCACTTGATAAATTGTTCTCTAATAAACAACTGTCTGAATCTAATTACTTTTTTCCTACCATTACCATGAATAATTAATGAAATAATTAATGTTACTATGATACATAAGGTGAAAAATTAGTTGAAAACCATTTTTACTTGCATTAATATTTGGGAAAAAGACAAGAAAATACCACTTGAACTTCAAAATTTCATAAGTTATTTCCTATAAAAATGAGTTGTCAATTTCTATAATCTTGTAGTTAATCCCTATGTTCTTGTGACCGACAAGACTCATTTGAGATTTTGAAGTTCAAGTTGTATTTTCTTTTCTTTTTCCCTTAATATTTTGATTTTTTTTCTGGTATTTTATTTTCCCCCTAATGCTAGTTGCCTAGTTGCATATTTTGTTTTTGCGTTTGTATCTATAAGGATATATTAAGTTTATACTAAAAAAAATTATGAGTAATTAATATATCTTTCTCTGACGAGTAATTCTTTTACTGATTATTGAAAAAATTATCTCAAGAATTACTAAAAACAGATTTTTTTTTTTTTTTAAAAAGTGACCATATCTTTCTTAAACAGGTGATGTTGAAGGAGAAGAAGATCAATATGGCTGAGGTGGTCCAAAGATGCCAAGAAACTCTCAAGCCGTATCGTAAGAAGAAGCAGCTTGGTCATGTTTTTAAGAAGATAGAACTATTTTGCAGGTTAAGTTCTGTCCAAAGATGCAAATTGTTTGGAACTGAAAAATTACCTTCTGAACTGTTGCTCCTTCTTGCAGTGAGTCTTCTGCGCCATGTGTGTCATTTATTTGGCGAGATGGAGATGCTATTGATGATTTAGCAAAAACTGTGTACATTTTGGCTGAGGTTGTTTGCCCTGTTCTCTTAGAAACAATCATCAAAGGTATTTTTTTCATTATATGGTCTACTGTAACTTCAAGTCAAAATACACAATATATGCTTCTGGCTTGCTATGAATTTATACTAAGTTGTAAACTGCTCAATTGGTATTTGGTTATGGAGCTCAAATTATATTTCATTCTCAAGTTGGTCCTTTTTAGTGATGATATCTCAGCGTTTGAAGAGGGATCCTTTGTTTTATTTTTTTGGTTTTTGGCTGGGGCTTATCACAGCCAACGTCTTCTGCATCTTTCAATAAGTTGATATTTCAGTGCTTGGTTGGTGGTTGATTGAATATTGGGATAATCCTGCATGTCAATCTCATTTACTGCTGTCAATTGTCATTCTAATTTAGTAGCAAATTGACTTAACCAAATTTATTTACAGAAGATTGGTGAATGTTACTGGGAAAAGTGGTGTGGTTGCTGCCCATATGTTACTAATTTCCCTACTCAAGCCTTTGCAAAACCTAAATTCCATGTGCTGCTTGTAGTCAGATAATTAATTACATTAGAAATTAATGCAACCACCCATCCTGGTCTGTCATTCAGCTTGCCATGTTGCTTGCTTACGTATTTTCCATTAATCTACTTTTTTCTGTCAAATAAATAGGAGATGCCCGCATTATCTCTGCAAACATAATCTGGGTTAAACCAGATTCAAATACGTGGGTGCACAACCCCTACAAATCTCCAAAAGGCGAACTGGCATTAGAAATCATTCTTGAGAAGACGGCTGTAAAGCAAAGTGGTGATGCTTGGAGGATTGTACTTGACTCATGCGTTCCTGTCCTTCATTTAATTGATAGCACCCGTTCGATTCCATATGCAATTAAGCAAGTTGAGGAATTGTTGGGGATTTCATGTGTTTTTGATCAAGTGATTCAGGTAGGTTTGTTCCTCTATCCTATCAGAATCTTTATGGCTGTGAAAAATAAATTGAAATTATATCATCATTTTTAGTGGAAAAAATTGTATTTATTACCCATAATTTTATTAATGGGGTCTGCTCTGTCTTCAGGCTTACTCACCTTGAGCATGTATTTAACTGGCTGTGAAAAAAGATGTCGCCCTCAGTTTTAAGCACCCCATTGATCCTTGTTTTGATTGTCTAAGATTTAACATTCGATTTTGTTACTTTTGTACCGAGTTTACATTTACATTGTGGTCAAAGGTGAAGACTTCTTTACCAGAAAGGAAAGGATCTTCAGAAACTTGTAGTTGGTTTCTTACTGTGTTGTTCAGTGTTGTCCATGAGTACATATTCAATTTATAGAAGTACATCTGTTCTAGTTCTGGCAGCCACTTTTGTATCCCTATATATTGGCAAGGCTATTTCTAACAGAGGATCAAGGAGAGGCTATGCTGATTAAGATTGGGATATCTGGAGCTTTAGAAGCTACATTGAATTATAATTTCATAAATTTCTATTCCCCGAGTTTATTTTAAATGTTACAAAAATTTGTATTAGTAAAATATATGAGTCCTAGTGCTTGTTTGGAAAACCCAAAAAAACACTTTTCTGCAAGCCGAGACAACTCTTCTCACATACTTACCTCCTAAATCGTAAAAGCAAAACAAACAGGCACCAATTAATCTTTCTTGAGAAACAAGCCCATTGTGGTATAGTAATTTTATTTAGGACTCATCGTCCTAGTGAGAGAGAGCAGCCAGAATCTTAACTGGTGGGAAATTGTTGGACCTGCAAATATTTAAGGATAGAACAATATATTGAAATGCCGTGTATCCTCTATTACGTAGGAAAATGTAGAGAATACAATCCTAGTCACTTGATGCTCAAAGTGTTTCACTCAAGAACAATGAGGGATAAAACAGTAAAGAAACAAATAGCAAGAACTCTCACTCCTGATTTGTGAGTGTCAGGGGATCTTATCTCAGTAAAATTCCTATGTCTTGCCCTTCCTTTTCTTGGTTGCTATCCTTTGGGTCTGGTGTTGGGCCCGAGAGACTCTTCCCTTTCTTTCTCTTGGACACCTGAAGCCAAGTCTTTTTCATAGCAGGCCCATCAGAAACTATGGTGTACAAGTACACACATATATGTTATTGTACTTAAAAAGTATTTCAGTTGACAACACTTACTTGCATGCCTAGTTTCTGCAATTCCTTCCTTGGTAAGCTGCCTGTGTGTGGATATTGTATTCACAGCTGTACTTATTGCCTCATAATATCAATTCCTTCTATTATAACATGTTATCATGTAGTGCTCAACTTTACTGCACATAGCAGTCCCTTATCCTGAACCACTATTCTTCTAGCTTGATATTTAAGATCAACTTTCATGGATGTTTATGTTTATCACAACCATGGCAGGCATGGCCAGTCGCCTTGTGTCACTTTCTTGTATCTGTAAGTTGGTGACTATTTTTTGTGATCACTAGTCATTGTCTCCTTGAGTTCATGTCATGTACTTTTTTTTTTTGGACCAAAGAAAGAAAGGGAAGGAAATATGGAAAGTTGGGATGCTTACTGAGAATTGTAGGTGGCTTCTAATTCTGTTTGTGCGACTGCAAGTTGTTTGGGATAAATTAAAGGTTTAAGGATAAGGAAATAGAAAAAAATAGTTAAGAACGTGATCAAATAGGACTGGAATGTGGTTGGAGCTTTAATGGGGTTTCATTTAAGGAACTATTTATATCACTATTGTGAGTGGACAAAAGTATTTTTACAAGACTAGTTCTTATCAATGTAAATCTTGGTATCATGTTTCATTTGGGTTAAAAATCTTGTGTTAGTGATGCCAATATTACTTTTTGACTCTTTACCTTGCTTAAGTAAAAATGCATAGTTGAGTTTTAGTCTTGATAGTCTAAGGAATCATACATTTTACATCTCTTTACTGCACTTGATAGTGCGAGATTGATATCACAAACTATTGAGTCTCCAGTTTGATTGAAGTACCTTTTTGGTCTAGTCTTTACTGATCTCACATGTGGACTATACTGTGCTGTTCTCTGGATCTTCTAGTTGCCCCTACCCCTAAATGGTCTCCACAGATCCGCTTGTATTCCTAAGATCCTATGAGTGAGGATCTGTGAAGTGTTGTAAAGTTGTCCTCGTACCCCCCACCCAAAAAAAAAAAAAAAAAAAAAATTCTCTGGTACATTTCACTGATCCTCACTTCAGATGAACTGCTTTCCTATTTCATATCATTCAATGGACTAACATTTTGTTGCTATGCACAGCGTCTTGCATCATCTGTAAAAATGGTTGCAAAAGGTGTTCTCAGGGAGCATCTGATTCTCTTGGCAAGTAGCATGACCTGTGGTGGGAGTTTAGTTGGATTCAATACAGGTGGCTACAAGGCTCTGGGCAAACAGCTAAAGATTCAAATTCCATTTACTGATGCAACACTATTTGTAAGTCACAACAGCCGTGCTCACTCCTGAAATGTACTATATGCATGGTAAGTGGTCTAATGAAATATGTTATTTTTGTCTTTCCTTCTATGATTGCTCAGACACCTAGAAGATGTTTTGAGCGGGCTGCTGAGAAAGGTCACATGGATACCCTATCAAGCATTGTTGCATCCTGTTCTTGGGGTAAACGTGTGGCTGTTGGCACAGGCTCAAGTTTTGAAGTCCTGTGGGATGCAAAAGAGGTATTTGATTATATGTAGTTTCTCTGGAAATTAGACTTAATATTTGACTTGTGGTTTTCATGAGGGAACTCTTTTAACAATCATTTCACCATTGCAATTTCTTTTGTAGGTAAAATCAGATGAGATTGATTTGGATGTATACAACTTCTTGCATATGGTGAGAAGTAGTGCTCAAGAGAAAGTAAACAATGATGGATGTTTGGGAGAGGATGTTGATGAATTGGTTGCGGAGGATTATGAATTATCACCAGAGAGAGACTCTGGCACAGAAGCTGTGTTTGAAACACAGGCACCAGATGATTCTTGGAGATCTAATAAGTGGTCAGAGGCCCAAAATAATGATGATTCTGCAATGAAAAAGTCTGCTAGTTGGTCTTCATGGACGAAAAATAAACCAGAAACAGGAGACATTGATTCTGAAAGAGCAGAAAATTCTGGGGGCTTTGATAAGTGGTCTGCAAAACAAAATGATGATGATTACACAGGAGGAAAGTCTAGTGGATGGTCGTTGTGGGCAAAGAATAAACCTGAAAGAGGAGACATTGGTCCTGAAAGGGAAGGAAATGATTCTTGGGGCTCTCGATTTGGCAAAAATGATGGCCACTCTTCTCATGACCAAGAGGACAATCACTCTTGGGGAAGATCCAAGTCCCCGGCATTGCCATCAAACCAAAGTTGGGGTGGAAATTCTTGTGGATGGGATTCCCAGAACGCTACGGCTAATGATAGTGGCAGAGATCAATGGGGAAAGCAGAGTACAGAATTGTTCAAGAAAAATCCAGAGCCCGAAGATGCCTCTCAGGGTCCTGGATTTGGCAGAAATGATGGCCACTCTTCACATGACCAGGAGGACAATTGCTCTTGGGCAAGATCCAAGTCCCCGGCATTGCCAGCATTCCAAGGTTGGGGTGGAAGTTCTCATGGATGGGATTCCCAGAATGCTACAGCTAATGATAGTGGCAGAGATCAATGGGGAAAGCAGAGTACAAAATTGTTCAAGAAAAATCCAGAGCCCCAAGATGACTCTCAAGGCCCTGGGTTTGGCAAAAATGATGGCCAATCTTCACATGATCAAGAGGACAATTGCTCTTGGGGAAGATCCAAGTCCCCAGCACTGCAAGCAAACAAAGGTTGGGGTGGAAGTTCTCATGGATGGGATTCTCAGAATGCTACAGCTATTGATAGTGGAAGAGATCAATGGGGGAAGCAGAGAAGGGAGTTGTTCAAGGAAAATCCAGAGCCCCAAGATGACTCTCAGGGCCCTGGATTTGGCAAAAATGATGGCTGCTCTTCACATGACCAAGAGGGCAATAGCCCTTGGGGAAGATCCAAGTCCCCTGCATTGCCAGCAAACCAAGGTTGGGGTGGAAGTTCTCGTGCATGGGATTCCCAGAATGCTACACCTAATGATAGTGACAGAGATCAATGGGGAAAGCAGAGTAGGGAATTGTTCAAGAAAAATCCTTCTGATGGTTCCCAAGGTTGGGGTTCCCATGCTGGAGAACGGAAGAACAAGACTCGCCCTCCCAGAACACCTGGAGCAAATCGCGACACTAATATTGGTGGACTATATACAGCAACTAGGCAGAGATTGGATATGTTCACTTCAGAGGAACAGGATATTCTCAAAGATGTTGAACCAATAATGCAGAATATTAGACGGATAATGCAACAATCTGGGTAAGTTTCTTAGCAATGCACATTTCATGATGAGTTGTGAGCTTAAACCTAAAAGGCTAAAACATTTGTGACACCTTTTGCCTGTTTCTTGGTTGCCTATTGTGATTGCTTGCAAGGTGCATGGCATGTAGGTGGTTAGGCAATAAACCTCCCCATTAGGGACTGCTGTCTGCTCATTTGACAGTCTTGCTGTTTATATTTTACTGAATGCATTTGGCTGTTAACAAGTTCTCAGGAGCTATTACAACTGTTCCTATTGTGATTTACCCTTCTAATAGTAGATTACTGCAAGTAATTGAAGAAATGGAGGCTACACTATAAGACAGCATGCAACATCCATAATTGTTCCTTTTTTTTTAAATATTCTTCTATGATAAATTTCTAAGCTTTTTATTTTTCCTATAATTTCGCATGAAATTTGTGTAATGTATTTTAGCATTTTTTTCTTGCTATAATTTATTTTCTATTTGTAAATATTATGTGAAGGTACAACGATGGAGACCCTCTGGCAGCTGAGGATCAAACTTTTGTAATTGAGAATGTCTTTGAACACCATCCAGATAAAGCAGCCAAAATGGGTGCAGGGATTGACTATGTGATGGTATCTTTCTCTTCATTCTCCTTGCCCTTTAAGTTTGGACTTTCAATTTATCATTGCTGTTACAGGTATGATAGATCAGATAGTGTTTTATTTTATAAACGTGAAGGATTAACACTAAATGTTGATGGTTTCTTTTCTGATGTATCTATGACCAGTACTCATGCCTGCATACATTGTGTGTGTGTGTGTGTGTGTGGACATGTCAATGTTAATATTTGGGCCTGTGACAATATCGATATCATTGGCCACTCGAACCTAGAGCTGGCTGGTTCTCATGTTTAATGGTTCAAAGGTTTTGGCCGTAGAAAGCCATGTTGAGTTTTGTGGTTATCTGTGGTTTATTCGCTATTTTGTAATGCATGACAAGCAGAATGTTTGTTTTCTTCTTCGTGGTGTTTAAGGAATAGCCGAGAGAGATCATGTATTTTCTTGTTGCACGACCTTTCTCCTTATATATTTCTTGAGCAATCCTCATGTATTCCTTTCTTCTGTTGTGATAAAGTTAGTTTCATCTAAAAATAACACTGGAACTTTTGACAGGTTAGCAGGCACACCAATTTCCAAGACAGCAGGTGCTTCTACTTGGTATTGAAAGATGGTCAGAAGCAAGATTTTTCGTATAGGAAGTGCCTGGATAACTTCTTGAAGACAAAGTACCCAGACATGGCTGAAGAATTTGTTGGTAAATATTTCAGAAAAAGGAAGGAACAGAACAATCCGCCTCCAACTCCAACAAACGAACAGAATCCGCCTCCAACTCCAACAAACGAACAGAATCCCCCTCCAACTCCAACAAACGATGAGAAAGCCTCTTAATCTATTATCTGCAATGACCATTTTGTACATATGATATTTCCATTGATGACATGCTGATGAGAAACACAGTTGAGGCAGCAACAGTAGCTTGGTTTATAACTTCTGCACAAAATTTTCTCACCTTCAGGTGTTTTTGTTTGGCCCTTTTAGGAGGAAGCTTTCGGTTGACTGTCTCAACTGTGTTATTCAAGTCTTGATGCTATTTTAGCATGTAAATGGTAGCTTCAGTATGTTCAGAAGACTATTTTAGTCATGGCTTCTTATATGTTCTCACTCATTACCACCCCCCCCCCTCCCCCAAAAAAAAATTTTCTATTCAAAAGTGCGGATTTTGGGGAAAATACTCCCATCCCTGACTTGACGTCGTTAATAATATTTAGTCTTCATGGCGTTAGATAACGAATAATTTGATTTTTTTTTTCAGGTTACTATATTGTATTTCAAAAATTATCTCCTTTTGTATAAAAAAAATTATCTCCTTTGATTTTTAAAGAGAAAAAAAAAATATTTGTCAGATTATTTGATTTTAAAAGGGTAAGGTGAACTATGAGAGGGTTTTAACGTTTCCGGCTGAACAGAGATTAAGTTCTAGTGTAAAGTGATTTGAAGATGCTATAGATTCACATAAAAAAGGTTATGATGCAAAAATATTCATGAATTTGTATTAAATGTGAAAAAATATCCAAAAACTTTTTTGAGGTGTAGAAGTAACTATAAATTTTAAAAATCAGAGGAAAAGATGTTGGTAAAGTTTTATAGTGAGATCAATGCCATTTTTGTACAAGTATTTGAATATCCCCAACTAAAAAATGGTAAAGGTGTAAGAATATCTATAAAGTTTTAAAGTTTTATTCAAGTGCGTTAAACATTATCTACCTTTTAGAAATGCAGAAGTATTTGTAAATATTTAAAATGGAGATGAAAGTACTAAAATACCCCAACTTAAAACAAAACTATCTATCAAGCCATTTGAATTCCATGCTATTGTTGTGAACATAGCATGAGTTCTACGCTTGAACCATAAAACAACAAGTAAATTACTATTATATACTCGCTCTTATTTATAAGTCACTTCTAGTATGTTTTATCAAGACTAAGAAAAATCTTAAATTTTCTGGTTTTATTGCTATTTAATATACATTTTACTCGAAGAGTACGGAATCTACACAATAACAAATAGGGTTAAAGTCCATTTTTGTTCTGGAAGTTTTTTTTTGGAGCAATGTCACTTAGAAGTTTGCAGATTGTAGCAATTTTTCCCTGGCCATTATCTAGGTTAAGGTTCACGTGACATCCATTTCATTTTTGTCTTAGGTTTTAGATGCAAAATTGGCTCGAAAGTTTTCACTCAAGAGTTATATTGTCTTGGAAGTTTCCAAATTGTAACAATTTCACCTCGGCTAATATTTAAGTTAAATTTACCCATTAGTTGGCTAAATATGCTTATCTAGCTAGTCTACATGTGTCATCCACTTCATTTTTTTTTCCAAGTTAGATTTATAAACAAGGGCAATATTGAGCCAAAAATTTTTTTGGGGCAATATTAATCCCTTCTTCATTAACTTGTATCACTATTGTTGCTTGTTTGAAGAATCAGTTCAACGGCACTTTTGCTTTCTCACTTTAAATATGTTGAGGCTCCCATTTGTGTTAACGCTCATTATGTATTCAATTGCCTGTATTTAAGAGTACAAAAGTTTAAGTATGAGGGATTTGATAAAACTCAATTTTAATATAGTTCTCCAAATCTTATTTGGTGATTTTATCTTGTTATTTGGGAAAAACTTGCATTACTTTGTTTAATTTGGATTAATGAGTGATTACTTGAAAATAGTGTTAAAATAGTAAAATTATGATAATTATTGTAATTACTCATAATCATTGATTCTTGGAAAGATTTGATGTTGGCTTGATTGATATAAATTATAGGTGCTTAAAGAAATTGGGTTAAATCTTACAATAACATTTTGGTACAAGAATTAAAGATAGTTTGAAAACTAAATTTCAGAAATATAAAAAAGTAGCAACACATAAAACACTGTTTTTGTACAGAAATTTATATGTATTTAACTTTCTCTTCTCCATTCCATTGAGGAAGCCGACACATTCCATTCATCTCCTCCATTCGTCCGATTCCTTCACTCAATTTCCAATCCATTTCTACTCATTGATCTCCAACTCATGCACACACAACAATCGGTCTCCATCACCAACACCTTCAAAACACGCATGTCATCTCCTCTTCCGTTTAGCTGTGACCGAGCCCCTGAGAGGTTGAAGTTCTTGGATCGAGGCTTGAGTTCCAAAGCTTAAATAGGGGAGTTTATTTTAGTCAATTTGTTTTCTCTATTTGTATTTGGATTTCCTAGTTTTAGGGATGTTGTTTTGTATTGTTGAGACTAAGTTTCACGTTTGGTTAGCTTTGTTGGATTGACATTTGAGACTTGGGTTAGATCTTGTAGCTTGAATGCTTATATATACATATATATATAACCTTTGTTAAGCTCAATGTAGTGGTATTGTCTAGCATGTTAGTGTGTGGATCATACCATGGAGTGTCGTTTGATCATTCCATTGATGTCTTGTAAGAGCATTAATCTTCTAGAGGAACAAGGACAGCAAAAATTCCATTTTCAAGAGGCTCATCATCATATTTTTCATACTCATTTTCATAATACATTCCATTTTTATAAAGAAAATACAAAAAACAGTAGCTTAGGATTTATTTCAATGCATTAATCATATGGGATTGTTGTTTTGAAAACCCAAACCTATTTTCCCTCATCAATTTCATATTGTTTATGTGTAGTAATATTAAGAATCAAATACAGGATCCTCAAGAGAATAAAACCTGAGTTTTTTTCCTTACCCTGTATAATTTGATTTATTTTGATTTGAGTTTGAGGTGACTAAATAGTTAAATAAAGAGGAATGTAAAGAAAAAGATTTTCAATTTAGGTTATTTATATACTATTTGTCAACCATATGGGTCTCATCTTAGCCACACAATTCAATTTATTCTATTAAACAAAACACACACAAAAGTGACCACATGACACGATCATCATCGCATACTAAAACCTGAGAGTAACAAGCATTAATAGTACTGCACAAGAAACCAAAGGACCCAAGATAGATAGTCAACACAAAGCTCCATTTTGCAAACAAAATAGGGGGAATGGTTCCAAAACAGTTTGATTGAGTTGCCTTCAGCCCAAGAACATGTGGCTTATTAACAGAATACGTATCCAAACGGTTCAATGCTTAATGCAAAACCTGCAAAAAACACCACGTCAACAATAATGCCAACACACACACACAAAATAAATTAAGAAGTAGAAAACAAATAGATCATCAATAGAAGTTTGTATTACCTTGATATATATATATATATATATATATAAGCACGTTCTTAATTATAGCCTCTTAAAGATCATCTTGGTCTCGGTTGTGTTGATCATGATGATCAAATTCTTCAAGGCCACGATTTTTGTGAGGCAATATTGGCCTAAGAGAGGGGCAATAGTCAACAATTTTCTTCACATCACCAGCAGCTGAACCTAGTGAGGAAAAATTGATGATTGCTGCATTTCTCTTGTTTAAAAATGTAAGCTTCATCTTTGCTGTGAGATGCAAAAGCTGCTTTTATTCCACTCTCAAAGATAGTCCCTTCCAAACCATGAAAGCCCTCGTTAATGTGATGAAAGGCAATTCTAGTCTTCAAATTATAGTTTATATGAGCATATTGGTCGCCTTTGAATAAGTAAGCTTCATTGCTTCCAGTTGCCCTAATTGCAGCATCTATGCCATTCTCAAAAACTGTATCCTTCAAGAAAGGAAACATGGAAGCGATTGTGATAGGACCATGGAGTATCTTATCATCTGCGGTTCCAGGAGCAAGTCTATGTAGGCACAAAGTTTGCCACAAAAAATGAATGCTTCTGTGCCATCAGTGTCAAACGCACAATCTATTCCATATTCTCCAAAAACTGCACCTGCAAGCGATCGAAACCCATAACAAATCAAAAGTGGGCCATTTATAATCTTGTCGTGTGTTGTTCTTGGAGCATAATTCACTAGTACGTACTCATTTTTCATGAACAAGTAGGCTTCACTGGTACTATGTGCACGGAATGCATCATTTATATAGCTCTCTACATCTTACTACGCGATTTGCAGACCAATCAACAATGTCATCTGAGACAACTTGCCTTCTGTCTTCCCCATGATCCGATCATGGTGTTGTATAAATCACAAGCTTTTCCAGTTCCCTACATCTAGAAGTTTCATCTTTGTAGTCAACTACAGGCAACCAAAGCTCAAGCTTGTTATCCGAATGGGGATTAAAATTGGCATTTAACATTATTTTGTCATCAGCTCTCTCACATCTTGGATACCTGCACAAGAAAAGCTCAATTAAATAAAAAGAACTAGCTAGGTTTGATGCTCATAACTATGATGAGATATGCATCGTCCAACTACAGTTTCAATTGTCCAGATTTAAATCTAGATTTGGATCGTCTAGATTAGATCTGAATGGTCTAAATTTGGTGCTAATTACTAAGTAATGAGCACCCTTATTCAACATACTTATATGACCCTTAATTTAAGAACCATTTAACTAATTTGATTAGATTAGTTAAGATAGTTAATTATAATAAATATAATATTTCCCCCAAAAGTACCCTTGTTTAAAGCAAAAAAAGTGGCATTAAAAAATATACTTATCTGATTAACTTATCAGCAATTTTTTACATTGGACTCATCGACACTGATAGACATCTCATAGATTTACCAATACATAAATAATCTTACTATATCTAACTACTCTAAGTTAATGCATTTTTTAATGTATAGAATTTCATTTGTTCCCCTTTTCTTTCTTTGTTTATTTTTAGAGTTGAATTTTTTCTATTAAGTGAACATCTATTTGATTGGGTAAAATACAAATGGAAGCGTAATGATTTTCTAGTCTATTTTTCAGAGAAAAAATTCAATCACTTTGAATGGGTACCTGCATGAAAATATTTTTCTTAAAAAAAATATTCTTAAAATTATTTATTAAAGAGACGATATAATTTCTATCTGTGTGGCATTAATAAATTTCTCTACAGTGTGCTACTCACTTTACAGAATATACATGGAGGCATTATTGAATTATTGTTGTATTTAATTATTATTAAAGGAGTATCAATAGGTGTATATAATTTAAAAAAAAATAAATATGGGATATATGTCTTACTTTTAGGGTTAAGATAAACTCTTCAATTAGATTAATTAAGTAGGGTATGAGTATAATGCATTACTCATAATGGCTTGGGACCATTAATTTATATATTTCAACACACACGCAACTAATAGATAATTTACCCTTGAAAGGTTGATCAATTTAACTAAAACTAATTAATTACCTTGATCCAGATTCACGTGTGACGATGTATGATTGAGCTGAGCGAATGTATTGACCTGCAATGGCACTAATAAAGCAAACTTCGTCCTGAGAAGGGTATTGATATAGATCACCTAGAGTCTGAGAAACCCAAATACCACTAGGAGCATTGATCTCGTAACGACACACACGCATGGATTGTCCCTCTTTGAGGTTCTTTGGACTTGGATGCCATCCACTATCAAGTGTTGTACTAATGAAAGCATGAGTTGCAGGCCGAGTTGACTCAAGAGGCCTCCGTGCAGCATTATGGACATGGTCATACAAATTCAAGTAACTGGTTTCAACAGTGTTATTGTTGAGACTTTTATATATAGGTATAGATTAAGGTTGCTTTTTTATCAAAATGACTTAAGCTAATTGATAAGTACAACATTCCTCCTCTTCTTTTTATATACTCCCTCTAGTCCTTAATATAAGACATATTTACCTAATTAGATTAGATTAAGGAAGTTAGTTAAGTTAGTTAATATCATATGTATTTTCTAAAATACCATAGTCATTTTCTTTAATTCCCTCATTCCCTCTCCTCATTGATTATTTTTGAAGGAACATCAATAAGTATAAATTAGGAAAATATTAACAAATATGAAAAATATGTCTTATATTTAGAACCAATATCAACTTCCCAAATATATCTCATATTAAAGACCAGAGGGAGTATCTTTGATTCAATGCCAAACTAAATATAATCAACGTAGGACTCAAGAGGCCTACCTGAAGCAATATGTACATGGTCATACAAATTGAAGAAAGTGGTCTCATGGGTGTTGTCTTCACGCTTTGCTTTAAATCCATTAGCAAAGATGTTCATAAGGAGTTATGTCCCAACGAAACACATGCCACCTAGTATCTTGCTCATTATCGCTGCTAACTACAAAAAAAATGAAAATTAGCGACGGAATGAATCCGTCCCTAATCCCTCACAAATTCCGTCACTAAAATTAGCGACGGAATTTTTCCATCACTAAATTAGCAACAGATTAGCGATGAAATCACATTTCGTTGCTAAATTCCGTCCCTAATTTGTCTCTAATTCTATCCCTAAAATTAGCAACGGAAATTAGCGACGGAATATAGACGGAATCACATTTCGTCGCTAAATTCCGTCCCTAATCCGTCTCTAATTCCGTCATTAAAAATTAGCAATGGAAATTTTTCGTCGCTAATTTAGCGACGGAATAGAGACGGAATTACATTCCGTCGCTAAATTCCGTCATTAATCCGTCTCTAATTCCGTCATTAAAAATTAGCGACGGAAGTTTTCCGTCCCTAAATTCTGTCTCTAATCCGTCTCTAATTTCCATCACAAATAATGAATTTTTTCAATAATTATATTTTTTTATAATTATAAATTTATAATATAAATATTAAAATAAATAAATAAAATTATTAATTCAAATTTATTTTTGAAATTGAAATTATAATATAATATATTTGAATTTTTAATAATATATTATATACAAATAAAAATAAAAATTTTATAAATGCAAACAAAAAATAAATTATATCATAAAATGAATAAAAAAGATATTAGTAATAAAAATTTAGGTAGAAAAATTACATAAAATAAAATAAGAAGACTAAATTCAAATATTTAATAATAGATTAAATTTTGTATTTCTAATTTTGTTCACAAAGCAAGAAAAAAAAAAGATTTTGCATTTAAATTACATAGGTTCTTCTTAGCTCAACTGGTAAGGGCATTGGCACACGTGTGAGAGGTCAAGGCTTCGAATCCCAACTTGGTCACAAAATGGAATCAATTTGTGACTTGGACACGTGGCGCACGATGGAGGATGACACGTGGCCAGCGTTGGAGGGTGACATGTGGCGGCCGCCGGCGAGGGACATGTGGAGGCTCATTGTGAGGATATGTGGCAATTTAAAATTTATAAAAAAATATTTTGCGATGGATTAGAGACGGAAATTCCGTCACTAAATTCCGTTTCTAATTAGTGAATTACATCTCTAATTAGAGACGAAATTTAGAGACGGAATTTTTCGTCTCTAATTTAGCGATGGAAAATTCCGTCACTAATTAGTGAATTCCGTCTCTAATTAGAGACGGAATTTAGCGATGGAATTTTTTGTCACTAATTTAGTGACATAAATTCTGTCTCTAATCCGTCTCTAATTAGTGATGGAATTTAAAATTCCGTCCCTAATTAATTAGTAACGGTCTTTTTACCGACGGAACAAATTCCGTCGCTAATTTGGTTCCGTCGCTAAACTAATTAGTGACGGAAATTCCGTCACTAAATTCCATCGCTAATCCGATGTTTTTTTTGTAGTGGCTTCTGTATATGATATCATCCAAACGAGCCTTTCCAAAAGGGCCACAATTCATGTAGTAAACATGTTCCACCAAAGCTTGAACTTGCAAGAGCCTAGCTTGATCCAGAGGCTGTGCATAGGCTGCTGCAGCCCCTCTCCGTGGTGCTTCTGGAGGGATCATTGACATCTTTCTTTACGTACGTACAGATGGACAATTACAACTTAATTTAGAAGGATGGATTATGGATATATATATATATATATATATATATATAACCTAAGATATAAAGAAATTAAGATGATATGTGTCCGTGTGCATGCAATTACTCATGAGGTGGCAGAAGATTATGGATATATACACCACTACAAAAAAAATAACTTTCGGAGTCGCCGCTGAAAACATGCAATTACTCATAAGGTGGCAGAAGATTATGGATATATACACCACTACAAAAAAAAAAGATTTTCGGAGTTGCTGTTGAAGGTTTTCAACAGCGACAAAAAGTCACTGCTATTGTTGAAAGTTAAATTGTCGCCGCTGAAAACCGTCGTTGACCATCCACGTCATTATGGGCCAGCCGCCGTCCACATCATCACTAAGGCCTACATGTTGCCTTGTCCCTCACCACCTTAGCCTGTGCCACGTGTCGCCACCTCGTTGCATCACATTTGTGTGAAATTCAACTCATTTATTGTCCCTCCAAGGTTTAAACTCAAGACCACCTCTTTTTGTGGCCATGCCTTTTACCACTAAGCTAGAAAGAACCTGGTGATTATTATTGCTAAATAATATATATGTATAATATATAAATATATATGTATAATATATATTAAACAACACAAACATAAATAAATATATATTATGAAATATTACTTATATTGTTAAATATTATATCCATCTATTATTTATAATATATTA
This sequence comes from Inga leiocalycina, assembly GCA_963242795.1. NCBI lineage: Eukaryota > Viridiplantae > Streptophyta > Magnoliopsida > Fabales > Fabaceae > Inga > Inga leiocalycina. The sequence goes on along the minus strand of OY725329.1, from coordinate 20,040,952 downwards.
ATATATGTAACAAATATATATATATATATATATATGTGTGTGTGTGTGTGTGTGTGTGTGTGTGTATATATATATGTATGTATATATATATACACATGTGTGTATTAACGTATGTGTGTATATACTAATATAATACTTTAAAATTATTTTTGAATAAATCAAAATAAACATTTAATTAATATCCTATTATTAATTAAAATGTACTAATTTTTTATATTTACTTAACTTATTAAGTGTGTTTATATATAAATGAACTAATTAAAAAAGAAAACCAAGTATAGGTCATATGTATTAATCAATATATTTATGAAATAATTTATTTGTGTCATTACATGTTATTAATCTATAAAGATATATTGATGGGAGTATGGGGAATAATAACTTGAAGAACTTAATAGACGATAGGTTTGCTTATATGTTTGAAAGTTTAGACTATACCTAACAAGCCTTTGTTATTATATATATATATATATATATATATATATTTACGATCTGAGTTAGCTATATGTCAGTTTTATTCACTACTTTATATTCTTCTGCTTTGAATCTAACCAAAAGTTTATTGATCCAAACAAATTTATTATTAGTATGACTAGTTTGATTATCCAAGTCACATATATGATACAACAAATTATTAGATATTATGTATTGACATCCATTGAAGAATCAAAATATTATTTATGAATAACCAACATATTATTATGTGCTTCTTGTTCTCAAAGAAAATTGACTATGAGAATATCATTAGTTGTGATTTGGGATGGATCTTTGAATTTCTGAAAGTATATCAAACTCATATATATGGGCCCATTCAAATAGCATGTAAACCACATAAGTATTCAATAAATTTGATAGATGCATTGATAAGATGGTTACATGCGTGATTATGCTTAGTTTGCAATTTGAAGTTTGCAAGATTGTTAAATAAATTATTATGTTGAGTGCACAATTTCTAGAATATACGATCCAGAAAATTCTCATTGAAAACGCTAATGAGTTTATATATCAGGGTTCCAGTGATTATCATATGTTTATTAGAAGAATAATCGGAAAGCCTACTTAATAAAAGGATCTAGCAAAATTATTTACATAAGAACAAAATTCCCACTTTAGTATTCAAATTATTGATTTTACATATTGCAGTATATAAATGCATCAAGCCAATAAAATATTATAAATTCTCCCTTTATAATTGGCTTTTGTTAAAAGAAATTGGCTTTTGGTAAGGTGTTATATATTTTTCATCTTAGAATTTTGAATGTGTAAGATCTATTCTTATTATTCCACTAAAATATTGCACTTAGATGGATATTTAAAGAGAGTTGGGATAATTGTTGGGTAAGAGCATTCTCTCTCTTGTTTGTCTTCAAATGAAACAAAATAATGTTTCTAGAGGGAACAAATGGTCTTAGGAGACTTATACTGCATAATTAATTAATTGTGATTCAACAAATTTTCCCAACATGAGGGGGAGAAAATAAGTAGCTGGAAAAGAGAATACATTGAAGGCATCAAATGTAGATTCTCAAATATAACAGTGTGAACCAGATGCAGTCACTGATCTATATGAGAACTCCTATATCTCATGTTCCAGTTGAAAAATGATCCAATCGGTATAAATGAAAAATGAGACATGATGAAGTATGAGAAAATGATCGATTCCAAAAGAAAAGAAAAAGGAACAACTAATCAAGATGATCATATTGACGAGGCAATAATTGAAACATAATTTTTTGTAAGACCCCCAAAGAGGTTTAGGTACCTAAAAGCAATAAAGAGTTAGCTATGTCATAAAAAAAGGAACAAAAAAGATAAAGTTGTTGACCACAATTTTGATGATAATATCACGTGATCAAACGAGGATTTTGTGTACAAATATGTACTGAGATACAAGCATAAAGATAGTTGGCCAACGGAAAAGAAAAGGCGCAACATACAATATCATAACATGAATTTATGAATTTCTAGCCTGAGCACCCAAAGTGTAATATTAGTATTGTATAAATGGGCATTTTTGTGCGAAAAAGTGAGAAATACAATCACAGTACATTTCGTAAAAGTTCAATATTGATAGACATTATCTTTTAGTGGATAAAATTTTCTTATGTCTTGTTAATTTACAAGTCTGGCACTATATGAAACTTTGATATGGGTCTAGAGATTATGATTATAATCTATGACTTACTTTATTGTGAATTATATGTAAATCCTAGATGGATTTAAAATGCTAAGAGTATATATATCCAAAAAATTGTTATACTTATAAAATCCCTCAAGGATTAAATATGTGCATAGATTTATATGTAAAGATATCCAACTACTTGAAGGATCCAAGTTGCCAGAAGAAAACAGTTCAATCAAGATCTTTATATGGTTTGAACCAACCAGGGTGTATGTGATATTTCTGACTCGGTAAATGTTTGTTGAAGGAAGGATATAAAATATCTATTTTGCCCATGTATTTTTACAAAAGATATAAAAGTGAGTTTACAATAATTGTAGTTTATGTTAAAGAATTTTAATATTTTTGGAATCTTGCAAAAGCTACGAATTGTTTAAACACTTGAAGAGCTTGCAAAATTTGCAAATTTCTTAAAGAAAGCATTTGAAATAAAGGATTTCGATGGAATAAAGCGTTTTTCTATAGATAAATCACCAAGTGCTCCATAAAGATCATTTTAGACCTCAAGAAGGTGATAAAGAAATATTTGGTCTTGAAGTATCATATCTTATTGTATTTACAGTATTTATGCATATCTAGCTAGTCACACATGACCTAATATATCATTTGCTTACTAGCATGATATAGTCACTACAAAAGAACATGCTATTATCGATAGATTTTCTGCCAGAAAAGTTACCAACAAAATTCTTTTTTGTCAGAAAATTCTATAAAAAATCATAGATGGAAAAAGATTCCATTGTAATTACCAACAAATTACAGGTAAATACTGACAAATTACCGATAGTATTTTTTTTGTTAGTAATTATCAATGGATTATGTAATCCCCCGAATTTTGAGACTCGAGGCTAGAGAATAAGCCTGAAATAAGTGGATTGTTAAGCCCCATTTTAGCAAGATCCCAAATGATGATTAAGGGTTAATGACTCCAAAAGTGGATGTAGTTAGTGATAAATAACCCTTTTGGAGAATATGATGTGATTTAGGATTCGAATGTGATTCGTATGTGTTGTGAGCAGCGCCGAAACCCTGTATTTAAGTTCAATTAGGGATTACCCTCTAAATTGACTTAAAATAGAGGGGAGGGCGCATTGTGAAAGAAAAGGAATGAGAAAATGAGTTTGGTGGTGATTCAGTGTGAATTACAGTAATCAGGGGCAAAACGGTAAAGTTATTGACTAATTGGTCAGTTACCGAAGAGGAAACTCATTGGTAACTTCAAGATCAATGGTTGAGATTGATTTGTCTAGAGATCAAGGGGTGGAATCAAGTGTATATGTGTGTATGTGAGCTCATGGAAGATGGAGCAAGAGTGTGACACTTGGTACAATTTGGACCCTTGGTTCTTGGTCAAAAGTTCAACACTCTTTCTCTCTTCGCTCTCCCTTATTTGGACGTTTTGGAGGCCTAAAAATATGTTCCTTCTTCATCATCTTCATCTCATCTCCTCTCTCTCTTGTTTCTCCATGTTCGTCCATGGCAAGGAAGAAAGATAAAAGAATAAGGTGAGATTTGGTGCATTTGGTGTCCTCTAATGCTTGAATACCCTTCATTAATATTGTTCATAGTGATGAGAGCTTCATTGCTATGATTTTAGATTTGTGAAAGGAAGTGTTTGATGGCTTGAGGAAATTTGGAAAGATGAAGAAGCAAGGAATTGATTTGGGAAAGGGAAAGAGAGAGAGGTGAGATTTGAACCATTTTGACCTAAGTTTTGTGAATTTCAAATTTTGCCCTGATTTTATGTGATTTGGAAATGGAGGAATTTCATTGTGTAGTGTGTTGCAAATAGTCTTTTGTTGTGTTTTATGACTATTGGTATTTGTTTGGAACTTTAGTTGGAGAGGATTGCAATGTGGTGCATTGGATTGTGACATTGGGTGACATGTTGTGCCATTGAGAAAACATGTCAATATAATGTGAATTTGGTTTATTTGGTATTTCCAATGGATTCCTTGTGAAAATTTGTGTGGGAATGATGTTTGGTATGAAAATGGGACCATTGGAAGCAAAGATGCAAAATCTAGACTTCTGTCTTTTGAAACTTTGTTCTGGACAGTCTGCTTGTGTGGACGTTTTGACTAGGCAAATGATGTCTAAAAATTGTGAAACTTTTCAATCTTAAAGTTCACATCCCAAGCTTCAAAATAGACATATAATCTATGTCATTTCGTTTTGTGTGCTAAGAGCTATGATTGTCCAAAGTTTGGTATCAAAACTGGACTCTGTTTTGGAGCAGTATTTAGTTTTGTGTAATTTTGAAATTTTGTGGTCATTTCTGGTAAAGGTCCATATTTTTCCTATGAAGAGGACTTAAAATAGATTTCATTTGGCTTTGACATCACCTCATTTCTATTTTTTTGGAATTAGTTATGATTTTTGAAAGTTCAGTCAAGAAACAGGATTTTCTTGGCCGAGGCCAGAGGTTTTTGACCTATTTTTGGCCGCGGCCAGTGGATTTGTGGGCCGCGGCAAACCCCCAGAAATCAGCATTCTGGACTTTTAAAAGGTGATCTTTGGTTAGGTGTTTCCCAACCGTTTAGGCATGTGTTTAGGCTTTGATTAGCCACTTAAAGGTCATGAATAATAACCAACTTTAAGTGATATGAAAGTAAGGTTTTGGAATAGAGAATAACCCTATGTCCTTGCTTTGGTTATAGGGTTTATGTTCGCCCTGATTGTGGTTTGATATTCGTCTGATTGTGAGATTCGTCTGATCGTGAGTAAGTGGTGCTGGAGCATACGTGGAAGACAAGGGTAGGGAACTTACCTTTCTTGCATGCTTCGATATTTGTGTTTGTGTATTGATGCATGTATTGCTTCGCTTGATTATGTGAAACATGTATGAATGATTGTAGCTCTATTTCTAGTTATGCTATGGCCATGAGTATGTTGTTAAAACATTGAGCACGCAGATATGTCATTGTGTGAGTATGAGTTATGTATTGCAAGCATGTCATGCATTAAACACTTATCTTACATGCATATTGATATTTGTTTCCTATTGATATTCTCTCGAATCTCACCATCCTCTACCAATATTTTAGACAGGGTAGGTGGATCGAGGTTGGAGCAAGCAGCCAAGGGTGATGAGGCTCCTTTTGGGTTATTTAAGTTTTGGTAGTTGGTTATCATTGTAGCTGGGATATTTGTATTCGATATGGATGTATATTTGATTATATATGGAGATGAGATTTGTGTAATCCCCATATGAGGCTTGTAGGGGTGAATATGCCCTGTAATACTTTGATTAATGAATGAAACCTGGGGATTAGCCCGGACTTATTTGCGTACTCTAATATTGGTATGAATGTAATTTATCTTTGCGAAGTAATTGTATTCGAAATATGAATGTGAGATCATGTGAAAAGTGTTTTGAAAGGTATTTGTGGAAAACCCATTTGGAAAGATGGGATTGTAAATGAGTTTTGCTTATTATTAGTCTCTATTTCACTTTGATAGAGTATTTCAGATATAATTACGTTAGGGGTTACAGATTACCCACAGAAATTCTACTAATAGTTTCTCGCTTTGTTAGTAATTTCGGCAAGAAATTATTAACGGAATTTCATGGGTAATCTGTGGGTAAAATTTATAATATTTTGTTATTATATTTTAATAATTTATATTAAATAATAAAAAATAATATATAAAAATAAAAATAATTACATATCAGATAAATAATATATATTAGTATTAATAAATATTTAAATCAAATAAGAAATTAAAATTTTTAAATATTATATTATAAAAATTAAAATATATAATTATATATTTAATATTATATATATATATATATTTTATAAAAAATAAAAATTAATATTTGTCAACAATCAACCCTTGTATTACTGGTATGTTACCAGAAATAGCGTCAAGGATAACACAATACCAGACACATTCAATCCCCATCTAACAAACCTTATCTTCTTTGCTTCAATCATATTGGGTCATCATCCACTCAATAGATGATGATGATGATGGGGCATTTACAGGATGACTTTCAATGACTATGTGGCTGACAATGTCCTAGCTTAGGCTCCAAACTTAGGGGTTGTTTAGGATGGTGTTGGAGACATCCCAAACAGACTTCTAAACATGAAAAGCATTTCAAACTCAAGTTAGATGAAAAGAATGATGTTTAACATGACTTTTGAGACAACTGCTTTTTTTATCTAAAAGTCACTTTAAAGTTGAAGTAACTTTTTCCATCTTGAAACTTTTTTTCATATAACACCCCAAATTTTATATTCACCAAATATATTGTAATTATTTTGAGAAATTCAATAAAATGGTAAATATTCATGAGAAAATGAGCAAATTAATTCAAGAAAGGAAATTAGATTACAAAGGTTATGACAAAATCGTAACTTTGCCAATTTAGCATAAGATTAATTATTTTTCAATTAATTGAAATTGATTTCAATTAATCAAGGAAAATACAGAAGAATGTATATATGGAATATTCTTGGTTAAATAAATCAAGAGTTGTAAAATTGGAAGGAATTATGCATAAAGCCTTTAATTGAAATTATGGAAATATTGGAACAAATTCTTTTTCTCTTTTCTTAGAAAATTTTTCATAACATATGAAAATAGGAGGGAAAAATGATTTTTGGAATTAAACATGCCAAGTGTCATTATCATATGGCAAAGGGATTAGTTTATAATTGATTAAGAAAAGCACATGTCTAATTGCATTAAAATAATGCTTCTTGGACAAAGTAATCATGATTATGGTACAATACTTGAGTGCATAGTTGGATTAGTTGGAAGAAGCAATTTGGTTAGTGGAGTGCCTAAGGGGGATGGTTTTTGAGGCTAACCAAAGGGAGAGCAAATTAGTTCAAAGTTAATGGAAGCCTAATGACACAATTGGAAAGAGATAAGACCAATGCCAAGTATCACCATGTGATGCATTGATGAAATCAAGTGATTAAAGGAAAGGAGAGATATTTTATAAAACACTTTCCCTTCCTCTTCCCTTCATATTTTCGGCCAAGCAAAAGAAAGAAGAGAGAGAGAGAGAGAGTTCAAGAGACCAAGGAGATCTAGAGAAAGGGACGAAGAAGCTTAAGGTAAGAGTTGATCTCTTAAGCATTTTTCTTGAAATCTTGCATGAAAACCTTCTCTAAACCCTTCTTCTCTATGGAATCATGGTTTAGAAAACACGAATCATGGTTTAGAAAACACATCTTGAGCTCAAGGAGAGAGAGAGACAGGAGGATGCCTAGAGTGAGATACCTCAAGAACTCAAGAGGTAACCTCAAAAACCTTAGATCTATTCTTATATGATGTTGTTGTTAAGGTTTGTGGTTGGTTTGGTGATTTTTGGTTAAGTTTGTAAATTTGGAAAGTCCTAATACTAAGGGGTTATGCTGCCCAAATCTCTGTAAATTATGGTTAGTATGTGTTTAAATGGCTTAATAAGAGATTAGAAGTGAAAAGGCACAAGCTTTGGAAGCTAAATACAAAACTCCAATTTTTCCCTTTTCTTGGAGTATGTTTCGGCCAAGCACAGATCTAGGGGAAGGATTTATATTTTCAATGATTTGATGGTTCCATTGGATTTAGGAGGCAAAAATAGGTGGGGTTACAGTTGGTCACTTTTTCTAAAAAAGCCCGAAAAAGCTTAATTACGAAAACGCCCTTAAAACCCTAAACGGGGTTGTCAAGGGCAATTTCATAATTTGATACTGAATTTGGTAATTTTGAGCCTAGAAATGGATTCCTTGGGTGAAAATACGTCAGGATAGCCCTATTCAAAATTTTGAGAAAACGTGCTGTCGGGTGGGGTACGGCGGGGCTGGGCCGGGGTCCTGGGGGCATTTTGGTAAATTTTCACTATAGACTAATATAACCACAAGAAACACTATGGAAGTGTCTAAAATGATACTTGGATAGGTTATGACCTATTTCTTGTACATTTAATATTTTAAGATCGAGTCGGAAGCTGGAAACGTCACGTTTTACGAGGCACATCAAAAAAGAGTTGAAAGAACTTGAAGGTAGGGACATTATCCTTCATAAATTATGCCATAGTTATATGATTGTGTGAATGCCATTTTTTGTAAATGTGCTTTATTAATCAACATGTTTTGCCTAGAGATGGGCAATTAGTGCTAGAAGTGCACTTACACTGGGAGTTGGTGAGAATCCAACTGGTGTAGATGAGTGGGGCTGGGCCCTACTTATGTATACATGATGATGTGTTATATTGTTCATTAATGGGTGCAGATATGACGCATATCATATTTACTTTTCACATTTTATATAAACGATAGCATGTTTCTACTGGGATTCCTTGGAAGCTCACCCCATTTTCTAAACAAACATCTCAGCGGGTGCCAGTGGAATGAAAGGAAAAGGCGTAGATATCGAGAATTGATTGGGATGTGTCTCGAGGCGAGGTTAAAGTTGATGGTTATAATTAGTTTATGCTTAAGATATCTTGGGAAATCATGTAATTATTGAAAATACTATAGTATTCTGTATTTTGTCGACAGACGACTTTAGATTGTAAACAAATACTTTTATCAATATATATGTACTTTTTTGTATGCCCATGGAATCTAGTATTTATTACTCTTCGAATATCAAAATGGAAACGGGTGTTGACACTTCATAAACCATCTGAAACAAGGTTCCAATATATCATCTAAACAAGCTTCCATCAAAGTATTTACTTTTTTTTATAAAACCTATCCAAATATGAATCCAATTATAATGATAGACTTGTACTCTAACTTTAGTCTATAAAAGTTAGTTGGGATAAAAGTGATCACTTTTTCCAAAGTTAATCAAAACAAGCCTTAGTCGTTAGAAGTTCAATAATACACAAAAAGACTATTTAAAATTAGCAAAAATAGCTAAATTTCTTATATACGATTACAAATTTTTGTAAGAAAATAAAAACAAATATTTGTCAACAATCCACCCTTGTAATATTTTTCTACTACTATTATGTTGCCAGAAAATAGCATCAAGGATAACACTATACTAGACACATTCATTTCCTATCTAACAAATCTTATGTTCTTGTCTTCAATCATATCGGGTCATCATCCAGACAATGGGATGATGATGATGATAGGGCATTTACAGGATGCCTTTCAATAACAATGTGGTTTACAGTGTCCTACCTTAGGCTCCTAACTTAGGGGTTGTTTAGGATGGTGTTGGAGGCATCCCAAACTGACTTCTAAACATGAAAAGCATTTCAAACTCAAGTTAGATGAACAAAATGATGTTTGACATAAATTTTGAGATAATTGACTTTTTGTCTAAAAGTCACTTTAAAGTTAAAGCAGCTTTTTCCATCTACATGCTTTTCGTCATATTTAAACCTTGTGAAACTTGGTTTCTAATATATCATCTAAACAAGCTTTTGTCAAAGTAATTATTTTTTTTTATAAAAGCCTATCCAAAAGAATCCAATTATAATGATAAACTTTTACTCAATGTTAGTCTAAAAAAGTAAGTTGGGATAAAAGTGATCACTTTTATCAACTTTAATCAAAACAAGCCCTAGTTGTTAGAACTTCAATAATACATAAAAAGACTATTTAAAATCAACAAAAATAGCTAAATTTCTAATATATGATTATAAATTTCAGTACAAAAAAATAAATATTTGTTAGCAATCCACCCTTGTATTATTTGTCTACTACTTTTATGTTACCACAAAATAGTGTCAAGGATAACACAGTACCAGGCACATTGAATTCACATCTAACAAACCTTATCTTCTAGTCTTCAATCACATTAGGTCATCATCCACACAATAGGATGATGATGATGATTAGGCATTTACAGGATGCCTTTCAATAACAATGTGGTTTACAGTATGGTGTTGGAGGCATCCCAAACTAACTTCTAAGCATGAAAAGCATTTAAAACTCAAGTTAGATGAAAAAAAATGATGTTTCACATGACTTTTGAGACAACTGATCTTTTGTCTAAAAGTCACTTTAAAGTTGATGCAGCTTTTTCCATCTACATACTTTTCTTCATATTTAAACCTTCTGAAACTAAGTTTCTAATATATCATCTAAAAAGGCTCCTTTCAAAGTAATTATTTTTTTATAAAAGCATATCCAAATATGAATCCAATTATAATGATAGACTTTTACTCCAATATTAGTTTATAAAACTTAGTTGGGATAAAAGTGATCACTTTAGGGTTGAATTGTACTTGTTTTGTAAGCTACTGTTTATCATTTTCCTTGCATACAAAAAATTGGATAGCTCTAGTGAAATTGATGGGTGAAAAAGAGATGAGCTTGAGTGACAGTAGAACAGAGGGTGGCAGGAGGAAGGAGGGTGACGGTAGTGGAAGTAGAAGGCGGCCGGAGAGGGACGTGGAAATCAGGGCCTTTAGTTTTAGAGCAACCAACTAAACCAAAATTTTTTTAGAGCAGGGCTACTAGTTTTTTATTGCAACATGGGAACATTGGGAAGGCATACATGGACTCTAGAGATTCTCGACAGTTATACAAGAATAAGCTTTTATTGTGAGATATTTTAATTATTATAATATAAGTATTAGTTATTAATTAGGTTAATTAAAATATCCTGAGTGTGGCCCGTTAGTCAGATCTAGGCCCAATTACGGGATTAGGGTAAAGTGAACTGGCTATTTATTTTATTTCTGATGGTGAAATAAATAATTAAGGTTTACAGCCGTCTAAACTGAGCGTACGAGTGAAAACCCTAGCTGCTCTTTAAGGTTCCTTGACTGGTGACGGCTCTTACACCAGTTGCCAAAGCTGTGCCTTGTGGTCAGTCAGAAGAGTTACCTGTTAATGTTTTCTTCTGACTCTTTCTGTTTTTGCAGTCTCAATTCCCAGTGTTCGTGAACTCCTTCTGATTCGAGAAAAGCTATGGCGAGAGGTATTTATTAAGTCTTCCGCTGTAACTTGTAGAATATGTTGTGCTATGATTATCATGATGTAATTGGCAATAGGCATGATATATTCTAACATGTGGCATCAGAGCCTGGTTCTCTGATTCTCTGCCTACTTTCTTTGATCAGGGATAATTTAAATATGGAATTTAATTGAATCTACCGTTGTAATTTCTACACGGGTTCCATATCTTAAATTAGAGATCACTGTTTTTTGTTAATGTTCTCTGGTTTTGTAACGTGATTAGCACCGTTGGTTTGTCCGTTTTGGTTTTCTGTTGCAACACTCTCCATTTCTGTAAAGTCCGTCGAAGAAAAGAGCCTTTCTTAGAATCTTCATTTTGCTTTCTTCGAATTTGGGAATATTTTGGTTTGATTCTTGCTTTTAATCGATGATTTATTACCCATATCTATGTTTTGATGTGTTTTATACATTTTCGAGTGAGATCTGTGATTGCTTCGATGATTATCGCCGTCAACGTCGTTGGAATCTCTGTTTTTTCATTTTCGAATCTAAGAAAAAATTTTGATCCAAATCTTGTGTTTAAGTTTCTGGATATTGAATGTATTAAGTTTCTAGATGCATTTCTGTAAAAAAACCGCTGTGAGAGCGCCGTTTTGAGCCCTGCAATCGTCGGAAAGCATTGCCTGAAATCGCGGGTCGTGGCAGCCCAACCGGGTCGAAATTGGGTTGGCGGGTCGGGTAGGGTTCAGGGAACCAGGTGGGGAAGGAGACACCGGACGACGTCATTTTGGCATTAGCCAAAACGTCATCGTTTTGGCTCATTCGGACGAGCTTCTCCCACGCGTAAAACGGCGCTATTTGGCCTAAGTGAAACGCGGCGTTTCACTTATCCAGAGAGGGTGGGCCAGACGTGTCTCTGGGCCGACGCGTTTTTGGGCTTTAATTTTTTTTTGTTCCTTGCAATTCTCACTGATGCTGTTGGGCCAAATTAGCTGGGCTTCTGTAAATTTTTTTTAAGGCATAATGAGAACTGGGTCGAACAAATTTTTTTTTTGTTTAATTGAACAGTGACAGTTTTTGTTCTTCTGGGCCTTATAATTTTTTTTTTCTGGACCATGAATGTTGAAACTTTCAGAAACAAATATTGGGCCTATTCATTTTTTGTTCTTCTGGGCTATCGTTTTTAAATTCCAGAAAACGTTTTTGGGCTTTTCTTAAACCATTACTTCACTGTTTAATTAAATATATATCTGTTTTACGTATTTTTCTAATTAATGACTTTAAATTGTTTAAATTAGTGACAATGGTTAATTTTGGCATTTTCACATACTGAAAAATTTGTAAAATTGTTTTCATAAGTTAATTAAATGTCTAACATCCTGAAAGTAGCTTTAGACAATTATTTAACATTTCAAAAACTTTGCAAAAATTGAAATTTGAGTTGAAAGGTGCCAAAATTAATTATCTAAACAATTTTGAATACAAAAAACAGTGGGAGGGATTTAATTAATTATTTACTGTATTTATTGAATTAATTAATCTCTCCATTATGATGTGCATATTTTGATTTAAATACACTTAAATGATATTTGTGACTAGCATGCTACTTTTTCAAGGAATAGCCACAACATCCTTTAGTTTTGCATGCAACTTGATCACATATGAAACTTATAAAATATCTAATTGTAATTAAATATAGAATTGTTATTGATCTTTACCCACAGGTAGATGATTATGATTATATATTTAATTAGGGTGGGATAGTTTGGTCTTATATTTTCTAAGTTGCCCACAGGTATTAGGAAATGTAAATTATATACTCTTGGCCCACCAATTTGAGATAAATGCATGCAATGCTAGGTTCTTTGCCCACAGGTAGAATTTAGTGATACGCATTTATATATATTGCATGTTTCCATTAGTGCATAACATGCATACAAAAGGCACAGAATTTGTGATTGTCTCAAATATTTATCTTGTGAGCTAATTTAAGTTTTTAAATTGCAGCACCTACTACTTTCCCTAATCTTTTTGCTGACACTACTAGCAAAATTGTGCTGAATGGTACTAATTACCCTGAGTGGAGAGAGGACATAACTTTGCAGATTGATATGCTGCACATGCATTTTGTAATGGAGAAACCTAGACCTTCCAAACCAATTGACAAGTCAACTAAAGATGAAATTGACTATCAGGAGTGCTGGGAGCACTACAATCGCATGTGCATGTCATATATTAAGACCAGGATCCAAAGAAGCATTAGGGGAGCAATTCCCAAATGTGAAACTGCTAAGGAGTTTCTAGAAGCTGTGGACAAACAGTTTAAGCCAACTAACAAACAGATGGGTGGTTCCATCATGTCAGAGCTGTGTGCCATGAAGCTGACAGGTACTAATGGAGTCAGACAACATATCATAAGGATGAGAGACTTGTCCTCTCAGCTGAGGGCCTTTGACATGGAACCAACAGAGCAGTTCCTAGTGCATCTGGTATTGAACTCTCTTCCTTCTCATTATGATGCCTTTAAGGTCTCTTATAACACATAGGGAAAAATGGACAATTGATGAACTGCTGTCCATGTGTGTTCAGGAGGAAACTAGGCTTCAAATGAGTGGTAGGGAGGCACTTAGGGCAGCTCATTTGGCTGAGAGTTCCAACAGGAATGGTGCCAGGGGCAACAAGGACAAGCAGAAAAAGAAGAAAAAGATTCCTGCTGTGCCATCCATTAAGAAAGCTGAAGCTATTTGCTTCTTCTGCAAGAAGAAAGGGCACATGAAGGATGAGTGCCTGAAGAGGAAGTCATGGTTGGAGCGTAAAGGTATGTATATTTCAAGTTTAGCTTTAGAAGCTCATCATATTAGCACTAGTAATGATACTTGGTGGATCGATACGGGTTCAATGATCCATATTTCTACTACCATACAGGGGTTTCTAAACACCAGGCCTCTACTTCCCAATGAAGCATGAGTCCTTTCAGGAAGTGGGAAAGGAGATCCGGTCGAAGCAATTGAAAAATTTTAGAATTGTTTTCCTAAATAAAACCGTACTGGATCTTTTGAATTTTTTTACATTCCTAGTTATATGAGAAACTTGATTTCTATGTCAAAACTCATTCCTTTGAATTATGGTATTCATTTGCAAAAGGACTTGATGTATTTCAGTAAGGACTATTTTCCAATTGCAAGGGTTATTATGATTGATGATTTATTTAAAATAATTCCTGAACTGCTTGAAGTTTTTTCTGTTTCGTATGGTATTAGACAAAGTATCATTGATGAGAATTCTATTAGCTTATGGCATAGGAGATTAGGACATATCTCAGTTGACATGATCAAAAGGTTAACTAAAGATGGAATACTTCCATCTTTAGACCATTTAGAATTTGATACCCGTGTGGACTGCTTAAGGGGAAAGCGGACCAATAAGTCACAAAAGGGAGCTAAAAGAAGTTCTGATTTACTTGAAATTATACACACCGATATTTGTTGTCCTGACTTATCCGTAAACAGTTAAAAATACTTTATCACTTTTATTGACGATTACTTGCGATATACTTATATCTACTTGCTTGATAATAAAAGCGAGGCACTAGATGCCTTTAAGGAATATAAAGCTAAAGTAGAAAAACAAGTTGGGAAGCCAATAAAGATCGTGACATCTAATAGAGGTGGTGAGTACTACGGTAGGTATACTAGTGAAGGACAAGCGCCAGGTCCTTTTGCTGATTTTCTTCAAGAGCATGGTATAGTTGCTTAATATACCATGCCTGGCTCACCAGATATGAATGGTATAGCAGAAAGAAGAAATAGGACCTTGCTAAACATGGTTAGTAGCATGATGAGTGGCTCCAAACTACCAACATCCTTGTGGAAGGAGGCACTTAAGATAGCTGTGTACTTATTAAATAGGGTTCCAACACAGGCAGTGCCAAAAACACCCTTTGAAATTTAGAAAGGATGAAAACCCAGCTTAAGACACCTTAGGGTATGGGGCTGTCCTGTGGAAGTAAGAGTGTACAATCCACAAGAAAAGGAACTAGATCCTAAAACCATTAGAGCTTACTTTGTAGGCTATCCATGTATGATTAATGGTTATAGGTTCTATTGTTCTTCACCTTCTGCACGTTTTATAGAATCTAGGATTGTTGTTTTTCTTGAGAATGATGTGATTAGTAGGAGTGATCAAACAAACAATGATCATATGGAAATAACCCCTGATTTACGTCGTGAAGGTTTTGTTCAGATTTATCCACCTCCCACACATGGAGAACCAAGACAAGTTGTGGTGGAGGATGTCCCGAATGAACAATTTGAACCAACCCAAGAGGTTGAATTAAGAAGATCAACTAGAGAAAGAAGGCCAGCATTGCCTAGTGACTATGTGGTGTACTCTGTTCAGACTGATTGCGATATTAGCATTGAAGATGATCCATTAACATTTACTCAAGCTGTTAAGAGTGAGAACTCTAAGTTGTGGCATGATGCTATGACTGAAGAAATGAATTCCATGGCAAACAATGATGTATGGGATCTTGTGGAGTTACCAAGTGGGTCTAAAGCCATTGGCTGTAAATGGGTTTACAAAACCAAAAGAGACTCACAAGGTAACATTGATCGATATAAGGCTAGGTTGGTTGCCAAGGGCTTCACACAAGTGGAAGGTGTCGACTACAGGGAAACCTTTTATCCTGTATCAACGAAAGACTCTTTCCGCATAATCATGGCATTAGTTGCACATTTTGATCTAGAGTTGCACCAAATGGATGTTAAGACTGCATTCCTCAATGGGGTCCTTGAGGAAGAAGTCTACATGAAGCAACCTGAGGAATTTGTTGCAAAGGATAAGGAACATCTGGTATGCAAGTTGAAGAAATCTATCTATGGCTTGAAGCAAGCCTCACGACAGTGGTACTTGAAGTTCCATGAAGTAATGACATCATTTGGATTCGATGAGAACATCATGGATGAATGCATATACCACAAGATTAGTGGGAGCAATATCATATTTCTGGTTTTATATGTCGATGACATACTACTTGCAACCAGAGATCTAGGACTATTACGTGAGGTGAAACAATTTTTGTGCAAGAACTTTGATATGAAGGATATGGGTGAGGCATCTTATGTCATTGGCATCAAGATCCATAGGGATAGAGCTTAAGGCATTTTAGGCTTGTCTCAACAAACCTATATCAACAAAGTTCTTGAACGATTCAAGATGCAAAACTGTTAGCTAACATAGCTCCTCTTGAGAAAGGGGACAAGTTTAGTCTAGGTCAATGTCCTCAAAATGAGCTTCAAAGAAAGCAAATAGAAAGGGTCCCATATGCATCAGTAGTAGGAAGCTTGATGTATGCACAGGTTTGCACAAGACCTGATATAGCTTTCGCTGTTGGCATGTTAGGAAGGTACCAAAGCGATCCAGGGGAAGCACATTGGACAGCATCAAAGAAAGTGTTCAGGTACCTACAAGGTACTAAACACCATATGCTCACATACAGAAGGACAGATGACCTGGAAGTGGTTGGTTACTCAGACTTTGATCTAGGAGGATGTTTAGACACAATCAAGTCTACTACTGGTTACATCTTCCTACTAGCAGATGGAGCTATATCATGGAAAAGTACAAAACAAACACTTACAGCTCCCTCTACTTGTGATGCTGAGTACATAGTGTGTTTTGAGGCAAGTTCACAAGCGATCTGGATAAGGAATTTCATTGCTGGTCTTAAGATTGTGGACTCAATCTCTAGGCCAATCAGGATGTACTGTGATAACACAGCCGCAGTAGCCATTACAAATAACAAAAGGAGTGGAAGTCGAAGCCGGTGGATCGAACTGAAATTCCTAAGTTTAAAAGAGAGAATTGCAGATGGTGAAATTTCAGTTGATCATATTAATACAAAGGACATGCTAGCTGATCCTTTGACTAAAGGAATGAAACCGAATGCATTTGTGTTACACGTTCCTCAAATGGGGGTTACGCCTTCATTTATGTAGAAGAGGTATGCAATGAAATTGACTTTATGGTTTATTATCTCTATCATTATCTGTATACATTCTGTTGATGAGACTAATAAACACTAAGTTTGGAACAGAATAAACATTGGCGTTTATTCATAAGGTTATACCTATTAAGTAAGGGTATTGCATGTAATACATGGAAGATAATACTCGGCCTAAGAGGACTTATCGCCATGATTCTTGCAGCATAGCCTTGGTTTAATCTGGAAAGGGTGACTGACATTTAGATACAGGCCAAATGGGAGAATGTAAGATATTTTAATTATTATAATATAATTATTAGTTATTAATTAGGTTAATTAAAATATCTTGAGTGTGGCCCATTAGTCAGATCTAGGCCCAACTACAGGATTAGGGTAAAGTGGACTGGCTATTTATTTTATTTCTGATGGTGAAATAAATAATTAAGGTTTACAGCCGTTTGAACTGAGCGTACAAGTGAAAACCCTAGCTGCTTTTTGAGGTTCCCTGACTGGCGACGACTCTCACACCAGTTGCCATAAATATGCCCTGCGGTCAGTCAGAAGAGTTACCTGTCAATCTTTTCTTCTGACTCTTTCTGTTTTTGCAGTCTCAATTCCTAGTGTTTGTGAACTCCTTCTGGTATGAGAAAAGCTATAGCGAGAGGTATTATTAAGTCTTCCGCTGTAACTCGTAGAATAATTGTGCTATGATTATCATGATGTAATTGGCAATAGGCATGATATATTCTAATATTTATGCCTTGGCGAGTCTGGTTTCCTGGAGCTTAATATATTTGAACCTAATGCTTTAAATGACTCGAAGGATTATTTTGCACATAATAATGAGAAACAAAGTATGAAGGAGGAAGAGGAGTTTGATGAGGTGGCTGAGCAGGAAGAAGATACGGTAGAGATGTAGCGCCGTACGGGTAACTTGCCAAAGCTTCAAGTTAGTACAGAAGAGTATGCTGCATGGTGCAAGCCATATATGAACTAACCCATTGATAAGCTTCTTGGGAAATATTTTAATGTTGGTTTTATGAGGCAAAGGATGGCGTATATGTGGGCTTTAAAGGAACCGATGAGAGTAACCCCACTTAATAATGGGTATTTTCTTGTGTCTTTCTCTTCAAAAGATGATCGAGACTATGCTTTGCAAGAGGGACCATGGATGATAGTAGTCGATACTTGCTGGTTCAGTGCTGGCGGCCGAATTTCAACCCCTGGAAAGCTGATAACCAGAAGCAAATAGCGGTTTAGGTTAGAATTCCTGACTTCCCACATGACCTGTATAATGTTGAATCCATTAGGAACTTGGGGAATATGATTGGGAGGACCCTTAAGATAGATGTACTATAGTGTTTTATGAGAAAGGTGGCTTTGCTTAAATATGTGTTGAAATTGACTTACAGAGGCCTTTACAACTAGGATTTATTCACTTTAGAGAGGAATGACGGTTCAATTATGAAGGTCTTCATTTAGTGTGCCTCCACTATGTGAAGTATAGGCACCGTATAGATCATTGTATGACAAATAATCCAAGTCAAGAACCAAGTAGTAGTTCATGAGAGACTTAAATGATATTCACGGCAGTGCTAGAGAAGAGAGGAAGTAGGAGGCTATAATGGGTGACATAAAAGGAAAATATAATCACATTGATTATGGTCTACAGATGTTGGTGAAGCATGATTTTGAAAAGAAAGTTATAAAGGTAGATTTGAAGGGTTTACAGTCAAATATGGTGACGAAGAAGGTGGGAAAGGAGCAGTATGGTCTAAATAAGATCCAAGAATCACAAGATTTGATGGTTAAGGAGTGGGTTTTAGAAAGTAGGAAATCATGTGGGTTGGCAAAGGATACACGAAGATTTGGAGAGGAGGTGAAAAATAATTTAAAAAATCAAGAATGGCTTCAAGTGGGATCTAAGAGGAAGGGTGGGGCTAAAGTGCAACCACGTGGCAAGGATAATAGATTAAGTCTCAAGACTAGTGCACGTGGGAATGGAAAAAATAATAAGGTGGAAGCCACACCTTTAGTATCTGTAATATCCCAAATTTTGGGATTAGAGGCTTGAGAATAAGCCTAAATTCAGTAGACTGTTAAGCCTAGGTTAAGCAAGTGTCTCAAGAGGGCATAATGATAATCCCAAATATTCCATATATCTTTATGGGATTTAAGGGAATCAAATGATAAAACAAGACAATCGGTAGTCACACACAACATGAGTATGTTTAGAACATAAATTGTAAACATTTGAATTTACTGCAATGAGTTTCCCTGTGTAGCAGTCTTGTTGTTTGACATGTTTAAATAGGAAAATGATGCCCAATGCCTATGATAGTTTTTAGTATTAAAGTAGACTTATTAAGCTTTAATTTAATAGGTCATATAGGCCATTTGGAGTTGTACACAGAGAGTTATGTACTTTTGAAGTTAGCCCAGTGAAACAGGCGATTTTCAGTGGCAACGTCCAAAAACAATAATTCTGAGAATTGTAAGCTTTCAATTGGCTAAAGGCTATATTTTTCCTTGAAAATAGACTTAATAAGAGTCATATAGCCTTTAAAATCACACCAATTGAATCTCTATAAATAAAGAAATGAATTTTCAAAATTTGACGAAAATTCTACCCAATTTTCCAGCTAGTGTGAAAATGGAAATAAATGTAAGGGCAAAATGATCATTTAACCAATAAAGCTAGCATCCATTTATTTTTTCCTTTAATTGGGATAAATGTTGGCTGAAGTAGGGAGCAAGAAAGTTTAGCCCAAGTAAACCAACCATAGTTGAGTAATTAATCACTTGCTTTTTAAGGAGCCACAAGATTGTGACACTTGGTACAATATAGGGTGAATATTTGAGTTGGATAAAGAATAAAAACTCCCTCCCTCCTAATAATTTCATCCAGCATACATGGGAAATAGAAAAAGAAATTAGAAAATCATGAGAAAATAGAAAGAGGAGAGAAGGAAGGTGAATAGTGAAAATTCCTGAATTCTGGAGCTGATTTCACCTTCGATTAGGCATTTCCAGCTTCCAGAGTCTTCTTTAACGTTACTCGACTAGATGTGAGCTTTCTTTCTATGGTTTTAGATTCTTGATCAGAGGTTTTTAGAGCCATTTACCTAGGGGAAGTGCTGCCAAAATCAAGAACCGGTTGTAGAATCGAGTAGAGGTACGTACAAGTTTTGATTTGAACCGATTGATTTGCATTTTTGTTGAGCTTTGAGCAATTCTTGGGCTGCCCTATGATTTCATCCAAGCTATGCTTTTAGGGCTATATGTTGTTTTAATCATGAAAATGATTATCTATGAGGATTAGTGATGATATTAGACATGTTTGATAGTAGAATTGCAAAACTTTTGATTGCTGGATTGAAGTTTCTGGAAGGCAGTCTGTTGGTGGTGAAATTTTGATTGGTCAAATATGGTCCAAATGTTATGAATCTTTCTAGGATTAAAGTAGACATCCTGGCTTTAATTTGATAGGTATTATAAGCAATTTGGACTAGTGGATTGAAAGTTATATGTTTTTGAAGTTGTGCCCTGTTTCTGGACTTGATTCTGGAACATTGTGGGAATTTATGATATTCTATAATTTTGTGGTTGTAGATGGTAGTGATTCATATTTTTCCAGTATAGAGGACTTAAAGATCTTTCTATAGAATTTTGAACCACTTCATTTTGATTTTTGTGGATTTAGTTATGATTTTTGGAAAATCAGCCAAGAAACAAGAAAGTTTCTGGTCGAGGCCAGAGGAGTTTTGGCAACAACCAAAATGTTTTGGACCTTTTCTTGGCCGTAGCTAGAGGATTCTTGGCCGCAGCCAAAATGCTTCTAACCACCTTTGGCCGCAGCTAAAGAATTCTTTGTCGTGGCCAATATCTTTAATTCCAATATTTCATATTTTTCTAAAAAACGTCAACTTGTTTAGCCCTTCCTAACTTCTTGGACATTGTTATACACTTCCAATGACTTACTATCATGGCTCTAATTATGTGATTGGGTGTCTAGGGCCATGATAACTCAGAGAAGAGGAAATGGAAGAATTTTCAAGAAGCTACATTAGTTGGAAGAAAGGGGAACCAAAGAAGGACTTAAAGCCCTAAGGTAGGGAACTTTCCTAACTTGCATAACTTGATATGTTAATTGCTTTGATGAATTTATGACGCATATGTGAATGAGTGAAGCTTTGTTTGTGCTTATGCTATATCCATGAATGTATTGTAAAGCATTGAGCATGCATATGTCATTATGTTGGCATGGGTTTATGTAAACAAGCATGTCATGCACAAAGCATTTCTTGTATTCATTTGTTAGCATTGTTCGCTACTGAGATTCTCTTGAATCTTACTCGCCCTACCCAACCATATAGGTATGTGAACACGAAAGAAGAGCGCATGAAGATATGCAAGAAAGAAGTGTGATGGCGGATTGACGAATTACATAGGTTATTTTATTTTGTATAAATTATTTCATGTTTTCATTGTGGTATAAACATGCCATGAATGATGAATGTTTGTTATCAGGGCTAAATAAATGAGTTAAGAATGAGCAGAGAAATGAGTAATGAATCACTCTGATTGAATTGAATAAAGATGAGAATTGATGAGTAGCAATGAATTTGCTAACTGCTATAAGACGCTTCTACAAGATTTTGAAATATTCAGAAAAATCCACTTAACTACAAGTTTGAATCCTATCTTGAGGTTGGGAATCGAAAGAGTTTTTATAAATGAATAGCGATAAGTGGTTTGAATGCATTGCGTAAAACTCATCTGATGACCATAAAGGTAAGGGTGTTACAGTATCCAATTCCTTTTCTATGTTAATGCAAGGACCTCCTGGATTTGAAAAACATATGAATAAAGGGGAAAGTAGTGGGCCACATGTTATGGAGCCCATTTGGGGAATATGGATGAAAGGGTGCAAAGTGGACCATTATATAGTGAAACCATTGAGGCTAATACAGAGGTGCAATTACAACAATTAAATCATATGGCTGATAATGATGCTCAAGTAGTGGGCCATTTTTAGGGTGAGGCGTGCCTTTGGTGTTTTAACCAGGATGTTGATATGGAAATTATAGATGAAACTATGATATCTGAGGATGGTCAAGGGGATGATCTCCCCATGCAATATGAGAGGAGCTGGGGCTCGTTCCTTTCCACTCCTTATCAGAGGTATTGTTCAGTTATTTGGTGTTGCTTTTATTACACTTTTTGAAACTAGATGTAGTGGTATTAAAGCTCAAAGATTTGCAGCGTCGAAGGGTTTTACTGATATTAAAATTGTTGATGCAGATGGGTTTAAAGGAGGCATTTGGTGTCTCTGGTTAGATAAGTGTAGACATGTGGATGTTTTGGAATTGACAAACCAGTACATACATGTTTGTATTACTAATAATGTAATGCAGGTTTGGGAGATGACCTTCATTTATGGCAGTCCAAATTTGTCTCATCGTTGTGCATTATGGCATGATTTAACGTAGTTAAGTCTATTGGTTTAGGCTCCATGGTGTTTAGGTGGAGAGTTTAATACGACATTTGCCACTAACGACGTCGCTCATAGGATTTTACTAGGGGTCCAGATAGGGAGTTTTGTAGCTTTATGGAGGACGTTGCTTTAAATGACTTGGGTTTTATGGGACCCTAATTTATGTGGAAAGAGGTGTTCTGAAATGTAGTTGTGAAGCATCTTAGCTAGTATAAAAGCGATCATCGACCTATTCTCTTATAGTTAGAAGGATTTAGTCCTAAACACCGAGTAGATCGGCCTTTCTGATTCCTAGCAAGATGGGTTTTGGATGGGCAGTTCTCACCTTTTGTTTCAAAAAGCTGGAAGAAAAACTTAACATGGATATAAATTGTTTGCCAATTTACTGCAGCTTGTGACAAGTGGAATGGGCAGGTATTTAGTTATACTAATGTAAGAAAGAAAAAGCTTCTAAGTAGGCTTATTGGGATTACAAATATCAAGGCTCGGTTTGGCTTAACTTTGGAACTTGAAGAGCTTTAGAGATTTCTTTTGAAGCAGTTGGAGGAGGTTCTCTTACAAGAGTTATTGATTTGGGCTCAAAAAGCAAGAAGCGAGTGGAAGGTAAATGGAGATAGGAATACCCAATACTTTCACTCACGTGCTAATGGAAGGCAGAAGAGAAACTTCATTAGCACTTTGAGAGGTAATGATGACGTCTGGGTGTATGATTGTGAACAAATAAAAAACATGACTGTATCTTATTTCTCATCATTATTCATAGAAGAACAAATCAGGCGGCCACCTTTTATTTGTACTATTACGTACTCATGCATTAAAACTGAAGTGCTAAGTAGCCTAGGTCGGGATATTACTGTAACAAAAATAAAGCATGCCTTATTTAGTATGAGAGCATTAAAGGCGCTAGGGTCTGATGGTTTAAATGCTCTGTTTTACTAGACCAATAACAGGTGGTGGAGAATTCTATATGTGAATTTAGTAAATCAGTATGGAGATCTCCAACTCAAATCCAGTCTATCAATGATATATTAGATGTGCTTATTCCAAAGAAGGAGCACCCGGAAGTTATGAAAGATTTGCAACCAATTAGTTTATGTAATGTGGTATTCAAGATTATTACTAAAGTAATTTCAAATAGAATTAAAGTGGTTTTACCATAGATTATTAGTCCTCATCAATGTAGTTTTGTTCTGAGAAGAAACAACTTTTATAATATTATAGTCGCCCGGGAAGTTATTCACTCGATGCGAAACTTGCAGGGGAAATAGGGTTCTATGGCCATCAAAATTGATTTGGAAAAAGTTTACAATTGAGTAAATTGGCTTTTTCTCTGGGATTGCCTAAGGAATCTCAATTTGCCCAGTTCTTTAATTGATGTCATATTTACTTGTGTATTTACTCCAAGTATGCAGCTTTTATTGAATGGTGAAAGAGTAGGTTTATTTACCCCGACTAGAGGTGTTCGACAGGGAGATCCCCTTTGGCCATATCTCTTTGTTATATGCATGGAACGACTGGCCCACTTAATTTAGGAGAGTATTGAGAAAGGAGCTTGGAGACCTATTAATTTATGTAAGAATGGCCCTCCTATCTCTTACTTGTTTTTTTGTAGAAGATATTGTTTTATTTGTCGAAGCAGTTATGTATCAAGCATCAGAAGTTAAGAATTGTCTTGAAAATTTTTGTATGGCATCAGGATTGAAAGTAAATACGTCCAAAACACACGTCTTCTTCTCTAGGAATATGAATCATACTTGAAGGACTGAGATTAGTAATATGTTGAGTTTCCAAATGACTCCTGACCGTAAGAAATATCTTGGAGTACATCTTTGTCATGAACGCGTCACCAAGCATAGTTATCAAGCTATTATAGATAAGATGTGTAAAAGGCTATCTAGTTGGAAGGCATCTTCCTTGTTCTTAGCAGGGAGAACCACACTAGTATCTTCTATCACTTTTGCCATTCCAGGGTATACTATGCACATTATTTTTGTGCCTAAAGGAACGTGTGAATATATTGAAAAGTATAATAGGAGTTTTGTATGGGTTACAACTCTTGATAAAAGAAAGACACATTTTATGCCCTGGTATATTATCTGTAAACCTAAGACGAAAGGGGGGCTTGGTTTAAAGCATTTTTATTGCCAGAACTAAGCTTACATCACAAAGTGGAACCTTATTACATGACATGATGATTTATGGGTGAAGGTGTTGCATAGTAAGTATAGGTGTGGTGATGACTTAATGCCAAAAATTGATCCATCTAGACTTGGATCTAATGCTTGGTTGGGCATTAAGAAGATATGGGAAGTTGTTGCCGAAGGAATAGCTATATATCTTAATTCTGGTTGTGTGATGGAATTATGACTGTCATGGAGAGTTTAGTGTCAAGTATACGTGCCAAGCTTTGTTTAAGATTCCTACCGAGATGAACAATGCCTCGTTGCAATGAGTTTAGTATAAGGTTTGCGTACTAAGCTTTGTCATGGCAACGAATTTGGAAGTTACATACAATGCCCTATTGCAAATATTTTATGTGGCTTGCTCTCCACAATAACTCCTCACGAATAAAGAGAGTGTCCATAAAGAAATGGGGGTTGATGGCAGCTTCGCTTGGTATGGTGCTGAATCTGAAAGCTTAATTCATATTTTACGAGATTGCACAAAAACCATGTTGTTTTGGATGGAGGTAGTGGACCCAATTATTATCCATATTTTCTTCCAATTAAATCTTAGAACATGTCTTAGAAAGAATATTCATATTCTTTATGATCGGGGGAAGGAGGGTTGGTGTGAGTTCTTTTTTATAGGCTGCTGGCTTATCTGGTACTGATGTAATGCTAGAATCTTCGAGAACACCATAACAAGCAATGAGACTAATAAATATAGAGCTGAATCAATTCTTAGCTCCTTGTCGAAAGCTAGGAATTTGCTTAGGGGAGTTAATTTGAACGGGCATCCTTTTCAACCTAACTCTGCTACATGTCTCGATCGAATTATGGATGGGTAAAGTTGAATGTGGATGGGCTTGCTCATAAAACTATATGGTGTCATGTGGTGGTGTTCTTTGTGATGATAAAGGTACTCTCAAAGAAGGTTTCATGTTCAAAGCAAATGACCTTGCCGATTGTTTACTAGCTGAGCTATGGGCTATCCTGTATGGTCTCAAGATGTGTTGGGATTCCAGAGAGTGACGAGTGGTGTTGAAACAATTACTGAGGAAGTGGCTTCATTGATCCACGGCTCTATTCTGATGAGCCACCCTGATGTTATTGTAATAAATGAGATCAAGAGCATAATGCTTGGAGAATGGGAGGTGGATGTCCATCGGATCCCTATAAGTGCTAATATGGCTGTTGATTATGTTGCTAAGCAAGCATTGAGTGCATGGCCAGGTCTTTATGTCGTGTCACTTTCAAATGTTTGTTTAAGTTCCTGATAAGGACATACGGTGCAAGTTGGATCTAGTAGTGGTATAGGTGAGGGCTTTCCCTCTTCTTCTTGTGTAAAAAAAGTGATCACTTTTGCCCACGTTTGTAATATCCCGGATTTTGGGCCTAGAGACTTGAGGATAAGCCTATATCGGGCAAAAAATTAGGTCATGTGTAGTAAGAGTCCCAAGAATGTTCGAGAGATAGAATGATTTTCAAGGACTATATCTGGGTAGAGAATGAATCTACAGAGTGATGTTGGCACACTTAGGCGTCATTTTGGGATGACACACTAAGGGTATTTGTGGGCCATGTAGGGCCCTAGACTATGTGATTTGGCTCCTCAGGGTAGAGGACAAGGTTTCGGATTAAATGAGGGCCTAGTGGCTATGATTAGATGGATAAAATATGTCGGTAGCGGCATGTACATGCCATTTTTAAGGCAGGTACATATACCCTGCGTTTTTGAAAAGGAAGAAGAGATATAGGTTATGTAGGTCCTATATGTGGACGCACCAACATTCGCTTGGTAATTCCCTGAGTCATAGGCCATATGATGCTATTTGAAGGATTACACAGACACTTGGTGTAATATCCCAAAAAGTGATTAAGGGCTAATGACTTCAAAAGTGGATGTAATTATTGTTGAATAAACACTTTTGAAGAATGTGTGATGGGAATTTGGATATTTTAATGATTCCAATGGATTCCTTGTGAAGATTTATGTGAGAATGATGTTTGGTATGAAAATGGAACCAATGGAAGCAAAGATGCAAAATCTAAAATTCTGTCCAGTGAAATTCTATTCTGGGCAGTCCGTTTGTGTGAAGGTTTTCAATGACCAAATGGTATCTAAAAATTATGAAATTTTCCAGTCTTATAGTTCACATCTCAAGCTTCAAAATGGACATATAATTTGTTCCATTTCGTTTTTTGAACCAGGAGATATAACTGTCCAAAGTTTGGGATGGAAACTGAACTCTGTTTTGGGGCAGTGATGAGTTTTATGTAATTCTGGAATTGTGTGGTGATTTTTAGTAATGGTCCATATTTTTCCTATAAAGAGGACTTAAATACCTTTCATTTGGCTTTGGAATCACCTCATTTCAATTTTTCTAGAATTAGTTATGATTTTTCAAAGTTTGGGCAGAAAATCTGCCAGAAAATCCGAAAATGGGAATTATGACATCATCTCATTAAAAGATGATGTCAGCATGGAATTACATATGTTATCATCTTCCTCAGCTCATTTCTGTCGCACACAGCAGCTGAAGCAAGAAAAAAAAACGTGGAGAGAGCTTGGAGAAAAGAGAGAAAAAGAGGAAGAAATCTCGCAAGGTAAGCCGATTTCTCCGACGATCTAGCTCCTAACGCGTATAACTCCGACTCTAAGCCACTTCTCTTTATTCTTTAAGGTTGTGAAGCTCAAAACTTGGTGTTTTAAAGAGGCTAGGGTTCAGCCAAATTTGGGAAAAGCTAGTGGGAGCTTGAGGTAACTTCCAAACTTTCGTATATTGCTTATTCTGGCTGCTGTGGGCAATTTAATCGGTGAAATTTCGCCGGATTGCCATTGGTTTTAAAGTTTGGAAATGATGTGGCCTAGGGGTTATGCTGCCCAAATTGGGTCTTAATGTTAGTTGTAACCTAATGTAATGGTTAATAAAGTGGTTAGGAGTAGAAAGGAACGCGTTTACGGAGCCGAAATCGTAAAACCCCGATTTTCCCTGGAGAACTCATAAATTTTGGCCAGCCCTAGAAATGGGTCTTAGAGTTGGATTTTCAATGATTTGATGGTTCCATTGAGTTCAGGGGCGAAAATTAGGTGGGGTTACAGTTGGGCACTTTTTCAAAAAAGGCCGAGAAAGCATAATTACGGAAACATCCCTAAAACCCTAAAAGTAGGGCTGCCAAGGGCAATTTCGTAATTTGACATTGAATTTGATAATTCTGAGTCCGGAAATGGATTCCTTGGGCGGAAATATGTTAGGATAGCCCATATTAGAATTTCGAGAAAAGTGCAACCGGTCCGGGTATGGCGGGCCCAAGCCGGGTCCCCGGGGGTATTTTTGTAAATTTTCATTATAGACTCATATAACCCTAAGTAACACTATGGAAGTGTCTAAATAGTGCATTTGGAATTGTAGGATTCGATATTTGCCGCCCTCGTGAGCCAACTACGCCAGCGAACGTCAGAAAGGAACGAGGTAGTGACTTTTCTTTTGTACCATATATGATGCATTGTATGTGTGTTATATCGTTGATTTGTAATGAATTCGTATGCTGCGACATCTGTGGATTTGTGTTAGCACTGTCATTCCAATAGTCCCTGAGTAGCTAACAACGGTTCGGGTTAGGACGGTGTGCCTTCCCGGCGGAGAAAGGGGATGAGGATGAGGTGTGATATATGTGATTATGTGAGCCGAAAGGCTATTTGTGGAGGCCGACGGGCCATTTGTGAAAGCCGAATAGCTGTATGGGCTATAAGGCTATATGTATGCACTGCCACGCCAATAGTCCCTGAGTAGCTAACAACGGTTCGGGTTAGGCGGTGTGCCTTCCCGGCGGAGAAAGGGGATGAGGGTGGAGTGTGATTTGTGGTGCTGCTGCTGTATGATGATTTGCTTACATGCTGTGTGCTTATGTGTGGTATAAATGTTTTGTTACTACTGGGATTCTCTTGAATCTCATTCTTTCCTTTAACTAACCTTTCAGACAGGGCGAGTGGCTCTAAGGAGAAGCGTACGACCCGGAGCGGTTAGAATCCTGTAGGGACATTTATTTTGGTTATGTTGGTTAAACGTGTTGGACAGGGTGTCTGTATATTATGTTGGTTGTAAAGAATAGTTGAACGTAGTTGTGTAGTCCCCTATATGGAGGTTGTAAACCCTTTTTGTGTATGAATGGAACCTGGGGGTTGCCGGGATTGCTATTAGATATTCTGATATGAATGAATGTGAATTAACTGCACAGGTGATTATATTCGATAATTGAACTTGAGACCGGAATAGGAAAGAAGTTTTGAAAATTTTATAAAGTCCCTACTTCACAGGGAGTTCTAAATGAGTTTTGAACTATTCGACGGTCTCTAAACCAATTTAATTACGTAATATCGAATTATAATTACGCTATTTAAGGCAGGGGGTTACACTTGGCAAGGTTTTGAGGCAACTGGGATACATGGCGCAAAACTGAATCACTCTGTATAAAGAGCATTAATGATAAGGTAGCTTTTTGAAAAGTAGTTTTTGTGTTAGCCTAATGAGAAGTTGCCACCTAACACTTTCATAAAGTGGCTATTGTGTTGGCACTCTCACAAGATGCCACCTAGCGCAATGGTTAGGGAATTCATTGGTCCCTAACTCTGGGATAGGGAGAACAGGAGCGTGGGGCATACTGGGATATTTTTGTACACTTAGACACATGTCATGAAGTGAATACAAAACTCCCCAGGCCCATAAATTTTGTGCAGCCCATAAGAAAATAGAGAAAAATAAAGAAATTCATGAGAAATTGAAAGAGGAAAGAAAAAGGATGAATAGTGAAAGTTCTTGAGCTTTGGAGCCAATTTCACCTCTGATTTGGCGTTTCCAGCTTCTGTAGTCTTCTCTAATGTTGTTCCTCTTAGTAAGAGAAATATTTCTATCATTTTGGATTTCTGATCAAAGGTATTTGGTGCCATCTACTCGGGAGAGGTGCTATCGGAATCAAGAACCGGTTATGGAATCGAGTAGAGGTACGTATAAGCTTCGATTTGAGCATAATATTCTGAGTTTTGATAGGTTAAATATGGAGTTAGGGGGTATCCTATTTCAGCCAGACCCTAATTTAAGGGGAATGAGTGTGATTTTGTTAGTTCTAATGCTTCTAATGAGTTTAAAGTGGAAAATTGTGTGGGATAGCGGTGATAAATTGATCCCGAAAGCACTAGGATCAAAAGTAGAATTTTGGCCCAAGAACACCTAAGTTTCAACTAGACCTGGAATCTTTGGGAAAGAATCCTTGGGCAAAATTGTGTAGGGTTAAGGTGTGGTTTTGATTTTAGAAGGGTTGGATTGAAAATCCAAAAATTGAAGTTAAAGGAATAGTGCTGCCAGATTTCATTTTCTGGAGCCAGGTTATTTGCGACGTGATTTTTGATCACCAAATGTTGTCTAATGATTCTAATATTGTCCAAAATAATAGTAGACACATTAAGCTT
Source organism: Inga leiocalycina (assembly GCA_963242795.1). Classification (NCBI taxonomy): domain Eukaryota; kingdom Viridiplantae; phylum Streptophyta; class Magnoliopsida; order Fabales; family Fabaceae; genus Inga; species Inga leiocalycina. Next base: position 20,010,791 of record OY725329.1, on the reverse strand, counting down.
TAATTTGATACATAACATGTGCCATTTGGGTTAGTAGTTTGGGAGATATGAATTTCTAAAGTTTAGGCACTGAATCTGGAACAAATCTTGGCATAGTTGTGTTAATTGAGGATTCTGGAATTCTGGGCATATAATGGTAGTAGGTGATATTTTTCTCTTAAATTAGACTTAAAGAGCTTTACCTAGGACTTTGAACCACCTCATTTGAGGATCTAAAGAATAAGTTGTGATTTTTCAAAATAAGGTGATAGATCTAGCAGTTCAGGGTGACCTACGAATTTGTGGCATTAGAAGTAATTTGAGATAAGTGTGGGTCCAAAGATTAGAGAAAAGTCCTAGAGGCTAAAGTAGCCCAATTGGATAATCATTTGTCATGGCTCTAATAATGTGGTTATTTATCTAGGGCTATGAGGTGACAAAGAAGGAGCAACTTCAATGGTTGGAGAAAAGGTATAAGAGGACTAAAAAACAAGAGGTAGTGAACTTACCCTACTTGTGCGTATTGATATGTATGCTTGTGTGATGAAGTGCATGATTGCTTTGCTTGTCTATGTGTAACATAGTTGAATGATTAAAGCTCTATTTCTGTTTATGCTATGGCCAAGAGTATGTTGCATGAAGTATTGAGCATGCAGATACGTCATTATGTTAACATGAGCCTACGTAAGGCAAGCATATCATACACTAGCATTTATCTTACATACATTATTGTATTATTTGCTACTGAGATTTCCTCAAATCTCACCCTCCCCCGACTAACCATACAGGTATGTGAAGTACAGAAGATGATAGCATGAAGTTACGTAAGAGGGAATTGTGATAGAGATTAGAAGATTGGTTTTATTTGTAAATGATGTAATCATTTAAAGATTTTGGGCTAGGTAATAAATTACCTTTTTATGAGTAGAGAAGCGTTGTAATAATGCTCTGATAATAAACAATGGAAAGAAGTTAATAAACCCGTGAATAAAGTTAAGTAGTCCGGTAATTAATGATTAATAACCCATGAAACAAAGATTAAGTGTGGGTTTGGGGTCTGAGTAATGTTTCCCCTAAGCCAATAATGCTTCCACAACAAATCATAAAGGGGTCTAGGGACGTGTGTTACAACGTTAACCAAAACAAGCCCTAGTTGTTAGAAGTTCAATAATACATAAAAAGACTATTTAAAATCATAAAAAATAGCTAAATTTCTTATATACTATTTTAAATTTCTGTAAAAAAAATAAAAATAAAAATTTGTCAACCATTCACCGTTGTATTATTTGTTTGCTACTGTTGTGTTACTAGAAATAGCGTCAAGGGTAACACAATACCAATATCAATACCAATACCAGACACATACAATTCCCATCTTACAAACCTTATCTTCTTGTCTTCAACCAAGGAAAATGATCAACCAGGACACTTAGAAAAATAGATGTTTAAGATAAGATTAGATGGCAAAGCAAAATCCCTCTCTTGACTTTTTGGGGTGTGTTTGGTTTGAGGGGAGAGGAGGAAGGGGATGGTGTGTTACCTTGTTTGGTTTGTTAGAGTGAAAGGGAGGGGAGAGAATCCTTGGTTTTGTTTAAAGGGAGGGAAGGGAATTAAATATAAAATTTTGGCTTCTCTCCCACCCTCTCCCATCCCTTCAAACTAGACACACCCTTGAGGATAGGCAAAGCGAGTGACCTTAAGGGGTTAAAAACACAAAAAAGTTATTTTAGAATATTGCATACTACTTAAAAAATATTTTAAGATACTAGATATTTCTAAAAAAATATTTCAAAATAACATACACCATCTTTTAAAAACAATAAAAATTCAGCCCCATCATTTTATATCCAAAACTACACCAAAACGGTGTAGTTTTGAGAAAAGGATTGGCAGCGGACGTTTGAGCAGCAGAGGGAAGCTAGATCCCTTAGTTTTCCTGCCTTCTAGTGTGTGTGCATGCTTCATTATCTTGCTTTTTCTCGGCTATTTTTTTAAAAAATTAATATCGGTTTAAAAAATAGAAGGAAAATATAGGTAATTTTAGTGAAAATCTGAAAATGCCTGTGTAATTTATTTCCAAGTTGTGAAAAGAAGATATTGCAAGGATTTTACAAGTAAACCGAAAATTCATATAATTTCGTTATTTTTTTAAGGAAACGAATGACTTTCCAAATAAAAAAAAAACTATTTCAGTAATGCTTAAAAGGACATCTCTAATTCTTACATTTTTCATTTTTAAGTCTTTGTCTTGGAACGAGTAATAAATATTGTATTTTTCAAATTATAAAACGTAAAAAACAAAACCCGCCAATTAATGAAAGATACCCCAAGAATTGACATTAGTACCGAATGCTTAGTACGGCGGCGAAATCACTTTCACCAGCGAGTTGTTAGTTAACCTTATTTGGGCTCAACATACTAAAAGATGAAGCCCACTGTACTAGACCCAAAGTTGCCCCCAATAAGGCAATAATAGAAGCCCATCATTGTATCAGGTGACCTGATCATTTAGCTTGATTTTGCGTAGCTTCCCTAAAATTTGTCATTTGTCACCCGTATTTTTCAAGATTACCTAGCATGCAAAACGATATATTTTTTTTCGTGTGTGTGTGTGTGGGGGGGGGGGGGGGTTTGACCACTGTGTTAGGAATAGCCTGCTGGTTATTATGGTTTTGGATGAATAAATCCCTCTTTGAAAACAATTTTGACAATAGACATATGAATCCTATGACAATCAAGCTGAAAAATTTCTTTTAAATCCTGCTGGTTTAGGTACCTAAAAAGGGTGTTTTTGGTTAAATATGCTTGTATTAGGTACTTTTGGCAATTGAGAAAGGTTCCAAAATCATTTCCTTTGATTGTTACAAAATATTTTTAATATGTTCACTTTGTCAGAATGGCATCAATCACCGAGTATTGGTTATTCTAGATGAGATGGAAGATCATACAAACTCTAATAATATTTAGCTCGGTGCATTGGAGTTTGCTATGGGGCTCCTTGAGTTTGTTAACCAATACGTCACCTACCATCCCATATGATCTTGATTCCTATTAATTGGCTGTTGTTGAAAAGTCAATATCTTAGCAGCTACACCGACACTCTGCAACACTCCAAGTACCTTTATATTGGTTATAATCTCATAACGATTATGATTTATGAGCCCCCAACCACCATGACCCCAAATGATAACCACGTGAAATGGAGAATCATCTCCCAAAAAACTCACTCTTGACCTGAGGAATTACCCTACTTATGTATTATATTGAGACAACTCATACTACTCGATGTAAAACTTTAAGTCCCATGTTATGTTCAACTACTAAAGCTATTATAAAATGTACTATCTCAAGTCCTTAATATAAAATCTTCTTTGCAGTATAATTTATATGCTGAAAGATGTGAGATTAAACATGCTAGAGCAATAGGTGGAACTCTTGCAATATTTAAAGATGACTATGCTAATTGGAATTCTACATTTAAATCTGCATCAGATGAAATGCACGGTAGGTTTACTAGATAAATAGAGAACTAATTTTCACAGGAAAGTGTAAAGGTATCGTTTTGGGCATTTTAGATCAAAACCCCCAAATTGAAAAAATGAGACATGCTTGAAGTATGAGAAAATGATCGGTTCCAAAAGAAAAGAAAAGGGAGTAACTAATCAAGATGATCATATTGAGGAGGCAATAACTAAAACATAATTGTTTGTAAGACCCCCGAAGAGGTTCAAGTACCTAAAAGCAAGAAAGAGTTAGCTATGTCATAAAAAAATGAACAAAAAAGATGAAGTTGTTGAAAACAGTTTTGATGATAATATCATGTGATCAAATGAGTATTTTGCATACAAATATGTTATGAGATACAAACATAAAGATAGTTGGCCAACAGAAAAGAAAAGGCACAACATACAATATTATAACAAGAATTTTATGAATTTCTAGCTTGAGCACCCAAAGTGCAATATTAGTATTGTATAAATGGGCATTTTTATGCGAAAAAGTGGGAAATATAGTCACAATACTTTTTGCAAAAGTTCAATATTGATAGATATTATCTTGTAGTGGATTAAATTTTCATATGTCTTGTAAATTTAGAAGTCTGGCACTATATGAAACTTTGATATGCATCTAGAGAGTATGATTATAATTTATGACTTACTATATTGTGAATTATATGTGAATCCTAGATGGATTTAAAATGCTAAGAGCATAAATATCCGAAAAATTGCTATACTTATAAAATCCCTGAAGGATCAAATATGTACATAGATTTATATCTAAACAAATCAAACTACCTGAAGGATCCAAGTTGCCGGAAGAAAACAATTCAATCAAGATCTTTATATGGTTTGAAGCAACTACAGTGTATGTGATATTACTGACTCAGTAAATGTTTTTTGAAGGAAGGATATAAAATATCTATTCTGCCCGTACATTTTTATGAAAGATATAAAAGTGAGTTTACAATAATTATAGTTTATATTAAAGAATTTTAATATTTTTGGAACCTTGCAAAAGCTACAAATTGTTAAACTCCTAAAGAGCTTGCAAAATTTGCGAATTGCTTAAAAAAAGCATTTGAAATAAAGGATTTCAATAGAATAAAGCGTTTTTCTATAGATAAATCACCAAGTGTTCCATAAAGATCATTTTAGACCTCAAGAAGGAAATAAAGAAATACTTGATCCAGAAGTATCATATTTTATTGTAATTACAACATTTATGTGTATCTAGCTGGTCAAACATGACCTAATATATCATTTTCTTATTAGCATGATATAGTCACTACAAAAAAACATGCTATTAACGATGGATTTTTTGTCGAAAAAATTACAAACAGATTTCGAATGGAAAAATTCTGTTAGAAAATTCTATCAAAAAATCACCAATGGAAAAAGATTTCATTGGTAATTACTGACAGATTACTGATGGAAATAATTCCTCCGGTAAATATCGACAAATTACCAATGAAATTTTTTTCGTCAATAATAAGTAATGGATTACCCATGGAAATTCCATTGGTAATTTCTTACTCTGTCAGTCAGTAATTTATACAAGAAGTTACCGATGGAATTCATGGATAATCCGTGAGTAAAAGTTTTAGTTTTTTACTATTATGTTTTAATAATCAATGTAAAATAATAAAAATAAAAAATTCAAAATAATTTATCAAAATAAAAATAAAAATAATAAACAATCAGATAAATAATATATATATATTATTAATAATAAATATTTAAATAAAATAAGAAATTAAAAAATGTTAAATGTTATATTATAAAAAATAAAAAAATATAATATATATAAATATATATTTAATATGATATATATAAATTTCAGTAAAAAAATAAAAATAAATATTTGTCAACAATCGACCCTTGTATTATTTGTCTACTATTGTTATGTTAACAGAAAATAGCATCAATGGTAACACAGTACCTGACACATTCAATTCCCATCTAAGAAACCTTATCTTCTTGGCTTCAATCATAGTGAGTCATCATCCACACAATTGGATTATGATGATGATGATGATGGGGCATTTAAAGGATGCCTTTCAATGACTATGTGGTTTACAATGTCCTTGCTTAGGCTCCAAACTTTGGGGTTGTTTAGGATGGTGTTGGAGGCATCCCAAACTAACTTCGAAACATGAAAAGCAATTCAAACTCAAGTAAGATGAAAAGAATGATGTTTGACATGACTTTTGAGACAACTAACTTTTTTTCTTCTAAAATTCACTTTAAAGTTGAAATAGTTTTTTCCATCTGCATACTTTTCTTCATCTTTAAACATTCTGAACTAGGTTTCTAAATATATCATCTAAACAAGCTTCAGTCTAAGTAATTATTTTTTTATAAAAGCCCACCCTAATATGAATCCAATTATATGATAGACTTTTACTCCAACTTTAGTCTATCACTAGTACACAAATGGTGTTTAAAACCGGCACATTTAGACCGGTTATAGCAAATAAGGTCTTAAAAAAATGACTGGTGGCATTTTGGTAATTATGATCAACTTCTAAGACCAGTTATTCTAAAATAAGGTCTTAAATATATTATTTAGATTAGTTTTATCAACAACTGGTCTTAAAAAATTACTCATTAAAAAATATAAATATATGTATATATTTTCTAGACCGGTCTAAATGTAACAGGTCTAATATATTTTCTGAAATAAAGAAAATTAAAAATTTATTTATTTTTCAGTTGAACTTTTAAGACCGGGTTTTCTATATAACTGGTCTTAAAAGTGCCTTCAATATTTTGGCCGCTTCATATCACGCCTAATTTCAACTTTGAAAACTGATACTCAAGCTTCTTACAAACCCCTCCCCCTATTACGGCAGCTTCTCCTTCCCACATCGCTTCTCCATCCTTAACCTTCGCCACCGTCAATGCAAAGGTTCGGTTGAAACATTACCATAAGGCTTGGCGTTTGTTCCCTCTGATTGGTTTCTTCTTCAAGCGCGGTTTCTTGCCTCCCTTGGGTTTCATCCTTAAGCTTGTCCTTCCCACGTCTCTCCTTCATTCTTTACCAGTGTCGCCAGTGGACATAGGGCTACGGTGGATTGCATTCCCTCGTTTCCGTTGCTTTCCTCCCTGGGTTTGTTCCTCAAGCTCGAACTCTAGGTATTTATGAGTAAATTTGGCTTTTTCCGTTGCTTGCTTTGAGGCATTATTCCCTCTTTTGAATTATCTTAACTTGTGAATATTAATGTGAATATTATATGTGGATGCAAAGCCTATCTTTCCTTTCTTAGAGCTGCTTCTATGTCTCTCGGCGTTGATTTTGTAACTCTGTATTATTGAATTATAATATGAGTTTTTCTATTCTGTAACTCTGTATTGTTGAATTATAATGTGAATAATGTCTCTCAGCCTTGATTCTGTAACTCTATATTGTTCAATTTTAATGTGAGTTTTTCTATTATGTAACTCTGTATTGTTGAATTATAATATGAATAATGTCTCTCAGCCTTGATTGTGTATTGTTATTTTAGATAGACTGAGTAAGTTTTTGTCATTTAAGGTGTTTTGTTTTAGCTAGACAAAGTTAGATTGTATTTTGTTTTGTAGCTTCAATGAATTTAGGAGGTGAATTATATAAGGAGAGGATGAGGAAGAAATTGTTATAAGTTAGTTGCTGGAAAATCTAGCTTTTAAAGTGGAATTGTATTGTGTGTTTTGATGCCTTGTATGATACTTAAGTGCCAACAAGGATATAGCAAAGTCTAGAATGTTAATATAGTGTTTGAAATGAAAATTGGAGGCTGAAATTTAAAGTGTCATCACCACATATGAATATAAATTACCTCATTCAATTTCAAGTGAGGATAATGAGGCATCTTAGTGAGGGTATTCCAGAGCCAACTAGTGTTAATCAACGTGAGGGTACTCCTAGCAATGCTCTGAGTTAGAATCAAAGTGAGCCCCATAACCAACCCATACGATGGGGTAGAAGAGGAACCCAATTGAGAGACATTCCCCTCAATCAGAATACCAGGAAAAAGATTCTAATTGAGTTTGATAGATATTGAAAACCAATCGGCCTTAATACAAGCTGGTATAGGAGTTTTGTTGGCCTCCTACCACGCAACAAGCCTAGCATCTTGATAGAGAAGTGAAGAAATGTGGATAAATGTGTGAAGCAACATATTTGGGAAACTATCCAGGTATAAAATGATCGCCCTTACTAACTATCACATTTGTATGGTTGAGTTATTAAATTTGTTGCTAACTATCCAATGTATGCATTATAACTCACTTACGACATTCCTGAGAGTAAAATCTTGTATAAGAAGATAATGATGTATTGTGATGAACACTGGAGGAAGTTTAAGATAAGTCTAGCCAACAATTACGTGCATATCGAGGTGAAAGATGGTAAGTCTCGTCCTAATCCTTGTGACAAGTATTCTTATATTGACTAACACACTTGACAATAATTTAGACGACTTTGAACTACTCCAGAAGCTTTGGTGAGTTGACATATTTTGCATTTTATTTACTTATGAATTGTCTTTAATTTATTGATTGTAACCTTTTTTTTATTTCTTATTCATAGGAAAAAGGGTAAAAGGCATAGAGAGTGGAAGAAAGAATGATTGCTCCCATACAATGTCTTGTGGGGGTTATGTGAAGGCTGAAAAAGACTTGTTGGTGGCCAAATAGAAGAGATTGGAAGAACCAGCTCAATCTGATCCTTCTGTTCTTCTTTCTCTACTATCTCTAATACGTCATGAAGAAATATGGAAGTTCGCTTACCAAAAGAGGAGTAGGTCTTATATGAGTGAACAATCTCGTATAGTTGGTGAAAAAATTGTAAGTATTGTTGTTGTTATTAATTAGTTAGTAAACAAAATTCATTACTTATGTTTGTCTTACGTGTCTTACGGGAGGAGCTTAAAAAAAATAAGCTGAGGGATTGTATAGGTCAGATGGGAGGAATGACATCCTGATAAGTGCTATAGGAAAACTGAGCATTCTGGCTGTGTTAGGGGAGTTGGAGGCGGGGTAGGCATAAGGGATTACTTTGGAGCACCCCTACACTGTTCCTCAAGTATGGTGACTAGGGAGGAGATGGATCATATATTGGCCACTGTGAGGGCGGAAGCAGGGGCCTAGGCAGAAGCATCATTTGATGCATGATTAGAAGAAAGGTTGAGCAAGATGAAGGATGAAATGATTATCATCGTGAGCATAAGACAAGATCCTAGTGCTCCTCAAGCACATTTGCTTGCACTTAAGCAGAGGACTAAAGCGAGTTGCTGTAATGTTGGTTAGTCATTAGAGGGTCCTGGAAAAGAAATTGATGAGCCTTGTGACCTATATGTTGAGGATCCTCTGAGATGATTAGTTGCATGGGGATCGTCCACAATGTAAACCCTTTCGATAATCAGGCCGAGATTAGTGTTTAAAGGCGTTTAATAATCGAATGAGAAATCTGGAACAATTAAAAACTTTTTAAAAAACCTGTACAAATGGATCTCCATTCATTTCATTCATTAAAACAAATGGCCTGTTTGGTCTGTTACATATACAATATCAGAGTAAGCACAATTCCCGATGTTCATCCAGGATAATAACATTAATCCAAAGGTTTATACAGGGCATCATTGCCTATCTCAGTATCCATACCGGGGATTACACAAAACTATACCACTACAATTCTATTCAATATGTATACATTTATCCAAAATGATAACCAGTTCAATATAAAGCCAAAATATATAGCTAAGACTACCGCTGACAGTCCTAATCGTCCTTATCCACTTGCCCTGTCTAAAAATGTTATTTGGAAAGATTGAGATTCTAGAGAATCCCAGTAGCAACAGTTTATTTATATGATACATATATACAAAGCAAGTCACATATATCACAATGCAGCAATCAATATTCGAGACCGGGCTTTCGCCACGTTCCCTTCACTATATACGAGGTCGGGCTTCCGCCACGTCCCCTTCACTTTATCTGTATTCAAGTCTGGGCTTTCACCACGTCCCCTTCACTTTCACTATAATCGAGTCCGGGCTTTCGCCATGTCCTCTTCACTTTCACTGTATTCAATGACTAATGCAAACAAGCAATGCAATACACATGATATAGGATAAAGTGTCACTACCTTGGTCTTTCCGCTTTTGAGCAGGCATGAGCCTTCTATGCTCCGGGCAAATATCAAATCCTAAAGTCATAATTAAGGATGAAGCATTATTCTCTATTCCAATACTCAATTGACTCTTCAACACTTAAATTTGGTTATCAATAATGACCCTTAAGAAGCTATAAATGCCTCTAATAAAACCCCTAAAAGGTTGGGAAACAATAGGTTGAAGATCTCTTTTCAAAAACTTAAAGTGCTGGAACACAGGTGTTGGCCGCAGCCAAAATATGGTCAGAAGGTTGCTGGCCATGGCCAGCCTCCCATGGGCTATGGCCAGAATCAAGGCAGAAAGGTTTGGGCCGCGGCCAGCCACTCATGGGCCGCGGACAAGAAATTTCCTGATTCTTGGCTGAACTTCAAAAAATCATATCTAATTGTAGAAAAATCAAAACAGAGTGATTCCAAAGCCAAATGAAAGGTATTTAAGTCCTCTTTCAAGAAAAAATATGGATCATAACTTCAAATCATCAAAAAAATACAGAATCACCCAAAACTCAACACTACTCCAGAACAGAGTTCTGTTTCCATCCCCAAATTTTGGACAACCATATCTCCCAGAATAATAAACGAAATGACATAGAATATATGTCCATTTTGAAGCTTGGGATGTGAAATTTAAGATTGGAAATTTTCACAATTTTCTGAAATCATTTGGTCATTCAAAACGTCCACACAAATAAACTGCCCAGACATAGTTCACATTGACAGCATTTTCCAACTTTTCTACCAAAGTGTCCAAGGACTCCAAAATCCTTAACCAAACATATTCCCATACAATTTTCCATAAGAAACACAATGGTAACCTCGAAATGACCAAATTCACAATCTAACCACATGCCCTATTTTGACCAATACACCAAAACCAACACAAAGTTCCCAAACTTTACTTTTAATGATTCAAACCAATCCATTTGTCCAAAAGACATCACAATATACCATTTCCATGATCACAACATGCCAAACTCACTAAGACCCTAATTTTCAAAAATAGGGCAAAAAATTCCAGAAAAATCAATGCTCAACCAACAACCACAATATATATATCAAAAGGGAGTTAACACTCACCTCTTTCACTTTGCCAAAGAGATTTCTTGATTCTTCAACTTTCACAATCTCTTGAGGTCACAAACTAACACCAATAAACACATTACAACCATCAAAATGAAGCTCTTCATTCAAGGATCAATATTAGAGAAGGAAGTTTGAGCATTTGGAGACATTTCCCTTACCTTTTTTGCAAGCTTTTCCCCCCTTATTTCTGCAACAATGGCGCCAAGAGAGAGGAGAAGAGAGAGAACGAGAGAGATGAGAGTGAGGAGGAGTGAAGAAAGAGAGAAAATGATGATACACTACTCCCCCATGCCTTTTCAGCGTCCAAAAGGGAAGAAGAAAGAGAAAATATATTTTACAATTGCCTTTGACTTTTCTCATCTCCCTCCCCATATGTGAGCTTGCCATGTGTGCACTCCTCATTGGCTCTCACTCACTAAATCTCCAATTAGCTTCTCTAATCCATCCATTAACCATTCAATCTCACTTCTCATTTTCCTATAGTTAGTAATTAATTTCCCATTAATCACCAACTTAAGGCCAATAATCCCATTCTATAAATTTTCCATCAATTATGACATATTAGATAATATTGTCACCAATACACATTAATTCCACTTTAATCTGATAATTATCCTCAATAATTATCATTAGGCCTTAATCAGAAATTGGGGCGTTACACACAACTTGGGATAGTTGTCCACCACCAACAAATAAAAAATGATCAAGTCAGAGTAGTAGTTGAAGAGGTAATCGTTGTAGATACATCTCTCCCTATTCCCATTGATGACTTCAAGATTGTGAGCGATGTCCTGAATTCTTTCATCTTATGGCTAAAGAACCTTGTTTCTGATCGAGCTGAGGAAACCCCAATCATAGTCCCAATTGCACCTACTCCCACTCAAGAAGTTTCACAACCTCTATTGAATGTCATGCATCAAGTGATTCTGATGGCATATAATACGTCCTTTTAAACAAGAGATTGGCCTATGGATTCAGCTGTTGGCAAGTCAGGGGTGCTATGCTATATTAAGAAGGATGACTTAATGTCTCTGGTAGCTCCTAGACAACAACTTATGGTTTCGATTGTCCAACTATTTTTAATGTAAGTATCTTCTTCAATTGATAGTAAATACTTTACAAATTACGTCATTAAACTTTGATTTGTGTACTTGCATTATTGTAGGTACATGAATCGTAGGTTGGTTTCCTCTAGTAAAAGCGATAAATTTATATTCCTATGCTCAATTCAAATCCATGACAAAGGGACCACTGCTGCTATCAGACACACATACTTATCAGAGAGGCTTAGTAAAACCCCAATTGATTGTTTCTTGGCTCCATATGTGTATGGGTAATAAACAAATTTATATTTCATAATATACATAATATTTTATAGTTGCTTAAAAGTCATCCCTTTTTTCAGTGATAATTAGCAATTGGTTATTTTGTTCAAGAAGAGTTATATTGTCATCCTCTTATGCTCCCTCCATCACAACAAGTCAGGGAGTGAATTGAAGAAGACCATGAACTTGTAAGTTTTCTTGCATTATTAATTATCTTTCGTGTGCAAAATTTTTGGAATTTGTGTAAAATAAGTAACCTTTGTGATTTTGATGATAGGGCTATGTGGATATTCTCACACGCTCCTTGTGGTAGGCATATTCGTTGCATAAAAGACCCTACATGGATCTTGCCAAAGGTTAGTTACATATTGGTTTGTTTTAAGAATGTATTCAATAATAAGCCATGCTTTAATTTTATACTTGTTTTAATAATATCATGTTATTTTTCATACTTGTAGGCAACCACCGGAGTCCAACTTGTGTAGGTTGTATGTTTTGAGACACATTTATAATATTATTAACCTAAGCACGACAAAATTTACTCAAGAGGTAAATGTATATATATTTCAAAAATTTTGTCTCACTTTTATTCTTTTTTAAGTTACCAAGTTAATGTTTTGTCTGGCTTTGGTGTTACAGATGTTTGATCTTGTTGACCCCTTTCCATAAGAAGATATTGATTACATTCGCAATTGTTGTGCTGAATTCATTTATGAACTTTTATAACAACAGTGAGTTTTTGTAAAACTGAGGAATTTTCTGTATATATTGAGGAATTTTTCTTCTCTCGGCTTTTTTGCAAAACTTGTTGGTTGCTTGAATTGACATGTTTGTTGTTTTTGTGATTATGTGAAACTATTATTTATACATGTGAACCTGTTTGAGACATGTCATTGGCCTGTGTTTTACAGAATTATGCATATATGTTAGTTTTAAACAACACATTACATGAGGATGAAGGTGCATGTTATGTTACAAGTTCCCAATAAGAAGGTTAAAGAAAAAGAAAATGGTAAGTGGAAGAAAAATGAGCACCTTATGGTACTTAATAAGTATGGCATTGAAAACAGCTTCTAGGATGTGTTTTGGTTACTAACATAATCAAAGACAACTAAAAAAAACTAATAATTATAATACTTTTAAGATCCATTATATAGATAATCGATCTTAAAATAAATTTTAAGACCGGTTTTACATACAACCGGCCTTAAAATTCAAGTTTTGAGACCGGTTGTATGGACAACCGGTCTCAAAATTCAAACTTTTAAGACCAGCTATATGGACGACCGGTCTTAAAAATATTTCAGCATAGCCTACAAAAGAGGTTTTTTAAGACCGGTGCTCATGACAACCGGTCTTAAAATGGTTTATTTTAAGACTGGTTATCAATACAACTGGTCTAAAAAGTATCAGACTTTTTAGACTGGTTGTATCAAGTCCTGATCCAAAACCAGTCTAAAAATTCATTTTTAACTGGTTTAAAAAGTCATTTTTTCACAAGTGTATAAAAGTTAGTTGGGATAAAAGTCATCATATTTGCCAACGTTAATCAAAACATGCCCTAGTTGTTAGAAGTACAATGATACATAAAAAGAATATTTAAAATCAGAAAAAATAGCTAAATTTTTTATACACGATTATAAAATTCTATAAAAAAAAAAATCAACAGTCCGCCCTTGTATTATTTGTCTACTATTCTTATGTTACCAAAAAATAGCGGTAAGAATAACACAATATCATACACATTCAATCCCCATTAAACAAACCTTATCTTCTTGTCTTCAATCATATCGGGTCATCATCCACACAATAGGATGATGATGATGATGATGATGATGAGGCTTTTACAAGATGCCTTTCAATAAATTAATGTGGTTTACAGTATCCTAGCTTAGGCTCCCAACTTAGAAGTTGCTTAGGATGGTGTTGAAGGTATCCTAAACTAATTTCTAAATATGAAAACATTTCAAACTCAGCTTAGATGAAAAAATGATGTTTCACATGACTTTTGAGATTGAATTTTTGTCTAAAACTCACTTTAAAGTTAAAGCAGCTTTTTCAATCTGCATACTTTTCTTCATATTAAATCTTATGAAACTAATTTTCCAATATATCATCTAAACAAGCTTTTACCAAAATAATTATTTTTTTAATAAAAGCCAACCCAAATATGAATCCAATTATATTGGTAGACTTTTACTCCAACATTAGTCTATAGACATTAGTTGGGATAAAAGTGATCACTTTTGCCAACGTTAATCAAAACAAGCCCTAGTAGTTAGAAGTTCAATAATACATAAAAACTACTATTAAAAATCAGCAAAATAGCTAAATTTCTAATATACGATTATAAATTTCTATAAAAAAAATAAAAATAAATATTTGTCAACAATCCACCCTTGTGTTATTTGTCTACTACTGTTATGTTACTAGAAAAAAGCGTCAAGGATAACACAATACTAGACACATTCAATTCCCATATAAGAAACCTTATCTTCTTGTCTTCAATCATATTGGGTCATCATCCAAACAATAGGATGATGATGATGATGGGACATTTACATGAAGCCTTTCGATAACAATGTGGTTTACAGCGTCCCAGCTCAGGCTCCTAACTTAGGGGTTGCTTAGGATGGTGTTGGAGGCATCCCAAACTGATTTCTAAACATGCAAAGAATTTCAAACTCATGTTAGTTGAAAAAAATAATGTTGAACATGACTTTTGAGACAACTAACTTTTTGTCAAAAAGTCACGTTAAAGTTCAAGCATCTTTTTCCTTCTACATAATTTTCTTCATATTTAAACCTTTTGAAACTAAGTTTTCAATATATCATTTAAACATACTTCTGTCAAAGTAATTATTTTTTAGGACAATTACATTCAAGTCCCACACTAGAAAAAACAATGAAGAAATATCCCTGAAGTTGTCAATGGACGTCACTCGACTTGTCATTAACAACTTCAGGGATCATTTCTTCATTTTTTTCTCTTGTGTTGGACTTGAATGTAATTGTCCCTTATATTTTATAAAAGCTTGGCCTAATATGAATCCAATTATATTGATAGACTTTTACTCCAACTTTAGTCTATAAAAGTTAGTTGTGATAAAAGTAATCACTTTTGCCAACGTTAATCAAAACAAGCCCTAGTTGTAAGAAGTACAATAATACATAACGAGACTATTCAAAATCAGCAAAAATAGCTAAATTACTTGTATACGATTATAACATTCTATAAAAAAAATAAAATTAAATATTTGTCAACAATCCACCTTTGTATTATTTGTCTGCTATTGTTATGTTACTAGAAAATAGCGTTAAGGATATCATAGTGCCAGACACATTCAATTCGCATCTAACAAACCTTATCTTCTTGTCTTTAATCATATCTAGTCATCATCTAGACAATAGGATGATGATGATGATGATGATTGGGCATTTGCATGATGCCTTTCAATAAAAATGTGGTTTACAGTGTCCTAGCTTAGGCTCCTAACTTAGGAGTCGTTTATGATGGTGTTGGAGGCATCCTAAACTGACTTCTAAACATGAAGAGCATTTGAAACTCAAGTTAGAAGAAAAGAATGATGTTTAGCACAACTTTTGAGACAACTGACTTTTTGGTCTAAAAGTCATGTTAAAGTTGACGTACTTTTTTCCATCTTCATGCTATTCTTCATATTTAAACCTTGTGAAACTAGGTTTCCAATTTATCATCTAAACACGCTTCTGTCAAAGTAATTATTTTTTTTATAAAAGCTTACCCTAATATGAATCCAATTATATTGATAGACTTTTACTCCAAAGTTATTCTACTACAAAAAAACATCAAATTAGCGATGAAATTTAGTGACAAAATTTCCGTCACTAATCAGTTTAGTGACAGAAATTAGCGACATATTAGCAACGAAACCAGATTAGTAACGGAATTAGTGATGGAATTAGTGATGGAATTTGTTCCGTTGGTAAAAAAAACTGTTACTAATTAATTAGGGACAGAATTTTAAATTCCATCGCTAATTTGTGATGAAAAAATAAGAAAAATTCTGTCACTAAATTCTGTTTCTAATTAGAGATGGAATTCACTAATTAGCGACAGAATTTTCTGTCACTAATTAGCGACAAAATTTATGCCTCTAATCCATCGTAAAATATTTTTTATATAATTTAAATTGCCACATGTCCTCACAATGAGCCTCTACATGTCCCTTACTAGTGGCCGCCACATGTACCCACCACCAGTTGATAAGTAAAATATTTGCATATTTATTTTTCCTTATATGATGATTTTGTGGAAAATATTTGAGCTTAATAAAATAAATTTGAGTGTAATTGATAAATAAATAATATTTTTTTGGAATAAATAGTATTTTAAAAAAAATAATAAAAAATATGGAAGTTACTGTAGCTGCCGAAGTACTGTAGCTGACGGTCTCTATAGCTGCTAGATACTATAGTACTTGCTGACATTACTATAGCAGCAAATAAAAAAAATTGGGTTTTATGTAGCAACGAATGAAAAATGATGAATTTGTGCTTATAAATTATAGTGCATCAAACGGAAATGCAAAGAGGAAATGGAAGGAAGACGCAGGAAAAAAATACAGGAGGGAGGAAATGGAAGGAAGACATAGGAAAAAAATACAGGAGGGAAATTTATTTCTCTGACAGTGTGACTGTGTGATGTCCTTCTCTACTAGAGGGAGGACATTGTATTATACCTTATATTTAATTTCATGCATTGTATTACTTTTTATAGACCTCCTACGTGGACAGTATAGGTAGACCTCCTACATGGACAGTATAGATAGTTGTCCTATATGGATGGTATAGGTCGCCACCTATATGGAAGGTTTTACCTCTTAAATGGATGACTAGATTTCTCCATTTTTCATGCATCTTTTGGTTGTATATTTATGTTTTAGAATTTAATATTCAAGTTTTATGCAGTATCTATGAGGTTTTCATTCAAGTTTTATGCTATGTTAATTTATTTTGTTTTTATTTTTAATTTTATCATGAGTTAAATTTCTATTTTCCTAGGGTTTTTTTCTCATAGTTGCTTTCATATTATTTGACACTCATATTTAATCATTTTATTTTGTATTCTCAATCACTAACTAATCAATCGACTAAATAGAATTAAAATTACCTATTTTGGTACTTAGTGATCAGTCCTCGTGGGAACGATACTCTACTCACTTCTATATTACTTCATTACAACATTATACACTTACACTATTTAATAGATCATTTACAGACGTAACAAGTTTTTAGCGCCGTTGTTGGGGATTGTTGTCATTAATATCAATACCAAGTAATTTTAATACTAATTTAGTCTTCATGTAAAAATTTCAAAAAAAATTAAAAAAATGGATTATTCACAACATTCATTGGTTTAATTAGTGATAAGTTGTCATATTTTGGCTCTTTTTCTGGAATGCATGTAGATGGAACGAGACAAGAAAATATAAATGCTGGTTGGATTGAAAATTGGGAAAATCCTTATAAAATACCCTTGAAATAGGGAAATCCCTAATCAGTACATTGAAATCAAAAATTCCGGATCAGTCACGCATCAGTACGGATGAACAGTGCGAGCGGCGCCAAAAGACATTTTTGCCCTTCAGCCCTTATTCTCGCCACTTCAAAAATAACAACACGCGGTTCTTAATTAACAACTCTAGATTCTTGATTAACAACTCTGTATTCTTGTTTCACAACTTCCACATTTAAGTTTCAAGGCCAATAACAACACCTCTTTTTTTATTAACAACACACCCTTTTAATTAACAATTCCGGATTCTTGATTAACAATTCTGTATTCTTTATTAACAACTCCGTATTCTTGATTAACAACTCCATTTCATCTTTTTACTTTCACAATAACAACACCGGTGTTGTTATTAATAATACCATATTCTACATTAACAACTCCCATTTCTTGTTTCACAACTTCATAATTTAAGTTTCAGGGACAATAACAACACCTCTTTCTTTATTTACAACACCATATTTTACATTAACAACACTATATTTTTGAGATGTGAATATGTGGAAGAATAAAGCGGAGTTGTTAATCAAGAATTCAGAGTTGCTAATAACAAGACCGGTGTTGTTATTGTGAAAGTAAAAAGATGAAACTAGAGTTGTTAATCAAGAATATGGAGTTGTTAATTAAGAACCACATGTTGTTATTTTTGAAGTGGCGAGAATGAGGGCCGAAGGGTAAAATCATCTTTTGGTGCCGCCTGCACTGTTCATCTGTACTTACTCGTGACTGATTCTGAATTTTTGATTTCAATGTATTGATTAGGGATTTCCCTATTTCAAGGGTATTTTATAGGGATTTTCCCTTGAAAATTCTTCTCCTTGTACTTATTTTTCTGGTAGTTACTATGGAGGGTGTCATTCCTATGAGCATTATCCGTATTGCACTACCAATGATTATGTGAGAGATGATTTCAATATGAACCAAGCTTGTTTTGATCATTCCTTTTATCCTGGTGTAATTTTAAACCGACAAGAGTCTTTGGATCCATATATCAGGTATTATCCTAATCCTCCTTTCTACTCTTATCCATATATTGAAGAACACACTCTTGAGTATAAGGAAAAATATGATTTAGAAATATTATGTGAGGAGTTTGAGGAATCAACAGAGAAATTTAGTAGAGAGTAAAAGGAACTTGCCATGAGAGCTGAGTCAAGTGTCCAAAATATTGGGATATATGTGAGTCAAATTATTTTATCACTTGAGACTATGAGGCAAGATAATTCTTTGAGCATGATGACAATTTCTTGTATTGATGATGATTATTGTGAGGAAGATGAGGATGTGGAATTGAATAAAATTTTAGCTCTTGTGGAATGTGAGAAGGAACTTGAAATCACTTTTGGAGAGGATAGTGGGTGTAATCTAGGAACTTGAAATCATTGTAAGAAACAAGGCAAGATTGGTGGCCAAAGGTTATAATCAGGAAGAAGGAATTGATTATGAGGAAACGTATGCTTTAGTGGCTAGATTAGAAGCTATACGAGTACTCTTAGCCTTCGCATGCATCAAAGGATTCAAACTCTATCAAATGGATGTAAAGAGTGCATTTCTAAATGGCTACATCATGGAAGAAGTATATGTAGATCAACCTCCAGGTTTCGAAGATGTAACTAAACCTGACCATGTTTTCAAACTCAAAAAGGCTTTATACGGTTTAAAACAAGCTCCTAGAGCATGGTACAAAAGGCTCAGTAAATTTTTTATTGATCAAGGTTTTGTATAAGGAAAAGTTGATACAACGCTTTTTATAAAACGAAAATGTGATGATATATTAATTGTGCAAATATATGTTGATGATATAGTTTTTGGTGCTACTAACTAAACCATGTGCAAAGAATTTTCTAAGATAATGCAAGGGGAGTTTGAGATGTCAATGATGGGAGAATTGAATTTCTTTCTCCGTTTGCAAATCAAATAAAGAAAGAATCAAATTTTCATATTTCAAACAAAGTATCTGAAAGAGCTCTTGAAGAAGTATGGGTTGGAGGAAGCAAATGGAATGGACACTCCTATGAGCTCAACTACGTTGCTTGATGCTGATGTCAAGGGAAAAGATTACAACATCACAAAATATAGAAGAATGATTGGGTCATTACTCCATCTCACTGCAAGTAGGCCTGACATTCAATTCAGTGTGGGTATGTGTGCAAGATATCAATGAGCACCAAAAGAGTCACATGTTGAAACCGTCAAACGTATCTTCCGATATCTTGCTGACATGACAGAATTAGGTCTCTAGTATCCCAATGAAAGAAGTGAATATCTAGTTGCATACTCAGACTCTGATTATGGAGGATACAAGACAGACAGAAAGAGTACCAGTGGACAAAGTTAGTTTCTTGGAGGCTCACTTGTGTCATGGTTTAGCAAGAAACAAAATACAGTGTCTCTTTGTCAACGGAAGCTAAGTATGTTGCAGCATCAAGTTGTTGTGCACAAGTATTATGGCTAAAGCAACAACTCCAGGATCTTGGTATTTATTTGAAGGAGATACCAATATACTGTGACAACACTAGCATGATAAGCTTGGCAAAGAATCTTGTTCAACATTCCAGAACCAAGCATATTGATGTTAGACATCACTTCATCAGAGATCATGTCCAAAAGAAAGATGTCAAAGTGATATTCATTCCAACTCATCTTCAACTAGCTGATATCTTCACAAAACCTCTTGCAAAAGATCAATTTTTATATATTAGAAGAGAATTGGGAATGGTAAATCCCAATGAATTGTAAGTTATTTAGTGTTTACAAAATGTTAGATAATGTTATTTATTGATGTTTTGATGATTACTAACTTATGCATCAGAGTCTCTAGCAATTTGTTTTGCAGGATCATGATATTCTATTTTGGAGTATGAAAAATAGAGGTTAACAGAGGACAACATTATTGGAGGGACAACTTCAAGTAACCACCATTACTGGAGTGACACCTTGAAGTAATTGAATGGATTACTTAAGTGGCTTGAAAATTATGACAATGGAGCATTAATTCAAAATGAATTCAAAAGAAATGGCACAACGGTTGAAAATTAACAGTCAGAAGGTGAAGAAACAAATTACCCGAGGGAGGCCTCGAGTAAACTTCAAAGGTTACTCGAGTAAGGCCTCGAGTGAACTTGGGTGCAGGTCACAAATTTGCTGAGTTTCTGCTCAAATTTGTCCTAAAGAGCCATCAAATGATCGAGGGAATATACATGGGTAATTATAATATTATTCATGCTAGGTACGCACTTGAAATTGATGTATTTTGAAATTTCTGGTATGATTGCTCGAGTAGCTACTCGAGTGAAGCTGATGATCACTCGAGTAAGCCCTCGAGTGATGTTCGGCCCTAGGTCTATTTCACTCGTTACTCAGTCATTTCTCACAAAATCACCTTGAGTGATTCTCCTAGTACTCTCACAAAAACTTTTCACAATCATTTTCTCTTCTCATAACCGTCAAAACCCATTGACTTTTGCTTACAAAAGCCTCTCAGATTGCACTGAATCTTCTACCCTAATCTCGCGACTCTCGGCCTTTATTTTTCTAGAAATCCCTTGTCTTTCTCAAATCACAATGGTGAGCACAAAATCTCCCAATCTTAACACCCCTTCTGAGTCCTCTGAACCATATCAACCCTCTGATTTTCTTTCATCTCAACGTCCAAGGAACGAAAGCTTTCTCCTAAACCTAAAGCCAAAGCTAAACCACAAACTAAGCCAAAGGTGAAACGGGTTGTAATTAAGGAGCCCATTGCCATAAGAGCTCAATCAAAGAAGAGCATATCTACTGGAAGAGCCAAAGGAACAAAGGCATCATCCCCTCCTCCTTCTGATTTATCCGACACTCCTATATTTTCTCCAAAACCTCTGAAAAAGCCCAAGATTAATGAGAAGACTACCAAAGTCATGGTACACATGCTTGAAGAAGCTTTTTAGTCTAATAAAGCAAAGAAAGGGCAATCTTCAAAGCAACCAGAAGAAATGGATGAAGAAATCACATTCCCTCTTCAGGGATTCAATGTGAGAAAACTTGAGGATCAGAAGTACCTGAGTCACTTTACAAGAAGAAATGTGTGCAAGATGCACTACATTGACTACAAGATTCTTCAAGAAATATTGAAATTCGATCTGAGTCCCTATCTTGATTCCTATATGCCTTAGCTGTTTGTTAAACTCCCATTTCGCACCAAAGTTGTGAGGCATTTTTACTGCAACGTTTAACCTATAAATGATCCTATTAGGAAGTCTGTGGAAGAAGAAATGACTTTTAAGCTTAGAGGACAAAGAATTCTAATCTCACCCTCCAAAATCAATACCTGGTTAGGAATAGAGGACCCTCCTAATGATGATTATCCTAATTATGATTCAAACAAGATATTCTCTATTCTAAGACTAGATGATATAGTGGGACCTCTAAATTTCAATCCGAGTGATATGAGTGATTTTCATAGAGTCCTATGGTATATCTATTCTAGAGCCATAGTGAACAAATCCAACAACTACACACATTTCATTGAGAGGGATTTCAAAAAATTTGCCTTATTGATTCTTAAAGAACAAAAGGACTTGGGAGAATATATCTTTGCTGAGATCAAGAGATATATGTATGAAGGAAAACCTACTACTTCAATGCCTTACCCTCAACTTATTTCTTTATTTCTTAAGAAGAATAAGGTTTGGTACTTGGAGAGTAAGGAGCCAATTGAGAGGATAACACCAGTTGGGAGAAATCAAATTGCGAAGTTGAACATTGAGATTTCTTTGAAGACTCCTTTAGAAGCGAGTCCCAAGAAGAGAAGAAGACTGAAACTGCAACTAGTCGAATGGATGACACAGTCTTCTACTCCAACCAACACATCCTCTCCTTCTTTCTTTGGTGCCGCAATGCAAATATTCATGGAGAACATTCTGAAGAGTTTTCATATCGACATTGCGAATACCAATGCCAAGTTGGTAAGCCATATGAATGAGAAGATAGGACAACTTGTGGAGAGAATGGATAAGAGGCACGAAGAGTTGTTAGATGAACAACGTGCCTAGGGTGAGCTTCTGAGATCCATTGTTGCCAGACTTGATGCTATGGCATCTGGCTCCCCTATTCCTGGTCCTTCTGTTACTCCTGAACCTGTACCAGTCTTTGAACCTGGACCTTTAAAGCCTAGTCCTCCTGATTCTATACCTACTGAGTATAGACCCTTTGAGCTTGAACCTAGTAATCTTCTATTCTCTATGCCTGACCCTGACACATCCGAGCCAATCCACATCACTACTGATGATCCAGCTTAACCAGTTCAGCCTGAGTCAATACTTACTCCCATTGCCTCACCTGCATGCACTGAGGAGGTGCTTGTGTCTTCACCTGTTGCTACAGAGGAAGAAGAAATTACTTGTCTGATTCCTTACCTGTAACACCCTTGTTTTCAAGCGTATGGACGGCTGAAGTGTAGTATTATCTTTAATAAGGAGACCGATAATCTTTTGTAAACAGCGGAAGTTCTATCTTCAAACAGTGTGTTGAGTGGGTTTTTCAAAAATCTTTTCAAAAATCGTTTTCAAATTTGGTCTCATTTTATTTTATGATTCATTTCAAGCCATCCGTTTTAGGTTCATTTCTTCATTTCAGAGTTTTTACTAATAAATTCACTGCTGGAACCCAAACTACTATAATAAATTAACGGCCCTAAATGAACGGCTGTCCACTACTGGTTCAGATGTCACTTTGTGTTTGCTTATACATAGGCGCTTATTTACGTGTCTACGGTCTTGTTAGTATGAGATTGACCACACTTAAATACAAATTAAATACAACTCCAAATAGATAACCAACGGAAAATTAAATTCTAAGTCCTTTGTTTCATTCACCAGTGTTTACCTTCTTGCCTGAAGAACTACTTGCTCGAGCTGAAAATTTGTTTTGGAAAAATAGGGTGAGATTCAATGAATCTTAGTAGTAACAGATATCACTTATATAAAATGCACATATATCATGCCATGTCAACCAAAGTTATAGTACAATCAACATATTCAACATTCAGAGATAAATTCACAATATGCAAAAATCATAAAGTTACCAATTCAAGGACAATTGTCCCTTGCCACAGCGCTGGGAAATTCTTCTGGGCCTTAGCCCTTCTCATCTGAATGTTTTAAATTCACAATGGTACAAACATTCATATAACATATCACATAGTATGTGAGGGATAAGTTACTACCTGACAATTTTTCCAAATCTTGATCTTGATTGACGTGCTTTGAACGTCCTGGACAAGTGTCAAGTCTTATAATTTACGGGCAATGAGTTATTTCTTAGTCCAACTCTTCATAAATTATTCTCTTATGTTGGTTACCATTAGGGTAACTAAATTAGGCCCAATATGAAGCTAATGAGCTCAAGCTACTCCAAAGGCTTAACTCAATTCTTAAAGGTCCAATTCTATTACAAAACTCTTAACTTGAATTTTCTCACATTTACCAAAAACTGACAGATTTTTCACTAAACTTTGAAAAATCATAACTAATTCTAGAAAAATCGAATTGAGATTATCCAAAATTCTATATAACCTTTATTAAGTCTAATTTAAGGGAAAAATACTTTCAGTAGCCGTCTGACCACTTCCCAGTTTTTCTTTTTCTCCCTGCTGCCAGAAAATCTGACTAGTTTTAATGGTCTACTTCAAACATTCATAACTCCTAGTATACTTATCGAAATCCTTCATAATACCTATCAAATTAAAGGTCTATAAGTGTACTTTAATTTTGGAAAATATCATCATCAACAGATGAAGTTTGGATAGTGAAAGTTTTGCCACAACAAAACTGCCAGACAAAAACGCACACTGGCAACTTTGTTGCCCAAGCAGACTTAATTTCCAATTTTTGAATCTTTAAACCAGTCTGTCAAAAATTATAACTAGAGCCTATTCCCACACGATTTTTCGTGTAAAATCCAATGGAAAGCTCAAAAATACCAAAATTAAATTATTTCTACCAGATTTAGCCCCCAACCGAAATCTGCCTCCCAAAACAACAAAAATCAAGTTTGCGTTTTTGAACTCCAACAAGTCTAATACTTCATTAATAATCATATATCACCTTATATATGATTTAAAACATCTTTAGTCTTCAAAAACGCCCCTTGGTTGAATTACATGGTTGATTCAAGAACAAGGAAAGACTCAACAAAAATATGAAGTAATCGGTTCAAAATGAAACCTACGCTTACCTCTTCGCGTTTCTACAAGTGGTTTAGTATTCCGGCGGCACTCCGGCTAACTAACTGAGACAAAACACCTCAGATGAGAAATCTGAGACCATAGAATTGAATCTCTTATCAAGAGAAACAATGTTTATGAACACTCTAAGTGCTAGAAAAGTGATTTATAGAGTGAAAATGACTTACCTTTGTTTCTTGTTCCTTTGCTCTTCAAGTTTTAGTTCTTTCTCTTTCTCTTTTCCTATGATTCTAGCCGACTTGTGAGTGTGTAAATGAGGAAATGAATGGATTAAACATTTATTCCCATTCTTCCAAGTGTTGGTCGACAGTTTGAGTGAGGAATGAGAGTGTACATTATTTTATTCATTAATCTTCCACCACTTTGAATGCTTGGCCGAAAGTTGAGAAAGTCGGGAGAGAAAAGATAAGTATTTTAGCATTTATGACTAGGTGGTACCTTATCATCTTGAAATAAATTAATGAAAGTGGTGCACTCCCTTCTTTTATTCTCAATTTGGACGTCCTTTTTGCACCAAAAGATGAAGAGTTGCATTATTTGAGCTATCTCTCTCTCTCTTCCCTTTGTCTTGACCGAAATTAAAGAGAGTGGAGAGAGTATGATGTTGTCATGTGGACCAACTCCCTCTCTCACTTTTCCTCATGCTTGGCCGTCCTTCTTGACTTAAATGGGGAGGGAATATATTAATTAAACTCTTCTTCTCTTGTTCCTCATGTATTGGCCAAAATGAGAGTGAGAGAATAGGATGAGATGATGTGCAATATTAGGTAGATGTCTACCTCTTTTCCTTTTTCTTAAATTCTTATCCTCTCACCTCTTCATCTTTACGGAATATTAAGAGTTAAGAGATTATTGGGGATTACTTAACCCTTATGTGAATTTTGGGACGTTACAATTCCCATCACCTCTAGTGAATCCTCTAGAGGATCTTCAGACACCCCCAGTGAATCTTCCTGACCCTGAACCATCTTCTTCAGATTCTTCTAGTTCAGATGGTTCACATGAATCTTTGGCATTTCCTGTCACTCCTATCTTAGTAGCCAAGCCATATACTCCTCCTCATGATTGACTCCACCTTTGTGATGACGACAAAAAGGGGGAGAAAAGCTTGAGTGATTTTGTGATTAATGGCTGAGTTAATGTATTGGGGATATGGGTGTACAGGGCTTTAGGGAGCTTTTAACTTTGAATTTTAGGTTTGATTATGTAATGAATTCTTCTTTATACAATTTGTTTCTTTATGCCATTAAAGTTAAATTTCATTGAAGTTATATTGCATTGTGGGACTAATGAGTTTTTGATTGTGTATGCAAGGTGAACAAGTAAATAAGAACAAAAACTTTGAAAAGATCTTTACTAAGCTATTTCAAAAGAGTTTTCAAGTTTAAATTGAACAAAAGATTTCATATGAAAAGTATTTAAGAAGCATATGTTTGAAAACTCAATTTCAAAAACTTTGTTCAAAATCATCAAGTTTTGTCATCATCAAAAAGGGGGAGAATGTTAGATCCCATATGTTTTGATGATAACAAAGATTGGAATAATGATAAAAGAGGATATGATAACAAACAAATGAATTTGAAAAAAGTAAATAAATGGAAAACAAAGCTTTAGTTGAAGTAAGCACTAGAGTAATGAAGAAGATCTGAGAGATAGAGCAAAGGAAGAACATCACTGGCAAATTCTTTAAAGGTTTACTCGAGTGAGCACTCGAGTAATGTTGGAGAAAATGTTTCAGAGAGGCACTGCCAAAAGTTGAAAGAAGTTACTCGAGGGGTCACTCAAGTAATCTGCAAATTTATATGAACCATTACTTGAGTAGCCACTCGAGTAACAACATGAGCACAAGGCATTACTCGAGTAGCCACTCAAGTAACTAGGGCAAATATTTTCCAGTAGCTCTCGGTCAAGAAATGCAACACTTTACTTGAGTAACCACTCGAGTAACCAGGTGAGAAAAAGACATTACTCGAGGGAACACTAGAGTAATCTGTAGAGTTATTTGAAGCATTACTCGAGGGGTCACTCAAGTAATCAGGTAAGCAAAGAACAGGTACTCTTGGCCAAGAATTTGATGCTATTACTTGAGGGAGTAATCGAGTAATCTGCAAACTTATTTGAAATTTACTCGAGAGCTCACTCGAGTAACTTGTGAAGAAAAGACATGGTCACTCGAGTGACCACTCGAGTAATATGGTATTTCCAAGGTTTGTGATGTATCTTACTCCATGTCTTACCCGAGTAATATTTTATGACAAATGCTGAATTACTCTCTGCCATGTTTTTGATAGGTTTACTCGAGGGACTGCTCGAGTAATGAGCATGATCACTCGAGTAGCCACTTGAGTAAGGCAGTCCAAAAATCATGTTTTTAATTGAATGTTTATTGATTTGTTATCTATAGATTAACTCTTCACTGCACTAGTATTCTAAGTATGTTTACAGAGAAACAATAAAGAAATCATGACATAATAGAAAAGTCAAATAAAAGGTTCGAATGCTCACCTATTGCTACCTACTGTAAATGGATAGTTTTCATATTAGAAGAATGGTCAATCGTTGTTGCGCGACTCTAACGGACATGTTTTGAATTGCTTCCAATGGATACTACAAATCATCTATATATATGGAGCATTCAAAGAGTAGAGTACAAAACTGAGAACAAGCAAGGACATATCGATCAATACACTCTTTGTGCTTTGTTTTCTTATACTCATTCATTGTACTTCAGTGATTATATATTTGCTCTGTGAGAGAGTTTTTCCTTACAAACTCAATATTTGTTATTGATACAACTTAAGGTTGTGGAACCTTGAGTTGGGGATTTGATTACAACGTATAAAGAGGAGCGAGTGTCTAGGTGAAGGAGCTTGCTGTGTATTGAGGTGCCACGAACCCACTGAATCTTGGAGAATATAGTGAAATTCTCAGAGACGTTCTGAGGACTAGACGTAGGTCAAAGTAGTTGTGGTCGAACCAGTATAACTCCCGGTGTACACTTCGGTGATATTTCTCTTTGCTCTCAACTGCTTTAAATATTCTGTTAATTTTCTTATACGTAATGAAATTTCTGGTATCACCCAATTCACCCCCTCTTGGGTGAAACACTTACACTAACAAATTTGATAAGTAAAATATTTGTATATTTATTTTCCCTTATATGATGATTTTATGGACGATATTTGAGTTTCATATAATAAATTTGAATGTAATTGATAAATAAATAAAGTTTTTTTTTGGAATAAATAGTATTTTAAAAATATAAATATAAAAAAATTATAAAAAAACATGGAAGTTATTGTAGCTGCCGGATACTCTAGCACCTACTGACATTAATTGTAGCAAGTTATTGTAGTAGCGAATTAAAAAAATTGGGTTTTATTGTAGTAGCGAATAAAAAATGACGAATTTGTGCCTATGGAAGGAAGACTTAGGAAAAAAATACAGGAGGGAAATTTATTTCTCTGACAGTGTATGTGTGTGATGTTCTTCTTTGATAGGGGGATGACATTGTATTATACCTTATATTTAATTTTATGCATTGTATTACTTTTTGTGGACCTCCTATATGGATGGTATAGGTCACCTACATGGAAGATTTTACCTCTTAAATGGACAGCTAGATTTCTCCATTTTTTATGCATCTTTTGGTTATATATTTATATTTTAGAATTTAATATTCAAGTTTTATGTAGTATTTATGAGGTTTTCATTCAAGTTTTATACAATGTTAATTTATTTTGGTTTTATTTTTAATTTTATCATGAGTTAAATTTCTATTTTCCTAGGGCTTTTTTCTCATAGTTGCTTTCATATTATTTGCACTCATATTTAATCATTTTATTTTGTATTCTCAATCACCAACTAATCAATCGACTAAAAAGAATTTAAAATTACCTATTTTGGTACTTAGTGATCAATCCTCATGAGAACGATACTCTATTCACTTCTATATTAATTGATTACGACAGTGTACACTTACACTATTTAATATATCATTTACACACATAACACTGGTCATGTGTCCCTGTCAGCCACCACCACCTCGTCTCCGGCCTTCATGTGTCTCGGTCAACCGCCACATGTCACTCTCCATCGCGCGCCACATGTCCAAGTCACAAATTGGTTGCATTTTGTGACCAAGTTGGGATTCGAAGCCATGACCTCACTCGCGTGCCAGTGCCTTTGCCAGTTGAGCTAAGAAGAACCTGTATAACTTAAATGCAAAATCATCTATATATATGGCTTTGCAAACAAAATTAGAAATACAAAATTTAATATATTATTAAATATTTGAATTTAGTTTCCTTATTTTATTTTATGTAAATATTCTACCTAAATTTTTATTATTAATATCTTTTTTATTCATTTTATTATATATTTTATGTTTTTGTTTGTATTTATAAAATTTGTATTTTTATTTGTATATAATATATTATTAAAAATTCAAATATATTATATTATAATTTCAATTTCAAAAATAAATATGAATCAATAATTTTATTTATTTATTTGAATATTTATATTATAAATTAATAATAATTTAAAATTTAAATTATTTAACAAATTTATAATTATAAAAAAATATAATTATTGAAAAATTTAATTATTTGTGACGGAAATTAGTGACGGAATTTTTCCGTGACTAATTTCCATCGCTAATTTTTAATGACGGAATTAGAGACGGATTAGTGACGGAATTTAGCGATGGAATGTGATTCCATCTCTAATCCGTCACTAATTAGTGATGGAAAAATTTCTTCAGTAATTTTCGTCGCTAATTTTTAATGATGGAATTAGAGACAGATTAGTGATAGAATGTGATTTCGTTGCTAATCCATCCCTAATTTAGTGACGGAAAAATTCCGTCTCTAAATTTCATCACGAATTTTGGTGACGGAATTTTTGAGGGATTAGTGAAGGATTTGCGACGGAATGAAATTCCGTCACTAAATTTCTGTTTTTTTTAGTGTTCTATAAAATTTAGTTGGGACAAAAGTGATCACTTTTGTCAACCTTAGTCAAATCAGTTGTTAGAAGTTAAATAATACATAAAGAGACTATTTAAAATCAGCAAAAATAGCTAAATTTCTTATATATGATTATAAATTTCAGTAAAAAATAAAAATAAAAATAAATATTTGTCAACAATCCACCTTTATATTATTTGTCTGCTACTGTTATGTTACCAGAAAATAGTGTCAAGGATAGCACATTACCAGGCACATTCATTTTGCATCTAACAAACCTTATCTTCTTATCTTCTTATCTTCAATCATATCGGGTCATCATCCACATAATAGGATGATAATGATGACGGGGCATTTATAGGATGCCTTTCCATAACAATTTGGTTCATCATGTACGTATATAACATATATATAGATATACAATTATTTTTGTAAGTATCCTGAAAACATAGATGATGTAAATTTCCTATAATGACACGAGGGGAATTTAGAAGATAGACATATATAATGAAAATTAGGACCAACCAGTTCTCTTCATTTTTATGCTCGTGAGATTATCCAAGTGGGTGCTGTCACATCATTTCTAGCACGTATCTCCCCACTTCCACGTAGGTCACCTCGTCGTTTTGCAAATGCATTATTTGTATGTTTTTCAGATTCTAGTGTGATGAACGTCATTTTCAAATGGTAGCTGTAATCATCAGCTACTATAAATGGCTCAATATTCGAGTTTTACATTTTAATTATATTATATATTAATCCAAATAAAGAAACCCAAATAATGGCAGAAATCATTGGCAAAGTGCGCTATAAATTAACAAATGCAACCTGTGAGCGAAATTATTCAAATGCCTCTGATTACTTGTTTTCTTTCACCTGCGTTCCAATGGTTGCATCTTCTACTCCTAGCTTCACAAAATCCCATTCAAATGTTGGGCTTGAAAATGAAGCTGAAGATGAAGAATATGAAAAACTTAGCCAATTTAAGGAGCTTCTTCCTTCTCTCCCCAGAGAGAAGGGTTGGGACTTCCCATACCTTTATCTCTACCAAGATATTTGGTATCCACCAGCCCGAATCCAAACCATTATCTCTTTTCAAAAGCACTTTCAAGCAAAAGCAAGTGATATTATTATAGCTTCCCTGCCAAAATCTGGCACTACTTGGTTAAAAGCTCTTACTTTTGCCATTGTGAATCGTAATCGTTTCTCTCCCTCACAACAAAGCCATCCTTTGCTCACTTCCAATGCTCATGACCTTGTTCCTTTCTTTGAGTTTAATTACTATGTAAACAACCAAATTCCTAATCTCTCCAACTTGCCTGAGCCAAGACTTTTTGGTACACATGTTCCATTTCATTCATTGCCAGATTCTATTATCAAGTCCAAATGCAAGATAATCTATATATGTCGTAACCCATTCGACAATTTCGTGTCGTTTTGGATTTTTATCAACAAGGTGATCCCACCATCATTGCCCAAGTTATCCCGCGAGGAAGCATTTGAGAGGTACTCCAATGGAGTCAATGATTCTGGTCCATTCTGGACTCATATGTTGGGTTATTGGAGGGAAAGCAAAGTGATGCCAAACAAGGTTATGTTTCTAAAGTATGAAGATTTGAAGGGAGATATTAATTTTTTCTTGAAAAGAGTGGCTGAGTTCTTGGATATTCCGTTCAATTCAGAGGAAGAAAGTAATGGTGTTATTGAAAGCATAATTAAGTTGTGTAGCTTTGAGAAGATGAAAGAATTGGAGGCTAACAAGAACGGTAAGTTTGTTCACAAGTATGAGTACAAGAATTTCTTCAGGAAAGGTGAAGTGGGAGATTGGGTGAATCATTTTAGCCCTTGGATGGAAGAGAAATTGTCCAAAGTGATAGAAGAAAAGTTGGGTGGGTCTGGTTTGTCCTTTTAATTACTCTATTCAACCAATTAAGCTATAAATTTGCATGAAACGTGTGCCATAAGTTCTCTCTAGCATTGATGAGAACATGCAAGTATCAGGTTTAGTAAGAAGTGAATCGCTGTAATATTGTCTTTATATGACTTTGTATCCATTTATGGCGTGTAATGCATGAATAATTTAAAGGACAGTAAAGTTTCTTATTATATTAATTGTTCATCTGAAAGGGTAGTGGAAGAAGATCAATTCTCTTCCCAAAGTCTCTACGCATTTGGAGAGAAAAGTTGGAGGGAAATGTGGTGGGACCCACATCTCATTTTTCCCATATTGTTTTTCTTTTAAATTTTTCTCTTGTTCAAATAAGGGAAAACTTCAATCCTCCTATATTTTCTTAAAGTTGATTTAATATTTTTTTAAAAAATTAATGCGAAAAAATGAGTATATATAAATTCCCTTGTTTGTATGAAAATAACTCAACAGCCACAAAATGTAAAATATCTCGATAACTTCAAATTGCTAAATGCGTGTAAGAACATCAAAACTGAGAAAACAAACAAATGAAGAGTCATGCATGCATTAAAAAAAAGCCCATGTTTGAATGCTTAAATTTGATGTATTACGAAATGGCCATATACTATGCGTTTAGTTTTTGACATCCGGCGTTCCCGAGTGAAAACCAAATATGAGAATTATGTTGGGTTTTGGTCTCCCTTCCTATGTGGAGAAAAGCCTATGTTTGAAATGTTCAATTTGACGTATTTCCTATTTTATTTAAAAAAAGGAAGGAAATGAAAAAAATAGGAAACAAGGAAAAGAGTGAGAAAATGAAAAAAAAAGAAAAAAAATTTTCCTGATTGTTTTTTATGAGCAAGATTATTCTCTCAAAGTTTCCTAATTTGAGGTTGTGTTGCACTTATTTAAGTGGAGAGGAGGCATAATAGGCTTTTGGGCAAACAGGCCCCGTCGAGGCCAAATAGGTTGAGGTTGGATAGGTGATGAACCCATGTCATGTGAGTTCTTAAAATAAACTAGGTTTGAAAATGTAGCGTAATAGCTTAACCTAAATCATTCTTGTGAGGAGATTAATTTTCAAGGTTTTAAATAGTAAAGTGATAAATACCTTAAAGTTGTGAGAAATCATTTTTAGAAATTGTTTATAAAACTAATAAAGTAATATAATCTAATTCAATATTTTTGTATTTTTCGGTTTTCAAGACAAAGAAGTAAATGGAATCAAAATTAATAATAGCAACAAAAAAAATTCAATTAACTAGTATAATGATGAAATGTGATTCCCTTGAGTTGATGTTTTAGTCTTCCTTGCTAGCTAATGATAAGAATTCAATAATATGGGTCAAGAGGATGTGCCTAAGCTACCACTAGATCTATATTTGCAATACTCATTTAATTTATTATATCGAAGCATTTAAATGAATACCACCAAATAATTCAGACTCAAGGAGGTGAATAATTAACTTCCAATTCAAAATTTTAATTACCATTACAAAATTTCAAAGTATCAGCATTTAAAATCCACTCAAAACAACTCATTTCTAATATGAATCATACAAAGCTTAATTAATCAACTCCTAGCTCAACCACCAAGTTTATTTACTTGGCATAGAACAATCTAGATCATAACCACATACTTAATCAAGCCATATAATTATGAACTAGAAAGAGAGCTTAAAGGAATTCCATTGAAATTTAGAAGCTCAAACCATTACTCAACTCAAGGAAATCACCGCAACTTAGCTACTCATTGGGAAGGAAGATGAGGCTTGAAGAAAGAGGAAGAAGAAGTCGGCCATGGAGAACAAAGGAAAAGCACCGAGCAACTCTTTAATTTAAGCACCGAATAGCTCTTCCAAATTCAATAATCCATTTGGTCCAGCATCTTTCTCCTTTCTTCATTCCATTCGGTCACCTCTATGCAATAATTCAGCTGCTTGCTTGTCTTTAATAGCCACCGAACACCTTCTTCTCTGCTCCACCGAATGACCCCACACTTTCATAAAATGGTTCAGCTCCTTCTTTAATCAATTCCATGTGCTTCCAATAGCCACGTCTCTCCTCTTTTCTAATCTCCAATCTTTTATTCAATAATCCATTTCGGTCTAGCTCTCTCCATTATCAATTCGTTCCATCATCCTCTTTATTCATTTCATGCTGCTATATATCTTTTTTCTCTTCACATAGCCGCCTCCCCCCTTTTTTTTCATTTCGTGCTCCCATATTTTTTTCTACCCAGCTGCCTCACACCCGAAGACAATGGTCCCCACTTGCCTCTTCTTTCTTCAATTCTCACTGTTAGATCTCACATGTTTTGATGATAACAAAGAATGGATGTGAAAAAGATTTGATAAAAAAATAAGTTTGAACAAAGTAATAACAGAGCAAATCATCACTTGAAGTAAGCACTGGAGTAATGAAGAAAGGCCAAGAGAAAAGGCTGAGAAACTTCTT
This sequence comes from Inga leiocalycina, assembly GCA_963242795.1. Lineage (NCBI taxonomy): Eukaryota > Viridiplantae > Streptophyta > Magnoliopsida > Fabales > Fabaceae > Inga > Inga leiocalycina. The sequence goes on along the minus strand of OY725329.1, from coordinate 19,976,638 downwards.
CACTGGCAAAATTTCTAAGGGGTTACTCGAGGAAGAACTCGAGTAATGAGACAGAAACTTGAAGTAACCAGAGTCAACCCTCAAGTAACTTGCCAACGTTACTCGAGTAAGTACTCGAGTAACCAGGGAAAAGACTTGCAGTTGCTCTCGGCCTGCCAACGTTACTCGAGTAAGTACTCGAGTAACCAGGGTAAATCACTTGCAGTTGCTCTCGGCCTGCCAACGTTACTCGAGTAAGTACTCGAGTAACCAGGTAAATCACTTGCAGTTGCTCTCGGCCTGCCAATGTTACTCGAGTAATCAGGGAAATCACTTCCAGTTGCTCTCGGCCTGCCAACATTACTCGAGTCAGTACTCGAGTCCCCTGCTTCAAGAAATATGTTGCTCTCGGCATTTTCAATCCTGCCAATGTTACTCGAGGAGCAACTCGAGTAAATCACTGTGGTAAACAAAACTTGAAGGTAATACTTGATTAATCTGAAATGTTATTATCACACTTCACGCGAGGCACTACTCAAGTATGCAGGTTGTAATACCCCGAATTCTGAGACTTGAGGCTAGAGAATAAGCCTGAGATTAGTGGACTGCTAAGCCCTAGTTTAGTAAGATCCCAAATTGCGATTAATGGATAATGACTCCAAAAGTGGATGTGGTTAGTGATAAATAACCCTTTTGGAGAATATGATGTGATTTGGCACTCGAATGTGATTCGTGTGTGTTGTGAGCAGCGCCGAAACCCTGTATTTGAGTTCAATTATGGATTAACCTCTAAATTGACTTAAAATAGAGGTAGGGCGCATAATATGGTGTAAATGAATGAGAACAAGAATTTGGTGGTGATTCAGTGACGATTGCCATAATCAGGGGCAAAACGGTAAAGTTACCGACCGATTGATCGGTTACCGAAGAGGAAACTCATTGGTAACTTCAAGATCAATGGTTAGGATTGATTTGTGCAAGAGATCAAGGGGTGGAATCACATGTGTGTGAGCTTATGTGAGGTTTGTCAAGATGTTGACACATGGCAAGTTGTGAGCCATGGATCTTGGGTCAAATGTTCAACCCTTTTCCCTCTCTCCTCTCCTCTCTATTTGGACGTTTTTGGGGGCCTAATTGCCCAAAAACTGATCACTCTATTCATCTTCATCATCAACTCATCTCTCTCTCTCTCTCTCTTATGTCTCCATTGTCGTCCATGAAAGGGAAAAAAGAGAAAACTAGAGGTGAGTTTTTGGTTAGCTTAATGTCCTCTAATGGTCTAATCACCTTCTATAAAGTTGTTCATAGTGATGAGAGCTTCATCTCTATGGTTTTAGATTCTTGATTGGAGGTGTTTGATTGCTTGAGGAAAAGTGAAAAGATGAAGAATCAAGGAATTGGTTTGGGAAAGAGGAAGAGGTGAGTATTTGAAGCCTTTTGATCTAAGTTTTGTGATTTGTGGATGAGTTTAGTGAATTTTGAATTTTTCCCTGATTTTCTTGTGATTTTGGATTGGATGAATTGGGTTGTGTTTTATGTTGAAAATGGTGCCATGTTGTGGTATTTGGTCATTGGAATTGATTTGGGAACTTGAATTGGAAGAGTTGTGATGTTGTGGTTTGAATTGTGATTTGTGTGACATGTTGTGGTAACATGTCAATATGATTTGAATTTGATTGATTTGGTGTTTCCAATAGATTCCTTGTGCAAATTTATGTGGAAATGGTATTTGGTGTGAATTTGGGAACCATTGGTGCAAAACTGAAAATCTGTCCCTTGAAGTTCTGTTCTGGACAGTCTGCTTGTGTGGACGTTTTGACTGGGCAAATGATGTCTGAAAATTATGAAACTTTCCAGTCTTAAATTTCACATCCCAAGATTCAAAATGGACACATAATTTGTGCCATTTCGTTTTGTCTTCTGTGAGTTATGGCTGTCCAAAGTTTGAGGTCGAAAATGGAATCTGTTTTGGGACAGTCTTGAGTTTTGGGGAATTCTGTATTTATGTGGTGATTTCCAGTATTGGTCAATATTTTTACTGTGTAGAGGACTTGAATAGCTTTCATTTGGCTTTAGGATCACCTCATTTCGATTTTTGTGGAATTAGTTATGATTTTTGGAAGTTCAGCCAAGAAACTGGATTTTTTTGGCCGCGGCCAGTGGATTCTGGGCCGTGGCCCAAATGTTTCTGGGCAGTTTTTGGCCGCGGCCAGTGGATTTGTGGGCCGCGGCCAACCCCCAAAATCAGTATTTTGGACTTTTAAAAGGTGATCTTTGGTCAAGTGTTTCCCAAGCCTTTAGGCATATGTTTAGGCTTTGATTAGCCACCTAAAGATGTTAAATGATAACCAACATTAAGTGTTTGTATGTTGAGGAATTGAGAAAGGGATTAACCCTATGTCCTTGCTTTGGTTATAGGGTTGATATTCGCCCTGATCGTGGTTCGGTATTCGTTCTGATCGCGAGTAAGCGAAGCTGGAGCATACATGGAAAGAGTGTAGGGAACTTACCTCTTTTGCATGCTTTGATATTTGTGTTTGTGTTTTGATGCATGTATTGCTTTGCTTGATTATGTGAAACATGTATGAATGATTGTAGCTCTGTTTCTAGTTATGCTATGGCCATGAGTATGTTGTTGAAACTTGAGCACGCAGATATGTCATTGTGTGAGCATGAGTTATGTATTGCAAGCATGTCATGCATTAAACACATATCATACATGCATATAGGTATCTGTTTCCTACTTAGATTCTCTCGAATCTCACCCTCCCCTACCAACATTTTAGATAGGATAGGTGGATCGAGGTTGGAGCAAACAGGAAAAGGCGATGAGGACTACTTCGTGTTATAGATTTTGGTAGTTGGTTATCATAGTTGGGATGTATATTTGGATATTCGTATTTGGATTTGGATGTGTATATATGGATGTATATTTGATTATGTATGGTGATGAGATTTGTGTAATCCCCATTTGAGGAATTGTAAAGGGCGAATGTGCCCTATGAGTTCTATGTAAAGGTATGAACCCGGGAGTTACCGGGAAGTTATTGTTGTACACTCTGATATTTGTATAAATGTGATATTCTGCGTAATGTAATTGTATTTGAAATTGAATATGAGACCAGGTAAATTATATTTCGAAAGTTATTTGTGAAAACCCTATCGTGAAGATAGGATTTTGAAATGGTTTTCTTTCTTATTGGTCTCTATTTCATCTTAATTGCGTATTTCGGATATAATTATTCTATGTCAAAGAATTGAACTAGATTACTCGAGTCAGTAATCGAGTAATCTGCAGAGTTATTAACAATGCACTTGAAGAATCTACTCGAGTAAGCTATGCAAAAAATAGATGTTTACTCGAGGCGGTACTCGAGTAAACAGGTAAGCAAACTTGAAGTGCTCTCGACCCTGAAATCCTGCCAACATTACTGGAGTAAAGCATCGAGTAACCTGTGAAGAAAATTGTACCATACTCCAGTAAGTACTTGAGTAAACCGGTATTTCCAAGGTTTGTAAATTTATTTACTCCATGCACTACCCGAGTAATGTGATGTTCATTTATTAACTTGTTCTCTATCAATATTTTCATGAAGATACTCGAGTAATTACTCTAGTAAACTTAATGAATACTCGAGGAACTACTCGAGTATCCAAGTCCAGAAATTCAGAAATCATTCCAACGTTTATTAGTTTGTTTCCTATGTGATTAACCTTTCATTGTATTAGTATTCTTAGCATATTCGCAGATAAACAATGAAGAGATCTTACCAAATAAGGAAAGTTAAATGCAACGTTCAAACGCTACCTACCGTCACCTACCGCAAACGGATAATTTTCAAAAACTGGAAAAGTCAACAGTGGCTGCGCACACTCTAACGGGTGAGAAGAAAATGTTCCAACGGTCATTATCAACACATCTATATATATGGGAACATCCAAACAGAGATAACAATAGGAACACACACGAACGTATTAACAAGTTCACGTTCAATACTCTGTTTTTACACACACTTGTAAATCTGTACTTCAGTGATTCTTATTCACTCTGTAAGAGAGATATTTCATTCAAACTCAATATTTGTTGTTGAGGTAACTTAAGGTTGTGGAACCTTGAGTTGGAATTGGATTACAACTTGTAAGGGGGAGCGAGTGTCTAGACGAAGGAACTTGCTTGTACCGAGGTACTAAGAACCCACTGAATCTTGGAAATTATAGTGAAACTCTCAGAGATACTCTGAGGACTGGACGTAGGTCAAAGTGTTTGTGGCCGAACCAGTATAACTCCCGGTGTACACTTCAGTGATATTTCTCGTTACTCTTTACTGCTTTATATTCACCGTCAAGTTTTATATTTGCAACGAAAATTTTTAGTATCACCCAATTCACCCCCTCTTGGGTGAAACGCTTGCTCTAACATTTGGTATCAGAGCGTATGTCCTCTTGTTAAGGTATAACAACCTAAGAAGGATCCAATGGCAAGCATGGGTGAAGGAATTCTTCCCGACGGAGCATCCATCACTAGACCTCTAGGTTTCAGTGGCGAACACTTTTCTTTCTGGAAAGCAAAGTTCAGAGTATTTGTGATGGCTACTGAATATGGGCTATGGGATGTGATTGAGAGTGGAAACTATCAACCTACAAAGATTGTAGATTCTTAGAAAATTTCCAAGACGCCAGCGGAATATGATTAGAATGACAAGAAACTTATCACTCTCAATAGTAAGGCAATTCTGATGATACAAAGTGCTTTGAGCCAAAGTGAATACTTCAGAATTTGCACACTTCCAACAGCAAAGGAAATGTGGGAAGCTCTAGAAATAGCTCATGAAGGAACTTCGGGAATAAAGGAGAATCGGATCAACACCTTGGTCACTGAATTTGATATACTTCGAATGAAATCAGGTGAGTCAATATCTGAATTTGAACTTAGATATACTCATCTTGTTAATCAACTTGCAGCACTTGGGAAAGTCTATGATCAACATACCCAAGTACGAAAGATTTTGAATATTCTTTCTAAAGAGTGGGAGGCCAAAGTCACTGCGATAGAATAAGCAAAAGGAGAATCAATGAGATCAATTGCTTCCCAATTATGGATGTATTTGGTTGAATCATTAAAGGTTGATAACTCTTCACATGTGAAGTAGCATAAAGCTCTTGATTTTAGGTTCCTTGTTCCTCCCTGTGTAAGTCTTGAAGCCAATGGGTTCCAACTTCACCTCCTGTCTTCACCCATAATATGTGATCATAGTATGTTGATGCTACTAAATTTTAAATATGCACCGCAAGTGTACGGGCCGTTGGAATAGTATAATAGCAAATCAATGTTGTCCTATAGAGATCCAAGGTAATAGATAATTAGGTATTAAAATTTCCATTTTCATTTAAGTTGAGCGAATCAAAGGAAGAGATTGAAAGACAATTTAAACAAATGCAAAAGAAACAAATCTAATGATTTAAAGACTTCAATTGATGAAAACAACCTAAAGTGACTCATCCATTCTTTAAGTTTTAGAGCATGTATTTACCCAATTAAAAGCACTTAATGTTAATTTGTTAATCTAGAGTATTAATGGATATAAGTATCTTCCAATCACTTATACCCCTATCTCAAGTTAAATTGTTATTCCTAACTAATTTACTCAAAAGGCAATAAATATTCAAATTCACTCTAATATGATTATATGGGTCCAATAGGTATATTCCTATCCTATTGACAAATTAGAATAAATTCTAATCCCACATTACTTAATCTTATGGTCTAATTAAGATCCCTCTCCCAAGGATAATATAAATTTCCCAATTTCATACTTAATTGTGATTAAACACTAAGTAGACAAAACATAACAGATTAAGTAAACAAAAATAATACTAAGCACAAATTAATTAGTTGATACATGCTCAAATCCTTAAATTAGTTCATAACTAGCCTAGGTTTAAAATAATTAGCCACACATAGCTTTAAACAGAGTAATCACAGATGCATCAAATTCAGAGTTCAGAACCATAATGAAAGAGCAACAGAATACACAGAGAATAATACAGAGCAATGAAATTGACACACAAAAGCTTCCTCTTCTTAGTTCACTCAGATCCTGCTCTGGATTCTCGTTCTTGATAGGTGATGAAGATGAATTGCGGTTGCTCTCCTCCCACTCTCTAGCTCGCGAGCTCCCTTCAGTAATGATGACTGATCTGTAATAATCTCCCCTACTTCCAGTCAGCTGCTCTATTTCTTTTCTTCTATGTGATTATCACCATAATCAGTCCAGAAAACAGTGCCTCCTCTGTCCAGCTGCTCTGATCCTCCGCTGATCTTACAGTGTAAATTGCAGCTGCTCCCTTCTTCCAACTCGTAGCTCGTTGCTACTCCTCTCCAGTATTGAAGGAAGATGATCAAGATTAATATATAATGGCCCTCTCCTTTCTGTGCGGCGGCCTCTCCTTTTTACTGTGCAGCTCCCGAAGGTAATGAAAAATATCCCTTTTGTCAATTCTTGCGGTTGTCCCCTCTTCTCATCCAGCTAATTGTTGTAAAATACTAATTAAGGTGGATGTCCATGAGCTCCCAACTCTTGACCTTTCATTTTCTACATCCTATAACCTCTCCAATGAATGATCTTTAGGAGTTTTCATGCACATAACTCAAAGGTTATAATGTGTGCACTCATGAGGATTAAAGTTTGCCATTTACTTTGTGTAACTCTTAGTTGTGGTTGAGGGCCTATAAATACAGCACTATGTACTACACTTTTTTGGCATCCAAATGAATAAGAATCACTCCCTCCTTGCTCTTTATTTCTCTCTTGTATTTCTTCATTCCCTTCATCTCAATCCCTTATACTTTCTTGTTTTTATAACACGTTATCAGCATGAATTCGCTCAGAAGACCTATGGTCTAATTTTCTATCTCTTCTACTCTCTAACTTTCTCATTTCCATACTATGTTGTATTTTATTTTTATGCTATCTATTTTTATCCATCCTTTTGTTATCTTTTACATATATCTAGGATAATCTAAGCCATTATATGGAATTAAATAGACTCTTTTACCGATTGTTTTATACATCGGGTTTCATGGCTAAGATTTGAGATTATATTATCCTTCGCAAGTTTTCTTTCCTGCCACTTTTATTTATTGTTTTCCATTAATATATTATTATGAAAAATTTATATTTATTTATTTTATATTCTAGCATTCTTGACATTTTATGTTATATATTATTGCTTGTTTCTTTATTTTATGTCATTTATTTCATCTTTTTTTATTCTTATTTTATTTACATTTCCTTTATTTATGTTAATACATTATTGTTATATCATTATATCAATCTTTTATTTTCATTTGTTTATTATATTACATTAACATATAATAGTATTATATATGAGCATGTAATATGGTCTATATGATCATGGGCTTATCTATTATTTATATTTGATTATGAATTTGAATTTATTTAATTTATTTTCTAGTATTTTGATTTTATTGAGAGGCCAGAAGCCATAATATTCTTAATTTCGTGATCAGATGACCAGAAGTCACATCACTTTTGTAATAGCTCTTATGAGAAAGAATGTTATTGGTTTCATTAAATTGCAAGATTGACAAGAAACATTTTGGCACTTTGATGATTTAATTGTTACAAATATCAAAGCCCTGAAGGCTAAAGGTTCAAATATCAAACTAAACAAAGATTTTTGCTGTGGTGTGGTCTTGAAGACCAATATTTGGAGAAATTGATGATGCTATTGAAAGTAAAGAACATATGTAAGATTGAAAATAAACATGATCACATTGCATTTGTGAAATTGATAGTTGAAAACTAAGAATACTTTGTCTTAACTATTGAATTACAATCGTGGAAATAATAACATTTCTAAGCCGGTTAAAATTATGAGCAAATATCATACTATGACTAGAAGTCACATGAATAGAAAAAAAATGGTATAATATGACCAGAAGTCATATAGACTCATATGTATCAATTTATTGAAAATAAAGATCAAAATGGTTGTGAAGTCAGAAAGACCATGAAATATTGTGAAAAATATCAAAAATAGTTATGATGCTTAAAGCAATCAGTTACGGAGAAAGATGATCAGCTTGTATAGCCAAAAGAAATAATTGTAAGCCCTGAAGGCTATATAATAATTGTAAACCCTGAAGGCTATATGATTTTGATTCTTTATGTTTAAATTTAAATTAATTGTGATTAATTTGTGAGAGAGAAATTATTATTTAACATTGTGATATCAACATGAGTGATATATGAAATCAAATAGATAAAAAGGTAATGATTGGTCATTTTAAAATTTCAGTATAGTGCCAATTTATTTACAAATTTAATCATTATTGGTAATTATTGATATATTTTGATTTCATGGCCTTTTAGAATTCTAACTACCTCATGGTTAATCCTTATAACTCCCATATCAAATGGTTTTCAATATTTATTCATATAACCTTCAATTATAAAGTTAAGTTGTTTAATTACCTTCTTTATGTATAATTTATTTGTAATTTTAAGTATATTGTGTATGTGAATACTATTCATACATCAATGGAGTTTACCACCTCTATTTTCTTCTTGGGACTTGTATTTCTCTGTTGCACCAAAGATTTCCCAACAAACATTCAACTCATATACCTCAACATCAAGGTACTTTCTTTCATTATTAGTCATTTTTTTCATTTTAGCCTTGTCTTCCATCTCTTTTCTCTTCTTGAGCACTATTATGTTGCCTTACATATATATGCAATTTTTCTTAGTTCCAAACTTTCATTATTGAAAGGCATACAAATACTCTTCAATTTGTATTTTCTTTTAGTATTGATAATTTATTGCCTCATTTCCCAATTCATTGTATTAACATTTCTTCTACTCCTTAGTATTTATATATGATATGTGCAAGGTTCATACATTAATCATGATATAATATATAATATGATATATATTTGAATCAAATTAGTTTTATGTGACATTTGTGAAGAAAAAAAAATCATATGTCATATTTGAATTAAGAAAGTGGGAATTTATTTAATTTTATGAGAAAATTCATAATGAATAGTTTATGATTTGTTAGACAAAATCATTTTCGTAATGTGCATGAATTATATATATAGTGCAAGTCAAATTTATGGATGATCAAATAGTAAGGAATATTTGAAAGAAAACTATGTATATCATAAGTATTTGTTATTTTATATTATAATGCATTTGTCTTGACATTTCTCTCAAATCAATTTTAGCCCCTAAACATCAGAATTCATTGCAATAAGATCTTTATGTATTTTGATTATGGATCTCCTCATATTTCTTTATGTAGTGAAAAATTCTAAACATTTCATATTTTGAACATGCATCAAAAGAGGCAAATTGAAGCATATTATTATTAATAAGTAGCAAAATTATATAAATATGCAAGAATATATGTTAGTTCCTAAAGAACATAAATGTAACAAAGTCGATATAGTTCCTGAAGAACTAATATAGTTTTTCTTAAATTCTATGGGCAGAAGAAGAATTGATTAAGGAAAGTTATAACCCATAGATTTACATTAGAGTTTTACTCTATTACAGGGTTTAAATGATAGCTCAATTGACTGAAATCCATGATTAGTTGTGAGTTATGAAGTACTTGAGTTTTGAAATGAAAGATATATTATTAGTTTGCTATATACAAATTTATCTTTGAAATAGAGAAATAAAGAAAGTATATTTATATGACTCACACTGGAGGGGAAAATTGTTAGAATATAAGTGTGAGTTAATATTGAAAAGTTTTACTCATATACTTCCTCACAAAACCTATTGGTCTCCGAAAAATGGATGTCACATTGACATTTTATATCAATACTTATGGAAATTGAAAAGTTTGTTGTTGGTTAAGCAACATGTTACATTAAACTAGTAGTTTACTGTAAACTAGTAGTTTACTGTAACAAACAAATTTATGTTGGCATGACTTGTTTAATTCATCCAAGTCATATATAAAAGATTACATTTGACATCCATTGAAGAACTAGAAGATTTTTCATGAATAGCCAACATATTATATAATTCAAGAATTATCATGTACTGCTTGTTCTCAAAGAAATTTGATTATGAGAGTATCACAAGTTATGGTTTGGAATGGATCTCTATATTTCTGGAAATAAATAAACTCATGTATGGGCCCATTCAAATATCATGTAAACCATATCAATGTTCAATAATTTTGACAGATGCATCTATAAGATGGTTACATGTGATATTACTATTAGTTTGCAACCTGAAGTTTGCAAGAACGTTTGAATAGATTATTATGTTAAGCGCGATTTTCAGATTATACGATTCATTCATTGAAGCCTCCATAAATAGCTAGATTAATACTTATGAGAACAAAATTTATATTTCAGTGTTGGCATATTTTATCTTACATATTGCAGCACTTATATTAGCCAACCAAATTCTCCCAATATAATTGGCTTTTAGTCAGGAGCCAGGTATATTCCATCTTAAAAAGTTTGAATGTGCATTCCTATTGATTCACCACAATGCACATAGATGGATATTTAAAGGAAGTTAAGATAAATGTTGGGTAAGAACCTCCTTATTCTTGTTTGTCTCTAAATGAAACAAAGGAATGTTTCTAATAGAAACAAATGGATTTAGGAGACTTATACTGTATGATTAGTCGATTGTCATTTGACAAAGTTTTCCTAACATGAGGGGGAGAAATTAAATAGCTGGAAAAGAAAAGAAAAAGAATGCATTATTACTATCAAATATAGATCATCGAATATAACAATATGAACCATAAGTTCCTTTGGTTTGCATTCATGAAATATTACATAAAATCTACCAGATGCAATTATTGACCTAAATGGGAATTACTAAATCTCATATTCCAGCTATAAGTGGTCTAATCAACATAAATGAAAGTGAGACATGCCCGAAGTATGAGAGAATAATCAGTTCCAAAAGAAAAAAGAAAGAAGCAAATAATCAAGATAATCATATTAAGGAGGCAGACACTCTAGAAGAGGTCAATACATAACTACTTGCAGAACCCTCAAAAGAGGTTCAGGTACCTGAAAGTAATAAAGAGATCTCAATGAATTATGTCACAACAAGAAAAATGGAACTGAAAAGATAAAGTTGTCGACAACAGTTTTAGTAATAATATCACGTGATCAAATGAAGATCTTATACATAAATATGTCGGGAGAAAAAAAGGTGATTGGCCAACTGAAGAAAGGGACAAGACGCAATGAAAAATGTTCTTTCAGCATGTGAAATTTATGAACCTGTAGTCCAAATATGGACCTGTAGTCCAAAACATTTGAAATATTAAGTTATTTGTGATATATGAATATTTATGTGAAAATAAAGATTTTCACAAGGTTTAATGATGATTATGATGAGGTACAACATTTGGTAGTGGATACAATAATTGTTGCATATATTATTAGTCTGGCAGTATATGCAAACAAAATAATGCGTCTATTAGATATCATTATATATAGTATATGCATATGGATAGTGAATATTACATGAGAGTCTTTGAAGGATCTAAAATGCCAGAAGCATATACAAGAAAATCATTCTATATATAAAATATTGTGCGAGTTTGAAAATAATTCAAGCATATATAATTAATTGAAAAATATATTGAAAAATGATTAATTTTACATTTTACTTGACTTGTAGATCAAGTTATCAAATGCATCAATGATTGCAAAATCACATATTTTTACCGTGGTGAATTTTTTTGTAAAGATACATTGAATTTAATAGTCCAGAAGTACCTTATACTTTATGAGAATATTTTTTTATTATGCTAATATTGTATCTATTATGATTTTATTGATAAAAATTAGTTCTTGCAAGTGCACAATGGATAACAAAAATGAGATTTGGTGTGATAGTCCTATTAACATATTATATAATATTATTTTGTTCAAAACAAACTGAATATGTGGATGTAAGATATATTTTGATGATTTTCAGAATAATTTTTCTTTATTGTTTTTACGATGAATAAGATAAAGGCATAATATACTGATATTTTAGCATATCCAGAAGATATGTAAGAGGAATACATCTAGCAGAATATTTGGTGACAATGTATCATTCATAGTTTGGTGGCTAAAAGAATGATATGCTCAACAATACATTAGAAGTGATGTTCTTATCAGGGAAGTAAAACTGATGTTATTATCAGAGGGAGTAATACGATATTATCATCATGTGAAATAGAGACCATGCTATACTCTTTTCCTTAACCAAGGTTTTGTCCTACGGGGTTTTCCTAGTAAGGTTTTTAATGAGGCAGTTTCGATTTGTATTGTGTACTCTTTTTCCTTCACTAGGTTTTTGTCCCATTGGGTTTTTCCTAGTAAGGTTTTAATGATGCACAATATTTTTTTATGGACATCCAAGGGGGAGTGTTGTAAAATACTAATTAAGGTGGATGTCCATGAGCTCCCAACTCTTGACCTTTCATTTTCTACATCCTATAACCTCTCCAATGAATGATCTTTAGGAGTTTTCATGCACATAACTCAAAGGTTACAATGTGTGCACTCATGAGGATTAAAGTTTGCCATTTACTTTGTGTAACTCTTAGTTGTGGTTGAGGGCCTATAAATAGAGCACTATGTACTACACTTTGTTGGCATCCAAATGAATAAGAATCACCCTCCTTGCTCTTTATTTCTCTCTTGTATTTCTTCATTCCCTTCATCTCAATCTCTTATACTTTCTTGTTTTTATAACATTAATTCTGTTTTTCCTCTTTTTTTTTTCTGTGCGGTCCCCACATCCTCGAGGCCTTTCGTTTTTTTCTTTTCACAATGGATACTCCTCTTTATATCTTCAATTAGAAATCAAAAGCCCAAAGCCCAAAATCACGTCACCTCATCACGTATGGGAAAAAAACCATTTACTAATAATAACAAAAAACTAACATAAAGTCAAATAAATATATTATTTATTTATTTTTTTTCCAAATATTTAAAACTATAATATTTAAAATAAAATCCCCAAATAATGCACGAACTTGATATCTTATAAAATCTTAAGAAAACCATCTTAAATTAGCATCGATAACTCCCCAATTATATCAAAATGTGTTTCAAATATATTAAAAATGGGGAGTTATCACACTCCCACACTTGCATTAAATCTTGTCCTCAAGATTCAAAACATCAAACAATGAAAGAAAATCATGGAAGCAAGGTTCTCAGATCAAACACTACAAAATTGGATTTAATTCAAATTTTAAAAATGGATCCTTCTGAAAACTCTTTTCTACCTTCTAAAATTGCAAGTAGAAATGCAAATACTTGGTAAGGACAAATGACAATAAAATGTTCCTCACAAGTGAAGTGTTTGCACTCTTCTCTCAAGCTAATTAAAGGGCTTGTGTTTCACTCTCTTCCACTTATTGCAACCTATCTACCATAAGCTTGTTTATCATCTCCATCTCCACTACATTATCCCATTACTCACACAAATCAAAAGGACTTTTCCAAGGGTTATAATAAATAAGGTAGGATAATGAAATAAAAGTAGTCAAATGATATGGAAGAGTAGTTCAATTAGTGCCAAGCAATTTAATGAAATTCATGAAGAATGAAGGAATATCCACTAAGATAAAACAAACCCACTTGCACTCTAAACAACCTTTATTAAATTGAACTCAACAATCTTTCTTTTTTCATTTGTTTCTTTTTTTTTCATTCTATTTTTTCTATGATTTGTTTTTCTTTTTTATTTTTTTATTTATATACTTTTTTTTTAAAACTCTTTCTCTGTTTTTTTTTGACACCTTTCTTTCTATCTTTTTTTTTTCTTTCTATTTTTTTTCTATCTACACAACTCATATAACATTGATTTTCTAATCCCTTCACTCTTTTCTAAAATTGTTTTACTTAGCACCAACTAAAGTAGCAAATGAATGGAAAGAAAAAGATGTAAAAATTGCATTTCTTAAACAAGTGGCTATTTACTCTATGCAATTTTCTTTTTTAAAAAAATTAAGGCTCAAATGGGATAAAACAAAGGATTTTCATGTAAAAAGGATAGACATTTGGCCAAACTAGCTATGAAATGAATGCCTACATCATCTTTCTGCATGCAAAGAGATTTAAAGCTTCAAAGGAGATTCAAGACAAGTTCTAGAGATAAAATCACAATAAGTGTACTCTCTCTTGAAAGAAATGAATATTTAGGCTCAAGTTTCTCACCGGTATTTAACATCCTAAAGTCAATCATCCAAACCAAATTCTTTGCCTATCTACTAACATTCCAAGAAAATAGAACCGAATTCTAAATAAACTCAATCCTTTTCAAATTCAAATCAAACCAACTTGCCAATGTTCACAAATAAAATCCGAGCTTTCATGAAAAGAAAAATTTTTGTTCAAAATCAAAGAAATTTTTCAATATTTCCAAAAAATTGAGGACAAGTCATAAAAATCAATGGTATCCTCCACCCCCACACTTAAATGTCACATTGTCCTCAATGTGAACAAGTAACATTAAATAATGGAGATGAAGACATAACCTTATCCAAGTGCAGGGATGGTAGAAGCTTCAAAGATTTTAAATTTCCACCAATAAAACACCACTCACAAATGGCACAACTCAAATCAATAGTCAATAACCAATATCAATCACATGCAAAGATAAACTATATCCAACACATGTTATCAACTATCAATTAAATAAAGCAAGGAAAAGTAGAAGGAAACTCCCCTCTCAATCCTCGACTTGTGCTCTTGGATGCTCTTGATTGTAGCTACCAAAGTGAAGTACATCATCAGGGGCTACTAAAAGTTCTACAAAATTAAAACAAAACATCAAACCGCACCTTGGGTTGCCTCCCAAGCAGCGCTAAGTTTATATTCTTCAGCCAGACTACTCAAAACAAACCACTAATCATAAGTATCAAACACTATAATTACCTTATCTTCATTTCTTTTCAAACAACAAGGTTTCAGACATAACAAATGATCTTTTAAGTGAATTACTTGTACTTTATCAATCATAGACAACCTTAAAGTACAAGCATTCACTGAATTCAAATTAAGCTTAACATGCACATATTTGCAAAGAGATTTAGGAGCTTCTAACAATTTAAAGCTTCCCACAAAATCCACTTGACTCTTATCAATAGGAGTCAAAGAGTCAATAGGAGATTCATGAACAACAACTCTTGGGATCTTTCCATTAACCTCAACATCAAAGTCACAAAGATTAGGCTCTTTAACTGGTACCTCAATTGGACACTCACTGTTCTCTTCCAAATTAATTTCAGGCTCACATTCCTTTTTCCCATTATCAAAAGTCTCATGTAATTGCACATCTTCAATTCCCTCACAATGATTATCATCAACACAAGAAGTGGCAATCATGCTTAAGGAATTAGCTTGAGTCATATTTTCAATGGATGAAACAATTTGATTCACATAAACTCCAATATTTTGAACCCTTGACTCAAATTTAGTGACAAATTCATTTTGCTCTTTATTAGGCCTCTCTACTGATTCCACATACACCTCAAATAACTTTTCTAGATTAGACTGTTCTTTATATTCAAGGGTGTTTTCTTTAGAATAATGATGAGAGTAAAAAGGTGGGGTAATTTCTTTTGAATAATGACTAAAATGTGGATCCCAAGACTCTTGCTGTTCAAAACTTTCACTAAGACAAAAAGAATGATCAAAACAAGTTTGGTTCCTAGTGAAATCATCTCTCATATAGTGACTGGGATTGACATATGGACAATGCTCATGTGAATGACTTTCTCCACAATAAACACAAGAAAAGCAATTATAAGGAGAAGAATCAACATTTTCAATCCAACCAATATTTATATTTTCTTGTCTTATTCCATCCACAAGCATTCCTAATAAAGAACCAAGATATTCCAATTTATCATTGGTTGAGCCAAATGAATGATGTGAATTATCCAATATTTTTTTTTTCAAAGACAAACAAGAAACAAAGAAAATTAAGCAAATCACACACAAGAGAACAAAATGAAAATATTCACAAAGCTCAAGCTTAAATTACTTAGAAGATAGTGTTTGATTTGAGAATCTTGATTCTATGATTGTCTTTGATTGTTTTAAGATTTTGAAATCTTGAGGACAAGATTTAATGTAAGTGTGGGGGTGTGATAACTCTCTATTTTTAATATATTTGATACATATTTTGATATAATTGGGGAGTCATCATGCTAATTTAAAGTCATTTTCTTGAGATTTTATAAAATATCAAGTTGGTGCATTATCTTGGGGATTTGATTGTAAATATCTTACTTTAAATTAAAATCTAGGTAAAAGAACAAATAAATAATTAAAGTGAAAAAAAAGAAAAAAAAATCAGATTTATGGATATTATTGTATTAGGCGTTAGGATTACTATCATTGCTATATTTTCATTTCCTTTGCTTTTGACTTGTGAGACGCTGCCGTTTTGGTTAAAAGCATAGTACAAAAAACCAGACCGGACCGACCGGTTGAACCGGGAACCGGTAAAACCGGTGGTCCAACCGGTTGACCCGGTTTCTTTCTTTTTTTTTTTTTAAAAAATTTTCTTAATTTTTATTTTGCGTTTTTTGAGGGCAAAATGGAAAGTTGAATACTAAAATGAAGAGAAAAATAGATAAAGAAAGAACAAATCTAAAAAAATGAAGAAAATAATGAAAAAAATTATTTAAAAAGATATAATAATTATAGGAAATGAGATATCTTTGCATAAGTATAGGTATTATAACTAATACTAATAGATTTTAAACATTTTTTTTCTAAAAATATTTATTTTTATCTATAGCAGTTTAAAAATATATTAATATATATTATCACAAATAAATTATAATATTTTAATATGACCGGTTATGACCGGTTCAACTACCGGTTAGACCCCGGTTGACCCATTAACCCTTGAACCTGTGCTGTGACCGGTTCATTACCCGGTCCGGTTTTTCGTTCCTTGGTTAAAAGGAAGACCTAGAAGAAAGGAAAAAGGGAGCCCCGGGAAGAAATCCAGAGCAGCCGCAATATGCATTAAGAGAGCAGTGAGCTGGGTGGCGGTGACTGGGGGCATTGTTTCTGACCATCTTCATTGCAGAACCAGAGAGAGTAGCCGCGCAGTAGAAGAGCCGCAATATGCATGAAGAAATCAGCGGAGAAGCAGAGCAGCAACCACAATTGTTGACAGCAGAGCTTCGTCTCTTGACTTGAGGAGCCGACAGTGAGCAAATCAGAGCAAGAGCTACAGAACCAGAGGAGCTTGAACTTGAATCTTCATCATCAGTGAACAGTGGAAGTGTTTCTCTATTATTGTTCAATAACTCGTGGCTTTTGGACTGATTTGCTGCTGTGATCTATTTAATTAAAACCATGTGTTCAACCTAGAGTGTAGTTATAAACTAATTTAAGGATTTGAGCATGTATGAATTAATTATGGTTTGTGTTAAGTTTATTTACTTAATCTGTTTTATTGTGTCTACTTAGTGCTTGATCACCATTAAGTATAAATTTGGGGAATTTAGATTAGCCTTGGAAGAGGGATCTTAATTAGACCATAAGATTAAGTAATGTGGGATTAGAATTTATTCTAATTTGCCAATAGGATAGGAATATACTTATTGAACCCATATAATCACATTAGAGTGAATTTGGATATTTAATCTCTTTCTTTGATTCGCTTAACTTAAATGAAAATGAGAATTTTAATGCCTAATTATCTATCACATTGAATCTCTGTGGGATAACCTTGATTTACTACTATACTATTTCAATGACCTATACACTTACTGTGTATATTTAAAATTTATATATATATATATATATATAAATCAAAAAGTAAAAGAAAAAATAAAATAAAATAAAAACAATTTTTTCTTCTTGTTTTTTTAAGAAACCTTATATCTTATTAAAATTAATTATTTTTATCCTATATTTTAAATGGTGCCAAAAACTTGATTATACTAAATTTTAAATATGCATCGCAAGTATACGGACCATTGAAATAATATAGTAGTAAATCAAGGTCATCCCACAGAGATTCAATATGATAGATAATTAGGCATTAAAATTCTCATTTTCATTTAAGTTGAGCGAATCAAAGAAAGAGATTAAAAGTCAATTTAAACAAATGCAAAAGAAACAAATATAATGATTTAAAGACTTCAATTGATAAAAACAACCTAGAGTGGCTAATCCCTTCTTTAAGTTTTAGAGCATGTATTTACCCAATTAAAAACACTTAATGTTAAATTGTTAATCTAGAGTTTAAATGAATATAAGTATTTTCCAATCACTTATACTCCTCTCTCAAGTTAAAATTGTTATTCCTAACTAATTTACTCAAGAGGCAATAAATATCCAAATTCACTCTAATGTGATCATATGAGTTCAATAAGTATATTCCTATCCTATTGGCAAATTAGAATAAATTCTAATCCCACATTACTTAATCTTATGGTCTAATTAAGATCCCTCTTCCAAGGCTAATCTAAATTCTCTAAATTCATACTTAATGGTGATCAAGCATTAAGTAAACATAATAAAACAGATTAAGTAAACAAACTTAATACAAAACCACAATTAATTAGTTCATACATGCTTAAATTCTTAAATTAGTTCATAACTACTCTAGATTCAAAATAAGTAGCACACATGGTAATCACAGATGCATCAAATTCAGACTTCAGAGCCATAATGAAAGAGCAACAGAATACACAGAGAATAATACAGAGCAGCGAAATTGACGCACAAAAGCTTCCTCTTCTTAGTTCACTCAGATTCTGCTCTGAATTCTCGCTCTCGATAGATGATGAAGATGAATTGCGGTTGCTCTCCTCCCACTCTCTAGCTCGCGAGCTCCCTTCGGTGATGACTGATCTGCAATAATCTCCCCTTTGTCCAGTTGCTCTATTTCTTTTCTTCTCTGCGATTATCACAGCCTTCGCCAGAAACGGCGCCCCCTTTGTCCAGTTGCTCTGATCCTCCGCTCATCTTCCTCTGTGTAAATTGCGGCTCCTTCTGTCTGTAGCTTAGGTCTCCCCCAGCCGCTGCTCTCTCGCTCACGAAGAGGATGAAAAAAAATCTCCAACTCAATTGTTGCGGCTGCTCTCTTTTTTCCTTCTGTCCAGCTGCTCTCTTTTTTTCCTTCTATGTCACCTTTCTTTGGTTGAGTACGAGGTTGTGTAGCTTCCAAAAGTTCTTGGACGTTCCTTTTTTTCTGTGGTGTCTTAAGTGTTTTGGATCTGCGAGGCATATACTAAAGTACCTGAAAGACAAAGCAGATATCAAGAGTATCACACTAACACAAAGAACAAACAAAAATAAAATAAATTTGCTCAAGCTAAAACTACTAAAGGAATTCTAATTCTAATCACTAATTGCCTTGAATTCGCGGCAACGGCGTGAAAAACTTGATGCTACTAAATTTTAAATATGCACCGCAAGTGTACGGGCCGTTGGAATAGTATAATAGCAAATCAATGTCGTCCCATAGAGATCCAAGGTAATAGATAATTAGGCATTAAAATTCCCATTTTTATTTAAGTTGAGCGAATCAAAGGAAGAGATTGAAAGACAATTTAAACAAATGCAAAATAAACAAATTTAATGATTTAAAAACTTCAATTGATGAAAACAACCTAGAGTGACTCATCTATTCTTTAAGTTTTAGAGCATGTATTTACCCAATTAAAAGCACTTAATGTTAATTTGTTAATCTAGAGTATTAATGGATATAAGTATTTTCAATCACTTATACCCCTCTCTCAAGTTAAAATTGTTATTCCTAACTAATTTACTCAAAAGGCAATAAATATTCAAATTCACTTTAATATGATTATATGGATCCAATATGTATATTCCTATCCTATTGGCAAATTAGAATAAATTTTAATCCCATATTACTTAATCTTATGGTTTAATTAAGATCCCTCTCCTAAGGATAATCTAAATTTCCCAATTTCATACTTAATGGTGATCAAACACTAAGTAGACAAAATAGAACAGATTAAGTAAACAAAAATAATACTAAGCACAAATTAATTAGTTGATACATGCTCAAATCCTTAAATTAGGTCATGAGTTCAAAATAATTAGCCACACATAGCTTTAAACAGAGTAATCACAGATGCATCAAATTCAGAGTTCAGAGCCATAATGAAAGAGCAACAGAATACACAGAGAATAATACAGAGCAACGAAATTGACACACAAAAGCTTCCTCTTCTTAGTTCACTCAGATTCTGCTCTGGATTCTCGTTCTTGATAGGTGATGAAGATGAATTGCGGTTGCTCTCCTCCCACTCTCTAGCTCGCGACCTCCCTTCGGTGATGATGACTGATATGTAATAATCTCCCCTACTTCCAGTCGGCTGCTCTATTCCTTTTCTTCTCTGTGATTATCACCAGAATCAGTCCAGAAAACAGCGCCTCCTCTGTCCAGCTGCTCTGATCCTCCGCTGATCTTACAGTGTAAATTACGGCTGCTCCCTTCTTCCAACTCGTAGCTCGCTGCTACTCCTCTCCAGTATTGAAGGAAGATGATCAAGATTAATATATAATGGCCCTCTCCTTTCTGTGCGGCGGCCTCTCCTTTTTACTGTGCAGCTCCCGAAGGTAATGAAAAATATCCCTTTTGTCAATTCTTGCGGCTGTCCCCTCTTCTCATCCAACTAATTTTGTTTTTCCTCTTTTTTTTTTTCTGTGCGGTCCCCACATCCTCTAGGTCTTCCGTTGTTTTCTTTTCATAATGGATACTCCTCTTCATATCTTCAATTAGAAATCAAAAGCCCAAAACCCAAAATCATTTCACCTCATCACCTATGGGTAAAAAACCATTTACTAATAATAACAAAAAACTAACATAATGCCAAATAAATATATTTTTTATTTACTTTTTTTTTCAAAATATTTAAAACTATAATATTTAAAATAAAATCCCCAAATAATGCATGAACTTGATATTGTCACGCCCTGATCTCAATTTCAACGTTTTTCAGAGTATTTGCGGAAAACGATATGCGGTTCGGTAGGCAACACAGGAATAGCATAACTATACTGATAATATGTACATGATTACGGAAATTCCCCTCAGAGATTCGTACCTGATAATTACAATTAGTGTAACCGCACAGGGCTACTTGGGTGTCTAAACTCGTCCCAGTGAAATGGAGACATATTCCAGACTTCATTCCGCACTACAGACTTCATTCCGCACTGCAATCCTCTCGTGTAGTTCTCTTCTTTGCTCTCAACATATCTTTTGTCTTTTCCTGTCTAAATTGTTGGTAGGGGAGGGTGAGATTCGAGAGAATCTCAGTAGGAAACAGATACCATAATGCATGCATGATTGATGCTATGTGTATGACATGTTAGCTTTATCTAGATGTATGCCTCATAATGACATTTCTGCATGCTCAATGTTTCATACAACAAGCCTATGGCCACAGCGAAAACAGAAACAGAGCTTCATTTATTCAAATATGCTCTACACAATCAAGTAAAGCAATCACATACATCATTACACAAGCAAAGATATCAAATACATGCAAGTAAGGTAAGTCCCCTACCTTAACCCTTTTCCGCCTCGAAATGTGTGCCTCGTAATGCGTGCCAACAGCTTAGGGCTCCATATTCGATCCTACAATGTCAAATGTACTACTTAGACACTTCCATAGTGTTTCTGGGGGTTATATGAGTCTATCTTGAAAATTTACCAAAATGCCCCCGGGACCCCGGCCCCCCGTACCTGGCCCGATGGCACGTTTTCCCAAATTTTTGACTAGGGCTATCCTGACGTATTTTCATCCAAGGAATCCATTTCCGGACTCAAAATTATCAAATTCAATGTCACATTACGAAATTGCCCTTGGCGGCCCTACTTTTAGGGTTTTAGGGGCGTTTCCGTAATTATGCTTTCTAGGCTTTTTCCGAAAAAGTGCCCAACTGTAACCCCACCTAATTTTCCCTCCTGAATCCAATGGAACCATCAAATCATTGAAAATCCAACTCTAAGACCCATTTAAACCCCTGACCGAAATATATTGGTTTTCCAGAGAAAATCGGGGTTTTTCGGTTTCGGCTCCGTAAACACGTTCCTTTCTACTCCTAACCACTTTATTGACTATTCCATTAGGTTACAACTACCATTTAGTATCAATTTGGGCAGCATAACCCCTAGGGAAACCTATTTTCCATTTTTTACAACCAATGGCAATCCGGCGAAATTTCACCGATTAAATTGCCCACAGCAGCTAGAATAGTCAATATACGAAGGTTTGGAAGTTACCTCAAGCTCCTTCTGGATTTTCTTGACTTGGCTGAAACCCTAACTTCAAAACACCATGAATCTTGCTTCAAATATCTCAAACAACATAGAAGAGAAGCTTAGGAGAAGGATTATACACGTTAGGTACGAATTCACCGAAGAAATCGACCTATCTCGTGAGTTTTCTCCTCTCCTTCTCTCTCTAAACTCTCTCTCTATGATCAGCTGATATTTGCGTCAGTTTAAGCTGAAGGAAGAAGAAGGAATATGCTTATATCATATTATATATTCTATTTTATTCATTTACTAATTTTCCAAAAATTTCGGATTTTACAAAATTCTGGCAGATTTCTGCCCAAACTTTGAAAAATCATAACTAATTCTAGAAATATCGAAATGAGGTGATTCCAAAGCCTATAGAACTATTATTGAGTCTATTTTCAAGGAAAAATATAGACTTTTACTTTATGGAATCACAAAATTCCCAGAATTTCATTCTTTGCATGTTGTTCCAGAAACTTTCCAGTTTTTCTGGGCTAACTTCAAAAATTCATATCTTTTTGTGTATAACTCTAATTGAGTCTTATGACCTATCAAATTAAAGCTTAGGATGTCTACTTTCATCTTGTAAAAGTTCATAATTTTTACTTATCATTTAGTCTTCCAAAACCTTATGATAAGCTCACTACCTCATAGGCAATTTTATCGAAAACATAATTATATTCTCCAAAATTCACCATTTTACTTTCTTAATACCCCAAAGATATTAGAATCATTAGGGAATATATTTGGGACATCTACTAAATCGGGGC
The DNA here is from genome assembly GCA_963242795.1 of Inga leiocalycina. Lineage (NCBI taxonomy): Eukaryota > Viridiplantae > Streptophyta > Magnoliopsida > Fabales > Fabaceae > Inga > Inga leiocalycina. Next base: position 19,953,555 of record OY725329.1, on the reverse strand, counting down.
TTAGTAGTCCACTCAATTTAGGCTTATTGCAAAGCTTCCAATCCCAAAATTCGGGATATTACAGATATCTTATAAAATCTCAAGAAAATCATCTTAAATTAGCATCGATAACTCCCCAATTATATCAAAATGTGTCTCAAATATATTAAAAATGGAGAGTTATCACATGCCTTGAAGATTTCATCAATATCTTTCAATTTCTCTTCTATCTCCTTAGAGCTATCAATTGTTCCTTGATACATAAGTAACTGAAGGTATTGCTCTTGGAGTATCTCATACTTTCTTGTTAAGGTACTTGTTAGGGAATCTATGTTGTGGGGTGAGAAGAGGGTATCCAATCCACTAGGTTGTGGGTCATGAAGTGGAGGTGGAGGTTCAAGGTAGGATGGTGGGGAAGGTTCATAATGTGGTGGGTGAAATAATTGGAATGAAGATTGGAATGAGGGTTGGTATAGTGAGTAAGAGGGTAGATGGTGTAAAGGAGATGGTTTATAGGGTGGCCTTAGTGACGAAGGGATGGGGTTAAGATTTTGGTTGTATGGTAGGGAACAAAAGTCATGTTGAGGCCTATATGGGGGTTGGAGGGATAATGAAGGGACATGGAAGGGTTGGTGTGATGGAAAAGATTGTTGGTGATGAGGTTCATGATATAAGTTGTGGAAGAATGAATCATAGTCTTGACTATTGGAACTTCTCTCTTGACTCTTCAACAAGGCTTGAAGAAGTTGTAACTGATGTCGTATGACTTCAAAGCTTTATGAAAGAGGATCTTCCATTCCGGTAGTATTACCAAGAGCTTCTCAAAGATGAAGAATGCAAAGTTGCTCACCACAAAACCATAATAAACCACACAATGGCCCCTAAGAATATAATAACAAAGCAACAAAATGCAAAAATTTTTTTAGAGAATGTTATATGCAAATGGAATGTAAAACAACTATAAACATGCAAAAAAAATCTAAACTACTACCAAACACTCCAACAATTAGCAACTACCTATGATAAACTCAAAAACACACTAACAACTAAGAAAAATAAAAGAAAACGCAAAAAACCAAACCTAATTAAAAAACTAGAAAATTTCCCAAAAAAAGAAAGAAAATTCAGAAAAGTATAGCAAACCTACGAATTTGGCTAAACCCTAGCCGACCTAATAGCTTTAACTATTAGTCTTGTTTAGAATGCTGAAAAACTGTGGCATGTCAAATTTCAGAATTTTCTGGGCAACAATAATTCAGTTCCAGCAAGACAGTGCTATTCAAAATTTAGATTTTCATCAAAATTCAAATGAGTGCACACACTTTCTACCAAACTAAGCCACATTATGACAACAAAAAAGAACACTTAACTACTTAAAACCTTGGCAATCATCCTCCCCGACAATGGCGCCATTTGATGAATCCATGTCGTGTGAGTTCTCAAAATAAACTAGGTTTGAAAATGTAGCGTAGTAGCTCAATCTAGGTCATTCTTGCGAGGAGATTAATTTTCAAGTTTTTAAATAGTAAAGTGATCAATACCTTAAAGTTGTGAGAAATCATTTTGAAAAATTGTTTATAAAACTAATGAAGTAATATAATCTAATTCAATATTTTTGTAGTTTTTGGTTCAAGACAAAGAAGCAAATGGAATTGAAAGTAACAATAGCAACAAGTAAAATTCAATTAACTAGTATAATGATGAAATGAGATTCCTTTGAGTTGAGGTTTTAGTCTTCCTTGCTAGATAATGATAAGAATTCAATAATATGAGTCAATAGGAAGGACATAAGCTACCACTAGATCCATACTAACAATATTTATTTAATTCATTCTACTGAAGCAATTAAATGAATACCACCAAATAATTCAGACTCAAGGAGATGAATAATTAACTTCCAATTCAAAATTTTAATTACCATTAAAAAAATTCAAAGTGTTTAGCTTAGTCATTTAAAATCCACTCAATTGAGTTAGAATAAACAACTCAACTTACTCCTATTATGAATCATACAAAACTTAATTAATCAACTCCTAGCTCAACCACCAAGTTTATTCACTTGGCATAGAACAATCTAGATCATAACCACATACTTAACTAAGCCATATAATTATGAACTAGAAAGAGAGCTTAAAGGAATTCCATTGACGTTTAGAAGCTCAAACCATTTTCCAATTCAAGGAAATCACTGGAACTTAGCTACTCATGGAGGAGGAAGATGAGGCTTGAAGAAAGAGGAAGAAGAATTCGGCCATTGAGAACAAAGGAAAAGCACCGAACAACTCTTTAATTTAAGCATCGAACAGCTCTTCCAAATTCAATAATCCATTTGGTCCAGCAGCTTTCTCCTTTCTTCATTCCATTCAGTCAGCTCTATGCAATAATTCAGCTGCTTACTTGTCTTCAATAGCCACTGAACACCTTCTCCTTTGCTCCACCGAATGACTCCACACTTTCATAAAATGGTTTAGCTCCTTCTTTAAGCAATTCCATGTGCTTCCAATAGCCACGTCTCTCCTCTTTTCTAATCTCCAATCTTTTATTCAATAATCCATTTCGGTCCAGCTCTCTCCATTATCAATTCTTTCCATCATCCTCTTTATTCATTTCATGCTGCTATAGTTTTTCTCTTCACACAGTCGCTCCCCCGTTTTTTTTTCATTTCGTGCTCTATATTTTTTTTCTACATAGCCGCCTCACACCCCAAAACAATGGTCCCCACTTGCCTCTTCCTTCTTTAATTCTCTCTAGGTTAAAAAGTAAGTTGTGCCATGTTTGGTGGAGGGGGTAAAATATGTTCTAGGATTAGGCACAAAATTACAACTACCAAACAAGGCCCTTGCTTATTTGATCTCCTCTTAGAAAAAATGTGAAAATAAATTCTGTACTTGTGATATTCCGCTTTTGTCCTTCATTAAGCTCCAAAATGACATCTTTGACCTTAACCATTTGACAAAAGTTGTGCAACATCATCACCTACAAAATTAGATTCATAAAGGTAATATCTTTTGCACACAATTAAGGAATAATGGGAATAACAAATATTAATTAAAAATGTAACAATTTAACCACTATAGTGTTGGAAATTGTGCCCAAAGGGCTAATCATTATACTTTGAACAATCACTACTACAGAATTGAGATATAACCACCCCCAAAGACGTCCCAAATTGAAAATTGGGTGGTTAAAAAGGGAGGCGGTGGCATTTTCGTAATTATACATGTGTAGGGGAACCTTTAGGCGTCCCAAATTTGAATTTGGGACGTCTAAAGTGCTTCCTGGCGCGAAATATAAATTTCATAAATTTTTTTTAGCGCCAGGAGCTGGGTTTAGGTGTCCCAAATGGCATTTGGGACGCCTAAAGGCGTCCCCTGCATGTCAGACACTTGTCTGACATGCGGTCTTCTCATCTATCTATCACACCCTCACCTCACATCCTCTCAACAACTTTACTCTTCTTCCTCCTCTCCCCACCCACACCGTCGGCCCTCCTGTGTATTTTTTTTCTTCAACTCCTCCCTCCTCCCTTGTTCAAGCTCTCTCCTCCACCGTCGGCCCTAGCTTGTTGAACTCCTCCCTCCTCCCTTCTTCTTCTTCCTCTTTGTTTCTTCAACGGCTGCAACCGTGTCTGCTGCAACCTCACCTCCTCCACAGTGGGTTTTGCTCTCTCCTCCATTGTTGTGCGTGGGTGGAGCTCCAACGTCTTCTCTACCTCTCAAACATAGTAGCTAGGGGGCGCCCTGATCAGGTTGGTTTATTTTCTTCGTTTTTTTTGTAACAGAATATGGTTTATTTTGTTTTTGAAAAATAAATTAAATGGTTGAGATTGTGCTTATTATATATTGCTTATATTGAGATAGTTGAGATTAGCCTGATGTGTTTGGTGTGGTTATATTGTTTAAATTGCATTTATTCGGGAATGGTTTATTTTCTTGTTTAAATATAAATTTTCTTGTGTATAATAGAAACAAGTCTTCTTAGTTCTCACCCGTTCCATTGTGTTAAATATGAGTAAAGTTTAAAAGTTACTCCCCTGTTTCAATTTGCCTCTCGTTAATTATTGAGTAAACTTTGTTCTTATAAGATAAAATGTTATATTAAATAGGGATGTAGTTAGAAAGGTTTTAAATTTAAAGGTAGAGTTAATGAGATTTAAAGATTTCTTTGACTATTGTGATCATGTTAAAAGTGACTTATAAGAACGATTAGAAGTAGAGTATTAAATTTTAAGACAAAGTTTTTGAACTTTTATTTATTTATTTGTTCAAGTGTAACATAATGAAAGTGGCTCATAAAAGTTTCTTCCAATCATTGATTAGTGTATGCCACATGAAACCAATACAATTCATAGTTGTTCATGAAACCGTTAAAACCTCTCATTAAAATCCTACCATGAATTTGGCGAAACCATTTGTTATCTTTAACCCCGTTTAATTTGAAACCTCATAATAAGCTCAATATGTTAACCCTGTTAATACAAAGCCGTTTCTACGGCTTTTCTAAAAGTATAATAGATCCCTGTTGTTCAGTTTTAGGGAAATCTAGCTTTTATAAGGCAATGGAGATTTATCCATACACACGTAGTGGCACCACCCCATTTCATTGGTCTTGTTCCTGCACCATTAATTAGTATATATAATAAAATAAAATATGATTTATTTAAATTAAAGAAATTCTTGTATTAATTACACACAATTGTTTTGTTAATTCCAAATTCTTGAATTATGAAGAATAATTCAAGCCAAAACTTAAAAAGAAAACGATAACCCCAATATTCATTAAATGATTTTTATCTAAATATTTTCAATAAAACAATTTTATTTTTGGAAGAACTCAACTTAAAATTGTTTTGTTAATATGAAACTCGTTTTTTTTAATTCTTCCAAACCTCAAAAAAATTCTTTAATTTAATCTTATTGTATTTATTTTATTATACATTAATTTTATATACATATACTTATTAAAAAAATAAGTTACATAGCACTGAAACCCTTTTAATAGGAGAGATGAGGCTAGGAGGGGGCAATAAAGTTATTAAGCCCATATTTTAAAATCCTAAATTGGGTTGATAAGTTACATAGCACTGATGATGCTTTTTGTGTTAACAGGAATATGGACAACGTTAGTGATGACGAGAGGCGTAGAGATGACGAAAGCTCTAGCAATGACGAAAGGCCTAGAGTTGAACCCCCTGCAAGAAGGAGGGTTAGAGGCTGTACAAAGATGGGAGCATTGGTTGCACGTCATGAACATCAACAGGAGAGGCTGCATATAGACTTCGATGACAATCTGAATCCAGTTGGTCCTGAGGAAGACCACTTCATTAGCTACATAGGGCTTTTGGCTCGAAGCAAAGTGCGCATTACCTACGATAATTGGAGATTGGTTCCCCCAAAAACGAAAGACATGATTTGGCAGCAACTTTTGGTATGTAAGTTTTGATGCATTGTAGCTTTGTTCTTATTGTTTCAAATATAATAATCTTATGTTTTACCTTGCAGCAAACATGCGATGTCCCCGACACCACAGAGATGCATAGGCACTGGATGGATGAGGTTCGTATATGATGGAAAGGTTTCAAGAACAAGCTAACAAAGCATTACATTCGAGGGGCCCTTAGGGGTAACGATCCATGTGCACAGTATACATATTTATCTCCAGAGGACTGGAGGTTGTTTGCGGCATCACGAGCAGATCCTGAGTTTTTGGTAAGATTTCTGTCATCATGATATAGAACTTGTAATTTTCATATACTTTATATCGTTGATTCATTTTTTGTGGTTTTTCATTCATAGAAATTAAGTGCAGCAAATGCCCAGAGGCAAGCAGAAAATAAATATCAACATTTCATGTCTCAAGGTGGATATCGAAAGCTTGAGCGGCAAATGATGGCAGAAGAGTTACAGAAAATGAAGGAAGCAGTGGAATCTGATCCTAGCGTTGTTATCCAGCCACCGGCACCTCCTCCACGTCACAAAAAATGGAAAGCAGGGAGGATTAAGGCTGGGAAGTACATAAATCCGACTGTTGCTGAGGTTGCTGCGAGGATTGTAAGTAGTTATACCATAAGTACCTAATTTTTTACATGTTGCGAGTGGTTTTGATACATTTACGATAAACTGCATGCTACAGGATGACCTGGACGAGCAGAGTAGCCAAGGTTCATTCAATCCAAGTAGACGGATGGACATCTTGTCAACGGCTATTGGGAAGGCAGATGACCTTGGCCGTGTTCGAGGAGAGACACGGGGAGTTAGTGCCGCGAGGTATTTTGGACGAGAGCCATGTTATTCGTCACAAGCTGGACCTAGTAAGGACGTTGTGGCCATGATTCGAGAGGAGCTCGAACGAGAGATCGAGGCCAACCTTCTCGACAAGCTCCAACAAGAGCTGTTGCCAGAGCTTCAACTTGAAATGGAAAAGATGTTTGAAGCACAAAGGGCAAGGGACGAGCATAGAACTCAGGAATCCCCGGCCTTCAATAGCACCAGAGGAAGTTACAACCCTCTGGAGCAACCACTTGGCGCCCCTTCTCCCACTCCAGTGTCGGGACCACTTGGGGACCCTTCTCCCACTCCAGTGTCGGGAGACCCTTGCACCCTCTATTTGGATGATCCACTGTTGCGTGTTGTTGCTGATGCTCTCGTTCACACATGTGCTACTACCCACCATAATCAGCAAATTCCGGAGGATTATCGTAGGGTGAATGTGACGAGTGTTAGAAAGGGGGAAGAAGGTACAGCCATCCCTGTTCCTGATCCAGAGGTTGGCACGTTAGGTCAAGCGATAGGATCTTTCATCCTTTGGCCTCGCAATCTTATTGGTTCAGACGCAACACCTCCAATAGTAGGAATTACCTTACTGTTACTGAAAATCTGTTGGCATCCTAATAACAATTTGTTTTTTTGATGTTCTAAAAGGATGACGAAGCTGCGAGCAAATGACCCTTCTTAGCACGGCTGCAACAGATCTACAAGCTCATTAAACAGATTGACTTGAAGATGCCTCCAGGGATTGTGGGCCAAGTGGAGTATCCCTACACGATTGACAATAAAGATCTCAAGCAGTTTATCAGGTTGGAGGAGATAGATGCAGGCTGGGTCAAATTTGCAGTCCGATAAGTTTTTTTTTCAATTTTCCCATAGAATTCATTTAGTGGTTTTTTGTTTTCATACATTCAAGAATTGATTCCTTATTTTAATTCTATTATAGCACCTTCCACGATCTCTGCACAAACATGGAAAGAAGTAATTGGTATGGATTCTTATGTCCTGCGAATACGACAGGGGATACTTGTACTGTGGCGCATAGGACTCACTATGTCGGCTACCAAATGGCACAAACCAAACTTCGTTGTTATCTAGCACCCATTGTCCAACGGTTCGTATTTACATTTTGTCAATTTAAGAAGTTTAATAAATAATTGTCTTCTCACTCATCTAACTTCATTTTAATGTGTACATGTTGTTAAAGTTTCCACTGGACTTTGTGTGTTATATGTCCCCGCCGCAACGTAGTCTATTGGTTTGATCCCTTAAGTAAAAAGCCAGACAGAGATACAAAATTCATCTTCGACACGTAAGTTATTCTGTTTGTATTTCATTGACAACAAAAATAAATGAATGGTTCTAATTTCTGTTCATTTTGCTTTTCATGATAGTGCTTGTCAAACATATAGAATCCTAGGTGGGTCACGCGAGGGTGCAGTTGTTAAAAAGCCAAAGTGGTTTTATCCCATAGTAAGTACATTCGATCCTACATAATTGTTTCATTGACGGTCCTTTTAGACATACCTTTATTGATTTTATCAACCAATTGCATCCCTTTGATTAAAAGTGCCCTCGGCAACCTGGCAACACTGAATGCGGATATTATGTTATACTTTATATGTATAACATAACTCAAAGTGGAATTACTAGCGATTTTGAAAAGGTAATCGCTTCTTCATTCTCAAATGATAATATTTTTGGTGTTCTAATCGAAATGCTAATTAATTCATTTGCTTGAGATTCATTTCATCAAAGCTTATTACTTTCTAATTTTCAGATTTTTGATAATGAAGATGCCTACCTACGTGAAGACCTTGATTTGATCAGAGATCTTTTGGCTGGACATCTTCTTCAACATATAGAGCAGTAAACTTGTTATTTTATATCAGTTTGTACTTGTGTGATGACAGCATTTTGACACTTTCTGGTTGTTTTTTGTTGATATATATAGTAGTAGGTTGCATGAAAGGTTATTGTATGTATATATAGTAAAGATTGTAGTGCTGGATGTCCTTACCAGTTTGTAACGGACAGTGTGGTTTATGAATCCATCTTCTATTCTGTTTCTGCAGTTTCAATTCGTTGGGTAATACAGAATGTAAATTATGGTATAAAAAAAACCTAACTTTTAGACGTCCCAAATTAAGAATTGGGAGGTCTAAAGTCCCCCAGGGTGGGACTTTAGGCGTCCCAAATTTTAATTTGGGACGCCTAAAGTCAGACTTTAGGCGTCCCTATCGTTTGGGACGTCTTTTGTTTCAACTTACTACGCCCCCAGCATATACGTCCCCCCGTTTTGGGACGTTAAAGGTGCCAAATTTGGGAGGTTAAAGCCCCTTTTTGTAGTAGTGAGTATTAATTTAATGAAATTTCTCCATTCTGTTATCATATTATTTGCATGTTAACTGTAATAAGTGTATCATTGGATAAATCTTAAAGATTATCCTAAAATGTCCCTGGTCGGTCATTTATGTGGGAGCAAAGATGAAACAAGACCAGTATGACTTTGATAAGATATAGAGATACGAATCAAAGTCTTAGACACTTGTAAGAGTACAAGGTGTTGGATTGACTCACTATGAGAAAGCTACATGGATCAAGTCATAAGCTTTTCTTATGTATAACCAAGTCATAATACCCTTAAACCTAAGGTTATCATGGATTCCTACATGAGAGTTGCTAAGCTTTGAACTAGTCAAAAGTCACTTTTGACCAGATGATGATAAAGGCTATGATCGGGCTTGGTGGTTTTTCATGCAGAGGAACATGAATGATCAAGATGGAATTTGTCCCTTACATTAGTAGAGAGATATTACTGGGCCTCTCGATGAATGAGTCTGAGAAATGTATGTTCATACTATGATGGAAAGGAGTTTCCATTTCTTTTGTTAGGCTACTCAGGAATCGAGAAAGTAATGATCAGGAACAAGAGGATGACATTATGAATGCCTTATCCTTGACCGATATATCGTATGACAAAAGGGATGTGACATGGTTGTATGACAGGTTGCATCGTGTTAACGATCCTCATATGAATTGGGTAGTCGTAATGTCTTCCTAGAGGCCTTTTGTGACTTATGGGTTAGTATGGTTATTGGCCCACTGCCAACTTCATATGGGCCTACAGGGTCACACACAAGAATGGCCCAACATGAGATAATATTTAATTTAGGGTGGACAAATTATATATATATATATATGTATATAATATAAAATTCATTGATAATATTATATAGATATATATTTTTGAAATACATATCTTATATATATATATGTATATATATATTATATGATATTATTATATTGTGTTAGTTTTAAATTTAATCTATTAAGATATATTAAATTTAATAACTAACATGATAGAGATATAGTATCTCAAATTTAATTTATGAAGATAACTTAAATCTAGTGGCTCTTTATTTGGATTAAATAAATAGGTTAAATTAAAACTATTGCGTAGATTTAATTTAAACTGAATTTATTTAATTAGCTCATCAAGATAATTACTTGTTAATTAATTTTGAAATTAATGAAGATTAATTTTGAAATTCAAATATAGCCCTCATAGGTTATAAACTTGATAGAGCAGATATACTCATACACGCATGAGAAATCAGAGTCACAAGGGAAACCCTAGGAGACATTGGAGGTGCTAGCACAAGGTTTGTGTTGGAGAGCATTCGTGTGGATACTGGTAGAGGGAGCGAACCTGCCGTGTTGGCTCCTAGAGATCAAAAACCTTGAATTTAAAAAGGTACGAATCCTTCTAACTCGGTTTAAACGCCGTTGATAGATCCTTGATTAGGATCGACGAAAATTGTTTTAAAATTCTTCCACTGTGCCTGTCGATCCTAACATATAATTTCCAAATTATTCTTTCACTAAAATCTCACTTTAACATTTAATTATGAACAAAATATTCAATTAAGTCTCGCAAAAGCCTAAGATTAATTACTAAAAATATATAAATTTTAAGCTCTATCAAGAGGTCAAAGAAGTCTAATGTTATAGCCATGTGAGAGAAAAGCACAGCTTCACAAGTTAGTATTAGTAAATCAGAGTTTCCGCATTCTTTTCCCGTTGGATTGAGCTAACATTTGGTAAGTAGGTTTTAGAACATATGCTTAATTGTTTTCAACGTAGGATCGTCTTTTGGAGGCCTGGTGTGAGAGAAAACATTGTTTGTGGTTAGAGATATTTTTTCTGGTATTTTGGGCTGCTTTACTCTTAATTGTAAGCTTGTAGTTTTTGTTGCTTGGCTGGGTGATTACATGTGTTTGTGTGAAATGCCCCAACTTGTGATTAAGGGCTAATTATGATCTTAATGATGTAATTATTGTTAATCTTATTGTAAATATGTGGTAAGCAATGTTTGAGCTTATATTGGAGTCTAGTGATGATTTGGCAAAGGTTATGATAACCAAGGGCGAAATTGGAAATTCCCTTATCAATTGGTAGGTTACCAAAGAGGAAACTCATTGGTAACTTGAAGATCAATGGTTGAGATTAAAAGTCAAAGGAATCAATGGCTAGGATTTAACCATGGGGTGGAATCCTATGTAAATAAAAACATGTGAAATCATAGAGGAAGAGTAAGATCTTACCAAGTGTCATCATAAAGACCCTTGGATCAAAGTCAATATTTCAAACTCATTTTCTCTTCCCTCTCTCCTCTTAGTTGGTTTGTGCATGGAGAAAAGAAAAGAATGATATCATCAACTTCATGCCTTATTTCTCTCTCATCTCCCTCCATTTTCGCTGAAGACAATCAGGAAAGAGAAAGAGAAGAGCTTGATTTTGAGTAGGTAATTGTCTCCCTATGCTTAAAGCCTCTTCATTAAACTTGCTCAAGAGGTTGAGAGCTTCTTTCCTATGTTTTCAGAATTTTGAAAAGTGGTGATTTGGTGTTTGCTCAAATCTGAAAGTTGGGAAGACAGAGATTTGATCTTATCAAGTTGAAGAGGTAAGAATTTGAGGCATTGTGGTGTGTTCATTTTGATTTTTGGTTAAGTGATGTAAATTCTGGAATTCTACCCTAAATATGATCTTAAGTGAAATGTAGGAGTTAGATAGAGTGTTACTGTTGTATTGGTAGCCTATTGTGCCTTTGAGTCATTGGGATTGATTTGAGGGAATTGGAAATGAAAGTTTTGGTGATTGAGTGTTTAAAAGTAAAATGGAGACCTAAGGGCTAAATTGTTATTGGGATGTGATTTTGCGTATTTTGTAGTTACCAAGGGGTTCCTTGTGTCAAAATGAGTGAGAATGAGCCTTAATACAAGTTTTAGGACCATTGGAACCATAATTGGTAAATCTGGAAAAGTGTATCAGTTGCTGCGATTCTAGCTTCTGATACATAACACTTGAGTGAGGGAAGGGCTCACTCGAGTGCGGCGAGACATTTTCCCTGTTTCTCTTCAGTTTCGCTTGGATTCTCGGGTAAAACTCACGAGTGCACTTTTATTCCTGTGAGTGATATAGGTCATCACTTGAGTGATATTGGTTTCACTCGAGTGAGGGAGTAAGTTTAAGACCTTGGAGATTATGGTTGCTCTCGGGTAGTCACTCACTGTGCCTCACTTTCTGGTGCTCGAGTGCATTTGAGGTTATCACTTGAGTGTAGCTTCTTGTGCTCGAATGAGTGTGAGAGATATTTTGAGGTTTGCTCTCAGGCAAACACTTCCTGTGTCTCACTCGCTGGGACTCGAGCACAACTATGGGCAACACTCGAGTGAGACTCCCTTCACTCGAGTGAGCCAGCCCAGAATTAGTGTTTCTTTTTCTGAAAGGTATCTTTGGGGGTAGTTATCCCAACCCTTTAGGTATATATCTAGGCATTTGATAACCATTTAAAGAGTTCATATGAATAGCAACTTAAAGTATTACGGAATCAAGAACTTGGAAAAGAGATTGATCTATTGTCCCTAATTTGGTTTATAGGATTCGACATCTACCGCCCTTGTGAGCCCACTGTGCTAGCGAACGTCAGGAAGGAACAAGGTAGTGATTTTCTCTTTTATACCATATGTGATGCATTGTATGTGTGTTCTATCATTGATTTGTGATGAGTTCGTATGCTGCGACATTTATGGATATGTGTAAGCACCGCCATTCCAATAGTCCCTGAGTCGCTAATATCAGTTCAGGTTAGGACGGTGTGCCTTCCCGGCGGTAAAAGGGGATGAGGATGGGATGTGATATGTGTGATTTTGTGAAAAGCCGAAAGGCTATTTGTGAAGGCCGACGGGCCAATTGTGAAACCCAGATAGCTGTATGAGCTATAAGGCTATGAGTATGCACTGCCACGCCAACAGTCCCTGAGTCGCTAACAACGGTTCGGGTTAGGACAGTGTGCCTTCCCAGCGGTAAAAGGGGATGAGGGTAGAGTGTGATTCGTGCTGCTACTGTATGATGATTGCTTACATGTTGTGTGCTTATTTGTGGTATGAATGATTTGTTACTACTGTGATTCTTTTGAATCTCATTCTTTCCTTTGACTAATCTTTCAGACAGGGCAAGTGGCTCTAAGGAGAAGCGATCCACCCGGAGCGGTTAGAACCTTGTAGGGACATTTGTTCTTGGATATGTTGGTTAATCATACAGGACAGGGATTTTGTAAATTATTTTTGGGTTGTAATTAATAGTTGCTTATAGTTGTGTAATCCCCTATATGGGAATTATAAACCTTTTAGTGAATGAGTGGAACCTGGGGGTTGTCGGGATTTTTGTTATATACTCTGATATGTATGAATGTAAATTAACTGCACAGGTGATTATATTCGATATTTGAACTTGAGACCGGGAAAGGAAAGAAGTTTTCAAAATGTTGTGAAAACCCTACCTTAGAGAGGGTGTTTAAAATGAGTTTCAAACTATCTGACGGTCTCTAGTCCATTTTATTATATGTTATTGAATCTTAATCACGCTAATTAAGGCAGGGGCTTATGTTGTGCATTTGTTTGAGACTCTCTTGTACCTTATTTTGATCATAGTGGATCATATTTTCATTGGATTAGATGACAAATGGTTTCCACCCTTGAGTTTAGGGGTTTTCCACATTAATAATTATAGTATCTCTTGTGGCATTTAATTTCTACCATATATTTGTTTATTTGTTTCCTCATAGACTTTTCCAAGTGATAGGAAGGTTTAACATATGTTGCGCCCTTACTAACAAATTAAGGCTAGTTATGATCCAAATAAAATAGTGTAAATACAATGGAAACAACTTTTGAGGTTAAATTAGTGTTAGCAAAAGCATAATTTTAAAACATTTTCCTGAAGATTCATAAATTTTAAAAATTCAAGAAATATAGTAAAGATGGTTTCAAGGTAATTTTGAGGCTTGAAAGGGGTACTAAAGGTAAAAATATAATATGCATTAAGTTTTGGCTCAGACTTTTTAGCTTTCGCGGCTGACGCTAGAAATGTTCGGCTTGCTTTGGCGATTGACGGTTTTAATCTATTCGAAAATCTTAGCACAATTTATAGAATTTGACGGTAGTCTTAGTTCTATACAACTTGCCTCCTTGGATGCATATGAAACAGAGCTCCTTCATTTTTATTTATGATCATTCTAAGGAAAAAGGTGTAGGGTAATGATATAGATGTGTATCTTCAACTGCTTATTGAAGAATTGCTGGATTTGTGGAATGTTAGCATCAAGACATATGAAGCGCATGAGAAAACACTGTTCAACTTGTGTGCAGTGCTTATATGGTCGATAAGTGATATTCTTAGGCTGGTAACATTATCTGAGTGGAATGTGCATATTGGGAAGGCGTGTCCAACTTGACTCTAACTCAATGTGCCTTCCCCATAGTCAAAAGTGGTGTAGAGGTTTCTTGATAGGAAGCAAAAATTTAGATTGCAATAGAATCATTTCAATGAGAAACCGGAAAAAGGAGGGACACCTCAGACTTGTATCTGGTGCAGATATCTTACAATAGCTTCAGGATGTTGAATTTGAGTTTGGAAAAAACCACGATACAACGCAAGCAGGGAGAAAGACTAATAGGACTTATGCTTCTAAGCCTCAGCAATGGTGGAAGATAAGCGTCTTCTTCACTCTTCCATATTGGAACTAAATCATTTTATCTCCAAAATAAGTGGTTCAAAGCTCTAGTTTTAGCTCATGAGAAGCTCTTTGATAGAAATATAAGATACAGGTTAACCATTGTTCCACTTAGTCCAAAAACTCATTTCTAAAATTTGTATTCTTTACGGTGATTTTAGCATTAGTTCATACTTTCCTAGGTCAACTTTAAAAATCGTATCTTCTATTCTGCACATCCAAAAATTATGAATAAGGACACATTTGAAAGTTTTGGATGTTCACTATGACATTTCAAAATTACAGGGCCAAACTCAAACAATTACCCTAACTTTAAACGATCACAAAACGGTGGCTCAAATAAACATAAGGAATTATGAACCTAATTCTCATGCATTTTGGCCATGATCTTTACATGGCACATACCTTGGGATGGTGCTTAGCTCCATACTCCTCCTTATGGAGGTTAGACACATGCCCTTATATAATTAACTTAATTTACATACCATAAAATAGAATAAACTTTAGTAATTTAAACTAATCACACACACAAAGATACATATATATATAAAGGGTTAAGGTGTAAATTTATCTTGAAAGTTTTTGTTGAGGAGCAATATGGTTGGAATTTTTTTTTTTTGTATTCAATGTTACCCTGAAAGTTTCAAAACATAGTAATGTTGTTCCATACCATTAAAAAATTGAATTTGACCATTAAAATTTTAATAATAATGGGAAACATATTGCTCTTTTTTCATACTTCTAGGACAACATTGAACCCAAATAAACTTATAGGATAACATTGCACCTCGGTGAAAACTTCCAGGGAAAATTTACACCTTAACCCCTATATATACAATCAACCACCAATACAATACTTATACAAAATAACAATAACTAATAGCTTCCTCATAGTCTCCAACATCATAACTCCTCCTCCAGCATACTCTTTCCTTATGAGGAACTAGCTCCTACTGTTAGTACATGGGAGAAGGGGGTGAGATTCGGGGGAATCCTAGACTCAAATTATAAGCTCAATATATAATGTACAATGGTAATAAACTAAACAGGCATGTAAATAGCCAATATAAGAACAATACATTATAAGAATATACACATCGGCATGGCACAAACTCAAGCAAGTATATTATATGTTCAAAGGCCTAACTACAACATACATGGCAAATAAGCATACAAGCAACCAAGCACAAACTATATAAAAGTGAGTTTTACTATCTTTTACTTCTTCTTTCAAGTTAATGTCTGACCAAACTCAAAGCCAAAAGAAGCAAAAAAAGAAAAGAAAAGAAAAGGGAATTATGCCATATAAACAGACCTAGTTGATGAGAGAAGCTTACCTCTAAAGGATATTGCTAGTTGTAGAAGTAGCCAGGCCACACCTAGTATGAATGAAAGAGAACTCAAAAAATATACATTCTTATTCAAGCAACACAAACCCTGAAAGAAAAGAAGAAACAAACAAGAGCTTGCGTTAGAGTCTCACATCATGAAGATTAACTATAAATAAAATTCAAAAGGAAAAAACAACACCCTCAAGCCTCATCGCGTCCTCCTTCATCTGTTGGCGGTCCAAGCCATGCCAGGCCAGCAGATATTTAGTCCTTCATCATCCACATAATTTAGTACCGCCTAAACCCATCTATGGAGGTAAAAACTTGATAACTGATAGTTTACGTTGCCGTTGAAGAGAGCAATTAAAAGTATAGACCAGACCCACCCAACTTCCCTTCTATCACTTTGGACAACTTCGCTTCCATCCCAGGGGGAAAATGATTAATCCAATCTCCAACTTTAGCTTCCTTAAATAAGTGCTTGTTTTCATACTTCTGCGCAAATTTTCCAGTCTTATTTACCTCCAGTTCCTTCATCTTCTCAAAACTACACAGTTCAATTATTTTTTCAACAACTCCATTACTTTCCTCCTCTAAATTGAACGGGCAGCCCAAGAATTCAGCAACTCTTTCCAAGGAGAATTTCATATCTCCTTTCAATTCCTCATACTTCATAAACAATATCTTGTTTGGTGTCTCTTTGCTTTCTCTCCAATAACCCAACATATGCGTCCAAAATGGGCCAAACTCATTGATCCCATTGGAATACCTCTCATATGCTTCCTCAAGTGATAATTTGGATAAAGAAGGTGGTACGAGTTTGCTAACATGAAACCAAAAGGACACAAGATTGTCAAATGGGTTACGACATATATGCACAATCTTGCATTTGGATTTGATAATTGAATCAGGCAACAAATGAAATGGAACATGAGTGCTAAAAAGCCTTGGCTCAGGCGTGTTGGAGAGATCAGGAACCTGGTTATTTGCATAATGGTGGAATTCAAAGAAAGGAACAAGATCATGTGCATTGGAAAAGAGTAAAGGATGGTTATTTTGTGAAGGAGGGAAATGCTTGCGATTCAAAATAGCAAAAGTAAGGGCTTTCAACAAAGTAGTGCCAGATTTTGGTAAGGTGGCTATAACAATATCACTGTCTTTTGCTTGGAAGTGCTTTTGAAAAGAGCAAATGGCTTGGATTCGAGTTGGTGTATACCAAATCCATTAGTAAAGATAAATCTATGGATAGCCCCATCCTTTCCTTATGGGAAGAGAAAGAAGCATTTCCTTCCATTCTCCGCTAAGCCTTTCATATTCTTCATCATAAGCCTCGTTCTTGGACTCAACATTTGATGCGGTAGTAGTTTCAGCCATTAGACTAACGCTGGTATAGTTAACTAACTACGAAAGCATGCATAGCCCTAATAATTTATCTCATCGCAAGTCTGCATATACAATTCCATTATTTATAGGAGCCGAAAACAAACCAAACCAAACTAAATTCAATTTTTTCACTTCAATTAATTTGGTTTTCAGCTAAAGATTTGGTTTTTATTTTTCAAAATTGTGGTTTTCAGTGTTCAGAAAAATAATTCAGTTAAAATTGAAAAACTAATATATATATATATACATATATATATGTATATATAACATTTAATAGATAATATTGTGTAGCATCCAGCTTTGTATTAGTGCTCGTTTAGTAAGTAAAATTGCCTCAAAAATGAATTTGGCCGAAAAGAATATTTTAGGGTGAGATTGTAAGGAAATAAAGGAGATATAATTATTAAAATTATTTATTTTTTAGTTTCCTAGAAATATTGAGAAAACATTATGATATATATATATATATATATATATATTTATTTTTGGGATACACAAGTTATGAAGAGGTTCCCCCCAAAAATGGTCCATGTAATATTAAGGCTAATTTGCTGGATTTATGGCATATTTTGGTGAGAAATTCAAGAAAAATAGCTCGAAGATGATTTTTAGCCAAAATATTTTAGGGAAAATTGTCATACCTTATTCTAGGGTCATGTATTAGAGCTATCTAATTAAGAAAGAACCACCAATATTCTTTAAAAATCCCAAGATTCACAAAAAAATTAAAAAAATTTCTCAAACATTTCAAGTTCTAACACTTACTGTTGGAATACACTACAAAAAAATATGGATTTTCCGACGGAATTTGTGACGGAATTTAATTCCGTCAGAAAACCGTCGAAAATTCCGTATGAAAATTTTCTGATGGAATTTCCGACTGAATTTTTTCCGTGGCAAAATTTGCCACAGAATTAACCACGAAAAATATTCCATCGGAAATTCTGACTTTTGCCACGAAATTTCAGACGGAAAATTCCGTAAGAAACTTCTGACAAAATTTTCCGACGAAATTTGATTCCGTCCAAAATTGAGAGAGAACTTTCGACGAATTTGAATTCCATCGCAATTTCCAACAAAATTAAATTCCATCGAAAATTCTCTCACAATTTCCAATGGAATTCAATTCGTCGGAAATTCCGTGGAAAAATTTAAAATTTATTTTTTAATTATTTAATATTTTAAAATTTAATTTAATTTTAAAAAATTATTTTTATAAAATTTATTATTTTTAATTAATATTTTTAATTTAATTTTTATTATTATTTCCTAATTTCTAAAATATTTTTTTTAATTTTCAATCATAGGTTTTGGTTCTTGTCGGGGCAAAAAAGTCATATAAAAATAAAATTTATTAGTTATTAATTAATATTAGTAAATAAAATATTATTTAATAATTACTTATTAGTTATTAATTAATGTTAATAAAAATTTAATTTTAGAAATTAAAGAAAATATATGCATAAGATTATATATATAATTGTGTGTAATAATAGGACACTAAAGCAGTCGAGCTTATCCGGTAAGGCATCGCACACGTACGGCCGAGGTCGTGGGTTCGAACCAAAGGAGAGGCAAGTTGAGTTGCAATTCCAAGTAATATGAAGTTGCGACACGTGGCGGATCTAGGGGCCGACGACAAGGTGGATGCCGTCAAAGCTACCACACACCGCTGCTAGCGATGAGGGGGCGATTGCCGGAGTTGCCAAATGAATTTTTAAAATTTAAAAAAAAAAATTTGTGACAGAATTTCCGACAGAAATGAATTCCATTGGAAGTTGTGAGGAAATTTCCAACGGAATATTTTGTTGGAAATTACGAGGGAATTTGAGACGGAATCAATTCCATCGGAAATTGTGACGGAATCTGAATTCCGTCGGAAATTTTTTTGTGACACTATTATTGCCGACGGAATCCATTCCGTTTAAAATTTCATCGGAAATAAATTCCATCAGAAATTCTGTTACAAATTCCGTCAAAAATTTAGTTTTTTTTTTTTGTAGTGATAAGATTTTCTAATAATTTTAGAAATGCATAAATAATTCATTATAACTCTAGAAATGATGGTTCAAAGCTTAAACTTAAGCTCCTTTAATGTCTTTCATGCTAAAATAACCCGGGCTCAATAGTGTCCAATTGGGTCCATAAGTTACTTGAAACTCATACTGTTTGAAGGAATTTTCGCATAAAATTCCAGAATTTTGATCCAACTTAGAAAATTCATTTTTTTATTTACACATCCAAAAATTTAAAATTAATACATGTTTTAAAGCTTATGATGTATACTATTAGCCTGCCAAATATAAGGAAATAACTTAATCGTTTACCCTACATAATGTCAGATGCCATAAAAACGTTCCAGCTGTATACGCAACTACATACCTATAGTCTCTACCATATTCGGAGTCTTGGCTACTATGCTCCTTATGGAGATATATATACAACCCAAAACAACAAAAGTGACATACAATATCAACTTTAAACTAAGTGCAGGGTATGTATACAAAATGCTCCATCATGTCCACCTTAGCTAAGAATCCACCAGCTTCTCCTTTCCATGAGATGTACTTGCTCCTATGGTGAATACATAGAGAGGGGGTGAAATTGGGAAATCTCAGCTGCAATAATCATATTTCAATATATAAATGCATGGTAAATAACTAAGCATGCAAGACAAGCCACAGAGAATAACGCCTTACAAGTAACTGATTAACTGAAAACTGAATAACTGTAAACTAGCTATCACACATGGCCATAGCAATTGCAAATTAAAGTAAGGAATTTACGTGTTCTCATGCCTAACTGCAGCAATAATGGCAAAAATAAACATGCAACCAATGCAAATTATAACTGAAATGAATGATTGAAGCTACCTTTATGCGGCTCCCTTTTTTTTTGGCTCCTTCCTAGTGTATCTTCAGCAATTTTGGGCACAAATCAAATCCTTTTATCCCTCATTTGTTTTCAATTGTATACAAGACAGTTAATATATTACTATCATTTATAACTTGTTAACTTTTTCTCAAATAAAATCCTAACCTTGTACAAATACTGCCAAATAGCTTTTGCTACCCTTTTTCCCCATTCAGTAAATGACAGTAGATCTATATCTTCCAAAAAAACTTTCATCATCTTTTCAGATTTGGAGAGCACAAAGACACACACACGTGTGTATGTGTGATAGCTGTTTCATATAATTTCATCTCAGAACAGTAGTATTTTCTTTCCTAATCATTCCATGTATTTGCAGTTGGGTTCCAGGTTTCATAGCTTAATGAATAACCCGGTTAACTCAACCACACTCCACTTATAACATATGTTCAATATTTCTACTATCTTTGGCCTTTTACTTTGGGAGCCGATAACATAGATGATAGAATAGGGGTCACAGATACAATATCACTATAACCAACATTTTCTAACACATAACCACTGTTTATTTTATCATTTAAGCCTTTTCTTTTAATTTCTATTTAGAACCCAACCTTATATCAAAACAGAGGCTAGGGTTCAAGTCTCACAACCCAATTTCAACATATTTAGTTGTATGGAATCACTTAGAGCAATAATTTCTTTCTTAATCGGCACTGTCCCAAACTCCCAAAATCAAAATTTAATCTTTCCCCAATTCCAAAAACAGCAACAATCGAAAATACTGAAGATGAAAAGGGATTTAGGAACTCACCTTGATCAGAATCTATGACTGCATATGGGATCCGACTTCCTCTTTCCTCTCCAGAGACACTCTCCTTTGATCCTTCCTCAGATTATGTGAACACATCCTCTGATCTCTTCCTCGACAGCCTCTCCCTCTATATATAATACTTCCTTGCTTCCTAAGCAAGGTGTGTGTCGGAGAAGCACGAGGAAATCGTGCCACACAAGCCTCCTCTGAGACTTGTTGAAGGTGATGGAGAGCAGAGGTTGTAGAGGGTGAAATGGCGGTGGCTGAGTATGTGTCGCACATATATGGGAGGTTTTGAGATTGAGGGAGAAGGGAGAGGGAGCACGTGTTTCTGAAAAAAAAAATAGCTTCCTCAAACTTGCTTAATAAGCCATGTGAACTTGTATTTTCTAATTAAAATTTGGCCCAAAAATAAGCCTTGATTCTAAGAATCAACCTATAAAATTATCTTGAACTTTTTCTTAATTACTCCATATGACCCCGGAAAAAAACTAATTAAATTAAACTATAATTAGCTAATTAATATATTTATTATTCATTGCCCAGGCCAAGTGGTAATTATTTTATTTTAGTACTTCAGAAATTACTTAAATGCCCTTTTGTTTTTTAAAATAGACTCAGAGAAAGAGGATTTAATTGGCTTCCTTAATTTCTTTAAAAAAGTCAACTTTATCTTATAATTAGGACCAAAGGGAGTAATATTTTGAAGGTGAAGAGTAATTTGGATACTATTTTGAATTATTTATGATTTATGCTTGGGTTTAATGAGATGCTTGACGGAAATAAGAATTATTTGCTCTTTTAAATAGGAAATTTGGATGTTACGAGGTTTTATGATATAGTTGAGAAAGATACTTTATGGAGATTATAATATAAGGGTTTATTATTTCTTATATGATGTAATTTGGTGAAGTGAAATTGGGAGGGAAGCTTATTTAAGCTTTTATTTAAGCTTGTATTTTTATGTAACTTCAAGGTTAAAAGTGGAAGGGTTTACTTTGTTTATATGTTAAAGGTGGAAAAAAGAAACAGAAGGAAGAGTTTAATTTTAATTTTGGAGATGTTGTGATATAATATAAACATTTAAAGTTGTTTGAGTTACGTCGGGGTTGTTAAATTGAATTTTGAAACATGTTCAAAAGAAGGGAAAGTAGAGAATGTTCTCTCAAGGATCGAATAATGGGTTTAATCACTAAGAGTAATGAAGTTCCATTATTATTAGAGTTTGGGTTTTATTATTCATAACAGGGATTAAAGTTTAAGTTTTTTATATTTTAAATTTTGCAGTTCGAGATTATGTTGATTGTTGAACAAACTAAGATGAGATTGATATGAAAAATTTGTATTGAATGAGAAACTAGAAAATTTTTGGTAAAGTTATAATTGATGGATTTGTTTGGGTATTAGGAGGAGTTGAAGTGGATAATTTGGGAGATGATAAGTTGGAGAATGATCTATAAATATAAGTATTATGGGTAAGTGAATAGCGTGCCATTATAATTTTTATAAATGATATATATTTTTCACTTGTTACACTTTTAGTTTGATTACTGTATTTCTTGAGCATGATTCCGTCAAGGAAAGCTTATCAATTATGTCATTTTCTCGTTGATATTGAAGTGAACAAATGATAAGGATGTTTATTCAATGTTATTATTTTGTCTTTATTTTCAACTTTCTTTTTACCATATTTTCAACTTCTTTATAATGAACATATTGCACCTGAGATTTGGAAAGAATATAAATTTGTACTATGATAAATTATTCTTGCACTTTAAACTTAAATATAATCCTTGAATCTACGAACTAGTGAAGTATTTGATAATTGTGATTCATACATGGAGATGGTCAAAGGATTGATTCTGAACTTTTTTTTTTTTTTGAATTGTATTGAAAACAAAGACATTTAGATGACGATAACTCCATGCATGCTTGAAAGTTGTTTTTAAGATGTTATTTGCGAACCTTCATGATGGGATCCTTTATATGAATATTCCTTATGAGTTTTCAAGATTAGATCTTTTTTGTTTATAATGGTATACTGATCCCAAGAATAATTGAAAATGTTTTTGAGAGGATTAAATATAGAATGCTAGTTGCTAATAGTAGTATTATTAGTCCTTAACGTGCCATCGCTTGAATTCAACATGCTGAAATCCAAATGTCTTTGTATAAATAGAGGTATGGGAAATTCCAACCCTTCTCTCTTGGAAGGGAAAGAAGTAGTTCCTTACATTCTTGGCTAAGTTTTTCATAATCTTCATCGTAACTCTGATTTCCTAACACAACATTTGTTTGTTTGGCTTGTTGTTAACAAGGTGGTGGTGGTTTCAGTCATTGGAGGTGATTGGAGGTGATAGCTGGTTAGTAACCAGAGGCTTAAATTTTTAACTCACAAGCCTCCAATATTTATAGCAACACTTGGCTAGTGATGCGATTATTTGGGTAAATTGAGTATGTGACGCAGAGGCATATGCATGAATTTTTTTAAGTGGAAGATCATGTGTTCAATCCTGTTTGTGATTTTAAGTTGTTAGTATTTGCTCCCCTAAATTAAAAAATAAATAAGGAAGAGAAAAAGGGCACCCACATCAAAATTGTGGAAATATATTATAATGGTACCATACTAACTGCAATCCACCAAAATGACTTTTATACAAAAAAACAATAATGAGTCATAGACTTATTGGCAATAGCTGGATCTGTCATTGAGCATGTGAAAATGGTGGAGGGACGTACACTGGCGGTCCGTCCGTGCACGAAAGAAGTTTGAATTAGCTTATTTAAGTAATTTTGAGATAAATATATGAGTCGAGTTATGTTGTAAAGTATAAAAGCATTTGTTTTAAGCTAAGCCAAACATTTCTATACAACATTTTATGACATACTTTATGCCATACGCGTGTATTCTAACATCTATATTTTGTGTTTTGTTTCTACGAAATATTTTAAATTAACTCAAGAATTTGTAAATAAAATAATCTTGTTGTTTCTTGTTATGAATATCCTTATCGTAGTTTTGAAATTTTTGTTTAAGAATGAAATTTGATTTATATTGTTTTGCCTTTTAAGCTCTTATGTGTTAATAGGTTGAATATATTATTTTACATCCAGTATCATAAAGTATTTTTTCATATGTATCCAGTATTCTCAAGTATTTTGTGATTTATCTAACATCTTAAAATATTTTTTTATATGCATCTAGCACCTTAATGGAAACTACAAATAATAATCAAGATATAACCTTTTTAACCAGTTTAATCCTCAAATTACCCTTGCACTTCAAATATCACATTAATTAACATCTAATTATGCCCCAATTAGTCAATTAAATCCCACAAAAGCCTAAGATTAATTGTTAAAAGTATACAAATATTAAACTCTATCAATCTTATCTCTTTGCATCCAATTACAAAGGCAAGCAATGCATGAAAGGAAAAGACTAGGCAAGAGACCTCACGTAAAAGTACTCTCTCACAATCTTCAATTCATTGTGATCTTGCCAAGTAGTAAGCACAATATATAACCTCTCTACATGTATGGTGTAATCGCACATGCCATCCATCGTATGACATGCCTCGAGCCAATTAAAACCTAAAACTTCCAGATTAATGAAGTAGATAATAATTTCTCCATGCATATGCTTAATTCATCTTATTTTAGCTCTGCAAAAATAACTAAGCAGTAACTAATATAAAAAACTAAGGGTCAACAAATAACTCTTTAACAACCCTTGGATATATATAATACCTCACTTGTCAAACCAAGCCAGCTTGATGTTTGTATCTGATTATCAATCAATACAAGAAACATTATATACTTTGTTTCAATTTATTCATATGAATTAGACTCTAAAAAGAGAATGCAATATGCAAGTTGGATATCTATGAAGCTTTTTTTTTTTTTTGGCTGAACACTGGATCAATTATCTTTAAAGGATAAAACCAGCAATAATATCTACAAACTAGAAACAACTACACATACACAACCCCATAGAAGGATACACTATTACACAAGCAATACAAAAAAAAAACAACATGAAAGAAAACAAAGATCCAAAACAAATGAACCAGAGTTTTGCTTCTCAAATCATCTACCAGGATTAAAGTCAGAGGAGAATGGGGCTGTAAAACCAAATCTTTCGAGTACTTCCCCATAAGAGCTTGATAAACCCATATTTTTTATAGTAGCCTAATATTATTTTGGGGATTCTTGGCACGTATTTGGGCCATTATTGTATAACTTGTAGATGATTCAAATCAAAGAGTGATTGCATAACAAATAGGGTTAAAAGGGCACTTTTTTGTCATACATTGTGTAATTACTCTCCTAATTAATAAAATTCTCGGGACCTATTATGCTATTTGAGTTTGAATTATTTTGTAGGAACCTTTATGAAGAGCATTTAAGATGCAAAGCACCAAGCAAGGGATAAGTTGGACCAAAGAATATAGCCTCTCCTTTATGTGTCATTCATCATATATTAGAATGCATAGTTTGGGACTATGCAGCAGAAAAACGGATGATCCATGTCACATCCATCATTTTGACACTTTTATCATATATCAAGAAGGCCTTGCCATTACAATTTGCAAACAGCATATTTATCAAGTATTAAGGGAAAAACAAATCTGATGAATGTTTGGAATCTTAGAGAGTTATGATATGACACAAAAGTCTTCAAATAAGGGAAAACAAGATGCATACAGCATACATTCTACAGATAGCAATTGTTGCATGCTCAAATCGTTTAAGTGGATGAAGAGAACTATTAAAAGGACACACCAGAACCACCCAACTTATCTTCTATCACTTTGGACAGTTTCTCTTCCATCCAAGGGGAAAAATGATTCACCCAATCTCCCACCACACCCTTCCTAAAGAGGTCCTTGTAGTCATACCTCTGCATAAATTTTCCTATCTTGTTTACCTCCAATTCCTTCATCTTCTCAAAGTCACACAGCTCAATAGTCTTTTCAATAACACCATTGTCTTCCTCCTCCGAGTCAAACGGGAAATTCATGAACTCCGCAATTCTTTTCAAGTTGAACTTGGTATTTCCTCTCAAATCGTCATACTTTAAAAACAGAAACTTGTTTGGTGTCTCTTTGCTTTCCCTCCAATAACTCAAAATATGTGTCCAAAATGGACCAAGCTCAGTAATACCCTTGCAATACCTCTCAAAGGCTTCCTCACAAGATAATTTGGGTAATGATGGTTGTTGAACTTTGTTGAAGAAATACCAAGAAGACACAAAATGGTCAAATGGGTTGCGATAAATATAGATTATCTTGCATTTGGACTTCTTAATCGAATCAGGCAATGAATGGAATGGAACATGGGTACCAAAAAGTCTTGGTTCAGGCAAGTTGGAGAGGCTAGGAATCTGTTTATTTTCATAAATATTGAATTCTAATTGAGGAACAAGATCGTGAGCGTTGGAAATAAGCAAAGGATGGTTATTTTGTGAGGGAGGGAAATGATTTCGATTCACGATGGCAAAAGTAAGGGATTTCAACCAAGTAGTTCCTGATCTTGGTATAGAAGCTATAATAATATCACTATCTTTTGCTTGGAAGTTCTTTTGAAAAGAGCATATGGCTTGGATTCGAGCTGCTGGATACCAAATGTCTTGGTAGAGATAAATGTATGGGTTAATCCAACCTTTTTCTCTAGGAAGAGAAAGAAGCAGCTCATTTTCAAACTGTGCATTTGTTTGGTTGTCTGTTGCAGAAGGGATGGTTGTTTCAGCCATTGGAGGTGGTAGTTCACTAGTAATCAGAGCGAGGCTTGAATATTTAACTAACAAGTCTCCTATATTTATAGCATCAGTCAAAATAACAACGTGAGGTTTGACTATTAGATGGGAACATTAAGCATGTGACACAGAGGCATATAAATAACCCAAAGGACCACACTATTGGGAGACCAATCCATATTGAACGGTTTTCATTATATCCTGCAAGAAATTCACCAATCAACCCAACTTATAACCTATGATATAGGGGAATAGGTGGGGAAGAATTATGTCTAAAGAAAAATATTGTCTACGCTTTAAAAACATTGTGCACTATTTTCTTCTTTATATTTTCTTGTATTCTTCAGAACCAGTCCCACCAACAAAATGTGTAAGAGATGTAATATTTTCTCTAAAAATACTCTTATTTATGAAGATACTGAGCATAGAGAAAACGAGTGGGGAAAGAGAAAATAGAGAATGAGTGAAAAAAAAAAGATATGAGAGAGACATGTAACTAATCGAGGTTAAAATGGAAAAAGTGCATTAAATTTCTAGACAAAGCCTATGTGAGAGAATGTTGCATATAAATAAGATTAGAGGGAGTATTGTGCATTATTGGCATTAGAGAAATCGAACGTTGTTCATTGTCATTTTCTCTTACCCTTGTAATGTCATCCTTCCTACCGACATATTTTTGTGGTTCTCTTTATTTCTGCTAAGAACTCAGTTCTTATTGACAATGAGTTCAATTCAACGAAATTATTACTAGTTCAAGAAAGAAAACTTGATGCATACTTTCTACAAGAAGAAATTGTTCCAAGGATGAACAAAGCTATTGAAAAAACAGACCACAACCACCGGACTTTTCTTCTATGAATTTGGACAATTTGCCCTCCATCCAAGGGAAAAATGATAAATCCAATCTCCTGATTCACCAAAACAAGTTCTTGTCTTCTTGGCTATGTTTTTCATATTCCTCATAATCATAACTCTCAATTCGCAAACTCAACTTTTGTTTGGTTTTCTTTGAACAAATTGGTGCTATAGTTTAAGCCATTGGTAGCCTGTTGAACGATTTAACTCAAAAATTATAAGTCAGTCTCTCAACAAAATAATGATGATGTGATGTTGCATGAAGAAAAATTAGAGATCGTTGGATGAGATAAAAGACAATGGGACCAAGGATTTGTCATTATAACTGAGGCCCGCTCTCAATTGGAATCGACGAAGGTGAATTATTGAACATACATGGCAATTATCAAGAGTTTCGTTTGGTGGCGTACGTGTTGGGGACCATCACTTCTGGAATATTGTTGCTTTCGTTATGCACAAGAGAAAATTGAGCACTTGTTATTTCTTCTCATGGTCTCAGCTTTATCACTCCTATAGAGTCAGACTGTTATGTCGGTTTCCAAACACTTGCCAGCAGTTTATTTTCATGCAATATACACCTTTCATCGTAATTATAAGTGACTTTCAACCAATTCATGAAAACTAAAGAAGGTCATTTAACTCATAAATTTTAGTTAAATATACGTTTAGTCCCTTAATTTTATATCAAGTTCCATTTTATAAGTTCTTTAGATTTTAATGTATTTTTAGTCTTTTAATCTTAGCACCATCAGTCTCAGTTGACAGAAAATGCTGATTTGTCAAATTTAAGTGACAATTATGTAATTAATTGCTGACAAAACATGCATACATTTTAATTTTGAATTTAATTTTTTTATATTTTTAATTGTATAAATTGAAAAAGATTATTTTAGTAAAAGGGGGTGACTACAACCTTTGGTCTTTAAGTTTACCCTCATTTTGATATTGGTCCCTTAAGTTTTAAGCCATGGGTGCATGCTAGCCCCTCATCGGATAAATGATCTAGGGTACTATTAAATTATAGAGATAAATGTTTTAAATGGAATTAAGAACTTTGAAATTCTTTTCGTATATTAATGAAAGTTGTAAATATGAAAGTAATGAATCGTAACTCAACAGCTAGATATTTTAAATATATATGCTGGAAATATAAGAGCTTAAGGGAGAGGAGATGCAGATTGTGATTTATCCTGGTTCCCCCCAATCCATGATGACCTACATCCAGTCCCCGAGCTCCTCATAAGATTTTCAATCCACTATCTTCCTCAAATTTAACTGGGTACTTGAGAATCACTACAATCTTACAAGTTTAGCTGGGCACTCGCGAAACCTTTTACAAATCTCTCACTGAGTTACTCTCCCTTACACACCGTAAGAAAACAATCACTACTACAAACAGGGGTTTTGATGTCCCTATTTTAGCACTTTTAATATCCAAAAATAGGGAGACATCTATGTGAGGGGCGTAGTAAAGTGGGACTTTAGACGTCCTTAATAAAAGGGATGTCTAAAGTGGGACTTTAGACATCTCAAATTCAAAATTGGACATCAAAAGTGAACACTTTAAACCTCCTAAATGAAGAAAAGAGATGTCTAAAGTCACTGTGTAGAGACTTTAGATGTCCCTTTTTTAAAATTGAAACGTCTAAGTCACACTTTAGACATCCCTTTTTTTCATTTGGGATATTAAAATTTTTTATTTTTCTTTAATGATTATTTATATTTTTCATTACCCAGCAAATTAAAATTGCAGAAACAGTATTGAAGATGGATTTATAAACCACAAAATGTCCCTTACAAAATGGTAAGGACATCTAGCACTGCAATCTTTTTACTATATATATAAGTACAATAACAACAACTCATACACCTAATATTATATACGTATAACAACAACCATAAAGTGTCAAAATGTTTGTCACCACACAACTATAAACTAATTATTGTTCATTTCATCAAAATAAATATACATATGTATTTCCCTTGATTTCCAAGCTCCAAACGTATAAATCAAAAACATTATTAGTATTACATAACTACTAACAACTAGTTTATGATTCTGGCCAAAAAAAAAAACAATCAAGGGAAAAAACACTCCAATAACTAGAATCATGTAAATAAATTGAAAGCATTATAATAATTTCACATTGCAAGTTTAACTTAATTCTTCATGTAAATTTATATTTAAAAAAACAAACCTGATGAAAGCAGGGGAAAGGGCAACCAATGGTGTCTGTGTGCTTCCAATGTGGAGAGAAGACGTTGGAGGAGTTGTGTATGCACGGTGGAGAGGAGAGGTACGCCGGAGGCTGAAAGCAAAGAAGAAGGTGGGAGGTCTACATCAGAGGGTGAGAGCAAAGAAGGAACTGTGAGAATGGAAGGAGGTGGAGGAAAAGGGAATGAAGAAAAGGAAGAGAGGAAGAAGATTGAGGAAGACAAAGTATAATGAAGAAAAGGAAATAATGAAAAAGCTTACCCATAGTGTACAAAAGACAAAGTCATAGGAATGAAAGAAAAAAGGAAATGAAGAAAAAAGGGAAGAGAAGTCATGGGGGATGGGAAAGATGGAAAATGAGGGATGGGTTTCTATAATGGGAATGAAGGAAAGGGAAGAAAAGTCTCACGCATGTCAGAATTTCTGACATGCCTTTAGGAGTCCCAAAAACATTTGGGACACCTAAAGTCTTACTTTAGGTGTCCCAAATTTTTTTGGGACTACTAAAGTAAGAGAAGTCAATACTTTAGGCATCCCAAATGGGATTTGGGACGTTTAAAGTCTTACTTTAAGAGTCCCGAATGGTTTTGGGACACCTGGATTTGGGACGCCTAAAGTAAGTCAAACTTTTTTAATTTACTTTTTTGGCACCAATGGAAATCTTTAGGCGTCCTAGATAAAATTTGGGACGTCTAAACTCTACTTTAGGCATCCCAATTCAAATTTGGGATGCCTAATGTTGCAATTTCACTACTTTATTTATAGAAATGCCACCGCCTCTATGTTTTAACCTCCCTTTTTAAAAAAGGGACGTCTATTGGGGTAATAATATCTTCCATCTATAGTAGTGAATCAAATTACTCCCCCTTACATATCATAAGGATAAAACTTTGATGATAAAAGATTACAATCAATCTTCTCTCTCAAAAGTGAATAAGATGAACACTAAAGTACAATACAAATAATCTCTCTCTCTTTCTAAGGTAAATGATATCGAAAGTAGATAAACAGAGAGTATTCGAGTAGGAGTGGATGCTTATGATCTCAGTATGTTTTCCGTTGTTGTTGTGTGCTTGAGTCTCTTGTATTTATAGTTAAGTAGGATATAACTATTGTAAGTATTTCAACTTATCCGTTGGAGTACGACTGCTTCTTTTATCCATTTGCTTGAATTTGAAAACTAGCCATTACGAACGTTGATGCACCACTTCTGTAAAGTCACCTTTTGTCTCTTCATATCCTCTCTTCATTGTATTCTTGAATAAATACATTAAACACTAATACAATGAATTGTTAGAGTGATTGGAAGCATGAAGAGTGAGTTTCATAATCATTCCAATGATTTTCAGAAACTTTGGAATGTTGTTTGTCTCATCACTCAAGTGGTCACTCGAGTGATCACCTTCAAAATGCGGTAGAGAGCATTGGAGTCGTTTTCCAACTTTATCACTCAAGTGGTCACTCAAGTGATCCTTGGACATCACTTTAGTGATCTCTTGATTTTGATTCAAAATATGGCAAATTAAATATCATTGGAAAGCTCTTATTGTCTACATTCCAATGCAACAAGAATCAGCTCCAAACTCATTGTACACAAAAAGTTATGATCCAAAGAGTATCTACTGCACTTAGACAATGTCTGAAATCAAGATCATCAAATTCTAGAAGGCATAAATCTTTGTATATAACTTGAAATATGACAAATTATCCATCTATTGAAAGATCTTTAATTCTATTTTCATATGGCACCAGTTTCATCTCAATCCGATATGTAGTTTGAGAGTTATGTCCAAAATACCAAAACTGTTATGGAATAAGATGATGATTTGCATGGCATCTTCCAAAGATCATATCTCTTTCATATTAGCTCCTTGGAATGTGATCTTGCTATCATTTTTTTTGTGTTGGGAGTCTAGTTTCATATGTTACTAGTTTCAGTTCAATCTGAAGTGTGGTTAGAGAGATATGGCCAAAATACCGAACCTCTGTTATGCTGCACAAAAACAGAGCACACCAGAATGCTCATCACTCAAGTGATCATGTCCATCACTCGAGTAATAACTCGAGTGATACCTTTCAAAACATAGTAGAGAGCCAAAACTCAAAGGAACACCTTGGGAAAGTTCCATAACTTCCATATAAGTCATTTTAGGTTTGTATTGACCCATTCCAACTACGGCATCACTTTTAAGAGGTTGAATCTTGATATTCTTATTTGATCTTGCAAGTTCTTCTTTCTTATTGTTTTTCCTCCTAATGATCATTCTTCATAGCCCAACTAGATATCTTCTTGAATTGATGATCATTCTTCATAACCCAACTAGATATTTTCTTGAATATCTTCAATCTTCTTCTTTCTTTGCTTGACCTTCTATCAACTAGAGATCTTCTTGCATTGATGATCATTCTTCATAACCCAACTAGATATCTTCTTGAATATCTTCAATCTTCTTCTTTATTTACTTGACTAATCTACAAGATATGCAACATTAAATATAGTAGTTAGTTAATGTAGAAGATAAGTATATTATGCAAACTTTTTGCTCTTAATATTTGACATCATCAAAACTAATCATATCTAACACTGGTCACATTTTTCTTTTTTAAACTCTCTCCACATTAATGATCAGTTTATAAAGAGTGGTTCAAAAAGTCTTTTTATTCTATTTTTTAGGCTTTAATACAAATAACCCTCCTCAACTTCAGATTAGTTGCATATAACTCCCCCCATCTTTTAAAGTTTAAAATCAACACCTTAAACTTTCATATTTTGACCACTAACCCCCTGCCGTTAAAAAGTCTATTAAATGTAATGGAATATGTGCCATGTTATGTTAGTCAAGATGACTTGACAAATTACATGGAATTTTTAATACTTCATTGATTAAACACATTTTTATTTGAAGGGTAATTTTGCCATTTTATCAATGACAATCCTTGATTCGTCTTTAACCATACCATTACAATCATCTACCTCTGTCGAACATCTCTATGCTTTCCCCCTTGTTTCAGCTTATGAGTACATATCATCTTCATGCAACCCTTTCTTGCACTACTTGGTTCATTGACATGTGGAGTAGAGAAAAAAAAAATCTCTATATAAGATTCTTTTGTTGCAAATTCTTCTTGTTGAATAGTCCGCCAATGTTTCACTAGGCACTACCACTGTCACAAGAACAACATGTAAATTCTCCACACACAGGCTAGTAGTTAGTCTCCTCTTTCAAGTCTCGCTTGATGTCAATGCCAAGTATAATTCTCTATTTTAGGCGCTTTTATGATGTCAATACTAGTACATTGAAATATTCATCCACACATCGAAATCCCTATTAAAGATGATGGAGAAGAAGATGGAAGTGACTAATGAGAGGTAGCAACGATGGGCCTAGTGGAAGATGAGTCCTGCTTTGTTGTTTGATGAGTAGGGCTAGAACCAACATGGTGGAAGAAAATGATAGAGATAAGATGTATAATGCTAACATTTTGAAAGTCCTAGCAGATGATCTACATTTCAGGTCTAAGGGAGAGAGCCAATTGTACAGGTGAAAGAGGAATTAGGGATTGTCAATGAGAAAATGGCAAAATTACCCTTCAAATAAAAGAACAGGTTTAAATAAATTAAATATTTAAAATTTCATGTAATTTGTCAAGTTATCTTGACTAATATGACATGGCACATATTCCGTTACATTTAACAGACTTTTTAAAGGCAGGGGGTTGGTAGTCAAAATGTGAAAGTTCAAGGTGTAGATTTTAAACTTTAAAAGATGAGGGGGGTTATATGCAACTAACCTAAGGTTGAGGGGGTTCTTGTATTTCAGCCTTTTTTTATACTACAACCCAAAAATTAAAACTCAGCTAACATATAACTACATCAGCTTTAAGATAATTAGCCATAAATAGAGGAGGTTCTTGGAAAACATGAATTCCCTCAACCGCAAAATGAGCTTACTTGGCCAAGCAATCAGCTACTTCATTAGCCACTCTACAACACCAGGTTAAACTTGCCTCCCAGCCTCGATCAAGCCAACTACGAATCTCTGCTTAAAGATCTTTTTCAAGATGAAACTCACTCTACCCATAAGATATTGACTTAACAATATCCTTGCAATCAGTTTCCACTTCAACCTTTGGCCACCTCAACTCCTAAGCTCTCTTAGAAGCCTATACTACCACCATATCTCTGTATGGAGATGTTACCACCTCCCATGATAAACATAAAACTGTCTGCCACCTTACCTTCATAATCTTGTGTGATCCCACCATAAGATGCCATTGTGCCATCATTTATGCTTGAACCATAGACATTATATTTGACGTAACCCACCAACGTGGTATTTTATCTCTCTCACTCTTATCTTGACGCTAGTTTCTATTCTAGCACATCACAATCACCCTGATCTGAGCTAATACCAAAAGGTGATCTTCAAACACCCTTCAAA
The DNA here is from genome assembly GCA_963242795.1 of Inga leiocalycina. Classification (NCBI taxonomy): domain Eukaryota; kingdom Viridiplantae; phylum Streptophyta; class Magnoliopsida; order Fabales; family Fabaceae; genus Inga; species Inga leiocalycina. The sequence goes on along the minus strand of OY725329.1, from coordinate 19,919,564 downwards.
CACATTTTCCTTCCTGTTCAAATGAATTTTTCAACTTGGAATCGTAAACCAAGTTGGCCAATTAATACCCAACACCGTACACCATTGGTTTAGATTCCACTCAACCTAAATATGAAGCTGATTCAATAAGAAGAACTTTTGACGTAACTGTGGGGGCAATATCATAGAATAACTAACTTTCGCATACTTGCAATCCCGTAATGCATGTTAAACATCCTTTATTGTATCCAAACATAAAACACAAACAATATCACTCTGTATACATCTCACAACTCATGTAAGATTAGTAAGATGTCTTCCCCTGTAGCATAACCAATGAAAAGTTTTATAATGTGGCGTCAAAACCTTCCATACCTTTTGCCATACATCATTACAACAATTATTGTCTTTGAAGTTTATATTGGACAGAGAACTAATCTTCATATATTTTCCAATCTAGCAATACATTGTTATACACAAGGGAATAAGTGAATCGGCCAATTGAAATAGAAATGAGATTCACAGGAGAGGGAGAGATACATGGAGTGGTTTAAGGGATATAAACGAATATACAAATAATTAAAATAAAATCTAACTAATCCCCATGATTTTAGCAAATTACGGTAGGGATATTCTATACTCCCCCTCAAGTTGGTTCATAGATGTCAATCATGTCAAACTTCCTAATGAAGTACTCAAATTTTTCTTTGGTCAAGCCTTTAATAAGAACATCTACAGCCAGTTCCCTGATGGTATATATTTGAGTTGGACTATCCTTGTATCTATCTTTTCTCTAATAAAGCGTTTGTTTATCTCCGCTTGTTTGGTTTGGTCATGTTGAACTGGATTATGTGAGTATTAATCACTGCCATATTATCACAATAGAGCTTGATTGGCATTTTTATATTTTTTCTTCAATTCCTCAAGTACCTTGAATTCAGCCTCAGCACTACTTCTTGTAACAACTCTCTATTTTTTACTTCTCTATGTGACAAGGTTCCTCAAACAAACATACAATAGCCATACGTCGACTTCCTATCATCTTGACACCTATTTAATCAACATCTATAAACAATTCTATATCATGGTTATCTGACCTTTTGAAGAGTATTCCATGACCTGGAGATCTCTTTAGGTACCGTAGGATCCTATAAACTTCATTAAGAAGTTTATGCTTTTGATCATGAGAATGCTGGCTTACCACACTAACTGCAAATGCAATGTTAAGATGAGTATGTGAGAGATATATTAACTTTCCAACCATCCTTTGATACCTTCCCACTACAAAAAATTCAATCATTTTGGCAGTTAAAATGGCAAATTTGTAGCGGTTGAAGTTGCTACAAATGGTAGTAGTAGTGGTTACATAAACCACTACAAAATACACTAATGCAAACTGTTTTGTAGCTGTTCTACATAACTACTATACATGCCAACCAAACCGCTACTATGTATGTAGCAGTTCAAACCAACTGCTCCAAGTTACGTCTATATATTAGATATTCTAGGAGCATTTTGTAGCGATTGACAAATCGCTCAAACTGTCATTTAAATTTGAGGGATTAAACATTTGATTTTTTTTGTAGCAATTGGCTAACTCTACAAATTTGGCACCAAATTTTCTTATTGAACAAATTTGGGTTTGGTGGGAACTAAAATTTGAAAATTTGGAGCAAAATTTATAGCAATTACCCAACCGCTACTAATTAATTTCAGAATTTTGAAAAAAGGCACAAAAAATATATACCTTCTTAAAGTCTGGTGAGTGTAGGTTGTGGTCTTCTGGTATTCGATGTGTAAACCAACTAGAGAATTCTCTATGGACCTTTTTGTCAACTTCGAATGATGTTTGTGTACAGATCCCTATTGACGCTTCACGTCAACACTCGTTTCTATTTTGATATATACAGAGTAATAGAGACCATATTTCATAGGTATACAGAAGAGTACAAATATACTGATAAAAGTATTTGTTTACAGACCGGATTCAATCATGCAAAATTTGATAATATTTACAAATATGTACAGAATATCCAAAACTATTCCAAAGATAGACTATCCATAACCACGATCTTCATCTCGGGAAACATGTCCGTCAGTTCCCTGTATCTTCGTTCTTGCCTTTCGAGCCACTAGCACTTGCTGAGATATTTATATTTAGAAAAAAGAGTGAGATTCCAAGGAACCTTAGTAGAAACAAACTATCATTTATATAAATGCAAATGTAAATATGATATGCGAAATGTATGCACCAATTAATGAACAATATAGCACATCATCGCTATGTATACATAAGTAGGGCTCCTGCCCCACTAACAATATAATCATCATTGTCATGTATACATGAGTAGGGCTGCTGCACCGCTAACAATATAATAATCATCATCATGTATACATAAGTAGGGCTCCTGCCCCACTATTCGTACACCGGTTGGATTCTTACACTACTACAAAAAATGCTTTTAACGTCCCTTTTTTGGACCTTTTAACATCTGAAATAAGGTGACGTCTATCTAAGCGACGAAGAAAAAAACGTCCTTAAAACAGGGGACGTCTTTAGGCCAAACTTTAGACGTCCCTAATCCAAACTGGGGACATCTAAAGTGGTTCAGAAACACTTTAGACGTCCCCAGTTATGACTGGGGATGTCTATAGTTTTTTTTATGTCCTTTTATATACATCACTGTCCGGCAAATTTAAACTGCAGAAATTGGATAGAAGAAATATTGCATAAACTAGAATGAAAACAACAGCAGTTCAGCACTATCTAATAAAAATGTTATCCAACAATCTAATAGTATCTACAACAACAACTCTAATTCGCACCTTGGAATATAGAAATCTTTGAATCCCCTTTAACAACTAACTAATCAAATTAAAAAAGAGGTAGGCAAACAATATATGTACAATAGCAGTTCAGCCACCACAAAGTGTGTCCTACACAAACCACTAATTAATTAACTACTATAAATAAAAACTTCACTCTGGTATACGTTGAAGAAGATGCCCAGCCAAAATGTCTCTGATCAAATTAATGTCTTCATATAAGTAGGCATCTTGATTGTCAAAATTCTACAAATCAGAAAATAAGCTTAGATGAAATAATGAATCAAGTGAGTGAATTAATTTGCAATTGAATTACAACACCAAAAATATTATCCTTTGAGAATGAAGAAGCGATTACTTGTTTAAAATTTATGGTAAAACCACTCTAAATGATGTTAAACATATAAAGTAAGACATAATATCTACATTCCCAGCCGCAAGGTTGTTGAGGGCACTATAAATCAAAAGCAAATGGTTAAAATCAATAAAGGCATTTCTCTATCGACTGTCAATCAAAAGAACTTGATTTGAAACTACGTACCTTTTGATACAACCATTCCAAGTCTTTGCCACCTTTACGATCGTGGGGTCCACCAAGGATTTGATATGTCTGGGTTGCCCTATCATTAAAATGAAAATCAACAAAAATTAAAACAATTCATTTAATTCAAGAATCAAGAATCAATGAACTACAAACAAAATAACTTACGTGTTAAAGATGTTTTTTGTTTCTTTGTCTAGCCTTTCACCCAAGGAATCAAACCAGTAAATTATGTTGAACTGAGGAGAGAGAACACACAAACTCCAATGGTAACTATAACAACATATACAGATTAAAATGAAGCTAGACGGCAAGACAATTATTTATTAAAAATCTTAAATAGACAAAATTAAAATGCATACCCTTGAACAATCGGTGCTAGATAACAATGATAGTTGTTCTCTCCTATTGTGAAGCCCGTATAGTGAGTCCTTTTTTACACTGTATTCTTATCCCTTGTCGTATAATCCATATAAATTAACTCTTTGCATGTCAATGCATATACGACGGAAGGAGCTATAATAGAATTAAAATGATGAATGTATTAGCTAGTGAATATATGAAACCAAAAAACCACTTCATTAAATGAAGGAAAAAATGGGAAATAAAAAACTTACAAGATTGCAAATTTGACCCATCCAACATCTTCTCCTCCAACTTAATGAACTGTTTAAGGTCTTCTTTATTAATTGTGAAGGGATACTCTAATTCCTGGCCCACAATCCCTGCAGGCATATGCAAATTAATCTGCTTAATGCCTTTATAGATCTGTTGCAGTCATACTACGAAGGGCCATTTTCCTACTTCCTACTCGTTATTTTAGAAAATAAAAAAAAACATATTGTTAGTAGGATGGCAACATATCTCAAGTAAAAGTGAGGTAGCTCCTACCATTGAAGGTGTTGCCATTGAGCCAATAAGATTTATAGGTCAAAGGATGAAAGATCCTCTCGCCTAAGCTATCATGGCAACCTCGTCATCAAGAATAGGGTTGTTGTACATTCTTTCCCCTCTCTAACACACGTCATAGTCATCCTACATAGATGCTGTGGAATTTACTGATGATGGTGGGTGGTAGCTTGTTTGTGAACAAGAGCATCTGCAATGGCACACAGCTGTGCGGCATCCAAATAGAGGATGGAAGGTTCTCCCTTTATTAAAGTGTGAGAAGGGTCGCCAAGTGGTTCCTCCACCGGGTTGTAACTTCCTTTGGTGCTGTGTGTAACACCCCAATTTTCAATTAAAGGCTAATGGTAATTATTAAGGATAATTATCGAATTAAAGTGGAATAATTATGGGTTTGGTGGCTATATTAATTAATATGCCATAATTGTTGGGAAATTAAAAGAATGGCTCTAAATTAGTGATTAATGGAAGAGATTAATTACTAATTAAGAGGGCATGAGATGTGAAATTAAAATGGCTAATGGAGAGATTAGAGAAGCTAATGGGTGCTTATTGTGTGAGAGCCAATGAGGAGTGGACACTTGGCAAGTGTATATGTGAAGGGATTGGGAGAAAAGTCAAAAAGGGGATTTTTAATTGTTTTCTCTCTCCTCTCTTCCCTCACTTGGCACTGGAAAATTGATGGGAGGGAGTATGATTATGCTTTCTTTCATCTTCCTCATCATTCATCTCTCTTCCTTCTCTCTCTCACGTTCTCTCTCTTCTCTCTTCATTTTCGCCATTGTTGGCCAAGAAAGAGAAAGGAAAAGCTGGATTTTGAGGTAAGCAAATGGCCTCAAATGCCAAAATGCTCTTCATTAATATTGTTCCTTGAGCTAAGAGCTTTCATCCTATGGTTGTAGATTCTCCATTGGTGGTGATTTGAGGAATAACGAAAAGGTACAAGTTGGAGAATCATGAACTGCCTTTGGGAAAGTTGTTGAGGTAAGTGAAAGCTTCATTTTCATATAAGTTTTGTGGCCATTGGTTGGGCCTTAAATTTCTGGAATTTTAGCCTAATTTCATGATTTAGGGTCTTGTGGTGTTTGAAATTGTTGTTGTAATGGAATTAGTGCCTTGTTAAGTGTTTTGAATGAATGGTATTGAATTGAAGCTTAAAGGTGAAGTTTGGGAACTTTATGTTGGTTTTGTGCTTTGGTCAAAACAAGGCATATAAATGGGTTGTGATTTTGGTCATTTTGAGGTTACCATTATGTTCCTTGAGTGATTTTGTGTGGGAATAAGCTTAGTTATTAATTTTGGAGTTATTGAACACTTTGGTAGAAAATTGGAAATCTGTTTGGTTTAAGCTCTGTTTTGTGCAGTAATTTTGTATGAGCGTTTTGAATGACCAAATGGTATTGGAAAATTCTGAAACTTTCCAGTCTTAAATTTCACTTCCCAATCTTCAAAATGGACATATATTTTGTGTCATTTAGTTGAGTATTCATTGAGATATGGTTGCCCAAAGTTTGGGGTTGAAACAGAACTCTGTTTTAGAGTAGTGTGTAGTTTTTGGTAATTCTGTATTTTTGTAGTGATTTCCAGTGAGGGGATATATTTTTTCTTGAAATAGGACTTATATACCTTTCATTTGGCTTTGGAATCACTTCATTTCGATTTTTCTAGGATTAGTTATGAATTTTAGAAGTTCATCCCAGAGTCAGGAAACTTCTGGGCCGCGGCCCATGAGTGGCTAGCCGCGGCCCAAACCTTTCTGGCCTGTTTTGGGCCGCGGCCCATGAGTGGCGGGCTGCAGCCCATGGCCTTCTGACCATATTTGGGCCGCAACCCAAGGAAGGGTGGGTCGCGGCCCACCCCTGTGTTCCAACACTTTGTGTTTTCGAAAAGTGACCTTCAACCTTTTGTTTCCCAACCTTTTAGGGCTTTCATTAGAGGCATTTGTGGTCTCTTAAGAGTCCTAAATGATAACCATTTAAGTGATAAGAAGTCATTGAGAATTTGGAAAAGAGAATGATCCTATGTCCTTGATTTGGTTATAGGGTTTGATATTCGCCTTGATCATGGTTTGACATCCGCTTGGATCATGAGTAGCCGACGCTGGAGCATACGTGGAAAGAATAAGTGTAGGGAACTTACCTCTCCTGCATGTATTTGATAATTGTGTTAGTGTATTGATGCATGTTATTGCTTTGCTTGTTATGTGAAACATATATGAGTGATGGAAGCTCTGTTTCAACTTTTACTATGGCCATGAGTATATTGTGTGAACATTGAGCATGCTAATATGTCATTGTGTGAACATGGATATGTATTACAAGCATGTCATGCATTAAACACTTATCTTACATGCATATTGGTATTGTTTTCCTACTGAGATTCCCCAGAATCTCACCCTCCCCTATCAACATTTTAGACAGGGAAGGAAGATTGAGGATGAAGCAAGCATCCAAGGACGAAGAGGACTCGTTTCTGGGTGAGAGCTTAGTGTGGTTATCAATGTGTAGTTGAGAATATGTATGTGTACATTCGGATTAGCTTTTGACTATGTATTGAGTAGTTTGTGTAATCCCTAATCGAGTAGTTGTATGGGCTATTATGCCCTATGATTATTAAGCGAAGATATGAGACCGGGGACATACGGGATTTTATATTGTGCACTCTGATATATAATAAATGTGATTTATCTTCGCGTAGTAATTGTATTCGGAGTGTGAATGTGAGACCAGGTTTTAAATGATTTCGAAATGTATTTGTGAAAACCCCGTCTGGTTGATGGGTTTATAAATGTTGTTTTGTCTTATTGGTCTCTATTTCACTTTAATTGTGTGTGTACTCCGGATATTAATTACGGCAGGGGGTTACACTATGGAAGGCCGAGGATGAAAGGGTTCTAAGCTCAGTAGTTGCCATCTGCGATTCAAACATCTTCGTGTTTTCAACTTGTAGCTCAGGCAATAACTCAAGACGTAGCTCTGGCAACAACTCTTATCAGAGCTTGTCATGAAGGTTGGCCTCGAGCTCTTGTGAGACTTCCTGGCGAATCTTGGCCATAAGCTTCCTACTAGGTTTAGCTTGTAAATATTAAGAATGTGAGGCTCGGCCAAAATACTTCACGACACAAACCCCCCTGCTTCCCCTCTAATATGACCGAGGTGATCTGCCTTCCCAATAGCAATTGACAAGATGTCCATCCGTCCACTTGGAGTGAATGAACCTTGACTACTATTGTAACCCCCTAACTTTAAACACGTAATTATAATTCGATAACACATATTTAAATCGGATTAGAGACTATTGGATGCTTTAACCTCGTTTTAAACTTTCTGTCTCACAGTAAAATTTTTACAAAACTTTCAAAACTCTTTTTCCCATCCTGGTCTCAATTTCAATATTCGAATATAATTACCTGTGCAGTTAATATACATTCAATCATATCAGAGTGTATAACCGCAACTCCGGTAACTCCCGGGTTCTATACATAAAAACCTGAAGGTTTATAAGTATACACTAGGAGATTACACGACCAAAATCAAATGTAGTGTTCCTGATTCAAAATATACAGTTATCCCGAGTTCAAAATACATAACCAACGTTTCCAATTCAATTATATGCCCCCAAGGGTCCTAATTGCTCCGGGTTGGCCGCTTCTCCTTTGAGCCACACGCCCTGTCTGAAATGTTAGTCATAGGAAAGAATGAGATTCGAGAGAATCTCAGTAGTAACAAACTACTCACACAATGCATAAACACAAAGCATGTACATAAATCACAAACAGCAACAGCAGTAACAATCTCAAAGATACATGGTTTTCACCACAAACGACAGCACTCACGGCTGTATACACAATACGATAGCTTTTGCTGTAATCAACATCACGACAGCTTACGCTGTAATCACAATAACGACAGCTTACGCTGTAAACGACAGCTTGCACTATAAACAACAGCTATCACCAGCTGTAACCACAGCAGCATCAAAGATTCATCACAGAACAGTGATAACACACACATATAGAGCATTACACATAGTATAAGAGAGAGAGAGTCACTACCTTGTCCTTTCCTGACGTCCTTCGGCGCAGTTGGCTCACGAGGGCGGCAAATATCAAAGCCTATAAACAAAATCAAGAATGGTGGATTAATTTCCTACCCCCAATTCCTACTTTCAAACACTTAGAATAGGTTCCATACGAGTCCCCTAAATGGTTATAACAAGCTCAAAGAGAACCTAAAAGGATTTGAGAGTACTAGGTTGAAAATTGCTTTGCAAACTCACAAAGTGCTGAAAATTGGGTTCTGGCTGCAGCCAAAAATGGCTAAAAATGTTATTGAAACATTTTGGCTGCAGCCAAGAATTTTCTGGCTGCGGCCAAGAATTTTCTGGCTGCGGCCAGGTCACACACATAAAGTTTTGCGCTGCAGCCAGAATTTTGGCTACAGCCAGGGAAACTTCAAAAATTCATAACTGGCTCTAGAAAACTTGAAATAAAGTGATTCCAAAGCCCATTGAAAGATATTCAAGTCTCCTTTATGGGAAAAATATGTAATATTATCAAGAATCACCACAAAAGTCCAGATTTACCAAAACCCTAACATTGTGCCAAAATAGGGTCCAGTTTTGATGCCAAACTTTGGACAGTTCAAACGCCCAGCTCACAAAGCGAAATGACACAAAATTTATGTCCATTTTGAAGCTTGAGATGTGAACTTTAAGACTGAAAAGTTTCATAATTTTTCAACATCATTTGCCCAGTCAAAACGTCCACACCATCTGACTGTCCAGAACAGACTTACATTGGACAGATTTTCCAGATTTTCACATTTGATCCCAAATGATTCCCATTTCAACCCAAACACCATTCTCACACAATTTTGCTTAAGAAAACCATTGGAATCATCAAAATGACAAAATTCTACACAACACATAAGCCAATTCATACCATTCAAAAATTGCACCAAAATCAGAGCAAATTCATAAATTCCCAATACTCAATAAATGATTACAACAACTATACCAAAATGCTTCTAATTCTTACCTCTTCTTCTTCCTAAAGCCAATTATTCAATTCTCCAACTTCCAAATTTCCACAAGTTCTCAAACTTCACCAATCAAAATTCTGAAACCATAGGAATATAGCCCTCAACCTCATGAATAATATTAGTGAAGATGAATTAGGCATTCATGGTCATATAGGGCACTAACCTTAGGTTTTCTTCTCCCTCTTTCTTGCTCAACTTGGACGTCAATGGTAGAGAGGAGAGATGAAGTGAGCTGCTGAAAAATGATGACGAAAGTCTTATTTTAGGGTGAGCTAAGTCACTTGGCTGACTTACATGGAAAGAGAGAGGAGAGATGAGAGCAAAATAATCATATTTGACTTTTCTTCTCTTTTTTTTCTTTGTTTTTCATCTTGGTCAATGACTCAACTTGTTTTAATTTAATTCCTCTTCCCTTTCCTTTGTCTCCACCGAAATGTTGCACTCTGAAACACAAAAAGAATGTTGACCACTTGCTTTAAGGCATATGTGACCCATATGACCAAAGTTCCCTTGTAAAAGAGTTGAAATTTTGACCAAATTCCTCTTTCCTTCTCCTTTACCCTTTTTGGACGTTTTTAACAATATGAGGAAGTGTATTAATTTGTTTTCCCATTGGTCAATCTTGATCCTTCATTTTAAGCTTTATCCCACAATTAAGCTTAACTATAGGGTTTAGGCACTGATTACAACATATTCGGATAAAAATCCACATCATATACTTGAAAAGTGTTCATTTACAACAATTACATCACTTTTAGAGTCATTAGCCCTTAATCCCATTTTTGGGTTATTACAACTATGATCTTCCAGTTCATCCTTCAGCATAAAAGTTATCGTAAATGAAAATTAAGCACTCCTAATATGAAAAAAACTTTGTACTTATGCTTTAACTACTTACAATCCTCGAGGCAACCTCAGCAACAGTTGGATTTACGTACTTCCCATCCTTAATCCTCCCTGCTTTCCATTTTGTGTGATGTGGAGGAGGTGGTAGGGCCTGGACCATAAAGCTAGGATCTGATGTGGCTGCTTTCTTCATTTTCTCCAACTCTTCTGCCATCATCTTTCACTCAAGATTGTGATAACCACCACGAGACATGCAATCCTAATACTTATTAGCTGCTTGCCTCTCTGTATTTGTTGCACTTAATGCCTGTGAAAGGAAAATAATGAAAACCGAATCAATAATGTAAAATATATTCAAATAAAACACTGTGATGAAAGAAACTTTACCAAAAATTTAGGATCTTCTCGTGATTCCATACACAACCTCTAAGCCTCTGGAGACAAATATTCATAATGCTGACATGGATCCTGACCCCTTAGCTCCCCTCAAATGTACTTTACTGTAAGCTTGTTCTTGAAATCTTTCCATCATAAACGAACCTCCCTCATCCACTCCTTGTACATCACTACCTTGTTAGGGACATCATAGGCTTGCTGCAAGGTAAAACCATAAGATAATTATATTTGAAGAAATAAGAATAAAACTATAAATATAGATGTATCAAAACTTATATACCAAAAGTTATTGCCAAATCATGTCTTTCGTTTTTGGCGAAACCAACTTCCAATTGTCATAGATAATCTAACTTTGCTTCGACCCAAATAACCTAAATAGCTAATGAAATGGTGTTCCTCCAGGCCAATTGGTTGCATATTGTCATCAAAGTCAATATGCAGCCTCTCCTATTGATATTGATGCCATACAACTAATGCTTCCATTTTTGTGCTGCCTCTTGTCCTTCTTCTCATAATGGGTTCAGGTCTATCCATTTCATCGTCCCTATCACTTTCTGAGTCAGTAGAATTGTCCATATTCCTGTAAGCACAAAAATAAAAATCATTATCAGATAGGAATATAAATTGCAATAAAAATAACCTACTCTTACCAGGAAGAAAATAAAAACACAGTTATATTTTCTAAGTTAAGCTCTTACTCTATATTGTTTCCCATATTCCTTTACCATGATCTTTTCTTACAATATATTCTTCATCATCTACCAATTCTACTTTACTTGTTGTAGGTGGATTAATTGTGAAAGGTGGTGTGTCGTCAAGGTTGAAGGTCGGATCACCATGCTTCTATTTTTTACTTTGAAGTACAATGGAAATTTTTTTATTTGAAGGATTTGTGACATAAAACACTTGTTTCTCTTGGCTTGCTAGAATGAAGGGTGCATTCCTATAACCTACTTTTTCAAGATCAACTGAGATAAATCCAAATTGTTGATCTATTACCACAGCATTATTGCTAACCCACTTACATTTGAATAAAGCAACTTTGAACTTGTTGTAAGTAATTTCCCATATTTCTTCTATCACTCCATAATAGGCCATAGATGCTAATATTGGGTTTTTATCTTTTGAACTGGAAAAGTGCATGGCTTCATACCATCACCCCACTATTTTGCATGGTACTTATGTCATCTTGGTCTTTTGTGTAGAAAGAATACCCATTTATATCATAACCGGTTCAAGTAATGATCTGAAACGAAGACCCCTAAGTTAGCCATTCTATTGTCTCATATACACATGTCTCATGTAAAACCTTTTCCTGAAACCACTCTATGAATGTCTTGTTTTGCTCAATAGCAATTTGCATGTCATTCTTTATTGGATTCATGTTCTTCAATCTCTTTCTGTGTTCATGCCGAGATTGTTCCTTCTTCCCTAATAGATAATCTCTGCAAAAGTCTATAACCTCTTCAACTACATATCTTTCAACTATTAAGGCTTCTGCTAGATAGGGATTTTTAGAGTACTCTTTTAAGATCTTCATGTATCACTCAAAAGGGTATATCTACCTCAGGTAAACTGGATCGCAGAGCCTTACTTCCCTTACTAAATGAACTATCAAATGCACCATTATATCAAAAAATAAAGGAGGAAAGTACATCTCTAATTGGGACAATATAATATAACTCTTAGCTTCCAGTTCATCCAGCTTTTCAATGTCAATGACTTTGTTACAGATAGCATTCAAGAAAACACACAATCTTGTTACAGTAGTTCAAACTTCATCTTTCATAATGTCGCTAATAGCTACTGGTAATAGTTGTTGCATCAACACATGATAATCCTAGGATTTCATTCCCACTAACTTCAAATCGTCCATTGACACACACCTTCTCACATTCGAAGAATATCCTTGTGGAACCTTAATTTCATGCAAACACCCACACAAACTTCTTTTCTTCACTTTTGATAATGTATACGTTGCTGGCTCCATGTATGCCCTCATACCATCATCTCTTAGCTATGGATGTAACCGTTCTCTTATTCCTATATCAACAAGGTCTAGTCTTGCACTAATCCCATCTTAGTCTTCCCTCGTATGTGCAAAAGCGTACTGACAAGGCTATCACAAACATTTTTCTCCACATGCATCACATCAATACTATGTCTCACGTCAAGACTATGCCAATATGGAAGATCAAAGAAAATTGATCTCTTCTTCCATATGTTCTTCTCACCCGCAATCTTCTGATTCTTATCGAATAAGACATTGATATGTTCAACCTGACTGTAAACTTCCTCTCTAGTTAAAGCTTTTGGAGCCATTCCATGCTCCGACAAGTCGTTAAAAAACTTTCTTAACCTACGATACGAGTGGAACCTAGGAAGGAACCTCTTGTGACTAAGGTAGACCATTTTTCTTTCATGTTTAAGTTGATGGAAGTGAGTGTCTATTTCATAAATTGAACATGCTTTATGCCCCTTTACACTATACCTTGATAGGTTTCTGTATGCAGGGAAGTCATTTATCGTGGTGAAAATCATTACACATAGCTTGAAGGACTCATTCTTATATGTATCAAACACATCTATGCCTTCCTCCCACAACTTCTTCAAGTCCTCAATCAAAGGCGCTAGGTAGACATTGATATCATTTCCTGGCTATTTTCATCTAGAAATCATCATAAAAAGTATCACATACTTGCGTTTCATACAAAGCCAGGGAGGCAAGTTGTATATTACAAGGAGTACCGGTCACGCACAATATGTGCTATTAAGAGTTCAATACGGATTGATGCCATCTGTACAAAGCTCAAGCTGAAGGTTTCTCAACTCTGCCAAATTCAGGGAACATTTCATCTATTTTCTTCCACTATGGAGAGTCAGCCGGGTGCCTCAGATATTTTTCTTTAGATATTTTATCATCTGAATGCCATCTCAACTTTTTTTCTTTTTTTGTAGTCCCAAACAAACACTTAAAGCGTGGTATTATTGAAAGATACCTCAAAACCTTTAAAGGTTGCCTTTTACCACAAAACCACAATTTTTCTTCACTTTGTATTGTGCAGTTTGACACTTAGGGCACTCACTCAGACCTTCATATTCCTTTCTGTACAGTATGTAGTCATTAGGGCAAGCGTGTATCTTTTTATAATCTATACTCATTGTAGAGAGGATTTTCTTGGCCTTATATATATGATTTGGAAGTACCTTATTGTCTGGAAATATATCACACAATAGTTCAAGCAGCAATGTGAAACTACTATCCGTCCACCCATAAGTTGCTTTTAAGTTAACCAAATGTAATGTTTATGTCAGCTGTGTGTACTTACTCCCAGGGAACAACAGTGTCTCTGTATCACTCCGTAGGGTGTCATATTCATGTGACTACACAAAGGATTCTACCTCAACATCGTGAATCATTCTCTCCATTCTATCTTCATCTATGACATCCACAACTTCCTTCTTGTGCAACGGACAATCAGTTACTTCCTCACCATGCCATATTCACCTTATGTATCGAAGATTTATTCCATCACAAAGTAGGTGATCTCTTATAACTTCAACATCCCATTTTCTCTCATTTAAAAAATTGACACAAGGACAAAAATACATTCCATTTTTGGCTGGAGCATTCCTTCTAGCAAATTTAATAAACTCTTCAACTCCATTCTCATATTCTTCACTTGTTCTCAAAGCATTCATCCAACTATGATCCATTTTATTACCACCTATGCCATTTCCATTTACACTCAAGTTTAGAATAATTGTCAACACTGGGAATTGCCTTTTACTATTTTGTTTTTCAAAATTTTGGCAACATTTCCCCTTAAAAGTGAGACATCCCAAAATCAAAATAACAAACCATTTCAGCTTAATTTAAACAAAACTAAACTTTAGCTTCTAGCACCAAGCACAAACAGAATACACTTATATTTTAGCAACCAAATTATTAAATCAGATATGTACCATAAATGAGATATGTGGGAATTTACAAATCAACTATGTGTATTTACAAGACACATGTGGGAATTTATAAGACCATCTCGACCATATATAAGACAAGGGCCTAAATGTCTTTTCAACAAAAAAATAATTTTTGTTTTGACCTAAGGGTACAATGAAGTTTCAAAAAGTTTTAGAAACTGTTTGAGAATAATTTGCTAGAGAGGGTGCAGTGATATTTTCCCTATAGAAATTGAATAATCATGTTAAAGAGAATGACTTGTAGTTATGATTGCTGAAATGATATATAACATATTCCATCGCATTTGCATCTTGGGATATATATATGGTTCATGGGTCATTTATAGGCATATTGCTAGTAAGTGAGAGAGGGGAAAAAAGGAAATTTTTTATTAATGTTGAATGAATTATGAAGGAATATAATCAGATGTGTGTGTGTGTGTAGAGAGAGAGTTTGGTGTTGTTGTAGTTGTAAGTGGAGGGGCACATGATCATTAGAATGATTGCATGGCTTGAAATATCTCTATAAATATACTCCCCATTCCCTCTCTCCCCATTATCCTCTTCTTATTGCTCCCCTTGTGCTTCTAAGCATGCACGCATAATTATATATATATATATATTGATCATTATTGTCTAATACTACTGACTCATCTAGCTAGATTTGAACATTGTTGAGACCCCAATACAGAAATGTTATTCTCCCAACGTTACATAAGCACATCATTCATAAAAATTAAATTAGAAATCCTTGTTCATGATATATATCATTATATTATATATATATATATATATATATCTAGTCCCTTCTACTTGATCTAACTATTACTATTACTGGTGTGTGTATATATAAATATTCCAGATTCTTTAGCCATTCTATACCTTGCAAGCCATTCACAGTCACACTTTAATTTATTCTTTTAATCAACAATTAAACTCAATATTTTGCAATTGAGGACAGCAAAGTTAAGCTCAACAACAGTCAATTTCAAGTCAAACTTTAAATTCATAGCAGGGAAATTAGTCCATAAATTCAATAGCAAGCAAGGTGTAGAAGTCCAGCACAATTCAAACTTTAAATTAACAGCTCACATTGACAACAATTGTCTCAGCAAGTCTACCACCAAAACATCAAAGATAAACCTCAAGAACAAATCACACTTTTCCAGCCGAGAATCAAATGCATTTTGCTAAGCATTCACAAGTTTAGTTAGCTAACATGTAGCTAAAAATTTAGAGGGAGATGGCCCATGGTGGTAAGAGGGAGGACGACGGTGGTGAGAATGAGAGAAAACGGTGCAAACCCAGAGGAAAGATGGCGATGAGTAGGCACGCTATGGATGAAATAGAGGGTAAGATGGAGGACCAAGAAGAAATAAGGGATAGCCGTATAGAAAGATTTGGAGAAAAAAGAAAAACAAGAATGGGAGAAGAGAGTACGAAGATGGGGATGGAAGTGAAGATGGGAGGAGTAAGGTAGAGTAAAGTAGAGGAGCTTTAGGCATCCCCAGTCAATATTGGGGATGCCTAAAGCAATTTTCTGACACATCACATGCACCGGTCATGTCGACCAATGCATGTGATCCAGCTTTAAACGTCCCAGCGCATCTGAGGATGTTTAAAGCTTACCATTAAACGTCCCCAAAACATCTGAGGATGTCTAAAGTCATATCTTTAGGCGTCCCCAACTGTTCTGGGGACATCTAAAGTTTTTCTATATTTTTTTTTGTATAATATCCTGGTCATAATTAGGGGTCTTTAGATGTCCCCATTTTGATCGGGGACGTCTAAAACACTTCCTGGCATCTTTTGGCATGAGATTCAATTATTTTAGATGTGCAAACCTTTCCAATTTTTACCTATAATTACACATATGCCACCCACCTATATTTTGGGCGTCCCTTTTTTAAAAAGGGACGTCCTCTAGGGTAGTTTTAGGTATATTTTGTAGTAGTGTTACCCAACTCCCAGGTGCAAGTGCACTCCTAGCACTAACTGCCTCATCTAGACAAACCATATAGATTTAAAGCACAAACAATGGCATCCCAGTAATCATATGAACTATGGCATGATATATGAAAGATAATGTTCCTACCTCAAAGCTCTTTCACCCCGTAACGCATGCTTCACAAAACGTGTTAACTTTAGGCTCCCAACTCGGTCCTAAAATGTTAAATATACAAGAATTAGGTCAAAACCCATTCATTTATCATTTTAGGCACTACCATAATGTTTATTGTGGTTATATTAGCCTACGGTAAAAATTTACCAAAATGCTCTCGGGACCCTAGGCCAGCCAACTGTACTTTTCCCAAAATTTTGACTCAAGCTATTCTGACATAATTTTGCCCAAGGAATTAATTTCCAGACTCAGAATAACCAAATTCACTACCAAAAGATGAAATTGCCCTTGGCAGCCGCCGCTTTAAGGGTTTCAGGGGCATTTTCGTAATTATGTTTTTTCGGGCATTTCCAAAGGAAGTGATCAACTATAACCCCACCTAATTTTTCTTTCTAAACTTAATGGTATCATCAAGTCATTGAAAATCCAACTCCTATCCCCATTTCTAGCCCTGGCCGAATTGAGCAAAACTCCTAGGAAAATTGGGGTTTTTTTGTTCTAATGCCGCAGACGCGTTCCTTTCTGCTCCTAATCACTTTATCAACTATTTAATTAGGTTACAACTACCATTTAGGCTAAATTTTGGTAGCATAACCCTTAGGCCATTACATTGCCAAAATTTCAAACCAAAGACAATCCGGTGAAATTTCACTGATTAAATTGTCCACAACGGCCAGAATAGTCAAAGATTGAAGTTTCAGAAGTTACTGTTAGAACCGGCTACCACCCAAGAAGGGGGTGAATTGGGTGTATAATAAAACGTTAAGAACTTTAGAAATCTTTTCGTATCTTAATGAAAGTGGTAAGTATGAAGGTTTATAAATCAACAGTTAGATTAAATAATATATGCTGGAAATATAAGAGTTTAGAGAAGAGAATATGCAAACTGTGATTTATCCTGGTTCGGTCCAATCTGTGATGGCCTACGTCCAGTCCCCAGGCTCCTCCTGAGATTTTCAAATCCACTATCTTCTCATTTAATCCAGGCACAAGAAAAGCCTTTACAATCTCACAAGTTTAGCCGGGTACTTGTGAAACCTTTTACAAATCTCTTACTGAAATACTCCTCCTTATGGCAAGTCTTACGAGCAGAGCAATCCCGAAGATCTTCCTCTCCTGCTTACTCATGCAAGTCTTACGAGCAGCAACGTTCTCTCCTGCTTACACCCCTGTAAGTCTTATGAGCAGCAACGTTCTCTACTGCTTGCACCTTGTAAGTCTTACGAGCAGAATGTCTTACGGCAATTCTCTCTACTGCTTCCCCGTAAGAAAATCAACCCTCTCAAGGTCCCTCTAACTTGAGATCAACTCAGAAATATAGTTGAAGGTGTTTACAGACTCTCTCACAGAGTGGATATAATCTCACTGAAGTACAATACAAATAATCACTCTCTCAATGATAAGTAATACAGAAACTGGAAAACAGAGAGTGTTTGGGTAGAAGCAGAGAATTCATGTTATTCGCATGTTGGTGTCGTTGCTCTGTTTTCTCTGTCTTTTTCTATCACCCATCGATGTTGAATGCTTTCTCATTTATAGTTGATGAAGATGATGACCATTGTGAGCATTCGTCCGTTGAAGTCCCGTTGCTTCATTTGAACGTTTGAGCATATTTGAAAAACAAGGTCCTGTCCGTTGTGGAGCAAAGTGGAGTGTCTAGTTAAACAGCAGGAAGATTCATTTTGAGCTGTACATCACGTTGTGGAGCATTTTGTGTTTCAGACAATTTCTCATGGTGGGTCATTTGCTTGTCGTGGTTGGTAGCTGCCATTTGGTGTGTAATAATGGAGTTCACCGTAATTGACTTTTATTTGAATATGCAATCCGAATGTTTAATATCCTGTTTCACACTTGAAATATATGTTAGCTAACATTTAGAATCAATAACAAGTGAAAACACACTGATTCAATAACATGTAACCATATTCGGATTGTTCGCTGTGAGACTTGGTGTTTTTGGTCTTCTGCCAGAATATCACTCAATCATGAATTGGCTCACTCGAGTGATCTTGCTAACTTTCTCCTTGTCCTTCATTTTTGAGCTTGCACTCACATAGAATTTCAGAGAGACAAAATTCTCACTCGCGAGTGATGTGGGGCCTCACTCAAGCACAACTCCTTCTGCTCGAGTGGCCTTGCATTTTTACATTGGGAGACTCTTCTCTGGACAGCACTCGCATCAGAATTAGAGAGAGATAGATTTCTCACTCATGAGTACTGATGTGTTACTCGAGCATATGAAACTTTGCTCGAGCATACTTGTGCTTCTCTGATCTTCATGACTCTCGGCCAAGCACTCGCTGCTCTTCACTCGCATCTGCTTGAGTGAATTCTCGACATCACTCGAGCACAACCAGTCATGCTCGAGTGCGTTTCACGCTTTCACGTACAAGCTTCTTCTCGGGTTATCACTTCCATGACAAAACTTGCATGTGCTCGAGTGAGAAATCATCCAATGCTCGAGCATTAATCCTAGTGCTCGAGTGTTGCAAATTTCTTCACGTTTCAGCTGCTTCTGGACATCACTCGCACAACATTTTCAGAGAGAAAGTTTTTGCACTCGCGGGTGATGTGGGGCCACTTTGGAAAAATTTTATTCATTTGATTCAAATGATGTATCATAAGAATGCTCTTGCCATATGCATTCCAATGCAACAAGAATCAGCTCCAAACTCGTTGTATTCTGCAAGTTATGATCGAAAGAATGTCTATTTCGCTAGTCTGCATAAGCATCAACTTACAGAAGGAATAGCTCCTAGAATATACGTTCAAATAAGGCAAATTACCTATCCATGGAAAGCTCTTTGAGTCTACTTTCGTTTGGCACTGGTCTTGTCTCAATCCGATGAGTATTTTGTAAGTTACGTGCAAAATACCAAACCTGTGTCGAAAAGTGACGGTGATTTCAGTTTCATTTTCCACGAATCATATCTCCTTCATTTGATCTTCTTTCAATGTGATCCTGGTGCCAATTTTACGTGTTGTGAGTTCTCTTTCATAAGCCACCAGTTTTGG
Source organism: Inga leiocalycina (assembly GCA_963242795.1). NCBI lineage: Eukaryota > Viridiplantae > Streptophyta > Magnoliopsida > Fabales > Fabaceae > Inga > Inga leiocalycina. The sequence continues at coordinate 19,899,928 of OY725329.1, read as the reverse complement.
GTCAATCCGACGTGTGGTTGGAGAGATATGATTAAAATACCAAACCTCTGTCAGACTGAACATAAAACAGGGTAGAACAGAGTATTCACCCCATGCTCGAGTGAATTCATCTGTGCTCGAGTGTGTTCTTCCTGTGCTCAAGTGAAACACCTCGTGCTCGAGCATAACTCCCCTAGAAGTGTCATAACTCACATATAAGTCATCTTAGCTTCGTATTAACCTATTCCAACCATTATTTGATCATAGAAACCTCCGGTATCATCATAGAAACCTCCAGTATCACTTCTAACAACTTGAATTTTGATATTCATGATAGATCTTCCAAGTTCTTCATTCTTCAATATCTTTCTTCTTGGTTTTCCTCTTGATAATAATTCTCCATAACCAAAGTAAGCACTCCTTGACTATCTTCAATTTCTTCCTTCTTCTTCCTCTTGTTCATTTTCATTAATTCAATCTTCTTCATTCTTTGATTGACTAATCTACAAAATATGTAACATTAAATATAGTAGTTAGTCAAAGAAATACATTATATAAACTTTTTGCTCTTATCATTTCATATCTATATTTGACATCATCAAAACTAATTATATCTAACAGTTACCTCAAGCTCGGTTTGGCTTTTCCCCAACATGGACAAAACCCTAGCTTTTCCAACACAAGAATTTGAGCTTCAAAAATCTTGAAATACATGAAAGAGAAGATTAGGAGTGGAATTATACGTATTAGGTATGAATTCAATGAAGGAATCGACCTACCTTGTGAGTTTTTACCTCTTTCTCTCTCTAGAATTTCTCAAACTTTCTCTCTCTATTTTCAGTTGAAAAACACGTCAGTTATGGATGAGGAAGGCATTGGGAATTATTTTATAATATTTTGGAATATCCCTTATTTATTTTCTCATATTCATATTTTTTAGAAATTCTAGTAGATTTTCTGCCATAAATTTGAAAAATCATAACTAAATTTGTAGACCTCGTATCAAAGTGATTCTAAAGACTATAGAACCCTTATTAAGTCTAGTTTCAGGGAAAAATATATGCTTTTTCCAATTGAAAGCACATTATTCCCATATTTAATTTCTTTGATCACTGCTCCAGAAAATTTCCAATTTTTTCTGGGCTAACTTCAAAAATTCATATCTTTTTGCATATAGCCTTAAATGATTCATATGACCTATCAAATTAAAGCTTCGAATGTCTACTTTCATCCTTTAAAAGTTCATAATTTTTTTTCATCATTTGGTCTTCCAAAACAATGTGACAAACTCACTGCCTCACAAGCGATTTCACTAAAAAAAATGTTCACCTTTCAATTTCCAATATTTAATTCCTTTGGCTGTAAATATTCACCATTTTATTGAATATATGAAATAATTACAATACATTCTTGGTGAATAAAATTTGGGGTGTTACAGTTCTCCCCCTCTTAAATAAATTTCGTCCTCAAAATTTGCTACACATTCATAACCATGAACTTCGAGGTAACACTTCTACGTACGTCTTACTGAGATCATTACCGCTGATAAAGATTTGCTTATACAGACTAAGATCCCTAAAGTTCCTTGATTGGCTTTTTGCTCATAAATCCTCATATCTGCCACCTGCACTGCTTTACGCCTCAATGTGTCAGCGACAACATTAGCCTGCCCTAGATAACATTTAAATTCAAGGTCTTAATCTTTCAACAACTCTATCTACTTACACTGCGTCATATTTCGCTCTTTTGATCATATACATATTTCAACATTTGTGGTTGCAGTACAACTCTACAGTTACACTACACAAAGCAATGTTTCCAGATTCAACACAAACATTATTACCATCAACTCAAGATTCACTACTACAAAAACGCTTTTAATGTCCGTTTTTTAGACCTTTTAATGTCTGAAAATAGGGGGACGTCTATATGAGGGATGTAGAAAAAAACTGTCAATGACGTCACCAAAATGGGGGACGTTTATGGTCAGGACTTTAGACGTCCCCAGTCCAAACTGGGGATGTCTAAATTGTTTCTGTCACACTTTAGACATCCCCACTTTGAATTGGGGATGTCTAAAGTCCTGACTTTAGACGTCCCCAGCCCAAACTGGGGACGTCTAAAGTGTTTCTGACCCAAAGTTTTTTTTAATGGCCTTTTATATATACATCACTATCCGACAAATTTAAACTGTAGAAATTGGATACAAGAAATATTGCATAAACCAAAATGGAAACAACAGCAGTTTAGCACTATCTAATAAAAATGTTATCCAACAATCTAATAGTATGTACAACAACAACTCTAATTCGCACCTTGAAATATAGAAACTTTTGAATCCCCTTTAACAACTAACCAATCTAATAAAAAAAGAGATAGGCAGCCACCACAAAGTATGTCCTACAAAAACTACTAATTAATTAACAAATATAAAAAAAACTTTACTCTGGTATACGTTAAAGAAGATGTCCAGCCAAAAAGTCTCTAATCAAATTAATGTCTTCATAAAAGTAGGCATCTTGATTGTCAAAAATCTGCAAATCAGAAAATAAGCATAGATGAAATAATGAATCAAGTGAGTGAATTAATTTGCAATTGAATTACAACACAAAAAATATTATCCTTTGAGAATGAAGAAGTGATTACTAATTCAAAATCTGTCGTAATACCATTCTTAATGATGTTAAACATATAAAGTAAGACAGAGTATCCACATTCCCAGCCGCCAGGTTGTTGAGGGCACTATAAATCAAAAGAAAATGGTTAAAATCAATAAAGGCATATCTAAAATGATAGTCAATCAAAAGAACTTGATTTGAAACTACGTACATTTGGATACAACCATTCGAATCTTTGCTACCTTTACGATCGCAGAGCCTACCAAGGATTCTATATGTCTAGGTTGCCCTATCATTAAAATAAAAATCAATAGAAATTAGAACAATTCATTTACGTCAAGAATCAAGAATCAATGAAATACAAACAAAATAACTTACATGTTGAAGAAGTGTTTTGTTTCTTTGTTTGGCCTTTTACGCAAAGACTCAAACCAGTAAACTACGTTGAACCAAGGACAGAGAACACACAAACTCCAGTGGTAACTATAACAACATATACAGATGAAAATGAAGTTAGATGGCAAGGCAATTATTTATTAAAAATATTAAATAGACAAAATTAAAATGCGTACCCTTGAACAATTGGTATTAGATAACAACGATAGTTGTTCTCTCCCATTGTGAAGCCCGCATAGTGAGTCTTTTTTAGCACTGTATTCTTATCCCTTCTCGTATTTTCAAAACACAAGAATCTATATGAATCAACTCTTTGCATGTCAATGCATATACGACAGAAGAAGCTATAATAGAATTAAAATGATGAATGTATTAGCTAGTGAATATATGAAACCAAAAAACCACTTCACTAAATGAAGGAAAAAATAGGAAATAAAAAACTTACAGGATTGCAAATGTGACCCATCCTACATCTATCTCCTCCAACTTAATGAATTATTTGAGGTCTTCCTTATCAATTGTGAAGGGATACTCTAATTCCTGGCCCATAATCCTTGTAGGCATATGCAAATCTATCTGCTTAATGCCTTTATAGATCTGCTGCAGTCATGCTAAGAAGGGCCATTTGGCTGCTTCCTGTTCATTCTTTTAGAAAATAAAAAAACATATTGTTAGTAGGATGCCATCCATATCTCAAGTAAAAGTGAGGTAGTTCCTACCATTGGAGGTGTTGCCGCTGAGCCTATAAGATTTATAGGCCAAAGAATGAAAGATCCTCTCGCTAGAGCTATCGTGGCAACCTCATAATTAGGAATAGGGATGGCTGTACCTTCTTCCCCCTCTCGAACACACGTCACAGTCACCCTACATAAATGCTGTGGAATTTACTGATGATGGTGGGTAGTACCTTGTTTGTGAATGAGATCATTTGCAATGGGATGCTGCAGTAGGGCATCCAAATAGAGGATGGAAAGTTCTCTCGGTGCAAGAGTGCGAGAACGGTCGCCAAGTGGTTCCTCCACCAGGTTGTAACTTCCTTTGGTGCTATGGAAGGCTGAGGATGAATGTGTTCTACACTCTGAAGTTGCTATCTGTGATTCAAACATCTTCATCATTTTAGCTCGCAGCTTAGGCAATAGCTCAAGACGTAGCTCTAGCAACATCTCTTACCGAAGCTTGTCGCGAAGGTTGGCCTCAAGCTCTTGTAAGACTTCTTGGCTAATCTTGGCTATAAGCTCCCTACTGGGTTCAGCTTGTGATGAATAAGAATGTGGGCTCAGCCAAAATACTTCACGACACGAACTCGCCTTGCCTCCCCTCTAACATGACTAGGGTGATCTGCCTTACCAATCGCCATTGACAAGATGTCCATCCATCCACAACTTCTTCAAGTCCTTAATTAAAGGCGCCAAGTAGACATCGATATCGTTCCCCAGATGTTTTGGTCAAGAAATCATCATAGAAAGCATCATATACTTGCGTTTCATACAAAGCCAGGGAGGCAAGTTGTATATTACAAGGAGTACCAGCCACGCACTGTGTGTGCTATTAAGAGTTCCATATGGATTAATGCCATCTTTACAAAGCCCAAGCCGAAGGTTTCTCGGCTCGCTGTCAAATTCAGGGAGTTTCATCTATTTTATTCCACTGTGGAGAGTCAGTCGGGTGCCAAAGATATTTTCCATCGGATATTCTCTCATCCGAATGCCATCTTAACTTCTTCACTTTTTTCACTCCCAAACAAACACTTTAAATGTGGTATTATTGGAAGATACCACAAAACCTTTAAAGGTTGCCTTTTAGTTGCCCCATCGCCACAACCGTCATCTTTCTTCACTTTGTATCATGTAGTTTAACACTAAGGGCACTCACTCAAACCTTCATACTCTTTTCTGTATAGTATGCAATTATTAGGGCAAGCATGTATCTTTTTATACTCCATACCCATAGTAGATAGGATTTTCTTGGCCTCATACATACGATTTGGAAGTACATTATCATCTGAAAACATATCACACAACAGTTCAAGCAGCAATGTGAAACTACTATCGATCCACCCATAAGTTGCTTTTAAGTTAACCAAATGTAATGTTCCTGTCAGCTATGTGTACTTACTCCCAGGGTACAATGGTGTCTCTGCATCACTCCGCAGGCTGTCATATTCATGCGAATGCGCAAAGGATTCTACCTCAACATCGTGAATCATTCTCTCCATTCTATCTTCATCTATGACATCCACAGCTTCCTTCTTATGCGACGGACAATCAGTTACTTCCTCACCATGCCATATCCACCTTGTGTAGCGAAGATTTATTAAGTAAGTGATCCCTTATAACTTCAGCATCACGTCTTCTCTCATTTAAACAATTGACACAAGGACAAAAATATATCCCATTTTTTGCTAGAGCGTTCCTTCTAGCATATTCAATAAACTCTTCAATCCCATTCTTATATTCTTCACTTGTTCTCAAAGCATTCATCCAACTATGATCCATTTTATTACCACCTACGCCATTCCCATTTACACTCAATTTAAGAATAATTGTCAACACTCAGATTGCCTTTTACTATTTTGTTTTTCAAAATTTTGGTAGCATTTCCCCTTAAAAGTGAGACATCCTAAAATCAATATAATACACAATCTCAACTTAATTTAAATGAAACTAAACTTTAGCTTCTAGCAACAAGCAGAAACAAAATACACTTATATTTTAGCAACCAAATTATTAAATTAGATATGTACTATGAGTGAGATATGTGATATGAAAGTGATGCACATCACTTCCGATACCCTTTCAGTGATGAGTCTTCATAGTTTTAATAACCATCTCAAAAGTTTTTTAAACTCTCCCAAACTCATTTAAATCTTCATTATAGTAATTCTAACCATTCAAAATCATCACTAATCAAGTTTATATGAATATTATAGGTAATTAAACATGGATTAGAGCTCAACTGCAAAAAAAAAAAACTTTGTCAAAAACTTTAATGACTACCTTTAATAGACCTCTAATGGTCAGATTCTCAATAGGAAGAAGAAAAATCTCAATAGTCCAATGCCCATCATCAACTATAACTAGAAGAGATTTCAAAACTAAAATAAGAGAAAGCCTATACATACAATGACAAAATGCCAAAACTTTGATTCTTATATATAGTCAAAGCTCTGAAATTACACTCCCTTCTTGTACTTCAATTTCTAACTCAACCAAATACCATCAATAGCAAATTCCAAATTCTTTAGCCATTCTACACCTTGCAAGCCATTCACAGTCATACTTTAATTTATTCTTTTAATCACCAATTAAACTCAATATTTTGTAATTGAGGACAGCAAAGTTAAGCTCAACAACAGTGTGTAATGACAAAGCTTAAGCACATATCACACTTAAATTCAAGCAGAGAATTAAACGCATTTTGCTAAGCATTCACAAGTTTAATGGGTAAATGCCACTATAGTCATTTTTTAAAGTTCAATCTACCTAATTATCATAAATTAAAGAAAGTTAGTTAGCTAACCTATAGCTGAAACTTTAGAGGGAAATGACCCACGGTGGTAAGAGGGAGGCCGACGGTAGAGAGAATGACAGAAAACTCTACAAACCCAGAGCAAAGACGGCGATGGAAGTGAAGATAAGCTTTGGAGAAAGAAGAAAAACAAGAAGGGGAGAGGAGAGCACGAAGATAGGGATAGAAGTGAACATAAGCTTTGGAGAAAGAAGAAAAAACAAGAAGGGGAGAGGAGAGCATGAAGATGGGGACAGAGTGAAGGTGAGAGGAGTGATGCAGAGTGTAGCAGGGGAGCCTTTAGGCATCCCCAATCAATATTGGGGATGCCTAAAGAAAAATTCTGACATAATCACATGCACTAGTCATGTCGACCAGTGCATGCTATCAAGCTTTAGATGTCCCCAGCCCAACTGGGGACGTCTAAATCCCAAGCCATCTAGGGACGTCTAAAGCTTCCATTAGACATCCCTAGAGCAGCTAGGGACTTCTAAAGTCAGATCTTTAGGCGTCCCAAACTGTTCTAGGGATATCTAAAGTTTTTCTTTTCTTTTTTTGTATGATATTTAGAGGTCTTTAGATGTCCCTATTTTGACTGGGGACGTCTAAAACACTTCCTGACTGCTCTTGGCGCAAAGTTCAATTATTTTAGACACACAAACCTTTCAACTTTTCACCTATAATTTCACATATGCCACCTGCCTATATTTTGAGCGTCCCTTTTTTAAAAAGGGACGTCCTTTAGGGTAGTTGTAGGTATATTTTGTAGTAGTGATTATGGATGGAATAGCTCAATTCCAAAAACTTCAGCTGACGAGATGTATACGCCCTCACCCAGCTCGCATAAATTCATATCTTATTCCATGCCTACTCGCATATAGGATTCTTAGTATTGGTACTTTAATAAATTTTTGTCATCAACTCTTCGAAGCTCTTCTCTCAATCATCATCCCATGCATAATGTTGAGTTTTTCTGGGCACATTCAGTAGAGACACCTCATAATAATCAACAAGACTTAGAACATTATATATCACAACCATAGTTTCTGGTCTTCTTAGTTCAGTATTGTTTCCACTTAACCAGGGTCCCTCAGGATCCCTTGCTATGAGACTATGTGGCCCAAAAATGTTACCACTAAAAGCCATAACTCACATTTACTCAAGTTGGCATAGAGTTATTTTTCCCTTTACCGGGTTCAACATTGCTCACCAATATGCTATCAATAGATATTACCATAAATTGGACCATATGCGGATAAAAAATTTGATTCATATGGTCCATAAATATAGCAAGTAGATTTGACATCAGCCATGCAACAGTAAACAATCAAGTCCACTAATGATTCATGTCCCTTACCATTCATTATACCATTCATACTTACATCGACTCTGACAACCCTTAAAGGAATTCTGAACTCCATGGCCCCCAGCTTGTTTTGGTCATTTATAGTTCCCTTTGGACAATTCATATTGATCTTTGCATTTTTGTGAGGAACTCCTGTAACCCCCTTCCCACCTTAGGCCGAGATTAAGTTATTAAACTCATAATTAAATTGTAATTAGAGACCATAATCAACCTGGGACTTAATAAGACAATCTTTTGCCCAATAATCGGATTTGCAAAAACTTTTCTAAACTCAATTACAATGGTCTCAAATTCCCAATATGAAATAATAATGGCCTGAACAGGTGGATTCCATTCACAAATATCAGAGTGCAAGTAAATTCCCGACTTACTCGGGTTCCATTCAAAATAAAAAGGGATTTACACAAGGCACAAAGCCTATAATTCATACCCTTTTACTTAGGGATTACACAAAATCTACTATATACAATTCCAAAATATACAATGATAACCATCTACTCCAAAAGATACTCCTAAACAGGAGCTTTAACTACTCTTCGTCGCCCGCTTGCCTCTTGAACCTTCATCCCTGTCTAAAAGGGTTAATTTTGGGAGAGTGAGATTCTAAAGAATCCCCGTAGTAACAAGTCAATCATATAATGTACAACAATAATGCATGTAATCAAATCATCATCCACACAAGCAACTACAACGGCAGTTGCAGCGGCAATGGTTAGTATGACACATGTCATCCCTGACGATTGCTCACGCTGAATTGCTCACATTGTATTGCATCACAACAATCAACACAGTATAATTCACCACAGCTGGGATCCATATAAAGCATATCATATTCGCAAGCCACATAGGCAAGATACACACACACTCAGCCCACGGCTGGTTTTCACATACGCCGCCCCCACGGGTCGGATTCACAAAGATCCATGTCGATTACGACGGCAGTCCAACGGCTGACTAGAGATGACCACTGTTACTCCCTATACGGCTCACGCTGACCTGCTCACGCCGTAATGGACCATGGCACACATTTCACAAGTTCAATGATAAGATATGCATACCAAAACATCATACAAGATATGAGAGAAAAGTCACTACCTTGATCCTTCCGTGCGTGTCCTAACGCCGGTCTCTCCCGAGGAAGGCAAATGTCAAATCCTATAGTCACAATTAGGGACGAAGAGTTAATCTCTATTCCAAGACTTAATCCACTTTATAATACTTAATTGGTTATCATTATTGCTCTTTTAGAGTCCTTAAATACCCCTAACAAAACTCCTAAAGGGTAGGAAGAACTATCCCAAAGATCCCCTTTTGGAAGCACAAAACTGAGATTTTACACTGTTTCACTCGAGCACAGATGACCATGCTCGAGCACAAGTACGGACATCACTAGAGCACAAATGCTCTCACTCGAGCATTGGTACGGACAGCACTCGAGCACAAGAGAAAGTGAGACCGCGAGTGAGCACCCGAGAGCACAAAGAAACCTTTAGGAACCGGCTCACTCGAGCACAAAATCCTCACTCGAGCACAAGGCCAAATGCCTCACTCGAGCACCCGTGAGAGAAGTTCAGGAAGTGAGGACCCGAGAGCACACCAAGCTCTCCAAGCACAAGATCACTCGAGCACAGCCATATGTGCTCGAGCACACAACTAACACCCGCGAGCACACTCCTCTCACCCGCGAGCACCTCTCTCACCCGCGTGCACACCTCCCACCTGAAGCACAACCTCACTCGAGCTGACCCCCAGTGCTCGAGTGAGAAGGCTATACTCGCGAGTGTCAGAGCACACTCGTGGCATCCACCAGCAAGTGAAGACCCGAAAGAAATCCTTCACTCTGAACTCCCACTAACACTCGAGCAGACCATGCTTGCTCGAGCATGTTCTTTGCTCACTCGAGCACAAAACGATGTGCTCGAGCATTGCACATGAAAACCCAGATGAACTCGAAGCACAAAGGGGAAAAACCTCATATCACTCGAGCAGAGTTCATCCCTGCTCGGGTGAAACTCATCCCTCACTCGAGCAGACCCCTTCTGCTCGGGTGATATTCATCCTTCACTTGAGCAGACCCTTCTCTGCTCGAGTGAATCCCACAGATAGCAGAAAACGCAGAAACAGAGGCACTTTCCCTCACACTTGCCCAATTGCTTCCTATGGACTCAAAACTTAACCCAAAGCCATTCCCACACAAAAACACCCAACAAACTCAATAGAATACTCAAAATCATCAAAATCCTATTCCATTATCATGCTTTGGGTTTTGGGCAACAATTTCAACAAAACACCAATCTTAACCAAACTTCACATTTCATTTACCAATCAATCTATTTATCATAACTCATTCCAAAACACCATTCTCATGCCAAAAACATACCAAATGAACAGTGACATCCAATTTTCGGATTCAAGCCAAAATTTCCAGAATTTATAAACTACTTCAAATGGTATGAAACATAGATAGATAGATTGAGTTCCCTTACCTCTTTCACTTTTCCAAAGACACTCTTTGATTCACCACTTTCCAAATTTTCGTGTAGCACAAATCGGCACCAAATGGCCACACTATACACACCAAAATAAAGCCCATGATTCAAGGATCAACATTTAAGAATGATGTTTGAGCAAAGAAGATCGTTTACTTACCCAAAGATCAATCTTTTCTTCCTTCCTTTGGCCACAAAACTGACGAGAGAGGGAGAGCACGAGAGAGAGAGAGATGGGATGAAAAGATGGAGTGAGAGAGAGGAAAAGTAGACCTTTGTCCTCTTGTGTCTTCATCCGATGGCCACCACAGTGCCACATGTCAGCATCTCCTTCATTCCCTCAATAAGCTCACACAAGCTAAGCACACTGGATCCCGACCCACGGTCAAGGGATCACAACCCTTGATCTTGAATACCATACATATACAATAATATTTCCAATTTCCACTAATTATGACATAAATTAATATTGTCATAAAATACATAATAATTCCAATAAATCCATAATTATCATTAATAATCATGATTATCCCTTAATCAAAAATTGGGATATTACAACTCCCACTACCAGACACATCCTTGTGCTAATTGTTTCTATCACAGTGTAAGCTTAACATGTCATTCTCGGCGAGTCGACATTCTTCAACCGTCTTGGCAAACACTGTAAAGTGTTTAGAAATCAATTTCTTTCTCATTTCTAGCTTTAACCCTTGTATCAGAATATTGGAGTTCCACACCTCATCATCTTGATGTCTTAGGTATGAGGAATACCAAGACAATTAGACATAATGTGTCAGGTACTCATCAAAGCTCTCTTCATTATCCTGTCTTATGTTGAGGAATCCCTTTTCTTTTGCTAACCTGTCTGGTTGAGAGAAATATCTTTCATTAAATTTCCCTTAGAACATTTCCCATGTTATTGGAATATTCCATACCTGTAGCATCAACTCTGTATTCCTCCACCGCCTCTCCTTCTAGTTTGTGAATGGCTAGCTGAACCTTAATATCATTAGAGCACATGAGTCTGGTGAAAATTTGCTCCAATGTCAATAACCATTCTTCTACTTGTAAAGGATCAAATCTCCCACAAAAAGTAAGAGGTTGTTATTTCTCAAATCGTTTCACCCATGTTTGTAAAACATTTGCTTCATATACAAGCATGGGTTGTGGCTCTTGATGAGGTTTCTTAGATGAATTATATTCACCCTCTTGCCTTTCAAGATACTCTAATCTTCCCTATCTCTGCCATAACTCGCACAGTTCATCTCTAGATCACTTATCATAAGTTGTTGTCGTGCCATCTTGCTCCGAATTTATTGCATAGAGTCAGGGCTATCTTCCCAATTTGGGTTATAATCTCCTTCCCTTGTATGCATCATCTTAATACCTCACTAAATAAAAATAAGGAAAAATAAATTTCCATATAGATGCAAGGGTATTTTCGTCATTTCATAATAATTTGGGTATAAAAATTTGTCATTTATAACATACATTAGCTATTTAATGTTGTTACATAAAACTAGAAACATCACACAACCTATAAACTATTGTACATAATATACTTGTAACTTTTATATTACAAAACTCTTAAGTTATATGCAACTTCCCTAGGGGTCACCCATCCTAGGATTACCCTGGGGTGAGTACGTTTAACTTTCTATGTACCCTCCCAAAACACTGACTCTTGCTCCATTTTCTTTCGTCTACTAGTTCCACCTGACTACCCTTACCTTGAAATACGTACCGGTAGCCTCCGGTTACCAAGATATATTACCTGGGTCCCACATCACTCGATATACATGTAATTTACTATATACCGATTCATATGATCCCTAAACTTGACAAAATGATCATTTAGGCCCCGCTCGACTATATCATTCTTTATTTTGGCCCAAAATGTTGTATCTGGGAAAAAGTACATGATCGTAAGGATCCAAACCCAGTTTGGATACTCTAATAGTAGTGGAACTTGATCCCGGTAGAATGTATCCATAATATCCATATATTTAAGGTACTGAGCTATAGGATTATGAGACTCCTTAAAGGCCTGCAAGTACCAACACTGAGCAAACTTCCACAACCTCAGATTTGGCTGCAGATCGAATTTCATACGCACTAGTCTAGCCTTGGATACAGTAGCAACATAACACTCAGACTCTGACACATCAGAAAGCGGCTGCTCTGAATCTCCCATCGGCTCCCAAGTTACTGGTTTAGATCTCGGCTGAGGCCTATATACCACTCTAACCCATACCTGTTACCTAGGTGTCCTCTTCTCAACTGAATGTTGCTCCTCAGAGACACTCTAGCCTGGGGTACCTTGATTCATCAATGAGAGTAATCCCTCGTATTCCTCGCTTGAACTGCTTAAACTCCAACCGCTCATGGTTCCTATCACTACGCAAACAAAACTATATTAGTATACTATTCTGATAATGCTAGAACGACTTATTAGCTCTCCTAAAACTACTTGGGCTCTGATACAAAATATGTCAATACCCATTTCCATTTTTGATATATACAAAGTAATAGAGACCATGTTCCACAAACATACATAAGAGTACAAATATATTGATAAAAGTATTTGTTTACATGTCCGTCAACCATGCAGAATTTGATAACATTTACAAATATGTACAAAATATCCAAAACTATTCCAAAGATAGACTATCCATAACCATGATATTCGTCTTGAGAAACATGTCCGTCAGTTCCCCGTGTCTACGTTCTTGCCTTTCAAGCCGCTAGCACTCACTGAGATATTTATATTTAGAAAAAGGGGTGAGATTCCAAGAAATCCCAGTAGAAACATACTATCGTTCATATAAAATACAAAAAGTAAATATGATATGTGCAATGTATGCACTAATTAATGAACAACATAACACATCATTGTAATGTGTACATGAGTAGGGCTCCTACCCCACTAACAATATAAAACATCATCGTGATGTATATATGAGTAGGGCTACTGCCCTACTAACAATATAATCATCATCGTCATGTATACATGAGTAGGCCTGCTGCCCCACTATTCGTACACATGTTGGATTCTTACCCAACTCCCAGGTGTAAGTGCACTCTCGCTACTAACTACCTCATGTGGGCAAACCATGTTGATTTAAAGCACAAACAATGGCTTCTTAACAATCATATGAACTATGGCATGATGTATGGAAGATAAAGTTCCTACCTTAAAGCTCTTTCACCCAATAATGCGTGCCTCATAAAACGTGTCAACTTTAGACTCCCAACTTGGTCCTAAAATATTAAATATACAAGAATTAGTCAAAACCCATTCATGTATCATTTTAGGCACTACACTACAAAAAAACGTGATTTAGTAACGGTTAAAAATGGGTATTCGTAGCGGTTCTAACCGCTACAAAATAGGTTAGTAGCGGTTAGAGAAACCGCTACTAAATCGTGCGTTGCAAGCTGTTTTGTAGCAGTTTTATAAAACCACTACTCAATAAAAAATCACCGCTACAAACTTTGTAGCGGTTAACAGAAACCGCTACAAAACTCAGAGATATTTGTAGCGGTTATATAACCGCTACAAATATTAAAAATTTTATTGAGAGCTTTTTTAAAAAAGATTTTTTTTTGTAGCGGTTTCATAACCGCTACAAATATAAAAAATTGAAAATTTGTTAAAAATAACATTTTTTATTTGTAGCGGTTAAGAAACCGCTACCAATTTTGAATTTCATGAAATTAGTAGCGGTTTCTAGAACCGCTACTAATTTCATGAAATTCAAAAATGGCGCCAAAAAATTTAAATTTAGCTCTAAAAAGGCGCGTTATTTAGTAGCGGTTTAATAACCGCTACAAATATTTAAAAAGTTTTTTAAAAATATACGTTGAATTTTTTTTATTTTTTCAATATTATATTAAATAGTTTAAATTGTTATTATTTTATCTATTTCAATTAGTTTATTATTTAATAGTTTAACTTATTAATAAATAAAAATAAAAAATGTAATTGAATATGATTAGTATAAAATTTATATTAATAATATTATTAAGGATAGTTAGGTAATAAGGAATTATTATGTTTTATAATATAATATAATTGTGTATGAAAAATAGATGAAAATGAGATAGAGTTATGATATATCTAGAAAAAAAAAATGGTTAGAATAAATTTTGTAGAAAGGAAAGAAGTATTCTAAAAAAAATTGAAAATCTTGTTACCATATTTGATCGTATTATTCAGCTCCTCTACTCATACGAAAGAAGTTGTAAATGAGAGAAAATGAAAGAAAGGTAAGGTGAAAAGAAAGTGGGGAGTGTTTGAAATGAGTTGTGATAAGGGTATTTATAGAGATGCACGTATTATTTGTAGCGGTTAATGTAGCGGTTATTATTTAGTAGCGGTTATTTATATTTTTGTAGCGGTTTAATTTTCATCGTGCTATTTGTAGCAGTTAATGTAGCGGTTAATGTAGCGGTTATTCTTTAGTAGCGGTTATTTATATTTTTGTAGCGGTTTAGTAACCGCTACAAATATTATTTTAATTTTTTTTTAATTTTTTTTTACATTTTATTTTAACACAAATTTTTTGCATTTTTTGTAAAGACAAATTTTTTACACTTGAATTTGATCACTCATCGTCGCCATCCCTACAGAAATTTTGTAGAAAAATTATTGTTATTGATGTATTATTAAATTTAAAAAATTTAATTGAAATGACGTGGACTTAAAAAAACTCACCGCAGTAGAGGTAAATTGTCATCGCCTTCAGGGAAGTAGTTTTCAAAATCGGCTGGCTGAAATGGCTCACTCTCGTAGGCGATGTTATCTCCTTCACCCATGTCGTAAAGGTCTCTTGGCTTTAAATGAACGACCATGTGCCAATCCCTATGCCTCTCGTCCTCGACATAATAAACCTGATGTGCCTCTGAAGCCAGAATATACGGCTCATCATCTTGAGAAATACCAGTATGAATCGGCCGTGAGAAATTGACTGATGTGATCCCTAGGTCGTCAGTTGTCAGTCCCCGAGAAGTAGTGGTATTTGCCCACAAACACTTGAACAGCGTCACGGTGAAACGGCCTTGATAATTAAGCTCGACCACATCAAGAAGCTTGCCATAGTAAGGGACGCCTCCGAACTGCATGTTGGCGTCACTGCTGCTCGCATAACTCCATGTCCCAAATGTGCCATAAACACCCGAATTCTGTGTTTGCAATCCCTGATCCCGTGAAACCGTGCAAAACTTAAAACCATTGACATTGTACGCTGTAAATCGTTTTGCATGATCAAGAGGGCCGATTGCGAGAGCTCTGAAATCTGGTGAGTGTGGGTTGTGGTCATTTAGTATTCTGCGCGCAAACCAGCTCGGGAATTCTCTGTGGACCCTCCTATCAACTTCCGAGGATGTCTGTGTACGGATCCTGAGCTGACGCTTTACATGACTTCTGAATTCCCTGCAATTAATAATGGAAAGGCGTTAGTGAAAATGAAAGTGAGAAATGTTACGAAAGATATAGTCGAATAACATACATGTGAGTGTACAATTCTTACCGTATGAAAGGCTCAACTTGAGTGCAATTAATCAAGACATGTCTATGTGCTTGGAACTTCTCAGTTGCCGTTAGTTTGAAGTTCTCAGTTGCTCCAACTGGTTTACCAACACGAGGGATAAATTCTCCTGATGTCGGCGCAGGTTCAGGACAATCGTCAACACGAGGCAGGCGGTTGAAAGCCGTCTCAAGATCATCAAAATACCTTGAGCAAAAATATAGCACCTCATCCCCTATATAGCCTTCAGCTATACAACCTTCTGGCCACGCCTTATTCCTCACGTAAGATTTTAATTTCCCAAGGAACCTACGAAGTACATAAGAGAAAATTGATATAAAATGATGAAAAGGACGACTAGCAAACATTAAATACGGACAATAAATGAAAGCACATATTTAAAATGAGTACCTCTCAATCGGATACATCCAACGATATTGTACTGGTCCAGCGAGCTTTGTTTCATGAACGAGGTGGACTGTGAGGTGAACCATCACAGTAAAAAAGGACGGAGGAAAGATCATCTCCAAGTGACAAAGCGTAAGAATGATTTTTGACTGCAGCTGATCGAGCTCCTCAACGATCAAAACCTTAGAACACAACTTCCAAAAGAAAGAACAAAGTTCCACCAAAACGATGGAAACATCGGGAGGAAGTGTATTCTTTATAGCCATAGGGAGTAACTGCTGCATAAGAACATGTGAGTCGTGACTCTTCAGGCCAGCAACCTTTCGAGCCTGCAAGTCGACACATCGAGAAATGTTGCTTGAATACCCATCAGGAACTTTTAATTTCTTCAACGTCACGAGGAACACATCCTTGTTCGGTTTTGTGAGGGTAAACTTCGCCGGTGTAAATCTTTCATGCTCATCTGGCCAAGCGTCTTCACGAACTCCCATGTCGCGTAAATCTTTCCTAGCTTGAAGGTGATCTTTTGTCTTGCCGGGTTCGTTAAGCAGCGTATACAGCACATTGTCGCAAACATTCTTTTCAATGTGCATTACAGCAAGACTGTGGCGAAGTAAATTAGATCTCCAATATGGAAGAGTGAAGAAAATACTTATCTTCTTCCACTGCTGAGGCGCCGAAGTCCTACGCGTCTTTTGGCGAGTTTGTGCTGAATCGTCGTTTTTTCCAAACTCGAAGTCAACATGCTCAAGCTGCTGTAAGATATCTGTACCGGACAAAGTCTGACGTGGTCCTCTTTTCTCTGGTTTCCCATTGAAGCGATTCCGTTGCAATCTGAACTTATGCGTTCCATCGAGAAACCTCCGATGCCCCATAAAGCACCACTTTCGGCTGTGGGGAAGGCGCAATGCGTCAAAGTCGAAATTGCAAGCTGGACACGCCGACCCAGTATGCACATTCCAACCAGATAATGTGCCAAGGCCAGGAAAGTCACTGATCGTCCACATCAAGGTTGCACTCATGTTGAACAAAGTCTTGCTGTGAGCGTCATACGTCTCCAAGCCGACATTCCACAGGTCAAGCAATTCCGTAATAAGCGGTTGGAGATATACATCGATGTCATTGCCCGGTGCCTTTTTGCCTGGAATGATCATAGACATAATGAAAGAGCTTTGTTTCATACACATCCAGGGGGTAAGTTGTAGGGAACTAAGACTACCGGCCAAATACTGTAACTTGTGCTAAGATTCCCGAAAGGATTGAAACCGTCCGTCGCCAACGCAAGCCGAACATTTCTGGGGTCAGTCGCAAAATCTGGAAAGTCGTTGTCAAACGTTTTCCAAGCAGCTGCATCCCGCGGATGTCTTAATTTACCGTCTTCGTTTTTATCAACGGCATGCCACCTCATGTGCTCAGCAGTTTTAGACGACATAAATAATCTTTGTAGACGAGGTTTTAAAGGGAAGTACCTGAGAATCTTTGCAGGTTTCTTCTTCTACTTTTTCCCCTTCCGAATTGTCTTGTACCTCGATGTGTGACATCTCTTACACGTCTCCCTGCTGGAATTGTCTCCCCAATACAGCATACAATCATTTGGGCACGCATCAATCTTTTGATAATTCAACCCCAACCTGTTGATAATCTTCTTGGCCTCGTAGAAGGTTGTGGGAATCTCGGCGTCGAGGAATGCATCTTGTAATAAGTCGAGCAACATCGACATTCCCTTATCTGTGATCCCGCACAAGCACTTGATATGATACAATTTGATCAAGAAAGATAATTTAGAATATTTGTGACAACCTTGATATAAAGGACGATCTGCCTCATCCATCAAGCTGAAAAAATCCTGAGCTGCTTCATTCCCCATAAAAGCCGGCTCAGAGCCGTGCACTTCTCCGTTGAAGTTGTCGCCTTGAAATCCAAACGCATCACGCACAACATCATTCACAGGATCATCTTCATCTACTTGAACGGCTACTTGAGAACTTCGAGGAAGAGCATCGTCATATCTAATGCCAGCCTTCTCACCATGAACTGCCCAGAACGTATAGTCCTCAGGGAAAGGCTTCACAAGCAAATGTTCCTTCACAACATTTCGTGCATGCCACTTCTTGAACTTGCATTTCTGACACGGACAGACGATCTTGCCGTTACAACTAGCGTGAGTGAATGCGAAATCCAAGAAACTGTTTAATCCGTACAAATATTCAGGAGAATTGCGCGGCAACCTTATCCATGATTTATCCATAGCTACAAGTGAGAGAGAAGAAAGTATAGAGAAGAAGATGAGTGAGAAGATAATGACGAATGCCTAGAACCTTATATTCTGAAAATCCAAAGTTTATAATTTTGTAGCGGTTACTAAACCGCTACACCAACCGCTACAGAAATTCCAACGTCTATAATTTTGTAGCGGTTATACATATAAAACCGCTACTAATATTCAAGCCGTTAATTGGTGGGAAATTCAAAATGTACTTGTTGAGTATTAGTAGCGGTTATATATATAAAACCGCTACTAATGTTCAAGGTAGTAGTAGCGGTTATATATATTAAACCGCTACTAATATTAAAGCCGTTGGACATTAAATATAAAAATAATTTTCTAATTTGTAGCGGTTATACATAACATAACCGCTACAAATGTTCACAAAGGCGGCAAATTTCAAAATTCAAATGATTTGAGTCTTTGTAGCGGTTTTTAGTGTATAACCGCTACAAAAAAAATATATATTTGTAGCGGTTTCTGAAGGTAAACCGCTACAAATATATATATACATTTGTAGCGGTTATTAGTTTATAACCGCTACAAATATATATTTTTGTAGCGGTTATACACTAAAAACCTCTACAAACTATAGATTTGTAGCGGTTATACACTAAAAACCGCTACAAATATATATATACTTTATTTTTTTTAAAAATTTAGATACAAATCATTCATAAATTATTTGAACGCGATCTAATAATATAAATATAATTATATAAAACACAATAAGAAAATTCTGAAATAAAAACTCAGATAAATATTTACAAATGTTTAAACAAAAGAAAATGTCCTAAACTAAGGAGCTGGGGGCTGATCCTCTGGTGCTCCCTCAGGTGGACCTCTCTCAGGTGCCGCTGGATCGGGCCGCTGCGCAGACTGAACCGCACCATCGTCATCAGCAGGAGGAGGAGCAGTAGCAGGAGGAGGAGCACTCGGGACGATGTAGCGAGGGATAGGGGGAACCGCTGGATGCTGCTCGTCCGGGAACAGGCGACTCCATGCTCCCTCGAGCATGGTGTTCGCGATCTCACGCTACTGCGTCTGCTAAGCGTACATCATATTTACATGGATCTGCAGCTGCTGCTGCTGCTGCACCTGCATCTGCTGCATCTGCTGCTGCTGCTGCGCCATCTGCTGCTGTGTCTGCTCCAAATCTGACCGCAGCTGGTCAATAGACTCGTCCCTCCGATGTCTGACCCCTCTAGAGCTGCCAGCCTCAGAGGCAGCGCTCCTGCCGTAGACCATGCTGGGTCTGGCGCTATCCCCATACCCCGAACGCGTCCGGGGTGCTCAGCCTGAGCCAAACCCGCCTTCAAAGGAGCCGTCGGGTCCACTGACCCCTGTGACTCCTCAGGCTGGGTCTGTCGCAGCTCAGCCTGCGACTGCTGCATCCGCTCCTGTCATTTTATGAAACAATTAATAATTACCATTCATTATTAACTTATTTTTATAAAAAAATATAATAATAAAATTACTTACAATGGCCGCCTCCGCCTGCTGAGAGGTCGCAGTCCTGTCACGGTGTCTGTGTGTGATGGCGTACAGCTCCGCATAGTCCGTCTGACGGTTCTCCTGCTGTGCCTTCGTCTCCTGAAACAATTACAAAACAATTAGTATTATGAAATAAGCAGCAGTTCAGTAAGTGAAGCACTTGAAAAGTTACCAGCTCGCTGTAGGTCACAGCAAAGGTCTTCGATCCTGCTGTGTGGTGGATTGTCTGCTGCGCCCGGATCCCGGCGTTCCTCTGAGCAAGCTCCTGGAAAAACAAATAATTAAATGTATTATAAAATTTAAAATTATTATAATTTAATATTTAACAATTAGAAAATTATATATAAAAAATATAATAAATACATTACCTGCGCCTGAGGGCTCCTCCTGAACTGGACGAAATGCGCCCAGTCGTTCAGCGGCACGCCGTCCGGGACGCTCTCCTGCAACTGCTCCAGAGGCATCGTCCCATCCCCATCCACCTTGTGGAAGAGACGGTTCCTCCTGTTCCTCCAGGCGTCGCCCATCTTCACGAGGGCGTACCTCTTCCGGTTGGCCCGGATGGCAAACCGCAGCTGAAAAAAATACATTTAAATATCAATAATTATAAAAATCATAATTTAAATAAAATAATTAAATAGAATTAATTACAAAAAATATTAATTAAATAGTTTTAATTACCTGAACCACCTCCTCCCAAGCCTGGTCCTTCGGCCCCTTCGGAATGTGCCTCCACGTCGGGAAGTGAAGGGGGAACTGCATCCAATTCGCTCCCAGGTCGCTCAGGAAGCGGTTGAGCAGGTGACCCCCATTGTGGATCGGCTGGTCAGTGCCCTTGTTCCACGGCACTATAACTCGCAGGGACCGGTCCATGCTGTTCAGACCGGCCACATCCAGCCTCCTCGTTGACACGTTCCCCTGCTCATCTGCACAGTTGACCGCACGTTAGATAAATTATAATTCAAAGTTTACATTTCTAATTTAAATAAATAATTTACTAAATTAAAAAATTAATTTACCTTCGACCTGCACCTCAAACCTAGTCGACCGCGAAGACGACCCTCGTGGGTTATTCTGCTCCCGAGCGTCCTCCTCATCGAGGAACTGCTCCATCTCCCTGAACCCAATCGGGATCTCGAACTCCTCCTCGTTGAGGAAGTCCTCAACGCTAATCTTTGGCCTCTCCACCTCAGGCACCTCTGCTGCGGTCGTCGCCTGTGGGATCGTCTGCGGTGTTTGTGGGATGATGGGCTGAGATGCCCCGGTAGCCCTGCCTACGCGCTGCCCCCTCCCTCTGCCCCCTCCTCGACTGCTGCCGCCCCGTAAAGTCGGTCTGGGGACCTCAGGGGCCTTCCCCTTATCCTGTCCTGAAGCCATCTCAACTGTAAAAATTAAAAAAAAAATTAGTCATATTATTTTATGCAAAAATATAATAAAAATACAAATATAAATAAAAATACGTGTTATATAAGTACCTCAAGTGCGAATACTGCGGAATACTGAGCAGGAACTCCTAAAGAGACATCTGAATGCTCAAATCTCGAAGAAATCACTCACAGAAGCCTCAGGAAACAAAATGAACAAAAGGAGAAATGAAGGAAGTGGGGGGTTTAAATAGGCCAGCTATCAGTAGCGGTTATTAAAATAACCGCTACTCTAACCGCTACAAATAATTAACTTTGTAGCGGTTCTATAATAACCGCTACAAAACTTCACAACATTTGAAATTCTGTAGCGGTTATTGCCCAGAACCGCTACAAAATTCTGACTTTTGGTATTTTGTAGCGGTTTGTGTGCATTAACCGCTACAAAATAACTGCTACAAGTTTTGGCGGGAAATTCGTGCCAAATTTGTAGCGGTTTTTTTGTAGGAAACCGCTACAAAAAACTTGCCGCTACAAATTTGTAGCGGTTTAGTTAAAAACCGCTACAAATTCAATAATTTGTAGCGGTTATATTAAACCGCTACAAGTCCATCGCTACAAAATACCTTTTTTTTTTGTAGTGCTACCATAGTATTTATTGTGGTTATATTAGCCTTTGATGAAAATTTTCCAAAATGCCCCCGGGTTACCTTTTCCAAAATTTTGACTAGGGCTATTCTAACATATTTTCGCCCAAGGAACTATTTCTGGACTCAGAATTACCAAATTCATTGCCAAAAGATGAAATTGCCCTTGGCAGCCCCATTTTAAGGGTTTCAGGGGTGTTTTCGTAATTATGCATTTTCGGGTTTTTCCGAAAAAGTGGCCAACATTAACCCCACCTAATTTTCCCTTCTAAACTCAATGGGGAGAGGAAGAAGAAGCTCTTTACATTCTTGGCTAAGTTTTTAATATTCTTCATCTTCAGCTTCATTTTCAAGCTCAACATTTGAATGATTTTTTGTGAAGTTAGGAATAGAAGATGCAGCCATTGGAACGCAGGTGAAAGACAACAAGTAATCATAGGCATTTGAATAATTTCGCTCACAGGTTGCATTTGTTAATTTATAGCGCACTTTGCCAATGATTTCTGCCATTATTTGCGTTTTTTATATTTGGATTAATATATAATATAATTAAAATGTAAAACTCGAATATTGCGCCATTTAGTAGCTGATAATTACAGCTACCATTTGAAAATGACGTTCATCACACTAGAATGTGAAAAACATACAAATAATGTATATGCAAAACGACGAGGTGACCTACGTGGAAGTGGAGAGATACGTGCTAGAAATGATGTAACATCACCCACTTGGATAATCTCACGAGCATAGAAATGAAGACAACTGGATGGTCCTAATTTTCATTTTATATGTCTATCTTCTAAACTCCCCTCGTGTCATTATAGGAAATTTACATCATCTATGTTTTAAGGATACTTACAAAAATAATTGTATATCTATATATATATGTTATATACGTACATGACGATAATATGCAAATTTAATTAGCATGTACATTATTGTTTCATGGACACTTAAAAAACGAGTGTATTTGTGTCTATATTTATATATATATATATATATATATTAGATACTCAAAATTTGCATATATTTACAGCCAGTATATTAGTGTTACTTCTGTATGCCTGTGGAGTTGTACGCTTATTAAAACAACCCCTAAGTTTGGAGCCTAAGCTAGGACACTATGAACCAAATTGTTATGGAAAGGCATCATGTAAATGCCCCATCATCATCATCATCCCATTGTCTGGATGATGACCCGATATGATTGAAGACAAGAAGATAAGGTTTGTTAGATGCGAATTGAATGTGTCTCGTAGTGTGCTATCCTTGACGCTATTTTCTGGTAACATAATACTAGTAGAAAAATAATACAAAGATGGATTGTTGGGAAATTTTTATTTTTATTTTTTACAGAAATTTATAATCGTATATAAAAAATTTAGCTATTTTTGCTGATTTTAAATAGTCTCTTTTTGTATAATTGAAGTTCTAACAACTATGGCTTGATTAAATTAACATTGATAAAAGTGATCACTTTTATCCCAATTACCTTTTATAGAATAATGTTGGAGTAAAAGTCTATCAATATAATTGGATACCAATTAGGGCAGGCTTTTATAAAAATATGATTGCTTTGACAGAAGTGAGTTTAGATGATATATTGGAAATCTAGTTTCACAAGGTTTAAATATGAAGAAAAGCATGAAGATGGAAAAAAGTGCTTCAACTTTAATGTGATTTTTAAACAAAAATGTCAGTTGTCTCAAAAGTCGTGTTAAACATCATTCTTTTCTTCTAACTTGAGTTTGAAATGCTTTTCATGTTTAAAAATTAGTTTAGGATGCCTCCAACGCCATCATAAACAACCCCTAAGTTTGGAGCACAAGCTAGTACACTGTAAATCACATTATTATTGAAAAGCATCATGTAAATGCCCCATCATCATCATCATCCCATTGTCTGGATGATGACCCGATATGATTGAAGACAAGAAGATAAGGTTTGTTAGATGCGAATTGAATGTATCTAGTATTGTGCTATCCTTGACGCTATTTTCTGGTAACATAATAGTAGTAGAAATATAATACAAAGGTGGATTGTTGGCAAATTTTTTATTTTTATTTTTTACAGAAATTTATAATCGTATATAAAAAAATTTAGCTATTTTTGCTGATTTTAAATAGTCTCTTTTTGTATAAATGAAGTTCTAACAACTATGGCTTGATTAAATTAACATTGATAAAAGTGATCACTTTTATCCCAATTACCTTTTATAAAATAATGTTGGAGTAAAAGTCTATCAATATAATTGGATACCTATTAGGGTAGGCTTTTATACAAAAATGATTACTTTGACAGAAGTGAGTTTAGATGATATATTGGAAACTTAGTTTCACAAGGTTTAAATATGAAAAAAAAAGCATGAAGATGGAAAAAAGTGCTTCAACTTTAATGTGATTTTTAAACAAAAATGTCAGTTGTCTCAAAAGTCGTGTTAAACATCATTCTTTTCTTCTAACTC
Organism: Inga leiocalycina; assembly: GCA_963242795.1. Taxonomy (NCBI): domain Eukaryota; kingdom Viridiplantae; phylum Streptophyta; class Magnoliopsida; order Fabales; family Fabaceae; genus Inga; species Inga leiocalycina. The sequence goes on along the minus strand of OY725329.1, from coordinate 19,875,402 downwards.
GAGTTTAAAATGCTTTTCATGTTTAGAAATTAGTCTAGGATACCTCCAACACCATCATAAACAACCCCCAAGTAAGGAGCCTAAGCTAGGACACTGTAAACCACATTATTATTGAAAGGCATCATGTAAATGCCCCATCATCATCATCATCCCATTGTCTCGATGATGACCCGATATGATAGATCGAAGACAAGAAGATAAGGTTTGTTAGATGCGAATTGAATGTGTCTCGTACTATGCTATCCTTGACGTTATTTTCTGGTAACATAATAGTAGTGGAAATATAATACAAAGGTGGATTGTTGGCAAATTTTTATTTTTATTTTTTACAGAAACTTATAATCGTATATAAAAAAATTTAGCTATTATTGCTGATTTTAAATAGTCTCTTTTTGTATAAATGAAGTTCTAACAACTATGGCTTGATTAAATTAACGTTGATAAATGTGATCACTTTTATCCCAATTACCTTTTATAGAATAATGTTGGAGTAAAAGTCTATCAATATAATTGGTTACCTATTAGGGTAGGCTTTTATACAAAAATGATTACTTTGACAGAAGCGAGTTTAGATGATATATTGGAAACCTAGTTTCACAAGGTTTAATTATGAAGAAAAGCATGAAGATTGAAAAAAGCTCTTCAACTATAATGTGATTTTTAAACAAAAATATCAGTTGTCTCAAATGTTGTGTTAAACATCATTCTTTTCTTCTAACTTGAGTTTGAAATACTTTTCATGTTTAGAAATTTGTCTAGGATGATTCCAACACCATCATAAGCAACCCCCAAGTTAGGAGCCTAAGCTAGGACACTGTAAACCACATTATTATTGAAAGGCATCATGTAAATGCCCCATCATCATCAACACCCCATTGTCTCGATGATGACCCGATATGATTGAAGACAAGAAGATAAGGTTTGTTAGATGAGAACTGAATGTTTCTCATACTGTGCTCTCCTTGACGCTATTTTCTGGTAACATAATAGTAGTAGAAAAATAAAACAAAGATGGATTGTTGGGAATTTTTTATTTTTATTTTTTACAGAAACTTAAAATAGTATATAAAAAATTTTAGCTATTTTTGCTGTTTTTAAATAGTGTCTTTTTGTATAATTGAAGTTCTAACAACTATGGCTTGATTAAATTAACATTGATAAAAGTGATCACTTTTATCCCAATTACCTTTTATAGAATGATGTTGGAGTAAAAGTCTATCAATATAATTGGATACCTATTAGGGTAGGCTTTTATAAAAAAATTGATTGCTTTGACATAAGTGAGTTTAGATGATATATTGGAAACCTAGTTTCACAAGGTTTAATTATGAAGAAAAGCATGAAGGTTGAAAAAAGTTCTTCAACTTTAATGTGATTTTTAAACTAAAATGTCAGTTGTCTCAAAAGTCCTGTTAAACATCATTCTTTTCTTCTAACTCGAGTTTAAAATGATTTTCATGTTTAGAAATTTGTCTAGGATGCCTCCAACACCATCATAAGCAACCCTTAAGTTAGGAGCCTAAGCTAGGACACTGTAAACCACATTATTATTGAAAGGCATCATGTAAATGCCCCATCATCATCATCACCCCATTGTCTCGATGATGACCCGATTTGATTGAAGACAAGAAGATAAGGTTTATTATATGAGAATTGAATGTTTCTCATACTGTGCTCTCCTTGACGCTATTTTCTCGTAACATAATACTAGTAGAAAAATAATACAAAGATGGATTGTTGGGAAATTTTTATTTTTATTTTTTACGGAAACTTATAATCGTATATAAAAATTTTTAGCTATTTTTGCAGATTTTAAATAGTATCTTTTTGTATAATAGAAGTTCTAACAACTATGGCTTGATTAAATTAATGTTGATAAAAGTGATCACTTTTATCCCAATTACCTTTTATAGAATAATGTTGGAGTAAAAGTCTATCAATATAATTCGATACCTATTAGGGTAGGCTTTCATACAAAAATGATTACTTTGACAGAAGCGAGTTTAGATGATATATTGGAAACCTAGTTTCACAAGGTTTAATTATGAAGAAAAGCATGAAGATTGAAAAAAGCTCTTCAACTTTAATGTGATTTTTAAAAAAAAATGTCAGTTGTCTCAAAAGTTGTGTTAAACATCATTCTTTTCTTCTAACTTGAGTTTGAAATGCTTTTCATGTTTAGAAATTTGTCTAGGATGCTTCCAGCACCATCATAAGCAACCCCCAAGTTAGGAGCCTAAGCTAGGACACTGTAAACCACATTATTATTGAAAAGCATCATGTAAATGCCCCATCATCATCATCATCCCATTGTCTCGATGATGACCCGATATGATTGAAGACAAGAAGATAAGGTTTGTTAGATGAGAATTGAATGTGTCTCGTGCTGTGCTATCCTTGACGCTATTTTCTGGTAACATAATAGTTATAGAAAAATAATACAAAGGTGGATTGTTGGCAAATTTTTATTTTTATTTTTTACAGAAACTTATAATCGTCTATACAAAATTTTAGCAATTTTTTAGGAGCCTAAGCTAGGACACTGTAAACCACATTATTATTGAAAGGCATCATGTAAATGCCCCATCATCATCATCATCCCATTGTCTCGATGATGACCCGATATGATTGAAGACAAGAAGACAAGGTTTGTTAGATGAGAATTGAATGTGTCTCATGCTGTGCTATCGTTGACGCTATTTTCTGGTAACATAATAGTAATAGAAAAATAAAACAAAGGTGGATTGTTGGCAAATTTTTTATTTTTATTTTTTATAGAAACTTATAATCATATATAAAAAATTTTAGCTATTTTTGCTGATTTTAAATAGTCTCTTTTTGTATAATTGAAGTTCTAACAACTATGGCTTGATTAAATTAATGTTGATAAAAGTGATCACTTTTATCCCAATTACCTTTTATAGAATAATGTTGGAGTAAAAGTCTATCAATATAATTGGTTACCTATTAGGGTAGGCTTTCATACAAAAATGATTACTTTGACAGAAGCGAGTTTAGATGATATATTGGAAACCTAGTTTCACAAGGTTTAATTATGAAGAAAAGCATGAAGATTGAAAAAAGCTCTTCAACTTTAATGTGATTTTTAAACAAAAATGTCAGTTGTCTCAAAAGTTGTGTTAAACATCATTCTTTTCTTCTAACTTGAGTATAAAATGCTTTTCATGTTTAGAAATTAGTTTAGGATGCCTCCAACACCATCATAAGCAACCTCTAAGTTAGGAGCATAAGCTAGGACACTGTAAACCACATTATTATTGAAAGGCATCATGTAAATGCCATATCATCATCATCATCCCATTGTCTGGATGATAACCCGATATGATTAAAGACTAGAAGATAAGGTTTGTTAGATGAGAATTGAATGTGTCTGGTGCTGTGCTATCCTTGACGCAATTTTCTGGTAACATAATAGTAATAGAAAAATAATACAAAGGTGGATTGTTGGCAAATTTTTATTTTTATTTTTTACAGAAACTTATAATCGTCTATACAAAATTTTAGCAATTTTTTAGGAGCCTAAGCTAGGACACTGTAAACCACATTATTATTGAAAGGCATCATGTAAATGCCCCATCATCATCATCATCCCATTGTTTCGATGATGACCCGATATGATTGAAGACAAGAAGACAAGGTTTGATAGATGAGAATTGAATGTGTCTCATGTTGTGCTATCGTTGACGCTATTTTCTGGTAACATAATAGTAGTAGAAAAATAATACAAAGGTGGATTGTTGGCAAATTTTTTATTTTTATTTTTTAGAGAAACTTATAATCGTATATAAAAAAATTTAGCTATTTTTGCTGATTTTAAATAGTCTCTTTTTGTATAAATGAAGTTCTAACAACTATGGCTTGATTAAATTAACGTTGATAAATGTGATCACTTTTATCCCAATTACCTTTTATAGAATAATGTTGGAGTAAAAGTCTATCAATATAATTGGTTACCTATTAGGGTAGGCTTTTATACAAAAATGATTACTTTGACAGAAGCGAGTTTAGATGATATATTGGAAACCTAGTTTCACAAGGTTTAATTATGAAGAAAAGCATGAAGATTGAAAAAAGCTCTTCAACTTTAATGTGATTTTTAAAAAAAAATGTCAGTTGTCTCAAAAGTTGTGTTAAACATCATTCTTTTCTTCTAACTTGAGTTTGAAATGCTTTTCATGTTTAGAAATTTTTCTAGGATGCTTCCAGCACCATCATAAGCAACCCCCAAGTTAGGAGCCTAAGCTAGGACACTGTAAACCACATTATTATTGAAACGCATCATGTAAATGCCCCATCATCATCATCATCCCATTGTCTCGATGATGACCCGATATGATTGAAGACAAGAAGATAAGGTTTGTTAGATGAGAATTGAATGTGTCTCGTGCTGTGCTATCCTTGACGCTATTTTCTGGTAACATAATAGTTATAGAAAAATAATACAAAGGTGGATTGTTGGCAAATTTTTATTTTTATTTTTTACAGAAACTTATAATCGTCTATACAAAATTTTAGCAATTTTTTAGGAGCCTAAGCTAGGACACTGTAAACCACATTATTATTGAAAGGCATCATGTAAATGCCCCATCATCATCATCATCCCATTGTCTCGATGATGACCCGATATGATTGAAGACAAGAAGACAAGGTTTGTTAGATGAGAATTGAATGTGTCTCATGCTGTGCTATCGTTGACGCTATTTTCTGGTAACATAATAGTAGTAGAAAAATAATACAAAGGTGGATTGTTGGCAAATTTTTTATTTTTATTTTTTATAGAAACTTATAATCATATATAAAAAATTTTAGCTATTTTTGCTGATTTTAAATAGTCTCTTTTTGTATAATTGAAGTTCTAACAACTATGGCTTGATTAAATTAATGTTGATAAAAGTGATCACTTTTATCCCAATTACCTTTTATAGAATAATGTTGGAGTAAAAGTCTATCAATATAATTGGTTACCTATTAGGGTAGGCTTTCATACAAAAATGATTACTTTGACAGAAGCGAGTTTAGATGATATATTGGAAACCTAGTTTCACAAGGTTTAATTATGAAGAAAAGCATGAAGATTGAAAAAAGCTCTTCAACTTTAATGTGATTTTTAAACAAAAATGTCAGTTGTCTCAAAAGTTGTGTTAAACATCATTCTTTTCTTCTAACTTGAGTATAAAATGCTTTTCATGTTTAGAAATTAGTTTAGGATGCCTCCAACACCATCATAAGCAACCTCTAAGTTAGGAGCATAAGCTAGGACACTGTAAACCACATTATTATTGAAAGGCATCATGTAAATGCCATATCATCATCATCATCCCATTGTCTGGATGATAACCCGATATGATTAAAGACTAGAAGATAAGGTTTGTTAGATGCGAATTGAATGTGTCTGGTGCTATGCTATCCTTGACGCAATTTTCTGGTAACATAATAGTAATAGAAAAATAATACAAAGGTGGATTGTTGGCAAATTTTTATTTTTATTTTTTACAGAAACTTATAATCGTCTATACAAAATTTTAGCAATTTTTTAGGAGCCTAAGCTAGGACACTGTAAACCACATTATTATTGAAAGGCATCATGTAAATGCCCCATCATCATCATCATCCCATTGTTTCGATGATGACCCGATATGATTGAAGACAAGAAGACAAGGTTTGATAGATGAGAATTGAATGTGTCTCATGTTGTGCTATCGTTGACGCTATTTTCTGGTAACATAATAGTAGTAGAAAAATAATACAAAGGTGGATTGTTGGCAAATTTTTTATTTTTATTTTTTAGAGAAACTTATAATCGTATATAAAAAAATTTAGCTATTTTTGCTGATTTTAAATAGTCTCTTTTTGTATAAATGAAGTTCTAACAACTATGGCTTGATTAAATTAACGTTGATAAATGTGATCACTTTTATCCCAATTACCTTTTATAGAATAATGTTGGAGTAAAAGTCTATCAATATAATTGGTTACCTATTAGGGTAGGCTTTTATACAAAAATGATTACTTTGACAGAAGCGAGTTTAGATGATATATTGGAAACCTAGTTTCACAAGGTTTAATTATGAAGAAAAGCATGAAGATTGAAAAAAGCTCTTCAACTTTAATGTGATTTTTAAAAAAAAATGTCAGTTGTCTCAAAAGTTGTGTTAAACATCATTCTTTTCTTCTAACTTGAGTTTGAAATGCTTTTCATGTTTAGAAATTTTTCTAGGATGCTTCCAGCACCATCATAAGCAACCCCCAAGTTAGGAGCCTAAGCTAGGACACTGTAAACCACATTATTATTGAAACGCATCATGTAAATGCCCCATCATCATCATCATCCCATTGTCTCGATGATGACCCGATATGATTGAAGACAAGAAGATAAGGTTTGTTAGATGAGAATTGAATGTGTCTCGTGCTGTGCTATCCTTGACGCTATTTTCTGGTAACATAATAGTTATAGAAAAATAATACAAAGGTGGATTGTTGGCAAATTTTTATTTTTATTTTTTACAGAAACTTATAATCGTCTATACAAAATTTTAGCAATTTTTTAGGAGCCTAAGCTAGGACACTGTAAACCACATTATTATTGAAAGGCATCATGTAAATGCCCCATCATCATCATCATCCCATTGTCTCGATGATGACCCGATATGATTGAAGACAAGAAGACAAGGTTTGTTAGATGAGAATTGAATGTGTCTCATGCTGTGCTATCGTTGACGCTATTTTCTGGTAACATAATAGTAGTAGAAAAATAATACAAAGGTGGATTGTTGGCAAATTTTTTATTTTTATTTTTTATAGAAACTTATAATCGTATATAAAAAATTTTAGCTATTTTTGCTGATTTTAAATAGTCTCTTTTTGTATAATTGAAGTTCTAACAACTATGGCTTGATTAAATTAATGTTGATAAAAGTGATCACTTTTATCCCAATTACCTTTTATAGAATAATGTTGGAGTAAAAGTCTATCAATATAATTGGATACCTATTAGGGTAGGCTTTTATAAAAAAATGATTGCTTTGACAGAAGCGAGTTTAGATGATATATTGGAAACCTAGTTTCACAAGGTTTAATTATGAAGAAAAGCATGAAGATTGAAAAAAGTGCTTCAACTTTAATGTGATTTTTAAACAAAAATGTCAGTTGTCTCAAAAGTTGTGTTAAACATCATTCTTTTCTTCTAACTTGAGTATAAAATGCTTTTCATGTTTAGAAATTAGTTTAGGATGCCTCCAACACCATCATAAGCAACCTCTAAGTTAGGAGCCTAAGCTAGGACACTGTAAACCACATTATTATTGAAAGGCATCATGTAAATGCCATATCATCATCATCATCCCATTGTCTGGATGATAACCCGATATGATTAAAGACTAGAAGATAAGGTTTGTTAGATGCGAATTGAATGTGTCTAGTACTTTGCTATCCTTGACACTATTATCTTGTAACATAACATTAGCAGACTAATAATACAAAGGTGGATTGTTGGCAAATTTTTATTTTTATTTTTAAATGAAATTTGTAATCGTATATAAAAAAATTTAGCTGTTTTTGCTGATTTTAAATAGTCTCTTTTTTGTTTTTTGTTTTTGATATACTCAATTTTAGGAAGGGGTTCGGGCTTAATCCAATCCAAGGGCAGGGCCCCTAACTCATGATCCACTGGAGGCCTGTCCCTGTGGGCTCCTGGTTGGCAAGCCGCCCAATCCACATAGGTAGGTAGGGGACTTTCACCCCTATTTTTTCACCCCAGCTTCACTTAGCTGTGGAGATGCCTCCCCAAGCGCCGCAACTGGAGGCAAAACTAAATGCCACTCCCAGGGATCGAACTCATGCCAAGGGGGTCACCCAGGCACTCATTGTCCGCTCCCCACACCAACTGAACCCACAGACGATGGGTTAGTCTCTTTTTTGTATAATTGAACTTCTAACAACCAGCGCTTGAACTGATTAGTGTTGACAAAAGTAATCATTTTTATCCCGATTACCTTTTGTAGAATAATGTTCGAGTAAAAGTTTATCAATATATTTAGATACCTATTAGGGTAGGCTTTTATAAACAAATCATTACTTTGACATAAGCGAGTTTAGATGATATATTGGAAACCTAGTTTTACAAGGTTTAAATATGAAAAAAAAGCATGAAGATGGAAAAAAGTGCTTCAACTTTAATGTGATTTTTAAACAAAAATGTCAGTTGTCTCAAAAGTCGTGTTAAACATCATTCTTTTATTCTAACTTGAGTTTGAAATGCTTTTCATGTTTAGAAATTAGTTTAGGATGCCTCTAACACCATCATAAACAACCCCTAAGTTAGGAGCCTAAGCTAGGACACTGTAAACCACATTATTATTGAAAGGCATCATGTAAATGCTCTATCATCATCATCATCATCCCATTGTCTGGATGATGACCCGATATGATTGAAGACAAGAAGATAAGGTTTGTTAGATGCGAATTGAATGTGTCTCGTACTGTGCTATCCTTGACGCTATTTTCTGGTAACATAATAGTAGTAGAAAAATAATACAAAGGTGGATTGTTGGCCAATTATTATTTTTATTTTTAATTGAAATTTATAATCGTATATAAAAAAATTTAACTATTTTTGCTGATTTTAAATAGTCTTTTTTTGTATAATTGAAGTTCTAACGACTATGGCTTAATTTAACTAACGTTGATAAAATTGATCACTTTTATCCCAATTACCTTTTATAGAATAATGTTGGAGTAAAAGTCTATCAATATAATTGGATACCTATTAGGGTAGGCTTTTATTAAAAAAAGATTGCTTTGACAGAAGTGAGTTTAGATGATATATTGGAAACCTAGTTTCACAAGGTTTAAATATGAAGAAAAGCATGAAGATGGAAAAAAGTGCTTCAACTTTAATGTGATTTTTAAACAAAAATGTCAGTTGTCTCAAATGTCATGTTAAACATCATTTATTTTCGTCTAACTTGAGTTTGAAATGCTTTTCATGTTTAGAAATTAATTTAGGATGCCTCCAACACCATCATAAACTACCCCTAAGTTAGGAGCCTAAGCTAGGACACTATAAACCAAATTATTATTGAAAGGCCTCATGTAAATGCCCCATCATCATCATCATCATCCCATTTTCTGGAAGATGACACGATATGATTGAAGACAAGATGATAAGGTTTGTTAGATGCGAATTGATTGTGTCTAGTACTTTGCTATCCTTGACACTATTATCTGGTAACATAACATTAGCAGACAAATAATACAAAGGTGGATTGTTGGCAAATTTTTATTTTTATTTTTAACTCAAATTTATAATCGTATATAAAAAAATTTAGCTATTTTTGCTGATTTTAAATAGTCTCTTTTATTGTAATTGAAGTTCTAACAACTATGGCTTTATTTAATAAACGTTGATAAAAGTGATCACTTTTATCCCAATTACCTTTTATAGAATAATGTTGGAGTAAAAGTATATCAATATAATTGGATTCCTATAGGGTAGGCTTTTATAAAAAAATGATTACTTTGACAAAACCGAATTTAGATGATATATTGGAAACCTAGTTTCAAGAGGTTTAAATATGAAGAAAAGCATGAAGATGGAAAAAAGTGCTTCAACTTTAATGTGATTTTTAAATAAAAATGTGAGTTGTCTCAAAAGTCGTGTTAAACATCATTCTTTTATTCTAACTTGAGTTTGAAATGCTTTTTATGTTTAGAAATTAGTTTAGGATGCCTCCAACACCATCATAAACAACCCCTAAGTTAGGAGCGTAAGCTAGGACACTGTAAACCTCATTATTATTGAAAGGCATTATGTAAATGCCCCATCATCCCATTGTCTGGATGATGACCCTATATGATTGAAGACAAGAAGATAAGGTGTGTTAGATGCTAATTGAATGTGTCTAGTACTGTGCTATCCTTGACGCTATTATCTGGTAACATAACATTAGCAGACAAATAATACAAACATGGATTCTTGGCAAATTTTTATTTTTATTTTTAACTTAAATTTATAATTGTATTTAAAAATATTTATCTATTTTTGCTGATTTTAAATAGTCTCTTTTTGTGTAATTGAAGTTCTAACAACTATCGCTTTATTTAATTAACGTTGATTAAAGTGATCACTTTTATCCCAATTACCTTTTATAGAATAATGTTGGAGTAAAAGTCTATCAATATAATTGGATTCCTATAGGGTAGGCTTTTATAAAAAAAATGATTACTTTGACAGAACCGAGTTTAGATGATATATTGGAAACCTAGTTTCACAAGGCTTAAATATGAAGAAAAGCATGAAGATGGAAAAAAGTTCTTCAACTTTAATGTGATTTTTAAACAAAAATGTCACTCGTCTCAAAATTCGTGTTAAAACATCATTCATTTTTTCTAACTTGAGTTTGAAATGCTTTTCATGTTTAGAAATTAGTTTAGGATGCCTCCAACACCATCATAAACAACCCCTAAGTTAGGAGCGTAAGCTAGGACACTGTAAACCACATTATTATTGAAAGGCATCATGTAAATTCCCCTTCATCATCATCATCCCATTATCTGGATGATGACCCGATATGATTGAAGACAAGAAGATAAGGTTTGTTAGATGGGAATTGAATGTGTCTCGTTCTGTGCTATCCTTTACGCTATTTTCTGGTAACATAATAGTAGTAGAAAAATAATACAAAGCTGGATTGTTGGCAAATTTTTATTTTTATTTTTTACAGAAATTTATAATCATATATAAAAAATTTTAGCTATTTTTTCTGATTTTAAATATCTCTTTTTGTGTAATTGAAGTTCTAATAACTGTGGCTTTGTTTAATTAATGTTGATAAAAGTGATCACTTTTATCCCAATTACCTTTTATAGAATAATGTTGGAGTAATAGTCTATCAATATAATTGGATTCATATTTGGGTAGGCTTTTATAAAAAAAATAATAATTGCTTTGATAGAAGCTTGTTTAGTTGATATATTGGAAACTTGGTTTCATAAGCTTTAAATATGAAGAAAAGTATGTAGATGGAGAAAGATGCTTTAACTTTAAAATGAGTTTTAGACAAAAAAGTCAATAGCAAAAGTCATGCGAAACATCATTTTTTTCATCTAACATGAGTTTGAAATGTTTTCATGTTTGGATGTCAACTTGGGATGCCTCCAACACCGTCCTAAGCAACTTCTAAGTTAGGAGCGTAAGCTACGATAATGTGAACCACATTGTTATATTGAAAGGCATCCTGTAAAGGCTCCATCATCATCATTCTACTGTGTGGATAATGACCCAATATGATTGAAGACAAGAAGATAAGGTTTGTTAGATGGGAATCGAATGTGTATGGCTCTATGTTATCCTTACTGCTATTTTTTGGTAACATAAGAGTAGTAGACAAATAATAGAAGGTTGGACTATTGAGAAATATTTATTTTTGTTTTTTTATAGATTTTTATAATCGTATATAAGAAATGTAGCTTTTTTTTTGCTGATTTTAGATAGTCTTTTATGTATCATTGTGTTAGATTCTAAGTTTTGATGATAACAAAAGGATATTGTGTTCAAGTTATGTTTTTACAAGTCTAGACAACAAGTTACAAAGTTACCAAATGCATATGGCAAAGTTTAAAAAGGTTTGCTGTCAGTTTTACTGGTGCACTCGAGCAACAGAGTTAACACTAGAGCATCAACCTCTTTTGCACTCGAGCACATATAAATGTTGGATAGAAAGTATTTGACAAAGAGCAATTGTTGTCACTTTTACTGATGCACTCGAGCACTATAACTAACACTCGAGCATATGAAAGTGTTTGACAAAGATCAAAGCTAGAAACAAGATATCAACACTTCACTCGAGCACAGTTTCTATACTCGAGTAATGGTCTTATCTGCACCCGAGTCCTAACAAGTGAGGGACTGTGAGTGTTTGGCCCAGAGTCATGTAGAATAGAGAAGCATAAGCATGCCCGAGTGAGAGTACATGTACCCGAGTGATACATCAGCACCCACGAGTGAGAAATCTAACTCTCTCAATTATGATGCTAGTGCTGAAGGCAAAGAGTATATTATAGAAGAATATTCTTATCTCTCGAGTAAGAGTAAGTATGCTCGAGTGAGGGCCCACATCACCTGCAAGTGCAAAATCACACTCTTGATAAAATAGGGTGCGAGTGTTGTCCAGAGACATGGCTCATAGTGTAAAAGAAGAAGCACTCGAGTGAGCAGACCCATGGTCGAGTGAGGACCCACATCACTCGCAAGTGTAAAAATGCACTCTCTCAAAATCCGTGGAAGTGCAAGTGTAAAACTAAAGCAAAAGGAGAAAATATGGTATTGCACTCGAGTGAGACATCACAGCACTTGAGTAATACTGTGCCAGAAGCCAAAACACACTAGTCTTACAGCGGTCAATCCGAATATGGTTTAATGTTATTTATTCATTTTATTTTCACTTATTATTATATAACATCATTTAACATATATTATGAGCGTGATACAGGAGTTTGAATGTTTGAATTACAAAGACACAGAGGAAGTCAAACAACGGCAGACAGCATCATTACGAGCATCCAAGCACGTACCTACCCCGTTCAAAGATTTCAAACGTACGCATGCCGTTCCATAGTAACATGCCCAGCCCCACAATGATTATTATTCAAATGAGCAAAACCAAATGTCTATAAATACAGAGCTCTATAGACCATCAAATGCAATGAAGTTCAAGAAGTCACACAAGCAAATTCATGAGTCTCTGTTATTCATATTTCCTCTATATTCATATCGTTCTTCAGTGATTATCATATTTTCTCTATAAGAGAGTCTTTATACACTTCAAATTCTATTTTCATTTGATCTCAAAGTACTGGGACCTTGAGAGGGCAGATTTCCTTACGAGAGAAGCAGTGAGAGAATTCCTAGTAGAAATTTCTGCTCATAAGACTTACAAGATACAAGCAATAGAGAACGTTGCTGCTCGTAAGACTTACAGTTGTGTAAGCAGGAGAGAACGTTGCTGCTCATAAGACTTGTATACATAAGCAAGAGAGAAAGGTCATAGTTTTGTTTTTCTGCACATAAGACTTGTCATAAGGGGGAGAGAAATTTCTAGTATTTCTACTCGTAGTCCTTCCAAGGACAGTTGTTGTCTTACGGCATTTCGAGAGCCTACTGAATCTTGGAAGAATAGTGAAAATCTCAGTAGGTCTTGATCTCTGAGGACTGGACGTAGGCCTGGGTTTTGGGCCGAACTAGTATAACTCTCTGTGTGCTTATCATCTCAACTCTACTCTATCTATAGCTATTGCTATATCACCACATCAACCAAAAAATTTATCACATCACCCAATTCACCCCCTCTTGGGTAAAGCTTGCCTCTTTCATTTGGTATTAGAGCAAGGTCTTCTCCGAAGAGCCTAATAGCTTGAGAAGGATCCGATAAATGGCAATAATGGGTGAAAACATTCTTCCAGACGGAGCTTCAATCACTAGACCTCCTGGTTTTGCTGGAGAACATTTTTCATTCTGGAAAGTTAAGTTCAGAGTGTTCGCGATGGCTAACGAATACGGTTTATGGAATGTGATACAAGATGGTGACTATGTTCCAATTAAGAAAATCGAAGATAGAGTTATTAAAAAGAGCCCAGAGGAGTTTGACAAAGATGACAAGAGGTTAGTAACGTTAAATAGTAAAGCTATTTTAATGATACAGAGTTCTTTTAGTCAAAAGGAATATTTCCGAATCTGTACTCTACCAACAGCCAAAGATATGTGGGATGCTCTTGAAATCGCTCATAAAGGTACATCCAAAATCAAAGAAAATAGAGTCAATACTCTAATTACAGAGTATGATCTATTTCGTATGAAACCTGGAGAAGTAATATAAGAATTCAAACTCAGGTGCACTCATCTTGTTAATTGGGAAATCATTTGACCAAAATTCCAAGGTAAGAAAGATTCTTAATATTCTTACAAAGAATGGGAAGCAAAGGTGACAGCTATCGAAGAAGCTAAAGGAGAGTCAATGAGATCTATAGCTGCTCTCTTTGGTAGCCTTTCTGAGTATGAAGGGAAGTTGAGATTCAAGAAGGAACTAGAAGAGTTTGATGATAAAAAGAAAAGAGGAGTTGCACTTAAAGCTATCAAGGAAGAAGAATCTTCCGAAAATGAAGATGTTTCTGATGATGATGATATGGGAATGATCATGAGAAAATTAAAGAAGTTCTATAGAAGAGGTCAAAAGAACTTCAAAAATTATCAAGGTGGACCAAGCAAGAAAGAAAACAAGGAGCAATAGATAGTATGCTATGAATGTGGGAAGCCTGGACACATCAAATCCAAATGCTTCAGAAACAAAGACAAAAAGAAGCATAAGAAGAAAGCATACATATCATCTATATGGGGTGATAGCTCGTCGAATGAAGAAAGCGACGATGACAAAGTGGCAAATCTATGCTTGGTAGCCAAAGAAGAAGAATCGGATTCTGAGGTCAGTGATTCTGAACTTACTTATGATGAATTATTATCTGAATATAATGCATTGGATACTGAATTCATTAAGGTAGCTAAAGAAATGGTTAGTTACAAGAAGAAAGTAAAGGAATTAGAAAATACTGTCATATCATCATGTGAAGTATGTAAAGAAAAAGATAAGAAAATAAGAGATTTAACAAAAACTGTGGAAAAATTTACTAAAGGAAGTGAAACTCTTAAAGTTATTCTAAATTCTCAGAAAGTTTCCTTTGATAAATTTGGAATTAGATATAAGTCTGATCATAATAAAAATAGAGGAAATAAGAAAAATAGCAGTAGAACTTATCTCAAATATTTCAAGAATTCTATGCATACATCAAATCCATTCGCATCATGTAGCTATTGTAATAGGAAAGGACATTATACTTCATCATGTTATTTTAGAAAAGGACAAGTCATTGGCATGTATAAATGGGTTCCGAAAGGGACACATGTACCAAAAGTATTACATAGTAACCATAAAGGACCCAAGAAAGTGTGGGTACCTAAAACTTGATCACCTTACTCTAGGTATGTCTCAAAGCATCACGAGCAAATAAATGGTATATTGATAGTGGATGCTCGAGACACATGACTGGTGACAAAAATAAGTTTACCATGCTAGAAACCAGAGAAGGAGGAAAGGTAACATTTGGAGGTAATCAATCTGGACGTATTGCTGCAATTGGTGAAGTGGGAAAATCCGATGGTGTTCAAATCAATGATGTATATTACGTTGAAGGATTATGCCACAACCTCTTGAGTGTAAGTCAAAGCACTGACAGAGATAACTGGGTAATCTTTGATTCAAAAGAATGCTTGATAGTAAACAAGAAAGATCTATCGCTTAATAAAGAATCCATCAAGGCAAAGATCCGAGCTCAAAGGGACGATAACTATTATACTATTGATTTAAATTCAAATTCTTTTGAAAATTTTTTCTTAGCAGATCAGAGGAAAGTTGGTTATGGCATAAGCGTCTAGCTCATGTTAATATGAACCAACTTGACAAACTGATTAGAAAAGATTTAGTTGTTGGTATTCCTAAACTAAAATTCAAAGATAACACGATTTGTGAAGCTTGTCAAAAAGGTAAACAAACTAAATCTTCATTCAAAACAAAGTATGAGATTTCTACTTCCAAACCTTTACAATTACTTCATATGGGTTTGGTAGGTCCAGCAAGAGTAAAAAGGTTTGGAGGAAATCTATATACTTTAGTAATTGTCGATGATTTTACAAGATTTACATGGACTATATTTATCGCTTCAAAAGATGAAACATTTGTAGAATTTATTATGTTTGCTAAGAAGGTCTAAAATAAGAAAGGTATTTCTATTGTTTCTATAAGGACAGACCATGGAGGAGAATTCGAAAATCAACTCTTTGAAAACTACTGCAACAACGAGGGAATATATCACAACTTCTCTGCACCAAGAACACCCCAGCAAAATGGAGTAGTAGAAAGGAATAACAGAGTCCTCACAGAAATGGCAAGAGCAATACTTAATGAAAAAGAAATGTCACAAGTGTTCTGGGCAGATGCAATGAGTACCGCATGCTACATTTCAAATCGAGCATATATTCACAAGTCACTTGGAATGACACTATATGAACTCTACAAAGGAAGAAAGCCAAATCTTGCTCATCTACACATCTTCGGATGCAAGTGCTTCATTCACAACAACGGTAAAGAAAACTTGGGTAAATTTGATTCAAAGTCTGATGAAGGTTTATTTCTAGGATATTATAATAGAAGTAAAGCATAGAGTTTTTAATAAAAGAACATGTACAGTTGAAGAATCCATTCATGTTTTGTTTGATGAACTTGACTCTCAGACAAAGCATTTTGATGAAGAAGAAATGGATTTGATAAAGAAAAACAAAACTATTTCAAAACAGAATGATCTTGAAACAAATAATTTTCAAAATATAGAATATGTCGATGATCATGCTCAACCAAAAGCATGGAGACATATTAAGGATCATCCAATTGATCAAGTAATTGGAGATATTCATGAAGGTGTCAAAACCAGAAATAGAATTCTCAATGTGGTAACTTTTTCTACTTTTATTTCTGAAATTGAACCTCTAATATGGAAGAAGCTTTATCTGACAATGATTGGGTGATTGCTATACAAGAAGAATTAAATCAATTCTAAAGAAATCAAGTTTGGGATTTGGTTCCTCAACCTAAAGATCACTCAGTTACAGGAACCAAATGGGTTTTCAAAAACAAACTTGATGAATCAGCAATCATTGTGAGAAACAAAGCAAGATTGGTAGCCAAAGGCTATAATCAAGAAGAAGGTATTGATTATGAGAAAACATATGCTCCAATGGCAAGATTGGAAGCAATACGAGTACTCTTAGCCTTTGCTAGCATTAAAGGTTTTTAACTTTATCAAATGGATGTGAAAAGTGCTTTTCTAAATGGTTATATTATGGAGGAAGTATATGTAGAACAACCTCCTGGTTTTGAAGATGAAACAAAGCCTAATCATGTTTTCAAACTTAAGAAAGCTTTATATGGTTTGAAACAAGCACCTAGAGCTTGGTATGAAAGACTAAGCAAGTTTCTTCTTGATCAAAACTTTGTCAGAGGAAAAGTGGATACAACTATTTTCATCAAACATAACAAAGATGATATTCTAATTGTTCAAATTTATGTTGATGATATTATTTTCGGTACTACTAAGGAATCTATGTGTCAAGAATTTTTCAAGATTATGCAGGAAGAGTTTGAGATGTCCATGATGGGAGAATTAAATTTCTTTCTTGGACTTCAAATTAAGCAAAGAAAGAATGGGATATTTGTATCTCAAACAAAATATCTGAAGGAGTTGTTAAAGAAGTATGGATTAGACAATGCTAATGGAGCTGATACTTAAATGAGTTTTACAACTTTGTTGGATGCTGATGTAAAAGGTCCTAGTTACAACATCACTAAATATAAAGGAATGATTGGTTTATTACTCTATCTTACAGCAAGAAGGCCGGATATTCAGTTCAGCTTTCGAATGTGCGCAAGGTATAAATCACTCCTAAGGTATCACATGCAGAGACTATGAAAAGAATCTTCAAATACCTAGGAGACACTACAGAACTTGGCTTATGGTATCCAAAAAGAGGAAACGAATATTTGATACCCTATTCAGATTCATATCATGGAGTATATAAAACTGACAGGAAAAGTACTAATGGTCAATGTCAATTCCTTGAAGGCTCTCTGGTATCATGGTTCAGCAAGAAGCAGAACACAGTGTCATTATCCTCTACT
This sequence comes from Inga leiocalycina, assembly GCA_963242795.1. Classification (NCBI taxonomy): domain Eukaryota; kingdom Viridiplantae; phylum Streptophyta; class Magnoliopsida; order Fabales; family Fabaceae; genus Inga; species Inga leiocalycina. Next base: position 19,857,604 of record OY725329.1, on the reverse strand, counting down.
GAAGCTGAATATATAGCTGTAGCAAGTTGTTGTTCTCAAGTACTATGGTTGAAGCAACAGCTTCAGGATTTGGGGATATACTTAAAAGAGATTCCAATTTATTGTGACAACACTAGCACCATTAGCTTGGCCATGAATCCTGTGAAATATTCAAGAACCAAACACATAGATATCTGACATTATTTCATTCGAGATCACGAGCAAAAGAATGATGTCAAAGTAGAGTTCATACCGACACATCTTCAACTCACTGACATATTCACAAAGTCAATAGCTAAAGATTAATTTTTATATATTCGAAGAGAATTGGGAATGGTTAATCCCAATGAGTTGTAAGTTTTTTTTCTTGTTAGTTATTATGTTTAATGAGTTTTTGATGATAACCATACTGACTTAGGCATCGGAGTATGTAAAAATTGTTCTTGCAGGTCTGTCACTCGAGCACTGGAAGTGTCACTCGAGTGCTAAGCTCATTCTCACTTGAAGTTAGTGAACAATGCTCGAGTCCAGAACTATAGCATATACTCTGCCTCAGGCTATGAAAAATAGGGATTAACAGAGTATGTAAGAACTCTTGAAACTGACTCAAGCATACCAAGAGTGATAGGTCCCACTCGAGTGAGGGAAGATCTTCACTCGAGCATGGTATGAATTTACCTGAAGTGAACCAAGAGAACTCGAGCAGAAGGAAGAAATTTATACAAATACTTATTCAAAGCATGGTTACTCAAATGATTTTGGAGGATTTGAGTACAAAGATGAAAAATATAACAAGATATATTTAAATCAGGTATGTTTTTACATGCTTTATCAAATTTGTCTGAATACCACTCGAGCATAATATGATCACACTCGAGCACATATGAATAACACCCGAGCACTAGGGTTGTCACTCAAGTATTAGAACTTATATCAATTATACGATAGCTCAGACCGTCACACTTCCTCCTCTCACTCGAAGAGTTGCGTCACTCGAAGGGCGTCTTTCTTCACCTTCGACTGTTACCCATCGATTAAACGTCTTATTTTTCTTCAAATCACCGTTACAACTCCTCAATCTTCTTTATAAGTTGAGATTTATCCTTCAAGGTTCTCATTTCATGCCCTAACTCTCTGAAACTTTCTCACTTAGTCCTTAGCAAATATGTGATTCTTATTTCATTTTTAAATGGCTAGAACTAAGATTCCTATTGTTTCCCATTCAAGTTCACCCACTCATTCAGCCACTAGTACTTCAGAAACTCCAGTGGCCACATCCTCATCTCCTACACCTTCTCTTTCTTCTACTCCTACACCTCCTAAACCTAAAACCAAAAAGAGAACTCTAGCCAAGAAGCCTCACCCTAAGCCTCAAATGGCTAAGAAGGATCAACCTCCGCAACAGAAACCAAAGGGAGTAGTTTTTAAAGAATCAATTGTGACTCGGTTTCAATCCAAAGAAGTTAAAGGAAGAGGAAAGAGGAAGGAAATAGAACCACCACAACATTCTTCTTCCTCTGATGACTCCTTCAATATACAACTTCGAGAAGCAGTGGAGAAATCAAAGCTTGTCGCATTGGTTGGCAAAATTGCCTCACAAGCCGGTGCCTCAAGTTCACATCAAGTTGGCCAGTCCAATATGGCTACTTCTGGGGTTCCTTCCACATCACAATCTCCAGATGAAGAATAAGTCACAAATCCTCCTGAAGACTTGAATGTTAAGGAATTGAAGGCACTGAAGCAGAAGGTATATGATTTTGAGTTTGCACATATACAATTCTATCCCATAGTTTATGTCGACTTAGAATATCTGATGAAAAACTGTGGTTTGGATTTTCATCCTTTTTTTGGATTTTATGCTCCCTAGCTGAATGTTCATATTCCTTATTCACCCTCTGTTGTGAAAACCTTTTATTACAACATGAAATCCCATAACATAAAGTTTAGGACCTGAGAATTAATAGAGGAAGCAGTATCTACCACTGTTAGAGATCAATTTATTATGATATATGCTAGTATCATTAATGATTTACTTGGATATGTTGCACCTCCTTCTGATCCACCCACTATGTCAGCCAATAAAGCCTTCTGGATTTTAAGACCTAATGACCCAATAGGCCCTCTTAAGTTTAAGCCTATTGACATGCCTGATTCTAATTGTGCCCTTCACTATATATACTCTTGTACCATTATTAATAAATCCAAAAATTATACCCATTTTACTCAGAGAGATTACTACTTGCTGGCCTCCTTCCTAGCAGATCAGTGAAGAAATGTGGGGGAGATTATATTTAGTGAGATGAGAAGATTTTGATTTTCTTCATCAAAATTTGCCACCATACCATATCCACAAATTGTGTCTCTCATTCTAAAGAAAAACAAAGTATGGTATTTGGAGGGAATTGAGAGGGTAACCATTACGAGGTTTGGCAAGACTCAATTGACACATATGCGTATTAATCTTCCAGTGAGTCAAACCAGGGCTACATCTCAGAGAAAAGCCACTCCATCGAGAGGTGATGAGGCTCAATCTTCTGCTCAAGGTTCAATTCCACCTCTATCTTTCCTGAATGCATCACTTTCCACCCATCTGACTAAAGTGATCAATCAAGCTGTGTCTGGTCTGAAAAAGGAATTGATGACTGAGTATGAGAAGTTGGTGAACATGATGGAGTTACAAGTCTTGAAGTTGGTGGATAAGGCAAATACCAAATTTGACTTAATATTCAAGACTCAAGAAGATATGTCGAGAAGAATCACTGATATGGAAATCTTCTTGTGCACTCATTTTCTGACTACTTCTTCTGAGGTGCCACCTGAGTTTACTCCTGCCACGACTTCACCTCCTCCAACATAGACCCATGTTCTCTTCACCAACCTGAATTCCAATATTGATGTCACTTATGATCGGTCGCCTTCACCACCACCTACAGTCTCTGTTCCTCAACCTTCATCTCCACTTTTTGAGCTAGAGCCAGTTGACCCTTCTACTGCCATGGTGCTCTTTGCCCCACCATCTAATCTCACTTTTCCTCAGCCCCCTTCTGATGCTGACAAAACTGGGGAGAAGGATTTGTGATGGTTTCTGAGTTGATATGGGGAGTTTTGGGTAGTTTTGTGTATTGGGGTAGGATTATTGTTATTTTCTGGTTTCTTTTTGCTGACATGGTTGTATATGGGTTTTTATGGGTATATGTTGATTCAAGCTTAATATTGTACTTTTCAATATCACTTATAGTTATTTTCAAGTTTGTTAAGTTTTTTGTTCAAGTTTAATGGTTTCTGTGAAACTATGACTTATCTTGGTCTTTAAGTGTCCATTGGAAGTATTGCAGGAAACATACGAGGATAAGTGCAAAAATCTGAAAATGAGTTTAAATCTTTGTGAGATATGCATTTGGAAATGTTGATAATGTTTTTCACAATTTTCACACTAATCAAGATATTTCTTAAAACTCATCATAAAGGTTTTGTCATTATCAAAAAGGGGGAGAATGTTAGATTCCAAGTTTTGATGATAATAAAAGGATATTGTGTGCAAGTTATGTTTTTACAAGTCTAGACAATAAGTTACAAAGTTACCAAATGCATATGGCAAAGTTTAGAAAGGTTTGCTGTCATTTTTACTGATACACTCGAGCAACAGAGTTAACACTCGAGCATCAACCTCTTTTGCACTCGAGCACATGCAAGTGTTGAACATAAAGTGTTTGACAAAGAGCAATTGCTGTCAATTTTACTAATGCACTCGAGCACTATAACTAACACTCGAGCATCAAACTGTTTTGCACTCGAGCATATGAAAGTGTTGGACAGAAAGTGTTTGACAGAGAGCAAATTCAGAAACAAGATATCAACACTTCACTCGAGCATAGTTTTTGTACTCGAGTGATGGTCTTATCTGCACCCGAGTCCTAACAAGTGAGGGACTGCGAGTGTTTGGCCGAGAGTCATGCAGAACAGAGAAGCATAGGCATGCCCAAGTGAGAGTACATGTACTTGAGTGATACATCAGCACCCACGAGTGAGAAATCTAACTCTCTCAATTATGATGCAAGTGCTGAACACAAAGAGTATATTATAAAAGAATATTCTTCTCACTCGAGTAAGAGTAAGTATGCTCGAGTAATGGCCCACATCACCTGCAAGTGCAAAATCACACTTTTGATAAAATAGGGTGCGAGTGTTGTCCAGAGACGTGGCTGATAGTGTAAAAGAAGAAGCACTCGAGTGAGGAGACCCATGGTCAAGTGAGGACCCACATCACTCGCAAGTGTGAAAAAGCACTCTCTCAAAATCCATGGAAGTTCAAGTTTAAAACTAAAGCAAAAGGAGAAAATATGGTATTGCACTCAAGTGAGACATCACAGCACTCGAGTGATACTCTTCCAGAAGCCAAAACGTACTAGTCTTTCAGCGTTCAATCTGAATATGGTTTAATGTTATTTATTCATTTTATTTTCACTTATTATTATTATATAACATGATTTAACATGTATTATGAGCGTGATACAGGAGTTTGAATGTTTGAATTACAAAGACACGGAGGAAGTCAGACAACGGCAGACAACATCATTACGAACATCCAAGCACGTACCTACCACGTTCAAAGATTTCAAACGTACGTATGCCGTTTCACAGTAACATGCCCCGCTCCACAATGATTATTATTCAAACGGTCAAAAACAAATGTCTATAAATACAGAGCTCTAGAGACCATCAAATGCAACGAAATGCAAGAAGTCACACACGCTAATTCACGAGTCTCTGTTATTCATATTTTCTCTGTATTCATATCATTCTTCAGTGATTATCATATTTACTCTATAATAGAGTCTATATACACTTCAAATTCTATTTTCATTTGATCTCAAAGTACTAGGACCTTGAGAGGGCATATTTCCTTATGAGAGAAGCAGAGAGAGAATTCCTAGTAGACTTTCTGCTCATAAGACTTACAAGATACAAGCAGTAGAGAACGTTGCTGCTCGTAAGACTTACAGTGGTGTAAGCAGGAGAGAATGTTGCTACTCGTAAGACTTGTATACGTAAGCAAGAGAGAAAGGTCATAGGTTTGTTTTTCTACTAGTAGTCCTTCCAAGGACGGATGTTGTCTTGCAGCTTTCTGAGAGCCCACTGAATCTTGGAAGAATAGTGAAAATCTCAATAGGTCTTGATCTCTGAGGACTGGATGTAGGCCTGGGTTTTCGACCAAACCAGTATAACTCTCTGTGTGCTTATCTTCTCAACTCTACTCTATGTACAGCTATTGCTATATCACCACATCAACTAAAAAATTTATCACATCACCTAATTCACCCCCCTCTTGGGTGAAGCTTGCCTCTTTCACTTTGTACTTCTAACAACTAGGTTTTGATTAACGTTAGTAAAAGTGATCACTTTTATCCCAACTAACTTTTATACACTAAAGTTGGAGTAAAAGTCTATCAATATAATTGGATTCATATTAGGGTAGACTTTTATAAAAAAAATAATTACTTTGACAAAGCTTGTTTAGATGATATATTTGGAAACCTAGTTTTAGAACGTTTAAACATGAAGAAAAGTATGCAGATGGAAAAAACTGTTTCTACTTTAAAGTGACTTTTAGACCAAAAAAGTTAGTTGTCTCAAAAGTCACGTCAAACATCATTGTTTTCATCTTACTTGAGTTTGAATTGCTTTTCATGTTTATAAGTCAATTTGGGATGCCTCCAACACCTTCCTAAATAAACCCAAAGTTTGGAGTCTTAGCAAGGACATTGTAAACCACATAGCCATTGAAAGGCATCCTTTAAATGCCCCATCATCATCATCATCATCATCATTCTATTGTGTGGATGATGACTCAATATGATTGAAGCCAAGATAAGGTTTGTTATATGGGTATTGAATGTGTCAGGTACTTTGTTATCCGTGACGCTATTTTCTGTTAACATAACAATAGAAGACAAATAATACAAGAGTGGATTGTTGACAAATATTTATTTTTATTTTTTTTACTGAAATTTATGTATATATATATAATATTAAATATATATTTATATATAATTATATATTTCATTTTTTATAATATAACATTTAACATTTTTTTAATTTCTCATTTGATTTAAATATTTATTATTAATAATATATAATGTGTGTGTGTGTGTATTATTTATCTGATAGTTTATTATTTTTATTTTTATTATTTTATATAGAATATTAAAATATAATAGTAAAAAATTATAAATTTTACCAAAGGATTACCCACGAAATTCTATTGGTAATTTCTCGCATAAATTACTAATGAAGCGAGAAATTACCAACAAAATTTTCATGGGTAATCCATCGCTAATTATCGACGAAAAAAATTCCATCAGTAATTTGTCAGATTTATTGACGGAATTATTTACGTCGGTAATTACTGATGGAATCTTTTTCCATTGGTGATTTTTGACAGAATTTTCTATAGAACTTTTCTATCCAAAATCTGTCAGTAATGTTTTCAACAGAAAACCCATCATTAATAGCATGTTTTGTTGTAGTGACTATATCATGTTAATAAGAAAATGATATATTAGGTCATGTTTGACCAGCTAGATACACATAAATGCTATAATTGTAATAAGATATGATACTTCTGGACCAAGTATTTATTTATCTCCTTCTTAAGGTCTGAAATGATACACTTGGTGATTTATCTATAGAAAAACGCTTTATTCTATTGAAATCCTTTATTTCAAATGCTTTCTTTAAGCAATTCGAAAATTTTGCAAGCCCTTCAGGAGTTTAACAATTCATAGCTTTTGCAAGGTTCCAAAAATATTAAAATTCTTTAACATAAACTACAATTATTGTCAACTCACTTTTCTATCTTTCATAAAAATACACAGGTAGAATAGATATATTATATCCTTCCTTCAACAAACATTTACTGATCAGTAATATCACATACACCCTAGTTGTTTCAAACCATATAAAGATCTTGATTGAACTATTTTCTTCTGGCAACTTTTGGATCCTTCAGGTAGTTTGATATGTTTAGATATAAATCTATGCACATATTTGATCCTTCAAGGATTTTTTAAGTATAACAAGTTTTTGGATATTTATACTCTTAGCATTTTAAATCCATCTAGGATTCACATATAATTCACAATATAGTAAGTCATAGATTATATCATACTCTCTAGATGCATATCAAAGTTTCATATAGTGCCAAACTTCTAAATTAACAAGACACATGAAAATTTAATCCACTACAAGATAATGTCTATCAATATTGAACTTTTGTGAAAAGTATTGTGATTGTATTTCTCACTTTTTTCGCTCAAAAATGCCCATTTATACAATACTAATATTGCACTTTGCGTGCTCAAGCTAGAAAGTCATAAAATTCTTGTTATGATATTGTATGTTATGCCTTTTCTTTTCCGTTGGCCAACTATCTTTATGTTTGTATCTCATAACATATTTGTATACAAAATCCTCATTTGATCACGTGATATTATCATCAAAATTGTTGTCAACAACTTCATCTTTTTTTATCCTTTTTTTATGACTTAGCTAACTCTTTATTGCTTTAGGCACCTGAACCTCTTTGAGGGTCTTACAAACAATTATGTTTCATTTATTACCTCCTCAATGTGATCATCTTAATTAGTTACTCTCTCTTCTTTTCTTTTGGAACCGATCATTTTCTCATACTTTAGACATGTCTTATTTTTTCAGTTTGAGGGTTTTGATCTAAAATGCCCAAAACGATACCTTTACACTTTCTAGTGAAAATTAGTTCTATGTTTATCTATTAAACCTACCGTGCATTTCATCTGATGCAGATTTAAATGTAGAATTCCAATTAGCATAGTCATCTTTAAATATTGAAAGAGTTCCACCTATCGCTCTAGTCTGTTTGATCTCACATCTTTCAACATATAAAATATACTACAAACAAGATCTTATATTAATGACTGAAGATAGTACATCTCATAATAGCTTTAGTAGTTGAACGTAACATGGGACTTAAAGTTTTATGCCGAGTAGTATGAGTTGTCTCAATGTAATACATAAGTAGGGTAATTCCTCAGGTCAAGAGTGAGCTTTTTGGGAGATGATTCTCCATTTCACGTGGTTATCATTTGGGGTCATGGTGGTTGGGGGCTCTTAAATCATAATCGTTATGAGATTATAACCAATAGAAAGGTACTTGGAGTGTTGCAGAGTGTCGGTGTAGCTGCTAAGATATTGACTTTTCAACAACAGCCAATTAATTGGAATCAAGATCATATGGCATGGTAGGTGACGTATTGGTTAACAAACTCAAGGAGCCCCATAGCAAACTCCATTGCACCGAGCTAAATATTATTAGAGTTTGTAGGATCTTCCATCTCATCTAGAATAACCAACACTCATTGATTGATGCCATTCTGACCAAGTGAACATATTAAAAATATTTTGTAAAAATCAAACACTACTACAAAAAGGTTAAAAGGTGGCGCACATTTTATGGCACTTCTTTAAAGAAGTGCCACAACTGCCTTTTTTTTCTTATTATTTTTCTATTTTATTTTTTTTAAATTTTGGGTACCAACTGTGGCGCCTGGTGGACCAGATGCCACAGCTGGTAGGCCCAACTGTGGCGCCTGCCAAGGCAAACGACACAATTGGGTGCATCCTACCAGTTGTGGCGCCTAGAAAATCAGGCGCCACAGCTGGTTATATAATAAATAAATAAATAATTTACCAGCTGTGGCGCCTGGAAAACCAGGCGCCACAGCTTCTCCTATATTTGATAAAAAAAAAAAGGAAGGCTAGCTACCTTGTGCCTTTATGGTTCTAAAGCCTTATAGTTTTAGGTGCAGGTATTCCCCAAAAAAAAAAGGACCAGCTGTGGCGCCTAGAAATCCAGGCGCCACAGCTGGTTCTATTAAATAAAAAAAATTTAGCGCATGTATTCAATAAAAAAATTGAAAAGGGACCAGCTGTGGCGCCTAGAAATCTAGGCGCCACAATTGGTTCTATTAAATAAAAAAAAATTGTTCAATGATCAGTGTATATAAAAAAAACATTTTTTGACCTTTTTAATGGATTACACTATCCACTTCCCATCAATCACAATTCACCCCGCTTCCACTCTTATCTTTTTTCCCCTTCCCGCGCAGTGGCCCCCTTCCTTCTCTTTTAATTTATTTTGACTCATCCCACTTTAATTATTCCCTCCTCTCTCACTTTCCCTTTTCATCTACACTATAGCTTCTTGCAATGGACAACCGTCGCCCCCCCTCCATTTTCTATCATCTTCACACTTAAAAACATACCCACATGCACACACGTCTTCATCATCGAATCTACTTCTTTGTTTTGTTTCAACTGCCATCCCCACTCCTCCTCCTCCTCACTCAAGATTGCGACACCGACAGGCAACGTGGTCCCCCACTCCACTGCACTGATCAATTAAGCTTGTAAATTCAACGTGCTTCTTCCTTTTTTTTTAATTGGCATATAATTTCTGCAATTTGTTATTTCAAATTGATATCTATGTTCTAATCTGTGTTTAAAAAGTGGAGAATATATATAATATTTCAAAAGAAGTTATCCAAAAAAAATAATACTTCAAAAGAAAAGAAAAACCAAAAGTGGACCATGTCTCGTGATGCCTTTAGTATGTTGATAAAAGATATCTTTACATATCCGGAGTACTTGATTTCAGATTAGGCTTAAGCAATTTTAACATTTTTTGCCTGAAAAAAATTTTAATTTCAAAAAACCTTATTTTAGTAATTTAAAAGAAAATAGTCTAGTCCATACGCATGATTAAGAAAAATATAATATTTGTATCATAATATAAGTTTCTTTAACTTAACTTTTTTGCCAATAGTTTCTAGTTTAACACTGGCCTCAATATCTTCAATTTTGAAAATAAATCTAGACAATTAATATTATTTTGTAAATTAAAATAAAACAATTTCTTTAGCTAAATTTTTTAAATTTTTTTTAAAAAAATTATCCTCCTGTGGCGCTTGTTGGAGGAAGTGCCACAGGAGGGGGGTCTCCTGTGACGCTTGTTAGAGGAAGTGCCACAGGAGGGTATTTTTTTAAAAAAAAAAAAATTTAAATGTTGTGGCGCTTTCAAGCGCCACAGCTTCTTTTAGTGGCGTCCAGATATGTGGCACTTCTCTAACGCCACAGCTAATGCAATTATAAGCGCCACAACTTTACTTTTTTGTAGTAGTGAAAGGAAATGATTTTGGAACCTTTCTCAATTGCCAAAAGTATCTGATACAAGCATATTTAACCAAAAACACCCTTTTCAGGTACCTAAACCAGCAGGATTTAAAAGAAATTTTTCAGCTTGATTGTCATAGGATTCATATATCTATTGTCAAAATTGTTTTCAAAGAGGGATTTATTCATCCAAAACCATAACAAATTTTAGGGAAGCTATGCAAAATCAAGCTAAATGATCAGGTCATCTGATAGAATGATGGGCTTCTATTATTGCCTTATTGGGGCAGTGGGCTTCATCTTTTAGTATGTTGGGCCCAAATAAGATAAACTGACAACTCCCTTGAGAAAGTGATTTCGCCGCCGTGCTAAGTTGTCGGTCCTAATGTCAATTCTTGGGGTATCTTTCATTAATTGGCGGGTTTTGTTTTTTACGTTTTATAATTTGAAAAATACAATATTTATTACTCGTTCCATGACAAAGACATCAAAATTTAAAATGAAAGAATTTGTATTTTTTTTATTTAGAAAGTCATTCGTTTCCTTAAAAAATAACGAAATTTTATAAATTTTATATTTACTTGTAAAATCCTTGCAATATCTTCTTTTCAGAACTTGGAAATAAATTACACAGGCATTTTCAGATTTTCACTAAAAGTACTTATATTTTCCTTCTATTTTTGAAACCGATATTAATTTTTTAAAAAAATAGCCGAGAAAAAGCAAGATAATGAAGCATGCACGCACACACTAGAATGCATGAAAATTTAGGGATATGGCTTCTCTCCGCTGCTCAAACGTCCGTTGTCAATCATTTTCTCAAAACTACACCATTTGGATATAAAATGATGGGGCTGAATTTTTACTTTTTTTTAAAAATGGTGTCTAGTATTTTGAAATCTTTTTTTAGTAGTATCTAGTATCTTAAAATATTGTTTAAGTAGCATATCCTAAAATAACTTTTTTGTATTTTTAACCCCTTAAAATATTTTTTCAGTTATACACAATGTTTTATCATATTGATTGTAATTTTAACCTTAATTATTTTCCAGCTCCAAAAATTACTTTAAAATATTAGGTGTTACTAGAAAAATATGTTAGAGTGGGTGGAAATCAATAAATCAATATCTTAAGTTTTGGGTGCTCGTTACTACTAAGAAAAATTCATTAACGGTAAAATTGTACTCAGTTTCTTAAGACACTGGGTACAATTGAAAAATATTTTAAAAGGTCAAAAGCACAAAAAAAATATTTTAAAGTAATTTTTGGAGCTGAAAAAATACTTTAAGGGTAAAATTGCAATCAATTTGCTAACACACTGGGTATAAATGAAAATATATTTTAAGGGCTTAAAAGCACTAAAAATTATTTTAGGATACTGCATGCTACTTAAAAAATATTTTAAGATACTAGATACGTCCAGAAAAATACTTTAAAATACTATATACCATTTTTTAAAACAAATTCACACTCATCATTTTACACCCAAAACTACACCAAAACAGTGTAGTTTTGAGAAAAGAATTGGCAGTGGATGTTTTAATAGTGGAGGGAAGCCAGATCCAAAATTAAGTTGATTAATTTGTGAGGCCATTCGTTTTTGTTGATTTAAATTACGTGTGGGGCCAAATTTTAAGCTATGGCACCTGCACGTGGATGAAAACGTCACGTGTTTTGCCTGTACTTAAGAGTGTGTTTAGTTTGAGGGAATGGCAAGGGGTGGGGGCGAAGCCAAAATTTTAACTTTAATTCCTTTCCCTCCCTTTAAATAAAATAAAGGATTCTCTCCCCTCCCCTTCACTCTAACAAACCAAACAAGGTAACACACCCTTCCCTTCTTCCTCTCCCCTCAAACCAAACACACCCCAAAAGTCAAGAGAGGTATTTTACTTTGCCATCTAATCTTATCTTAAACATCTATTTTTCCAAGTGTCCTGGTTGATCATTTTCATTGATTGAAGACAAAAAGATATGGTTTGTAAGATGGGAATTGAATGTGTTTGGTATTGGTATTAGTATTGGTACTGTGTTATCCTTGACACTATTTTCTAGTAACACAACAGTAGCAAACAAATAATACAAGGGTGGATGGTTGACAAATATTTATTTTTATTGGTTTTATAGAAATTTAAAATAGTATATAAGAAATTTAGCTATATTTGCTGATTTTAAAGTCTTTTTATGTATTATTGAATTTCTAACAACTAGGGCTTGTTTTGGTTAACGTTGTAACACCCGTCCCTAGACCCCTTTATGATTCACTATGGAAGCATTATCGGCTTAGGGGAAACATTACTCGGACCCCCAAACCCACACTTAATCTTTGTTTCATGGGTTATTAATCATTAATTACCAGACTACTTAACTTTATTCATGGGGTTATTAACTTCTTTCCATTCTTTATTATCAGAGTATTATTACAACACTTCTCTGCTTATAAATAGGTAATTTATTACCTGACCCAAAATCTTTAAATGATTACATTATTTACAAATAAAACCAATCTTCTAATCTTTGTCACAATTCCCTCTTATGCAACTGCATGCTATCCTCTTCTATACTTCACATACTTGTATGGTTGGTTAGGGGAGGGTGAGATTCGAGGGAATCTTAGTAAAAAATAATACCATAATGTATGCAAGATAAATGCTAGTGCATGATATGCTTGCCTTACGTAAGCTTATGTTAACATAATGACATATCTACATGCTCAATGCTTCATGCAACATACTCTTGGCCATAGCATAAACAGAAACAGAGTTTCAATCATTCAACTATGTTGCACATAGACAAGCAAAGCAATCATGTTCATCAACACACAAGCATACATATCAATACACACAAGTAGGGTAAGTTAACTACTGTTAGATCTCATGTTTTGATGATAACAAAAGGATGGTTTAAAAAGGAAATGTTTAATAAACAAGTTTGAAGAAAGTAATGACAGGAACAAGCATCACTTGAAGTAAGCATTGGAGTAATGAAGAAAGACCAAGAGAAAATGCTGAAGAACTTGATCAGAAGCAAGTTTTCTAAGGCATTACTCGAGAAGCTACTCGAGTAATGAGACAAGACTTGAAGTAACCAGAGACTACTTCCAATAATCTGCCAACATTACTCGAGTAGGTACTCGAGTAATAGTGTAAGTATTTTCAAGGTGCTCTCGGCCTGCCAATGTTACTCGAGGAGCTACTCGAGTAACCAGGTAAAAACTTGGAGTTGCTCTCGGCCTGCCAATGTTACTCGAGGAGCTACTCGAGTAACCAGGTAAAAACTTGGAGTTGCTCTCGGCTTGCCAATGTTACTTGAGGTGCTACTCGAGTAACCATGTGAAAAACTTCCAGTTGCTTTCAGGTTGCCAAAGATACTCGAGTAACTCTGTTTCTGAAAATTGGAGCTCTCGGCACTTAGTACTACTGCTAATGTTACTCGAGGAGCTACTCAGGTAACGCACTGAAGTAAGTAAAAACTTGAAGGTGGTGCCCGATTAACTTGATTTCTTTTTATCTCATTTTCCTCGAGTCCTTACTCTAGTATGCAAGTTTTTAATGTTCTATTTTAAGTGAATTCCTCGAGTAAGTAACCGAATATCCAGAAATAATCTCAAGGAGAACTTCCAGTCATTACCAGGGTAAGCCATGCACAAAAAGTACACTTACCCGAGGTTGTACTCGAGTAACCTATGCAAAAATGAGTGCATTACTCGAGTCTATACCCGAGTAACAAGGTAAGTGCTCTCGGCCTTGAAACCCTGCCAACATTAATGCAGTAGAGCATCGAGTAACCAAAAGTTTATTTGAAGGTTTACTCGAGTTGGTACCCGAGTAACTCATAAAGTTGTGAGTGCATTACTCGAGTAGGTACCCGAGTAAACATATATTCCAAAGGATTGGAAATTGGTTATTCCATGCACTACCCGAGTAATCTTGTATTTATTCATTGACTTGCAGTTGATCAAAGATTTTCCGATGATACTCGAGTAAGTACTCGAGTAACCTTCATATGATACTCGAGTAGCTACTCGAGTAAGAGAACCCAGAAATTTAGAAATCATTCAAACGTTCATTAAATTGTTTCCTATATGATTAATCTTTCATTGTATTAGTATTTCTAGTATATTTACAGATAAACAATGAAGGAATCATATCAAGAAAGGGAAGTCAAATCAAACGTTCAAATGCCAACCACCGCCAACGGATATTTTTCAAAAACTTGAAAAGTCAATAGTGGCTGCGCACTCTCCAACGGACGAAAGAAAATGTTCCAACGGTCATCACCAACATATCTATATATCTGGGAACATCCAAACAGAGAAAGAAGAACCAAGCACACATAAGAACGTTTCATCAAGTTCATTACTCTGTTTTATATCATATTTGTATTTCTATGCTTCAATGATTCTTATTTACTCTTTGAGAGAGATATTTCATTCAAACTCAATATTTGTTATTGAGATAACTTGAGATTGTGGAACCTTGAGTTGGGATTGGATTACAACTTGTAAGGGGGAGCGAGTGTCCAGGTGAAGGAACTTGCTTGTACTGTGGTGCCAAGAACCCACTGAATCTTAGAAGTTATAGTGAAACTCTCAGAGAAGCTCTGAGGACTGGACGTAGGTCAAAGTGGTTGTGACCGAACCAGTATAACTCTCGGTGTACACTTCGGTGATATTTCTCCTTACTCTTTATTGCTTTATATTCACCGTCAAGTTTTTATATTCACAACGAAATTTTAGTATCACCCAATTCACCCCCCTTCTTGGGTGAAACGCTTGCTCTAACATTTGGTATCAGAGCGTAGGTCTTCTTGTTAAGGTTTAACAGCCTAAGAAGGATCCAATGGCAAGCATGGGTGAAGGAATTCTTCCCGATGGAGCATCCATCACTAGACCTCCAGGTTTCAGTGGCGAACACTTTTCTTTTTGGAAAGCAAAGTTCAGAGTATTCATGATGGCTACTGAATATGGGCTATGGGATGTGATTGAAAGTGGAAACTATCAACCTACAAAAATTGTAGATTCTCAGAAAATTCCCAAGACGCCAGCGGAATATGATGAGAATGACAAGAAACTTATCACTCTCAACAGCAAGGCAATTCTAATGTTACAAAGTGCTTTGAGTCAGAGTGAATATTTCAGAATTTGCACACTCCCAACAGCAAAGGAAATGTGGGAAGCTCTGGAAATCGCCCATGAAGGAACTTCGGGAATAAAGGAGAATCGCATCAACACATTGATCACTGAATTCGATCTACTTCGAATGAAATCAGGTGAGTCAATTTCTGAATTCGAACTTAGATATACTCATCTTGTTAATCAACTTGCAGCACTTGGTAAAGCCTATGATCAACATACCCAAGTACGAAAGATCTTGAATATTCTCTCTAAAGAGTGGGAGGCCAAAGTCACTGCGATAGAAGAGGCAAAAGGAGAATCAATGAGATCAGTTGCTTCTCTATTTGGAAGCCTTTCTGAATATGAAAGCAAATTAAAGTTCAAACGGGAACTAGATGACATCGGTGACAAAAGAAAGAAAGGTCTAGCACTAAAAGCGAAAGAAGAAAATCAAGAAGAGGATGAGGAGTTTGATGATGATGAAATGGGCTTAATCATAAAACGATTCAGAAAGTTCTACAAGAAAGGTCAAGGATTCAAACACTTTCAAAAAGGTGGAACTAGCAACAAAGATCATATCATTTGCTACGAATGTGGAAAACCAAGACATATCAAATCAGAATGTCCAGAACTAAATCAAAAGAGCAAAGAAAAGAGAAAAGGCAAATTCTTTAACAAAAAGAAGGCCTTTGTATCTGCTATATGGGGAGATAGTTCCTCTGACGAAGAAAGTGATGACGAAGAAGTAGCCAATATATGTCTTGTTGCTCAAGAAGAAACAGAAGAAGAGGTAAATGATTCTGACCCTACCTATGATGAATTACTCTCTGAATATAATGCTTTACATTCTGAATTCATCAAAGTAGTTAAAGAATTAATTGTTTTCAAAAAGAAAAACAAAGCTCTTGAAATTGAACTTCAAGAAAGTTCAGAAACGAATTGTGAAAATTGTTTTTCATTGAAAAAGAAAAACACTGATCTCACAAAAACTCTTGAAAAGTTTACCAAAGGAAGTGAGATGCTAAGTGTGATTTTAAAAGAACAACGATTTATAAATGACCGATCTGGTATTGGATATGATCCAAAATCAGATAAAAGGAAAGGTAGAAAGAAAGCAGGAGGTAAGTCATATTTGAAATATTTCCAGCATTCTATGCATATATCAAATCCTTTTGCATTTTGTAATTACTGTAATAGAAAAGGTCATTATACTTCTTCATGCATTCATAAGAAGAAAGGAAACATAGGAACCTACAAATGGGTACCTAAAGGCTCATATGTTCATAAAATCATTTGTACTAACCCAAAAGGACCCAAAAAGATGTGGGTACCTAAGACCTAGTCATTTGATTGCAAGTATGTCTTAAAGCATCCAAAAATAACAAATGGTATAGACAGTGGATGCTCTAGACATATGACCGGTGATTTCGAAAGTTTTACCAAATTGCAACCTAGAAGAGGTGGAAAAGTAAAATTTAGAGGAAATCAAACCGGAAGGATAGCAGGAATTGGTGAAATTAAAAATGACAAAGGCATACAAGTCAAAGACGTATACTACGTTGAAGGCTTGTGTCATAATTTACTGAGCGTAAGTCAAAGTGCAGATAAAGACAACTGGATAATATTTGATTCAGAGGAATGTCTGATTGTCAACAAGGAAGACTTACAACTTGATAAGAAAAATATCAAGGCAAAGCTCAGAGCAAAAAGGGAAGGTAACTGCTATACTCTAGATATTAGTAGAAATGAATCTGAAAACTGTTTTCTGAGTAATGCCGATGAGAGTTGGCTATGGCATAAAAGATTGGCTAATGTTAACATGCATCAACTAGGAAAACTACTCAAAAAGGATTTAGTTTTTGGATTACCCAAAGTAACTTTCAAAAATGACTTGATTTGTGATGCATGTCAAAAGGGTAAACAAACTAAATCATCTTTCAAATTGAAAAATGAGATTTCAACAATTAGACCATTACAATTATTACATATAGATTTAGTTGGTCCATCAAGAGTAAAGAGTCTTGGCGGCAATCTATATTCATTGGTCATCGTTGATGATTTCTCTAGATTTACATGGGTTATTTTTCTGTCATCAAAGGATGAGACCTTTGAAGAATTTATTGTTTTTGCCAAGAAAGTGTAAAATGAGAAAGGTATGTCCATTGCAGGTATTAGGACTGATCATGGTAGAGAATTTGAAAATCAAGCCTTTGAAGAATATTGTGATACTAATGGCATTGATCACAATTTCTCTGCTCCAAGGACGCCTCAACAAAATGGAGTTGTGGAACGCAAGAATAGAGTGCTCACTGAAATGGCTAGAGCAATGTTGAATGAAAAGAACGTGTCTCAAGTATTTTGGGCTGATGCTATGAGTACAACATGTTATATCTCAAATAGAGCCTATGTTAGAACAAAACTTGGAAAGACACCATACGAGCTATACAAAGGAAGGAAGCCAAACATTGCTTATCTACACATCTTCGGTTATAAGTGTTTCATTCATAATAATGGTAAAGATAACTTAGGAAAATTTGATTCTAAAATCGATGAAGGAATTTTCCTAGGGTATTCTAACCGAAGTAAAGCATATAGAGTTTTCAATAAAAGAACATGTGTTGTTGAAGAATCAATTCATGTTGTATTTGATGAATTTGAATCCTCTGACAAAACCATTGATGAAGAACAGGAAGTTGTTTTAAATCAAGAAAATGGTCAATCTATTTCTAAGTCTCTTATTCCGGAAGTTGATGAAACTAAGAAAGAAGAGCAACCTCTAGGTCAACCTAAAGCCTGGAAATACAACAAAAGTCATCCCTTAGATCAAGTCATAAGAGATGTGAATGAAGGGATCAAAACTAGAAATAGAATTTTCAATGAAATAAGTTTTTCTGCATTCATTTCTGAGATTGAACCTTCTAATATTGATGAAGCCCTATCAGACAATGATTGGGTTATAGCAATGCAAGAAGAATTAAATCAATTTGAAAGAAATCAAGTTTGGGATTTGGTACCCCGACCCAAGGATCATCCGATCATTGGTACTAAATGGGTATTCAAGAACAAAGTCGATGAATCCGTAATTATTGTCAGAAACAAGGCAATATTGGTGGCCAAAGGCTATAATCAGGAAGAAGGGATTGATTATGAGGAAACGTATGCTCCAGTGGCTAGATTGGAAGCTATACGTGTACTCTTAGCCTTTGCTTGCATCAAAGGATTCAAACTCTATCAAATGGATGTTAAGAGTGCATTTCTAAATGGTTACATCATGGAAGAAGTGTATGTAGAACAACCTCCAGGTTTTGAGGATGTTACTAAACCTGACCATGTTTTCAAACTCAAAAAGGCTTTATATGGTTTAAAACAAGCTCCTAGAGCCTAGTATGAAAGGCTCAGTAAGTTTCTTATCGATTAAGGTTTTGTACGGGGAAAAGTTGATACAACACTCTTTATAAAACGAAAACACAATGATATTTTAATTGTTCAAATATATGTTGATGACATTGTTTTCGGTGCTACTAATGAATCTCTGTGTAAGGAATTTTCTGAGATAATGCAGGGAGAGTTTGAGATGTCAATGATGGGAGAATTGAATTTCTTTCTTGGTTTGCAAATCAAACAAAGAAAGAATGGAATCTTCATATCTCAAACAAAGTATTTGAAAGAGCTATTGAAAAAGTATGGAATGGATGAAGCAAATGGCACGGACACACCTATGAGCTCAACTACGTTACTCGATGCTGATGTCAAAGGGAAAGACTACAACATAACAAAGTATAGAGGAATGATTAGATCATTACTCTATCTCACGGCAAGTAGACCGGACATCCAATTTAGTGTTGCCATATGTGCAAGATATCAATCAGCACCAAAAGAATCACATACTGAAAACGTCAAACGAATCTTTAGATATCTTGCTGACACACCCGAACTGGGTCTGTGGTATCCCAAAGGAAGAAGTGAATATCTAGTTGCATATTTAGATTCTGATCATGGAGGATACAAAACAGACAGAAAAAGTACCAGCGGACAAGGACAATTTCTTGGAGGATCACTTGTATCATGGTTTAGCAAGAAACAAAATACAGTGTCTCTTTCGTCAACGGAAGCCGAGTATGTTGCAGTCTCAAGTTGTTGTGCACAAGTAATATGGTTAAAACAACAACTACAAGATCTTGGTATTTATCTCAAAGAAATACCAATCTATTGTGACAATACTAGTACGATAAGCTTGGTAAAGAATCCAGTTCAACACTCTAGAACCAAGCATATCGATGTCAGACATCACTTCATCAGAGATCATGTTCAAAAGAAAGATGTGAAAGTGATATTCATTCCTACTCATCTTCAACTAGCTGATATCTTCACAAAACCCCTTGCAAAAGATCAATTTCTATACATTAGAAGAGAATTGGGAATGGTAAATCCCAATGAGTTGTAAGTTATTTCAGTTTTTCATAATATTAGATAAAGTCATTTGTTAAAGTTTTGATGATTACTAACTTAAGCATCGGAGTATATAGAAAATTGTTTTGCAGGAAGGTAGAAATTCTGTTTTGAGAAACAAAAACAGAGGTTATCAGAGGACACCATTACTGGAGTACCAACTTGAAGTAATGACTCACAGTGAAGCATTACCCGAGGAACAACTTGAAGTAAAGTAACACTTTACTTGAGTATGTACTCGAGTAATGGCCCCCAAAACTGGAAGTAATGGATCAAGTTACTTGAAATTTAAATCCAACGGTTCAGTTTTCAAAGAAATGAAGAGTCAGAAGTTGAAAAGGAGGTTACCCGAGGCAAGCCTCGAGTAAACTTGAAGCTTACTCGAGTAAGGCCTCGAGTAATGTCGGAGTTCAGATTCTCAAATTGATGGAAAATGACTCAAATCTGATCAAAATGGGTTATAAATGATCGAGGGAACATCCATGGATAATTACTATATTATTCATACCAGGTACGCAATTTAAATGAATTATTTTAGAATTTTTCTGTATGAACACCCGAGGAAGGCCTCGAGTAAACTTGAAGTTTACTCGAGTAAGGCCTTGAGTAAAGTCGGGATCTAGGTCTTTATCTGTCGCAAACTTGGTCATTTTCACAAAATCTCCTCGAGTAAATCACTATTCTCTCTCACAGAAACTTTTCACAAGTGATTCCTTGCTTCATTTCCGTCAAAACCCAAGAGATTTCAGTTCCTAAAACCTCCTATTCTTCTCAGATTCTCTGTGCCCTAATTCGCGTCAGTTACTCTATTTTTCTGAAAATCTCAGGTTTTCAATTCTTCAGAAAAATGAGAACCAAAAATCTTACTCCCATAGATTCCTCTGAATCCCAACAACATTATGATCCTTTTTCTTCTACTCCCAAAAAGAGAAGAAAATTAACTCCAAGACCAAAAGCTAAAATTCCTCTTCAACCTCAATCTCAATCGAAACCCAAAGGAGTGGTAATCAAAGAGCCTATAGTGACAAGGGCTCAATCTAAAAAGAGTACCTCAACCGGAAAAGGGAAGAGTGCCAAATCTCCCTCACCTCCTCCCTCTGATTCCTCTACTCCTTCTTTCACTCCAAAGCCTACCAAAAAGCCAAAGTATGACAAGAATGTGGCTAAGGCTATAGCTGGAATCATTGATCAAATGGAGAAGGGACAATCTTCCAAGAAGTCCAAAATACCAGAAGCAGAGATCACCAACCCACCAAAGGGATTCAATGTTAGCAAATTGGTGGAGTCTCCGAAGTACCTGTCTCAATTCTCCAGAAGGAAGGTGTGTAAGACACACTATGTTGATCTGAAGTTACTTCAAGAGGTAGTGAAGCATGACCTAAGTCCTTATTTAGATCCTTTTATGCCTTGGTTATCCATTAGATTGCCTTTTTGCACAAAGGTGATCACTCATTTTTATTGTAACTTAGAGATCATAGATGAGCCTAACCGAACCTCAGTTGAGGAAGAGATGACCACCACAGTTAGAGGCCAAAAGATACTTATATCGCCCTCTAGGATTAACTTGTGGTTAGGAATTGAGAACCCTCCGGATGATATCTATTCTGAACTTGAGCCAAACCAAATCTTCACTATTCTCAAACCCCGGTGAGCTAGTTGGCCCCCTAAATTTTAAACCAAGTGACATGTGTGATCATCACAGGGTCCTATGGTACATCTACTCTAGGTCCCTAGTGAACAAAGCCAACAACTATACCCACTTCTCCGATAGGGATTTTAGGTGGTTTGCTTCACTGCTTTTGAAGGAACAAAAGGATCTGGGAGAGTATATCTTCTCAGAAATGAAAAGGTATAAAGTGGATAGAAAGGCTACAACACCAATGCCATATCCTCAGATTGTGTCTCTAATCCTGAAAGAGAACAAGATATGGTATCTAGATAGCAAGGAGTCCATTGAGAGTTTGACTCCGGTTGGGAGAAACCAGATAGGGAAATTGAATATTAACATCCCTCTCAAAGGTCCTCTGGAATCTGGATCCAAGAAGAAGAGGAAGACCACTGAGGCAGAGACAAGCAAGTTGGATGACACTCAGTCATCGGCTCCAGTGGCTACCACATCATCGCCATCCTTTCTCAATACCACTCTCTAGTACTTCATGGAGAACATACTCAGAGGTTTCCATGTAGACATCGCCAACACAAATGCCGAGCTGATAACCCACATGAATACCAAGATGGGAGAGTTGGTTGATAGAATGGACAAGAGTCATGAGGAGTTGCTAGCAGAGCAACGTGCCCAGGGAGAGACTTTGAGATTGATTCTGGCACGCTTGGACTCATTGGGTCCCGGACCTTCAGCCGGTCCCTCCTCTTCTACACCACCTCCACCAGAGAACCCTCCTACTTATACTCCTATTCCTGAGGCTGAACCATCTATTCCTCCGATCTCTTATCCACTTGAGCCCCAAGACAAAGATGTTCTATTCACAGTGGACGATCCTGAAACTCATGAGACCACACATATCATCATTGATGATTCACCTCCCAAACCTCAGCCAGAAACCGCTCCTAAACCTATTCCCTCTCCTACCCAAACAGAAGAAATATCTCGCTCCTCCTCCCCTGAACATCATACTCCTGAGGTTGAAACTACTCCTGCATTCATACCACTCCAGAAGGAGATACCTCTACTATGGTTGTCTTCCAACCTTCTCCTCCCGGCGATGACATCCATATCCCACCAGTCCATCTGCCTGACCCAATGCCCTCTAGCTCATTTGATTCTTTGGATTCAGATGATTCTATGGTATTTCCAGTGACACCTATCTCTATGGTCAAGCCTCCTAGCCCTCCACATGATTGATGAAGACAAAAAGGGGGGAGAAGAGATTGAGAGTGATTTTGTGGATGTGTCCTAGTTTACTTTGGGATATTTAGTTGTACATGGGTTTTTAGGGAGCATTTTATTTTTTTAATTTCTTTGAACTTTATTTTGTAATTTAAAAATTTTAAATTTAATGCAAGTGTGCTTAAATTATGATTTCATTTTAAGTTCATTTAAGTTTTAAATTATGATACATGTTTGAACTAATGAAGTTATTGTGTATGCAAGGTGTATGCTATGAATTCAAACTTAATAAGACATATTTAATTGAGATTCCAATTTAAAAAAAACCATGTTCAAAATCACCAAGTTTTGTCAACATCAAAAAGGGGGAGAATGTTAGATCTCATGTTTTGATGATAACAAAAGGATGGTTTAAAAAGGAAATGTTTAATAAACAAGTTTGAAGAAAGTAATGACAGGAACAAGCATCACTTGAAGTAAGCATTGGAGTAATGAAGAAAGACCAAGAGAAAATGTTGAAGAACTTGATCGAAGCAAGTTTTCTAAGGCATTACTCGAGGAGCTACTCGAGTAATGAGACAAGACTTGAAGTAACCAGAGACAACTTCCAATAATCTGCCAACATTACTCGAGTAGGTACTCGAGTAATAGTGTAAGTATTTTCAAGGTGCTCTCGGCCTGCCAATGTTACTCGAGGAGCTACTCGAGTAACCAGGTAAAAACTTGGAGTTGCTCTCGGCCTGCCAATGTTACTCGAGGAGCTACTCGAGTAACCAGGTAAAAACTTGGAGTTGCTCTCGGCCTGCCAATGTTACTCGAGGTGCTACTCGAGTAACCATGTGAAAAACTTCCAGTTGCTTTCAGGTTGCCAAAGATACTCGAGGAGCTACTCGAGTAACTCTGTTTCTGAAAATTGGAGCTCTCGGCACTTAGTACTACTGCTAATGTTACTCGAGGAGCTACTCGAGTAACGCACTGAAGTAAGTAAAAACTTGAAGGTGGTACCCGATTAACTTGATTTCTTTTTATCTCATTTTTCTCGAGTCCTTACTCTAGTATGCAAGTTTTTAATGTTTTATTTTAAGTGAATTCCTCGAGTAAGTAACCGAATATCCAGAAATAATCTCAAGGAGAACTTCCAGTCATTACCAGGGTAAGCCATGCACAAAAAGTACACTTACCCGAGGTTGTACTCGAGTAACCTATGCAAAAATGAGTGCATTACTCGAGTCTATACCCGAGTAACAAGGTAAGTGCTCTCGGCCTTGAAACCCTGCCAACATTATTGCAGTAGAGCATCGAGTAACCAAAAGTTTATTTGAAGGTTTACTCGAGTTGGTACCCGAGTAACTCATAAAGTTGTGAGTGCATTACTCGAGTAGGTACCCGAGTAAACATATATTCCAAAGGATTGGAAATTGGTTATTCCATGCACTACCCGAGTAATCTTGTATTTATTCATTGACTTGCAGTTGATCAAAGATTTTCCGATGATACTCGAGTAAATACTCGAGTAACCTTCATATGATACTCGAGTAGCTACTCGAGTAAGAGAACCCAGAAATTTAGAAATCATTCAAACGTTCATTAAATTGTTTCCTATATGATTAATCTTTCATTGTATTAGTATTTCTAGTATATTTACAGATAAACAATGAAGGAATCATATCAAGAAAGGGAAGTCAAATCAAACGTTCAAATGCCAACCACCGCCAACGGATATTTTTCAAAAACTTGAAAAGTCAATAGTGGCTGCGCACTCTCCAACGGACGAAAGAAAATGTTCCAACGGTCATCACCAACATATCTATATATCTGGGAACATCCAAACAGAGAAAGAAGAACCAAGCACACATAAGAACGTTTCATCAAGTTCATTACTCTGTTTTATATCATATTTGTATTTCTATGCTTCAATGATTCTTATTTACTCTTTGAGAGAGATATTTCATTCAAACTCAATATTTGTTATTGAGATAACTTGAGGTTGTGGAACCTTGAGTTGGGATTGGATTACAACTTGTAAGGGGGAGCGAGTGTCCAGGTGAAGGAACTTGCTTGTACTGTGGTGCCAAGAACCCACTGAATCTTGGAAGTTATAGTGAAACTCTCAGAGAAGCTCTGAGGACTGGACGTAGGTCAAAGTGGTTGTGACCGAACCAGTATAACTCTCGGTGTACACTTCGGTGATATTTCTCCTTACTCTTTATTGCTTTATATTCACCGTCAAGTTTTTATATTCGCAACGAAATTTTAGTATCACCCAATTCACCCCCCCTCTTGGGTGAAACGCTTGCTGTAACAACTACCTCTTATTTTTGAGTCCTCCTTTTGTACCTTTTCTCCAACCATTGAAGTTGTTCCTTCTTTGTCACCTCATGGCCCTAGATAAATTACCACATTATTAGAGCTATGACAAATGATTATGCAATTGGGCTACTTTAGCCTCTAGGACTTTTCTCTAATCTTTGGACACACACTTGTCTCAAATTACTTCCAATGCCACAAATTCATAGGTCACCTTAAACTACCAGATTTATCACCTTACTTTGAAGAATCATAATTTATTCTCTAGAACCTCAAATGAGGTGGTTCAAAGTCCAGGGTAAAGCTCTGTAAGTCTAATTTAAGAGAAAAATATCACCTACTACCAGTTATACGCCCACAATTCCAGAATCCTCAATTAACACAATTGTGCTAGGATTTGTTCCAGATTTAGTGCCTAAATTTTATAAATTCATATCTCTCAAACTACTAACTCAAATGACACATATTATATATCAAATTAAATCATAATGTGTCTACTATTATTTTGGAAAATATCAAAATCATTAGACAACATTTATTGATCGAAAATCATGTCAAAAATAACCTGCCTTCAGAAAATGAAATCTTACAACACTATTCCTTTAACTTCAATTTTTGGATTTTCAGTCCAATACTTCTAGAATCAAAACCACACCTTAACCCTACACAAATTTTCCCAAGAAATCCATTGGAATCCTCAAAATCATCAAATTCATATTCTTTCCCTAAGATTCCAGGTCTGGCCGAAACTTAGGTGTTCTTGGGCCAAAATTCTGTTTTTGATCCTAGTGCTACTGGGATTAGTTTCTCACCGCTATCCCACACAGTTTTCTAGTTTGAACTCATTGGAAGCATTAGAACTAACAAAATCACACTCCTTCCCCATAAATCAGGGTCTGGCTGAAACAGGACAGCCCCCTAACTCTATATTTAACCGATCAAAACTCAGAATATTTGCTCAAATCAGAGCTACACTCTCCTCTACTAGATTTCATAACCAGTTCTTGAGTCTGGCAGCACCTCTCCCGAGTAGACCCCACCAAACACCTTTGATCAGAAATCCAAAACCATATAAATATTGCTCTCACTAAGAGAAACAACATTAGGGAAAACTCCAGAAGCTAAAAATGCTGAATTAGAGGTGAAATAGGCTGCAGAGCTCAAGAACTTTACTATTCATCCTTTCTCTTTACTCTTTCAATATCTCATGAATTTCTCTATTTTTCTCTATTTCCTTATAGGCTTTATGAAATTTATGGGCCTTAAGAGTATTGTATTCACTTCATGACATGTGTCTATGTGTACAAAAATATCCCCAGGTGCCTCAGGCTCCAATTCCCTGGTCTCGGAGTCGAGGACCAGTGAATTCCCTAACTATTGCGCTAGGTGGCATCTTGTGAAAGTGCTAACACAAAAGCCACTTTATGAAAGTGCTAGGTGGCAACTTCTCATTGGGCCAACACCAAAACTACTTTTAAAAAAGCTACTTTATCATTAATGCTCTTTATACGGAGTTACTTGGTTTTGCGCCATGTGTCCTTATTGCCTCAGAACCTTGCCAAGTGTCTTTGTAATCCTTCAGATAACGTCACATGACCTATGACTCAGGGAATTATTGAGTGTATATTGGTGCATCCACATGTGAGACCCACATGGCCTTTATCTCTTCTTCCCTTTCAAAAAGGCAGGGTATATGTACCTGCCCTAAAAATGCCATGTGCATGTTGCTACTAACATATTTTATCCATCTAATCATAGCCACTAGGCCCCCATTTAATCTAGAAACTTGTCCTCTACCCTGAGGAGTCAAATCACACAATCTAGGGCCCCACATGGCCCAAAAATACCCTTAGTGTGCCATCCTAAAATGGCACCCAAGTGTGCCAACATCACTCTGTAGATTTATTCTCTACCCAGATATAGTCCTTAAAAGTCATTCTATCTCCTGAATATTCTTAGGACTCTTACTAAACCCGACCTAGTTGTCTGCCCAATATAGTCTTATCCTCAAGTCTCTATGCCCAAAATTCAGGATATTACAAATGTGGGCAAAAGTGATCACTTTTTTTTATACAAGAAGAGGAGGGAAATCCCTCAATCTATACCACTACTAGATCCAACTTGCACCGTACTATCCTTATCCAGGAACTAAGACAAATATATAAAAGTGACATAGAAATGATGAAGGCCTGTCCATGCTATAATATCCCAATTCGGGATTAAGGGCTAATGACTTTGAGATTAATTATAAGTGTGTAATTAAGCACTTTTGGGATTAATGTTATGTGAATTTGGTATAAATGTATGTGGTATTTAAGATCAAGGGTTGAGATTCATTGTTTATGGGTTAGAATCCTATGCTTTGCGATTGTGTGAGGTCATTGTGGAAGTGACAAGATGGCGACATGTGGCATAGTGTGAACCATTGGATATGGCACAAGAGGACAAAATTCTACTTTTTCTCTCCCTTCTCTCTTTATTCGATGGAAGCATGGGCAAGGGATGAGAAGCTCACATCTTCATCATCATCATTTCTCCATCTCTCATTTTCTCTCTCTTCCTTCCCCATTTTCGTTGAACTTAAGCAAGGAAAGAGAAAGTGAAAGCTTTGATTTTGGGTGAGTAATGGTCCTTCTTTGTTAAAATCCTCTTCTCTAATGTTGTGCACCTCATTGAGAGATTCATTGTGGTGATTTCAGAATCTTGAATAGTGTTGATTTGGGTGTTGGACGAAATTGAAAGTCAGTGAATCAAAATTTTGGATTTGGCAAAGTGAAGAGGTAGGCATTTGATGCATTTTGATATATATGTTATGAGTTTTGGATAAGTTTGAGAAATTCTGGAAATTTTACCCTAATTTATGGTTATCTTGGAATGAATTAAATTCATAGTGATTGATATTGGAATTAGTCTATTGTGGAGTTATTTGATTGTTGGAGTTGATTTAGAAAGTTTGAATTGAGTTGAATGAGATTGAGGTATTATGTGTCATAGAGACCCAAAGGCATAAATTGTGGTAGAAAGGGTTTTTGGAGTGTTTTGGAAGTTGCCAATGTGTTCCTTAGGTCATTTTAAGTGGAAATGGGCTTTGTGAGAAGTTTGGGAACCATTAGGTATGATTTTGACCATTTGGTATTTTCTGTCATTTGCTGTGTTTATGGTCTCTGATACACAACACTCGAGTGAGGGAAGATCATGCTCAAGTGTTGCGTGTGTTTTCCCTTTTCTGCTTCGAGTTTTGCCTGGGTTTTATAAGTGGAGCTCGAGTGCACTTCTTTATTCCCGAGTGAAGTTAATGATCATGCTCGAGTGAGCTTGGGTTTGCTCGAGTAATGGTGTGAATGCCGAGTTAGAGCTGCTCTCGGGTTGTCACTCGCTGGCTATTGTTCAAGAGTGCGCTCTGACACTTGTAAGCATGACCATCTTACCTGAGCACTGGAGGGTATGTTCGAGTGAGCTTGTCCCTCTGATGGTTGCATGTGCTCTCTGGTTCTCACCCGTTGTGTTACACTTGCGGGGACTCGAGTATATTTGGAGTCATCACCCAAGTGCAAAGTTTTATGCTCTAGTGATGTGGGCACTTTCTGGTCGTAGTAGTTGCTCACTGTCAAACACTCACGAGCGAGAGTCGTTCTCACTCGAGCACGAGTCTTTCATCACTCGAGTAAGGTCATCTTCACTCGAGTGAGCCTGCAAAAAATCAGTGTTTTGCCTTCGAAAAAGGGGTCTTTAGGGTAGGTTCTTCAAACCCTTTAGGCACATGTCTAGGCCTCTAATAGTCACCTAAAGAGTCCTAAATGATAACTAACTTGGAGTATTATGAAATTAAGAACTTGGAAAAGAGATTGACCGGTTGTCCCTAATTTGGTATAGGATTTGATATCTGTCACCCTCGTGAGACCACAGTACTGAAGCCAGTCAGGAAAAATACAAGTAGTGACTCTTTCTTTATACCTTATGTGATACATTGTATGTGTACTATATCATTGGTTTGTAATGGATTTGTATGATGCAAGATTTGTGAAATTGTGAAAGCGCCGCTATACCAATAGTCCCTAAGTTGCTAACAACGGTTCGGGTAAGGGCTGTGTGCCTTCCCGGTGGAAAAAGGAGATGAGGTTAGGGTGTTATATATATGATTATGTGGGCCGAAAGGCTAATTGTGGGCCGAAGGGCTAATTGTGGGCCGAAATGCTATATGTGGGCTAAAAGGCTATTCTTATGCACTTCTATACCAACAATCCTTGAGTCGCTAACAATGATTCGGGTTAGGACGGTGTGCCTTCCCAGCGGTAAAAGGGGATAAGGATGGAGTGTGATTTGTGTGTTGCTGATATGTGATGATTTGTTTACATGCTATGTGATTATGTGTGGTATGAATGATTTGTTACTACTAGGATTCTTTAGAATCTCACTCTTTCCAAATGACTAACATTTTCTGACAGGGCGAGTGGCTCGAAAAGAAAGCGGACAACCAGGAGTAGTTAGGATTACTCTAAGACTTTAGTGGTTATTGGTTATCTATTTTGGTTTGGGATTACCATTTGTACATAAGATGTAAATGTTAAATTTTGGATATGTAATCCCCATTTAGGGAACTTTAAACCCATGTTGTATATATGCAAGTAACCCAGGGTTTACCGGGATTTTAGTTACGCACTCTGATGTTATTAATGTGATTTGGTTTCTCAAGTAATTATAATCGAATGTGAATGTGAGACCAGGATAAATTATGATTTTGAACCTTTTTTCAGGAAACCCCATCTCTTAGATGAGGGATTGTAATTTATTACTTTGTCTTATTGGTCTCTATTTCACTTAAATTTTGCAATCTTGATATAATTACCGTGAGGGGGTTACACATGCACTTAATGCTTGCTTAACAACATAATCAGTAGCCGTATTAACACTTCTGTGGATCCGATGGACATCTACCTCCTATTCTTTAAGCATCTTGCTCTTGATCTCATTTATTATAATAACATCAGGGTGGATCATCAGAATAGAGCCGTGGATCAATGAAGCCATCCCCTTAGCATGTGTTTCCAACACAACTCTTTACTCTCTGGAATCCCAACACATCTTGAGACCGAACAGGACAGCCCATAGCTCAGCTAGTAAACATTGGTAGGCTCATTTGCTTTGAACTTGAAACCTTCCTTGAGAATATCTTTATCATCACAAAGAACACCACCACACGACACCTCATGGTTTTGTGACAAGCCCCATCCACATTCAACTTTACCTATCCATGACTCGATCGAGACATGTATCAGAGTTAGGTTGAAAAGGATGCCCATTCAAATTAACTCCCTTCAGCAAATTCCTAGCTTTCAACAAGGAGCTAAGAATTGATTTAGCCCTACATTTAATAGTCTCATTGCTTGTTATGGTGCTCTCGAAGATTCTAGCATTATACCGTTGCCAGATAAGCTAGCAAGCTATAAAAAAGAACTCACACCAACCCTACTTTCCCTGGACATAAAGATTACGAATATTCTTTCTAAGCCATGTTCTAAGATTTAATTGGAAGAAAATACGCATAATAATTGGGTCCACCACCTCCATCCAAAAATTAATAGCTTTTATACAATCTCATAAAATGTGAATTAAGCTTTCAGATGCAACACCACACCAGTGCAGTTGCCATAAACCCCCATTCCTCTACGGACACTCTCTTCATTCGTGAGTAGTTTATTGTTGAGAGCAAGCCACATAAAAGATTTGCAACGGGGCATTGTATGTAACTTCCAAATTCGTTGCCATAATAAAGCTTCATACGCAGAACTGGCACTAAACTTGTTGCAATGGGGCATTATCCTTCTCGGTAGGAATCTTTGACAAAGCTTGGTATGCAGACCAGACACTAAACTCCCCATGACGGACATATTTCCATCGCACACAGCCAAAATTAGGATATATAGCTATTCCTTCCGTAAGAACTTCCCATATCTTCTTAATACCCAACCAAGCATTCGAACCAGGTCTAGATGGATCAATTTTTGCACTAACCCATCGTCACACCTATACTTACTACTCAACACCACCCATAAATCGTCACGTCATTTAATAAGGTTCCACCCTAACTTCACCATGTAAGCTTGGTTCTGGCAATTAAGATGCTTTAAATCAAGCCCCCCATTCGTCTTAGATTTACAAATAATATGCCAGAGCACAAGATGTGTCTTTCTTTTATCAGGAGTTACACCTCATAACACCTCCTATTATACTTTTCAATATCTTCACACATTCCTTTAGGCACAGAAACAGTTTGCATAGTATACCTTGGAATGGTAGAAGTGATAGAAGATACTAGTATAGTTCTCCATACTAAGGATAAGGAAGATGCCTTCCAACTAGATAGCCTTTTACATATCTTGTCTACAATAGCTTGATAACTACGCTTGGTGATGTGTTCATAATAAAGAGGTACTCCAAGATATTTCTTAAGGTCAGGAGTAATATTGAAACCCAACATATTACTAATCTCAGTCCTTCATGTATGATTCACATTCCTAGAGAACAAGACATTTGTCTTGGACTCATTTATTTTCAATCCTGATGCCATACAAAAATTGCCAAGACAATTCTTAACCTTTGTTACTTGATACACAACTGCTTTGACAAATAAAACAATATCATCAACAAAAAAACAAGTGAGAGATATGAGGACCATTTTTACATAAATTAATAGGTCTCCAAGCTCCTTTCTCAATACTCTCATAAATTAAGTGGGCCAATCGTTCCATGCATATAACAAAGAGATATGGTGAAAGAGGATCTCCCTATTAAATACCTCTAGTCGGGGTAAATAAACCTACTCTTTCACAATTCCATAAAAGATGCATACTTGGTGTAGATACACAAGTAAACATGACATCAATTAAAGAACTAGGAAAAATTGGGATCCATTAGGTAATCCCAGAGAAAAAGCCAATTTGCTCGATCATAAGCTTTTTCTAAATCAATTTTGATGGCCATTTAACCCTATTTCCCCTATAAGTTTCATATCGAGTGAATAATTTCCTAGGCGACTATAATATTATCAAAGTTATGTCTTCTAAAAAAACCTACATTGATGAGGACTAATAATCTGTAGTCAACCACTTTAATTCTATTTGCAATTACTTTAGTAATAATCTTGAATACCACGTTACATAAACTAATTGGTTGCAAATCT
Organism: Inga leiocalycina; assembly: GCA_963242795.1. Classification (NCBI taxonomy): domain Eukaryota; kingdom Viridiplantae; phylum Streptophyta; class Magnoliopsida; order Fabales; family Fabaceae; genus Inga; species Inga leiocalycina. Next base: position 19,825,522 of record OY725329.1, on the reverse strand, counting down.
TTCACAACTTCTAGGTGCTCCTTTTTTAGAATAAGCACATCTAATATATCATTGATGGACTAGATTTGAGCTAGAGATCTCCATACTAAATTCACACACAAAATTCTTCACTACCTGCCATTGGTCTGGTAAAACAGAGCATTCAAACCATCAAGCCCTGGCTCCTTCAATGCTCCCATACTAAATAAGGCATGCTTCATTTCTGTTGCAGTAATATCCCAACCTAGGCTACTTAGCTCTTCAGTTTCAATGCATGGGTAAGTAGTATTACAAATCAGAGGCGGCCGTCTGATTTGTTCTTCTATGAATAATGATGAGAAATTAGATACAGTCATGTTTTTATCTGTTCACAATCAAACACCCAAACATCATCATTACCTCTCAAAGCGCCAATGAAGTTTCTCTTCCACCTTCTATTAGTACGCTAGTGAAAATACTGAGTATTCCTATCTCCATTTACCTTTCACTCACTTCTTGCTTTTTAAGCCTAAATCAGTTACTCTTGTAAGAGAACCTCCTCCAAATGCTTCTAAAGATATCTTTGAAGCTCTTTAAGTTCCAAAGTTAAGCCAAACTAAGCCTCGGTTTTTGTAATCCCATTCAGTCTACTTAGAAGCTTTCTCTTTCTTGCATTAGTATAACCAAATACCTGCCCATTCCACTTATCACAAGCTGCAGTAAATTGGCAAACATTTTCTATCCATGTTAGGTCATTCTTCCAGTTTTTTTGAAATAAAAGGCGAGAACCTCTTATCCAAAACCTATGCCGTTAGGATCCGAAAAAGCCGATCTACTCAGTGTTTAGGACTAAATCCTTCTAACTGTAAGAGAAGAGGCCTATGATCACTTTTATACTAGTTAAGATGCTTCACAATTGTGTTTCAAAACACCTCTTGCCAACTTGTGGTCCCTAATACCCAGTCTAGTCTACTTTCCATACCGATACATTTCCATGTAAATGAGGGTCCTATAAAACCCAAGTCATTTAAAGCAACGTCCTCCACAAAGCTACAAAACTCCCTATCTGGACCCTTGGTAAAAATCCTACGAGCGACATTCGTTAGTGGCAAGTGTCACAATAAAATCTCCACCTAAACACCATGGAGCCTAAACCGATAGACTAAACTACTTTAAATCACACCATAATACACAACAATGAGATACATTTGGACTACTGTAATGAAGGTCATCTCCTAAACCTGCATCACATAATTAGTAATACGAACATGTACGAACTGGTTTATCGATTCCAAAACATCCACCTATCTACACTTATCCAACTAGAGACACCAAATGCCTCCTTTAAACCCATTCGTATCCGCAATATTAATATTAGTAAAACCCATCGACGCTACAATTCTTTGAGCTTTCATACCACTACATCTAGTTTCAAAAAGTGTAATAAAATCAATACCAAATGACTGAACCATACCTCAGATAAGCAGTGGGAAGGAACGAGCTCCAGCTCCTCTAATATTCCAAAGAAGGAAATTTATGGGGAAACTTCTTATTGCATAGGGAGACCATCCCCTTGACCATCCTCAGATATTATAGTTTCATCCAAAATTTCCACATCAACATCCTGGTTAAAACACCAAAGGCACGCCTCATCCTAAAAATGGTCTACTTCCTGAGCATCATTATCAGCTACATGATTTAATTGTTACAATTGCACCTTCATATTAGCCTCAATGGTTTCAGTATATAATGGCCTACTTTACACCCTTTCATCTATATTCCCCATAATAGGCTCTATAACATATGGCCCACTACTTTCCCTTTTATTCATATGTTTTTCAAATCCAGGAGGTCCTTGTATTAATGTAGAAAAATAATTGGATATTGTAACGCCCTTACCTTTATGGTTATCAGATGAGTTTTATGCAGTGCATTTAAACTACTCATCGCTATTTATTTATAAAAACTCTTTCGATTCCTAACCTCAAGATAGGATTCAAACCTGTAGTTGAGTGGCTTTTTCTGAATATTTTAAAATCTTACGGAAGCATCTTATAGCAATTCTCAAATTCATTGCTACTCATCGATTCCTATCTTTATTCAATTCAATCAAAGTAATTCATCACTCATTTCTTTGCTCATTCTTAACTCATTCATTTAGCCTTGACAACAAATATTCATTATTCGTGGCATGTTTATACCACAATGAAAATATGCAATAATTTATACATAACAAAAAATCATATATAATTCTTCAATTTGCCATCGCCCTTCTTTCTTGCGTATCTTTATGCACTCCTCTTTCATGTTCACATACCTATATACAGAATATTAGGAAATATCATTGTGCCCTCTTAGAACACTTGCTTAACCAGGGCTTAGCAGTCCAATGAATTCTAGCTTATTCTGAAGCCTCTAATCCAAAAATTTGGGATATTACAATTCTCCCCCTGTTCAATAAATTTCGTCCTTGAAATTTGAACATTGTATAAAATCATCTACACCTTTGGGAAACACTTTTATTACTCAATCTATCTCTTCCATGTGCAGGCTCATAAACCATCAACACAACCATCATTATACTCTTAACACAAATCTGATATGCTATTCAGATTCGCATTCATCATAATGACATTCAACAATTAGTGTGCAACATAAACAATTGACATATAAGATCGTACAGTTGAGGGTCTCCGCCCCCATTCCTTGGGTCACTGCCCGACACAATTCTAAATACATCTGCCAGCCTAAGGACACAATGGTCTACTAGGTCTTAGGGCCTCTGGAAACATAGGTCCACTACAACATAATGGGCATATAGGATCTTACAGCTTAAAGACACTACCCCATGCAATCTTGCACACCAGGACATACTGCCCAGGGAATCCCCCTATGCTTACAAGCACTTTAGGACTTACTGCCTTGAGTCTCTGCTCGTCACCATTCTTGAATTCATAATATTTTGTCGCCCTAAGGACAAGCATGTCGCTTAGGTCTTATGGCCTCAAAACATTCGGTTTATCATCTTTACTAAATACATATCAAGACTAATGATCTTAGGGCACACAACCTACAAGGTATTCTGAATTCATTCTAGTCTCTACCTCTTACTACTCAAACCCTTAATATACTTATGTAATGTTCATGAAGCATGCTAAACAAACGATTGCATAACAAGCATTCGGACATCATAGGACTCACTGTCCCAGACAATATAACTTAACAATTACTAGCCTAAGGGCATACTGCCCACTAGGACTTAGGGCATTTCATAACATAACACTACCTGCCTAAGGACATACTGCCCACAAAGTCTTAAGGCATTTCATAACATAACACTACCTGCCTAAGGACATACTGGCCACTAGGTCTTAAGGCATTTCATAATATAACTCTATATACCTAAAGATATACTGCCTATTCGGTTGTAAGGCATTTCATAACGTTCGTAGAATACTTGACATTCATAACATACTTTACATTCATAACATACTTAACTTTCATAATATACTTTACATTCATACCCATTTCGTATATTCATGAAATAAGTACACTTTATATTTGATCCCAGTATACCGTGCTATCTTGCCCATAAATGCTTGATATTGTCCCCTCAGGGAAGTATAAGCAGTATCGGTGTCTTGGTATAGACCCTCATGTGTTCTCATAACACAAGGAAAAATATGGGTCATACTTTAACTCAATATTAAGAGCCCTAGAGTTAACAACAAAATCTAAATCATACGCTTCCACTTCAATCCTTAGGGTCTCATTGTCATTATCTCTAATAGAGGAATCCTCACTGGGATTGGGTACTGCTAACATCCCTGTCAAGTGCAGCCACTTCCTCCATATAAACTGTTACCTCTTCCTTCAACAAGCTGATTAACATATAGGGGTGGTTTAATTCCTTAGGTTCCCTGGCTATCTGTAACTTCAAGTTACAATAGCACTAATAGAGAATCATTATACTATTCACATGAGCAAAGAATGTAACCTATAGTTAGAACCCTTTGCTCTGACTGGACCTGTATCTCTGAGCAAACAATTGTTTTGCCAGAATCACTGCCTTGATACCAAAATTATAGCGCCTTTACCCTTATGGCCATCGGATAATTTTTATGCAGTGCATTCAAACCACTCATCGTTATTCATTTATAAAAACTCTTTCGATTCCCAACCTCAAGATAGGATTCGAACCTGTAGTTCAGTATGTTTTTCTGAATATTTCAAAATGTTACAAAAGCATCTTATAGCGGTTCTTAAATTCATTGCCACTCATCAATTCTCATCTTTATTCAATTTAATCAGAGTGATTTATTGCTCATTTTTCTGCTCATTCTTAACTTATTCATTTAGCCTTGATAATAAGTATTCATCATTTATGGCATGCTTGTACCATAATGAAAACATGCAATAAATTATACATAACAAAGTATCAAGTATAATTCTTTAATTCGCCATCGCCCTTCTTTCTTGCATATCTTCATGCACTTCTCTTTCATGTTCACATACCTATATGGTTGGGTAGGGGGAGTGAGATTCAAGAGAATCCCAGTAGCAAACAATGCTAACAAATACATACAAGAAATAATTTGTGCATAACATGCTTGCTTACATAAACCCATGACAACATAATGACACATGCATGCTCAATGCTTACAATACACTCATGGACATAGCATAAGTACAAACAGAGCTTCACTGCATTAATACACAAGCAATTAACACATCAATACACAAGCAAACATATCAAGTTATGCAAGTTAGGAAAGTTCCTTACCTTATGGCTTTAAGTCCTTCTTTGGTTCCCTTTTCTTCAAACCATTGTAGCTTCTTGGAAATTCTTCCATGTACTTTTCTTTGACCTCTCATGGCCCTAGATACCCAATCACATAATTAGAGCCATGATAGCAACTCATTGGAAGTGTATAACAATGTCCAAGAAGTTAGGAAGGGCTAAACAAGTTGATGTTGTTTGGAAAAATATGAAATAATGGAATTGGGGGTCTTGGCTGTGGCCAAGAATTCTTTGTCTGCGGGTAAAGGAGGTCAGAAAAATTTTGACTAAGCCATGAACCCTCTGGCTGCAGCCAAGAAAAGGTTCAATCTACAACTAATACTCCTTTGGCCAGGTCCAGAAACCTTCCTGTTTCTTGGCTAAACTTCCAAAAATCATAACTAAATCCACAAAATGGAAATGGAATGGCTTGCAGTTTTATGGAAAGCTCTTTAAGTCCTCTATATAAGGAAAATATGAACCACCACCATCTACAACCATAAAATTACAGAATAACATAAATTCCCACACTGTTCCAGAATCAAGTCTAGAAACAGGGCACAACTTTCAAAATCTATAACTTTCAATCCACCAGTCCAAATTGCTTATAATACCTATTAAATTAAAGGCTAGGATGTCTACTTTTATCTTAGAAAGTTTCATGACATTTAGACCAGGTTTGACCAATCAAAAGTTTACCACAAATAGAATTCCTTCCAGAAACTTCAACCAGTAATTAACAGTTTTGCAATTCCACTATCAAACATGTCTAATATCATCATTAATCCTCATAGATCATCATTTTTATGATCAAAACAACATATAGCCCTAAAATCATAGCTTGGATTAAATCATAGGGCATCCTAAGAATTGTTTAGGCTCAACAAAATCGTAAATCAATCGGTTCAAATCGAAGCTTGTACGTAGTTTTGATTTTGGCAACACTTCCTCTAGGTAGATGGCTCCATACACCTCTAATCAAGAATCTAAAACCATAGAAAAAAAGCTCTCGTCGAGTATAGCAACGTTAAAGAAGACTCAGGAAGCTGGAAAATCCGAATCAAAGGTTAAATCAGCTTCAGAATTATGGAATTTTCACCATTCACCATCCTTTTCTCCTTTTTCTATTTTGTCATGGTTTATTGATTTCTTTTTATCTTTCCCATGTGTTCTGGACAAAATTATAGGGAGGGAGGGAGTTTTTAATCTTTATCAAACTCAAATACTTAGCCTAGATTGTGCCAAGTGTCATAATTTTATGGCTCCTTGAAAAGCAAGTGGTTAATTACTCAACTGTGGTTGGTTTTCATGGGTTAAACTTTCTTGCTACCTACTTCAGCCAACATTTATCCTAATTAAAGAGAAAAATAAATGGATGCTTGCTTTATTGGTCAAATGACCATGTTACCCTTACATTTATTTCCATTTCTGCACTAGCTGGAAAGCTGGGCAGAATTTTCATCAAATTTTGAAAATTCATATATTTATTTATAGAGATTCAATTGGTGTGATTCAAAAGGCTATGTGACCTTTATTAATTTTATCTTCAAGGAAAATTATAGCCTTTAGCCACTTGAAAGCTCATAATTCCCAGAATTATTGTTTTTGGAAGCTACCACTGAAAATCGCCTGTTTCACTGTGCCAATTTCAAAAATACATAACTCTTTATATACAGCTCCAAATGACCAATATGACCTGTTAAATTAAAGCTTGATACATCTACTTTCATACTGGAAAATGTCATAGGAATTGGGTATCATTCACCTATTTAAAAATGTCACACAACAAGACTGCTACATAGGGAAACTCACTGGCAGCAAATTCAAATGTTTACAATTTATGTTCTAAACATACTCATGTTGTGTGTGACCACCAATTGCCTTGTTTTATCATTTTATTCCCTTAAATGCCATAAAGATATATAGAATATTAGGGAATATCATTATGCCCTCTTGGGATACTTGCTTAATCAGGGCTTAGCAGTCTACTGAATTCAGGCTTATTCTGAAGCCTCTAATCCCAAAATTTAGGATATTACAATTCTCTCCCTGTTCAATAAATTCGTCCTCAAAATTTGAACATCATATAGAATCATCTACACCTTGGGGAAACACTTTTACTAATCAATCTTTCTCTTTCATGTGCAGGCTCACAAACCATACAACACAACCATCATTATATTCTTAACACAAATCTCATATGGTATTTAGCATTCGTATTCATCATAATGACATTCAACAATTAGTGTGCAACATAAACAACTGACATATAAGATCGTACAGCTGAGGGTCTCTGCCCTCTTCCTTGGGTTACTGCTTGACACAATTCTAAATGCATTTGCTAGCATAAAGACACACTGGTCCACTAGGTCTTAGGCCCTTTGGACACAAAGGTCCACTACAACATAACGTGCATGTAGGATCTTATAGCCTAGGGACACTGCCCCATGCAATCTTGTTTACCAGGTCATACTACCCATGGAATTCCCCCTATGCTTACAAGCACTTCGGGACTTACTGCCTTAAGCCTCCGCTTATCACCATTCTTAAATACATAATATTTTGTCAACAAAGGACAAACATGTCCCTCAAGTCTTATGGCCTCAAAACATTCGGTTTATCATCTTTACTAAATACATATCGAGACTAACAACCTTAGGGCGCATAACCCACAAGTTATTCTGAATTCATTATAGGCTCTACCTCTTGCTACTCAAACCCTTCATATTGTTGTGTAATGTTCATAAAACATACTAAACAAACCATCACATAACAAGTATTCAGACATCACAGGGCATATTGTCCCAAACAACATAACTTAACAATTACCAGCCAAGGGCATACTAGCCACTTGGTCTTAGGGCATTTCATAACATAACACTACCTACCTAAGGACATACTGCCCACTAGGTTTTAAGGTGTTTAATAACATAACACTGCCTGCCTAAGGACATACTACCCACCAGGCCTTAAGGTGCTTCATAACATAAAATCGCCTACCTAAGGACATACTACCCACTAGGTCTTAAGTTGTTTCATAACATTCATAACATACTTGACATTCATAACATACTTTACATTCGTAACATACTTTACATTCGTAACATACTTGACATTCATAATAAACTTTACATTTATAACAATTCCACATATTTATGAAATGAATGCACGTGATAGTAAATATATACATGCAGAACCATTTCATAAGATATGAGAGCAAGAGTTACTTTCCTTTATACTGTCGAGCTTGTTCTTTATTTATTCCCTTCTTTTATCTTCCTTTCAACACATAGGACTATAACAACCCATGGCGATACACTGGGTCAAATACTCCCTTCTTCTAAGAAGCCCATCTGATTTGGGGCTCATTACAATGCACTACCTTTGAGAGTCGACGTCTCAGTAGCTCTACTTTACGATTCGATATAATGGTAGCTATACTCTATGGTACTTCACTCGGCACTTTACTCAGTCAACTCTGACTAGTTAGGCCCTCCATTCTTAACCCTCCGTAGGTAGCCCTTTCCTATCAAAACCCCTTGTAGGCATCTCTCTTCGATTGGCCATCTCTAAATGGAAGTAACATTATAACGGGAAGCCCAGATCTTATAAGATTCCTCTTCTCCTGCAATTCTGTACTCTATTTTCCTTAATTTCATCATCTCATATGAGGTCATTCTATATAGGCTTTCGATATCGGTCTGGCTCCAGGCTTAATTCTACTTCTCTTATCGGGGTAATATACCCATATCGTACAGGGAATTCATAAGCCACTAGCATAACTTCTATTATCTGCCTCAACTATGCGACCTTAGCTTAAGACTTTTCTTAATCTTTCTATTACTTTGTTTGAACAAACTCTTAATCGTTCGTCTATCGAAAGATTCTATAATTAAGATCTTTCCCTATGCTTGATTAGCAACTAGCAACCTTAAGAAATGCCATACACATTTTTCACAAAATCTAGTACCTCAAAATATTCAAGTCCTTTCAAATGCCTAAAGAATCAATTCAACTATTATTTGATTCTTAGGTTACAATTCATTGTGTAACGCCCCAAATTTTGATTAAGGGCTAACGAGGATTATTGTTGAGATTTGTGAATTTAACTTGGGTATATTATGTGTTTTGTGACAATATTAATTAATGTGTCATAATTGGTGAAAAATTTAAAGAGTGGAATTATTGGCCATAAGTTAGTGATTAGTGAAGAAATTAATAACTAACTAAGAGAAAATGAGAAGTTTGATTAAATGGCTAATAGAGCGATTAAATAAGATGATTGGTGACTTATTTTGTGAGGACCAATAGGAGAAGGACACTTGGCAAGTTGGTAGAAGAAGAGAGAGGAAGGAGGAAAAGTCAAATGTTTATTTTATTGATTTCTTCTCTCTCCTCTCCCTCCCTCATTTTTGGCTGATATGGGCTAGGGGGAGTATGATCATTTCCTTCTTCTTCCTCAAGCACTCATCTCTCTCTTCTCTCTCCAAAACTGTCAGCTATTGTTGAAGGAAAGGGAAGGAAGAAAAGATGCAAAAAGGTAAGGAAAATGGCCTTAAATGCTCAAACTCATTTCTTTAAAATTGCCCTTTGAGTGATGAGCTTTATTTTGATGGTTGTAGTATGTCCATTAGTATTGATTTGTGGCTCCAAGGAATTGTGAAAGTTGGAGAATCAAAAAGCTTCTTTGAAGAAGTTGATAAGGTGAGTTTAAGAGACCTATCTATCTAAGTTTTATGCTAAATGGATTAACTTTGGATTTCTAGAAATTATTGTATATTTTTGAAAATAAAGGTTAATGGGAAGTTTGGTATATTATTGGTATGGAAATGGTATGTTTAAAATGTATATAGATAGATAGGATTGATTGGGGATTGAATGTTTGAGCTTAGTGATTTTGGAAATTTAGTATTTAATGTTGCCCAAGACCAAAGCATGATAATAGAGTAGGAATTTGGTTGTTTTAATGGTTTTATTTGATTCCTTGAGTGATTTTGTGTGGGGATAGCTTTGTTGAGGTTTTGGGTCCATTGGAAACTCTTGGGGAAATCTTGGAAATTGCTGTCAATGTTTCTGCATTTTCTGAGTTCTGATAAGGTCACTTGAGTGATCTGGGGTTCACTCGAGTGAGGGATGAATATTACTCGAGTGAGGTTGGGTGTCACTCGGTGAATCAGTGAAATCCTTCATTTTACCTTCAGCTTTTGTATTGCACTTCTGTGAAAAAGGCAAGGGTGTTGCCTCACCTGCGAGTCTGGTGGGTTCTCACTAAAGTAAGCTCCCTCTCACTCGAGTACTGGTGTATTTGATACCCAGAACTTGCCTCTCAGGTTGTCACTCATGGTTGAATGCAAGAGTGTCTCTCAATATTCACGAGCATTCAGTCTCCACCCGAGTGAGAAGTCTCATGCTCAAGTGCTTCTTCCCTCTGAAAACTCCCATTGCTCTCAGGTTCTTACTTCCTGGACTTCACTCTCTAGTGCTCGAGTAAAGCATTTAGCTATCACTCGAGTGAGGTCTTGTGTGCTCGAGTGTCCCTGTCTCTAAAAATGTTCTTATGCTCTCGGGTGCTCACTTGCTAGCCTTCACTCTCTAATACCCGAGTGCAGACCGTACCATCACTCGAGTGAGGCCATCTTCACTCGAGTGAAATAGTGAAAAATATCATCATGTTCAATAAATTTTGTCCTTAAAATTTGCTACTGGTCCAATTCTTAATAATACTTCAAAAAGACTATTATAGTGAGGTTTTAATTTATTTACTTCTACATTCTATTGACAGCTCAAATTCTAAAGAACACCTTGTTAGATTCCAAGTTTTGATGATAACAAAAGGTAATTGTGTGCAAATTATGTTTTACAAGTCTAGACAATAATTGCAAAGTTACCAAATGCATATGGCAAAGTTTAAAGATGTTTGCTGTCAATTTTTGCTGATACACTCGAGCATAAACCTCTTTTGCACTCAAGCACATGCAAGTGTTGGACAGAAAGTGTTTGACAAAGAGCAATTGCTATCAATTTTACTAATCCGAGTGGGAGGGTTGAGACCATTTTCACAATGAAAGAGGTAAGAGGTAAGTTACGAGAGGATTACCTTACCCATACATAGGAACAGAATCCTACAAAATCCACCTCAGAGTAAATAGTCATCCAGCAAATGACTATAAAGGGATAAATTCCCTAATAGATTGAATGCTCTCTTCATCATTTAGAAAGTGATAATAACTACCTATAAGTGTCTGAAAGACACTAGAAGGACCTACTAAGAAGAATTACAAAAGTGTCATGCAGGAGGATTTAGATTCCTTTTAAAACTAGCCAAGTACATGTTTGGGCAATTTGTCACCTAGCCAAGAGGCGATTGGGAACAAGTAAGTTCTCAAATCTGTTGTGGGCATGTAAAACCTAAAACACTTAGTGGCTAAGGGATACTACAATGGAAGGTTGTTTGTTATGCATTTTAACTCTAAACTTTGGTTATGACAACAAGCTTAGTCTGGAGATTACATCAAGATGATGTGAATACCGCTTTCCAATTTGAAAATTTGGAAATTGGATGATGAACTCTACATAGAGCAACTTAAGGGCTTCGTAGAAACAATCATCCAGATAGTAGTATATGAGGTTTTATAAGGTGAAATCCTCACCAACTTCAGGATAATCGAAGAACACTACATGAGTGTCAAACGGTCTAGTGATGATTCTTTGTGAAGTCATCCTTTGTCAAATGACATATGTTTAGTTGAAACAAGTGTCAAGAAAGTCAAAGGAATAAAGGATCAGAGAATCCTTAAATTCTGAGTTGAAAAAAATCATGGGTTGAACAAATAATATCTTGAATAACAAGGTAAATAAAGATTGCACAAGGAAGATATAGTCTTTACCACCTAAGACATATACAAGTGTGATCCTTAGGCATCTTAGGATGCCAAAATGCAAACCCATAGACACCCTTGAAGTTCAGGGCACAAACCTAGAGAGGTTACCTATCCTATGAGGAATCCAACATAGAAAGAGTGGATAGAGTCCCATGTAAGACTATGGTTGGTAATATGAATGTACACATTGGTGTATATAAGACCAAATATTTTTTTGTCGGACTTGGAAGCTATTTTTGGTCTTGCTGTGAAATAGATTATGAGAATAACCATGGATTAAGTTGTCAAGGCAACAACTTTTGTTTGAAATAATACTCCAATACAGGGCCTAGGCAAATGATAATGGAGTAAAAGAAAAATACAATGTATTTATGTTATCTATGGAATTAGAACACAGAGCGTGTTCTACCATCATTCAAAGTGCCATATGGCTAAAGTAATTCTTATGAGTAATTGGGAATGAATGGTGGATAGAAGGATCCAAACGATAGCATCTTATGATGAGGATCATAAGTATCACAGCAAGGCGAAACATGCTTTTGATATATCTCTATGAGAGATATGCTTTCAAATAGGGAAAGCGATAGTTTAATGACCTTCTGTTAACAGAATGTTGGCAGATCCCCTTACTAAGCCCATAGCTTGATATTCATTAAGTTAGTGAAAATCTTGAGGCACAAATAAAATATAAGGTCGTGAACTTCTTTTATATGAAGATAAAAGAAATAGTATGTATGTTATGAGTAAATACATATAAGGTATACAATTTTTTATGTCATACAGGTCCAAAGAGGTTGGTTCACTCACATGAACAACCGTCTTTCTATATTTTGCAAGGGCATGGGAGGGTAAGACGAGCAAATGATCACCATGAGATGGTTAAGAAAAATCTTTGCATTTGAATCACTTCAATTAAAACTGAGATAAGATCCACATATCTATATATACACATAAAATGGATTGAAGCATGAAAACAGACTTGTAGCTAGGCAAAGAACCCTTTTTCACAAATGAGATTGTGAAAGAGATATTGTGAAAAAGAAAGTTCTGGTTCGGATGTTAAGTACATTTTGGAACTAATGTCTGTACGGTGAAAAAGAAAGAAATCAACGTACACCACAAATCGTTCACCGTAGCATGCAATTCATATAGCATATGCTTGAGAGTTAAACTACAACATGGGATGTAGTTGAAAGATCCCTAGTTCACTACAGTGTGAGTCCCATAAAGGAATAATCCTTCCACGATGCCCTTAAGACTTAGGAGGCATCATGAAAGCTTGGTTTGGTGATAGCTACTTTAGCTGAAGCTTTATGATTACACGTGATTCGGTCAGATGAGTGAAAACTAAGAAAGCAAGCAAGTCAAAATGGACTGATGTTTAGTCAAAAAGGAAGATTTACTCCTAGATACATAAGATGTACTAGTATCTGTGGTTGACCCCTTACTAGCTCTATGTATAGCTTGTAAGTGCGGATACTATATGCATGGAAGGCAATCTGAGTTAATCAACATATTAACTCGAGAGGGATTAGATATGCCATAAGTAACATGTATGGGATAATCCAGGACATCTGAGGCAATGAATATATAGCTTATATATATATAAAGGGTATCCTTGGATGCTGATCTGATATGAGGGATTCCTAGTATCACAAGCACCAAATCTTGAAGACACTTTTGCCCACATGGTCACTGAAGATGCCAAGTATGAAATAGGAAAGAGTAACGGACACACGATAAGAGGCCCATCAAGTACGAGTGGGAGATGTTGGACTTTGGGTCCAAGTCCGCCCTTGATGGGTTAGACTATTTGATTAAGATACAAGTAACCTAATTAAATAAGAATCAAATTAACATTAATTGTAGATTGGGGAATAAGTTAGTATTAATTGTGATATTGTTAATTGAGAAACAAGTCATCATAATTCAGGAAATTAATTGAGAATTAATTCTCCTAATTACTAACTTGGAAGGCAAGAAGGGTGGACATCATTTCCTGATTAGTGGCCACTCTAAACCACTATAAATAAGAGGTGCCTCCTCCAGTTATTCCTCACCCCTGCTATTGAGTTTTCTAGCAATATCTTCTCTCCTACCATCTTTCTTGTTCTGGTGATCTGCTGTGCCAATCCTAGTTAGGCTCTAGTAGTCTAATAATTGTGTGGGCAACTATTATGGAGCATTGGAGCTTTGACTCAGATCCGAACAAGGATTCACCCCGGCACGCTAGTCCCTCTCTCACCTTATTTTTTTCCCTACACTTCTGATATAGGCTGGCGGCACCTCAAAAATCCTTACATCACATTCAATGTCATCCTTGTAGATAGCAAGGTCTTCCTTTTCTGATATACTATAAGTCTCCGTTCTTGTATTGTCTTCACATTGATTAATTGTGCTGTTGATGAGGATAATGACGCTATTTTAATTTTTAGGGTAATATAGTTCTTGTGGTCATTTGCATGCGAGGTTTGATCCGTAGGTTCTGTGGAATACTTAGGAAGGGTTGCAGATATGTATTTCAGAGATTCAACATTGAAAATAGCATCAACCTCATCAATCTTGACTTCAACATTGTTATATAAGGATACTCACAAGTGGACTTTTTGCCTGATATTTCAAACAACCCAAAGTGCCCTTTATAGCCGTTCATTGTATTGGTAGCCACGTCATATATGGAACATAGGCGAATGCGCAAGCATATGTTGTGGTTGCCACTTATTTCTTGTCACTATACTTAATCATCCTACATTTGTCTACCTAACTTGGACCTCATACAGATGTATTTGGCCTCATGATTAAGGTTGGGCAGTTGGAGCACATTTTCGCAGACGGCAAATGGGTTAGGGTTCAGTTTCAATATTTTGGATGATTGGTAACTGTCAATTTTTTTGTTTCTAAGAATGTTTTGGATGATTAGTTATTGTTAATCTTTTTTATTTTTGAAAATAATTTCGTTTTTAAAGTGATAAGCTTTTGTGAATAATTTGGTTTTTTCCTTTGTTCTAGTGGAAACACTTTTCTTAGTATGCTTCGGGGTTCCTCTGCATACTGAGCCCATACAGATTAGCTCCCACAAGAAGATGATCATGTTGTTGTACTATAGTGGGTGAAGATGGAGAGGATAGATGGTAAGTCTGATTATATTCAAAGATATACATGCAATGATTTTTTTTTTCTACTTGGAACAACCTGATTTTAGTTTTTCTATGATTTATTTGAATGCAACATCAAGCGGAAGCAAATAGCTACTGGTAGGATTCATGGGGGCCTTGTAACCCCCTGCCTTAAATAGCGTAATTATAATTCGATATTACGTAATTAAATTGGTTTAGAGACCGTCGAATAGTTCAAAACTCATTTAGAACTCCCTGTGAAGTAGGGACTTTATAAAATTTTCAAAACTTCTTTCCTATTCCGGTCTCAAGTTCAATTATCGAATATAATCACCTGTGCAGTTAATTCACATTCATTCATATCAGAATATCTAATAGCAATCCCGGCAACCCCCGGGTTCCGTTCATACACAAAAAGGGTTTACACCCTCCATATAGGGGACTACACAACTACGTTCAACTATTCTTTACAACCAACATAATATACAGACACCCTGTCCAACAGGTTTAACCAACATAACCAAAATAAATGCCCCTACAGGATTCTAACCGCTCCGGGTCGTACGCTTCTCCTTAGAGCCACTCGCCCTGTCTGAAAGGTTAGTTAAAGGAAAGAATGAGATTCAAGAGAATCCCAGTAGTAACAAAACATTTATACCACACATAAGCACACATCATGTAAGCAAATCATCATACAGCAGCAGCACCACAAATCACACTCCACCCTCATCCCTTTTCTCCGCCGGGAAGGCACACCGCCTAACCCGAACCGTTGTTAGCTACTCAGGGACTATTGGCGTGGCAGTGCATACATATAGCCTTATAGCCCATACAGCTATTCGGCTTTCACAAATGGCCCGTCGGCCTCCACAAATAGCCTTTCGGCTCACATAATCACATATATCACACCTCATCCTCATCCCCTTTCTCCGCCGGGAAGGCACACCGTCCTAACCCGAACCGTTGTTAGCTACTCAGGGACTATTGGAATGACAGTGCTAACACAAATCCACAGATGTCGCAGCATACGAATTCATTACAAATCAACGATATAACACACATACAATGCATCATATATGGTACAAAAGAAAAGTCACTACCTCGTTCCTTTCTGACGTTCGCTGGCGTAGTTGGCTCACGAGGGCGGCAAATATCGAATCCTACAATTCCAAATGCACTATTTAGACACTTCCATAGTGTTACTTAGGGTTATATGAGTCTATAATGAAAATTTACAAAAATACCCCCGGGGACCCGGCCTGGGCCCGCCATACCCGGACCGGTTGCACTTTTCTCGAAATTCTAATATGGGCTATCCTAACATATTTCCGCCCAAGGAATCCATTTCCGTACTCAGAATTATCAAATTCAATATCAAATTACAAAATTGCCCTTGGCAGCCCTACTTTTAGGGTTTTAGGGGTGTTTCCGTAATTATGCTTTCTCGGCCTTTTTTGAAAAAGTGCCCAACTGTAACCCCACCTAATTTTCGCCCCTGAACTCAATGGAACCATCAAATCATTGAAAATCCAACTCTAAGACCCATTTCTAGGGCTGGCCGAAATAATGGTCTTCTCCAGGGAAAATCGGGGTTTTACGATTTCGGCTCCGTAAACGCGTTCCTTTCTACTCCTAACCACTTTATTAACCATTACATTAGGTTACAACTAACATTAAGACCCAATTTGGGCAGCATAACCCCTAGGAAACTCAATTTCCAAACTTTAAAACCAATGGCAATCCGGCGAAATTTCACCGATTAAATTGCCCACAGCAGCCAGAATAAGCAATATACGAAAGTTTGGAAGTTACCTCAAGCTCCCTCTGGCTTTTCCCAAATTTGGCTGAACCCTAGCCTCTTTGAAACACCAAATTTTGAGCTTCACAACCTTAAAGAATAAAGAGGAGTAGCTTAGGATCGGAGTTACACGCGTTAGAAGCTAAATCGTCGGAGAAATCGGCTTACCTTGCGAGATTTCTCCTCTTTCTCTCTCTAAGAGCTCTCAACTTTCTCTCACTATCTTCAGCTGGAAATGGCGTGAAATGGCTGAAGAAGATGAGAAATTTGATTAATAATCCATGCTGACATCATCTTTTAATGAGATGATGTCATAATTCCCATTTTCGGATTTTCTGGCAGATTTTCTGCCCAAACTTTGAAAAATCATAACTAATTCTAGAAAAATCTAAATGAGGTGATTCCAAAGCCAAATGAAAGATATTTAAGTCCTCTTCATAGGAAAAATATTGGCCATTAATAAAAATCACCACACAATTCCAGAATTACATAAAACTCATCACTGCCCCAAAACAGAGTTCAGTTTCCATCCCAAACTTTGGACAGTTATATCTCCTGGTTCACAAAACGGAATGGAACAAATTATATGTCCATTTTGAAGCTTGAGATGTGAACTATAAGACTGGAAAATTTCATAATTTTTAGATACCATTTGGTCATTAAAAATGTTCACACAAACGGACTGCCCAGAATAGAATTTCACTGGACAGAATTTTAGATTTTGCATCTTTGCTTCCATTGGTTCCATTTTCATACCAAACATCATTCTCACATAAATTTTCACAAGGAATCCATTGGAATCATTAAAATATCCAAATTCCCATCACACATTCTTCAAAAGTGTTTATTCAACAATAATTACATCCACTTTTGAAGTCATTAGCCCTTAATCACTTTTTGGGATATTACATTTCTCCCCCCGTAAAATAAATTTCGTCCTCAAAATTTGTCACACAACTTGAGCCATAAACTCTGGATAACGTCTCCGCATATCTGCTTCTGCTTCCCAAGTTGCTTCCCTCTTAGTCATTCCCTTACAGATCACCTTCACAAATGGAATGCTTCAGTGTCTGAGCAGTCGTTCTTCTCTATCAATGATTTGTTCTGGCTCTATCGCATATGTGAAGTTGTCTTGTAACTCAACTTCTTCATATTCAACAATATGAGATGGATCCGGTTGATACTTCTTCAGTTGGGAAACATGAAACACATCATGGAGTCTGCTCAAGTTTGGGGGTAGGGCTACTCGATAAGCAATAGGCCCAATCCTTTCAAGGATTTCAAAAGGACCTATGTACCTTGGGCTTAGCTTCTTTCGCTTGATATCTCTCCCAATGCCAGTGACTGGTGATACTCTCAGAAATATGTGATCACCAACCTCAAATTCTAGAGGCCTTCTCCTCTTGTCAGCGTAACTTTTCTGTCGACTCTGCGCTGCAAGGAGCCTCTTACGAATGATCTGAATCTGTGCTGAGGTTTGATCAACCAAATCTGGCCCATAAAGCTTCCTTTCGAATAATTCATTCCAGCATAAAGGTGATTGACACCGCCTTCCATACAACGCTTCATACGGAGCCATTTGGATGCTCGCATGATAGCTATTGTTGTAAGCGAACTCATCCAGTGGAAGGAAACGATCCCAACTTCCTTTAAAGTCGAGAACACAAGCTCGCAACATATCTTCCAGCGTCTGAATTGTTCTCTCAGATTGTCCATCCGTTTGAGGATGATAAGCCGTACTGAATCTCAGTTGAGTACCTAAGGCTTCATGCAATGCTTTCCAGAATCTCGAAGTGAATCGGGGATCTCGATCGGAAATGATATTCTTCGGTACACCATGGAGTTTCACAATTTCTCGGATATAAATCTCTGCTAGCTTATCCGGAGAGTAACCAGCATCGATTGGTATG
Organism: Inga leiocalycina; assembly: GCA_963242795.1. NCBI lineage: Eukaryota > Viridiplantae > Streptophyta > Magnoliopsida > Fabales > Fabaceae > Inga > Inga leiocalycina. The sequence continues at coordinate 19,807,079 of OY725329.1, read as the reverse complement.
AAGTGGGCTGACTTTGTTAATCGGTCCACAATTACCCAGATCGCATCATAGTTTCTGATCCTGGGTAATGCCACAACCAAATCCATGGTCACGCTTTCCCATTTCTATTCCGGAATCTCAGGACTCTGAAGTAAACCAGGCGGTCTCTGGTGTTCGATTTTCACTTTCTGACAAGTGAGACACCTTGCAACATATTTGGTCACGTCACTCTTCAAACCCGGCCACCAATACACCGATTTCAGATTCTGATACATCTTGGTCATACCAGGATGAAGAGTGTATCGGCTCTTGTGTGCCTCATCCAGAATCTTCTGCCTCAACTCTGCCTTAAGTGGAACGTAGACTCTTTTCTGGTAACGAACCAATCCACGAGGCGATATGTCGTAGCCTGAAACTTCTCCCTGTTCGATTCGAGTCAGATTGCGCTGTATCCAGTCATCTTGACTCTGAGCCTCTTCAATTTCCGCCCTTAGATCACTCTCCTCTTGAGAAACAGTGTAATTGGCACAGATGATCTGGTTTGTCAAATTTAAATCACGGAAATCTTCAATCAATTTCCTTTCTTGTATCATCATAGCTGCAACGAGCACAGTCTTTCGGCTAAGAGCATCAGCGACTACATTTGCCTTACCCGGGTGATATTTTATCTCCAGGTCGTAGTCCTTAAGCAATTCCATCCAGCGACGTTGTCTCATATTCAGCTCTTTTTGATCATATAGATATTTAAGACTCTTGTGGTCGCAGTACAGTTCCACAGTCACACCATACAGGTAATGACGCCAAATCTTTAAAGCAAATACAATGGCCGCAAGCTCCAGATCATGAGTGGGATAATTCAATTCATGAGGTCTGAGCTGTCAAGAGGCGTAGGCCACCACACGTCCCTGCTGCATAAGGACACACCCTAATCCCTGCCCACTGGCATCGGAGTACACAACATAAGTCACACTGGGATCGGGTAAAATCAATACAGGTGCCGATGTCAACCTCTCCTTCAGCTCCACAAAGCAATTTTCACATTTCTCATCCCACACAAACGGCTGATCTTTTCTCGTGAGCTTGGTCATTGGTAACGCAATACGGGAGAAATTATGGATAAATCTCCGATAATAACCAGCAAGACCCAGAAAACTGCGTATTTCCGCCACAGATTCTGGCCTCTTCCAGTTCAGTACTGCTTCCACTTTGCTGGGATCCACAGAGACCCCTTCTTGCGAGATAACATGGCCTAAGAATTTCACTTCTGATAGCCAAAACTCGCACTTGCTCAATTTAGCATATAATTGCTTCTCGCACAAGATATTCAATATGATTCTCAAATGATGCTCATGCTCATCCTTATTCTTGGAATATATCAAAATGTCATCGATAAACACAACAACAAACTGATCCAGATATTGCCGAAAGATACGGTTCATGTAATCCATGAAAACCGCAGGCGCATTGGTTAGCCCAAATGGCATCACCAAGAACTCATAATGACCATATCGGGTCCTGAAAGCAGTCTTTGGAATATCTTCTGCTTTCACTCGCAGCTGATGATACCCTGACCTTAGATCAATCTTTGAAAACACACACGAACCAGAGAGTTGATCTAAAAGGTCATCAATTCGGGGAAGAGGGTACTTGTTTTTTATAGTAACTTTATTCAGCTCTCTGTAGTCGATACACAAGCGAAGACTCCCATCTTTCTTCTTTACAAACAACACTGGAGCTCCCCAAGGCGACACACTGGGTCTAATAAACCCTTTCTCAAGCAAATCTTCTATTTGTTTCTTTAACTCCGCCATTTCGTTTGGGGCCATGCGGTATGGGGCCTTGGATATAGAACCAGCTCCAGGTACAATGTCAATTGGGAACTGAACTTCCCTTTCTGGAGGTAATCCGCTCAGATCGTCCGGAAACACCTCAGGGAATTCATTTACCACGGGTATATTATTCAAGGTTTCGCCATTTTCCCCTTGCACAGAGAAAAACACTACATACCCCTGGCAACCCTTTTCAAGATACTTTTCAGCTTTGGCTGTCGAAAGAAAATTCATACTAGCATCCACATCTTCAGCCCTCTGAGATACAGGATATACTATCCTCTTGTTTCCACAATCAAGTAATATATTATTTGCCATTAACCAATCAAAACCCAAAATGACTTCTAATTGACTAAGAGGCAAACATATCAAATCTACAATAGATTGATGCCCTTCCACAGTTATGACACAACTCAAACAAGCTTCTGTGGTCAAGGCCTTAATACCCATTGGAGTTGACACTACTAATTCAAATGGCAGTTTGTGCACATGCAATCCCAGGCGCTTCACGCAATCATAGGCAATGAAGGAGTGACTTGCACCCGAGTCAAATAAAACTTGCAACAGATGGCCATGAAGTAGAAGTTTACCTTGTATCAGCTCAGGAGATTTGCGGGCCTCCTCATGGGTCATAGTGAATACTCGGCCCTGTGTCCTCGGTTTCTGCTCGACTCGTGGTCGTTGACAATCTCGGGAAAAATGTCTTGGCTGCTTACAGTTAAAACAGACCAATTCTCCCCGGCAATTTTGGCCATAATGTGTTTTGTTGCAGCGAGGGCATTTCCACTCAGTCACAGCCCTCTGAGGCTCACGGTCTCTTGGCTGATAGGGCTTCTTATCACCGCCCTTGTATGAAGAGGATCCTTGGCCTTTCCGCTTCTGGGAAGCATTACCCTTACTGGGTTCACTGCGATGGCCAATAGCTCTGGTAGGATTCAACTCCCTCAGATTATTCTCCGTAATTCGACATTGCTCCACAGCCTTGTTGAACTTAGTGAATTGGTTCGTAACCAATCGCTTTCTCAATTCTCGCCTCAGACCGCGGATGAGCATATCAGAACTCCATTCTTCATCATCTTTAAACCGAAGGTAAGAGGAGTACCGAGCCAACCGGACAAAACGGGACAAATAGTCGTCAAAGCTCTCTGTATCCCCTTGTTTGATGTTGAGAAATTCTGTCTCCTTCTCGAGCCGCACTGATTTGGGAAAGTATTTCTCGTTGAACTCTTGTTGAAACAGTTCCCAAGTCAATAGTGTTTCATTGCTCTTTAATGTCAGGGCGATATTCCGCCACCAACGATCCGCGTCCCCCTCGAGTTTATACACTGCCAACCGTGGCTTCACCTCCTCTGGGCAACACAGAACCTCAAATATCTTCTCCAGTCTGTACAACCAATCTTCGGCTGCCTGAGGGTCAAACCTTCCTCTGAACGCCGGAGGCATATGCTTGCAGAATCGGGTGACCCAATACTGAAGGTCTTTTTCCTCCCTGGGTGGCATCCCATATGATTCCTGATTCAAGGTGGCACGAGGTGGGGATTCCAGAGGTCGTGCTGATCCTTCTGCAGTGTCCTCATGTCGAGTCTCTTCTTGAGTCTCCTCCGGAGTGGATTGAACCGGACCTTCCTGGTTCTTCGCCTTCTCAGCTCTGAGCTCTTCCCTCAGTTCAGTGATCATATCTCTCTGATCCCGAATTAGACCCATAAGCTCTTGCATTGCATCCGGTGGGTTTTCATTAACAACCTCCACCTCAGGGTCTACACGCGGAATATTGAGGCGTCCTCTAGTTTTCTTCATTCTACAAACAACTTGCCCCATTAATTCAGCAGAAATAGTATGCACAATAGTCATAAAACCCATATATGTCCACATCAATAAACATACATGTGCATACACAACAATCGTTCACAGATAATCTTCTATACCTAAAACCAACTAAGGGAGCTATCCTAGCAACCTCTACCCTTGCCAGGAACTACAGCTCTGATACCAAAATGTAACCCCCTGTCTTAAATAGCGTAATTATAATTCGATATTACGTAATTAAATTGGTTTAGAGACCGTCGAATAGTTCAAAACTCATTTAGAACTCCCTGTGAAGTAGGGACTTTATAAAATTTTCAAAACTTCTTTCCTATTCCGGTCTCAAGTTCAATTATCGAATATAATCACCTGTGCAGTTAATTCACATTCATTCATATCAGAATATCTAATAGCAATCCCGGCAACCCCCGGGTTCCGTTCATACACAAAAAGGGTTTACAACCTCCATATAGGGGACTACACAACTACGTTCAACTATTCTTTACAACCAACATAATATACAGACACCCTGTCCAACAGGTTTAACCAACATAACCAAAATAAATGCCCCTACAGGATTCTAACCGCTCCGGGTCGTACGCTTCTCCTTAGAGCCACTCGCCCTGTCTGAAAGGTTAGTTAAAGGAAAGAATGAGATTCAAGAGAATCACAGTAGTAACAAAACATTTATACCACACATAAGCACACATCATGTAAGCAAATCATCATACAGCAGCAGCACCACAAATCACACTCCACCCTCATCCCTTTTCTCCGCCGGGAAGGCACACCGCCTAACCCGAACCGTTGTTAGCTACTCAGGGACTATTGGCGTGGCAGTGCATACATATAGCCTTATAGCCCATACAGCTATTCGGCTTTCACAAATGGCCCGTCGGCCTCCACAAATAGCCTTTCGGCTCACATAATCACATATATCACACCTCATCCTCATCCCCTTTCTCCGCCGGGAAGGCACACCGTCCTAACCCGAACCGTTGTTAGCTACTCAGGGACTATTGGAATGACAGTGCTAACACAAATCCACAGATGTCGCAGCATACGAATTCATTACAAATCAACGATATAACACACATACAATGCATCATATATGGTACAAAAGAAAAGTCACTACCTCGTTCCTTTCTGACGTTCGCTGGCGTAGTTGGCTCACGAGGGCGGCAAATATCGAATCCTACAATTCCAAATGCACTATTTAGACACTTCCATAGTGTTACTTAGGGTTATATGAGTCTATAATGAAAATTTACAAAAATACCCCCGGGGACCCGGCCTGGGCCCGCCATACCCGGACCGGTTGCACTTTTCTCGAAATTCTAATATGGGCTATCCTAACATATTTCCGCCCAAGGAATCCATTTCCGTACTCAGAATTATCAAATTCAATATCAAATTACAAAATTGCCCTTGGCAGCCCTACTTTTAGGGTTTTAGGGGTGTTTCCGTAATTATGCTTTCTCGGCCTTTTTTGAAAAAGTGCCCAACTGTAACCCCACCTAATTTTCGCCCCTGAACTCAATGGAACCATCAAATCATTGAAAATCCAACTCTAAGACCCATTTCTAGGGCTGGCCGAAATAATGGTCTTCTCCAGGGAAAATCGGGGTTTTACGATTTCGGCTCCGTAAACGCGTTCCTTTCTACTCCTAACCACTTTATTAACCATTACATTAGGTTACAACTAACATTAAGACCCAATTTGGGCAGCATAACCCCTAGGAAACTCAATTTCCAAACTTTAAAACCAATGGCAATCCGGCGAAATTTCACCGATTAAATTGCCCACAGCAGCCAGAATAAGCAATATACGAAAGTTTGGAAGTTACCTCAAGCTCCCTCTGGCTTTTCCCAAATTTGGCTGAACCCTAGCCTCTTTGAAACACCAAATTTTGAGCTTCACAACCTTAAAGAATAAAGAGGAGTAGCTTAGGATCGGAGTTACACGCGTTAGAAGCTAAATCGTCGGAGAAATCGGCTTACCTTGCGAGATTTCTCCTCTTTCTCTCTCTAAGAGCTCTCAACTTTCTCTCACTATCTTCAGCTGGAAATGGCGTGAAATGGCTGAAGAAGATGAGAAATTTGATTAATAATCCATGCTGACATCATCTTTTAATGAGATGATGTCATAATTCCCATTTTCGGATTTTCTGGCAGATTTTCTGCCCAAACTTTGAAAAATCATAACTAATTCTAGAAAAATCTAAATGAGGTGATTCCAAAGCCAAATGAAAGATATTTAAGTCCTCTTCATAGGAAAAATATTGGCCATTAATAAAAATCATCACACAATTCCAGAATTACATAAAACTCATCACTGCCCCAAAACAGAGTTCAGTTTCCATCCCAAACTTTGGACAGTTATATCTCCTGGTTCACAAAACGAAATGGAACAAATTATATGTCCATTTTGAAGCTTGAGATGTGAACTATAAGACTGGAAAATTTCATAATTTTTAGATACCATTTGGTCATTAAAAACGTTCACACAAACGGACTACCCAGAATAGAATTTCACTGGACAAAATTTTAGATTTTGCATCCTTGCTTCCATTGGTTCCATTTTCATACCAAACATCATTCTCACATAAATTTTCACAAGGAATCCATTGGAATCATTAAAATATCCAAATTCCCATCACACATTCTTCAAAAGTGTTTATTCAACAATAATTACATCCACTTTTGAAGTCATTAGCCCTTAATCACTTTTTGGGATATTACAGGCCTCTTGTGAATATCCTTATCACAGCTGACCTAAAACTACCTGTCAGTGCTGGAGAATGCCAACCTTTTCATACGGGGGCATCTTATGGTGTTTTTGTTTCTTGAAATTTACCTTTATATTTGTGTAATGGTCATTGATCATCCCTGCACTATGCTTCGATTTCCTTAGTCAACAAAAAGTATTGTGATCTTTGTCATCCCTAATTGAAGATGTTATTTGAAACGTCCTCCACATTTAGCCTGATACATTTAAGAAAATGAAGGGAGATTCTTGTGAATATGGATAATGAAGTTTTTGGGCCTTGTTCGCATATAAATTAATAATTGAGATATTCATATGACAATAATTACAACGGGAAAATATTAAACGGGATGTTTAAAAATATTCCAAAATAATATGCTCATCCTTAAAATTAACTTGGTCTTTAATATACATTAATAATAATTACGACTTGAGAACCATTCAGACTTCAAACAAGGTAATTAAAATGAAGGTTCAAGTTTATTGTGGATAAATTTTAAGTAATATGGATATTAGTTTGTGGACAATATCCGTGTTCGAGTTTATTGAATTTTTCAGATGCATTATAGATTTATGAAAATATAATTAAAGGAAGTTTACGGAATATTGGCAATAGGCTTTAAACTTCTAAAAATGAAAAGAACTATCCCATGGGCATTGGGCAATCATTTCTTTTTTCGCCATGACTCATGAGCAATCAATTAGACTTTAAAAGAGTAATTAATAATTTTTCAGATCCATTAGATATTTATGGAAACATAAAAGAGAAGTTTATGGAATATTATCAATATTAATCGGGATATTAATACCCAATAATTACAATTGTGATATTACTCAGGATATTAAAAATTATTCCAAAATAGTATCGTCAACTTTAAAATTAAATTAGCCTTTAATATTCATTAATAATAATAACAACTCTATGGGCAACAAATCAGGGTTCAAAAAATAATTATGTGTCAAATGCATTCGAGATTTCCGGATTTATGAAAATGGAAGTTTATGGAATATTATTCATATTAATTGGATCGATACATTAAATAACCCACACAAGCCAATTGTATTTATTGGGGTATTTTAAGAAATATTGAATGGGGTGTTTAAAAATATTCCAAAATAATATTATCAACTTTAAAATTACATTGACCATTAATATCCATTAATAACAATAATTACTCCGTGGGCACCCAATAAAACTTTAAGAAAGGCAAATAATAATTTTTCATATTCATTATAGATTTACGGAGATATAACAAATGAAGCGTATGGAATATAATTATTAATTGGGATATTAATATCCCAACTCCCCAATAATTACAATTATGATATTAATCGGGATTTTGAGAAGTATTCCAAAATAATGTCGTCTGCTTTAAAATTAATTTGGCCTTTAATATCATTAATGATAATAATGCCGATTCCAATGAGGTAATTATTTTGGGTATTAATAATTGGTCTCACTACTACATATTCAAGCATATATAATACTTAATAAATAACGGTTATAGCAAATAACTATAATATGTTGACGTGGAGGTCGCGTAAAAATATATAATGCTAAAACGTAATTATTAAATATGCACACTGTCATGTATTGAGAGGCGGAATTCAAAAAACACAAAACAACGGTTGTAGTTAATAAATATCATTTATTTAGTGACAAATATGACGGTTCTTACAAAATAACCATCATATAACATTTACAAACGATTAGTCATACAACATTATATCAGTAAAAACAAATACATAACAGTTATAATAATTAACCGTAAAGTATGATTATAAATCTGAGATATTATTAGATATAATATATAACACAAAAACAACGGTTGTAGTTAATAACTGTCATTTATTTAGTGACAAATATGACGGTTCTTACAAAACAACCGTCATTTAACATTTACAAATGATTAATCATCCAACATTATATCAGTAAAAACAAATACATAACAGTTATAATAATTAACTGTAAAGTATGATTATAAATATGAGATATTATTAGATATAATATCTCAAATTTATACTTTTAAGAGAAATATAATATGTTAAGATATTATTCTAATATATAATATCTATTAATAACTTAAGGAGGTGGGAAAGGCGGGATTCTAAAAAAAAATTATTTGACAATACTGATCGTTCTTCATAAAAAACCGTTATATATTTTTTAAGAATACTTAACTGTTATCAATGAAAAGGCAGGATTCTAAAAATATTTATTTCACACTACTTGATAGTTCCTTACAAAGAACTGTTATATATTCTTTGGAAGTGGCTTTGGTCCTTTTCCTTTTAGGAAAAGGATCATCCTTTTCCCTCCCAGAGCCGTTGAATGCAGATTTCAATGGTTCAGATTTAATATATTTTTAATATATTAGTCATTGATAACAAACACTTTTGGAGAATACAATGTGAATTTGATATGAATGAGCAGTAGTCAATGCCCAAACTCTGTATTTAAGCTCAATTGTGGTATTAACACCTAAATTGAATTAAAAGTATGGGAGGGCGCATGGCATGAAGAAATGAAGTATAAAATATGCTTAATAGTGATTCAATAGGAATTAGCATAGTCAAGGGCAAAATGAGAAAAAGAAAAGTTATCGACCAATTAGTCAGCAACCGAAGAGGAAATCCACTAATAACCTAAAGATCAAGTGGTGTGACTAATTGTCAAGTGAACAAGAGAGAATAATCACATGAATGAAAGCTCATGGAGAAAGTTCTAGGATCTTGACACATGGCATTACTTGGACCATTGGATGAAGTCAAATTTTCAACTTTTTCTCTTCCCTCTCTCCTCTCAAGGTCGGCCATAAGGGCTAAGAGAGGCTAAAAATTTGACTTTATCATCATCTTCTATTCTCTCTCTCAAGCTCTTTTGTCATCCATGGTGGTTGGAGGAAAGAGAAAGTGAAATCAAGTAAAGGTAAGCCATTTTGACCTTCAAGATGACCTTGAATGCCAAAAACCTATTTTCTAATCTTGATCATCTTAATGAAAGCTTCATTTCTATGGTTTTAGATTTTCAAAAGGAGGTGTTTTATGAGTTCAAGAAAAGTTAATGGTTGAGAAATCAAAGAACAAGCAAGAGATAGTGAAATAGGTAAGTAAAAGCTACCTTTTGGTATATAAGTTATGACCATTGGTTGAAACTCTTGAGTTCTAGATTTTTGCCTTGTTTTGGTGTGATATAAGGTTTTAGAGGATTCATGGTGTTTTGATCATTTAAATGATGTCTTGTGTTGAGTTTTGGATAATAGGATTGATTGGAGTTTCGATTGTGAAATTGTGCAAAATGTGAAACATTGTGTTGCATTGTGGTCAAAACAAAACATGTGAAAGTAATGGGTATTTGGATGTTTTGATGTTTCCATTGGATTCCTTATGGAAAATTGTGTGGGAGTAGTGTTGGTTGTGAATTTTGAACCTTTGGAAACATTTGTCCAAAATCTGGAAATTCTATTAAGTTAAAATTCCGTGCAGATGACCAACTTTACATAGTGTTTTGAAATAGAATGGTGTCAAAATGTTATGAAACTTTCCAATTTTGTAGTACAAATTGCAAACTTTCCAATGATATAAAGTTTGTGTCATTTTGATAAGTGTACAAAAACTTATAGTCATTTGAAAATCAGCCAGGAAACAAGCCAATTGTTGGCCGCGGCTAGGAGTTTTGGCTGTAGCCCAAAAGCATCTGACCAGTTCTTGGCTGCAACCAACATGGTCTTGGCCGCGACCCAAAACTCTCTGACCTATTCTTAGCCCCAGCCAAAGGGTCCTGGCCACGGCCCAAATGTTACTGACCTGTTCTTAGCCACGGCCCAAAAGTTTCTGACCTAATTTTCGCCACGGCCAGTGGATCTTGGCCACAGCCTAAATCTTTTTTACCATCTCTTGGCCGCGGCCAACCCCTCAAAAACTACTTTTTGAACTTTTGAAAGATGGTCTTTGGTCAAGTTTTTCCTGACCTTTTAGTCATCTGTTTGGGCTTCTAGTGGCCATCTAAAGGTCTCAAATGATAACCAACCCTAAGTGTTTTGGAATTAAACATTGGAATAGGGAATAACTCATCATCCTTGATTATGGTTTATAGGATTTAACATTTTCCCTGCATGTGACAAACCGTGCCAGAGCATGAGCGGAAAGAATAAGGTAGTGACTCTTTCTCTTATATTTTATATAATGCATTGTATATATGTCTTATCATTGAATTGTGTTGATTTCAAATGCTATGGTGTATGTTGCTGTGAAAGCTTTGTGTATACATATGTGAGAGCTGTTGTTTGTGACGTTAGTCACGCATCATATGGATACAACCATTGGAGCTATCATTTGTGATGAAAGTCACACATCACTATGATTGTTGCTACTATTGCTGTTTTGTGATTTACTTACATGCTTTGTTATTATATATTATATAAGTGAATTGTTACTACATGATTCTTTTAAATCTCACTCTTTCTAATGACTAACCTATAGCTAGGGCAAGTAGGTCGAAGGAGAAACAAGCGACCAAGGGCGGCTAGTGCTCCCAGCTGGAGTTTAAGCTTTTATGTTGGTTGTCATCTTTTTAAAAATGATGTATATGTTGTGAATGTTGTAAATTTAGTTAGTGTGATGTAATCCCCAATATGGGAAACTGAAATGGGCAAAGATGCCCTGTAAACCCCTTAATGAATGGATGAAACATGAGTGTTGTCAGGAATTTTGCTTACACTCTAATATGTATTAATAAAACCGAACTACACAGGCTAAATATATTTGAAATGTGAATGTGAAACCTTATTGAATAGGTTTTGGAAAAAGTTTTTGAAAACCCACTTTATCATAAGATCTAGCCCTGTCTTGAATTTAGAACTTTCAATAAGTTTTGAATTATCTATTGGTCTCTAATTTATTATAAAGACACATTTTTGAATTATAATTATGGCTATTAAGGTAAGGGGTTACGCAAATTTTCATGTAGAGCCCTCCAGAATCTTAAAGTGAAACAAGGATCTCTATCTGAAATGATGCTCTTCGGTGTGCCATAAAGCCTCACTATCTCCCGTATATAGATTTCTGCTATTTTATCCGGAAAGTAACTAGCGTTGATCAATATAAAATGCGCCGACTTCATGAACCAGTCAACAATCACCCAAATCACATCATAGTTTCTGATCCTGGGTAATGCTACAATGAGGTCCATGTCACACTTTCCCGCTTCTATTCTAGAATCTCAGGACTCTGCAATAATCCCGGTGGCCTCTGGTGTTCAATCTTTACTTGCTGACAAGTAAGACATCTCGTCAAATACTTGGTTACATCGCTCTTCAGTCCCAGCCACCAATATATAGGCTTCAAACCGTGATACATTTTGGTCATTCTAGGGTGAAAAGTATACCGACTCTTATGTGCCTCATCTAAGATTCTCTGCCTCAAGTCAGCCTTTAGTAGAACACAAATTCTCTTCTTGTATCGAATTAATCCACAAGGCGACAAATCATAATCTCGGGTTTCTCCTCATTCGATCATAATCTGAATGAACTGCACCCGATCATCTTGCCTCTGAGCCTCTTCAATTTCAGCCCTTAGATCACTTTCCACTTGGGAAATAATGTAATTAACACAGATGATCTAGTTCAACAAAATCAAGTCCCAAAAATCTTCTATCAGTTCCCTTATTATATCATCATTACTGCAAATAGCACCATCTTTTGACTAAGGGCATTCGCAATGACATTAGCTTTACCCTGATGATATTTTATCTCTAGGTTGTAATCTTTTAGCAACTCTATCCACCGACGTTGTCTCATATTCAACTCTTTCTAATAATATAAATACTTGAGATTCTTATGATTATAGTACAATTCTACCATCTACAAGTAATGTTGTCATATCTTCAATGCAAACACAATCACCACAATCTCCAAATCATGAGTGGGATAGTTCATTTCATGAAGCTTTAGTTGTCAGGAGGTATACCTGCTATATAAGTACATACTCTAGCCCCTGCTTACTCGCATCACTATACACAACATAAGTCAAGCTAGGATCGGGTATAATCAATACCGGTGCCGTGGTCAACCTCTCCTTCAGCACAAAAAAACTATTTTCACAATGTTCATCCCACTTAAATGATTGATCTTTTCACATGAGCTTGGTTATCGACAAGGCGATATGAGAGAAATTTTGAATAAATCTTCGGTAGTAACCAAAAAGACCCAGAAAACTACGTATCTCAACAATAGGTTTTGGCCTCTTCAAGTCTAGTATTGCTTTCACTTTACTGGGATCCATTGAGACCCTTCTTGCAAGATAACATGCCCCAAAAAATTTACCTCCGGAAGCTAAAGCTCACACTCAACTTAGCGTAGAGCTGCTTTTCACGCAATATCTCCAACACTATTCACAGATGATGCTCGTGCTCTTTATTACTCTTAGAGTAAATTAGAATGTCATCAATAAACACAACCACAAACTGATCTAGATACTGTTGAAAGACACGGTTCATGTAATCCATGAATACCGTAGGTGCATTAGTCAATTCGAAGGGCATTACCAGAAACTCATAGTGCTCATACCTCTTCTTGAAAGCAGTCTTTAGTACATCTCCCACTTTCACTCGCAGTTGATGATAACCCGACCTTAGATCAATCTTCAAAAATACACAAGACCCAGACAGTTGATCTAAAATGTCATCGATTCTTAGAAGTGGATATTTGTTCTTGATGGTTATCTTGTTCAATTCTCTATAGTCTACACATAACCTCAGACTCCTATCCTTCTTCTTGACAAACAATACTGGAGCTCCCCACAGCGAAACAATGGGTCGAATAAACCCTTTCTCAAGTAAGTCTCTAATCTTCTTCTTTAGCTCTGTCATTTCATTTGGGGCCATTCTGTATAGGGCCTTTGATATAAAACCAACTCCAAGCACAATTTCAATTGGAAATTCCATTTCCCTTTCTAGAGGTAATCCACTAAGACTATCCGGAAACACCTCAAGGAACTCTCATACCACGGATATACTACTCAGAGTTTCTTCTATCTCTCCTTGCACGAAAAAGAATACCATATACCCTTGCACCCCTTCTCCAGATATTTCTCAAATTTGGCTGTCGAGAGGAAGTTCAAACTAGCACTCATATTGTCATCATTCTGCGAAGTAGGATACACTATTCTCTTGTTCCTACAATCTAGTAGCACATTATTCATCGTCGACCAATCAAAACCCAATATGAATTGATAAAGCGGAAGATAAATCAAATCAATAGTAAACTCATGGCCCTTAACGGTTATCACACAATTTAAATAAGCCTCAGCCGTCATAGCCTTGATACCCATTGGCGTCGACACAACCAAATCAAATGGTAGTTTATGAACATGCAATCCCAGGCACTTTACACAGTCATAGGCAATGAAGGAATGACTTGCACCCGAATCAAATAATGCTTGGAGTAAACTACCATTAAGGAGGGTTTTACCTTGAATCAGGTTGAGGGACTTTCGGGCTTCTTCATGTGTCATATCGAACACCCTGCCCTAATTCTTAAGTCTTTGCTCTACTGGCTACCGTTTGCATTCAATAGCAATGTATCTTGGCTATTTGTAGTTCTAAAAGACTACTTGCCCCATACACGTTCTGCTAGGATGTGCCCTCCCATAACAAAACCATGTCAATATCACTGGCGGTTTTTGGTGCTCACAATCTTTAGGTTGATAGGGCTTCTTACCACTACCCTTAGCTGAGAACCCCTAACCCTTCCACTTCTAGGAAGTATTCCCCTTACTAGGCTTACTATGGCTGCTACCCCCCTTAGCTGGGTACAGATCCCTTAGGTTGTTTTCAGTAATTCTGCACTCCTCCACAGCTTTGTTGAATACAGTAAACTAGTGGGTAGCTAACCTTTTCCTTAGCTCACGCCTTAGGTCTTGGATCAACATATCAGAACTCCACTCCTCATCATCCATATGTCATAGATAAGAGGAGTATCGAGCTAGCTGGATGAAGCGAGAAAGGTAGTCATCAAATGTTTATACATCACCCTGCTTAATGGACAGGAATTCTGATTCTTTCTCTATTCTCACCGAACTTGGGAAGTACTTGTTATTAAACTGTTCTTGGAACAACTCCCAGGTCAGAGGCTCATTCCAATTGCACAATGTCATAGCAATATTCAGCCACCAGCGGTCGACATCCACCTCAAGTTTGTAGATGGCCAATCTTGCCTTCATCTCAGTTGGGCGTCTAGCACTTTAAAATATAGTCTCCAGTTGGATTAGCCAATTTTCTTCTGCTTGGGGATCAAACCTTCCCCTGAACACTGGAGGTAGATGTTTGCAGAATTTGGAGACCCAATATTGTAGATCTCTTTCATCTTGGGCGGTACCCCATGTGACTCCTGGTTCGGTGTAGTATGAGGCAGGGACTCCTAAGCTCAAATCGACCCTTTTGCAGTCTCTTCATGATGTGTCTCCTCTTGGGTCTCTTCTTGAGTAGACTGGACCTTGTCTTTGTCTTTGTTATGTTTTTCTTTCTCCTTTGGGAGCTCTTCCCTTAGCGTGTTGATCATATCCAGCTGTTCTAGTAACAACCCATAATCACTTGCATGGGATCGTGTGAGTTGTCATGTATCTCCTTAACCTCTAGTTCTACTCAACTGATTTTTGGGCAAACCATTGTGTCTTTTTACTCTACAAATGATTCACCATGTCAATATCACAATAAATGTATACACATATTTCTTAAGACTCATACACCAACAATAATAGGATCATTTATGTGTATACAACAAACAATCATAGGTCATCTACTGTCACTAAGGCAAAGAATTATGCACACTATCCTAGCAAAACATATCCTTGTCAGGAACTACAGCTTTGATACCAAAAATATATCCCCTACCTTAATAGCCATAATTATAGTTCAAAAATGTGTCATTAGGATAAATTAGAGACCAACGTAATTCAAAACTTAATGAAAGTTCCAACTTCAAGACAAGGCTCAGTCCTATGGTAAAGTGGGTTTTCAAAACTTTTCCCAAAACCTGTTCAATACGGTCTCACATTCACATTTCAAATATATTTGGCTTGTGCAATTCGGTTTCATTCATACGTATCAGAGTGAAAGCAAAATTCCTAACAATACTCAGGTTTCATCCATTTATTAAAGGGTTTACAGGGCATCTTTACCCATTTTCAATTTCCCATACCGGGGATTACATCACACTAACTAAACTTACAACATTTATATTATATACAATAATTCCAAAATATGATAACCAACATAAAAACTAGAACTCCTATTTGGGAGCACTAGCCGCCCTTGGTTGCTTGTTTCTCCTTCGACCCGCTTGCCCTGACTATAGGTTAGTCAATGGAAAGAATGAGATTCAAAAGAATCTCAGTAGTAATGATTCATTCATAACATGTACAATCACAAAGCAGTAACACAACAACGGCATTCACAACAACAATACAACAATGGCATTTACAACAACTCTAATATGTGTGACTTTCGTCACATTCACGACAACTTTCACTGTAATCACGGCACAATAGCTTCTACTATATTTACTTTTATGACAGCTTTTGCTATATTCACAACTATATTTTTAAGACAACTTTCGCTATATTCACAACAACATATACAATAGCATTTCCGTTCATCACAATTCAATGATAAGACATGCATACAATGCATCATACATAAAATAAGAGAAGGGATCACTACCTTGTTCTTTCTGCTTGTGCTCTAGCACCGATTTATCACGTGCAGGGTAAATGTCAAATCCTATAAACCATAATCAATACGACGAGTTATTCCCTATTCCAATGCTTAATTCCAAAACACTTAGGGTTGGTTATCATTTGAGACCTTTAGGTGGCTACTAGAAGCCTAAATAAATGCCTAAAGGGTTGGGAAAAACTGGACCAAAGACCATCTTTCAAAAGTTAAAAATGCAGTTTTTGAGGGGTTGGCCGCAGCTAAGCCACTCTCTGGCTTCGACCAAGAGATGGTCAAAAAGATTTGGGCTAGACCAAGAAGCACTGGCCGTAGCCAAAATCAGGTCAGAAAATTTTAGGCCGCGGCCAAGACACTGTTAGCAGCGGCTAAGGACTAGTCAGATGCTTTTAGGCTGCGACCAAAACTCCTAGCTGAAGCCAACAACTGGCATATTTCCTTGCTTTTTTCAAATGACCATAACTTCTTGCGCACTTATCAAAATGACACAAACTTTATATCATTGGAAAGCTTGCAATGTGTACTACAAAACTAAAAAGTTTCATAGCATTTTGAGACCAATTTCTATTTCAAAACACTATGCAAAGTTGGTCCCTTGCACAGAATTTTTAACTTAATAGAATTTCCAGTTTTTGCACAAATGTTTCCAAAGGTTCAAAATTCACAACAAATACTACTCCCACGCAATTTTTTACAAGGAATCCAATGGAAATATTAAAACACCCAAATTCTCATTACTTTCTCATGTTCTGTTTTGACCACCAAACAACACAAAATCTCACATTTTGGACAACTTCACATTCAAGACTCCAATCAATTCCATTATCCAAAACTCAACATAAGACACCATAGCCATCAACAAAACACCATGACACTCCACAACCCTAATGTACACCAAAATTAGGGCATAAATCCAAAAATCAAGGCACTTAACTAACGACCACAACAAATATACCAAAAGGTAGCTTTTACTTACCTCTTTCACTATCTCTTGCTTGTTCTTTGATTCTTCCACCACTAACTTTTCTTGAACTCAAAAAACACCTCCTCTTGAAAATCTAAAACCACACACATGAAGCCCTCATTAAGGTGGTCAAGATTAATGAAGAGGCTTTTAACATTTGAGGTCATCTATTGGGTTAAAATGGCTTACCTTCACTTGATTTCACTTTCTCTTTCCTCCAACCACCGTGGACATCCAAAGAGAGCTCAAGAGAGAGAGAATATGAGATGATGATGAAGTTAGATTTTTGACTCCCAAATGGCCTCTTAGCCGACTTTGAAGAGGAGAAGAGAGAGGGAAAGGAGTTTGAAACTTTGACTTTGATCAATCGGTCATGTGATGCCAAGTGTCACCATCTTGTGACTTCTTCCGTGTGCTTGCACACTTCTGATTATTCTCTCTTGTTTACTTGGCAATTAGTCACACCACTTAATCTTTAAGTTATTAGTGGATTCCCTCTTCGGTTGTTATCTAATTGGCCGGTAACTTTTTTTTCCCATTATGCCCATGACTATGCTAATTCCTATTGAATCACCATTAAGCACATTTTATACTTCCATTTTTTCATGCCATATGCCCTTCCCTCACTTTTAATTCAATTTAGGTGTTAATACCACAATTGAGCTTAAATACAAGGTTTGGGCACAGACTACTACTCATTCCGATCACAATTCACATTGTATTCTCCAAAAGTGTTTGTTTACATTAATTACATTCACTTTTGGAGTCATTAGCCTTTAATCATATTTTGGGGCATTACAGTTAAGGTTTCATTTTTTTTAAATTAATGTTTTTAGTTTCTTTTTTATTTTTTATATGATAAAAGCTCACTAGTTAAGGCTCAAAGTTGCTGGATTATCTAAGAAGAAGAATCACAGATAAAATGCAATATCTAATTTTTGATGATGACCGTTGGTTTGAAGATAAAAAAAGAGAAAAACAGTTGAAAAAAGTAAATAGCACGAAAAAAACAATAAGGCAAAATACCAAATTTTTTATTATTGTTTTATTGCAATGAAAATAATTCTGATTAATTACACTAGATTATATAGACTAAAATCAATATATACTAGTAGAAAAATAGCTTTTTAGACCGGTTAAAAAGTCTTTTTTAAACTTGATATCCCCTATAACCGGTCTAAAAAGTGTCATTTTTTAAAAAAAAATTAAATAGGGCATTTTTGGATTTGAAGGATTTTAAAATCATCCCAACCCAAAAAAAAGTGCCCTGTTTTTTTACTATAATATAATTTTAAGTAAGCTATGACAACTGTAGCTAAATAATGAAAAATAACAACTCATAAGATAAAAAATTGACAATAATTAATAAAAAAATATCTCAATCTTGCAATTAAAGTGTGAACAAATTTAATAAAACTACTATTCATCATACAAAGGTTCATGAACTACAAACATGAATTAGTTGGCAGCTCATGAAAGAGAAAAACTCAACTAAAATACAAAATATGGGATGGTCAACTGCTCGCGAGGGACATATCTGAAGAGTTGCAAAAGCCTATCAACATATACCACTCTCTTCCAATCCTGAAATTCACTTGTCAACTACAAAAATATATGTGGTCCTTAAAAATATAACAACAAAACCACTCCAATCAATAATGGGAATGAGTTAAATTACAATGGACTAGACAATTTCCATTTTCAAGACGCATATACATTCAATACAGTGTAAAGAAAATTCAGCAGTAAGAGAAACCAGGGTAAAGCAAATAAATGAGTGAGTGAATGTAGTTTTAGTTGAGTTACAAAAGCATGTAATGTAATCGAAATAAAAAAAGTGCAAAACATAAATGATGAGCATCAACCAAAAGAGTCCTAACTAATGGATGATCATGCCATAGATCACGCAGCCAGTAATATATCATAGCTAATAAAAGCATGAAAAATTCGGACTATTATGGCCAAAAGCATAGAGCTACTGACATGACTGTGAAGGTCAAAATTCCTTCTAGTTAACAATCAAATAATGGGAAGCAATAATTACCATTGCAATGGATGCACTTTCACAGATGGGTGAATATAAACATCACCACTAATGCTGGCACCACTGGTTCCATCTCCTTTTGTCAATAGGCGAGGGGATGTGTGATGGAATTGGGCAAGATACAAGGAAGAACATTTTAAGCACATTCTACAAGCATTGGATAAAAAATAATAAGAATTCCCAATCAAAAAAAAAATGCTATCCACGCAACACAATCCTCTACTGGTAAGGCTTACCCAGGAGTTTTAATTTAATTTGTTCCCAAAAGTCCTTGGTTTCATATACGTGCAACTGTTTCTTCCTTGCAAGTGGTGAGAGGATGTCTTGATCCAATCTTACAAAATCTGAAGGGAGACTCCTAAAAAAAATACTTTTGTGAATTAGATACAAAATGGATTATAGAATTATAGTACTATGATTGATATGCTGTAATCAAAATGAGTTTTTGGAGTTTCATAAAATCTTTTGACCAACTCAAAAGAAAGATGAATTTTTTTAACACACATTATAACTACTTGCGTTCTGTCTGGTTGCATTGCTTCAAAGCTGGAGACACGTCTCATATTAGATGCAAATAAAATAGTGAACAAAGTTTTAAAAAAAAAAGAATAATAGGACTAATTCCAATAATTATCAATAGACCAAGTCACGAATAAAAGAAGTGAAAAAATGAGTTTGTCATTACTTCACCAAGTAAAGTCTCAAATTCTAGCATGGAATCATCTAGGAATTCAAATCTAAGTAAAATGACTAATAAAGTACATGTCAAATCACCCCTAGGATATTTCCCTTACCTTTGTTTTTCCAAAGAGTAGAAACAAATTGGTTAGCAGTAAAGACATCTAGTGTGAATATATATACACCGCAATTTATTCGGTCACTAACCTACATTCAGGTAAGCCATCAGAGTAAGATGGGGAACAACATCAAGGGAAGGAAAGATTCAAACACTAAGTCAGCAATTAAAGGATATGTAAGCTTATGAATTTATGGAGTCCCCATGGCCAACAAAACTCTGCAAGAATAACAGTATCATGTCATGGGAAAGTAAAAATGTAACATATTTTCAATGATCAAGATATCCAACTTGCTAGAAATCCTTTAAATTCTTAGAATCAAAAGACTGTTACGCAAAATTCTTAACTAATATCCTACATGGAAAATGATATTCTTACAATAATCTGGTTCATTTGCTTCAAGTAGACAGACTAAATCCCATCAATATTATCAGGAAAATGAGTTCAGTCAGCTATAGAAAGAAGAAAAATAATACTAGAATGTCTTCCAATATCTTCTCACTGCCAGCATCAATCACTCGGATTATACCATTAAATCCCCCAGCAACTACATATGGGGTCCCATCAATGTTACATGCCCAACTTACAGTGTAAAAAGACTTATCCTTCTGATCTACAAAACAAATTAAAATTGCATCAATCTTTCACAAGAACCTACTAAACTTTAAGTAGAAGAAGGACAGCTGATGGCAATCTCCACTTACATCTTCATCAACGTATGATTGCAAAACAGCTATAATTCCTCCTTCAAGACATTGATAAATAATAACCTAATTTATTTAAAAAAGGAAAATTATTAAAATTTTTTCATTAATAAAAGATTGGCCATAGACTAACTAGAAAGAGAAAATAAACTAGTTGCACTTGTGTTTAGTCATAGACTAACAAACCCCGCCACCATAGTCGCAAATTATACGTCAAGAAAAAATGAGGATCTTAAATGATTAAATGAAGCCAAATAACGAGATTTGAGAAGAGAATGAGGGATCTGAGAAAATATTATCATATCGAAGCAGTGATGGATGTTAATGCAGAAAACACGTCCAAAAATTTCAAACTCAAAACAAAAGGCAAACAAATAAGAAGAAGCAAGAAGTACTAACGCAAACTCATAAGAGTTTTTTTCTTTCCCTTGCTTCTCTCACCAACCCAACAAATTTAGAGCAGAATGGAGAGAAAACTAGAAAATAGACAAGAACTTACCTCCTTACAATCCTACATGGGAGAGCGATTTTAGTTTGCAAGTTCAGAGGAGGCAGAACGCAAAATGTCACAAGGGAGTCAGAGTTTAGGGCTGGAACTTTAAGACCGGTTATAATAAAAAACCGATCTTAAAATATCTTTTAGACCGGTTCTATTGAAGAATGGGTCTAAAAAATTTAATCTTTTAGACCGGTTATTTTATACAACTGGTCTAAAAGGTTGTAAATATTTTATATTTTTTAATTCCTTATATATTTAGACTGGTTATAGAGAGAACAGGTCTAGAAAATATATATTTTTAGACCAGTTTGTCTAAAATCAAGCCTAAATAATATCTTTTAGACCTGATATTAAGAGAACCGATCTCAGAAGTTCTTTATAATTGCAAAATTGCCACCGGTCATACTTTTTAGACCAATCTAAATGTGCCAGTCTTAAACACCTATTTTCTACTAGTGATAATAATTTTTTCTCCCAATTTTTAGCAGCTTGTAGAATCACGATCTACTTGAACGTTGACCCTCTCACATTCCCAAACTTTAGCATATATGTTAAAATCATATTTGTTGAATGAGCTATGAGATTTGCTCAAGTTTTAATATTTACTAATTTTTACTATATATATTCTGATTTTCATATTTATATTATCCTTTTGCAGTTAAAGGATGTGCAACTGAAAATCTGGAGTATTAAGATGTAATCAATAATCTACAACAAAGACATTGGAAAATAGTATAGAATTTTTTAATTGATTTTCTTTTAGAATTCAAAAAAATTATAAGATAATGTTCTAGAGTGTTTAAGTGATTAATTTCTTTCTTTCTTTTTATTTTTTGATAATGTATTGAATTTTGAATAATATAAATAATTTTTTTATTTAATATTATTATCTTGTTATTATCAATGATTATATTGTGTTTTATATAATAAATATTAACAATAAAAATAAATAATAAATAATAACTATATATAATAAAAAATAAAGCCATCAATACATTATGGTTATTAATAAATCATCATTATATATACCCTCAATATATTACAGTTCAGAACTGTTATGTATCTTGTATCGAGCATATGTAGCACTAGCATATATGACGATTTGGAACCATAATTTATGGCCGATAATAACTGTTATATATCATCAATTCTGTAGTTGTGTCTCTAATATTCATTAATGATAATAACTACCACATGAGCAACTAATCCGACGGGAGAGAGGTGTCTTCATTGATCACTCTCTTCATTTCCTCTCCATTTAGTGTATCCACCATTATATCAATTTTTAATTGTTGAGATTTATTCTATTTACCATATTATCTTTTTATTAAATTTAATGTTATAATAAAATTTTTTAAGTAGTATTAAATTTCAACCATTAAAACTTGATCTAATAGTGGATGCATTAAATGAAGAGGAAATGAGGAGAGTGATCAATTGAAACACTCCTCTCCACTTCCGAAAAAAAGTAGTTAATACTTTGTAATAAATGTTGAAGATTTTCAGAGATATAACTTCCTCATGAGCAAATAATCTTTAGGGTTGTTAATTGGGATATTAATACTCCAATAATTACAATTGTTATATTGCTTGGGATATAAATAAATATTCTAAAATAATGTTGTCGACTTTAAAATTAAATTGTCATTTAATATTGTTAATTATGGTAATAACACTTCCAATAGGGGTATTAATTGGCGTACTAAATAGCCTTTAAAATTGGAAATGATAATAACTATCCCATGAACAACCAATTAGACTTCAAAAAAAAAAAAATCATTAATAATTTTCCAGATCCATTAGAGATTTATGAAAATATAAAAAAAGATTTTTACATAATATTATCAATAGGGTTATTAATTGGGATATTAATACCCCAATAATAACAATTGCGATATTATTTGGGACACTAAAAATTATTTCAAAATAATATCATCAACTTTGAAATTAAGTCAGCCTTTAATAATCATTAATGATAATAACTACCTCGATTGGTAAATAATCAGGGTTCCAAAATAATCATTATATGTCATATTCATTGGAGATTAATGGATTTATAAAAAGGGAGGCTCCTGAAATATTATTAATATTAATTGGATCTGTACAATAAATCATCCACCCAAGCCAATTATAATTATTGAGGTGTTAATATCCAAAAATTATCCAAAAACTCCATTTTCCATATTTGTAGGAATCTCTATTCATTTTCTAAAACCTACAAGGCCAATTGGGAGTTTCAAAATCCCTATTTATGGTGATTTTAGGGCCATAATAACTCATATTTCAACTTTTGCGATAATCAAATTTTGATTGAGATACCGTCAACTTTAGAATTTAATTCCATTTGATTTTCATGAATTATATTAATTAGCTTCATGATCAACCAATCAGACTTTAAAAAATTAAACTCGTAATTATCCAAATGAACTAAAGATTTTGACAAATATGGCAAATGACGTTTTCGCATATGATTTAATAATTTTGGATATTATTAATACCTCAGTACCTACACTTGTGATATTAATCGGGATCTTATTAAATATTTTCAAAATAATGTTGTGAACTTCAAAATGAAATGGAACAAAGAGGAATTTAGAAACTGGGTGAAATTACTCTCATGCATGCCCCTTAGTCCGTAATCTTTCTACATTTAATAATTTGATCCTTTTTATAAATAAATTATTTTGAGTCATAAATTAATTATGTTATGTGTATTCAATTAAAAAAATTGAGGGGAAAAAAGTATCCGCCCAAGATTTCTTCAACCTCACCGTCTGAAAAATCCATGTCACTATACATATAAAAGAAACCAAAAAGTCTTCTTGACCTTCACCAGACTTTTTATTTAGAATCTTCAGTCGAGTGCTAAACTGAAATTAGATTCATAGTTTTATTAGGGTGAAAATGTCATTAAAGTATCAATAAGCTAACAATGTAATTATTATTAAATGAAAACATGATGAGAGTTGTAACCCCCTGCCTTATAAACCGTAATTATAATTCAAAAATGTGTAATTAAGATGAATTAGAGACCATCAAATGTTAAGAGTGTGTTTGGTTTGAGGGGAGGATAGGGGAGGGTGGAGAAATTACCATTTTGGACAAAAAAAACTTAAAATTTACCCTCTCATTTTTTTTAAATTTTGGTTTCCCGCCCAAAATTTACTTTCTCATTCTTTTTAAATTTTGGGTTCCCGCCCAAAATTTAAATTCTTTCAACCCAAAAAGGTAATTTACCCACCATCTCATTGCCTCCCTCCCCTCAAACCAAACACACCCTAAAAGACTTATTCCCAATCCCATCCACAGGATAGGGTTTTCAAAATTTCTTTCAAAACATGTTTAATTTGGCCTCATACTCACATTTCGAATATAATTAACCTGCGCAATTCAATTACATTTATACATATTAGAGTGCACACCAAAATTCCCGGCAACCCCGGATTTCCATATCTTAACTAAAGGGTTTACAGGGCATTTCCGCCCTTTACAATTTCCCATCCAGGGGATTATATAGCCACATTCAAAATCTGTATCTACAATATATACAATATGCCCAAATAACCTATGACAACCAACTACCAAATTCACATTCCTAAAGGAGTCCTAGCCGCCCTTGGTTATTTGCTTCCCCTTCGAGTCACTTGCCCTGTCTGTAGGTTAGTCAATGGAAAGAATGAGATTTAAGAGAATCCCAATAGTAACAAGTCACTCATACAATATATAATCACATAGCATGTAAGCAAATCATCAATCAGCACAGCAGCAACGATCACAGTACACACATTGACTCAATGGCACACACATAGCCTTTGCAGCATACAAATAGCCTTTCGGCTTCCACATAGCCTTTACGGATGTCACATAGCCTTTCGACTTTCACATACATAATAAATTCATTGTCACACCCCACCCTCATCCTCTTTCACCTCCGAGGATGCACACAATCCTCACCCAAACTGTTGTTAGCTACCGGAGAACTCTTGGCGTGGCAATGCAACTCATAGGCAGATACACATGATGTATGACTGATGTCATAATATACACATGATGCGTGACCAGCGTCACAATATACACATAACTTCATAGTATATACACAGCAACGAGCTTCACAGCATTGCCAATACATAATCCAATGACATCACATACATACAATGCATTACATGCAATATAAGAGAAAGAGTCACTACCTTGTTCTTTCCGGGTATGCTCTGGCACAGGTTGCTCACGTTCAGGGCAAATATCAAATCCTATCAATCAAAATCAAGGACATAGCGTTATTCCATTTTCCAAATTCGTAATTTCAAATGCTCAAGGTTGGTTATCATTTGAGGCCTCTAGGTAACTATGAAAGTCTCTAACAATAACCTAAAAAGATTGTGAAATACTAGGTTAGAAACCACTTTTCAAAATCGTAAAGTGCTGAAAACAAAGGTTGGCTGTAGCCGAGAAATCTCTGGCTGCCGCCAAAAATAGCACAGAGAGTTTTTTGCTACATCCAAGATCTTCTGGTTGCGGCCAAAAATTGCGCAGAGAGTTTTTGGCTGCAACCAAGTTTTTATGGCTGCGGCCAAAGACTGCCTACAAAGTTTTGGGCTGCAGCCAAGGAAACTTCAAAAAATCATAACTAATTCTAGAAAAATAGAAATGGGGTAATTCCAAGGCCAATGAAAATCTATTTAAGTCCTATTTACAGGTAAAATATGAATCAATGTTGTTCATAACCACAAAAATACATAGTTACATGAAATCTCATACCGCTCCAAAATAACTTCCAGTTTCACCCCCAAACTTTAGAAATCCACAACTCCTAGCTCACAAATTGAAATGACATATATTATGTATCCATTTTGAAGCTTAGCATGTGGACTTTAAGACTAGAAATTTTTATAATTTTTAGACACCATTTACTCATTCAAAATGTCCATGTGACCCAACTACCTAGCACAGGGTTTCAATGGACAGAATTTCAAATTTTCAACAAATGTGTTCAACGGCTCCAAAATCAACAACCAAACCTATTCCCACACAAATTTTCTCAAGGAACCCATTGAAACATCAAAACAACCAAATTCACATCACATTGACATGTTCCACATTGGCCACAAACTATCAACACAATATCACCACACAAGTCTCAACATTGAAATCCTTTCCATTCCAAGTTCCAAACCAATTCCATTGTTCCAATGACACAATATAACACCAAATCCACCACAATACATTAGGCAATTAACAAAACCCTAATGACATGAAAATTAGGACTAAAATTCAAAAATTCCAAAACTCATCCAATGATCACAATACATAGGCCAAAATGCAACTATTACTTACCTCTTCCTCTTTTTAAAGCTAGCTCCATGATTCATCCACTTTCAAATTTCTTCAAGCACTCAAATACCTTCTTTCAAAAATATAAAACCATAGAGATGAAGCTCTCATCACTATGAACAACATTATAGAAGAGCATTTGAGCTAAAGAGGTCATCAAACAAGCCAAAATCTCACCTTTTCCTTTATCTTTCCTCCTTGGTCTTGAGCAAAAATGGAAGCTGAAGTGAGAGAGAGAAATGATGAAATGAGATCAGATTTTTGACCTTCAAATGCTTCTTGGCCAACCTAAATGGGAGAGGGAAGAGAAAAAGGCAAATTTGACACTTTGACTTTGATCTATGGCTCACATCTTGACAAGTGTCATGATCTTAAACCTCCTCCCAACTCTCCTTCCATGTACAAGCATGCATAGGATCACTCTATAATAATCTCTTGAGCAACTAAGCACTCCACAAAATCTTCAAGTAATTAATAAACTCCATCTTCAGTAGCTGACTAATTGGTCGATAACTTTCCTTTTTCCCCATTTTTACCCCTGGCTATAGCAATTCCTTCTGAATCACCACTAAACACATTTTGTCATTCCATTTAACCATACTATGCGCCCTCCCTCCATCTAATTTTAATTTAGGTGTTAATCCACAATTGAGCTAATACAGGGTTTGGGCACTAATTAAAACACATCCAGTTCACAATTCGCATTGCACTCTCCGAAAATGTTTCTTTAACAATAATTATATTCACTTTTGGAGTCATTAACCCTTAATCACATTTTGGGGCATTACAAGAGTGGCAGTATATATGTGTGAAAAAGATTATTAAATTGTCCATCATGTCCTCGGCATAACGTTGAGAAAATTTGTATATAATAGGATCAAACTCCACCGGAGATTTCTACAACTGGCTCAATTCTACAACTATGTTCAAGGCGTCGATCTTCATGAAGGCGAATGGGGTACTAAAGGATCCATCGGCTTCTGGAACTATGTTCATGGTGATTAATTATTCATTTTCCTTTATTTATATTTTCTTTAATAATCAAGTTAAAGAAATCATGGGCTGATGATGCTTTTTTTTCTATTGAATACACATAAGATAATTAATGGATGACTCAAAATAATTTATTTATAAAAAGGATTAAATTATGAAATGTAGAAAGATTAGAGACTAAGGGGCATGAGTGTAATTTGACCCTATTTCTAAATCCCTCTTTGTCCATATGACCTGATTAATAATTTGTTAATTTTAGTGACCCAATTTAGAATTTAGGTCATTTAGCCGTCTTTTAATAGGATTTTTCCAAATGAAATTGGCTTTTAATATTTATTAATTGTAATAATTATGCTTCAAATAGGGTTAGAGAGAAATTTTTCGAAACATCATGTATATCTCATTGGTAAATGAAAGATTCTTTACATGATAGATTAAGTGAATACTCAAAATTGTTATTTTATTCTTGTCTGGTCAAATTTTACGCCGCACAATACACTTTCCGTTTATTAATTTATTAACATTCCCTTAACGCCCTAGGACATTGGACACAATACTCTTGTGAGGAAAACAAATGATAGCCAGTGGGAGATAAGATTATTAGTCTAATGATTGAATAAATCCTCCAAATAAATGCTCCCTCATGTAAAATATGGGTATTTTTGGGGAAAAATTATATTTCCTACATATTAACTACTTTTAACTATTTTCTAGAACCCACAATTCGGTTAAAAGGACATTATATATAGACGGAGTAAGAATACAAATAAATACTCCCTCCATTCCTTTTTATAAAAAAAAACACTTAACTAAATCACGTTGATCAAAAAGTTTATTAAAGATGATAAACATGTAAAGATTGTAATATTTTTCACAAAAAATAACCTTATTTATGAGGAGGGAGGGAATAAGAGAGAGACTAATAAAATTATTATAATAAAGAGGGTAGTGAAAGAGAGAGAATAAGAAAATTGTTCTAATAAAAGGATAGTGAAAGAGGGAGAATAAGAAAATTATTACTATAATAAGGATAATTGTGTAAGAGAAAGAATGTGTGGTGGGGATTGGAGAGACATACTTTGGAAGATGCGATAGTAAATGTATTGATATTAAAATGAGTAATTAAATAGGACAAAATGAGAAACTTACGAAAAAAAATTTTAAACATTCTTTAAGTCTTTCTTATAGTTAGAAACAATATATATGCGGTAGTTGCTTCTTAAAAACGTGAATGGAGGGAGTACATTATAGTTAGACAAAATTAATTCCGCTAAGTACTATTATTCAAGATTCATGTTTCCCGTGTAACACATGAGAGAAAGCTCTAGTTATATCTATAGAAAACTAGTAAAAACATTGTGGCTAGCATCCATGGGAAACAATTGCCCCTAATTAAAGTGTTACTAAAGGAATAATGACAACACGAGCCTTAATAACATAGAGTTGGAGTTATGTATACCCATGCTTGGAATAAAGCATTGTTAATGTTTTCCCTTTAGTAACACTATTACTTAGGGCCCGTTTGGTACACTGAAATTGATTTTAATAGAAATATAAATGAAATATATATATATATATATATGGATATAGAAATGGATATTGATATGAAAATGAGGTATAAATGTATGTTTGGTATGTCAATAGAATTCAAGTATTGTTTTTTATTTGATTTTTATATTTAAAATATCAAATTACTAATATGCTCTCATCTAAAATAGCCTTAGACTATTGGTCTCTCCCAAATATCCAACCACCATCTACCACAAGAGTTACATCCACCTTCATCGAAAAAACAACCACCTTTGCTGAAAAAATCAAACCAATTCTGGAGAAGCTTTGCTTAAACATCAAACATAGAAATAATCACAAAACTCCAACTTGCATTCCACTGAACCAATAAGTGGTTGTTGTGACCAAAGGAAGGGTTCTTCGCCACGGCATCATCCCCACCAGCATGGTTGATGTGGGAAGAAAAATGGGCAACAAAAGAAGCAAGAACAAAGGAAGAGGAATAGAAGGCATGGGCAATTGTGGGGGAACTCAAAAGTGATGAATTTGTGTCTGCCATAGCCACAATCATCGCAACATAGAGAAGAAGTTGATCTTCTCTTGAGATTCATTGCTAGTGTCAAAATTGGTGGACATGTTGAAGGTTTCAAAGGTGGGTCACTATCGTCAATGATGAGTGGTGGTAGGGGTGAGAAGCATGTCAGCGGGTGAAAAGATTGCTGACAGCAAAAGTGAGAAGTTTCCTAGCAATGGCCAAGGTGGATGAGGGGAATGGCTAGCCTAAAACATGAAAAAGAAAGAAGGGGCAAATATAAAATCCACCAACATGGAATTACAAATTTGAGCTTTTTTAATTTGGAGGAATTCATTTTGATGGAATTGGCACCAATTGGCTTCCACATGTAAATGGACTTTTTTCAATTCCATCATACCAAACATGCTCAAAACATGGAATTGACCTCCATTTCCATTTCTATGGGCTCAATTCCAGGGTAGCAAATAGACCCTTAGAAGAAAAGCTATATAGTATGTAATGTTTATTAGTAGCCCCTTTGGTTTGAAGTTTGGTTTTGCATGATGTAATCAAAATTACACCACTACAACTGATGAATGAGCATGGACATAGTTGTTAAAATCTTGAGTTGACTCACTTAACTCGCAAGTATGCATTTATAAGTAAGAATGTCTTGTCAACTCACTTGCATGAACGAACAACCTAAAGTCTCATGCAAACTCATTCACAACATGTTAAAACGATGGTTCATAAACCCAAGCCAGACCAGCTGGTTTGGACCAGAACTCATTGAACTAGGAAATTCTCCAATCCGGCTTAGCATGTAACTCGGTGTTGTTCTGACCTGGGTGGCCCAAGGTAATCCAGGACTAACTTGGCTGACTAGCTGAGTTGTCGAGTTAGCTTTTGTTTTTCGCCTTTCAACTAACGAAATGACACCATTTTGTTTATTTTCCTTTTTAATTTTCAAACTTCAAAATCAAAGAATTGGTGTCGACTCTTCCTTAATTGGCCCTTCCTCCAGACACTCTCTTGACTTTTAGTTTCTCTCTCACTCTTAGCTTCCTTTCTTTTCTTCTCTGTCTGGCCCTAAAATGTGGTTCCGTCAAGAAATCATCTAGAAATCTCAAAGCTTTCGGTTGATTAAGGACTTGCATGGTCTGAAGAAGTGAAAGTGAAAGTGGCTTGTGGGAGAGACAAAGGCATTACCTTTGATCGTCGCCGACAATACTTTTAGGTATTGGAGTTCGCTTTGGCTGACTTCTTTGGTTCTTCCTTGGTTTCTTCAGTTTGCTTTCTTGAATTCCTTTACATCTATTTGTATTTTATGCTTATTTTGGTTTAATTATGTTCTTGGTTTGCCTTATATCTATGAAGGCATGCAGAACACTAAAATAGCAATCAAGGAGATGATTCAGAAGAAGAAGAAGGATCAGTACAAGCAATACACTAACATTATTCAAGATCTTTAAGATAAACATTTAAAGAATCAACTTCATGCAATGTGTAACCCCCTGCCGTAATTATATCCGAAATATGCAATTAAAATGAAATAGAGACCATAAGAAACAAAACTTATTTAAATTCCCATCTTCACGATAGGGTTTTCACAAATCACTTTCGAAATCTAATTAACCTGGTCTCATATTCAATTTCAAATACAATTACATCACGCGGAATATCACATTTAAACAAATATCAGAGTGTATAACAATAACTTCCCGGCAACCCCCGGGTTCATACCTTTACATAGAATTCATAGGGCACATTCGCCCTTTACAATTTCAACATGGGGATTACACAAATCCTCTCAAATACATCTACAAATATCATATCCAAACATATTCCAATCCGTACATATCCAAATCTAAATCCAAATATACATAATACTCCCAACTATG
The DNA here is from genome assembly GCA_963242795.1 of Inga leiocalycina. Classification (NCBI taxonomy): domain Eukaryota; kingdom Viridiplantae; phylum Streptophyta; class Magnoliopsida; order Fabales; family Fabaceae; genus Inga; species Inga leiocalycina. The sequence goes on along the minus strand of OY725329.1, from coordinate 19,775,715 downwards.
ATAACCAACTACCAACTCAAATATTCCGAAGGAAGCCTCGTCGCCCCTGGTTGCTTGCCTCCATCCTCGATCCACCTACCCTGTCTAAAATGTTGGTAGGGGAGGGTGAGATTCGAGAGAATCTCAGTAGGAAACAGATACCTATATGCATGTATGATATGTGTTTAATGCATGACATGCTTGCAATACAAAACTCATGTTCACACAATGACATATCTGCGTGCTCAATGTTTCAACAACATACTCATGGCCATAGCATAACTAGAAACAGAGCTACAATCATTCATACATGTTTCACATAATCCAGCAAAGCAATACATGCATCAGTACACAAACACAACATCAAAGCATGCAAGAGAGGTAAGTTCCCTACACTTTTCTTTCCACGTATGCTCCAGCTCCGCTTACTCGTGATCCAAACGAATACTGAACCCTATAAACCAAATCAAGGATATAGGGTCAATCTCAATTCCAAACCCTTACTTTTATATCACTTAAAGTTGGTTACCATTCACACCCTTTAGGTGGCTAAAATAAGCTCAACAAAAGCTTAAAGGATTGGGACGTACTAGGTTGTAAATCACCTTTCAAAATCACAAAATCCTGAAAAATGGGGGTTGGCTGCAGCCAAGACCCTCTGGCTGCAGCCAAAACACACACAGAAGGTTTCTGGCTGCAGCCAAGAATTTCTGGCTGCGGCCAAAACGCTCACAGAAACTTTTGCGCTGCAGCCAGGATTTTCTGCTGCAGCCAAGGCAACTTCAAAAATTCATAACTAATTCCACAAAAATCGAAATGAGGTGATCCCAAAGCCAAATTAAATATTTTTAAGTCCTCTTCATAGGAAAAATATGGCTCATTACCAGAAATCACCACAAAAATCCAGATTTACACAAAATCCAACATTGTACCAAAACAGGGTCCAGTTTCGTCCCCAAACTTTGGACAGTTCAAACTCCCAGTTCAAAAAACGAAATGACACATATTATATGTCCATTTTGAAGCTTAAGATGTGAACTTCAAGACTGGAAAGTTTCAGAATTTTCTAACATCATTTGCCCATTCAAAACGGCAACACAAACAGAACTGCCCAAACAGACTTTCCACTGGACAGAATTCCAAATTTGTACAATTGGCTTCCAATGGTCCAATTTTCATATCAAACACCATTCCCATACAAATTTGCACAAGGAATCCATTGGAAACACCAAATCAACCAAATTCAAATCATATTGACATGTTACCACAACATGTCACACAAATCACAATTCAAACCACAACATAATCATACATTGTCATTCTTTTCATTCCAAATTCTCAAACCAATTCCAATGGCTCTATAACACATCAAGACACCAATTGCCACTCAAACACAAGGCAATTCATGCATTTCAAAAATCACACAAATTCAGGGCAAAATTCGAAATTCACAATACTCAACCATAAATCACAAAACTTAGATCAAAAGGCTTCAAATACTCACCTCTTCCTCTTTCCCAAACCACTTCTTTGATTCTCCATCTTTCCAAATTTCCTCAAGCCATCAAACACCACCAATCAAGAATCTAAAACCATAGAGATGAAGCTCTCATCACTATGAACAACTTTATAGAAGATGATTAGAGCATTTATGGTCATATAGGACACTTACCATGAACTCCTTTCTTCCTCTTTCCTCCTTAAGCTTAACGAAAATGGAGAATGAAGGAGAGAGATGAAATGAACATAGAACATCAGATTTTTGGCCCCTCACAAGCATGAAAACCGACCTAATAGAGAGAGGGAAAAGGAAAAAGCAAGCTTTGAACATTTGACTTGATCCAAGGGTCCAAATTGTGACACTTGTCACACCCTTAATCCATCTCCATGAGCTCACATAGGCACATGCACATTGGATTCCACCCTTTGATCTAATACACAAATCAATCTCAACCATTGATCATGAAGTTACCAATGAGTTTCCTCTTCGGTAACTGACCAATCGGTCGGTAACTTTACCGTTTTGCCCCTGATTACGGTAATTCTCATTGAATCACCACCAAACACATTTTCTCATTCATTTTCTTTCACAATGCGCCCTCCCCTCTATTTTAAGTCAATTTAGAGGTTAATCCATAATTGAGCTTAAATACAGGGTTTCGGCGTGCTCAGAACGCATACGAATCACATCGGGTGCCAACTCACACCATAATCTCCAAAAGGGTTCATTTATCACTAATCACTTCCGCTTTTGGAGTCATTATCTCTTAATCACAATTTGGGATCTTGCTAAACCGGGGCTTAGCAGTCCACTAATCTCAGGCTTATTCTCTAGCCACGAATCTCAAAATTCGGGGTATTACACAATGGCTCATCTTTTGAATCCTGCCTTCTTCTATAGTCCAAAATTTGTTAAAAAGAACATATTAATGCAATCTTTGATCGATGTGTTTGAGTCTCACTCACCTCAAGATCTTGATCATTATGTTACAATGATGTAGCAAATAGGTGTCTATCATGATCATAAAGATTCCTTTAATAGAGTTTCATGTGAAAAAGCAAGCCAACAACTAAATCCTTATAAGAATATTTAATGTTTTATTTGAATACACATATTAATACATATTTCATACTATATATAACTAAATATCTTTTATTTTATGCAAATGAATGATGGATGTACTATGGGGGTTCAGCCTCAGAGTTGCAACAGATTGCTTTCCATTTACTTAGCCAAACTTCTTCTTCTTTTGGTTCTGAAAGAGATTGAAGTTTATTTGAGTGTATCAACGATAAAAGAAGAAACATATTGGAGCATCAAAGGCTCAATGATTTGGTTTTCAAAAACTACAATATGAGATTAAAGTATAGGTAATCTTAAAACTTATTACTTAATTTTCTTTTATAGTTTTATTTAATATCCACTTTACTAATGTTGATCTTCTTTTATTTTGTCATTAAAGGGATACAATGACAAAGAAGAAGGAAAGTTATGATCTGATTGATTATGAATCAATTGATAAAATGAACTTTTGGGTAGTTGAAGAAGATCCAACTCCTAAATTTGATAATCTTGATGTGGCACATCTTGAAAGAAATTATGAGGAATTTTGGAGATTTATAATAAATTATCTCTTATATTAAGATTATATTCTTATACAATAGTATATAACTAGGTTTTCTTCTTTACAGAACTATCAAGAATTTAATTCTTTTCAATATTTCATATGTAGATGATGAATATCTGCACATTCCTGAACCTCCATGTTTGAATGATAATGAAGATGTTGCTCCTAGTGCTTTTGGTTTTCCTCCTATAGATATGCCTCTTGATGTCTCAATACCTGCAAATTGTAATAATGTTAATAAAAACTATGGTGCTGAAGGTTAATTGCTTATTAGTTTAGTGATTAAAGAATTGTAGTTGTGGAAGGAACCTCTATTACTATTTTGATCTTTTGCGAGAATACTATTTTGGTGGCAATACTTAATACTATTTTGATTACTGCTTTTCATGTCATTGGATTGCAGTATGATACTATAATGCTCATTTGTCAAACAAATTGTAAAGCATGTTGGATATATATGATTATTTTGAATGGATATTTTGTATTTAGATGATATGATATATGTTGATAATTTATATTATTTTTAATTTTTTTATTCCACAAATGGTATAACCCTGGGTTAACTTCGATTTGACCCATTGCCTCGCTCGATTTAGTGGCTAGTATGGGTTTTAGCACCTTGGTTAAAACTCACTTAACTTGCATAAACTCAACGCTTGAATATGAGTTGAATTGTGCTCTGAAATATGACCTCTGAGTCTATCTAACAACCGCATCTGATAACCATCCACTCTAGGCCTTGAACATTGATCCCACACCGTAAGTGACATTCTTATTTAATTTATGTGTAGAAAATATTATTCAATAAAAATAAAAATTTAGTATTTAGTATTATTTAAATTTTAAAAAGATAAAAATATAAGCTTTTACTCATTATATCCATGCATAAATTATTATAAATTTTTGTCCTATTCTTTTATATGCATCATTAAGCACGTGTGTAAAATAAAAATAGTTACTTGAAAATATTGGTAAAATATATTAAATATTGTATAATAAGCATTATAATCTATGGATCATTAGTAATTTTTAAAAATTTTATTACATTCAAGGAACACTATATGCAGCTTTTTATTTGAATTTGTATGATAAATATCATAAATTATATATGGAATGAAAGTAATCTATTATAAAGTAAGTTACATCTCTTTTAGGGAAAATCCCTATAAAATACCCTTGAAATTGGGAAATCCCTAATCAATACATTGAAATCAAAAAATCTAGATCAGTCACGCGTCAGTACGGATGAACAGTGCGGGCGGAGCCAAAAGATGATTTTGCCCTTCAACCCTCATTCTCACCACTTCAAAAATAACAACACGCGGTTCTTGATTAACAACTCCGTATTCTTGATTAATAACTCCAGTTTCATCTTTTTACTTTCACAATAACAACATCGGTCTTGTTATTAGCAACTCCGAATTCTTGATTAACAACTCCAGTTTCATCTTTTTACTTTCACAATAACAACACCGGTCTTGTTATTAGCAACTCCGAATTCTTGATTAACAACTCCGCTTTATTCTTCCACATATTCGCATCTCAAAAATATAGTGTTGTTAATATAAAATACGGTGTTGTAAATAAAGAAAGTGGTGTTATTATTGGCCCTGAAACTTAAATTACGAAGTTGTGAAACAAGAAATGGGAGTTGTTAATATAGAATATGGTATTGTTAATAACAACACCGGTGTTGTTATTGTGAAAGTAAAAAGATGAAATGGAGTTGTTAATCAAGAATACGGAGTTGTTAATAAAGAATACAGAGTTGTTAATCAAGAATCTAGAGTTGTTAATTTAGAGGGTGTGTTGTTAATAAAAAAAAAAGAGGTGTTGTTATTGGCCTTGAAACTTAAATGAAGAAGTTGTGAAACAAGAATACGGAGTTGTTAATCAAGAATCCAGAGTTGTCAATTAAGAACCGCATGTTGTTATTTTTGAAGTGGTGAGAATGAGGGCTGAAAGGCAAAATTGTCTTTTAGTGCCGCCCGCACTGTTCATCAGTACTGACGCGTGATTGATCCAGATTTTTTTATTTCAATGTACTGATTAGGGATTTCCCTATTTCAAAGGTATTTTATAGGAATTTTCCCTCTCTTTTACGAGTTTACTTAAACTCACGAGTTTGACAACCTTGGGAATACAAACCTCTTGTAACCAATTAGTAAAGACATTATTGCCATTATAATTTTTTAAATTGACCAAAGTGCCAACCCATAAACCCTATTAAATATTAAAAATTTAAATATAATATAAAAATTAAAAAATTTCCACCATTAAAAAATTAAAAAGTATATTCCACTATTAAAAAATATTAAAATGTCCCATTAAATAATATTCCAACAATTAATATTAAAAAATTACCATGAACTCAACATGTACACTGCACAAAATGAAGTATATTATTCATGTTTTATAAATAATAAAGTTTGTTTAAGTTTTTATATTATATATATCAAATAAAAGTATGATAAATTCATTTTGTTCAAACATTAGAATAATCAAATCAAATAAAATAATATAACTTATTGTAAGTGATATATGGAAATTAATATATTGATGCCAACATCAATTACAAATGCACGTTTGAAATTAATATATAAAAAAATTTAATTCTTGTTATATAATATGTGTGAGTGTTGATATAATATTTGGTCCTACAGTTTGGTTTTATTTTGGTTTTGATTCATATAGTTTCAAATCATATGTTTTGATCTCTCAAGTTTTCTTATATTTAAAATGACACGTGGATAGGATCCAACTTATATCGGTTGTTATATTTTATATATATATATATATACCGTTTTAATTAATGCAAATAATTAATTATTACATATGTTGAGATCATTATATATATATATATATATATTATAAGAAAAATATGAGGAGAGAGAAGAGACACGTACTGGGTCAGGTTGAATCCATGTTAATATAGGCTCACGCAAATATCAGACCACTAGAGCATAAATAGGATTGGCACAGCAGTGCACCAGAGCAATAAAGATGGTAGGAAAGAAGAGAGATTGCCTTAAAGTTTAATGGCAGGGATGAGCTATAACTGAGGAAGCCACATCATATTTATAGAGGTTAATGGTGACCACTAATTAGAAAATTATGTGCACTCCTACTTGCTCTGCAAGTTGGTGATCAGAAAAGTAATTCTCAATTAATTTCCTAATATATAATAATAAATTGTTTCTCAATTAACCAATCTATAATTAATGCATATTTGTTTCTCAATTAATAAATCCATAATTAATGTTGATTTGTTCCTTATTTGATAAGGCTACTTGGTTCCTAATCAAATAGTCCAGGCCATCAAGGGCAAACCTGGACCCTAAGTTCAACATCTCCCACTAGCACTTGATAGGCCTCTAATCATGCGGCTGCTACTCCTTCTTGTTTCATACTTGGTGTCTATTGTGCCGCATGGGCACAATATCTTCAAAAAAAACTTTGGTACTTGTGATACTAGAAATCCATTATACTGGATCAGCATCCAAGGACACCCTCTATAAACCTATAAATTGTTGCCTTGTATGCCATAGGTTCGTCCATACACTTAACTTATGGCATATAAGATCCCTCTCGAGTTAGGACATTGACTCAAATTGCCTATCATGCCCGTGGTATCCACACTTACTAGTTTTTCCTATAACCTGTAAGGACATGTCACACACAGATACCACCGCAATAATGTACATCAGGATAAACCTTCCTTTTTGACTAAAAATCAATCCATCTTGACTTGGTTGCTTTCCTAGCTTTCACTTATCCGATCGAATCATGTGTGATCATGGAGCTTCAGCTAAAGTATTTGGCCCCAAGCCAAGCTTTCATGATGCCGCCTAAGTCTTATGGGCACCGTGAAAGGATTTTTCCTTCATAAGATAAATACTATAATGAACTAGGGATCTTTCACCTACATCCCATGTTAAAGTTATTCTCTCAAGCACATGCAGTATGAAGTGCATGTTACATTGATTGTCTAGTGGTGTACGCCGATTTTATCTTGTCTTTCATCGTACAAGCATTAGTTTCAAAATGTACTCAACATTCAAATCAGAACTTCCTTTCACAATTGATAAGTAAAATATTTATAAATTTATTTTCCCTTATATGATGATTTTGTGGATGAAATTTGAGCTTAATTAAATGAATTTGGGTGTAATTAATAAATAAATAATGATTTTGGCATAAAATAGAATTTCTTGAAAAATACTAAATTTGATCCTATTTAAGTTTTTAGACAATATCTGTAGCTCTAGATATTGGATTGGGACATTCTTTATATGGATAAAAAGATAAGAAAAAGATCTACAACTTTTATGTTGAGCCCAAAATCCAATTCTACCTTCAAGGGTTTTGAATTTTTCTTGGAAGTTGAGAATGTGATTTGTCCTTGATTGACCTTTGCCCACTAATTTGACCATAACTTGAGCTGAAAATGTCGAAATGGGGAGCTTCCAATTGTGTCTTCAAGATAAGATCCAAAGCTACATCATGAAGATCACATGTTCAAATTCCAACATCTTGAATGTCAAAATTAGGCAGCAATCAATAAGTTTGGCAGCCACCAGGTCAATGTTAAAGGATTAAGGTTAAGATGTAAGCCTAACTTTCTTTGAAATTTTTGTACCCCCTCCATCTATAAATAGAGGAGCTCAAGACACAAGGAAACACACCATGTTAGAGTTAATTTCATGTATTGTATTTGCTTCTTGCATGCCTCCTTCTTGGAAGGCTTAGGTAGTCCTCCTTTGTAGATGATATAAGTTGCCGCCTACATGGAAGGTTTTACCTCCTATATGGAATGCTAGATTTTTCCATTTTCATGCATCTTGTAGTTGTATCTTTGTGTTTTAGAATTTAATAATTGAGTTTCGTGTAATGTTTATGAAGTTTTCAATTTATTTTGGTTTTGTTTTTAATTTCATCATGAGCTAAATTTTCATTTTCCTATAGTGATGATGTAGCTTACTAATGACGGATTGAATCTTAACTTATTAAATCTAGTTTTAATTTTTCCTTCATGATTGAGTTTTGATTATCGTTCTTAATGCTTTCAATTGATTGACCATCTTTTGAAAAATTTCAATATGTATGTTGAGACCGGAAGGAGATGCATGTGTGTAAATCCTATAATTGAAACCATAATTTGCATATGAAATAGGAATATATTCATATGGATTGTGTAGTTTTAATGAGTTCCATAAATCTTAATGCATGATTGATTGCTTTAATTCATATAGGGATAAATTGGATTAGCAATTAATTATAGAATTGCTTGACCTTAGAAGAGGCTAGTAATTAAATTAAGGAAATTCGACTATTAATCACGTGAAATAAATTGGACTAGAATATATAGGCGATTCAATCCAAAATTTGCTAAATGAAATCTGATTCCTATGACTTTTTCTCAGTTTTTTTCATATCAATTGCATTCATATCTAATCATTTTTATTTTGTACTCTCAATCACCAACTAATCAATCAACTAAATAGAATTAAAATTACCAATTTTGGTACTTAGTGATCAATCCTCGTGGGAACGATATTCTACTCATGTCTATATTACTTGTTTACGACAATGTACACTTGCACTATTTAATAGACCATTTACACATGTAACAACAATCATTATTTTGTAATCTCATTTGTAAAAGATGTTAGATCCCATATGTTTTGATGATAACAAAGATTGGATCATTGATATAAAAGGATTTGATAACAAACAAATGAATTTGAACAAAGTGGCTAAACATTACTTGAAGTAAGCACTAGAGTAATAAACAAATCTTGTGAAGGCTGACTCGAGTAGCCACTCGAGTAAGGGAAGCCATTACTCAAGTAGTCACTCGAGTAATCAAGGAGAATTTCATCCAGTGAAGCACTGCCAAAATTTGGACAAAGTTACTCGAGGGAGTACTCGAGTAATCTGCAAAGTTATATAGACCATTACTCGAGTAGCCACTCGAGTAACATGATTTCCAAAGGCATCACTCGAGTAACCAAGTCAAAAATCTTCCAGTAGCTCTCAGCCAATAAATGCAACACTTTACTCGAGTAGCCACTCGAGTAACCAGGTGAGATACTCGAGGGACCACCCGAGTAATTTGCGGAGTTATTTGAAGCATTACTCGAGTAGCCACTCGAGTAATCAGAAAGTAAACTCTCGGCCAAGAATTTGATGCAATTACTCGAGGGAGTAAACGAGTAATCTGTAGGGTTATTTGAAATCTACTCGAGGGACCATTCGAGTAAGTTGTGAAGAAAAGCAAAGGCCACTGAGTGACCAGATTACCAGAGTCACCCGAGTAACCTGTAAAGGAAAGACATGGCCACTCAAGTAGCCACTCGAGTAATCAGGTATTTTCAAGGTTTGTAATCTATATCACTCCATGTCTTACCCGAGTAATATCTTATGAAACATGTTGAGTTACCCACTGCCATATTTTTGATAGGGTTACTCGAGGGACTACTCGAGTAACATACATTATCACTCAAGTAGCCACTCGAGTAAGGCAGTCCAGAAATTATGCTTTTCATTAAATGTTTATTAAATTGATTTCTATATGATTAACTCTTCATTGCATTAGTATTCTAAGAACATTTATAGAGAAACAATGACATATCTTGCCATAAGTAAAGAGTCAAATAAAAGTCTGAGATCTCTCCTATCGCTACCTACCGCAAACGGATAGTTTTCAAAATTCGAAGAATAGTCAACCATTGCTACGCGACTCTAACGGACATGTTTGAATTGCTTCCAATAGACATTACAAATCATCTATATATATGGAGCATTCAAAGAAAAGGAGACAAGACACAAGAACTGAGAACACACTGATCAACAAACTCTTAGTGCTTTGTTTTCTTATACTCATTCATTGTACTTCAGTGATTATATATTTTCTCTGTGAGAGAGTTTTTCATTACAAACTCGATATTTGTGATCGAGACAACTTAAGGTTGTAGAACCTTGAGTTGGGGATTTGAGTGCAACATGTAAGGGGGAGCGAGTGTCCAAGTGAAGAAACTTGCTGTGTACTGAGGTGCCAAGAACCCACTGAATCTTGGAGAATATAGTGAAACTCTCAGAGACGCTCTGAAGACTGAACGTAGGTCAAAGTGGTTGTGGCCGAACCAGTATAACTCCCAGTGTACACTTCGGTGCTATTTCTCTTTGCTCTCAACTGGTTTAAAATATTCTATCAATTTTCTTATACGCAACAAAATTTTTGGTATCACCCAATTCACCCCTTTTTGGGTGAAACGCTTGCACTAACATTTGGTATCAGAGAATAGGTCTTCTTGTTAAGGTTTAACAGCCTAAGAAGGATCCAATGGCAAGCATGGGTGAAGAAAATCTTCCTGACGGAGCTTCTATCACAAGACCTCCAGGTTTCAATAGTGAACACTTCTCATTCTGGAAAGCAAAGTTTAGAGTCTTCGTAATGGCTACTGAATATGGGCTATGGGATGTGATTGAGAGTGGAAACTACAAACCTGAAAAGATTGTAGATTCACAAAGAGTTCCCAATACACCAGCAGAATATGATAAGAATGACAAAAAACTCATCACACTTAACAGCAAGGCAATTCTGATGATTCAAAGTGCCTTGAGTTAAAATGAGTACTTCAAAATCTCCACACTTCCAACAGCTAAAGAAATGTGGGAAGCCTTGGAAATAGCTCACGAAGGAACTTCAGGAATAAAAGAAAATCGGATCAATACTCTGGTTACTGAGTTTGATTTACTTCGAATGAAATCAGGTAAGTCTATAGCTGAATTTGAACTTAGATATACTCACCTTATTAATCAACTTGCAGCACTTGAAAAAGTCTATGATCAACATACCCAAGTACGAAAGATTTTAAATATTCTTTCTAAAGACTGGGAGGCAAAAGTCACTGCAATTGAGGAAGCAAAAGGTGAATCAATGCGATTGATTGCTTCTCTATTTGGAAGTCTTTTTGAATATGAAAGCAAATTAAAGTTCAAACGAGAACTAGATGATACTGGTGACAAAAAGAAAAGAGGTTTAGCACTGAAAGCAAAAGAAGAATAACAAGATGAAGATGAAGAGCTTGATGATGATGAAATGGGTCTAATCATGAAACGATTCATAAAGTTTTACAAGAAAGGCCAAGGATTCAAAAACTTTCAGAAAGGAGGAACAAGCAATAAAGAACACATCATCTGCTATAAATGCGGAAAGCCAGGACATTTCAAATCAGAATGTCAAGAGCTGATTCAGAAGAATAAAGAAAAGAGAAAAGGCAAATTCTACAACAAGAAGAAAGCCTTTGTATCTGCCATATGGGGAGATAGTTCTTCTGACGAAGAAAGCGATGAACAGGAAGTAGCCAATATATGTCTAGTTGCTCAAGAGGAAACAGAAGAAGAGGTAACTGATTCTAATCCTACCTATGATGAATTACTTTCTGAATATAATGCTTTACATTCTAAATTCATCAAAGTAGTTAAAGAACTAGTTGTTTTCAAAAAGAAAAACAAAGCTCTTGAAGTAGAACTTAAAAAGAATTTTGAAAAGGATTGTGAAAACTGTACTTATTTGAAAAAGAAAAACACTGATCTCACTAAATCTCTTGAAAAATTTACTAAAGGAAGTGAAATGCTAAATGTAATTTTGAAAGCTCAACGATTTGTCAATGATCGATCTAGAATTGGATATGATCCAAAATCAGACAGAAGGAAAGGAAGAAAGAAAGCTGGAGGAAAATTATACTTGAACTATTTTCAGCATTCTGTGCATACATCACATCCTTTTGCATACCGTAGTTATTGTAATAGAAAAGGTCATTATACTTCATCATGCATTCATAAGAAGAAAGGAACGATATCAACCTACAAATAGGTACCTAAAGGTTCATATGTTCCAAAAATCTTTTGTACTAACCCAAAAGGACCCAAAAAGAAGTGGGTACCTAAGACTTAATTGTATTTGATTGCAGATATGTCTTAAAGAATCCAAAAACAACAAGTGGTACATAGACAGTGGATGCTCTAGACATATGACCGGAGATTTTGAAAGTTTTACCACATTGCAACCTAAAGAAGGTGGAAAGATAAAATTTGGAGGAAATTAATCCAGAAAGATAGCAAGAATTAGTGAAATCAAAAACGACAAAGGAATACAAGTCAAAGATGTATATTACGTTGAAGGCTTGTGTCATAATTTGTTGAGCATAAGTCAAAGTGCAGATAAAGACAACTGGATAATATTTGATTCAGAAGAATGTCTAATTGTCAACAAGAAATACTTACAACTTGATAAGAAAAATATCAAGACAAAGCTCAGAGCAAAAAGGGAAGGTAACTGCTATACACTTGATATCAATAGAAATATCTCTGAAAATTGTTTTCTGAGTAATGCCGATGAAAGTTGGTTATAGCATAAGAGACTAGCTCATGTCAACATGCACCAACTAGGCAAACTACTCAAAAAGGATTTAGTTCTTGGATTACCCAAAGTAAGTTTTAAAAATGATTTGATTTGTGATGCATGTCAAAAGGGTAAACAAACTAAATCATCTTTCAAATTGAAAAATGAGATTATAACAAATCAACCACTTCAATTGATACATATGGATTTAGTTGGTCTAGCAAGAGTTAAAAGCCTCAGTGGCAACTTATATTCATTGGTCATTGTTGATGATTTCTCTATATTTATATGGACTATTTTTCTGTCATCAAATGATAAAACCTTTGTAGAGTTCATTGTTTTTGCTAAGAAAGTGCAAAATGAGAAAGGTATGTCCATTACAGGTATCAAGATAGATCATGGTAGAGAATTTAAAAATCAAGCCTTTAAAGAATATTATGATACTAATGGCATTGATCACAATTTCTATGCTCCAAGGACACCACAACAAAACGGAGTCATGGAACGTAAGAATAGAGTGCTCACTGAAATGGCTAGAGCAATACTAAATGAAAAGAACGTGTCTTAAGTTTTCTGGGCCGATGCAATGAGCACAGCGTGCTATATTTCAAACAGATCCCACATTAGAACAAAACTTGGAAAGACACCATATGAGCTATACAAAGGAAGGAAGCCGAATCTTGCTCATTTACACATCTTCGGTTGTAAGTGTTTCATTCATAATAATGGTAAAGATAACTTAGGAAAATTTGATTCTAGAACAGATGAAGGAATTTTCCTAGGATATTCTAACTAAAGTAAAGCATACAGAATTTTTAATAAACGAACATGTGTTGTTAAAGAATCAATTCACGTTGTATTTGATGAACTTGAATCCTCTGACAAAACCATTGATGATGAGCAGGAAGTTGTTTTAAATCAAGAAAATGGTCAATCTATTTCTAAATCTCTTATTCCAGAAGTTGATCAAACTAAGGGAGAAGATCAGTCACTAGAACAACCTAAAGCCTGGAGATACAATATGAGTCATCTCCTAGATCAAGTCATAGGAGATATGAATGAAGGAGTCAAAACTAGAAATAGAATTTTCAATGAAGTTAGTTTTTCAGCATTCATTTCTGAGATTGAACCTTATAACATTGACAAAGCCCTATCAGACAATGATTGGGTTATAGCAATGCAAGAAGAACTAAACCAATTTGAAAGAAATCAAGTTTGGGATTTGGTACCCCGATCTAAGGATCATCCGATCATAGGAACTAAATGAGTATTCAAGAACAAACTTGATGAATCCACAATTATTGTCAAAAACAAGGCAAGATTGGTGGCCAAAGGCTATATCAGGAAGAAGGAATTGATTATGAGGAAACGTATGCTCCAGTAGCTAGATTGGAAGCTATACGAGTACTCTTAGCCTTTGCATGCATCAAAGGATTCAAACTCTATCAAATGGATGTAAAGAGTGCATTTTTAAATGGCTACATCATGGAAGAAGTATATGTAGATCAACCTCCAGGTTTCGAAGATGTAACCAAACCTGACCACGTTTTCAAACTCAAAAAGGCTTTGTACGGTTTAAAACAAGCTCCTAGAGCATTATACAAAAGGCTCAGTAAATTTCTTATTGATCAAGGTTTTGTACGAGGAAAAGTTTATACAAAACTTTTTACAAAACAAAAAAATGATGATATATTAATTGTGCAAATATATGTTGATGATATAGTTTTCGGTACTACTAACGAAACTATGTGCAAAGAATTTTCTGAGATAATGCAGGGGGAGTTTGAGATGTCAATTATGGGAGAATTAAATTTCTTTCTCGGTTTGCAAATCAAACAAAGAAAGAATGGGATTTTCATATCTCAAACAAAATATTTGAAAAAGCTATTGAAGAAGTATGGATTGGATGAAGCAAATGGAACAGACACACCTATGAGCTCAACCACATTGCTTGATGCGGATGTCAAGGGAAAAGATTACAACATCATAAAATATAGAGGAATGATTGGATCGTTACTCTATCTCACTATAAATAGGCCTAACATTCAATTCAATGTGGGTATGTGTGCAAAATATCAATCAGCACCAAAAGAGTCACATGCTGAAACCGTCAAACGAATCTTCCGATATCTTGCTGACACGCCATAATTGGGTCTCTGGTATCCCAAAGGAAGAAGTGAATATCTAGTTGCTTACTCAAACTCTGATCATGGAGGATACAAGACGGATAGAAAGAGTACGAGTGGACAAGGCCAATTTCTTGGAGGCTCACTTGTAACATGGTTTAGCAAGAAACAAACTACAGTGTCTCTTTCATCAACAAAAGCTGAGTATGTTGCAGTATCAAGTTGTTGTGCACAAGTAATATGGCTAAAGCAACAACTCCAGGATCTTGGTATTTATTTGAAAGAGATACCAATATACTGTGACAACACTAGCACGATAAACAGGGCAAAGAATCCCGTTCAACATTCCAGAACCAAGCATATTGATGTTAGACATCACTTTATTAGAGATCATGTCCAAAAGAAAGATGTCAAAGTAATATTAATTCCAACTTATCTTCAACTAGCTGATATCTTCACAAAACCTCTTGCAAAAGAATAATTTTTATATATTAGACGAGAATTGAGAATGGTAAATTCCAATGAATTGTAAGTTATTTAGTGTTTACAAAATGTTAAATGAGATTATTAATTGATGTTTTGTGTTGGAAATTGTGCCCAAATGGGCAATCATTGTACTTTAAACATTATTAATTTAATAAAATTTCTCCATTCTGTTATCATATTATTTGCATGTTAACTGTGATAATTGTATCATTGGATAATTCATAAAGATTGTCCTAAAATGTCCCTGGTCGGTCATCTATGCGGGAGCAGAGATAAAACAAGATCAATATGACTTTGATAAGATATGGAGATACAAATCAAAGTCTTAGGTACTTGTAAGAGTATAAGGTACTAGACCGACCCACTATGAGAAAGCTACATGGATCAAGTCATAAGCTTTTCTCATGTATAACCACGTCATAATGCCCTTTGACCTGAGGTCATCATGGATTCCTACATGAGAGTTGCTAAGCTTTGAACTAGTCAAAAGTCACCTTTGACCAGGTGATAATAAAGGCTACCATCGGGCTTGGTGGTTTTTCATGCAGAGGGATATGAATGATCAAGATGGAATTTGTCCCTCACATTAGTAGAGAGATATTACTGGGACTCTCTATGAGTAAGTCTGAGAAATGAATGGACATACTATAATGGAAAGGAGTTTCCATTTCTATTGTCAGACTACTCAGGAATCGAGAAAGTAATAGTCAGGAATAAGAGGATGACATTATCCATGCCTCATCCTTGACTGATATATCGTGCGACAAAAGGGACGTGACATGGTTGTATGACAGGTTGCATCGTGTTAACAATCCTCATATGAATTGGGTAGTCGTGATGTCTTGCTAGAGGCCGCTTGCGACTTGTGGGTTAGTACAGTTATTGGCCCACTGCCAACTTCATATGGGCCTACAGGGTCGCACACAAGAATGGCCCAACACGAGATAATGTTTAATTAGGGTGGACGAATTTTATATTTATATATATATATATATGTATATATGTAATATAAAAATTCGTTAATAATATTATATAGATATGTATTTTCGAAATACATATTATATATTATATATTATATTATTATATTGTGTTAGTTTTAAATTTAATTTATTAAGATAAATTAAATCTAATAACTAACATGATAGAGATATGGTATCTCAGATTTAATTTATGAAGATAACTTAAATCTAATGGCTCTTTATTTGGATTAAATAAATAGGTTAAATTAAAATTACTTGACAGATTTAATTTAAACTGAATTTATTTAATTAGCTCATCAAGATAATCAATAGTTAATTAATTTCAAAATTAATGATGATTAATTTTGAAATTTGAAAATAGCTCTTATAGGTTATAAACTTGATAGAGCAGATATACTGAGATACGTATTAGAATTGAGAGCCGCGAGGGAAACCCTATGAGACATTAGAGGCGCTAGCACGCAGTCTCGGTTGGAGAGCATTCGTGTGGATACCGGTAGAGGGAGCGGACCTGACGTGTTGGCTCCTAGAGATCGTGAGAACCCTGAATCATAAAAAGGTATGAATCCTTCCAATTTGGTTTAAACGCCGTTGATAGATCCTCAATTAAGATCGGTGAAAATTTTTAAAATTCTTCTGCTGTGCCTGCCAATCCTAACATTTTGATTATTACTAACTTAAACATCGAAGTTTCTAGCAATTTGTTTTGCAGGATCATAATAATCTGTTTTGGAGTATAAATAGCAGAGGTTAATAGACGACAATATTACTGGAGTGACAACCTCAAGTAATGAGCATTACTGGAGTGAGAACTTCAAGTAATGAGCATTACTAGAGTGACACCTTGAAGTAATGGGTGCATTACTCGAGTAGTCACTCGAGTAATGAACTTGGAAATGTGCCAGTGAAACATTAATTTCAAATGAAACGGCACAATGGTTGAAAATGAATAGTCAGAAAGTGAGGAGGCCTCGAGTGAACTTCAACATTACTCGAGTAAGGCCTCGAGTGAATCTGGGTCCAAATTTCAAATCAGTTGAGTTTCAATTCAAATCTATTCTAAAGAATCATCAAATGATCGAGGGAATATACAAGGATAATTACAATATTATTCATGCCAGGTACGCTCTCAAATTTGCTGTATTTTAAAATTTTCTGTATGCTCACTCGAGTAGCTACCCGAGTGACGCTAATGATCACTCGAGTAAGCCCTCGAGTGATGTTGGGTTCTAGGTTATTTCAACTTGATACTTGATCATTTCTCATAAAATCTCCTCGAGTGATTCTCCTAGTGCTCTCACAAAAACTTTTCAAAATCCTTTTCTCTTCCCATAACCGTCAAAACCCAGTAATTTATACCTTCAAAAACCTC
The DNA here is from genome assembly GCA_963242795.1 of Inga leiocalycina. Classification (NCBI taxonomy): domain Eukaryota; kingdom Viridiplantae; phylum Streptophyta; class Magnoliopsida; order Fabales; family Fabaceae; genus Inga; species Inga leiocalycina. The sequence continues at coordinate 19,758,235 of OY725329.1, read as the reverse complement.
TCAAATTGCTTTGAATCATTTGCCCTAAACTCGTGACCTCATCTCTGTTTTTCTCTGAAATATTTGATTTTCTAAAATCACAATAGTGAGGACAAAATCTCCAAACTTTAGTACTCCTTCTGAGTCTTCTGAACCATATCAACCCTCTTATTCACATTCTTTTCCTCCTACCAAGAAGAGGAAATTTCTCCCAAACCAAAATCCAAGACCAATCTGCAAGCTAAGCCTAAGGTAAAAGGGGTTGTGATTAAGGAGCCCATTGCCACAAGAGCTCAATCCAAGAAGAGTTCACCCCCTGGAAAAGGAAAAACAACAAAAGAACCATCTCCTCCTTCCTTTGATTCATCCGACACACCTACCTTTACTCTTAAGCCTCTGAAAAAGCCTAAGGTTAGTAAGAAGCTTACCAAAGTCATGGTAGGCATGCTTGAAGAAGCGTTCCAATCTAAAGAAGTAAAGAAAGGGCAATCTTCAAAGCAAACAGAAGAGAAGGATAAAGAAATCGCATTTCCACCAAAGGGATTCAACGTGAACAAGCTTGAGGAATATTAGAAGGTCCTAAGTCATTTTGCAAGAAGAAATGTGTGCAAGATGTACTACATTGACTACAAGGTGCTTCAAGAGGTATTAAAATTTGATCTGAGTCCCTATCTTGATTACTATATGCCCTGGCTATCTATCAAACTTCCATTTTGCACCTAAATAGTGAGAGATTTTTATTGTAACCTCGAACCTATTAATGGTCCTGTTAGGAAGTCTGTGGAAGAAGAAATGATTTCTAACGTTAGAGGACAAATAATTCTAATCTCACTCTCCAGAATCAATACCTGGTTAGGAATAGAAAATCCTCCTGATGATGATTACCCTAACCTTGATTCAAACCAGATATTCTTTATTCTCAGACCTGGTGAGATAGTGGGACCTCTCAACTTCAATCCGAGTGATATGAGTGATTTTCATAGAGTCCTATGGTATATCTACTCTAGAGCCATGGTGAACAAATCCAATAACTTCACTCATTTCATTGAGAGACTTCAGGAAATTCGCCTCATTGATTTTCAAAGAGAAAAAGGATTTCGGAGAGTATATCTTCAATGAGATCTAGAGGTATAGGTATGAGGGAAAATCAACTACTCCAATGCCCTATCCTCAACTTATTTCCTTATTCCTCAAGAAGAATAAGATTTGGTACTTTGAGAGTATGAAGCCGATTGAGAGGTTAGCTCCAGTGGGAAGGAATCAAATTGGAAAGTTGAATATTAAGATTCCTTTGAAGACACCTCTAGTAGCAAGTCCCAAGAAAAAAAGAAGACTGACACAGAAACAAGCCGAATAGATGACACACAATCTTCTGCTCCAGCCAACACATCTTCTCCATCCTTCTTTAGTGCCGCAATGCAAACGTTCATGAAAAACATCTTGAGGAGTTTCCATATTGATATTGCAAATACCAATGTGGAATTGGTAACCCATATGAATGAAAAGATGGGACAACTTATGGAGAAGATGGATAAGAGGCACGAAGAGTTGCTAGCTAAACAATATGCCCAGGGTGAGCTTCTAAGATCCATTGTTGCTAAACTTGATGCTATGGCATCTGGATCCTCTACTCCTGGTCCTTCTGGTATTCTTGATCCCATACATGTCCCTGAACCAGGACTCTCTATACCCACTGAGCATAGACCCTCTGAGAGTGGACCTAACAATGTGTTGTTCTCTATGCCTGACCCTAACACATCCGACCCTATCCATATCACCACTGATGATCCACCTTAGCCTGTTCAGCCAGAGCCCCTACCTACTCCCATTGCATCACCTACATGCACTGAGGAGGTGCTTGAGTCTTCACCGGTTGCTATAGAAGAAGTAGAAATTACTTCTCTTCATCTCTGGTGAATCCTCTAGAGGATCTTCAGACACCGCCAGTGAACCTTCTGTTAGAATCGGTAGGCATAGCGAAAGAATTTTAAAAATTTTCACCAATCCTAATCGAGAATTTATCAATGGCGTTTAAACCAAGTTGGAAGAATTCATACCTTTTGATGATTCAGAGTTTTCACGATCTCTAGGAGCCAACATGTCAGGTCCGCTCCCTCTACCGGTATCCACACGAATGCACTCCAACTGAGACTGCGTGCTAGCGCCTCTAATGTCTCCTAGGGTTTCACTTGCGGCTCTCAATTCTTATGTGCGTATCAATATATCTGCTCTATCAAGTTTATAATCTATGAGAGCTATTTTCAAATTTCAAAATTAATCATCATTAATTTCAAAATTAATTAACAATTAATTATCTTGATAAGCTAATTAAATAAATTCAGTTTAAATTAAATCTGTCCAACAGTTTTAATTTAACATATTTATTTAATCCAAATAAAGAGCCATTAGATTTAATTTATCTTCATAAATTAAATCTGTGATACTATATCTCTATCATGTTAGTTATTAAATTTTAATATATCTTAATAAATTAAATTTAAAACTAACATAATATAATAATATCATATAATATATATATATACATATATACATATATAAGATATATATATATATCTATATAATATTATTAATGAATTTTATATTACATATATATATATAAAAATATAAAATTCGTCCACCCTAAATTAAACATTATCTCGTGTTGGGCCATTTTTGTATGCGACCCTGTAGGCCCATATGAAGTTGGCAGTGGGCCAATAACTATACTAACCCATAAGTCGCAAGCGGCCTCTGTAATATCCCGATTTGTGATACAGCGTAATCTAGCTAGAATAGAGCATGGAGAAGCTCAGGGCTATGATATGTTGCCTCGTGGATTAGTTCGTTATCAGAAAAGAGTTTGTGTTCCACTTAAGGCGGATTTGAGACAAAAGATTTTAGATGAGGCACATAAGAGCCGGTATACTCTTCACCCGGGTATGACCAAGATGTACCATAACTTGAAATCTATGTATTGGTGGCCAGGAATGAAGAGTGATGTGACGAAATATGTGGCAAGGTGTCTCACATGTCAAAAAGTGAAGATTGAGCACCAAAGACCGCCTGGTTTGTTGCAAAGCCCTGAAATTCCAGAATGGAAATGGGAAAGTGTGACCATGGATCTTGTTGTGGGATTGCCCAAGATCAGGAATTATGATGCGATCTGGGTCATTGTGGATCGGTTAACGAAGTCGGCGCACTTCTTACCGATCAATGCTAGTTATTCTCTGGACAAATTAGCAGAGATTTATATTTGTGAGATTGTGAAGCTCCATGGCATACCGAAGAATATTATCTCCGATCGTGATCCCCGATTTACTTCGAGGTTTTGGAGGGCATTGCATTAGGCACTAGGTACTCAGTTGAGATTCAGTACAGCCTATCATCCTCAGACGGACGGACAGTCAGAGAGGACTATACAGACCTTAAAGGATATGTTGCGGGCATGTGTTCTTGACTTCAAAGGGAGTTGGGACCATTTTCTTCCACTTGCGGAGTTTGCCTACAACAATAGCTATCATGCGAGCATTCAAATGGCGTCGTATGAAGCATTATATGGGAGAAAATGCCAATCGCCAATGTGTTGGAATGAGTTGTCCGAGAAGAAGCTCTATGGGCCGGATCTTGTGGATCAAACCTCATCCCAGATTCGAATCATTCGTAAGAGGCTTCTTGCAGCTCAGAGTCGGCAGAAGCGTTATGCGGACAAGAGGAGAAGGCCTCTAGAATTTGTGGTTGGTGACCATGTGTTTCTGAGAATATCACCTGTCATCGATGTAGGGCGAGCTATAAAGCGAAAGAAGTTGAGCCCAAGGTATATAGGTCCTTTTGAGATCCTTGAGAGGATTGGGCCTGTTGCATACCGAGTAGCCCTTCCTCCGATCTTGAGCAGACTCCATGATGTGTTTCATGTTTCCCAATTGAAGAAGTATCAACCGGATCCATCTCATGTTGTTGAGTATGAGAATGTAGAGTTGTGAGATAACTTCACGTATGCGGTGGAGCCAGAACGGATAATTGATCGAGAGGAACGTCGGCTCAGACACTGAAGTATTCCTTATGTGAAAGTAATCTGGAAGGGTGTGACCCAGCGAGAAGCAACTTGGGAAGCAGAAGAAGATATGCGAAGGCGATATCCGGAGTTTATGGCTCAAGTAATGTAGCAAATTTTGAGGACGAAATTTATTTGACAGGGGGAGAATTGTAATATCCCGATTTGTGATTAGGGCTAATGGCTCTGATAATTGTTGTAATTAGTGAAATTAAGCACTATTGGGATTTAATGTAATGTGAATTTTGGAATAAATATGTGTGGTAGATCAAGGGTTGAGATTCATTTTGATGGGTCGGAATCCTATACTTTCTGTCTATGTGAGCTCAAAGTGGAAGTGGATGAGATGGTGACATGTGGCATAGTGGAGGCCTTTGGATGAGGCACATGAAGACAAAATAGCACTTTTCTCTCTGCCTCCTCTCTCTTGTTCGGTTGTGTGCTAGGGAAGGGAAAACATCACCATCATCTCTTCCATCTACCATATTCTCTCTCCCATTCCTCCATTTTCGGTGACCTTGAGCAAGGAAAGAGAAGGAGAAGGCTTTGATTTTGGGTAAGCAATGACTCTACTTTGCTAAAATCCTCTTCTCTAGTGTTGTTCATCTCATTGAGAGCTTCAACTTGGTAATTTCAGAATCTTGAAATAGTGTCGATTTGTGAGTATGTCGAATTTGAAAGTTGAAGAATCAAGATTCTGGATTGGGCAAAGTGAAGAGGTAGGCATTTAGAGAATTTTGATATATTGCTTGTGATTTTTGGACAAGTTTGGTAAAAATCTGGAAATTTGCCCTAATTTATGCCTATTTTTAGATATATGAGTTTCATTGTGTTTGATGTTGGAAATGGTTCATTATGAAGATATTTGGGTATTGAATGTGGTTTGGAATGGTGGAAGTGGATTGAGGGAAATTGGATATTTGTTGTGTTTTGAGACCTAAGTGAATGATTGTGGTCAAATTGGTTTTTGGAGTGTTTTGGAGTGGTCAATGTGTTCCCCTAGTTAATGCTAAGTGTGTTTGAGCTTTTGGTAGAGTTTGGGAACCATTGGGCATGATTTTGACCATCTGGTGTTTTCTGGTTTTTGCTGCGTTTTTTGTCTCCGATACACAACACTCGAGCAGAGGAAGAACGTGCTCGAGTGATACGTGAGTTTTTCCCTGTTCTGCTTCGAGTTCGCCTGGGTTTTATGGGTTGTGCTCGAGTGCACTTCCTTGTTCTCGAGTGAGGGATGAACATGCTCAAGTGAGCTTGGGGTTTGCTCGAGTGATAGTCTGAGCCCAGAGTTGGGGTTGCTCTCAGGTTCTCACTCGCTGGTTGATGCCAAGAGTGTGCTCTAACACTCGCGAGCACGGCCATCTCACCCGACCACTGAGGGTATGCTAAATCACAAAGTGCGGAGCGTATTTTTTTATACAAGTAAGGAGCTTTTTTTTTTACTTGAAGTGGGGAGCATATTAATGCACTTAGCTGGACTACTGGTCGTAATTCGGGCTGGCCTGCAGGTTGCGGGCTGAGACAGAGCGGGCTGGTGTAGCTCGCCCCCTTCGCAAGATGGCTTTTACCAGCTCGAGCCCGTCGCCAATTTGTTTTTAATTTCGCTCTTTTTTTTAAAATTGTTACTCTCTTTCTCTTTCACCTGCTCACACCACACTTCTTTTCTTTTATACATTTGTCATTTGTGTTATGAAGTCAATTTTATTCTTACTTTCCTTTTTTTTCATCTATTCACATCACAAAACTATATAAACACATCTCTTTTAAATTTAATAATAGTAGAATAAATCAATATAATATGAAAATAAGTGTCAAATAAAAAGTATGGGAAATTAATTAAACACATCATCAAAGGAAATGAGATAAGGGACTAAGGGTATTTGAGAAAAAAAAATAAAAAATTTTAAATAAAGTAGGCAAGCCCGCTAGCCCGCGCATCAACCCACAGGCTAAACGGGCTCAGACCATTTTTTAAACGGGCGAAATTTCTCCATCCCGAACCCATTAATTTGGACGGGCTAACGGGCCCAACCCGCCAGCCTAACCCGTTTTACCAGTTCTAAGCTGGAGGGTCATTGAATTGTGTACTATTAAGCTTATAATTGTTGAAAATTATGAAAATCTTAAAAGAAATGCTTAGTGTCATTTGGGCGATAAGGCCCAACTATTGTACAAATGTATTATTATATATAGGGAAAAAGACACATAAAGGTCACTACAAATAATAAAAACTAGAGAGGTGTGAGTACCCCATCTATCTTTTTGTAAATCAAAAGGAAAAAGACACAAATACCCTTCACACAATTTTTTTTTAAAAAAAAAGTAACCCCTACCCCCATAAGTAACTATCATCCGCCACTGCTGGTCATCGGCGACTGCTGACCATTACCAGCCAGTGGCCAGAGGCCGGCCAATGCTGGAGTTCTGGTGAGAATAATTGATAATTTTTAAGTAGATAGTTGTCATTTCCATTCTGAAGTTGTTATTTTCAAATTCAAACTTGGTAAACCCATATCGAGTCCAAGAATTAATCCATGTATGCCTTCTCATTTTTCACAAGTTGTCATTTTCAAATGGATAATTTTCATTTCTATATCTAGAATTGTTTTTTTTTCAAATCCAAACTTGGTAAACCCATATAAATTTTAGGAATTAATTTATACTTGCCTTCTCATTTTCACAAGTGGTCATTTTTAAATGTATAGTTGTCATTTCCATATCCAGTCTTGTTATTTTCAAATCCACCACCATCCACTCACAATTTACTCAAACAACTATACATTTAAAAATAACAACTCCAGACATGAAAATGACAACTATACATTTAAAAATGACCATTTGTAAAAATGAGATGGCAAGTATAAATTAATTCCTAGAATTGATATGGGTTTATCATGTTTGGATTTGAAAATAACAACTTCATATATGGAAATGACATTTATACATTTAAAAATGACCATATGTGAAAAAAGAGTAACTCCTACCATCGTCGATTTCCACCATTACTACCATTGGAATCGCACCTCTTCATCGTCGACTTCACTACCTTCTATCATCTTCACTCTCTCTCTCTCTCTCTCACTCCTTCCAAAATATCCTCTTAGATTCTCCTCATCACCATTCACTTCATTGCCTTCCATAGTTAACTTCCTCTTTCTCATTATCACCATAGGAAGTGGAGATTTGGGGTCATTGGATCTCTCTTTATTTTTCAGTACCAAATCAGACATTATATTGATTTAAAAAAATCTCTCTAGAGATGGCTTACATTAAACCTTACTAATAAAGAAAGGGTAAAGGGCATACCTTAATGTAATAGACGAAAGGAGAGGGAAGCGGTCTGATTTTCAAAGTTCAACTGCTTAAGGAGTTAGCATGGATTAAGCCGTCCAAAACCACCTTTTTCAGTTGGAAGCTGGCGTTGAGCCATTACCTGGAGCGGATATATGAAAACCAAATGGCTTAAACACAAAACATTATCATAAGAGAGAATGAAAAAGGAGGGGAAAGGAGAAAACAGATCGATCCTTCATCTCTTCAGGTGTACGTTGCCATAAATGCTGCAAGATATGACTTTTACGATAGAACAAGTGAAGGAGCTCCTCTAGTAACATCTCCAACAATAGTGCTCACACATTTGGGAGAACGAACTAAGATAAAGAAAGAGGGAGGCCGTTGAGGACAAAAAATACGCCTCAGAACAAAGGGGGAGGCCGTGGAGGAAAGAAAATGTGCCTAGGGATTTGAAAGTGGATGAGCATGTTCTATACGCAAGATTGCAAGAGAGGGATTTGAATTTGTTGGGATATGATATAATAAGTCATAATTAATAATTACTTATTAATACTTTTTAATTTTTTTTAAAAAGATCAAGACTTGTTATTCAATCAGACTTGGTTTTTAAATCATTTTATAGTTTAGTCCCTACCTAAAACTAGAAACTAAATTATAAAATGATTAAAACTATAAGAACTGAGTTGCAGTGACTGAAAATTAAAAGATTGAGTTACAACTAAGTCAAAACTACAGAGACTAAATTTTATCGAGTTAAAGTGTAAGGACTGAATTATACATATGTTAAAATTTTAGGAACCAAAAGGTTGATTTTCCCAAAAATAAAAAAGTTGAAAGTGGCTCATAGAAGGGTACATACGGCGCAATTCAGACAAAGGAGGGCATTATCCAAGTTTACTTGCCCTTTTCAATGTGTTCAGGATGAGGATGTGATGCACCTCTTGAGGGATTGCACTAATGCCTGTAAGATGTTGATATCGATAATTAAACCTATTATGTGGAATAATTTTATCTATTTGCAGGGGATAGAGTGGATCGAATGGAACCTCAAGCATGAAGCTGGTAGGGACTTCACTAAAAAAACAAGATGGGCAACCCTATTCGCCTACGTTTGTTAGGATATCTAGGTAGATAGATGCAAGAAGCTATTTGGAGAAGAAGCAGGGGTTGATCATCAAAGTGGACACTCTAGTCTATTTCGAGCAAGTTGGGATATGAATTTAAGGGCTCATTGCTCCTTTTACGCTTAGGGTGCTAGTGGAAGAGGAGATCAAATTGTCAAGAGACCAGGTTTTCATACTTTAGAAGCAGATGGATCGGTTCTTCATTCGAGACAAAGTGCAAGTGCGGGTATCATCAGGGACGCAGATGGAGCATGGATGTGTGGATACATGTGCAAGCTTACGCATGTTCCACCGGTAATAGCAGAAATCATAGCAATCATCCAAGGTCTGCAAATTTGCTGCCATAGGAATGTAGCTAATATTCTTAACTTCATGACTATACTGAGGCTGTTAACTTGATAACTAGGGGATGTCATGACATGTGTAACCCCCTCACCATAATTACATTCGAATTATAAAACTTAAGTGAAATAGAGACCAATAAGATAAAGTAATAAATTACAATCCTTCATCTAAAAGATGGGGTTTCTTGAAAAACGGTTCAAAGTCATAATTCATCCTGGTCTCACATTCACATTCGAATATAATTACTTGAGAAACCAAATCACATTAATAAACATCAGAGTGCGTAACTAAAATCTCGGCAAACCCCGGGTTACTTGCATATATACATATAGGTTTAAAGTTCCTAAAATGGGGATTACATATCCAACATTTAACATTTACATCTTATGTACAAATGGTAATCCCAAACCAAAATAGATAACTAACAACCGCTAAAGTCTCAGAGTAATCCTAACTACTCCTGGTTGTCCGCTTCCCTTTCAAGCCACTCGCTCTGTCTGAAAAAGTTAGTCATTTGGAAAGAGTGATATTCTAAAATCCCAGTAGTAACAAATCATTCATACCACATGTAATCACATAGCATGTAAACCAATCATCACATATTAGCAACACACAAATCACACTCCATCCTCATCCCCTTTTACCGCCGAGAAGGCACACCGTCCTAACCTGAACCATTGTTAGCGACTCAGGGACTGTTGGTATGGCAGTGCATACGAATAGCCTTACGGCTCATATATAGCCTTTCGGCCCACAATTAGCCTTTTGGCCCATAATTAGCCTTTCAGCTCACATAATCACATATATCACACCCTAACCTCATCCCCTTTTACCGCCAGGAAGGCACACAGCCCTTACCCGAACCGTTGTTAGCGACTCAGGGACTATTGGTATAGCGGTGCTTACACAATTTCATAATTCTTGCAGCATACGAATCCCTTACGAACCAATGATATAATACACATACAATGTATCACATAAGGTATAAAGAAAGAGTCACTACCTGTATCTTTCCTGACTGGCTCCGGTACCGTGGTCTCACGAGGGCGACAGATATCAAATCCTGTACCAAATTAGGGACAACCGATCAATCTCTTTTCCAAGTTCTTAATTTCATAATACACTTCGTTGTTTATCATTTAGGACTCTTTAGGTGACTAATATAGGCCTAAACATATGCCTAAAGGGTTGGAAGAACTACCCTAAAGACCCCTTTTTGGAAGGCAAAACAGTGATTTTAGGCTGGATCACTCAAGTGAAGATGACCTAACTCGAGTGATGAGCAACTCGTGCTCGAGTGAGAATTACTCTCACTCGCGAGTGTTTGATAGTGAGCAACTACTACGACCAGAAAGTGCCCACATCACTCGAGCATAAGACTTTGCACTCGGGTGATGGCTTCAAATCCGCTCGAGTACCCGAAAGTGTAACACAACGAGTGACAACCCAAGAGCACATGCAACATCAGAGGGACAAGTTCACTCAAGCATACCCTCCAGTGCTCGGGTGAGACGGTCGTGCTTGCGAGTCTCAGAGCACACTCTTGAAAAATGGCCAGCGAGTGACAACCGGAGAGCAGCCCTAACTTTGGACTCACACCAACACTCGAGCAGTCCCTTGCTCACTCGAGTGATCATCAACCTCACTCACGGACACAGAAGTGCACTCGAGCCTCCCTCAAGAGAAACTCAGGCAAAACACGAAGCAGAAAGGGTAAATACACACAGCACTCGAGCATGATCTTCCCTCACTCGAGTGTTGTGCATCAGAGACCAGAAACGCAGCAAATGACATAAAAATACCAGATGGTCAAATTCATACCCAATGGTTCCCAAACTTCTCACAAAGCCCGTTTCCACTTAAAATGACTTAAGGAACACATTGGCAACTCCCAAAACACTCCAAAAACCCTTTCTACCACAATTTATGCCTTTGAGTCTCTATGACACACAATACCCAAATCTCATTCAACTTAAATCCAAACTTCCAAACTATATCCAATACTCAAATGACTTCACAATAAACCATTTTCAACATCAATCACAATGAAATTCATATATCCAAAAATAGGCATAAACTAGGGCAAATTTCCAGATTTTCACAAACTTATCCAAAAATCGCAAACAATATATCAAAATGCACTAAAGGCTTACCTCTTCACTTTACCAAATCCAGAATCTTGATTCTCAAATTTTCAATTTCGTCCAACTTATAAACCACCACCTTTCAAGATTCTGAAATCACCAAGTTGAAGTTCTCAATGAGATGCACAACATTAGGGAAGAGGTTTAGGGCATTAGAAGATCATTGCTTACCCAAAATCAAAGCTTTCCTTATTCCTCTTCCTTGCTTGAGCGCTAGAAATGGAGGAAGAAGAGAGAGAATATGAGAGATGGTGAGATGATGATGATGCAATGTTTCCTTTCCCTTTCCCAACACACAACCGAAAAAGAGAGTGGAGGGAGAGAGAAAAGTGGCTTTTTGTCACTTAGTGCCACATCCCATAGCCACCAATATGCCACATGTCAGCATCTTGTCACTTCCACAATGAGCTCACATAAGCTTTATACACCAGATTCCGACCCATATGCAATGAATCTCAACCCTTGATCTTAAATACCACACACATTTATACCAAATCCACATCACATTAATCCCAAAAGTGCTTAATTACACACTTACAATTAATCTCAGAGTCATTAGTCCTTAATCCCGAATTGGGATGTTACAACATGCACCCATTTAGGGAGGTCATTGAAGAGGCCAGATTATGGATGTCTAAAGATTGGTATGTCCTTATAAACCATATCTCTAGAGAGCAGAACGATCAAGCGGATAAACTTGCAAAGTTAGCCCATAGTAGTTGATGAGCCTATGTCGTGTGAGTTCAAAAAATAAAACTAGGTTTGAAAATGTAGCGCAGTAGCTCAACCTAGGTCGTTCTTGTGAGGAGATTAATTTTCAAGTTTCTAAGTAGTAAAGTGATAAAAAGCCTTAAAGTTGTGGGAAATCATTTTGAGAATTTGATTTCAAAACTAATAAAGTAATCTAAGCTAAAGCAATATTTTTGTATTTTTTCGGTTTTCAAGACAAAGAAGAAAAAGGAATTGAAATCAACACTAACAACAAGATAAATTCAATTAACTAATATAATGATAAAATGGGATTCCCTTGGGTTGAGGTTTTAGCCTTCCTTGCTTGCTAATGATTTGAATTCCATAATGAGCCAAGAGGATGGAACTAAGCTACCACTAGCTCCATACTTGCAATAATCATTTAATTCATTCAACCGAAGCAATTAAATGAGTATTCCCAATTAATAGTGACTCAAGGAGATGAATAACTAACTTCCAATTCTAAATTGTAATTACCATTACAACAATTCAAAATATTCAGTTTAATCATTTAAATCCACTTAACCAAGTTGGAATAAACAATTCAACCTACTCCTAATATGAATCATACAAAGCTTAATTAATCAACTCCTAGCTCAATCACCAAGTTTATTCACTTGGCATAGAACAATCTAGATCACAATTACATACTTAACCAAGCTACATAATCATGAACTAAAAAGAGAACTTAAAGGAATTCCATTGAAGTTTAGAAGCTCAAACCATTACCCAACTCAAGGAAATCACCAAAGCTTAGCTACTCATGGAGAAGGAAGATAAAGCTTGATGGAAGGATGAGCAACCAGCCATAGAAATTGCAGCACCACGTCTTTCTCTTTTCCTTTAGTTCAGCGTTCATTCTCTTCAGTGCTATACTTCGGCTGTTCCTTCCTCTTCCCTTCAACAGCCGCTGCTCTCCTCTTTATTCCATCGTATTTCCTTTTTTTCCTGCCTTCCACGTACAGGCCTTAACCCTTTATCTCTCAATTGCCCGCTCCTTTCTATTAATGGGTCCATTGCTTTTTGGGTCAGCCCTCTTTTTTATCATTCAACAATTTCGGCCCACCTTTAATTCCTTCAATTCGGTGCTGCCTTGATCATGTCTTTTATTCAACACTTCTTTTGTTTATGTGGTCCCCTCCTTTTCTTCAATGCCTCTCTCACGGTCCAGCAAGCTATGTCTTAATCCATGGGTCAACAATTTCGGCACTTCTCTTCCTTTATCTATTCGGTCTCTTCTTGGTCAATACCTCTCTTTTCTCATTTCAGTCCAGGCTTTCATTTCTCTCCTTCTTTCTTTAATTATTTCAGCTGCTCCCTTTCTTTCATTTCTCCAACTCGGTCCAGCTCTCTCAAGCCTTTCTCCCTTTATTTTTGGTCCAAATTGCCTCTTTTTTTTATCACACAGCCGCCACCTCAATTTGGTCCACCTTGCTCACTCAATTCTCTCTAGGCTAAATAAGTGAGTTATGCCATGTCATCACCTATAAAATTATATTCATAAAGGTAATATCTTTTGCTCACAATTAAAGAATAATGGGAATAACAAATATTAATTAAAAATATAACAATTTAACCACTTTAATTCCCAAATTATTATTTCACTAAAATATCAAATTAACTCTTGATTATGCCCAAAATATTCAATTAAGTCTCACAAAAGCCTAAGATTAATTAATAAAAAGATATAAATATTGAGCTCTATCTGTAGTACTGAGACCTTTACTATCTTTGATCAATCACCACCTGTTCTTTCTGCAACGATGGTTGATGAAGGATTTGTCATTTTAGCCTCTTTTTGGGGGCGCTTTTGTAATTAATCTTCTGATGTATTAATGAATTCCAGTATTTTACTCCAAAAAAAAAAAAAGTTGAAAGCTTGGCCAGCCACTGCCAATCCCCCTCCCTCCACATCAGTTTGTGAATGGATGGGTTATGCAGGGTCTTTTTTGTTTCTACGGGGATAGAAAATTGTGAGTCTCTCCCCATATTACTTTCATTTTCTTTGGGGAAAAAATTTGTTGGGCCTCCAATGTAAGGCTTGGTCCTGAATTTTTAATTAAGAATATCATGGGCCTCTAATGAATTTAAAAAGATTAAGGAGCAGATTTATTAATAAAATTTTAAGAAATGAAGGTTTAACACAATTATATTTTAAAAATGATAAAAATACACGTAAAAAATTAAAAGTATAGCATCCAGCATAAAACTGTTAAATTTGACGTAACGGTGTTAAATTATAAGAGAAAAAAATTTCTAATGGCATTAGATCAAATTTAACAATTTTATGGTGAATGTTCCACTTTTAATTCCTTATGTGTATTTTTATCCCATTTAAAACGTAATTGTGTTAAGCTCTTTTTCTTTTTCTTTTAGAATAGAGAGACGAAGCGGAATCGTGAACAGTGAACGGGATACAGTGCTTGCTTGATAACAGCTTAGCTTCGATGTTCCCAGGTATGAACATTCGCATACTTCTATCAGCTGCAATCGTCCTTGTCTTGGCCATTTCGTCTCTTCCTCTTCTTGACCCTAAATGTAATCCCAACTTCTACCTTGCTTCAATTCATCAGTCACACACACAAATTGAAAATACACTTGCATGTATGAACACTCATAATTCATGGGAAGCCTAAGTTAATGTTTCGAGTATTGCAGATTTTCTCAGTTGGAAGGCCCCAGTGTCTCCAGTAGCTGATTTGATTGTAAGAAATGGGGTCATATATACCAGCGATGACTCCCTTTTGTTTGCAGACTCCATGGCTGTGGGTAATGGAAGGGTTCTTCGGGTTGGGAACTATTCATTTGTCCAGGTTCCGGATATTTGATCTTCTTATCTGTAGAAAAAGTAATTTTGTTTAAACAGTCTTGTACTTTATGCTTGTGTACTTCAATTGTTGCTGACCCTAGTCGTGTTGAAAAAACTGTATGCAGGAGTTGGCAGATTATAGAACTAAAGAGCTGGATCTTGGGGGAAAGATTGTAGTTCCTGGGTTTATTGATTCCCACGTGCATTTCATCTATGGTGGACTACAGGTTCCGTAGATGCCCATTACAATGCTTTCACTCCCACATTATTTGCATCCTGTTGTCTTTTAAGTTTTCTCCTGAACTTACTTACCTGGCCTTTCACTTTTAATAGAATTTGTTTAAGACGTTTTTGTCATTAGAATCTTCAAAAAAGAAAGTTTTTACTCTTCAATGCCATTATAACTTCATGCCTTAATTTGCCTTAATTTGAATCATGAATTTCTTATGCGGTTTATGTTAGAACTTGCTGGTGTCGTTTTCTAGTTGTTCAAATTACATAAATCACAAATGTTTTGTTCCTCAACTGCCTTGTCTCTTAGAGGTATGTGCATGCTTGCACAGCCGCCTATCAATCAGATGATATTATGAATTGCGTTCCAAACCAAGTTTATTTTGGATTAATCTTGGTTGTTGTAGACTAAGATTTATGGCATCTAACTGATGGTTTTCTTCTGTTTAAATTCTATTTCTATTTACGTTAGCTAAACTATCACTTGTGTTTGTGAACCAACTCTGTTCTCATTTTAAAATTCTACCGGTTGGATACAGATGGCACAGGTGGAACTGAGAGGTGTAAACAAAAAGGAAGATTTTATTAAAAGGATCAAAGATGCTGTAAAAAGTAAGTCTTACATTTTTATATGCTTGTTTCCTAATTTTAGGTAGGAAGTATAAATGAAACTATTTCCATGAAGATGACCAAACTGGTCCATTTATATATTTACGTTTTTATATACTTATAGTTGAAGTTTAAGCTCCAATGCAAAATGGTTTGCAATTTTCAAAATTGGTTTGGAAGAATCTAAAGTTAAATTGTCGTATCAATTTAAGATTAATGCAAGTAAACAAAGTTTAAAATGGTGGTAGTTTCACTGCTGTATGGCATCATTAACTCTCTTTTCATCAACTCTTGGTCCATTACATATTGAACCTCATTGTGGCCTTAGTTTTGGCTAGAATTATATAAGTTTGAAACTAGAAAGTTTTAGTTGCTTCTGTTTTAGTTGAACCCACTTAAGTAAGCCTTTGAAGGGTTATCTTTCTCCTTTCTCTAGTAATAATACAATATTTAGAGGCTTAAATCAAGATTGTAAGTCTACGTGTATACATTCGTCAAGTGCGAATATATTGTATGGAGTGGGGTTTTGCTTCCAAATTAATTTACATCTAATGTGATCATTCATTTTGTGCTCAAATAAAGGCTCAAAACAAGGTTCCTGGATTTTGGGTGGTGGATGGAACAACGATCTATGGGGAGGAGATCTTCCCAGTGCCTCTTGGATTGATGATTTTACACAGAACAATCCTGTGAGTCATATCTTCTGTTATATTCTATCTTTTTTTCTTATATAGCAGTAATGTTCCATCTCATTTGAATCTCACTGCATTGTAATACTATTCAAAATATACAATAGGTTTGGCTATCAAGAACGGATGGTCACGAGGGATTGGCTAACTCAGTGGCACTAAAGTTGGCTGGGGTTACAAAGTATTCAAAAGATCCACCGGGAGGAACTATAATGAGAACTGCCACTGGAGGTAATGATTTATAATCTTTGTAAGTAAATTTTTTTAATCATTCTAGCAGATTATGTCCCTATAAAAAGAATAGTAAAGTGTGATAGAAGTGCAGAGCGTGCTGGAACTAATAAAAACATACCCTGGGATGCCTGTCATTTTGTTTATTTGTCCTACTGAGAAATCAAGCATACTATGACCACATGAATATAAAAACCAGTGACTTGAATAACAAGCTCTTGAGTTATTGCATTTTAATGTTGTTTTTGGGGGTCATATCATGTGGCTATCAAAGTAGGGTAATTAAAACACGGGTCTTTTTACCATTTTAGACCACTTTGTTGTTGGCATTCTCCTTCACAAGTTATTACTCTCCTGGTTGACAATCTACTTCCCGTATTCATTAAATTTTTCACTGCATAGTTTAGGGTCATTATATAGTCCATTCATTAATTTATACCAGTTTTAGGGCTGTAAATTTTATTTCAAGATTACTTGTCATTGAATGCCATGTTATTACTGATTATTGCATTGAATTGTTGTTACTTGTTACCATGCAGAGCCTACTGGATTGCTCATTGATTCTGCAAAGAAACTTGTTGGCTCCCAGGTTCCAGAGGATTCAGTTGATGACAGGAGAGAAGCATTGCTTAGAGCAAGCAATCTTGCATTGTCAAGGGGAGTGACAACAGTTGTTGACATGGGAAGATATCTTCCTGGGGTCTCATCAGATCTTTCTTGGGTGGATTTTTCAGGTTTTAATTTTAATATTTCAATTTTCAATAGTGTAATTATCTCCCATAAAAGAAGACTGTTGAAAACTTCAAAAAAAAAATTAATAAAAAAATAAAGAAAGAAAATGAGTTTAATGGGCAGTTGTGCTGTACTGAATGCTGAGCTATGCTTCAGAAAAAATGATTAATTAGTCCATTCAAATGCAGCAAAAGACAAAATAATGTATTAAATTTTCCAAGACATTAACATTCAGGCTTGCATAAGTTCACTTTCACAATACCTTGAGCTGGTAATAAAATATCTTTTTACCAGTGGAGAAGAGGAAAAAAAAATATAAGGTGATGCTGTATCTAAAGATATTTTGTCTGGGATGACCTTCATTAACTTTTGTTGTTTATATGTTTTTTTTTTGGCAAATTTTTCAGATGTTTATCAATGGGCAGACTCGTTGTTGAAGATGAAAGTTCGAGTTTGCCTATTTTTTCCAATGGAGACATGGTCACATTTAGCTGTATGACTCTATTCTGACTTGTACTTATAGCATGTGCCATGTTGAGGATCAGAGTTCTATTCTGCTAGTTCTCATCATCCTCCATATGCAGTGTAGATTGTGAAAGAAATTTTGTAATTCTAAAGAATGGCAGCTGAAGTTTCTTAGAATAACATAGATTACAAAAGGGCTGTTTTGGCCCATTCTTGTTATATATTTCCTTGTGCATTATTATTTCCCTCATTTGATCCACCTCCTTCCAGAGTTTTTTCCTCCTTTTGCTTTAATTCAAGGTCATGCTTCATACATGTATTTGGTTATTGATAAATCTGTCTGCTAGTTCTAGTTTACATTTTGTAAACCATATGACTTATCTAAAGTCTCAATTTTCCTACATAGGGTCTTATTAAAAAAACAGGCTTTGCCCTGAGCCAATGGTTATACTTGGGTGGTGTGAAAGCATTTGCTGACGGGTCTTTGGGTTCCAATAGTGCGTTATTATATGAGGTGAGAACTGAGCTTTCAAAATCTTCCATTTACAGTTTCCATTAACCAAGAATATACATTTAAACATGTACCTTTAAAGTTAGAAATTTAGCACCTGGCTTTACCGAGCTGTGTAAATCATTTATATGTGATTCCTTACCATGATATTTCAAATTTTGCAGCCATACGTTGATGAGCCTGACAACTATGGCCTGCAAGTGACAGATGCTGAAGTTCTTCTCAACTTGACCTTGAAATCAGATCTGTCTGGTCTTCAGGTGCTTTTTTCCTTCTATTACAACAAGTCTTATTACCAGCTCATGTGAAAGCTTAGTTACTGGCTGGAAGCTCTGCTTTTGATTTGTTTTAGGTTGCAATTCATGCTATAGGGGACAGAGCAAATGACCTGATCTTGGACATGTATAGTTTAGTTGCTTCTACAAATGGAATGAGAGATCGAAGATTCAGGGTATTATTTTCACTAAACTATGAAAATAAAAGATAATTTGTATAGTTTACTCATTGCAAATTCAGGATTTGGAAGCTTTAACTTCCAAATTATGAAGCTTTATATTCATTCTATATGTTTTAATATGCTTATTATGAAGCAACTGAAACTCTACTTTCAGATTGAACATGCCCAGCAATTGGCATCTGGAACTCCCGGTCGATTTGGCAAACAAGGAGTTATTGCATCTGTGCAGGTTTTTTTATGATGATTATCTTGTGGGCTTTTTGTTTATGATTTTTTTTTAGAAGAAAATGAAATTATTTTTGGACAAATTAATTTTGCAAGATTACTGGAATGGCTGCAGCTACTGACTAAAATGATGTATGCAGCATACTTGCTGAATCCAGTAGTTATGATTTATTTCTTTGACTTCCTCTCTTCTAATATGCTATCCAATCTTTCTGTTTCTTTGGAAAGCAATTTGACTGTCTTACAAATATCTGGAGCGTCATGGTAAAACTAAATTAGGATAGCAAATAGAAGTACATCTCTGAGGCTGAAAGTCTATTGTTTAGGTGACATAAACGGAAGATAGACCTTGTTGAAGTAGATTGTTTTAGCCTATGTCTACTTTCCAAATCTACGTTTAGATTTGGTCCATAAAGCTGCATTATGGCAGCTCTTGAGCAAAAACTGGGAAGAACGACAATTCCCTATTTCAGGTTCTATAAAATTGTGACAATCAAGCTGCAATAAGCAGCAGCAGCAACAACAACAAAGCCTTAATCCCACTAGGTGGGGTCGGCTATATGGATCGCACGACGCCATTGTGCTATGTCAAAAACCATATATTTAGGTATATTATTAATCAAAAGGTCTCTCTCTATGACCTCATTAAGCGTTCGCTTTGGCCTTCCACGACCTCGTTTTACAGGACTCCATATGGCTTAATCAACCCTCCTCACCGGTGCATTCAACGGTCTTCGTTAAATATGTTCAAACCACCTCAAACGACTTTCTACCATTTTTCCTTCAATAGAGGTCACTCCAACTCGTTCACGTATATGATTATTACGAATCTTATCTGTTCTTGTATGACCACACATCCATCTCAACATCCTCATCTCGGCCACCCCCATTTTATGCTCATGTAATTCCTTTAAAACCCAACACTCCCTACCATATAGCATTGCTGGTCTTATAGCATCGCGGTAGAACTTCCCTTTTATTTTCTTAGGTACTTTCTGATCACAAATAACTCCAGTAGCTTTTCTCCATTTATACCATCCAGCTTGTATTCTGTGATTGACATCTCCATCAATTTCACCATCTTGTTGTATAATTGATCCCAAATACCGAAATTTTGTCACTTGCGGAATGACTTGCCCCCCTAATTTAACTTCCACTTCATTTTGACCTTATCTCTTATCATACTTACAATGCATATATTCAGTTTTACTCCTAGTTGGACGAAAACCCTTCACTTCCAAAGTCCGTCTCCATATCTCAAGTTTAGAATTAATTTTCTCCCTGGATTAAGCCAACAGAACAATATCATCCGCAAAAAGCATGCATTTAGGAATCTCCTCTCTTATAGGCTCAGTTAGAACATCTACCACTAGGTTAAACAAATAAGGGCTCAAAGTTGATCCCTGATGTAAGCCAATCCTTATAGGAAAGTCCTTTGTTACACCTCCAGGCGTTCTAACATTGGTTGTAACCCCCTCATACATGTCCTGAATGGCTTTGATATATGCAAACCGCACCCCCTTCTTTTTCAAGGCTTTCCAGAGTATATCTCTTGGCACGCGATCCTATGCTTTTTCAAAATCAATGAAAACCATATACAAATTTCTTCCTTTGCTCCTATACTTTTCCATAAACCCCCTTAATAAATAAATCGCTTCTGTTGTAGACCTTCCTGATATGAATCCAAATTGGTTTTCAACAATTTCAGTTTTCAACCTCAATTTGCGTTCAATCACCTTTTCCATAATTTCTTTGTGTGACTCATAAGCTTAATTCCTCTATAGTTTGCACAATTTTGAATATTCCTTTTATTCTTATAAATAGAAATCAAAGTACTTTTCCTCCACTCATCCGGCATTTTCTTGAATCGTAAAATCTCGTTAAATAATTTTGTGAGCCACAAAACACCCTCTTCACCCAAACATTTCCAAACTTCAATAGGAATCCCATCAGGCCCAATAGCTTTACCATTTTCCGTTTTCTTAAGCGCTTCCCTAACCTCGCCAACTCGAATCCTGCGGTAAAAAAACAAATTGAGATCACCTTCTCGAGTTGTCAAATCTTCGCAATCACAAGGCCCTCCACCTCCATCATTGAACAACTTATAAAAGTAGGCTTCCCACCTATTCTTAATATCTCCATCAGTAACCAAAAATTTGCCTTCTTCATTCTTTATACACCTCACTTGGTCAAAGTCTCTCGATTTTCTCTCCTTGTTCTTTGCAATCTTGTAAATCTTACGCTCTCCCGCCTTTGTTCCTAACTCCTTATAAAACTCCTCATATGCTTTATTACGAGCTTCACTCACTGCCTTCTTAGTTTCCTTTTTAGCCAAACGATACCTTTCCCAATTTTCAACATTATTACACAAATGTTTTGCTCTAAAACAATATTTCTTATACTTGACTTTTTCTTGAATAATCTGGTTCATCGTGATAGAATAAAACATGTCCAAATTGACCAGCATTTTCATCAGTAAAAAGGTAGAACAGGGTGTCATTGAGCTTGTTTATGCATATAGCTGATTTCTGACCAAAGCTATTCCAATAAGCCAGTTTGATGCTCACTTATTTGAGCTGGGAATGGTTGGTATATATATCCTAGATTGAGGGGGAGCATGGAAGTAGTAAAAAATCTACTTATTTTTCATTGCTCTAAATAGATAGGAGTTACTACCTAGAACTTTTCCTGATCAATTTTCTATGAAAACTGATGCTTCTTGGGATCACTAATCAATTGTGGTAATTCCTTTTTATGAAAAAACTGATATTTCAAAATGCAGGATTTGGAACTCAGAAAACTCTTTTCTTTTCATTATTCAGTGTACACTGAAATTGTAATTGCCTTATTTCTGTTCATCCATTTGGCTTATTACCATCTTGACCTTGAAGTGACGTAATATAAACCTTATGGATTCTGTCCTCTCCATTAGTTTTTATGTTAACAAGGTTTGTTTCATGTTGTTAACAAATCAACAGCCCGATCACATATTAGATGATGCTGAATCTGCTGGCAGAAAGCTTGGCAAGGATAGGGCTGAAAAGGAATCGTATTTGTTTAAGTCACTCTTGGATGGCAATGCATTAGTGGCAATGGGTTCTGACTGGCCAGTAAGTATGTGGCGTCAGTTAACTACTAATGGCTATGCACATGTACATGTTCCTTATAGCACCGGATTTCTTTTTGGACTTTGCAAACTATTGTCTATGTATTTTATAGGTGGCAGACATGAATCCTTTAAGTGGTATTAAGACAGCATTGACAAGAAGACCTCCCACTTGGGAAAAATCCTGGATTCCATCAGAGTGCATTTCATTAGAGGATGCGTTAAAGGGGTAAGCAGGATTTGAAACACTAAAGTTCTGAACTTACGATTTTATTTGGCTTCTTGATATATTATTTATATTTCGTCTTATTTATATGAGCAATAGATCTTTCCCCCTGTTTTATGAGTAATATAGACTCCAGATTCACCAAAAAAATATGCATAGATTGCCGTAGTTATGACTACTCAAATCAAGTTACTTAACATATTATGTGGCAGTAATCATTTGGATTACATGCTCAACTACAAAATAACTGCATCTTAAAAGACAAGGTTCTACCTGCCACTATTTCAAATATGAATTTGGTAGACTGATGCGTGACATTTGGTTAGTGTAGATCTCTTATCTTGGGCATTCTGTATTGTACATGTAAACCCTCAGTTTTATTTAATTTATAAATAAATGATTACTTAATATCATTATTATTCCCTCAATAAATTTAAAGACATATTCGGTTTCTAATTCCAAAAAAAAGATACTGGCATAAAACATGCCGTAAAAAATATATTTTATTAATACATAGAGTTCTCAAATACATCATCATTCCTATAAGAAGTCTAAAAAACATATGCCTAAAGGAAACTAGAGAGGCTTCTTGTCTGCCGCTCTAGCTTATCTTCATATCGGCATGATTTCCAATTTATGTACAACAAGATATGAGTGATACTAAATAAATAAGTTTTAACCAATAATACCCAACTGCTAATATAGCAAAAAACAATATAAATACATGCAATATAATTATATGTGAATATGCATAGAAAAGTATTAAATTCACAAGTATCCACAATACCATAATTTTGTCAGTTAGAAATACTAGGGCGTCACCTAGGTGGATCCACAGTTATTCACATAGAAATCTTACCCCATAGGCAATGTTTTAAAAGCCGGACCGGACGTCAAGCCGGAAAAGTCAAAGGGTCAAGGTTCAACCGGTTGGACTGGTTGAGCCGTTTAGCCGGACCGGTGACATAATAATTAAATTTAAAAATATTATATATATATATATGTTAAAATAATTAGTCATTAGTCTAACTTCATATACAATAGTTAGTTATTAGTCTAACTTCATATGAAGTTAGTAAAGTCACAAAACACCATTTAAAAACCTCATCAATTGCCACCTATCAAGATAAATGCTTAAAATATCCACCACTCAAGGGTTATACAAATCTGATTATGTTTATATGTTCTTCTGATATAAAATTATTAAAATAAAATAACTCAATTAATATGTTCTTTTTTTAAACAATTATAAACCTGTACATTTAACTCTAAGATAGATTTGAAGCACATATCCTATTGCCCAGCAAATATATATATATATATGAAATATATTAACCTTTTTAAAATAACAAACAAGATGATGTAGATTTATGAGCCATGAGCCATTTGAGAAGAATGAGAACATATTTATCATTTAAGAATAAAAAGATGCACATAATACAGATATGAGATTAAATAATATAAACCTGTGTTTTTCTATATTAAGCTTTTTTTTTTCTTTGCAAACTTTCTAGTTTCCAGTATCAAAACAAAAAAAAAATTCTGGGTTTTTTTTTTAAAGTGAGTTATTGGGTCGGCCAGTTCTTAAAAACTCGTTCCGGGTTCCGGCCCAATAATGGTTCCCAGCCCAAAAGCGGTTCAAAAATGGTCCAAAACGGTCCCATAATGAAAACGGCTCAATGTAGTAACCCGGCCCGCCCTCTTGACCGGCTGACGGTCCAACCGGTCAGACCGTCCGGTCCGGTCCGGTTCTTAAACCCATGCCCATAGGATAGTTCACATAGCAATCCTTCTTGGGGAGATCATAATATTTATGGATATAACAACATAGTCTTCCATGCATATTCTCATACAATTCCAAGAACTTCCAAATAAAAGAAGTATTTAAATGAATCACATAGAGAATAGTTAGATAGTAAAACATTCGAAATAATTTTGAGAAGTATAAATAAAAGCAGGGTGTATCACTCAGTAAGAAAACTCATACATAATTTTATGAGTAGTAGCACTTTGTTCTCCTCCTTTTGCCTCCTACTTATTTTCATCACTTTTCTTTTTCTCTATTCTACTTCATGCATTCCATTTGGAAACCAAGGGGGTATATATATAGAAGGTTTCTTG
Source organism: Inga leiocalycina (assembly GCA_963242795.1). Taxonomy (NCBI): domain Eukaryota; kingdom Viridiplantae; phylum Streptophyta; class Magnoliopsida; order Fabales; family Fabaceae; genus Inga; species Inga leiocalycina. Next base: position 19,734,139 of record OY725329.1, on the reverse strand, counting down.
CAAAAGGAGTAGCAGCACCTTGTTCTCATCCTTTTGCCTCCTACTTATTTTCATCACTTTTCTTTTTCTCTATTCTACTTCATGCATTCCATTTGGAAACCAATGGGGTATATATATATAGAAGGTTTCTTGCAAAAGGAGTTAATCCTAGTAAGCATCTACTAGGTACATTTATTACCTTCTCATCTCTATTTTACTTCCTACCCAAGCCAGGTAACTTATCTCTTTCCTACTTGTTCTCCAAGCGTTCTAAATGCTTATCCTTTAATTTATTTTAACTTCCCTTCCAAGCCTTCTAGATGACATCATCTATCGTCAACGCCTATTAGCTTATTATAAAAATATATATTTGCTTAAATATAACACACGCACGCACAGCTTCCTTTATATGTGGGTGTATATATATTTGTATTTTTTTCCTAATTTTAGAATTGATCATTTATTAGAACAAAAGAGATTTAGAGATTTATTTTTTTATCAGGCCCTAAAATTCATGACAACTCACTCATTCATAATTAGATTTATGATATTATAGTATAAAATTTTGGGATGTTACATTACACAACTTCTTCTGGACATATTGTTATGCCTCTTTCTCTCCTATGTGCTGAAACCTTCTTATAGACTAGTTCTCAAGTGCCAATGGCCTAGTGCCACAATGGCACCAAGCACCTCCCTTGAAGAACAAGGTTGCATGCTCAACCCTCTATAGGTATCAGTTTGGAGCCCCTCCTCTTTCCTCCCGTTATTTTCCCTCCTCTTCCTTTTCTAACCATAAGATCAACATTAAACCATCCATATTTAGTTCTATACAAAATATTTTTTTTATTTTCTTTATTGCAGTACTAAATTGTTCATATCAAAATTTAGCAATTTGTATTTAATTAATTATTTTTTAATAATATAACATTTTAGTAATAATTTTATAAAAGTTTCAAATGTTAATCTAATGGTTAAAGAAAAATAGACGATGGGAAGGGAAGAGGGGGGGTTCCAAAATGCTATAGGTAAGGGTGTGTGAGTTTCCTTTTTGATACATATAGTATACATTGTCTGTTTATGACTGGTTTGGTCTACTTTTACATTTGGTTGACCAATTCTATCAAAGAATTTTTCTTTCATGCAATAGAAGTACTCTTAGCAGCCTGCTAAATTGACAATAATGCTCCTTCCCATTATGATTGAAACCAAACAATTTCATTATTAAGACGTGATTGGAGACTCTGACACACATCTTGATAGGTACACAATTGCTGCTGCCCGTGCAAGTTTCCTTGAAAATCAAGTGGGGTCCTTGTCGCCCGGAAAATTCGCAGATTTTGTCATATTATCCGCTGATTCATGGGAAGAATTTGCTGAAGAAGCATCTGCATCTGTTGAGGCAACATATGTTTCTGGTGTTCAGGCATATCCTTGATGTGTCTTTGGCTCTTCAAAGTTGATACTAAGAATGAACTAGGGTTAAGGTGAAAATTTATTCCATAAGTTTTCGTTGAGGAGCAATTTAGCCTTAGTAGTTTTTTTCAGGTTCAATGTTATCTCAGAAGTTTCAAAACGTAACAATGTTGGCCCAACACCGTTAAAAAACTAACGTTGATCGTTAAAAATTGACGGTAGGGCAATATTGCTCTATTTGAACACTTTCAGGGCATTGAACCTAAAAAAACTTTCAAGGCAACATCGCTCTTTAGTGAAAACTTCCTAGACAGATATGCACCTTAACCCAGATGAACTATGACTTGTTGGCATGTTCACCTTCAATATGGATCTATCAAAGCATGCGAGGTGGAACTTGAAGTTGTTTTGACTGAGGAGGAGAGACTAGAGAGAGCTGTATTGTATTGTACTCCCTCCGTTCAAGAGACAATTTTCAAAATAGGTCCTGTTTTTATTTATTAAAGACTCTTAGACGTTGTCTCCAACTTTTTAAAATTTTCCATTATACCTCCGTTTAATTATTCATTCTCTCTCTTTAACAGCCCTCCTCTTTTTTAAGTAAATACTCTCTCCAGTCTTAATTATAAGATAAAGTTAAATTTTTTGGAGAAATTAAAAAAGCGAATTAAATTTCTTTAGATTATTTATATTTTTATTTTTTCTCCAAACTAATTAGTTTGACTAATAAACTAACATATAATCTAAGGATACATAACATATGATATGAGTGAATAACGTATTTAGCTTCCTTAATCTCTTCAAAAAAAAAGTCAACGTTGTCTTGTAATTAGGACTGGAGGTAGTAATAATTTTTTTGTTTATTCTCTACCTTACACTCTCACCCCAAAAATAAGGGTATGTTTGGAAAATGTTACTTTTTTACATATTTATTATTTCTAACTAATTTTAACAACATTTGTTATTAACAAGATTTGATTAACTGTGTCTTTATAAAAAAGAATGTACGGAATATTGTTTTATTTAATTAACATTTTTCCCTATCATATTTATAAGAGTTCAATAATCGAATTATGCGGTTTAATAAAAACGGTAAAAATCAATTAATAATAATAAGTACATGTGAAATAAAAAATTTTATTCCTATATTTCTTTTTCATTGTTTTCTGCCCCTCTTCTTTATCACATTTAAAACATTAGAGAAGGGAAGATGATGCAAAAATTAGTCAACGGCAAATACTGACCTTTCCACGACCAAGATACTCCAAAAAGCGCACTCTCATATACCCTAGTACAGCACCCAAACACTTTAATAAACAACTTTCATTGATCTACAATACCTAACCTTATTTGTCAAATTTCACCTTTTATTCTTAAGTGGAGGATGATCAAGGATATAAAAGTTCTTTATCAAACTATGCAAATGCCTTGCTATAGATAATTAGCATAATTTAGATCCTCCCTGCACCTATGTCTTAGCAATACCTGCCAAATCCCTATAAATAAATTTCCTAGTTTCATCAATGATATCTATCTAGTGCTTTAAGTTTTGATTTATAATATAATGCTCTTAAACTCTTTTTTAAAAACAATCTGCAAAGTTATATTTTAAATAGGTCAGTTATTACCTAGCCATTTCAGCAGGGTTCAAGTTAATCCCAAATCAGCAAATTAATACTATTTAAGCACACAAAAAATAACCCCCAAAAAAAAACTAATGGTTTAAGGTTTTCAGATCATATATGCTTGCCAGTAACAGTGAAATTTCTCGGTAAGCAATGTACATAGAAGCAAATTTATCTTTAACAAGTAGGAAAAAATAATTTTAACTTTGGCTGGCTAATTTTTAATGGGGGCATATTTAGGGGGGAAATATAAATTTTAACATATTAATTGCCTTTCTTAATTTTTTGTTGTTGTTCAGCATAAGATTGCATGTCTGAAAGGACCCAAAAGTCTGCCATTGGGGCAATATAACCAAGCCTCACAGTCACAGCAAATATTAAACATCAAACTCTGGTTTGATCACATTTCTCATTACTATGAATTAAACCAGCTAGCTCATACATGCAAAAGGGTAAAATTAAGAAACTCTGCAACAAACAACAATAAAAGACTAGCAGAGAATGAGAATCATAATCCAAACATGTATAGTCCTAGTCCGACACTTGACTTCCATCATTCCATGGCAAGAATTTAAAGGGCTGCCAGAAGATTTCAGCGATTAAACCAGACACTGCTCGTCCCAGATGGTTCCATATGCTCACCAAAGACACAAAGATGGTCGGGTATCCCAAGGATTTAGAAATTTGTCCCAAGGTCTGCCGACAGTGAAAGTTGTGGCAGTGAACAGAATGACCATGTCAATGCTGAACAAAGCTTGCAATATGACATCGTCCTCTCCCATGTGGTTTAAAAGATGAAACCAGAGCTTTCCTTAGCTTGGTGGTCGTGGTGGAAGATTCTAGCTGTGGCAGGAGTGGTTCTGTTATTGGTGGTGGAGGTTCAGTGACAACGGTCACTCCAGAAGTATCGGTCAAGGCTTGCTGTTTGGCTCTCCAGAGGTACAGTTCCTCCCTGAAAACTACAGCCAGTGGGAGAAAAAGCAAGAACAGAACCATGAGGCCATCGAACCCATACTCAATCCTCGTCTTGTTCTGTACGATGATCAATACCATGGGGAACCCAGCAAGGCCAAGTGAGATATATAGAAGATTATAGAAAACTCAGATCTCCTTAGGTTGTTCAGTTGTGCTCAATATCCGAATAGTTGGGAGGAAAAAGATGGAGACGGCGGCATGGATCCAACCAATGAGCAGGATGAGAGATTTGGTGTCGTCGCCATAGAAGGCATGGTAAAGATGAGTAAAGATGGCGCCACCAAGGCCAACAAAACGGTTGAAAAGCGCCAGAACTTTTGGAATTAGTACCAATGCAGATGTAGAGACAAATTTGGCAGACTTGGGGCTTAGCAATACGGCCAGTGACGGCGAGCCAGATCATTCCATAGCAAAATTAATCTGGCACTTGCATTAGTAAGACAGAACATCTGGTTCTTTATTTGTAAAAACCAAGCTCTCAACATAAGATCCAACAAAACCACTGTAGTATTTTGGATCTGTCAAAGGCTTCACCAACTCTGTCACCGGATCAAGTAAAACTAAAGTTCCATCATAAGTTCTTAGCAGTTAGCACCACTTTTCCATTGCTACCAAGAGCAGATAGATGTAATATCTTGTCCCCATAACGATATGAATCACAATAAAACACCTCACTCCATAACTCCACAACACCATACTCTTTCATTAACCAAATATATAAAAACGTTGGTCCACCTCTTCTGAGTAAATATGAAGCACAGAAAGATAATGCCCTCCTTCCACAACAGATAACAAAGAGTTCGAACTAGTTTCTCTCAAACGGGGTGGTAACGTTAATTCTCCAAACGTTTCTTCAGCCACATCAAATGTTAATACAAAATTGTGAATTTGACCATTATTACATATACAGCAAACTACCCAATGTACAACACCGTTCACAAACACCTGGGCTGTTGCCCCTTGTAAGTCAACAATGGTGCCTTGCCGACAGGAGCTAATGTAGGAAAGTCGTAGAGTTAGGAACGGTAGGAACGGCTTGTCTAATTCATACGTGTAACTCTGTGTATATATAGATCATATGTAACATTGAATAAAATGAGAACTTTGTATTACCTTCGTACATGGTATCAGAGCCTGGTTTGCTCTCGTTCTTCTCTGTTTTTTTCCTGTCTTCTTCTTCTTCAGGCCAAACCTCCATTGTTTCCGGTGAAGTTTTTTGTTCAACACCTAAGTTCATTTCAGATCTGCCTTCCTCGGTGCACCGTTAAGTGACACGCGCCAGTCCATCACGTTCCCCAGCATCAAGTCGGCCAAAACCCAGAATCCGGCCTCCATCCGACGGCGCGTGTGCTTCCACGCGCCACCACCGTCACAGCCGTCCCAAGCCACGCGCCGAGCGTGTGCACTGTTCCGGACGCCGTTTGAGACGGCGATTGTTGCAGACCGATCGACTTAGCTTCCTCTTCCTCCTCCTGAAGTTTCGTGACCATCCGAGATAGTTTGTTTTTTGAGCTTTCTTCCTCTCACCCGATTCCAACATTTGTGAGTAGCCACTTGTTGATAACTTCATAATTCTGAGTACATATTTCTGTCTGTGGGTCCCTTGGATTATTTGAGGCATAAATCTTGACTCTATCTCTCTGCGGGGTCAGTGGGGTGCTTTGTTTGTTTGTGGAATATTGCGACCTTTTCTACTCATTTGTTGATCTTGTTCTTCTATGCGAATTGGTTGTGTATCACTATTCAATTTGCATTATGGCTGATTCTAAAAATTCCGATATGTTGCCTATGTCTGCGAGGATTACTGCTTCACAGTTAAATTGGACAAATTATAGTGATTGGAACAAAACTGTTAACGTTTATATTTTGGGGATTGCGATGGAAACCCATTTAACTGCGGATCCTCCTTCTGGTGATGAAACCAAACTTTTGACTTGGAAAAGAGCAGATGCTCAACTTCTGTTTCAAATTCGAAATTCTATTGAACCACGGATCCTGTCTTCTGTTAGCCATTGTAACACTGTCAAAGAAATTATGAACTATCTCGAGTTTATGTTTTCTAACAAAGGGAATATTACTCGGATTCATGAAGTCTGTAAAGGTTTTTATCGTTCCCAATAGCAAGATCGATCATTGAAAGATTTCTTCTTGGATTTCAAGAGGATGTATGAAGAAATGAAAGTTGTTATGTCTCCACAGGCAGATCTCTCAACTCGTATCAAGAACTTGGAACTTCAGGCTATCATAAGTTTCCTTGAAGCTCTCAATCAATCCATCTTATGAGACTATTCGTTCTCAGATTCTGTCTAGTCAAGAGCTTCCTTCTCTTGAAGATGTTTTCTCCCGAGTTCTTCGTGCTGATAGCTTGATTCAATCTTCTATTGATCCAACTGCAAGTGCTCTAGCTGGGCGTGGTCCCTTTGAGAACAGGAATTATGGGTATAGACAAAACAATCATCCTCCGAAAATACCTTCTGGCAGTATTATCTGCAATTATTGCAAAGAACCTGACATATTAAGAAAAATTGTCAAAAATTGCAAAATAAACAGCAGCGTGATCAACAGCGTGGCCTTGCTCATATTGCCCAGACACCTGGAACCTCTGATTCTGGATCTTCTTCTGCAAGGGCCCTAGCCACAAGTACTCTATCCTCTGGTCTTACTACTGCTTCAACTAAGTGGGTAATTGATTCTGGTGCCACTGATCACATGACAGGTAATCATCGCTTATTCTCTTCATATGCCTCCTATGCCAACCCGTCATCCATATTTGTCGCCAATGGTTCTTCCGTTTATGTTACTGGTTCCAGCACTGTTCAACCTACCGCATCCCTCTCATTATCTTCTGTTCTTAACGTCCCTGATCTCACATTTAACCTTTTATCTCCAAGTAAACTCACTCGTCAGTTAAATTGCTTTATCTTACTCTTCCCTGACTATTGTTTAATTCCGGATCTATCAACGAAGCAGATTATTGGTAGAGGCTATGAATCTGGTGGACATTACATCCTTGATGATCAGGTGCCACGTTCTGTTGCTTGTTCTGGTGGGTCGTCTCTCTTTGAAGTTCATTGTCGTTTAGGACATATGTCGTTGTCCTTTCTCCGAAAATTGTATCCTCAGTTTTCTTCTGTGTCTACTTTAAATTGTGAGTCATGTCAGTTTGCCAAACACCATCGTGTTCATTTGGCACCTCGCGTAAATAAACAGGCTGCGTCCCCTTTTGAGTTAGTACATTCTGATGTTTGGGGTCCTTGTTCAGTTCTGTCTCAAACTGGTTATCGTTATTTTGTCACTTTCATTGATGATTTTTCCCAAACCACCTGGCTTTATTTAATGAAACAGCGTTCTGAATTGTTTACTCATTTTCATCATTTATATGCTGAAATCCAAACCCAGTTTAATACTCCTGTGAAAATCTTACGAAGTGATAATGCAAAAGAATATTTTTCCTCACCATTCACCGATTACATGCAAAGTCATGGTATTCTTCACCAATCCTCTTGTGTTGATACCCCTGCTCAAAATGGTGTTGCTGAAAGAAAGAATCGACATCTCTTAGAAACTGCACGAGCTCTCATGTTTCATTCCTCTGCACCTAAACGTTTTTGGGCTGAAGCTGTCTCTACGGCTTGTTTTCTCATCAATCGCATGCCTTCAGCCGTTCTTGGTGGGGATATTCCATATTCCGTTCTGTTTCCCACCTCTAAGCTATTTCCTGTTGATCCTAAAATCTTTGGCTGTGTTTGTTTTGTACGGGATGTCCGTCCTAGTGTTAGTAAACTTGATCCCAAGTCCCTAAGATGTGTTTTTCTTGGCTATTCTAGAATTCAGAAAGGTTATCGGTGTTACTCTCCAGATCTCCGTCGTTACCTTGTGTCTACCGATATTATGTTTCATGACTCTTCTTCTTTCTTCAAGACTTTGTCCGTCTCTGAGTCTCCCTCTGTCATGGAGAATTCAGATGACATCCTGGTTTATCCTGACCTACTATCACCAGTACAGGCTGTTGTTCCGGAACCTGAAATCATCATTGATGCTGATGTTACTAATGATTCACCGTCGCCACCTCCTGCTACGTCAATTGATTCTGTTGATGTCTCCCTCGTTTCTGCCTCTGTTTTCGCCGAACCTCCTATTGCTGTTACTGAACCACTTGTTCCTGCTTCTATTGTTGATACTTCTGATGACCAACCCATTGCACTTCGTAAAGGTACACGTCCACATTGTCCTCCCAAATGATATTCTGACTGTATCTATCCTATCTCATCTTTTTTTTCTTATCAATCTTTATCACCTGTTTCATCTTCTCTTGTGGCCACCCTTGATTCCATTTCCACACCTACTACCCTTCACCAAGCTCTAGCTCACCCTGGTTGGCGTGCCGCCATGGAAGAAGAACTCTTGGCATTGGAAACAGCTGGTACCTGGACTCTTGTTGATCTCCCTCCTGGCAAGAAAGCCATTGGATGTAAATGGGTATTTGTTGTTAAGACTAAGGCTGATGGTTCCTTAGAACGACTAAAAGCTCGCCTTGTTGCCAAAGGATATGCCCAAACTTATGGTCTTGATTACTCCGAGACTTTCTCTCCTGTAGCCAAACTCACTTCAGTTTGTCTTCTTGTTTCTTTGGCAACCACTTATCATTGAGATCTGCATCAATTAGATGTTAAAAATGCTTTTTTAAATGGCGATCTTCTGGAAGAAGTTTATATTGAGCAACCACCTGGGTTCGTTGCTCAGGGGGAGAATAGGAAAGTGTGCTATCTCCAGAAATCACTGTATGGTCTAAACCAAAGTCCTCGAGCCTAGTTTGATAAATTCTGTAATGTGGTCAAGAAGTTTGGGTTACGTCAAAGCAAGTGTGATCATTCTGTGTTCTACCAACAATCTGATACAGGCATGATTCTTCTCGTAGTATATGTTGATGATATTGTGATTACAGGAAGTAATTGTTCTGGAATCTCAGAACTTAAAATCTTCCTGAACTCTCAGTTCCAGAAAAAAGATTTGGGATCATTAAAGTACTTCCTTGGTATTGAGGTTTTGAGAAGTAAGAAAGGTATTCTTTTGACTCAAAGAAAGTATGTTCTCGATCTCTTAAAAGAGACTGGAAAACTTGGAGCTGCACCAAGCAGCATCCCCATGATTCCAAATCCCTTTCTAGATCTTGATGCTAGTATGTTTGACGAGCTTCCTGATGATTTGAAGAAAAAGATTGATCCAGAGAAATTAAAGTCATCTCCATTTTCTGAGAGATATAGAAGACTTATTGGGAAATTGAATTATCTAACAGTAACTCGTCCTGATATAACCTTCTCAGTCAGTAGGCTTAGCCAATTCATGGCATCACCAACAGTGGCACAATGGGAAGCTTTAGAACATATCTTGCATTATTTGAAAGGTTCTCCAGGTCTTGGTATTCTTTATACAGATTATGGGCACACTAAAGTCGAGTGTTTCTGCGATGTGGATCATGCAAGATCTAAAGCCACAAGACGATCCACTACTGGTTATTGTGTGTTTGTTAGTGGAAATTTGATATCTTGGAGAAGTAAGAAGCAATTAGTTGTGTCAAAATCAAGTGCAGAAGCAGAATACAGAGCCATGTCACAGTCAGTATAAGAAATTGTGTGGGTATTTCAACTCTTGAAGGAAATTGGCATTACCACGATATTGCCTGCAAAACTATGGTGTGACAATAAAGCAGCACTTCATATAGCTTCAAATTCTGTGTTCCATGAACGAACAAAACATATTGAAATTGATTGTCATTTTATTCGTGATAAGATCAAAGAAAATATTGTATCTACAGGACACATACGATCCGACGATTAACTGGCAGATCTTCTGACAAAAGCCTTACATGGGACACGGGTTAAATATCTTTGTAACAAGTTGGGCATGATCAATATATATGCTCCAACTTGAGGGGGAGTGTAAGTCAACAATGGTGCCTTGTCGATAAGAGCTAATGTAGGAAAGTCGTAGAGTTAGGAACGGTAGGAACGGCTTGTCTAATTCATACGTGTAACTCTGTGTATATATAGATCATATGTAACATTGAATAAAATGAGAACTTTGTATTACCTTCGTACACCCCTATTAGAGGCTTACGGGCAGAAGACAGAGGAGCTCTCATTGTGATGTTTCTCGAAGAACGAGAAGCATGAGAGTAAACCTCAACTTGTGGTATATATTATTCATAGTAGTCTATCACAGCTCTAATTACCTTGTCATCCTTATTCCTAGAATCAAAACCAAACCCAAACAAAAGCAGAATTGGCTACCGAATATTTGAAAAATAATATTTTTAATAATATATTAAATCTAATATCTTAATCTGACGACCCTGAGGCCGGCCGAGTCCACAATAAAAGCAGGTACCTCTTAATTATGTCGGTCCTGCAGCTCAGAGTTGGTTCGGGAAGCACCACGCATTTTCGAGTCAAAGGGTTCCAAATACGTAGTGTGTCTAAATGACAATTGTCATAAATACATATCAGCCCATTACAAGTGCCAACAACCATTGAAGAACCCCTCAAAACACGAGTTAGTGGGAATCTCTCAACAAACAAGCGATGGTAATTATCTGAGTAGAGTGAGTAAAATTCCTCACCAATAACGGAGCGCGGACCTAGAAATTCCATAGGCCAACGAAAGAGTTGAAGAAACAGGGAAGTATTTCCATTGCTAGCTTGAATAATAGTTCGGTTGAGATGATCAGATATGAAGGTGTGATCGGTGATGAGGGAACTCCAAGCTTTGCAAACAGAGGTGAATTTCACAAGAGACTTGAGGGGTAGCCTGTGAAGAATTTCCACCAGAATCTCTAGAGGGAAATCACCAGGCATTGCTTCTACCTCGGAATTGCAGATTCTATCCTTAATTGTCAATACTTTGCTACTTAGCTCTTGATATAAAATACCACAGAAGCACCACACAATATCCAGGGGGAAGTCCTGATAATTAAGAACACAAAATCAAATAATGACAGCCAATCTAACTTCCAAAGTGTTGAATAGCACAGCTCTAGATTCACATTGACTGAATAATACTTGTTCTCATTGATTTTCATAAAATGTACATAGCTATATATATACAATACAAACACTGAGCCCATAGTATACAAGGCCGAAATGTACACAAGGCCCAATAGGCCCAAATAACTAATTTCTACACCCCCTTCAAGTTAGGGGCTAAACAAATCTACAGCTCCTAACTTGCTAAGCATTCGATCTAACACTTCTTTACCTACAACTTTAGTCAAGATGTCTGCTTCTTGACTATGTGAACGAACATGCTATAAAGTAATAACCTTTTCTAAAACCTTCTCCCTAACAAAATGAAGATCTATTTCTATGTGTTTAGTCCTTTCATGGAAAACTGGATTGGCAGCAATATGCAAAGCTGCCTTGCTATCACAGAATACATTAACAGGAGTTAAGTGCTCATAACCAATTTCCTTAAGTAAGCCAACAGCCCATACAACTTCGAATACTGCAGAACCAAGTGCACGGTACTCCGCTTCCGCAGAGGACTTAGAAACAGTAAGTTGCTTCTTAGTCTTCCATACTACAAGCGAACCACCAAGCTTTAAAAGGTATCTGGTAACTGATCTTCGTGTGGTCTCATAAGCTCCCCAATCAACGTCATAGAAGCAATCGAAGCTAGTTGTACCTTCTCTACTGATAAGCACTCCTACCCCAGGGCTCTGCTTCAAATAATGCAATAGATTTAAAGCCGCCGCCATGTGACATTTCATGGGTTGATGCATAAATTGACTTAAGACCTGCACAGAAAAGTAAAGATCAAGCCTAGTTGAAGTCAAATAGATTAGTTTACCCACGAGTCTTCGATATCTTTCGGGATCTCCAAGCAGATCCTCTCTCTTATATTTCTTTTCTTTATATGCTACTAACTTCAGATTGGTGGCCATTGGAATTGAAAGTGGCTTACACCCACTCATGCCTGTTTCTGCAAGCAAATCCAAAACATACTTTCTTTGTGAAAGCACTATACCATTCTTTGATCTAGCAATTTCAATACCAAGGAAATACTTCATGATCCCTAAATCCTTGATTTTGAAATTGCTTTTCAACAAATCCTTTACCTCTTGGACTCTGAGGTCAGAACTACCTGTAATCAGTATATCATCGACATAGACTAGAACCAATACAATATCAATATCAATCTTCTTAAAAAATAGAGAATAATCATGCTTACTACGCCTAAAACCACCATGTATAAGTGCAGCACACAATTTTTGATTCCATTGTCTAGAAGCTTGCTTGAGACCATAAAGGGATTTTTTAAGTTTACACACCATCCCCCCTTGGCTTTCAAAACCCTGGAGAATGGTCATATACACTTCCTTATTAAGATCTCCCTGCAGAAACGCATTATCAACATCCATTTGGAACAAACTCCAATCATACAAAACAGCCAACTTAAGAATGATTCTAATCGTAATCATTTTAACTACAGGTGAGAAAGTCTCATGATAATCAATCACTTCCCTTTGTTTATAGCCTTTTGCAACTAGACAAGCTTTATATTTATCTATGGTTCCATCAGATTTATATTTAACCTTATACACCCACTTGCAACCAATGGGCTTCCTTCCTTGAGGTAAAGGCACAATATCCCATGTCCTATTGCTTTCTAAGGCTGCTATCTCTAAATTCATGGCTTGGATCCATTTATCATCTTTCATTGCATCATAGTAAGAAGTAGGCTCAACAATGGAATCTATATTACATAAGAAACAGAGATATGAGTCAGAAATATGCTTATAAGACATATATTTATCAATAGGATATAAACAGTTATTTCTCTTTTCATGTATGCCTTTTTCTAAAGCAACTAGCCCACAAACATAGTCTGTGGCCCATATGGGACGTCGATGGTCCCTTGCTGTCCTATTATTGTTACTGGGCAAAGGCTGAGAAGTGGAAGGAACAGGAGCTTGATTCTGTCCAGATTCACAAGCCTGTCCAGATTCACATGTATCATTTTCTCCAGCTGTATTAGGTATCACCGGATGTGTATATTCTTTACCCAAATCCAAATCATCATCAAATAAGAATATTTTTCTAAATTATGCATGCTGACTTACCTAATCAGCAGACTGTATATCACGAAAAGGAAAAGCATTTTCAATGAATACAACATGTCTACTAATCATGATACCCTGAGTGCGCAAATTAAGCAAAATATATCCCTTTTGATGACTCGGGTAACCCATAAAAACACATGGAATAGCTCTGGACTGAAACTTATCAGAGTTAGTTAAATCAGTAGCATATGCCAAGCAACCAAAAGTTTTCAAACAATTATAATCAGCTTGTCTCTTGTACACTCTCTCATATGGGGTTTGAAAACCTAGAATCCTAGAGGGTACCCGATTAATAACATATGTTGCCATTTTCACACATTGTCCCCAAAACCTAATAGGGATGCTGGATTGAAGCATAAGACTCCTAGACACTTGCATAAGTGTCCTATGCTTTCTTTCCACAATACCATTTTGTTCCGGAGTATATGGGCAAGAGGTTTCATGTATGATACCTTTATCAAGGAAATATGATTGCAAATTGTTATTGACAAATTCAGTTCCATTGTCACTACGTATACGTTTAACATGAAAGGCAAATTGATTAAGGACATATGCAACAAAATTCTTTATATATCCAGCAATTTCTGATTTATGTTTCATCAAGAACACCCAAGTTGCTCTTGAGTAATCATCAACAATTGTAAGGAAAAACTGATGTCCTTGATGGGTAGGTGTCCTATATAGACCCCATACATCCATGTGAAGTAATTCAAAGCAACAAGCAGTTTTAATACAGCTAGAAGTAAATGGAAGTTTGGTTTGTTTAGACTGAATGCAAATTTCACAACTTTTATTCATGTCAAAGCTTTTGTCTTTTACAAAATCCAAGTGCTTCAACTGAAGGGGGCGCATGCCCCAGCCTATTATGCAGAATTGAGACATCTATAGGGTCATTATGATCTATACCCTCCTTATCAATCAAATTCACAGCAGTTACATCACTATTGGTTACTTCACTATTCGACTCAATTTGCAAAATATAAAGTCCCTCAACTAATCTACCAGTCGCCTTCATTTTCCCAGCTTGAAGGCCCTGCAAGATGCATTGGTTAGGAAGAAAAGTAATCATGCAATGTGCCTCATTTGTAAGCCTAGAAACAGAAATCAGGTTAAACTGCAATTTTGGTGCATATAGAACATTTCTTAATTTGCCGATCTTGAACGCAGAAAGAACAAAACAGAGGAAGCACGATTGTTTGCGATCTTAGATCTGTGAAGATTGATGGCGACGGAACGGTGAGTGTGGGTGGCGATTATCGGCAAGTAAGCCGTGGGAACAGGTGAACGGCGATCTTAAGCGACGGCAATCTGGAGCCTGTCGCGATGCCGGCGATGGGATTTGGACCTTGAGCAATGGCAGGGTGAATGTGGAAATCTCATTGTCGATTTCGGGAAGCTTTCTGGAAGCGTGGTGTTCTGGTTTGAAAACCAGTGTTTCCTCTCTTCAGGAGTTTTTTTTTTTTGTTGGGATGTTCTTGCAAACCAGGCTGTCTTCTTGGATCAGCGATCAAACTTGGCCCAAGGGTTCTTGAGAGTCCGCGTAGTCTATACTTCGGATCTTGGAAGACCACTTCCTTCTTGGGTGGCTTCTTTAATTTTTGTTGGGCCTAAGCAATCAGTCTTTCAGGTGTGAAACCCAGGCTCTGATGCCATGTTGAATAGCACAGCTCTAGATTCACATTGACTGAATAATACTTGTTCTCATTGATTTTCATAAAATGTACATACCTATATATATATACAATACAAACACTGAGCCCATAATATACAAGGCCGAAATGTACACAAGGCCCAATAGGCCCAAATAACTAATTTCTACACAAAGAGGGAAAGTTACCTTTTGCCTCACCCTTCAAAGCTTCAATCTCCTCCCGATCACATACTACAATGGCGCCAGAATTCAGAATATTCACCAAGAGAGGCAAAGAGATGCAGAGTCAGAGAGCTATATATATCATTCAGCAATTACAGAATAAGAAAAATGCCAAGCCATATCTGAGTCTTTGGCTTCTTTTTAGGTGTTGTTTGGTGCTTCGACGAGAGGAAGTGAAGTAGCCAGGAAATGAAGGAAGCACATCCAAATATGAACAGAGTAATGATCTTCTTTCTTCATTTGGTGAGGCATAGCAAAAGTGTTCTCGGAATCTCTTTAGTGTTCAGACGCAGTGAACAGAAATCCACGTCTGTGACTATGCAGAAGGAGAAGGCCAACTTAATGCCTCTTGCCACGTGTCACTTTAAGAAGCATTTCATTAATCGAACTCCTCAGATTCTCTCATGGGAGCTCACATCTCGTGATCTTCTCACGGCACTTTCATGCGGGTAGTTAAATTTTGGCCCAAAACTTTGATGTCTGATCCAAAAATTAATGCTAGGTGGTTAAATCATTTTAATTATTTACAAATAAAAAATTAAAATTTATTTATATTTAAAATCATGAATTAAAAACCAAAAAAAAACTGCATCAGACTTTAAGTAGACACAATTTAGAAGAAATGTAATTAGTACTCTTTGATAACTTATATTAAAAAATATTTCTTTCTTTTTAAAAGTATTTAATAATAAAAATCAAAGGAACTATTGCAAAGTAAAATAATATATCATAATAAACCAAAATATAAGATACTGCATGACGAAAACAACATAGATTCAAGTCCTAAAAGAACAAAAGTGTGCTGTTGTTGTTGTTGTTAGCCTTCAAGCTAGTAATATTTTTCGAAGGCGCCATGTATCTGGTTGAGGAATACTTAATCATCAATATATATACTATCAAAAATGCTGGCTTCTTTGTGATTGGTTCACCTGTACTGCCCACATCATCAGTTTTATTTGTCATTGCTGGTTAGATTTGTTTTATTCTTAGTTTCACTTTGAAAAAAAATTACATTGATTGCCATCCTCTGTATATATGTTAATTCTTCAAACTTGACTATTAGATTAACTCAAATTAATATTTTCTATTTCGACCCCCTCGCTCCTTCACTCCGTCGGTTGCAGCTGAATGTCTTCACTATTAGATTATATTTTAATAGTTGAGATATATTCTATATACCATGATAGATTTTTATAAACCTACTTCAGTAAATAGAATAAATCTCAATCATTAAAACATAATCTAATTAATGATAAATATATTCAATGGAAAGAAAATGAAGAAAAAAATCAATGGAGACATTCTTCACCCCTTCTAATTCCTCCATGAATATAAATCCGGAGTTTTACCACCCTGCTTCTAGAGGTCCTCTACCACATTACGATGGTAAACTTTAAGGATTTTCGGACATTAATCTATCCGTGCAATCATAATCAAGTTTTGAGATTTTCTTGGAAATATATGACAATTTAGCGAGTCAGCTTTGAATATAGGATAGCTTGTAGAAGTATACTTTGTACTATTAAGTATGCTTGAAGGAGCTTTTTGTGATAATTGTAATAGCTCATAGGCAGGAAAGATCGTCTGAATGTGGAATGCTTGCCATTATTTGGTGAACCTACCTCATTTCTTGGGATAGAATCTAGGAAAAGAGATAAATAAATAATACTTAAACTTTAAAATCTTAAATCAGTAATTTCCTAAAAACATGAGTTGTTAATTGCTATACTTTTTTTATCAATCCTATTATTTTTATTGTCAACAAAACCAATTTGAGATTTTGAAGTTCAAGTGGTATTTTTTGTCTTTTTCCATAGAATCTATGATCCATCTGGATTTGGGACTGTGCGTGCATACATACATACATACATACATACATACATACATATTTGTTTCTTAAGACATTCAATGGACATGGCAGGTTAATTTGTTGTGGCTATGTATTGTGTTGAATTGTATTTTCTTAGTTTTTATTTCCTTGCCCCTAACGAGTATATATTCTCTGTATTTCAATTAATTTTCCTCTTTTCCACTCTTTCACAAAGCTGTATCCTTTTGCGTTTTGCATTCATGAAATAGTTTAAGAAAACTGTATCATATTTCATTGCGTTAAGTCATTATAGTAATAATA
Organism: Inga leiocalycina; assembly: GCA_963242795.1. NCBI lineage: Eukaryota > Viridiplantae > Streptophyta > Magnoliopsida > Fabales > Fabaceae > Inga > Inga leiocalycina. Next base: position 19,717,022 of record OY725329.1, on the reverse strand, counting down.
CTTCTTTATTGAGTATAAGAAAAGTTGAATTTGTTGAAAATCTTTTGTTTGCATTTTCATAATTATTCTTATTAATTTTTACATATTTATTTGATGAAAATATAGTTATAGCTCATGGTGATAGCTATAGGGGGAAGAGAGTGAGAAAGCTTGCCCAAAGAAGGGCTGTTGATTATACAAGCACTGTTGTGCGACACATGCAGGTAGTGATCACTTGTGTCCTATTGGTGGATCATCTTTTCATGTTGTCTCTCACTGCAAAGATTGTTCAATATTTGCTTATCTCATCAATATATAAACATCAGTAGTCCTAGTTTCTTCATGATTGGTCCAAGTGTACTATCTATATCATCAATTTGCTCATTCGTCATTGATCTGTTTTGTTTTATTTTATATTTCATATTTTAAAAAGCATTACATTCAATGCATTCACAAGTTCAAATTTCAAACTTCAACTTCAAATTTGAATTTTTTGAATTTTGTTTCCTTTCTTGCTTTTCCCTCTTGTGCATTCAATGCCATGTTAATTGTGATTGGCCCAATTTTCCTACCATGTGACCAGATTGTAGAAAAAAAAAAGAGCTATATTCCTTGATTGGCAAGTTGTTAGCTTATTTCCTTTTATTTAACCCTTTTTTTTCTGACTTTTTTGTTACACTCCATATTTTATAATTATTAATATATCAGTTGATTAATTGTTTTTCATTTTCTTTCTTGATTCTTCCTTACTTGATTTGCTTCACACTTGTTTGATTACTGACAACCCTATTATTTCTGCGTTTTTTATGTTACTCTCTACACTGTATATTGATTAATTGATTTGTAGTGTTTAAATGCTTCCTTATTTGATTTAATTCAAACTTTATTTGACTTTTTTCATTACTTGATGATTACTTGATTGATACTTGATCTATTCTGTCGGGCCCTAAACAATATGCTCAAGCCCACAAATAAAAACGTCCACGTAGATAAGGCCCAGCAAAAGCGTGTCTAGTAAGTTGCAACCCAATAATCCGTTAGACCAAAAAAGGGGGGATCGATCTTAGTTGGACTTGTTATAAATAGAGGTGTTTAAGTCTAAGAGCAAGGAGAGGTCTTCTCCATTACTCCTCCATTAATTAAGCAGCACTACAAAAAAACAACGTTTTTCCGACAAAAATCAGCGACGAATTTCTGGCGGAAAACAACTTTCTAACGGAAAACACAGACGGAATTCCATCGGTAATGATCTTCCGACAGAACAACGTCCGTCGCTAAAATGTTCAAGGTAAATCTTATATGAGACAAAAAAATAATTCTATCGCAAATTAGTGATAGTTTTCGGATGGGAATTTTTGTCTCTAATTGGGGATAGTTTACCAACGGAATATTCCGTGGCAAATTTCCCACAGAATTTCATAGGTAATTTGCCACGCATTTTCTATGGAATTCGTGGGTAAGTGGCTATGAATTTCGCACAGAATTTCAGGTGTAATTTGAGAAGGATTTCCTAGGGGATTCCATGGGTGATTTTCCACAAAATCATGTGGGTGATTTGCAACGGAGTTTTGTGGGTATTCTGCGACTGATTTCCGTCAAGTTTCAGACGGAAATCCGTAGGAAATCCGTCCCTGCTTTTTTCTAAAGGTTTTTTTGCAAATCTTTTGAATTTTGAATTTTGAAATAGCAATGGAACAGCAATCAAGTGAAAGATATATTAAACCTAATAAATAGTGCATGAAACAGTGATACGATCAATTGAAAGTTATATTAAACCTAATAAACACGTCATAAAACAATATTGTGATCAAGTTAAAGTTAAATCTAAGAAACAAGTCATATGTTCAAAGTTGTGAGAAGAGCCAAAAATGGCATAAGTTTATGACACATACTAACAAGAGTCAGAAATGAATCAACCCTCATGTCCATCATCCTCATTTGCATTGGTAGAGGGGGCTTGCTCATTCGCACGATTAGGGGCATGGATATTTGGATACCCATTCCTTCCAATGTGTAACATCCCAAATTTTATTCACTAAAATTCCTTGCACCTTTATGACATCAAAAGGAATAAATGGTGAATTTTGAAACATTGAAAAGAATGGAAAAATATTGCAAATAGTGGACACACACAACATGATTGAGTTTGGATACAGAGATACAATTTTGATTCCCTTCAAGGCTTAATTTTAAAGCCCAAATTGAAGAAGGGAAATTCTTGGCCCAATTTTGATGTGCAAATTTCGGCCAAAAAAGGAAAGGAAGGAAGGAAGACAACATCTAATACAAAAAATATAAGGGCAATTTGTCGAATAATCAAGAAAACTCTTGATTTTTCCACAATTTAAAGGCCAATTTCAGCCAAGAGAGAGAAGAGGGAAAATGAATTTTTGGACACAAAACATGCCATGTGGAAGCAATTTGGGCCAAGTGGAAAAATAAAATATTAAGATATTATTTTATTTGATGACATGTGCAAAAATTTATAATAAAATAATAATATTTTGAGGAGGTGGAAGATGACTCTAGAAGAGCTCATAAAACCCTCCCCAAAGGCCATAATTTTGGCCAAAAAAAGAGAAGAAAGAGAGAGACAAGTTTGAGAACACAAGAACAAAGAGAAGGAAGCAAGAGACAAGAAGTAAGATCAAGGTAAGTTTGGTAGCAAAATTCATGTGTTCTTATCTCTAGTCTCTTGGAAACCTCTTATAATCTTTAAATCCTTCTGGAAATCATGCAAAGAAAAAAAAGAAAATCAAGAAAAACAAGAAGGAGAAGGTGATGGTTTTGAAGAAGTAAGAGAAAGAAACAAAGGTAAATCAACCAACCTTGATTATCTTGTTAGATTCAAGGTTGTTGTTGATGTTATGGTTGAATTTATGGCTTTTATTGGTTTGATTTCATGAATGGGATGCATGAACCCTAAGGGGAGGTGCTGCCTTTAATTAATCATGTTCAAGAGGTGTTTAAGTGATTAAACAAGTGATTTAAGATAAAAAGGATGTGTTTTGTTGATTAAAAGCATGAAACTTCATTTTCCCTAAATTCTATGATTTTTCAGCCAGCCATTGTTCATAGGGTCAGAGTTGGAATTTCTTAAATTTGATGATTCCATTGTGTTCAGAATGCAAATTTGTGTAGGGAACATGTGAAATATGAAGTGTGAAGGCTTTAGGGTGTGAAATGACAATTTTACCCCTAAAACCCTAACATATTGGCCGTCAAGGGTAATTTTGTAATTTGAGCATGAATTTGTAAAACCTAAGGCCAAAAATGGATTCTACACACAAAATTGTGTAGGAATATCCTGAGTCAAAATTTTTGGAAAAGTACAGTTAGATCGGGTATAAAGGGGCTTAGACTAAATCCCCTAGGGGTATTTTAGGCAATATGCGTTTTTTAGCACAGATAAACAACAACATGAGTTTAGAATGATACATGAATGAGTAATAACTCATTTATTGTAAATTTGGAATTGTAGGACTTATCAATAGCCCGAGCTGGATCAAAAATATTAAACAGACAATTGAGCAGGAAAGGGATTTTAGGTAGTAACTCTATCTTTCATACACTATATGATTGCTTGTATTCTTTGTGCATGTCATGTTTTGTGATATGAAACATGCTTGGGGCACAATATCTAGATGTAGTGTAGGAAAAGCACAAGTGCCAACCGGCCTAATGGAACCTAGCTATGATATACACAGTATAAACAATACCTAGCTATAGTCTGGGAAGTCTGGGACCCAGCTGAGGTAAAAGACAAGTAGGGGTCCAAACAATCATTTGGCCCTGAACAGTGTGCACAAACATGATATAGTATGAATTTTCTATTGCATTATATGGTGCATTGAATATTTATCTGTCGCATTTTATATGATTGATAGTATGTTACTACTAAGATTCGTATGAATCTCACTCTTTCCATAAATATATAATTTATCCAATTGAAGGAAACGGCTCAAAGGGCAAAGACGTAAATATCAACAACAAAAGGTTCCGGTCCAATTCAAGCAAGGACGTTGGTTATTTGTAGATCTTATTATCATTTTGGGATTTGTAAGTATTATGTACAAACCCTATAGGAATTTCTATAATGTAATCAAGTACTTAATATCAATATATTTATGTTGTTTCTATATGCTCACTGAACTGCATGTAAACATTCTAATAAATGTCAAAATAAAGAAGGGGTATAACAATGCAACACTGATGATGGAGAACACTTGTCTAAGATTGTGATTGTCATCTTCGAGTTGAGTCATCCTCATATGCAAGTCCTTATCATGAGAATATTAGGCTGAGGTGTTGATGGAAGGAGGTAAGCCACAGGCAATAGTATCTTGATGTTCAGATCCTAACCCATAAATGCAACCCTTCTTGTTCTCACGACCTATAGCCTCTAACCACAAGTTAAAGTCATCCTGGTTAGAGTGCACACTTCCTGAATCTAAACTTGCAGCTGCCTTCAGCCTAAAAAATTCATCCTATAAAAAAGGTAACATGGTTAATTTCTAACTAGGTACCACATAAAATGTACAACTAAAGCAAAATTTCTAACTATGTACCACATATTAATAGAAGCAGAAGAAAATCAAAACGGATCAACTTAACAATGGTAATTTTAAAATAAAGCAAAAAAATCGTGCTCTAATTAGACTCTTAGTACCAAACAATTATTTTAAATTCACTAGAATTGCAAAATAGAGGAGTCCATGCACATAGCAAGCAACTTTACAATGATAGTCACCCAACAACTTTAAAGTAGCAGGATAGATTTAATTGTTGAAAAATTTAGAAACAAAACTTACATGAGTTGTCGCCGCCCGATGATCTGAAAATTGTCCTATTTTCTCATTATAATAAGTCTTCTTGAACAATTCAAAGACTGAAGGCTGTTTTCCTAACTCCTCCGCCTACAGGTATTTATAAAAATATATTAGATGAAGCGTCAAATGAATAATGATTGAACCAATTGAAGTTAAATTCTTACCAGCCTCCTCTTATGCTCAGAATTTAGAATACTACCCCCTTGGTTTTGAGTGCTGTAACATCCTGCCTTTAATCACATAATTATAATTCGATATTTGGTAATTAAATTAGATTAGAGACCGTCGAATAGTTTAAAACTCATTAAAACTCCCTTAGAAGTTGGGACTTTACGAAATTTTCAAAACTTCATTCCTCCATCGGTCTCAAGTTCAATTATCGAATATAATCACCTGTGCAGTTTATCCAAATTTACGTATGACAGAGTGTATGACCAAAATCCCAGCAAACCCCGAGTTCAACTACATATAGATATATATAAAGTTTCAATCCTGATTAGGGGATTACAGAACCAAGTATTCAAACTACTTACAATCCAAAAATCTTATACAGTAATCCCTATCCAAAAATGAATAACCAACAAAAACCATACTAATGTCCCTAGAAAACTCTAACCGCTCCGGGTCACGCGTTTCTCCTTGGAGCCACTCGCCCTGTCTGAAAGGTTAGTTCAAAGGAAAGAATGAGATTCAAAAGAATCCCAGTAGTAACTAAACAATTATACCACATACAAGCACATAGCATGTAAGCAAATCATCATACAGCAGCAGCAGCACATATCACACTCCACCCTCATCCCCTTTCTCCGCCGGGAAGGCACTCTGTCCTAACCCGAACCGTTGTTAGCTACTCAGGGACTATTGGCGTGGCAGTGCATACAAATAGCCTTATAGCTCACATAGCTAACCGGCTTCCACAAATGGCCCGTCGGCCTCACAAATAGCCCTACGGCTCACAATCAGCCTTTCGGCCTCATGTCACATAATCACACCTCATCCTCATCCCCTTTCTCCGCCGGGAAGGCACTCTGTCCTAACCCGAACCGTTGATAGCTACTCAGGGACTATTGGACTGACGGTGCTTACACATAACCACATAGGTCGCATCATACGAATTCACCACATAGCAATGATACCACACACATACTATGCATCACATATGGTACGAAAGAAAAGTCACTACCTGATCCTTTCCTGATGTCTCTGGGCACAGTAGGCTCACGAGGATAACAGATGTCGAATCCTATAATCAAAATAGGGACATTTGGTTAATTTCCTTTTCCAAGTTCTTACTTCAATAACACTCTAAGTTGGTATTCATTTGGACTCTTTGGATGGCCATTAAATGCCTAAACTTATGCCTAAAGGGTTGGGATAACTATCCCCAAAGATCCCTCTTTGGAAAGGTAAACACTGATTTTTGGTCCTTTCACTCGAGCACAGAAGGCCGTGCTCGAGCACAACCCCCATTCTCACTCGAGCACACATGCGAGTGAGACAGGAAGTGCTTGCCCGAGAGCACACTTCACAACAAACCTACACTCTCACTCGAGCACAAGAGGCTGTGCTCGAGCAGAGACCTCGCCAACACTCGAGCACCCACGGAAGTGAGGCCCTGCGAGTGACAACCCGAGAGTGACTCCCTTTCCAAACCACAAGTGCACTCGAGCACAACCCTTGTGCTCGAGTGATCTCTCAACACTCGCGAGTGCCAGGCGCACTCTCAACAACCACCCTCGAGTGATACCTTGAGACACTCACCCGCAGCACCAAAAAGGCACCCTCACTCGAGCACAAACATGCTCACTCGAGCACGTTCATCCTGTGCTCGAGTGAGTTCTTCCCTCACTCGAGAAATCACCTCAGATACCCAAAACGCAGCAACTGATATGTTTAACCAGAATTTACCAATTGAACTCCAATGGTTCTTAAACTTGTGTCAAGACTCATTCTTACTTATATCAACACAAGGAACCCATTTGCAACCAAAAACAACTCAAATTCAACTCATTCCACATATTCTCCCTCTAAATCATCAAACCACTCAAAACCTCATTCTAACACTCTCCCTTATTCAACTTCAAATCAAATTATAATCACTCCCAAGTGTCAAACTGACCAAATGAACAGTGACTCTTTCATCAAAGCTTACCCTTCATTTAACACCATAATTAGGTCAAATTTCCAGAATTTTCATTGATTAAGCAAACACCATATCATATATACCACAATTCATCAAAAACCTACCTCTTACACTTGCTGAAATCAACACCTTGATCTCACTAACTTTCAGATTTATCCCTCAATCAAACACCACCAATGGAAATTCTGAAATCATAGAAGTCAAGCTCTCAACCTCATGATCAACATTAATGAAGGGTAACTAAACATATAAAGACCTCTACTTACCAAGATTTAAGCTTTTCTCTTTCTCTTTCTTGTTTAACTTCAGCGAAAATGGAGAGAATGGAGAGAGAAGTGAGTAGGTGAAGGTGATGATCATCTCTTCCTTCTTCCCATGCACCAACCGACTTGAGAGGGAGAGAGAAAAGAGTTTGAAAATGTTGACTCATCCAATGGCTCTCATTTAGCCACTTGGCATCATCTCATCCTTCCTCTATGATTTCACCTACTCTCACATACACAAGATCCCACCCCTAGATCTTTAAATCCCAACCATTGATTAAGATTACTAAGGGGTTTTCTCATCAATAGCTAACCAGACGGTTGGTAAATTTACCGTTTTACCCCTGATTGGTACAATACTCATTAAATTATGAATAATTGCCTTCATTTCACATTGCACAACATATACTTCAAATATGCTTAATTAACATTAATTACATCATTTGAAGCTATTAATCCTTGATCAAAATCCAGGATATTACAAGTGCCGCCTGTGGCAGAGCCTTGATTGTTTTTGGCTATCTTACACTTGTTCTAATATTTTGGTGCTGACCACATTTTCTTTAACTCATTCATGACTTCATGAGGAATCCACACAGGCCTGACTTGGCTATGAAACAACTCATGCCTAACACCATGCAGTGTTCCTCTTACAATATCCTTCCACTTGTCATCCTAAATTATCTTGGTATCATGATCATATTGTGGCAGCCATTTATATTTTCTCTACATAAATGAGAAATAAGAAACATAAATAGTAAAAAAATGGGAAAGAAATCAGGTTAATTCAAATATAAGATAAGATTTACTGCCCATTCTTCAAATCACATTTTCTTGTAACCGAGAGGCGTTACTTTCCAACTAACACAAGGATGATCAAATTTTCCTTGAATAATGGGAAGAATTGTCTTTACAATCGCAATAGATGGATTGAACGTAATCATAAACATAAAAATATCAACATATATACAAATGGAGATACCAAATGAAGATACAAAATAATACAAGCTAATAAATGAGTTACGTGTTGTTTTCAGGATATATCCATATACGACCGTCTGAAGGATCATGACCCTAAGGTGTTAATGTAGCAAGATGACCCTGTGGAGTAGGGGTGCGAACTTTCTGTTCTAGGAGATGGGATATCAGCAGATGGAGAAGGTTCAGGTGATAGTGAGTGTCTACTAATGGAATCACACACTTGTGATATTGAGGGTCCGCCTGATTCAAGATGCTTTTGTGGTGATAATTTGAGCCATGCATTTGAGGTAATGACAATGAAGGTCTAACTTCTTGATGCAATTGAGCAGATGAAAGAAATGATAATGAGGGTCTAACAACTTTAGGAATAGATGGAGCAGATGTAGCATTCACAGGAGGAGTAGACAACTTTTGAAGTTGATGAGCCAATCCGAAAGTTTGAATACTCGATTGCTATTTATCACTCTTTGAGTGACGACTTGACATCTACATAGTTAAAGCATAAATAAATTGAATCAAAACAAAAAATAAATCAATTAAAATTAAATGCAATCAAAGTTAAATTGATAAAATAAATAAGAATGAAATATGATGACCATGAATAATTTATATATCATCATCAACATCATTGTTAGCATCGTCTTCGTCTTCATCTTCATCTTCGTCTTCATCCATGAACTGATGTTCAACTTAATCATCTATATATTCTTCTTCCTCAACAACATCATCATGTTCTTCTTCTTCTTCCTCCTCCTCATCTTCTTCTTGTGCATAAACCATGTTATTCGTTTGCATATGTGCTTCTTCATAGCAAATTTCTGAGTCTATGGTCATTTAATGTATGATCAACAATAGTTATTGGCAATATGACTTGAACTCCATCCTCTTGAAAGGCGCCTATGTTTGTTTCATATTGAGGAGTATCAATTATGCTACAAGCCTTGATCTTAATAATAGATAACCAATTTTCCCTTTGATGACAACACGAGTAAGGCATGTAGTATACTTAGCTTGCATTGCTTGTTATGCAAAAAATAAATGAGTCATACTTGTTGTACCTTCGGTTTGCATGAACTTCAATAGTCTGATAATGCTAATGAACCCTAGTACCACGATTTGGTGTTGAATCAAACCACTCACATTGAAACAACACCAATCTCTTCAAAGGAACACCGATATATTCAAGTTCCACAATCTCTTGAATAATGCCATAAAAGTCATATTTTGATTGTGCATAGTCAGTGCCCTTAATGCAAATGCTACTTTTTGTGTGTTTGGGAAGGCGTCTGTGATGGCTGGGCTTCTCAAGAAAACGGAGATTTCATCATATAGAGATCAAAGCTGCTTCTCTCGTGTCCGGACGCTCGGCAACTGAAGGTCAATAACTGTTGGAGGTAATTATTATTATTATTTGTGGTGTAAATCGATTTACACCCATTGTAAAAAGAAATCCTATTAATAGGATTTCTTTTTACCATATTCTTGAGCCCCCTTTACAATGGGTGTAAATCGATTTACAATGGGTAATCTACATTGTGTTGTTGTTTTTCCCCCTCACACTTGCTATAATTTTACCGTGTCAAAGACATTTTCGGTGTATTACTCAAGGAAATATTATTTGGTCGATGCTGACTATCTAACACCAGTTGAATATCTTAGTCCGTATAGACATGAGCGTTTCAATAATAATTACACCTTTTTTATTTTATCATTTTTTTAAAAAAAAATTTCATTTTAATTACCACAATATATACAACTAATATATATATATATATATATATGTATTAAAAAAAGTCACTTCTACCACCGTCAATCCAAACACAAATCACATCTACAATATAACTTTTCAAAAGCCCATATGTAAAAAAAAACTCCTTCTCCACCGCCAATCCAAACAAGCACAAAAGGCTAGGGGTCGAATGGAGAAGGCTAGGATAGAGATGGGTATTTGGGATACTTCCGGGTTTCTGTCGAAGAATGACTTCGATTGGAGAGACATAGGAGCTAATTCAAGCTTTCACCTTTTTTTTAATTTTGGCCTTTCAACTTTTTTTTAAATTTTAATATTTTTACAATATGTATTTTTTTTCCATTACATTAAAATATGTATCATTGCTCCATTATTTGATAACTTCTTTTCACGTGTTTTATTTTAAAAAATGAACTACTCCTAATCACAAAGTTATATGTTTAATGTTTGGTCAAAAAAAATTATAAATTTAATTAATTTCAAATTAATATATATTCACATATGTAACATTCAAATATTCCTATATCGTGTGATTAAAGTTGCTTTTAAATGTGAACATCCTTGTAGACTTAGAGAAAAATTATGAGTATGAATATATGTTTTGTATTAGCTTATATTTGTTATTTTCATTTTCGCAAATAATGAAATATAAATGCCAAGAAGTCAAGATATTGCAATTTAGGCTAATTCTGGGCTTCATTCCACATTTTTAGTCATTTCTTATACCTTCAACTTATTTTTTCAAATCTCAAGATATTGTAATTTAGGCTTATCTTAATCATTTGTGATGTGAAATACATAGAATTCTATTTTCTTCGTCATATCGTTAGGGTTTCATCCGTACCTAGCACAGATTGGTTTACTTAACAATTCACTTGCTAGAGGTTTCTTTCTCTTCCCTTCCTCGCCCCTCTCTCCTATCTTTTCTCTTCTCTATCTTCCCCCAGCCCCTTCCTAAACCTATTCTGTAACAATTGGTCTAAGCACTGCAGTCCACAAGGCAATCGTTATGCTTCAACACTATAGTACGTATACCATACATAACCATATATTGATTTTAATGTGAACATGTAAGATAAATATATCCTATAATGATACAACAAGAGTTTTTTCAGGGTGATGTAGAAGAAAAAAGCAAAATCAACTCACAACACAAACTTCATCATAAACCGTATAAAATTTTAAAACATAGCACTAGATAAATTCAATTTTTTTTAACAAACGTGTCCAATTATGAGATTTATCATCACTAACTTAATTTACTTTGGTATATTCCATAATACATCAACCTAGAACCAACAAAATGGTATAAAATAGTTGTGGCAACATCACCGACGGAATTCCATAGGAAAAACTTGATTTCCGACGGTTAATTCCTTCTCAAAAGTTCCAACGGAAATTCTGTCCTTATTCCACCAGAAATATTTTCCATTAAAAAATAAAACCAATTTTCAGGGACGAAAAATTACCGACTAAATATTCCGTCCCAAAAGATCCATCGGAAAACCGCCAAACTTGCATAAGCAAATTGTGAATTCTTTATTGTATAAATTTTGAATTGGATATCAGGGACGGAATTTTGCCACGAAAAAAATCTGTCAATATTTACCTACGGCACAATGACGGGTTTCTGACAAAAATTTATAACCACACTTTCCATAGGAAATTCGTCGGTTTCCCGTCCCAACTTTTAGATGAAATATACAGAATTTTTGTCGTTGAACATCCAATTACAACAGAATTTGCTACAGAACAATTTGATCACTGAATTCCATTGGAAGTCCTTCGAAAATTCCATCGGCAACATTTCTGAGGGAATTGGCTATGGACAACCGACGGAATTCAACAACGGAATTGTTTTTGTCTCTAAATCCGTCGGAAATGCCCTATTTTTTTTAGTGTAGATTATCAATATAAAGAGGGGCCATGAACTAATATTATTGCTTAATACATAAAATATGAAAAAAATAATTTTTTCAAAAAAATATAAATAAAGGAAATAATATTAGGAATAATCATCTAAAACTTGTAACGTGGGATGATGATGTCACTATTTTTTGTTGGAAATTGTGCCCTAAGGGCCAATCATTGTACTTTAAACATTATTATTTTAATGAAATTTCTCCATTCTGTTATCATATTATTTGCATGTTAACTGTGATAATTGTATCCTTGGATAATTCATAAAGATTGTCCTAAAATGTCCCTGGTCGGTCATCTATGCGGGAGCAGAGATGAAACAAGACCAGTATGACTTTGATAAGATATGGAGATAAGAATCAAAATCTTAGGCACTTGTAAGAGTACAAGGTGCTGGACCGACCCACTATGAGAAAGCTACATGGATCAAGTCATAAGCTTTTCTCATGTATAACCACGTCGTAATGCCCTTAGACCTGAGGTCATCATGGATTCCTACATGAGAGTTGCTAAGCTTTGAACTAGTCAAAAGTCACTTTTGACCGGGTGATGATAAAGGCTACGATCGGGCTTGGTGGTTTTTCATGTAGAGGAATATGAATGATCAAGATGGAATTTGTCCCTCACATTAGTAGAGAGATATTACTGGGCCCCTCGATGAGTGAGTCTGAGAAGTGTATGGCCATACTATGATGAAAGGAGTTTCTGTCTCTGTTATCAGGCTACTCAGGAATCGAGAAAGTAATGGTCAGGAACAAGAGGATGACATTTTCCATGCCTTATCCTTGATCGATATATCGTGTGACAAAAGGGACGTGACATGGTTGTATGACAGGTTGCATCGTGATAACAATCCTCATATGAATTGGGTAGTCGTAATGTCTTGCTAGAGGCCGCTTGCGACTTTTGCGTTAGTGTAGTTATTGGCCCACTGCCAACTTCATATGGGCCTACAGGGTCGCACACAAGAATGGCCCAACACGAGATAATGTTTGATTTAGGGTGGATGAATTTTATATTTATATATATATATAATATAAAATTCATTAATAATATTATATAGATATATATATATATATATTTGAAATATATATCTTATATATATATTATTATATTATTATATTTAATAATATTATATAGATATATATATTTTTTTTTTGAAATATTATATATATATATATATATATATATTATATGATATTATTATATTGTGTTGGTTTTAAATTTAATTTATTAAGATATATTAAATTTAATAACTAACATGATAGAGATATAGTATCTCAGATTTAATTTATGAAGATAAATTAAATCTAATGGCTCTTTATTTGGATTAAATAAATAGGTTAAATTAAAACTGTTGGACAGATTTAATTTAAACTGAATTTATTTAATTAGCTCATCAAGATAATTAATTGTTAATTAATTTCGAAATTAATGATGATTAATTTTAAAATTTGAAAATAGCCCTCATAGGTTATAAACTTGATAGAGCTTATAGACTCAGGGTACATCAGAATTGAGAGCCGCAAGTTAAACCCTTGGAGACATTAGAGGCGCTAGCACGCAGTCTCGGTTGGAGAGCATTCGTGTGGATACCAGTAGAGGGAGCGGACCTGATGTGTTGGCTTCTAGAGATCGTGAAAACTCTAAATCATCAAAAAGGTATGAATCCTTCCAACTTGGTTTAAACGCCGTTGATAGATCCTCGATTAGAATCGGTGAAAATTTTTTAAATTCTTCCGCTGTGCTTACCAATCCTACATTTTTAAATCAAATCAAATCAATAGTCATATTTTGAATCAATAATAAATGAAATTTAAGAAATAATCAAATCATTATCAAATATGATTACTTAATCAATCAATTATGAAGAAATATTAAAAAAAATAAATTAGGAAATAAGCATCCATAATGTGGGACGATGATGTCACTATCTCTAAATAAAATCATCAAATCAATAATTTGCATCACTAATAAATGAAATTTAAAAAAATAATAAAATCATTTTTTAGTATGGTCACTTAATCAATCAATTTTAAATAAAATTAAAAAAATATAAAATAATCTTCAATAAATTATATTTATTGATACTATTTTAAAGCAATGATGTTTTCCATATTTCACTCTCAGTGATTGGTCTTATCAATATTTATCAACAATCAATACATTTGGGACTTTGAGTCATTTAAAATAGATTATTATAAAATAATTACATGATTTATTATGACTACAAATAAATATTATTTATTGTGCATACAATAAATAAAGTTGCCTAAACATAAAGACTAAATTATATAATAAATATTGCACGCCTCATAAAATAATTTTTTAGAATCATAAATTGTCATTATGTGCTTGAGATGCTTCAGAAGCTCAAAATGCTATATATGAACTTTCCCGTGCAACGCATGGGTAGCAATACTTGTTCTAGATATTACTCCAAAAAATGGGTTGTAAAGCGTGAGTTTTAACAAACCATTCAGTATTTGATACTATCAATTAATAGGAATTTAAGTTGCATTAAGTTGTGGTTGTAAGGGGAAAAAAACATCTCAACATAAATTTAATTTTTTAAACTACTCCTCATATCCTAGATATTGTAAAGATTTCAAAAAATAGTTAAGTTAGATGTTTATAAAAAGTATGCATTGGTTTTTTTAATGTGCCCATTTTAATCATTTGCAATGAAAATTATCTCATATATGAAAACACTTTACACTTCTACAACATGTGCAGTCAATATGAATAATTTGAAGAGGAAAAAAACATTATGAATTTAAGAAGAAAAGTGAATTGTAATCTTATATTTAGAATTAAAACAAACTAATTATCTCAAAGATAGCGCCACATGCCACTCGCAACACTTGGATGAGGTTTTGGGTTTGAATTCGACATTAACATGTTTGTGTTTAGCACAGGGGAGACGGAAACTAGGGATTTGGCCAAAAATATTATTATTATAGGATATTTATTGAGGAAGGTGCCAAAAATATATCCAACGGCCCTCAATAACCACCTATAGCGTAAAAATATCGTATGGAAAATCCACCGCCAATGTTTATGAAGATATTTTTACCGTTACAACTAAGAACAATAATAAAGATATGTTTTACCAAACAAAAATAAATACAACATATTTATGATATTAAAAATATTTAACAATAAATTTTAAAAAATAACTTATTGCTATGATTCTTATAAAATGGCTTGTTGATACTTTGATATCATTATTAACTTAGTTTACAAAATAAAATTCAAGAATAAAAAATTTAATTATATAAAGCTCTACTAAAATTTAAACTATATGCAAATTATCTTTTAATCTTCAAAACTTGACAATATAACTTTCTGTTTAATTATTTTTATGTCACTAATAAACATACTACATTCTCTCCTTAATATATGAACCAAATAATTAATTTGTAAATATTAAAAATATCAGTTAAGTTAGTTACTTATAATGAACACATGATGATTTTTCTAAGATATCCTATTTAATTATAACTACCCTTAAATGAAAACTCTCTCAATGTGTAATCAATATGAATGGTTTGGGAAAAAAGTTTTGAATTTGGGAAAAAAAGAATTTGGGTCTTATATTTATATCCAAATACAACACCTCAACTAGCTCAAGTAGTAATATGTAATTTCATTAAGCCTTGGGCTATATGTATAATATTTGGGTCATGTGTAAATAAACTTTTTTTATAATATATTATGTTAATGTAATATAGGATAAATTAATTATAGAAATTATTTATGTAAATATAAAATTAAATAAAATTATTTATAAAGTTTAAATGCTAATGTTACCTATTCTGAAAAAAAAAAAGGAAAATCATTTTACAATTACCTATACTTTTTGCAAATTTTTTATGTGGTACTCTATCTTTCTTTTCTCTAATAAGTTGTTTAACTTTGCTCTGTCAACACCATTAGCTTACATAGCTAATGGCATTAACAGAGTAAAGTTACAGATGTTGCCAATGTTAACACATCAAATTTAAATGATTACTGAAAGAAAAAATATATATATACCAAATTAAAAAGAGAGAATTGTGAAAAAAGATCCCACTAGCAAATTAATTGCCAAATAGGGCCTGGGAAGACCGTCTGCACATGGAGGGAAGATATTGTGCGCATGGGGGAAGATCTTATGCACATAAGGGAAGATGTTTTGCACACGCATAAAGAAGAATATTGCACATAGGGAAGATCGTCTGCACACAAGGAAAGATCTTCTACACACCTGAAAGATCGTTTACACACTGGGGTCCTATTTGGTAATTAAGTTCTCACTGAGATATTTTTTCACAATTCTCCTTAAAAATTGGGAGAAAATCTAGACACTGACAAAATGTTTTTCCCTAAATAAAGAAAACGTGTTGAATTGAAACTAAAGATATTGAAAAAAAAAACTACCAAAAAATATTGAAAATTTATAATCAACCAGAATTTAAGAGATAGTTGGGTAAAAAAATCAAAGGATTAACACCAACTTTAGTCCTTGTAGTTTACAGTTATTTTGATTTTGGTCTTTGAAGTTTTAAATATGTGGTTTTAACCCTTCAAATTTATTCCGTTTCAAACCGTTAGTCCTTAAAGTTTCAAAAGGACTTGGAACCTGAGTTAACCTCATTAATTAATCCCATGTGGCACTAACAATGTTAAATATGCTTAGGTGGATGTGTAATGCCCCAATTTTTTTGATTAAGGGCTAATGATGATTATTGAGAATGATTTGTGAATTTAAATTAGAATTATTATGTGTTTGTGGCAATTTTTATTAATATGTCATAATTGGTGGAAAAATTGGAAGAATGGAATTATTGGCCATAAGTTAGTGATTAAGGGAGGAATTAATTACTAACTACGAGAAAAATGAGAAGTGTAATTAAATGACTAATGGAGGGATTAAAGTGATTAATTGGATAATTACTTTATAAGTGCCAATAAAATTCTGACAAGTGGCATGTGGAGATGAAGCAAGAGAGTGTAAGAAAAGTCAATTTGGTATTTTAAAATGATTTTCTCTCTCCCTCCTTCCCTCCTTTTCGGCTGACCAAGCATGGGAGAATGGGAAATCATCATTTTGCCTTCTTCATCAAGCACTCATCCCTCCCTTCTCTCTCTAAATTTGTCCACCATTTATGTCCAAGGAGAGAGGAAGAGTTTTTGACAAAAGTTAAGCTTTTGACCCTCTAAATGGCTTCTAATGGAAAAACTCTCTTCTATAAACTTGTTCCTTGTGTTGAGAGCTTCAATTTCATGGTTTTAGATTTGTCATTTGGTGTTGTTTAAGCTCTCAAGGGATTTTGGAGTTTGGAGAACCAAGGAACTCCTTTTGGGAAAGTTGAAGAGGTAGGTGTGACAAACCATTCTATCTATATTTTATGCCAAATGATTTACTTTGAAATTTCTGAAATATTTGGCCTTAATTTCAAAAAATAAGGATCATTGGGTATTTGGCATGTCATTGGCATGAAAATGGTATCTTGAAGTGATTTTGGGATAGATAGAATGGATTTGGGTTGAAATGTCTTGTTTGGATGATTTTGGATTTTGGATGTTTATGTTGCCCAAAACCAAAGCATGATAATGGCATAGGATTTTGGTAATTCTGATGTTTCCATTGGGTTCCTTGGGTGATTTTATATGGGGATAGCTTTGGTTGAGAGTTTGGGACCATTGGAATTAATTGGGCAAAAGTGGGGAAGTGTTGTCATACCTTCTACATTTTCTGGTTTCTGATAGCATCACTCGAGTGATCTGGGATCCACTCGAGTGCAGGATGAACATCACTCGAGCGAGGATGGGTTCCACTCGAGTGCTGTAGTGTATTTTCCCTTTCTGCTTCCAGTTTCATGTTGCACTTCCGTGTGTTGAGACAAGAGTGTTGTCTCACTTGCGGGTGTTGTGGGTTCCCACTCGAGTGAGCCTCGTCCCACTCGAGTGAAGGTGTATGAGACACCATGAACTCGCGTCTCGGGTTGTCACTCTCATCCATTTTTCAAAAGTGTGTCTTGGTACTCACGGGTGTCAAGCCATCACTCGAGTTTCAGGGTTCATGCTCGAGTGATGTTCCCTTCTGAAAGTTTCTTGTGCTCTCGGGTGAACACTTTTTAAACCTCACTTTGGGGACTCGGGTGAGCATTAGGCTTCCACTCGAGTGATAGAGATCATACTCGAGTGCATCGAGTATTTCTAGTATCTGTCATTCCTTTTTACTCTCGAGTAAGCACTCTCTGCACCGCACTTCCTATGACTCGAGTGAGCATTTGACTGTCACTCGAGTGTTACTTCCATGACTCAAATGTCCGTACATTATTACTCGAGTAAGGTTGCAATACCCCAAAATTTAGGATTTGAGGCCTGGGAATAAGCCTAAATTGAGTGGACTACTAATCCCCAATATAGTAGAGCCCAAATTTATCCCCTAATGATTCTTATATCTTTGGGGTATTAAGAAAGTAAAATGGTGAAATTTGGATAATATAATTATGTTTTCAGTGAAATCGTCTATGAGGTAGTGAGCTTGTCATGTGATTTTGAATGATCAAATGATGAGCACAAATTATGAAATCTTACAGGATGAAAGTAGACATCCTAAGCTTTAATTTGATAGGTCATATGACTCAATTAGAGTTATATACAAAAAGATATGAATTTTTGAAGTCAGCACAGAAAAACTGTGAAATTTCTGGAATAACATGCAAAAATTGAAATTCTGAGAATTTTGTTATTCCATCTAGCAAAATTCTATATTTTTCCTTGAAACTAGACTCAATAAGGGTTCTATAGGATTTAGAATCACTCCAATTCGATTTTTCTATAATTAGTTATGATTTTTCAAAGTTTGGGCAGAAATCTGCCAGAATTTTGTAAAAATCCGAAAATGGAAAAATAATTATTGGATAATTATAATATCTTATAAAATCATATTTTATCATCTTCCTCCTCCCATTTTCGTCAGTTTTTCTACAACAAGAGAGAGGAAGTGTAGAATTTTGTAGAGAGAGAAGGATAAGAGAAACTTCTACGGTAGGTTGATTCCTTCGGTAAATCTCTACCTAACGTGTATAACTCCGCTCCTAAGCTATTCTTCTATGTGGATTAAGGTTTTGAAGCTCAAATTTCAGTCTTGGGAGCTTAGGGTTTCAGCCAAGAAAAGGAAAAGCCAGAGGGAGCTTGAGGTAACTTCCAAAGTCTTGTATATTTACTATTTTGGCTGCTGTGGACAGTTTAATCGGTGAAATTTCGCCGAATTGTCTTTGGTTCTAAAAATGGTAAATGGGTTTATGGGGCTGTAATGCTGCCAAAATTGGTACTAAATGATAGTTGTAACCTAATGGAATAGTCAATAGAGTGGTTAGAAGCAGAAAGGAACGCATTTACGCAGTTGAAACCGAAAAACCCCAATTTTCCCAAGAATTCTTATAAGTTTCAGCTAGCTCTAGAAATGGGCCTTAGAGTTGAATTTTTAATGATTTGATGATTCCATTGAGTTCAAGAGGGAAAATTAGGTGGGGTTACAGTTGGGCATTTTTTCGGAAAAGGCCGAAAAAACATAATTACAAAAACGCCCCTGAAACCCTTAAAGTGGGGTTGTCAAAGGTATTTTTATAATTTGACATTGAATTTGGTAATTCCAAGTTTGGAAATGGATTCCTTGGGCAGAAATATGTCAGGATAGCCCAGGTTAAAATTTCGAGAGAAGTACGGTCGGACCGAGTACAGCGGGGCCGGGCCGGGTCTCCAGGGGTATTTTAGTAATTTTTCAAGATATACTTATATAACCCCCCAGAAACACTATAGAAGTGTCTAAATAGTATATTTGACATTACAGGATCAAATATGGAGCCCCGAGCTGTTTGCACGTAGATCGAGGCACGCGTTTCGAGGTGGAAAAGGGTTAAGGTAGGGGACTTACCTTACTTGCATGTATTTGATATATTTGCTTGTGTAGTAATGTATGTGATTGCTTTACTTGATTATGTATAGCATATTTGAATAAATGAAGCTCTGTTTCTGTTTTGCTGTGGACATAATTTTGTTACATGAAACATTGAGCATGCAAAAATGTCATTATAGGTCATACATCAAGTTAAAACTAACATGTCATACACGTAGCATCTATCATGCATACATTATGGTATCTGTTTCCTACTGAAATTCTCTCGAATCTCACATTCCCCTACCAACAAATTAGGCAGGTGACAACAAGAGGTGTACTGAAAGCAGAGAAGAGAACTACACCAAAGGAATGCAGTAGTGAAACGAAAACGGGAAGATGTCTCCATTTTACTGGGATGGGTTTAGATACCCTAGTAGCCTTGTGTGGCTACATCATTTGAATTTATAAGGTATGAACCCCTATGGGAAATTTATGTAATCATGCACATATTATCAGTATAGTTATGTTATTCCTGTGTTACCTACCGAACTGTAATACCCCAAATTTTGAGACTTGAGGCTAGAGAATAAGCCTGAAATAAGTGGATTGCTAAGCCCTGGTTTAGCAAGATCCCAAATTGTGATTAAGAGATATTGACTTCAAAAGTGGATGTGGTTAGTGATGAATAAACCCTTTTGGAGATTATGGTGTGATTTGGCACTCGAATGTGATTCGTAAGTGCTATGGGCAATACGGAAACCCTGTATTTAAGCTCAATTATGGATTAACCTCTAAATTGACTTAAAATAGAGGGGAGGGCGCATTGTGAAAGAAAATGAATGAGAAAATGTATTTGATGGTGATTCAAAAGGAATTGCCATAATCAGGGGCAAAACGGTAAAGTTACTGACCGATTGATCGGTTACCGAAGAGGAAACTCATTGGTAACTTCAAGATCAATGGTTAGGATTGATTTGTGCAAGAGATCAAGGGGTGGAATCACATGTGTGTGAGCTTATGTGAGCTCATGTGAGGTTTGTCAAGATGGTGACACTTGGCACTTTGTGAGCCCTTGGATGAGGTCAAAGTGTCAAACCTCATTTTTCCTCTCTCCTCTCTTTATGTGGTCGGTTTTGGCTCCCAAAAAACTTATCCTCACTTCACCATCTTCATCTTCATCTCTCTCTCTCTCTTGTTCTCCATTTTCGCCAAGCACAAGGGGAGGAAAGAGAAAACTAGAGGTGAGATTTTGGTTGGTTTATGGTCCTCTTTAGCTTAAACACTCTTCTATAATGTTGTTCATAGTGATGAGAGCTTCATCTCTATGGTTTTAGATTCTTGATTGGAGGTGTTTGATGGCTTGAGGAAATTTGGAAAGATGGAGAATCAAGGAATTTGTTTGGGAAAGAGGAAAAGGTGAGTGTTTGCTCCATTTTGATCTATTGATTGTGGTTTTTGGTGGAGTTTTGAGAATTGTGATATTTTGCCCTGATTTTATGGTATTTTCGTGTGGAATGTGAATGGTGGAATTGGATGTTGTTTTATGTTGAAAATGGTGTCATGTTGTGGTATTTAATCATTGGAATTGATTTGAATTGGATTGGATACATTGTGTGCAAAACTGGAAATTCTGTCCAGTGGGAATTCTGTTTGGGAAGTCTTGTTGTGTGGACGTTTTGACTGGGCAAATGAAGTCAGAAAATTATGAAACTTTCCAGTCTTAAATTTCACATCCCAAGCTTCAAAATGGACACATAATTTGTGCCATTTCGTTTTGTCTTCTGTGAGTTATAGCTGTCCAAAGTTTGAGGTCGAAAATGGAATCTGTTTTGGGACAGTCTTGAGTTTTGGGGAATTCTGTATTTGTGTGGTGATTTCTAGTAAAGGCCAATATTTTTCCTGTGTAGAGGACTTGAATAGTTTTCATTTGGCTTTGGGATCACCTCATTTCGATTTTTTTGGAATTAGTTATGATTTTTGGAAGTTCAGCCAAGAAATCGGATTTTCTTGGCCGCAGCCAGCGGATTCTGGGCCGCGGCCCAAATGTTTCTGGGCAGTTTTTGGCCGCGGTCAGTGGATTTGTGGGCCGCGGTCAACCCCCAAAAATCAGTATTTTGGACTTTTAAAAGGTGATCTTTGGTCAAGTGTTTCCCAAGCCTTTAAGCATATGTTTAGGCTTTGATTAGCCACCTAAAGGTCGTGAATGATAACCAACATTAAGTGTTTGAGAGTTACGGAATTGGAAAAGGGATTAACCCTATGTCCTTGCTTTGATTATAGGGTTGATGTTCGCCCTAGACGTGGTTCGGTATTTGTTCTGATCGTGAGTAAGCGGAGCTGGAGCATACGTGGAAAGAGTATAGGGAACTTACCTCTTTTGCATGCTTTGATATTTGTGTTTGTGTTTTGATGCATGTATTGCTTTGCTTGATTATGTGAAACATGTATGAATGATTGTAGCTCTGTTTCTAGTTATGCTATGGCCATGAGTATGTTGTTGAAACATTGAGCACGCAGATATGTCATTATGTGAGCATGAGATATGTATTGCAAGCATGTCATGCATTAAACACATATCATACATGCATATAGGTATCTGTTTCCTACTGAGATTCTCTAGAATCTCACCCTCCCCTATCAACCATTTCAGACAGGGTAGGTGGATCAAGGATGGAGCAAGCAGTCAAGGGCGGCTAGGGCTCCCATTGGAGTTTGGTTGTGATAATTGGTTATCATAAATAGGATTATTTGTATTCGTATTTGGATAAAGGTTGTATATATATTGTGGAATGTATATTTGAATATATGTTTGGATGAGAATATTTGATTATGTATTTGGAATGAGTTATCGGATACTTGTATATGTATTTAAGAGGATTTGTGTAATCCCCATTTTAGGAGTTGTATGGGCTAATGTGCCCTATGATTGTTTAGCGAAGATATGAGCTGTATGGGCTAATATGCCCTATGATTGTTTAGCAAAGATATGAAACCCGGGTACCGGGATAATTATATTGTGCACTCTGATATTGGTATAAATGTGATTTATCTTCGCATAGTAATTGTATTCGAAATTTGAATATGAAACCTGTTGGAAATTGTGCCCTAAGGGCCAATCATTGTACTTTAACATTATTATTTTAATGAAATTTCTCCATTCTGTTATCATATTATTTGCATGTTAACTGTGATAATTGTATCCTTGGATAATTCATAAAGATTATCCTAAAATGTCCCTGGTCGGTCATCTATGTGGGAGCAGAGATGAAACAAGACCAGTATGACTTTGATAAAATATGGAGATACGAATCAAAGTCTTAGGCACTTGTAAGAGTACAAGGTGCTGGACCGACCCACTATGAGAAAGCTACATGGATCAAGTCATAAGCTTTTCTCATGTATAACCACGTCACAATGCCCTTAGACCTGAGGTCATCATGGATTCCTACATGAGAGTTGCTAAGCTTTGAACTAGTCAAAAGTCACTTTTGACCGGGTGATGATAAAGGCTATGATCGGGCTTGGTGGTTTTTCATGTAGAGGAATATGAATGATCAAGATGGAATTTGTCCCTCACATTAGTAGAGAGATATTACTGGGCCCCTCGATGAGTGAGTCTGAGAATTGTATGGCCATACTATGATGAAAGGAGTTTCTGTCTCTGTTATCAGGCTACTCAGGAATCGAGAAAGTAATGGTCAGGAACAAGAGGATGACATTTTCCATACCTTATCCTTGATCGATATATCGTGTGACAAAAGGGACGTGACATGGTTGTATGACAAGTTGCATCGTGATAACGATCCTCATATGAATTGGGTAGTCGTAATGTCTTGCTAGAGGCCGCTTGAGACTTTTGGGTTAGTGTAGTTAATAGCCCACTGCCAACTTCATATGGTCGCACACAAGAATGGCCCAACACGAGATAATGTTTGATTTAGGGTGGATGAATTTTATATTTATATATATATATAATATAAAATTCATTAATAATATTATATAGATATATATATATATTTTCGAAATATATATCTTATATATATATATATATATATATTATATTATATTATTATATTTAATAATATTATATAGATATATATATTTTCGAAATATATTATATATATATATATGTATATATATATTATATTATATTATTATATTGTGTTGGTTTTAAATTTAATTTATCCAGATATATTAAATTTAATAACTAACATGATAGAGATATAGTATCTCAGATTTAATTTATGAAGATAAATTAAATCTAATGGCTCTTTATTTAGATTAAATAAATAGGTTAAATTAAAACTGTTGGACAGATTTAATTTAAACTGAATTTATTTAATTAGCTCATCAAGATAATTAATTGTTAATTAATTTCAAAATTAATGAAGATTAATTTTGAAATTTGAAAATAACCCTCATGGGTTATAAACTTGATAGGGCTGATAGACTCAGGGTACATCAGAATTGAGAGCCGCAAGTTAAACCCTTGGAGACATTAGAGGCGCTAGCACGCAGTCTCGGTTGGAGAGCATTCGTGTGGATACCGGTAGAGGGAGCGGACCTGACGTGTTGGCTCCTAGAGATCGTGAAAACTCTGAATCATTAAAAAGGTATGAATCCTTCCAACTTGGTTTAAACGCCGTTGATAGATCCTCGATTAGGATCGGTGAACATTTTTTTAAATTCTTCCGCTGTGCTTACCGATCCTACAATGGCATCAGAGCCAGATCAATTATGCGTTTAAATTGAGTTTATGATTCTTATACATGTGATATATATGGGATGTGTATGTATGTTTATAAGAAACACTCGAATATGTATGTGATTCTCGTTTTGAAACAAGCGTGAAATCGATTTCGAACATGTATATCTTTAAATATGTATGTGATTCTCGTTTTGAAACAAGCGTGAAATCGATTCCGAACATGTATATCTTGAAACATGTATGTGATTTTCGTTTTGAACAAGCAAGAAATTGGGTAGGGTACCTGAGATCGTAGTTGGCGGCAATCAAATTGGGTCTAGGTTCGGATATCTATTCGGGTAATAGGGATCCGAACTATGGGGAAGACAAATTGGATTAGAAGCGTTCTGGGCCATTGTTGTTTTTTTTGTTTTGAAAAATTGGGTCCGAAATTTAAAAATTTAAAATTTTCAAATATTTCTTTTAAAAGGAATATGCCTTTTTCAAAAGCTTCAGAGGCGCTGCCCCTGTAACCCCGCAAGGGCGGCCCCCCTTGACCCCGCCCGCTAACCGGCTAGCAGGACCGCCGTGACCACCTCTGCGTAGCACAATATAATCTGATCATGACATTTATTGCTTTTCATATTGTATGAATTCTTGTTGTGGTTTATTATTTATCCTTGTTTGGGTATGGTGAACAACATGGCTTTAGAATTTTACAAAGGTTGTAATATTTAAATACGGCCTGCGTGCCGTGCCTTTCTCTAAATACTCTCGATGTACATTCTCTTCTCATCTCACTCCCCTCCAATGTTTAAACGAGGTTTCTCTTAATGTATTTCCTTTTATTTAGAGAAGTCCTCTCATTGGCTTGGGAGGATTTTAGGTTAGGTAAGTCATGTTGTGTCACGTTTAAATTATGCTTTTGATAAGATCATTGCATGATTACTTTTACGTTTATATGTATTTATCTGTATGAGATACGACCACGATTGCATCCATATAAACAAAACTAATTAATTAAGCCCTCTGAATCAAATCTTAAGTCATAATGCCGTCAATTAATGAATACTTGTCAAAACCTAGATCGCTCAATTGTGGAAAGCACCAAAGTGGATGCACTTGAGTTATCTTGATGAGACAAGCTTGAGTAATGGTGCTGCTCATAATATTCATTATTGTTTTGACTTAATTGAGATTAACAAAACGGTTTTGAATCTCAAGGCATTAGATGGGGTTAAACATGCCAGATCATATGATGACTAAATCCCATAAAGATCTAAGAGTTACATGTGATGTAATTGGTAAATAGGTTACCTACCTAAATAACTTGAATTTAAGCGTCTTGCCAAAGCGGACGTAAGTTTAAGCCAAATATGGATCTTAGCCCACTAATTATTATATTGAGGGTTGTTAATTTAGTGGGAGATTACTAACTAACTTTGCATATTTTAATTGTAGAATCATGTCGACTAGTAATACTGCTACACTATCATTGCGATCGGTCCTTGAGAAGGACAAACTCAATGGGACAAACTTTCTTCACTGGTTCAGGAACTTGAGAATTGTTCTCAAGCAGGAAAGAAAGGCTTATGTCCTAGATCAACCCATTCCTGAGGAGCCTGCAGCTAATGCTCCAAGAGCTCAGAGAGATGCTTACACAAGGCATAAGGATGACTTTGTGGATGTAGGTTGCCTGATGCTTGCCACTATGGTTCCAGAGCTCCAAAAAGATCTGGAACTCATGGAGGCTCATGAGATGATAGTACATCTCAAGGAAATGTTCCAGCAACAGGCAAGGCAAGAAAGGTATGAGACCACAAAGGCCTTACATTCCTGCAAAATGGCTGAAGGTGCATCAGTTAGTACTCATGTGTTAAAGATGAAAGGCTATATTGATCACCTTGAGAGGCTTGGATTTCCCATGAGCCAGGAGTTAGCTACGGACTTGATCCTCAACTCACTCCCGGAGAGTTATGACCAGTTTGTTATGAACTACAACATGAACAACATGGAGAAATCAATTTCTGAGCTGCATGGGATGCTCAAAACTGCTGAGCAAAGCATTAAGAAAAAGCCTAGCACAGTTTTGATGGTTCAGAAAGGAAAGGGTATGAAAAAGAAAGGGAAGGGCAAATGGAAGGGTAATGGCTCAGGTGGTAAGACCAAAGAGTCAAACAAGCCTGAAACCAAGCCTGCACCCAGGAAGGCAAAGCCTCCAAAGGAAGGAGTCTGCTACTTCTGCAATGAACCCGGTCATTGGAAGAGGAATTGCAAACTCTACCTGGAAGATCTGAAAAAGGACAAGAAGGATAGTGGGGCTATCGCTTCAGGTATTTATGTTATAGACATTCATTTTTCTACTTCCTCTACATGGGTATTAGATACTGCATGTGGTTCTCACATTTGTACAAATGTGCAGGATCTAAAGGATAGTAGAAAGCTAATGGGAATATCTATAACGTAACTACTAAGAGGATAAAATCAAACGATTTGAATCCGACTTACCTATGGCATTGTCGTCTAGGCCACATAAATGAGAAACGCATTTCTAAACTCCATCAAGATGGATTTCTAAACTCATTCGATATTGAATCTTATGATACATGCAAATCTTGCTTATTAGGAAAGATGACTAAGGCACCTTTCACTGGGCACATTGGACTGCCGTTAAGAATATCCTAAAGTACTTAAGAAGGACTAAGGACTTATTTTTTGTCTATGGTGGATTGGATGATGAGCTATGTGTAACCAGTTACACAGATGCAAGTTTCCAAACTGACCAAGATGACCTTAAATCGCATTCTGGATATGTATTCCTCCTGAATGGTGGAGCAGTAAGCTGGAAGAGCTCCAAGCAAAGCACTATAGCAGATTCTGCAACAGAAGCTTAGTATATAGCAGCATCAGATGCAGCTAAAGAAGCCGTTTGGATCAGAAAGTTCATTACTGAACTAGGGGTGGTGCCTACCATCTCAAATCCAATAGATTTGTTCTGTGACAATAGCGGTGCTATTGCACAGGCCAAGGAGCCTAGGTCACATCAAAGGACCAAACACATACTCAGGCGATTTCATCTTATTAGAGAAATCAATGATAGAGGTGATATAAAGATATGCAAAGTAGCAGGAGAAGATAATGTTGTTGATCCTCTTACTAAGCCACTTGCACAAGCAAAGCATGAGCGTCATGTTAAGGCAATGGGAATTAGGCAAATTAATGATTGCACCTAGGGCAAGTGGGAGGATGTTGGAAATTGTGCCCTAAGGGCCAATCATTGTACTTTAAATATTATTATTTTAATGAAATTTCTCCATTCTGTTATCATATTATTTGCATGTTAACTGTGATAATTGTATCCTTGGATAATTCATAAAGATTGTCCTAAAATGTCCCTGGTCGGTCATCTATGCGGGAGCAGAGATGAAACAAGACCAGTATGACTTTGATAAGATATGGAGATACGAATTAAAGTCTTAGGCACTTGTAAGAGTACAAGGTGCTGGACCGACCCACTATGAGAAAGCTACATGGATCAAGTCATAAGCTTTTCTCATGTATAATCACGTCACAATGCCCTTAGACCTGAGGTCATCATGGATTCCTACATGAGAGTTGCTAAGCTTTGAACTAGTCAAAAGTCACTTTTGACCGGGTGATGATAAAGGCTACGATCGGGCTTGGTGGTTTTTCATGTAGAGGAATATGAATGATCAAGATGGAATTTGTCCCTCACATTAGTAGAGAGATATTACTGGGCCCCTCGATGAGTGAGTGTGAGAAGTGTATGGCCATACTATGATGAAAGGAGTTTCTGTCTCTGTTATCAGGCTACTCAGGAATCGAGAAAGTAATGGTCAGGAACAAGAGGATGACATTTTCCATGCCTTATCCTTGATCGATATATCGTGTGACAAAAGGGACGTGACATGGTTGTATGACAGGTTGCATCGTGATAACGATCCTCATATGACTTGGGTAGTCGTAATGTCTTGCTAGAGGCCGCTTGAGACTTTTGGGTTAGTGTAGTTATTGGCCCACTGCCAACTTCATATGGGCCTACAGGGTCGCACACAAGAATGGCCCAACACGAGATAATGTTTGATTTAGGGTGGATGAATTTTATATTTATATATATATATATAATATAAAATTCATTAATAATATTATATAGATATATATATATTTTCGAAATATATATCTTATATATATATATATTATCTTATATTATTATATTTAATAATATTATATAGATATATATATATATATATTATCTTATATTATTATATTTAATAATATTATATAGATATATATATTTTCTAAATATTATATATATATATATATATCTATATGTATATATATATTATATGATATTATTATATTGTGTTGGTTTTAAATTTAATTTATCCAGATATATTAAATTTAATAACTAACATGATAGAGATATAGTATCTCAGATTTAATTTATGAAGATAAATTAAATCCAATGGCTCTTTATTTAGATTAAATAAATAGGTTAAATTAAAACTGTTGGACAGATTTAATTTAAACTGAATTTATTTAATTAGCTCATCAAGATAATTAATTGTTAATTAATTTCAAAATTAATGAAGATTAATTTTGAAATTTGAAAATAACCCTCATGGGTTATAAACTTGATAGAGCTGATAGACTCAGCGTACATCAGAATTGAGAGCCGTAAGTTAAACCCTTGGAGACATTAGAGGCGCTAGCACGCAGTCTCGGTTGGAGAGCATTCGTGTGGATACCGGTAGAGGGAGCAGACCTGACGTGTTGGCTCCTAGAGATCGTGAAAACTCTGAATCATAAAAAAGGTATGAATCCTTCCAACTTGGTTTAAACGCCATTGATAGATCCTCGATTAGGATCGGTGAAAATTTTTTTAAATTCTTCCGCTGTGCTTACTGATCCTACAAGACCAGGTTATAAATGATTTCGAAAGGTATTTGTGAAAACCCTATCGTGAAGATGGGATTTTGAAATAGTTTTGTTTCTTATTGGTCTCTATTTCACTTTAAATCACGTATTTCGGATATAATTACGGCAGGGGGTTACACGAACCACATATCATTTTCCATAATACTATGAAAAAGACTGAAATTGAGATAAGGGCGTGACAGAGGTCATCTTTACTCGAGTGTCTCAGTGAAAGATACCAGTTATTGTGCTTCCAAAAGGGGATCTTTAGGGATAGTTCTTCCAACCCTTTAGGGCTTTGGTTAGAGGTGTTTGTAGCTTCCTAAAGAGTATAAATGATAACCAAATTAAGTGATATCAAGTTATTTGAGTAATGGTATAGAGAATAACACTTCATCCCTAATTATGAATATAGGATTTGACATTTGCCCTACTCGGGAGAGACCGACGCCAGAGCACGCCCGGAAGGACCAAGGTAGTGACTTTTTTCTTATGTTGTGTATGATGCTTGGTATGCATGACTTATCATTGTTTTGTGTGAAAATCTTTGGCATAAGGCCATTGTGTTATCTCCCATAGTGCATTATAGCATGAGCAATCGTAGGGGGTGATGGTTATCACACCTACCCCTGCCGTTGTTTCTGCCATTGTAATTGCCAGGGGTGCGTTGTGGAATCGTAGATTCCTATTTGAGTATCCAGCCAGTGTGGCTGTGGGTATATGTGAAATATTTTATATGAATCCCAGCTGTGGTGATATATGTGATATGATCATGTGATTGTGCAATACAGCGTGAGCACTTCAACGTGAGCAAACGTAAGGGTGACATGAGTCATATATGCCCTTGCCGCTGTAACTGCCGTTGTAGTTGCTATGTGTTGTGTGATGATTTGCTTTCATGCTTAATTGTTGTGCATTTTATGAGTGATTTGACACTACAGGGATTCCTTAGAATCTCACTCTCCCAAAAACAATTTTAGACAGGGCCAAAATATCAAAGGGGAAGCGGGTGACGAAGAGCGATTAAAGCTCAGGGGAGGAGTTTCACTTTAGGAATATTTGATTATCATACTTGTAATTTTTGGATATATTCTTAGGAATCAATTGTATATATTTGTGGTATGATATAGTTTTGTGTAATCCCCAAGAAAAAGGGAAAAATATTATGGGCATTATGCCTTGTATAAACCATTTATTAATCAATGGAACCTGAGTGTGTCGGGAATTTATGCTATACTCTGATATATATGAATGAAATCAACTTGTACAAGCCATTTATGTTTGAAATGTGAGTATGAGACCATTATGGAACAGATGTTGTAAAAGTTTTTTGAAAACCCTAATTTTGGGAAGTTTAATTTTGAATAAGTCCCAAATCATACATGGTCTCTAATTTAAACTTAATTACGTTTTTATGAACTAATTTTGGCCTTGATCGTGAAGGGGCTTACAGGATGCTGATTGGGTTAGCTGAGGTGGAAAAATAAAAGGAAAATCCCACTCAAGTCCCAAGGATTAGAAGAAATATAAAAAATGACCACTCTATGACTTGTCAATATAATCACATATACTTGTCAGCGGAAGTTGTTTAGTTAACATATACGAGTTTGTCAATGATCACCCTTTGACTTGTCAATGTAGTGATATATACTTGTAAATGCGAGCTAATTTAGTTAACACATATGGTATTGTCAATGTATTGACGTACACTTGTCAATGGGAGCAAATTTAGTTAACATGGATAGGTTTGTCAATGATTGTTCTATTACTTGTCAATATAGTCACATATACTTGTCAATGGAAACTGCTTTAGTTAACATATATGAGCTTGTCAATAACCACTTTATAACTTGTCAATATAGTCACATACAAACTAATAAAGTAAGTTCACATTTGGAATTTATCTCATTGAGATCCTTAGAGATTTTTTTTTTATAGATGACGCTACACTGAGACTTTTTTTTTAAAGAAATTTACCCTAGAACTTTTTTTTTTCTAGTTCTTGGGACCTAATGAGATTTTCCCAAAAATAAATTATAAAGCTATATTTTTAAAAGCTTTTTGCCTAATGGGGGAAAAAACAAAAAGACCATAAGCTTGAGGATTGGTTCCCGGAGAAGTAATGAAGGTGGAGCCATCAATTATGTGAAGACTATTCAATCCCAGAACCTTATATTCACAATCAAAGACCTTCCCCACCTGACAATCTCCATGGCAGGGCCATTTCTTCATCACTGTATCTCTGCAAAATTGCCCCAACGACGTTGACATGTTCGCTTGATGGTGGAGCAAGTTCACAGGTGATTTTGCCATCAGGTTTAGCAGAATTTCCACCGGCATATTCTGGAAGCGGAACGGTGCGAACACCTTCAACTTTATCACCTTCTCTATATCATGCTTATTCCTTGCATGCATCTCTCCAGGTCCCTCGGGTACTGAAACTAGTTGAAGGTTATGGCTGGTTCCAAGTACTTTTTGAAACTTCAGAACTAGTGGTTTGAAAGGGAGTAAGTTTGAAGAACTAAAATCACTGTTTAAAATTTCAGGGGCCAAAATCAAAATAACTATAAACTATAAGGGGAAATGTAATGCCCCAAATTTGGATTAAGGGCTAATGATGATTATCGAGAATGTAATTGTGAATTAAAGTTGATTGAGACATGAATTGTTCTTAGCAATGCCCAACACCCTGTATTTTAGCAAAATTATGTGATAAAATAATTATTTGGGCTAAAATAGGGGTAAATGACGTATGAAGAAGAGGAAAAGAATTAAATATGTGTTATGTGGCAATTTAAATAAATGTGCCAAAATTAGTGGGAAAAATTGAAGAAATGGAAAATTGATGAGTAATTAGTTAATGATTAATGGAGAAATTAATTACTAACTAAGGAGAAATGAGATGTGTAACTAAATGGCTAACAAAAGGAATTAGAGTAACTAATTGGTTACTTATTTTATGAGAGCCAATGATATTGTGACACTTGTCAAGTTGGCAAGAAGAGAGAGTAAGAGAAAAGTCAAATCTTGCATTTCTAAAACATTTTCTCTCTCTCTTTCCTTCCCTCCATTTCTGCTGACATGAGACAAGGGGGAGGGGGTGTCATCATTTCATCTTCTCCAACTCTCCTCTCTCTCATTTCCTCCCTCATTTTCGTGCATCCATGGCAGCCTAAATAAAGAAGAAGAACTTTGTGTAAAAGGTGAGCTTTTGACCCTCTAAATGGCTTCTAATGGAAAAAATCTCTTCTATAAACTTGTTCCTT
Source organism: Inga leiocalycina (assembly GCA_963242795.1). Taxonomy (NCBI): domain Eukaryota; kingdom Viridiplantae; phylum Streptophyta; class Magnoliopsida; order Fabales; family Fabaceae; genus Inga; species Inga leiocalycina. Next base: position 19,684,372 of record OY725329.1, on the reverse strand, counting down.
GTGTTGAGAGGTTCAATTTCATGGTTTTAGATTTTTCATTTGGTGGTGTTTTAGCTCTCACGAAATTTTGGACTTGGGTGAATCAAGGAACTCCTTTGAGGAAAGTTGTAGAGGTGAGTAAGACAAACATTTTCATATAGGTTTTGTAGCCATTGGTTGAGTTTGGATTTTCAGGAAATTTTGCCTTGAATTTTGAAAATGAGGGTCATTGTGTTGTTGGCATGTTGTTGTCATGGAAATAGTGCATTGTTTAGTGTTTTGAATTGAATTGAAGCATAAAAGTAAAGCTTGGCAACTTTGTGTTTAGTTTTGTGTATTGGTCAAAACAGGGCATGGTCAATGGGTTGTGATTTTGGTCATTTTGAGGTTGCCATTGTGTTCTTTATGGAAAATTGTGTGAGAATAGGTTTGGTTATTAATTTTGGAATCATTGGACACTTTCATAGAAAATTGGAAATCTGTCAAGTGTGAACTCTGTTTTGGGCAGTCAGTTTGCATGAAAGTTTTAAATGACCAAATGGTGTTGAAAAATTCTGAAACTTTCCAGTATTAAATTTTACATCTCAAGCTTCAAAATTAACATATAATTTGTGTCATTTCGTTTTGTTAACTGAGAGTTATGATTTGCCAAAGTTTGGGACAAAAACTGGACTCTGTTTTGGAGTAGTGTTGAGTTTTGGGTGATTCTGGAATTGTGTGGTGATTTCTAGTTATGGTACATATTTTTCTAGTAAAGAGGATTTAAATACCTTTCATTTGGCTCTAGAATTACCTCGTTTCAATTTTTCTAGAATTAGTTATGAATTTTAGAAGTTCGGCCAAGAATCAGGGAATTTCTTAGTCGCGGCCCATGGGTGGCTGGCCGCAGCCAGTGACCTTCTGACCATATTTTGGCCGCGGCCCAAGGGAGGGCTGGCCGTGGCCAACCCCTGTATTCCAGCACTTTGAGTTTTTGAAAAGAGATCTTCAACCTATTGTTTCCCAACCTTTTAGGAGTTTTATTAGAGGCATTTGTAGCTTCTTAAGGGTCATTATTGATAACCAAATCTAAGTGTTGAAGAGTCAATTGAATATTGGAATAAAGAATAATGCTTTGTCCTTAATTATGACTTTATGATTTGATATTTGCCTGGAGTGTAGAAGACCTGTGCCTGCTCAAGAACAGAAAGACCAAGGTAGTGACACTTTATCCTATATCATGTATATTGCATTGCTTGTTTGCATTAATCATCATATACAGTGAAGGGAACGTGGCGTAAGCCGGATCTCGAATACAGATACAGTTGATAGGACTTGGCGAAAGCCTGGCCTTAAATACAAATACAGTGGGGGACGTGGCGAAAGGCCGGCCTCGTATACAGTGAAGGGGACGTGGCAATGTGCCCAGCCTCGAATATTGATTGCTGCATTGTAATATATGTTTACTTGCTTTGTTTATATGCATCATATACGTAAATTGTTGCTACTGGGATTCTCTAGAATCTCATTCTTTCCAAATAACATTTTTAGACAGGGCAAGTGGATCGAAGAACAAGCAAGTAAACAAGGACAAATAGGACTACCAGCGGTAGTCTTAGTTAGATATTTTGGTTTTATACTGAACTGGTTATCACTTTGGATAAATGTACATTTTGAACAGACCATAGAAGTATAGTTTTGTGTAATCCCCGATATGGATACTGAGATGGGCATTAATGCCCTAATTATTATTTGGATTAACGTTATTATCCCGGGTGAATGTCGGGAATTGTGGTATACTCTGATATTGTACATGTAACAGACTGAACAAACCATTTGTTTTAAGGAACGAAATGAATGGAGATCTATTTATACAGGTGTTATAAAAATTTTTAATTATCCCGGATCTCTCATTTGATTATTAAACATGTTTAAACGCTAATTGTGGTCTTCATCGAGGCAAGGGTTACAGGAAAGATGGTGTCAACCCAAAACCAAATTTAAAATATGTGTCTTTATAATTTTAATCAGTTTTGCGTATAGTCTCTATTTTACTACATATTTTTATATCTATTTATGAGATTTTATCATTATTATTATGTTTAAATGTGATTATTATGATTGTTTTGAATTAGAATATATTGCACAAATTAAATGCTAAAAAGACATAATTGTCATAGTTTTATTTCCCTAGATTAAACTGATTTGCACAAAGGCATTCTTGGTTGTGTTTATTGTATGGAAATTAAGGCATTAAAGTGAAAAAAGACAATCAATCATGGAAGAGAAGGTGGAAATTGGCATAGGCAAAAGGATCTATAAAAAAGAAAGTCTTATGACTGCTTTTAGGTTAAATTATAATATGGTTAGAGCTAGCCCATTTATGTTAACTTATAACTTATGCTCCTTAAATTTCTCATATGACCGCCACTTAAGCTCAAATGCATTCTTCCATGACCATGAAGAGCAAAAATATGACCACACACCACACATATTTTTTTCTTCCATCACCATGTGTGGTTAATTAATCCCCCTTCTTGAGGATGGATCTTTAGAGTTTTTCATGTATAGGACTTGGTGAATTAATAACTCCATATCCGTTAGAACTATGACAGCCACCAATCTATTCTCATGAAGATTTATTTCTTCTATATTTTGTTTTTTTTTATTAAGAATCAATTCCCCTTGTGTTTTAAGTCTTGCACATTTAATTAATTTAGTAATTAAAATATTATTGACTCCATGTAAGAGAATACGATCTAGGTTGACTACTATGTTATAGAGGTTAATTTAGTTAATTTGAGTGCTAACGACAATTGTGATCAGCCCCCTATTTTTATAACGACCAAGAGTGAGGGCAAGTCCTGGTATAGTCTTGGATGTGCCAGAACCTGCTCGGACCCTTCTCAAGCGTGTCAAACCTTACCCACCGAAACCATTTTATAAGTTAGTCATTAAAAACAAAAGAAAAATACTATGATATGCACCTTGGCAAAAGGCATAGAATCTCAAGAGTCCAAATAACCTTTTAAAGGACTCTAAGGATGTGTTTGGTTGGAGGGGAGAGGATGGGATAAAAAGGGAAGGTAGTGCTGACTCGTCTTTCTTTCTTTTTTTTCCTTTTTTTGTTATCCTTTCTTCAATTTGACATTTCTTCGTGAAATAACTCTCAAAATTAATCTTTACTTTATAAAGATCTTCTTTCTTATTTAGCATCTTTAACCTATAAAATAACTTTCTTAAAAATTTTTGGACCAAAAACTAACTTCTAACTTTTTTTTTTGAATTATTTCAAGAGCCTTTAATTCAAACAAATAGTTTGAAAGTTATTTGTAGCTCCTTTTAGGAAATAAACTTCTCCATAAACTTCTTTATTTCCCAAAACATTTTTTATCTATAATTTTTCCTTCTTTATTTTGGGCCTTTATATACTTTTTCTTTTTTATTTCTTTCCTTATTTTATTGAAATTTTGGCCTCAAGATAAGCTGTTAACCAAATAAATTATTTTGAGTATTTTAATTTTCAATTAACATCATATCCCCTTACCTTTAAGTATACCTTATAAATCTTTCTTCAAATTTTTAGGATATTACGGCAAACACTAAAAACCTTAAAATAATATATAGTTGTCACTGTTGAAATATTTTTTTCGATTTCATATACTTAAAGTTATTTATTAAAGTTCGGCCAAAAAAAGTTATTTCTTAGAGTGAATAGTCATTGACCCCCCTTGCCAATAATTCTTTGGTGTCGGCGTTCTATCCACGCAACCGTTGCAGGGGAGGTAGAATGTTTTCCCCCAAATTATACGTAAATATGAAAAAAAGAATACTTCTTCTGATTTTAAATATAAGATATATTTATCTAATTTGATTAGATTAAGAAAATTAGTTAAGTTAATTAATATGATATATAGTTTCTAAAATATTAATATCATCTTCCTTAATTCCTTTTTTTCTCCTCCTCCTTGATTATTATTGATGAAGTATCAATAGAAATAAATTAAGAAAATATTAATAAATATGAAACTATATATTATATTTAGAATCAAGATTAACTCCCCAAAATATATCTTATATTGAGAACTAGAGAAGTGGTTGATTTGATCGCTCAATTTTCATAAAGTGCAAAATTAATGAACAGGAAATTCTACTTTTCGACTAAGACCAAGAAAGTCTGCCACTGGGGCAATATGTGAACCATGCCCACCATCAGAGCAAATATTAAACATCAAATTCTGGTTTGATCACATTTCTCATTACTATGAATTCAACCAGCTCATACAAGCAAAATGTTAAAATTAAGAAACTGTACCACAAACAACAATAAAAAACTAGCAGAGAACGAGAATCATAATCCAAACATATACGGTCTTACTTACTCCGACTCTTGTGACTTCCATCATTCCATGGCACGAATTTATCTAGGAATATGAATCTTACTCCGGTGTTGACATGTTTGTGTTTGAGATTGGGGAGCAGAAAACTTGGGATTTGGATCCCTTAATTTAAGACTTTCTCCATTGGCCTCAATTAAAGGATATTGGCCATTGGATTATAATCTAGGGAAAATTCCACACACACAAAAAATATTTTAAAATATGGAAAATACAAATTAGGGATTCTGATATTACGAATCTCAAGTCAGATTTTTGAGAAGAATCTAGGATTACGAAATTTTACCAAAAGATGTCATTGCTCTTGAGTTTTCACTAGTCACCCACGCACCATTAACTATTTATGTATAGAGAATGATCACATAAGAATCACAATTGACAACTTAAGTATCTATATCGACTACTTGGATACCCAAATGTCAACAATCTTATAGGAATTTTTGAAGTTATCCCTATAACGCACCATTGACAACTTACCTATAGGGTTTGTTTGGTTCAACGGAAGGGGGAGGGAAGGGATTTTAATATTAACTCGTTTGGATTGATGAGAGGAGAGGAGTGGGAAGAGATTTTAATGTTACATTTTTTGGTTGATGAGGGGAGGGGAGGTACAATATTTTCATATGGACAACTTTATTCTTATTTTATTTAAGTCATTTTTTGAATTTTGTAGAATGCTTAATAATTATATAAAATTATAATTTTATAAATATTAAATTAAATAATTATAACTTTCATAGGTATAATAGTCACACCATGTCAAAATATTAAAGTAAAGATGGGGATGAGGAAGAAAGTCAAAAGGGTATCATAGGAATATTAAAAACTTTTATGGCCATAACAGTCACATCATGCCAAAATATTACCCCTCACTTCCAAATTTCCCTATTTTGGGAGGGGAGGGTTATAAGGGGAAGGGAGGTGAAATTTTAAAAAAAATTTCCTTCCCCTCCTTAAATTTTTATGTTGCTAAACAAGAGAATGAGAGCAAAATCTCTCCCCTCTCCTCCATTCCCCTCCCCTCCCCTCCCCTCAAACCAAACAAACCTATAGAGAATGATTACTTAAGAATTGTAATTGACAACTTGAGTATCCATATTGACTACTTGGATGCCCTAAATGTCAACAAAGTTGTAGGAATTTTTGAAGCCACCTTTGTAATGCACCATTGACTAATTATAGGGTTCAGATGCAAAAATACACATGTGATTTTTCTTAAAGTACACCCAATACAAAATACTTTTTTTAGGTGCAACAGTGACTATGTGGTTACAAAATAGGAACAAAAACTACCATTTGACCGTTAGTTTGACTTTGTGACCCTAAAAGTGATTACATGTACGATAACATGGACACTGGAGTAACATTCTAGAAAAAAAAAACTTGCTGACTAGTGAAGCTTTGTAATTAATATTACCCACATTTTGTTATTTCAGTACCACCTCCGCTGAAGTAGATTCAAATCTGAATGCAGAGTGCTTAACTGCTGCTCTAAAAAACATACTAATTGCTCAATTTTTTTCCAACCATAGATTCCCAATATTATTAAATTAAAATCATTATAATACATACATTATACTAATTTTTATTAAATTATATGATTTATTAGGAAAATTTGATTTTCAACAAGTTTTTTTTCCAGAATGTCACTCCAACAGCCATATCATCGTACACGTCATCACTTTCAGAATAAAAAAGTCAAACTAACTGTCAAAGGGTAGTTTTGCACCTATTTTGTAACCACATAGTCACTGTTACACATAAAAAAAGTATTTGATGTTGGGTGCACTTTGAGAAAAATCATATATATATTTTTACACCTTAACCCCTAATTATATATAGAGAATGACTAATTAAGAATCACAATTGATAAATGTAGTATCCATGATTACTTGTGCCTTCTCTTTTTTATATCATATCCGTCCCACATGTTTGACTTGGAATTTGTGATATTGGAATTTCTATTTTTTTTTCTATATCTTAAAAGAATTTTTCTAGGATTTGCCCTATAATCTGACTGGGTTGAGGAAGGAGTTAACAATTTTATTTTAAAAAATAAAAAATATTTAATTATAGGGAAAAAGATAAAAAAAACTTTGAAATTATAAAATTCCAAATCAAATATCTTTTAAAAAAATGAGTTGTGAATTGCTTATTAAGTTTCGTCATTCCTTTATCAACTCTTGATTACAAACCTGATTTAAAATTTTACAATTTTAAAGTGCTTTTTCTACCTTTTTTCCTTAATTATAACTCCTCACTCAATATTATTAGATCATAATCTAATGATTGATAATCCTCAATTACAGTTACAACGAGAGAGCCCAATGAAGGGATTCGAAATCCGAAAACTTGATTTTCTATTTGGTGTGATTATCTGTTTGAATTTCTTTATTTGGTCGAAGGATGTATAGTATCACTTTAGTTCTATTTATAAATCATTTTTAATTAATTTTTATATATTAAAGAAAATTAGTTAGCTTATTAATTATGACCTAAATTTCCAATTTCACCCTTATATATGATAAGTTTCAAAAATCAACATGAATAAATTTTTTTTGTTTATTATAATTAATAGGGATAAAAAATTATAAAATATATTTATTACTTTGAAATTGAATTTATAAATAGATCAAATGTTTTTATTAAAAAGAATTTATAAATAGCATTAGATTGATAATTGTTTCTCGGCAAATTTAAATTTTGAGAATAAATTATGGATGGACAAAAATCCACATCAAAATTATTATTATAGGATATTTATTGAGGAAGGCGACAAAAATATATTCAACCGCCCTCAATAGCCACTCATAACATAAAAATATCTCGTGGAAAATCCACCGCCAATGATCATACATGCACCTGTTTGGGAAAGCGACCAAAAGGTCTGAATGTGCGGCCACTTTCCTAAAAACACAGTGGATAAGTTTTTGGTGTTTGGGAAAGTGGTTGGCTCGATTGTACTTTTTGTCTAAACGTGATTTCTTCAATAAATGCAACGAGACTGCTTCTTTTGTTTTTTTCCCTGGCCGGTGCGGTAATCAGTCAGTAAAATGCATTGTGAAGTGATACGGGATGTGTGCGGAGTGAAGAGGTGCACATCCCATGTCCCACATAGTATTTCGTCTTTTGGTTTTCTATTCATTCATAAATGCATATGCATTCCGCGTAATTCGTCGCATCGTTAAACTTCACCGAACAATCCTTGGCCCCACACATACCGCTATTGGCCGTGTTTGGAAACACGTTTTGGGGTAAATAAGTTCTTATTATGTAAACCGAGATAAAACTCCTCTCATATATTTACCTCGTATACCGTGAATCACGATTTATAAGCACTTATTACCCAAAAATAAGCTATTTCAAACGAACACATTATCGTCTTGCCCAATTTTATTCCATTTGTTTAAAAAAATTCATTTATTTCTTTTTTGAGTTAGAGATCACCACACTTGTTAGAAATTATGAATTGTTTATAATATAGAATATAGTAATGTAGACGCGGCTGAGAAGCGGATAAGGGCATCCAAACTTGACTTCGAGAGTGTTCGGCTGTGCTATAAAAAAGCACTTTTAGCACAAAACCATGGTTTTGTGCTAAAAGTGCCGAACACTCAAAAAAAGGGGATAATCCCTTTTCTCCCCAAAACCATGGTTTTGGGGAGAAGCTATTTTTTTTTGCTTTTTGAAGATGTGAGCCCCACCTTTTGATTCTTATTGGTCATTGCATGATGTGGGCCCCATGTTACTAACTCTCTAATCTTTTTTTTTTAATATTTTTTTTATTTTGACGTTTTCTATGCATCTATTTATTTTTACTTTTTTTATAATTTTAACATTTTAATGTTTCATCCTATCTTTAATATAAGACTTATTTATCTAATTTGATTATATTAGAAAAATTAGTTAAGTTAATTAACATTATATATAGACAAATTTATTTCATTTTTGGTATTAATTATGATCTTTAATGTTAAATAATGAATTAAGATGCATCTGTTTTAATACCGCTAGGAGTTTTCTTCTCTTATAATTTAAAAATTTTTGGACAAATTTATTTCATTTATTGTAATTATTATGAAATTTAATGTCAAATAATACTTAAAATATAATCTTATCCTTTATATGTAATTATCATAAAAGTTAATGTCCTTTTTAGTCATTTGACCATGAAAAAAGCTATTCTGATAAAATCATCCAAACACTCTCATTTTATCAAAATCACTTTTTCCCATAATCTATTTTCCTATAATCTATTCTGCAAAAGCTATTTTCTCAAGAATCTATTCTCCAAAAGCTAACAAGAACACACCCTTCGAGATAGTTGGATGCGACTATCTTTCTCTTTTTAAGGTTTTATTTATTTATTTAATATTTATACGCTTTTAATTTTTCTATGAAGCGATATGCTTTTCTAGAAAATTTTTTTCCCTTCATATGACGATGCAATTTTTGTCTATGTACTCGGAATATAGGATTTTTTGGGCACTGTGCAATAGATTTTCTTATCTTTTCCCTTTATTTGGGTCTTAAAGAAATTCTTTTTCATTTTATTTATCACAATATATATAAATAATATATATATATATATATAGAGTATTCGATTCATGCTTTTTTCAGTCATTTTCTTTTTAAACTAGTTTTTTAAATAATAATTCAAACAGATTTAATATTAGAAAAAAAACCACTTCTACCACCGCCAATCCAAACACAAAATTCTATTTACAATTTGACTTTTATCCTATCTTATTTTTAAAAATTTATATTGCAAAAAAGTCACTTATGCTACCACTAATCCAAACAAACACTATAAAAATACTTTTACTATGACAATGACCAACAATAATAAATATATTTTTCTCCAAACAAAAACAAATGCGAGTCAACATTTTTATGATATTAAAAGTATCTAACTATAAATTTAAATAGTAAGAACTTATTGCTATAATTTTTATAAAACGGATTGTTGATACTTTGATACCATTATTAACTTATTTTACAAAATAAAAATAAAAAATAAAAAATAAAAAATTTAAGTTATATGAAGCTCTCCTGAAATTTAAAGTATATGCAAATTATCTTTTAATCTTCAAAACTAGAAAATATAAATTTCTGTTTAATTATTTTTATTTCACTAATAAAACATGCTACATTCTCTCTAAGAACTAGATAATTAATTTATAAATATTAAGAAATTTAGTTAAATTAGTTATTTATAACAAATATGGGTTAATCATCCTATAATATTCTCTTTAATCATAACTATCTTTAGATGGAAACTCTCTTACTGTGATCAACATGAATGATTTGAGAAAAAAAGTTTTGAAATTGGAAAATAAAGTTTATTGAGTTACATAATTTCTTTAAGCTTTGGGTTATATGTATAATTTTTGGGATAAGTGTAAATAAACATATTTTTTTATATTATATTATGTTAATGTAATAATGGATAAATTAATTATATAAAATTATTTATATAAATATAAAACTAAAGAAAATTAATTATGAAGTTTTAAATTTTAACTTACCCAGCCAAGAAAACAAAAGAGGAAAATCATTTTGCAGGCATCTATTCTTTCCGTGAATTTTTTAATTGGGTACTTGTATCTTTTTCTCTAAATAATAAATTGTTTAATTTTACTCTATTAATGCCATTAGCTAACAATGCTAAGTGTTAAAAGAGTAAAGTTACAAAGGTTAATAGAGTTAATGTAACCCGCTTCGTAATTATGATTCGAAATACGTATTTTAAAATGAAATAGAGATCAATAATAATCAAACTCATTTACAATCCCTTCCTTACGGAAGGGTTTTCACAAATATTTTCAAAGATTCTGCCTTACCCTGGTCTCAAATTCTACAACTCGTATATAATTACCCTGTGCAGTTACATCGCATTTACATATCAGAGTATACAACAAAATCCCGGCAACCCTCGGGTTTCATACATAAACTAAAGGTTTATAAATTCCCATTAGGGAATTACATCACTGTCTCCAAAACAACATTTATAAGATATACGGTGATCTCTCAACAAAACATGATATCCAACACCAAAATATAAATCTTCCTAAGGAGCCTTATCCGCCCTTGGTCGTCTCCTTTCTCTTGGAGCCACTTGCCCTGTCTGAAGGTTTGTCAATGGAAAGAATGAGATTCAAAAGAATCCCAGTAGTAACAAATCACTCATACCACATGTAATCACAAAGCATGCAAGAAAATCATCAAGCAGCATCACAACATAAAGCACAGCACACAGGCTGCCACATATGCACATAATCTCATCCCCCGTATTCCACCGCCCCGAAGGCACGGTCCTCCCACCGTCAACACCGATGGGCCGCGGGTGAAGGTTTCACAAATAGCCTTTCGGCTTTCACATATAGTCTTACGGCTTTCATATAGTCTCATCCCCCTGATTCCACCAGCCCGAAGGTACGATCCTCCCACCATCAACACCGATGGGCCGCGGGTGATAGACTCACAAACAATGATTAAACAAATATACCATGTATCACATATAGTATAAGGGAAAAGAGTCACTACCTTGTTCTTTCCTGACGTGCGCCGGCACAAGTTGCTTGCGATTAGGACAAATGTCGAACCCTATAAACCAAAATCAAGGACGACAGGTTATTCTCTATTACAAATTCTCACCTTCAGAACACTTAAAGTTAGTTATCACTTGGACTCTTTAAGTGGCTACTAGAAGCCTAGACACATGCCTAAAGGGTTGGGCAGTACTATCTCAAAGACCACCTTTTAGTGTGCATCGTAAAACGTGCTAACCACTGGGCTCACAACTTAGTCCTAGAATTCCAAAATACAATTTAGATACTTCCATAGTGTTTCTAGGGGTTATATGAGTAAATTATGAAAATTTATAAAAATGCCCCCGGGGACCCGGGCCGGCCGTACCCGGTCCGGCTGTACTTTTCCTGAAATTTTGACATGGGCTATTCTGACATATTTTTGCCCAAGGAATCCATTTCCGAACTCAAAATTATCAAATTCAATGTCAAATTACAACATTACCCTTGGCAGCCTCACTTTAAGGGTTTTAGGGGCGTTTTCGTAATTATGCTTTTTCCGCCTTTTCCGAAAAAGTGGCCAACTGTAACCCCACCTAATTTTCGCTCCTGAACTCAATGGAACCATCAAATCATTGAAAATCCAACTCTAACCCTCAGATCTAGCCCTGGCCAAAATCTTGGCATACTTTGGGAAGAATCGATGTTTTTCGGTTTCGGCTCTGTAAACGTGTTCCTTTCTACTCCTAACCACTTTATTAATCATTACATTAGGTTACAACTAACATTAAGACCCAATTTTGGCAGCATAACCCCTAGGCCATATCATTTCCAAACTTTAAAGCCAATGGCAATCCGGCAAAATTTCACCGATTAAATTGCCCACAGCAGCCAGAATAAGCAATATACGAAAGTTTGGAAGTTACCTCAAGCTCCCACTAGCTTTTCCTCAAGGTGGCTGAAAACCCTAGCCTTAGAACACCCAAATTTGTGCTCCACAAACCTTGAAGAATATAGAAGAATAGCTTAGGAGCGGAGTTATACGCGTTAGGTAAGGATTTACCGAAGAAATCGACTTACTGTACAAGTTCTCTTCTCCTTCTCTCTCTAGAATTTCTCACACCTCCTCTCTCTTGTTGCAGCTGAATATCACGGTTTTGGGCTGATGGAGGAGGTGGATGATGATTTAATATAATATAATATTATTTTCTAATTATTTACTAAATTTCCATCAATTTCGGATTTTTACAAAATTCTGGCAGATTTCTGCCCAAACTTTGAAAAATCATAACTAATTCTAGAAAAATCAAAATGAGGTGATCCTAAAGCCAATAGAAATATATTTAAGTCCTCTTTATTGGAAAAATATGGATCACTGCATTTAATAACCTCAAAAATACAGAATTGCACAAAAGTCCATACTACTCCAAAACAGATTCCAGTTTCCATCCCAAACTTTGGAAAATCATAACTCTTAGCTCACAAATTGAAATGACACAAATTATACTTCCATTTTATAGCTTGGCATGTGAATTTTAAGACTGGAAAATTTCAGAATTTTTAGACACCATTTGCCTATTTAAAACATCCATACAAATCGACTGCCCTGTACAGAGTTTCAATGGACAAGTTTCCAACTTTTGCACAATTGTTCCCAATAGTTCCAATTTCACAATAAACACTCTCCTCACACAAATTTTCACAAGGAAGCCATTGGAATCATTAAAACATCCAAATTCCTATCACTCATTATCCAAAAGTGTTTATTCAACAATAATTACAGTCACTTTTGAAGTCATTAGCCCTTATTCGCTTTTTGGGATATTACAGTTAACAAACCAAATTTAAATAATTAATAAATTCACCCAAAAAATTATTAATAAAGAGATAAAAAGATATAGGTATCAAATTAAAAATTGGGAGAAAAGCTAGGTACTTGCAAAATGTTTTCTCTAGAATTGAAACTAAAGATATTGAAAATTTATAATCAACCTGAATTTAAAGGATAGTTGACTATGAAAACCAAATTTAAAATATGTGAAAATGTTAATATAGTTTGATTGAATTTTGGGATTGGTTTCTATATTTTTTTTCATTATTTTCTGTCCCGCTCCTTTATTTTCTGCCCCTATATTTTTCTTGTTTTATCCTATGTCTGTGTGAACTTATGACATGTGGCAAGAAAATTACTCCTCTCAAGCCATCAACCAATATGACACCCAAACACCCCTTTATTTTTCTAAAAGACTAAGGGTATGTTTGGTGTGAGGGATTTGGAGGGGAAAAGAGGGGAGGGAAAATTTTTATGAGTTGAATTTTAAAATATTGAAGAAGTAGGGTAATATAATTTTAATAAAGAGAATATATAAGATAAAAGAGGAAGAAAAATTAATTAAAATTTTTTAATCCCACTTCTCTAATTTTTTAAAATTCAACTCAAAAAAATTTTCTCTCCTCGCACTTTCCCTCCTCTCCCCTCAGACCAAACAAACCCTAAGGTCTTGTTTGGTCTGAGGGGAGGGAAAGGAAAGTGGGCGGAGGGAAAAAGTTTTTGAGTTGAATTTAAAAATATTAAAGAAGTGGGGTTAAAAATTTTTAATTAATATTTATTACTCTTTTATCTTATATATTCTCTTTATTAAAATTTTATTACCTCATTTCTTCAATCTTTTAAAATTCAACTTATAAAAATTTTCATTCCCCTCCTTTCTCCTCCAAATCCTTCACACTAAACAGACTCTAAGGGTGTGTTTGGTTTGAGGGGAGGGAAGAGTAGCAAAATTATAATTTTGGACAAAAAAAAATTTAAAATTTACTCTTTCATTTTCTTAAATTTTGGATTCCCACCCAAAATTTACTTTCTCATTCTTTTTAAATTTTGAATTCCCATCAAAATTTAAATTCTCTCAACCCAAAAAGATAATTTATCCATCCTCCCATTCCCTCTAACCCCACCCCTCCCCTCAAACCAAACACACCTTAAGGATGAAGTTTAATGTGCCGACATGTCTAGATAAAGTGTTAAATTAGGGGACGAAAAATACGACCTTTTTGGGGTAAGACAAGGAGAGATCAATGCCGCAACACTTAAATGATATATGGTTACTCCCTCTAGTGCCTAACATTTTGATTATGGTATGATGTTTAAAGTTTTTTCTTAAAGTCGGTAAAGTTTTTTTTTACCAGATTAATATTTTTCTCAAAAAATTACACCTTAGTCTAAAGAAGATAAATTAATACTGTAAAATCTCTTAAAATTTCAAAATTACTAATAAGTTCTAAGAAATCTGAGAGTAATATAATGTAATTGTGAAATTACCAAACAATAGTCACTTCCCAACTTAGTGCATTTCATATAAAATAGCATCGGGATAGTTGTTAATGTAATCACTTTAATTATCAATAACAAGTGTATTGTGCATGTTGACATTAGTTATTAATAAATGCCACAATAATTGTTAATCAAGGCATTTTAGCTCAGTCAATCAGGACACCTTTACTTGTCAATGTTCTTCTTTATCTATTATATTAAGGTAATTAGGTTTTCTCACAATTACATTATAATATTATATTATCCTCAGGTTCCCGAGGATCTATTAGCAATTTTGAGGTTTCAAGAATCTTACAATATTAATTTATCATTTATAAAATCTAGCCATAATAATTTAATTAAACAATTTATTTAGTTTTATTAATCTACTCACTATAGACAAATAGTTCTTATAAGCATTAAACATCAGTATTAATCAAAACTCCTGGTCACAAAAAAATGAAAATATTATAACCAAAGAATAGAGAGAGCAGAGACCAATGGCCTGTTTGGGAAGACGGCGGGGGCCTTAAGATGCACGGTCAAACTTAAAAAAAAAAAGTACGGGAGTTGTGAGTACTGTTTCGGAAAGGCAACAGAGATATCTTGCAATTGACATTAGGCTTGTTTGGTACGTTGGAATTGATTTTGATGAAAATGGATATAGATATGGAAATGAAAATGAAAATGGTGTTTAAAAGTATGTTTGGTATATCATGGAAATGAGATCTAATTTTTATATAAAAATACCAAAATGTCCTTCAATTTTTTATTTTTTATTTTTTTTGAAGGTAGTGGAGGGTAATAGATGGAAATGATCACATAGAATTGTAAATCCTAGCTTTTGAGATGGAATTTATTTGATGGAATTGGGCTTAATTGAATTCCACATGGAATTCAATTCCAAGGACAATTCCATCATACCAAACATGTTATCAGTAGGAATTCATTTTCAATTCCAATTCCATTTCCTCAATTCCACCGTACCAAACAGGCCCTTACGGTTCTGTTTGGTGTTAGGAATTTGGAGGGGAGAGAAAATTTTTATAAATTGAATTTTAAAAGATTGAAAAAGTGATATAATAAAATTTTAATAAAAAAATATATAAGATAAAAGAGTAAAAAAAATTAATTAAAAATTTTTAACCCAATTTCTCTAATTTTTTTAAATTCAATTTAAAAAAATTTTCACTCCATCATTTTCCCTCCCTTCCTATCACACCAACACAAGCCCAAAATGTCATAGCAATGTTGAAGCTGAAATTTGTTGCTTTTAACCATTGAACAAAAAACGGGATCGAACCGATCAGTTCGACTGGTTGAACAGAGAACCGATCAGTGGTCCGGTCCTATCTGACCATCAAACCATGAAACCGATCGAACCAATCTGAAACTGGTCGACCCGTTTGAAATAGGTAAAACCGGTCTGAAATCGGCCAGACCGGTTTTCATTTTTTTAATATTTTTTTTAATCATTATTTTGTGCTATTTTTTAGGGGAAAATGGAAAATTGAAAACCAAAATGAAGAGAAAAGTAGGTAAAGAAAGAACAAATATAAAAAAATAAAGAAAATAATGAAAAAAATTATTTAAAAGGATATAATAATTATAGGAAAAGAGATATCATTATATAAGTATAAGTATTATAACTAATACTCATAGATTTTAAGCATTTTTTTCTAAGAATCTTCATTTTTATCTATAGAAGTTTAAAAATATATTAATATATATACTGTCACTAATAAATTATAATATTTTAATATAACCGGTTCAACTACCGGTTATATCTCAATTGACTCATTAACCCTTAAACCTATACCATGACCAATTCATTACCGGATCCTATTTTTTATTCCTTGCTTTTAACGTGGGTTCATTGGGTGAGAATGGAAAATGGACGTGGGTCCCAAATCATGCCTCGTCGACTATCCCCTCACCCCATCATGTCCCGCCACCACCTCTTCTTATTATTTTTTTGGCATGGTTCATTTGTCTTATTCTAACAAAGGAGTCCCACTGGTCAGAAAAAAAATGCCAGAGATATATAATATTTTTTTTTCAAAACATATATTGTTAAACTTTAGGTTGTAAAAAATATTTGCTGACAAAAAAATGTTGGTAAAAAAATTAATTCTAATGTTATTAATATAATATTAATTAGTAAAAAAAAAACTTAAGATTCTTCTTATTTGTAATTTAGATAAATTTTTATCTATTAAACAACCCCTAATTAAGCGTTTCTTAATATTTACAAATTTTTCTCAATAATATATCAATTATCAAATTGTATACATATAATAGAAACTCATGTCCTGTCTAATAATTTTTTTATCTAAACTTACCTTTTAAGATAATTATTCAAATAAGTTTCAGTTTAAAAAAAAAAGTCACTTCTACTATCATGAATCTAAATATAAATCACATTTACAATATGATTTTTATCTAATCTTAAGTTTGTAAAAATCAAATTAGAAAAAACCACTTTTGCTACTAATCCAAACAGAGTACAGACACTAAAAGACTAAAAGGTACAACTTAAAAATTACTTCCAGTTATTAATATAGGACATATTTAGATTGTTAATTTTGATCATAAATATTACATATTTTGTATATTTATCAAATTTTTCTTAATTTACTCCTATTGATTTCCGTTCAACAACATGGAAGAAAGAAAATGAGAAAATTAAAAAATAATAATTATGATATTATAAAAAATACATATTATATTTTTTTTTTTTTTGCCAAAATATTAATTAACTATTTAAAACCTTAGCTAAACATATTACTCTCTTCGGTCCTAATTATAGGACAAAGTTGATTTTTTTGGAAAAATTAAGGAAGTCAATTAAATTACTTTAGAGTATTTATATTTATATTTTTTTTCTCCAAACTAATTAATTTGATTAATAAACTAATATATAATCTAAGGATACTAAACATATAAATATTCTAAAGTAATTTAATTGACTTCTTTAATTTCTCTAAAAAAATCAATTTTATCTTATAATTAGAACTGAACTTAGATAAACATAAGCGGAGATTTTATATTGACATTGACCTTCGGACTAGGGATGATAAATATCTGTTGTTCAGTTATTTGCCTATCATCGTCTCTGGACACTGGCTTCAGGCTTCAGGGCTCAGGATCAGCCATGAATTCTTTGGCTCCATTCTCTTCCTCCAAATTCCACTTTTTCTCTTTTCGATTTCCTCCTCCTCCTTCTTCTCGAATTGTCTGTCATGTGGGCTCCGATTTAAAGTATGCTCCCTGCGACCTCAAGCTCGTCTTGCACGATACTCTTGATTCCTCTGGAATCGACACTACTCATACCAGAGTAATTATCATTTCTTCCTTCAGTTTTCTCATTTGGTTTACCAAGTCTTATGCTATTTTGAGTTGTTGATTCAGGTGAAAATTGAACCTCTAGTTATTTGATTTCAGCTGAATTTCAGTAATTGAACTTTTCTTTTGGTACCTTTTATTTTCTAAATGTTATTTTTTGGAATCTTCTTGTACATCAATGTGCTAATGTTCCGCTAATTATGTAATTTTGATGTATTATTGATTTATCATATTAGTTTCAAGCATAGTTCGCTTTGTTTTGATGGAAAAGTTAGTTTTACCATAATTCTTTCGAAATTTGGGTTTTGAATTCCAAGTTTTAAGAAGGCAGTGATTTGATGCATCAATGGTGGATGAGCAGGAAGCCAGGAAGGAATTCTGCTTACAGATTCAGAAATTCTGTGGTATTGAGAGGGAAACCAGTATCAGCATCAATAGATGTGTTGACCTGGGAAGAACTGCTTTATGTATAGGTGCAGAGGATGATTCTCTTGTTTCACATTCTTCTGTTCCACTCCCGGTCGATGCTTTCATCGAAAGATTGGATGATCTTTCAATGGACTACTGTCCTCACTACAACGCATCATTTGATTCATCCCCAGAGAATTTTTTAGACAGTTTAGAAAGATATCTGTATGGTCACAAGGTATGCTCATGAATTTACATGATACAAGCCAACTGTAGCCTAAGAATGGGCTATCAAGGATTTTTATGTGCAAATAGCAAATTATTATGAATGAATAATGGGACCTAGCCTTAGACTGATTATCCAAACTTATAATATTTCTCCTAAACTTAAATGCTAGCTGTTTGATTCATCTCAGGCTCAGCATCTTATTAACAGATAAAGCTTGATTATTCGACAACTGTACAATTAACTGCTTGTGACATGCACTTTCTGCTCAAACTTCCTTACAGAAAACGATATAATGAATTGTGCTCAAGTCTAGTCCCACTTCTATAGAAATGAATTACTTCTCTTAAATGTTTTCTTTTTTCTGAGTTGAAGAATGTGATTTTGGCATTGTTCTCAGGCTCGGACCGGACTGGCCAGTCCAATCATGAAACCATCGGACCGTTGGTCCGACCGGTCCGATCTGGCTACTGACTCCAGTTTGACCTGTTTTCACGTGGTTTGACCGGTTTTCTTAATTTTTTAATATTTTATTCAAAATTTCATATAAATAATTCTAAAATCTTCCCTTCCTCACCGGTTTAACCCCGGTTTAGTCTCGGTTTGACTCCGATCTGACCCACTGACTCTTTACCCAGTACCCCGACTGGTTCAGTGACCGGTCCGGTTTCAGAACCTTGGATTTTGGCCATATTATGATTCTTATATTGATTAATCACATACTTCTTAATCATAATTTTGGGCCAATTTATACCAATTATCATAATGGCCTTTTCTTGAACACTTCTTTGTTCTTCACAGGGTTTTCGAAGAACCAGATCAAGTCAGACGGAGTCACGAGCCCTATATCTTCACTCGGTATATTATATATATTACTCATATCTTTTAGTTGTTCTTTAAGAGAAGCCTGTTATGAGTAAAATATTTAGTATATTTACAGTAATATGTTGAGCAGGTTTTGACACATCGTTCAGGATCAGCTGCAATGCTTGCACTTATATACTCAGAAATTCTGAAAATGCTTCGTCTATGGGGGCTTGTGAACTTTGATGCTGAAATTTTCTTTCCTCACGATTATCATAGCCTTCCCAGAGGTTACCATAAACAAAAAACCAAGGAATCAGACCAAGCACACATAATGACTTCAGAAAACCTGTTATATGAGGTGATTTGTGATTGCTTTTGTTTCTTTAACTTTCTTTGTTCGGTATATCCAGTGCAGTGCCATGTTGTCTTTTACTATTTTATAGAAATAGATTTTCGGTTTGCTAAATTTTTTAACTGCAATAACAGTAGCCACGTACTTTCCATCTTTGCTGGAATGATTTCAATTTTTTCCTTCAAAAATGTATTTATAAACTTCCTTTTGGTAGTACAATAGACACTACTTGGTATTTTGTGGACTCTATAGCCTCTTTCTTGCTTATTGACTGATTCAGTGTAACATCTTTAATGAGAAAGCATATGACTAACAGAAGCTTCTGCTACATACATTCTAAGCTGTATGTTATTTGATAGCAAGTTAAAAGTCAGTGTGAACATCAAAGCAAAAGCCACCATTGTTTCATTAATGCAGCATTTAAATTGTAAAATTACTTTACTGTAAGCCAATATAGCTATTGTACTGACAATAATGTTGAC
This sequence comes from Inga leiocalycina, assembly GCA_963242795.1. Lineage (NCBI taxonomy): Eukaryota > Viridiplantae > Streptophyta > Magnoliopsida > Fabales > Fabaceae > Inga > Inga leiocalycina. Next base: position 19,664,557 of record OY725329.1, on the reverse strand, counting down.
TGACTCAAATAATGAAAAATCAGTTTTTATTTGCATTTTAGTGACTGGTTCTTTCATGTAGTATTGACATGTTTGCTTCAAAATCTTTGTTGAGCTAGGTCACTCCTATATTTAATCATTCTCCATTGTCATAGACTTTCTTAACTGCATTAGTCTATCTTCTAGGAACTCATTAGCTTCTATGTGTAGATCCTGAATAATCTCAAGCGTGCATTCTGGCCTTTTCAACATGATCAAACCAAAAGCTTATTCTTAAGGGCAGCACATGCTGCTAATTGTGTTGACAGATCAGATTTTATGGTAGAAAGGTATTTTTATATAGTGATTATCGTATTTGTCATTTGTTCTATGTATTGCTTTTACTTTATATGAGAACTTGTTTTAAAGCTGATCATCTGCAGTGGCTCTCAACTAGCATCTGCTAAGGCTGCTCAACATAGGTTAGATCGAGGTGTTTGGACCAGCGTACGTTTAGGGGACATGAGGCGTTCATTGGCTGGTATGAAACTGTGCCTTTTCTCTTTCTGTTATTCTCTCTAAATATTCTGGAACCTGGAGAATGGGCGGAGATGCAACAAAGTCCCCCCCCCCAAAAAAAAAAACCTAAATGAAAAGTCACCCCTGTTTCTACTTACAAGATGTGTTGGTGGCACCAGAATTTGATGTGTTAAGCATGTGTCTAATGAGGAAAGTAGCAAAAGTAGATCCAAAAATGTTTGCTTTTTGCTATAATTCGGTATTAAGGTTTTTCATTGTTGATTACTTAGATTTATGATGTAACTAGAAGCCAAACTATCTCTTGAAGGTGCTAGTTTGAAGGAACAGGAAGCTAGATATAACCCCATGTTTCCTCTCTCCTCTTTTTCACTCTGTTTTCAGCCGAATTGATCCAGGTGAGGAGTGGGGGCTGGGGTCTACAGCAAAAGTAAAGGGATTTTATCAATTTAGATAGCTATGGTTGAATACTACATTACGCAGTTCTGGAAAGACTAAAGCACTCAAAATAATAAATGCATATTGTTGCATGTGTGTCTTGTTTGTTGATGTTGCTGATCTCGAATAATGGGTACTTGAAACTTCCAGCAATGTACCCACTATAATATCTTAACATGAATATATGCTTAATATTTGCCTGTAAAAGTTTACCATCAGCTATGCAAGAGAGCATATTAGCTTATGTGTCAACTTTTCCCTGCTCTTTCAGCTTGCGAACGTATAATCCTTTTGAAATCTGATGCAAACGAGTTAAGAGACTACGGATCTCTTCTCTATCATTGTGGACTTTATGAACAGGCCCTGGAATATATGAAATTGTACAAGGATATGAAGGTACTATTATAAACCTGTGAGACGCGCACACACAAAATGAATGCTTTTCCAGGGGACCCAAATGCAACGAGTTCCATTTTTGTTTCTTGTTTTTTTGTAGAGCTCATCCATGCAAACAGAGTCATCAAGCTCGGCGAGCAGCAGAGAAGAGGAAGCCGTAGATAAACTGATTATGCGCTTGAATCTCATCTTGATGGAACAAGGATGGAGTCGTCCATCTTATGTCAGAAACTTCTTTAATAACAACTCTGAATCATGGTAATTTTGACTTCCATTTTTTTCAGCGAGGCAAACCAGAAAGAGAAGCCACTCTGAGCAGTCAAGGAATGTTCACAGTACAAGGAAGCAAGTTTCAATGAATTTTAGAGTAATGAAGATTAGATTCCAGGCACTGATGAAGATTGTTGTATCTACAAGTCTTAATTGACCGGCAGATGAAATGTTGGTGACAAGTGGCAACTGGCAATTGCATAGAAATATTGGAAGACATTACACGGTGGTTGAGTGAAAGTATCAACCATATATATTTGTGGGGATAAAATTACATCGATGTGTGTATAAATAATACTCCTAGCCTTTAGTGCTGACAAAGAGTTGATGTCGCTCTGAGGTATATTGAATTTGTAGAATTATAAATACTCAGGGCCTGCGTGTACCCCGCCTGCGTATTCAATACGCTTGAGGTTTTCTCCTTAAGTCACAAGCAAAAGGGATCTCATAATAACAACTTGATACATTGAAACTGATGGGTATGTGTCGTTGAGTACCCTCAATAGGAAAAAGGGTTAAGATACAACATTGTCCTGAAGTTTGTTTGGGTTTAATGTCATCCTAAAAATTTTAAAATGTAGTCATGTTACCCTATTCCAATGAATTTTTATCAGTGTGATAACTGGTGGGTGGCAAGGAAATAAGGGTGATGTGATAAAATGCATGAATAAGTTTAGTTGCAAAGGATTGAACTATCAACAGAGTTGGTCTAACGATGTAAGGTCCTACTAAATTTCTTTGGGATACGAATTCGTGTCTTGAAGGAGATACTTGTATTGGAAAGGACAATCACAAATCCCAAAGGATGATAATATCAAAAGGATTGGATTGATGAATATGGCAAAAAGAATCAAATTAGAAGACTAATGGTCAAAGTTGTTCGTTATCTTTTTCCCTTGATCACCTTTTTTTTTTGGGGGGTTTCAAAATAAATATGTTTATATATAAACATTTTCTATTATTTTAATTTTTGAAATTTTAATAATTATTGAAATAATTTAAAATACTTTTATAATATGAGATAATAATTATATAAATCCTAAAAAATTAAAAAGCATATAAAATTAAATTATATATACGGCTAAGTATATTTTTCATAATAAGGATGCATAAAATATTAAAGTTTTCAGTAATATTACATGTTTGAATATATAAAAAATTTATTCTCTTTTAAAACCAAAAATAAAATATTTTTCATTTAATAAAATATATGCAATAATCATGATATATATAAAATAGGCTAAAATATACTTTTAATCCTTTAAGTTTCACAAGAGGTATACATTTGATCCCTTAACTTTATAAAATATATTTTTGGTCTTATATTTGTAATATTGTTAATGTTGCAAATGGAGAATATTGACGCACCAAATTCAAGAGATGAATATGCGGCTGACAAAGCATATCTAAGTTTTTATTTTATTTATAATATATTTATATTATTAAACTAAAACAAACAAATTATTGTAAATAAAATCGATGTTTTGACATTTGGATTATTAAACTAAAACTTTTTTAATACAATAATGGTTTTGATATTAACTGCTTCATTAGGATTTTAGCTAATTTTCAATTTACACATTTTTAATTTAAGATTAATAGTGTTTAATCATATAATCATCACTTAAATTTATACAGTTATCACTTGAGTTTACTACTTCAATGTTTTCCGTTAACAACATTAACGGTATTAGAATTATATGACCAAAAGTATATTTCATAAAATTAAGACACAAAAAATATAGCTCATATAAACTTAAAGGATTAAAAGTATACTTCAACCTATAAAATATGATATAACGTTATGTAACAAAAAATGATATAATATTATTTATTTAGGCAGAAGTGTAGAATGGATCCAAGTAGTTGGGATTTCGACGACTTAGCGTATGAATGCAGAAAATGCATTTATTTATTTATTTATTATAATCTTAATGGCCAATTATAAATTGGAGTTTACAAAAGATTTAGGCCGGCAGACTAAGGTCTTGGGCCATATAAATATTACAACCAGGATGTGGTACTGATAATAACACTTAATCCACCAATGGGAGTTGGTTTAAGTGGTAAGCGGTTTGGTTCTGCTTAAGCAAGGTCTCGGGTTCGAACCTTGTGTATGCAGAAAATTCCCATTGGGAGACTCTCACCATAGCCAAGTGCGCGACGTAGGTCGGATCCGGATGTAATCGAGGCAAAGCTTCGGTGAACCGGGTGGGCAACAAAAAAAAAAACACTGAATCCGCTTGCAACTGATGAGCTTCCCTGGCTAAGAAATCAGCACACCTGATGGTATCATGAGGCACATAATGGAGCTCAATATCCCATTGGGAGTATAGTAAATCCCTAACAGCATTTAACTCTGATCTCAACGGATGACTATAACCCCCATCTCTCATAATTAGATGATAGGCTTCAAGAAAATCCGTATAAGCAAAAACCTTACTGAAGTTTTATTACTTACATATTTGAAGTCCTAATAGAATAGCAGTCAATTCCGCCGTGATGGATGGAACAAAACCTAACCGTTGCTGAAATCCGAAGACCCAATTGCCCCATTCGTCGCGTAATAACCAGGCCTTGTAGGTAATGGTATATGTACTCCCCTATTAGTGAGAAGTCGTGGGTTCGATCTTTGCTGTAATTCAGGCCATTAGTGCTCAATCCTAGTTCTCGATCTTGGTTTTTTTCCAGGATAATCCTAGCTTTTTTTAAAAGAAATATCATATATTAGTTAAATTCTCCATTTTCTATTTTTTAAAGTGATCATTTAACAATTGACAAGGCCATAATAATTACACAAATTAATCAGTCTCGTAATCCTGGCTTTTTTTTTAAAAAAAATTTACAACATATCATTATATTAGTTAAATTCCCCATATTCTATTGTTCAAAGTAATCATTTAGCAACTGACAAGGCCATAACAATTGTACAAATTGATCTAAAATTGAAAAATAGCATTTCATCATCATCTTCGTTATTATTTTTATAAATTATATAATTAGGTTTAGTATCACCAAATATATGGTTTAACTCCAACTAAATATGTGATACACATATTATCAAATGATAACTTAATTTATAGGGTAAAAATACAAAATAAAAGGATAACTTAATTTATAAGATAAAAAATAAAAAAAAAATGTGATAGGGATCTCAAGGATAATCCCAATTCCCCTCCCGATCCCGACCAGGATAACCGAAAAACTTTGAATACTCCTAACAAAAATCATCATTTGGAACTAGTGTATGGTGTTAAAGTTAAATGATTCAAAAGATACCTTACAAGATTATGAGAGCAAACTGAAGCCTTATACCACTTCCAATCTTTAATATAAGAGTTAATTGATTAATTTTGTGAGATTAAGAATGTTATTCATGTTAGTTATTTGCAATAAATATAGGTTGATTTTCCTAAAATATCATCTTTCATCATGACTACTCTTAGATAGAAACTCATTAATTGTACAATCAATAAAGATACTTTGGGAAAAATTTATAAACTTGGGAGACAAATTAATGAGTGTGTTTAGGATAGCGGTGGAAAAAATGACTTTTTTGTAATTTGACTTATGCAAATTTAAAATTGAATAAAAGTCAGATTGTGTAATATAATTTATATTTGGATTAGTGGTAGCATAAATAGCTTTTTTGAGAATGAACTTTTTTGAACTGATGGTAGCATAAGTGACTTTTGTAATAATTATAAAAGAAAAAGTCACTTTTTCCTTAAAAGTCAATCGTGATAAGCTGTTTTTTGCGGTTTTTGGAAAAGTCACTTTTCTCTTAAAAGTTCAATTAGTTCGAAGCTATTCCAAATATATGCAAAAGTTCAATTAGCCCTCTCATAAGCACTTTTGAGAGGTTCAAAAACCATCCCAAATATGCTCAAAATGGATTAAGGTCTCATATTAATGATCAAATTCAATTCCATCTACCTCTTATATTGAGCGGAGCTAGTGTAAAACAAGGGGAATTAAAGGGGCACTTAGGCTGTAGGTTGTCTTTTTTTAGTGTTGTTAGGAAAAGCGTCAAAGGCCACATTGAAAGGACTAAGTAAGTCCCAACAAATCCTCAATAATTATTGGGTGGGACCCTGGGCCCTAGTCAGAAACTTTGGGCCTTAGGCCTTTTTGTGACTTAATTAGTTTTTTTACAAAGTGTCCTTTATTTTATAAGTCCATCCTACTATTGGATACAGGGTATGTTTGGTTGAGCGATTCGATTGCTTATAAGTTACTTTTTAATAGTGATTTACGGTATACGAAGTAAGTATGTGAGAGGAGTTGTGTCTCGATTTACGTAAAAAACAACTTATAAGTTTTTTTAAGTCTAAACAAACATGCTTACAATCTCTTTCAATGTTTCTATAAGGTACTAAATATTTGTACAAATGAGCCAATAGGATTGATTCTAGTAGAAGAGATCAGTCCCTCATAATATAGAAAACCAAAGTTTAAATCCTTGCTGGAAGAAATGTCCATATTTAATAACCGACAATACCTCAGATAAGATTGCTTTCAACAGGAGGATACTTGTACCTAGAAAAAAAAAAAAAGCATTTGCACCAATGTGACATAGCCGCTGGTCAAGATGACACGGTATGGTTTTGTTTTGGGCCTGAATTAATTATGTTGACCTCAATGGCTATTTGATCCAATGCTTTGTATGTTGGCAAAAAAATAAAGATCCGATGCTTTGTAATGTATTAAATAGAAATTGGCATTGATATATGATAATTTCATATTTAGTCACGAAGTTAGATGGTTACAAATTACTTTTAAGGCTAGAATATTATTTTTAAAATGAGAGAACAGTTTTTTTTTTTTTGGTTTGGGGGGGGGGTGTTATGTAGAAACTAGAAACCAGGGTTCTTCACCATGCTCATTGACCATTGTATTCAACCATCAGATTATATTTTTTATTTGATTTTCTTTCTTGGGATATTTTATCAATACTGACTAATTTCATATTATTGTTTTTCCTGATATATCCCATGCAATAAATTAATTTTATGATTTTCACGAGTATTTTTTATGATTCCAATTTATTAATTTTATTTTAGATTTTAAATTAATTTTTAAATTAATACTATATAAAAATTATTTATAATTTTTTAGTACTCATATTTTTATACATTTATTTGATATATGATCAGTATTATTTGACCTAATTGGGAATAAATTTTAAAGAATGTTAGTTTTGGTTGCGACATGATTTTTTAAAAGAAATAAATTTCAAGCGAAGTTAATTAGTTTTTCTTTACATAAATTACCTTAATTTCTCTCTCTCTCTTTTTTTTAAATGGTTCTGCTTTCTTTTTTGGGAAAATTCCAAAAAACTACACTCGAAATTTACAAAGGACAAATCAGTACAACGAATTTCAGAAATGACAAATCAGGCGGGTGTCAGAAAAAGGAGGAATCTGTCCTTTTGAAATTTCGGCCAAATTACGAAAATGCCCTTCATGTACACTTCAGAATAACATGATCATCGGAATTAACACCTTCGGATTCGGTATTAACAACTGCAATTCTTCTTTTACAATTAACAAATTTCAGGACCAATAACAACACATATCTCGCCATTAACAACTCTGGATTCGATATTAACAACTCCAATTTCTGCTTTCAACCCTTCACAAGTTTCAGGGCCAATAACAACACTCACCTCGCCATTAACACCTTATGATTCGCCATTAACAACTCCGATGTTGTTATTGCGACTGAGGGCTGAAGGGCATTTTCGTAATTTGGCCGAAATTTCAAAAGGACATATTCCTCCTTTTTCTGACACCCGTCTGATTTGTCATTTCTGAAATTCGTTGTATTGATTTGTCCTTTGTAAATTTTAAGTGTAGTTTTTTGGAATTTTCCCTTCTTTTTTCGAGGGTCAAGTCATGCCACAAGTTAAATTTTTTAGCTTAGTGGTTGTCTCAAGCCCAAGAAAGTTCTCGGTTTGGCCCATGAACACCTGAACTATTAAACAGCCCAAATTCTAATTCTAGGTACTTTAAATTCTTACTCCCTCGTATCTTAAATATAAGAAGTGTGTTTTCTTAATGATGTATTTTTATTTATCTGAAATTTTTAATACCATTTTTATTGTTTTCTTTATTAATTTTTTTTTAGTTTCAACGCATTAGTTACTCACTTTTTTGCCATAGTTAATTATCTCACTCACTCTATCTCCCTGTAAATAAAGGTACTTTGAAAAGTTATATTTTTGTATAATTATTTCTTTTAATTATTTTTTGTAGCACAGTTCTATTATTTATATTTTATAAAAAGAACAAGATGAGAATTTCTTAAAGGGAAGAGACAGAGGAAGATAATAGAAGCTCACTCTTCTTTTATTGGCGTGCTTCCCTCTACTTGGAATACAAGCACTTCTGGGATTTGGAATTGGTGTCCCAACAGCAGGTTGTTTAGCAGATCTCGACTATTAGATATAATATGGACGATTTAGATTGTTTTTTATTTAAAGTCTATATTTTTTCAAAAAAAAAATATTTTAATGATTATAAAATCTAAAATAAAAATAATATCTTGACTATATTCTTTCAAAAAATCATTTTTATTTTTAAAAAACTCATATATGGACCATCCAAAATTATATTTAGAAAAAATCTCATATAAATCTATTTAAAATAGGACAATTATAAATCAGGTTAGCAAATTTCTAAATTAGTCATCAACCTAATTTAGGATTTCAAAATGTGGGTAAAATGACTTTAATGTCCTCTCCTCTCTCCTCTCTAAAAAGTTTCATTACTTTGTAACTTATATTTCTATATATATATATATATATATTAACATTAATATTTAATAAAAGAAAATATGATTCATCTATAGTTTAAATATATTAATTATCATCATAAGAACAAAAGCTTACAATATTTTTAAACAAGGAGTTCATTTTATTAACAACAAACGAATTTTTCAAAAAAAAAAAAAAAGAATATATGTCACAATAAAAAATTATTTTAAGTAAATATATTAATTATAAATTTTACTATATTTATTTTACATATAAATTTTTTCTTGGAAAGTTCTATATTTCAATAAGCATTTTATGAAATTATAAGTGCATTTAATATTTTTATCGAAAATATCCTTAGAAGTATATCAAAATTTCTTGCCTTTCTAATTCAAATGAATAATTTGTATTAATAATTCATATAAAAAAGTGACATCTTAACTAAATTATTTTTAAGAAATTCACATTTATGCATTAGGAAAAATTATTTAGAGTTTGTTTAGATTAATATTGGTAAAAGTAGTTTTATTTCAATTGATTTTTGCAAACTGGACTTAACAAATATTATCCTTTTCTTTTTTCTTTTATCTCACTTAATAAAAATAACTACATTACTTTTTTAAGAAAACTCAAATTTTTTATTATTTTTTTATATTTAATATCGATTGAATGATTTTTGGTTGAAAAGTCAACATTTTTAATTGATTTTTAATATCAATTAAATGATTTTTAGTTGGTATGTTAGTATGTATCATGATTTCTTTTTTTTTTTCTGTTTGAATTATTTTTTATGATCCTTTTAGAGTATAAAAAATTCCTTTGATTTGGAAAAATTATATTTTTTTTATTATATATTAATGTTGATATATATAGAGTAATAAAGTCATATAGCAATAAAACAATTTTAAGAGGGGAAAGAAAAAGGGGAGGGCATTAAAATTATTTTACCGATATTTTAAAATCCTAAATTAGGTTAATGACTTAATTAAGAATTTATTGAATTTACCAATCTGATTTAAATTTTTTCTATTTTAAACAGCTTTATATGAAATTTTCTCTTATATTTAAATGGCCCAAATCAACTAAATTTAATATTATATGAGACAGTTATAAACATGAATATTTTATATATTGATATTAAATAAAACTTCTTCCATTATTTTATTTTTTATAATTTTTATTTATATTTTGTAACAACTATATAATTATTTACATTGGTCCTTCAAATTCTAAAATTTGTTCTTGGCACATAATTGATTATATCTCATATCAAAAATAAATGATTGCAACGCACTTCTCAAGAAAATGTACGAATTTAATTAATTATTTTTTGTTCAAACGAGTGAATCACGGTGACAAGAATGAAAAAGAAAATAATAATAACATCATTACCATATAAAAGATATATTACAAAAAGGGGGTGAATCATTGGCGTAAAAATATGAAATATCACACTCAACAAAAAAAAGGAATAAAAAGCTATGATATACCTAGAAGCCTATGTACATATAAACATGTAACAAGAAGGGAAAGAAAAATATAGGGAGAACCACTTCTAGATCTTAAGAAAAGAAGATATTCTCATAAATGTCCTTGATTACAACATTAAGACATATATTAACAATCTGTTAAGTGTGTTTTACATTCTCAAAAGATCTTTCTGATAATATTTTTTTTTATAACATAAAAATAATTTTCCCAAAAATATATGAAGCTTAAAGGAGATTGAGAAAGAAGGAGTACAAGGAATGGTAAATATAGGTTTTCACATGCCAAGATATAGCAGTAATAGTATGTTTGGTTGTTTGTAGGTACTACTCCGAATTTAAACCTATTCTAGTCTATGCTATGCTGCCTAACCCTATCCCTAGCTAACTTAGCTAGGCATAATCAGAGAGCCAAACATGATAGAAAGTGAAGTGGGGTGAATGTGAAAAGTAGGGAATGTGTAGGCTTCCAATAGCTAAAAATGCCCCTTTGAAAAGTTACGTCTCGGTGAAAGTCTTGTCATGTTATTATTTAATTGAGTGCTTAATCTCACTACCTAAGCAAATTTTACAAGAGCTTGCGTCCGAGTTCCATTATGATCCTAGAAGAATAATAAGGATAAGTTAGAGAAAGCAGTGGAAAAATATATCTATATAAGTTGAGATAAAACTTTTCTCATAAATTTGTATCATATACCGTAAATCATGTTAGAAAGGTAATTTCCAAGGTATTAAAACCCGGACCGGGTACTGAACCGGTCGGGGTACTGGGTTAAGGGTCAGTGGGTCAGATCGGGGCCAAACCGGAGCTAAACCGGGATCAAACCGGTGAGAAATTGAAAATTTTAGACTTATAGTATGAAATTCTAAAGGAAAAATTTAAAAAAAAAAAAAATTTTTTTTTTTTAAAATTGAAAACCGGACCGGGAACCGGACCGGCCAACCGGCCGGTTCGCCGGTTTCCGGGCCGGACCGGCCGGTCCGGTCCGGTTTTCATAACCTTGGTAATTTCTACCACTAATCCAAACAGATATTAAAATTTTTCAAAATTTATTTTAAAATTTACACCTGTATAAATAGGGATGGTTTAGATTATTTTAAAAATGGTAGAAAATTGTTTGAGCTGATTTGAAGTTTGGACACTTGCAAAGAAGTCATTGGATGCACCAGTGAAAAGGGTAGATCTAATTGTTTAAAGCCCAATTAAAAGGGATAGAGGAATACTAAAGAAAACGTTCAATAAGGTTATTGAACGAGATCTCTTAATTAACATTTCATCCCGAGATTTGGTTTTTTACCTTGCTGGATGATATCATTTGATCCATGTAGTCGACTCCACCAAGTGGGATAAGACTTTATTGTTGTTGTAATTGTATAAATAAATGCAATAATTTAACATATTCACAAATTATTTATAACAAGTATTTAGCAGTGGATTATAATGAGTTAAATATTCACAATAATAATTTAGCAATTAACACCAACTTCTTGTCAAGGTATTAAAACCCGCATCGGGTATTGACCCGGCTAGGGTATTGGATTAAAGGTCAATGGGTAAAATATACCGGTCGGAGAAAGTAGTGGAAAAATATATCTATATAAGTTGAGATAAAATTTTTCTTATAAATTCGTATCATATACCGTAAATCATGTTGGAAAAGTTATTTCTACCACTAATCCAAACAAGTATTAAACTTTTTCAAAATTTATTTTAAAATTTACGCCTGTATAAATAGGGATAATTTAGATTATTTTAAAAATGGTAGAAATTCGTTTGAGCTGATTTGAAGTTTGGACACTTACAAAGAAGTCATTAGATGCACCAATGAGGAGGGTAGATTTAATTGTTTAAAGCTCAATTAAAAGGGATAGAGGAATACTAAAGAAAACGTTCAATAAGGTTATTGAACGAGATCTCTTAATTAACATTTCATCCCGAGATTTGGTTTTTGACCTAGCTCGATGATATCATTTGATCTATGTAATGGACCCCATCAAGTGGAATAAAACTTTGTTGTTGTTGTAATTGTATAAATAAATGCAATAATTTAACGTATTCACAAATTATTTATAACAAGTATTTAGCAGTGGATTATAATGAGTTAAATATTCACCATAATAATTTAGCAATTAACACCAACTTCTTGATAAGGTATTAAAATCCGGATCGGATATTGAACCGGTCGGGATATTGGGTTAAGGGTCAGTGGGTCAGATTGAGATCAAATCGGAGCTAAACCGGTGAAAAATAGAAAATTTTAGACTTATTAATATGAAATTCTAAAGAAAAATATTTTTTTTTGTAAATAGGAACCTGGACTGGACCGGTCTACCAGCCGGTTAGTCAGTTTCCGAGCCGGACCGGCCGGTCTGGTCCGGGTTCCACAACCCGGCTCCTTGTTATGTCCATACTTGTCTAGATAAATGTAATAATTGTTTAGATTATTTGCAACAATCCATTATACTATTAGAAATGTTGTAGAAACATATTAGTTTAATTTGACACGGTTTAGCATATGTAGTTATTAATATGCCTTTCAATGCCATTAAGTTTAATACTGTTTAGTAATTAATTGTGCAAATGTTAAGGAATGAGACTGAAGAATCTGTAATCGAAGAAGTTGCAGCCAATGAAATAATGAATCATCAAGCTGATAAACACCGTCCTGTGCATTGTACAAGAAAATACCTGGTTATTTAGCTATTTACTATGACAAATTAATTATTCACTATAATTGTTTGGCAATTGACATAACATCATAATTCCATACTAGCCATGGGATGGGTGGGTGAATGACTGGGGGGGCATGTTTTTAATTGGGGGCAGTATGGTAAAACCACAACGTTTATAAAGCTCCTTGGACTAATTTGGATAGTAACCAAAGATAACCTCTTTTTACCCTTCCTTTTATACTGCTTTCTTGGTTCCTTTATATATAAAGTCTTTTCAATCGAATTGGGGTTTTAAAAAATAATAAAAATTAATTAAAAATAATAAATATATAGATAATAGGAGTATAATATTTCCACAACAATACCCTTATTTATGAATAAATAAGAAAGACAAATAATAAGAAAATGATGAAAGAGAGTATATAAGGAGTAAATGATATGAGAGTAATTACGAGTAAAATGGATAAAAATGTATCTATTATTCAAATCAACTCAAATATAGCCTTGTAAAAAAATATGATGTTTCCAAAAACAGATTTTATTAACAAGTTTATTTAAAAATTACCACAATAACAGTAAAAAATTTAAAGGTGAGTTTGGATTGGGAAAATACAAATTGAATTGCAGGGCATTCTTAAAAATTTATGTGTTTTAAAATAAAAGAAAATAAGATTTCAAATGGTAATTAGTGGATTTCATTATTGTTGTGCATAACCTTGCTAAAAAAATCTCCCCATAATCTTTAATATAAGATCTATTTACTTAATTTAATAAGATTAAGAAGTTAGTTAAGTTAGTTAATATTACCTGTTTTTTTAAGACACCCTAATCATATTTCTTAATTCCCTCATTTTTTCTCCTTCTTGATTAACATTTAAAAAACATTAATATGGATAAATTAGGAAAAGATTGATAAATATAAAAAATATATCTTATATTTAAGATTAAGATCAACTCTTCAATTAATATGAGACCGAGGAAGTACAAATACACTATCCCTTCTAAAGCATAAATCACGTTTGATTAATTTCACGTGTGCATGTGCAAAGTAGAGAAGTTAAAAGTTGATTAACACAGTAAATTGTTTTAAAAAATTTATATCACTTTCAATTAATACTCCTAGTAAGTGTGGGCAAAAAAAAAAAAAAATCCTAGTAAGTACATATAAAATTCCCACATTGAACGTAATTTTCTTACTTTAAAGTTACAACAAAGGCAAATCGAAACAAATATTTATCAAACGTTACTTGAAAATGACTTATATTTTAAACTACAAAAACCCTATCTAAATATCTGAAAATAATCATAAAACTACTTGAAGATGACTTATATAAAAAGTACAGCAAATGGAGTTTTCCTTCTTCTTCTTCTTTTTTTAATTCTATTTCACATTCTTCGCATAATTTTAAAGAATTTTTTAATCTGCAAATTTTCATATTCATATAGTCTCAAAGCTAGTAGAAAAAGACACGGCTGCTCCAAAAATATATTCTTTCTGGTCCTATTTATAAACAACTTTCTTCTTGATTGCGTAAAGCAAACGGATAGTTAAAAGCAATAAGTGTGTCAAAAATGCCATATTTTTTCCATATATGCCCCTATGTATGAAAAGTTTATAAGAGAGAGAATAGATAAAAAATATAAGAGATAATGAGTATAAGATATAAGAGAGAATTAGTATTTAATAAAAGTAAAATAGAAAAAAGAAACTTACATTTTCAAATAAAAAGTGAAATTTACTTATAAAAAGGATCAACCCCATGAGGAAGAACATTACTTATAAATAAGACCGAAAGGAGCATTAAAAAAAAGAAATAACTTCTATCTTCCCTTAACCATCGAGGACTTGGAAAATACAAACTGCCGCCCATTGTTGGAATTAATAGGGTTTATTCGAGGATGTGGTGGTAACAATCCTTTAAACATAGTATGGGTGAATAAAAATTGGCATGTTATATTCAGCCATTTTTGTAAGAAAATTAATAATTTTGCTGATTATTTTAATAAATTTTCTCATGAATTAGAAGGTAAATTTTGTATATTTGATCAACAACCCCCACCTAGTGAGGAGGCTGTCGTTAGGAGGGGTATGTTGACGAGGGAGCCTAGGTAATTTGCTCTTTGTTGTATTGCTCTAATGATGAGACAATAGATTTAGTATTTTTTTTTTAGAAAAAAATACAAAACTGCTTTCAAAGTCACGAGTATATGGATCTGACTTTTTATTTTGAATTATTAATCAAAATGTTCTCATTAAAAAATATAACAAAATACTAATAAGTAACTTGAAACTGGTAACAATATTCTTAGGATCCATATAACTCTTATATAATAAGGGTAAATAATAACTTTTTGTTAAAAATACTTGTAAGCATTTTTATGCATTAAGAATGAGAATCCTGTAAAGAGTTGATAGTAAAATATTATGCCTGACTTATATAAATAAGAAAGCTTTTTGTGTATTTTATATTATATATAGAGTAAAAATTCTTAGAAATTCGTATTATTTATAATGTATGAACATGTGACTCATCTTAAACTTTGCTTACTGTATAAGAAAATTTGAATTCATAATAAAATTTAAATTATGAAAAATCAAGGGGTTTAAATCAATAGTTGCCGGCGAAAAAGGGTTTTAAACCAATAGATGAAAAAAAATCGCCCTCTGAAATGGAGTATAATTTTAATGAGACTTGATAATGCTCAAATTTGACTGGATAATATTCATACTAGATAATTGTAGAAAAAAATATTTAACCTACGAATCCCTATATTTTTAACTCATTTTTAGTTAGATTTGTCTAATTTTTTATTGGGTCCTTGTAGTTTCCTTAATTATTGATATTACTAGTTCCTATGTTCATAATATATCAATTTGAATAAAATATGTCAGATTAATTTTTTCACATGTATCTAAATACCATCAAAATCAACCACCTTATATACTATACATGCAAGGAGACAATTAGGATCACAATAATATTTTTATTTTTATTTTGATGAAAAATAAATTTTATTACATCATTCTGTTTGGTATGTTGTGGAAACTTAATTATATGGAATAATTTCTATGACTGAGAAAACTATAAGAAACTAATAAAAATTACAAAAATCTAATAAAAAATCACACGAACCTCTAAAACCAACAAATTAATATTTCACAATTTTATCAAAAATATTATATTTTCTTAAATTTAATTTGATAATTAAAAACTCATAATTTTTTGTGTACAAATTGATTAATCTTTTACTATTAAATCATAAAATGTAATTATGAATTTATCCATTTAAAACATTTCTACAATTTATTTATGGTTTATTATTTTTGTTGATCTTTACAATTTGATCGATTTTTATTTTTAATCTCTAAAGTTTTGTATCATTAGTTTTAATTGCTCTGTATAATGTTATAAAGATTTAGTCTGAGTTTAAATATATGAACCAAAGCAAAAAATTGTTAAATGTATATAAAGTGGTTATTAAACTCAAACCAAATTTTATGAAATTAAATAGGCTATAACCAATAATTTAAAAACGAGAATCAAAATTTCATCAAAGGATAACAATAATATTGACCCTTTTTGAAAGAATAGTATTAAGGGAAAAGATAGAAAAATAATTTTGAAATTATAAAATCTTAAATCAAATTTGCTATCAAGAGTTACTAAAGGGATGAAGAAATTCAATAAGTAATTCATAATTTATTTTTTAAAAAATACCTGATTTAAATTTTAAAAATTCAAAAAAACAAAATCTCCCTTTTTCCTTAATATTAACCCTTTATTTATACACAATACTTTTTTGTTTGAGGCGCATGATAATGGATTCATGTGAGGCAGAGGGAGAGCGGCTGTAGAAAGGGGGTACAGAGAATAATGGAAAGGCTAAAACAATAATGCCACATCATTGTCACGCCCCTTACTTTACTTTACTTTAAATTTAGTGGCAGTTTTAGGCTCTCTTATGATAGGCCACTAGGCCTATACCCTATAACCCATAGGCCCTAGCTAGCTAGGGTTGCTATTTTGCTTCCAATAACGCAAAAATCTGTAGGTGGAAGATTTGTAGCGTTAGGCTGCGGTCTTGACCTCTTTAGACTCTATGATTCTCTCCTAGCTTGGTCCCTCCCCCGCTCTTTAAACTTTAAACCCTGCTAGTACTACGTACGAATAGATTTTTTTTTGCCAACTACGTACGATTTGATTATACATCTGTATCTTTTGCCCTTTTCAGAGAAAACAATAAAATTAATTGTTGTTACAAGAAAGGTTATTAAACTCAAAGTACTGAATATCGAATCGGACATTAAACCTGTTGAGGAATTAGATTAAGGGTAAGTGGTTTAGTGTATGTTTGAATTAACTTTTTTTAATAATTTTTACGACTTATAAAGTAAGTGTGTGAAAGGAGTTTTGTCTCGAGTTACGCAAACCATGATTTTGATGCTTGCCAAACACACACTTAGATCGGGTTAACTTAGAGGTCAGACCGGGGTCAATTAAAAAAAATATAATTTAAATATTTATACATATTATTCAAAAAACTATATGAGAGTTATTTTTCAACTAATAGTCCAATATAACCTCCTGAACCTAATATTTACAAAAATATCATTAAGTATATAAGGATTTTTCTCTAACCAATGCCAAAAGTAT
Source organism: Inga leiocalycina (assembly GCA_963242795.1). Classification (NCBI taxonomy): domain Eukaryota; kingdom Viridiplantae; phylum Streptophyta; class Magnoliopsida; order Fabales; family Fabaceae; genus Inga; species Inga leiocalycina. The sequence continues at coordinate 19,647,386 of OY725329.1, read as the reverse complement.
TTCACAATCCTTTTAAAGCTCCTTATGAAAAAAATGTTAGGAAACTATTTTCTTTTAAAAAAAAAACCAAAACAACTTCATTTTGAGTGTAAAAAAGTAAAAAAAAAAAAAAAGAAGCTCAAACCGTGACTAGTCCGGATCAAGTCGGTTCACCCCGGTTCAGGCCAGGTTGACTGGTTCACCGGTTTTTTCGCTCAACCGGACCGGACCAGCGACCAGTTCACCAGTTTCCGGTCTGAACCGGCCGGTCTGGTCCAATTTTCTATACACTGATTAAACAAGGATTAGTCAGTGAACCAAATCGAATATTAGGTCAAGGGTCAGTGGGTCATACCAGAGTCAAACCGGAGCTAACCCGGAACCAAACCGGTGAGAAAGTGAAGATTTTAGGCTTATTAATATAAAATTATAAAGAAATTAAAAAAAGATTTTTTAAAAAAAAATTAAAAAAATTACTAAACTTGTCCGGTTCACCAACCGGACCGGTTCTCTCATCGGGTCAACGGTTCCCAACCCGGACCGGCCGATCCAGTCAATGTTTAATAAAACTGGGACTTACAAGTTACTCAAATCACACCTCAAGTTTCAAAAGTCAAATATGAAAAATTGTTAAAAAATATTTCATCCAGTTTTACATATAAAATAAATTTGATTTTTTTGGAGATATTAAAAAAATTAATTAAATTACTTTAGAGTATTTATATTTATATTTGTTTCTCCAAACTAATTAGTTTAACTAATAAATTGATATATAATTTAAAGATATATAACATATGATATGATTAAATAACATATTGAACTTCTTTAATGTCTCAAAAAAAAAATAACTTTATCTTATAATTAGAACCAGAGATAGTAAATTGTAATTTTACATTCAAGTGGCTATGAATTTAGAATGGGAAATTTACGTCCTGAGCCAAACAAGATATGACCCAAAAGTCCATTGAAATCTCCAATTTGTAGGTAAATCCTGTTGGACATTTAGGTAATATAATCTAATTATGAAAAGACTAAAATACCCTGAATAAAAACTGATTGAAGGAATAGGGAGTATACTACCCTTATCAAGGGTATTTTGATATTTTCACAATTAAATTATATTACTCAAATATCTCCCCAGACTTATCAACAAATTGGAGATTTTAAAGGATTCTAAGTCGTATTTTGTCTTATTTGAGTCCTCATGCAATTTTCCCATTTAGAATTGATGCTTACAAATTAAATACTTAAGCCAAACTATTTATAATTTAATTTTTAAAAATTGTTGATTTCGAATAGGATCTCTATAATAATTTTTGCTTTCTAGAACGTCCTTACGGTTTCATCAGTTACAAGCATTTGTCTCTATGCTTACAATATGCTAATTAAGGCTTATGTGTACACTAAGAACCTGATTGAGTCAGCGGTAGAAAAGTATGTTTACGCAAGTTAAAATAAAACTCATCTTATAAACTTATCTCGTATATCATAAATCACGTTGGAAAATTAGTTTCTACCGCTAATTCAAACATGCACTAAATAAACAATATATAAGCTACATAAAATAATGAAATACAAAGAAAAAAAGAGGTTTTACAAGAATAAAATGATGAAATAAAATTTACAAACTATTAATAAAAAAAATATTATGCTCATAACCATCTTGCATTTGTGTATAATATGTAACATCCTAAATTTTTATTCACAAAAAATATATTGTAATTAATTAAGAAATTCAATAAAAAAGGTGAATATGCATGAAATTGGATCTTTTGAAGTTTGAAAGATTCATATTCATGAGAAAATGGGCAAACTAATCCAAGTAAGGAATTAAATTACAAAGGTGATAGTAAAATCATAATTTTGCCAATTTAGCCCAAGAGTAATTATTTTCCAATTAATTGAAGTTAATTTCAGTTAATCAAGGAAAATAAAGGAAAATGTATAATTGGATTATTCTTGATAGAATAAATCAAGAATTGTGAAATTAGGGGGAGTTATACATAATTCATTTATATGAATTATGGAATTGTTGAAAACATTTTTCCTTCTCTTCTCCTCCCTAATTTCGGCCAACACATAAAATTAAGGGGAATAAATTAATTTCATGAGCACATGTCCAAAATGCTACAAGAAAAGAATAATGATGATAGTGGTAAGGTGGGTATGATATGAAGTATAGACATGACGATTATGGTAGGGTGATGGTAAGGGAGCAAGTAAGTCAAATTATGAGGAAGTATGACATAAAGTGAAGAAGAATGGTGGAAGCATGGAAGGAGGCATGGTGGGAGACATGTGTTACCATCTTAACCTTTGATGAGATCAATGGTCAAGAGGCAAGAGGACTTACATTAATAAAACACAACCTCTCCTCTTTCCATGTGCACATTCTGCCAAACCAAAGAAAAATAGAGTGAGAGAGAGCTTGGAGAAACTTTGAAGAGTTAGAGAGAAGGAGGAAGAGAAAGAGCAATGTAGATTTGTGATTTCTTAATATTTCCTTCTAAACTAGCATAAGCTTCTTCTCTAATCTCTATTTTGTTAGGATCGGTAAGCACAGCGGAAGAATTTAAAAAATTTTCGCTGATCCTAATCGAGGATCTATCAACGGCGTTTAAACCAAGTTGGAAGGATTCATACCTTTTGATGATTCAGAGTTTTCACGATCTCTAGGAGCCAACACATTAGGTCCGCTCCCTCTACCGGTATCCACACGAATGCTCTCCAACCGAGACTGCGTGCTAGTGCCTCTAATGTCTCCAAGGGTTTAACTTGTGGCTCTCAATTCTGATGTACACTGAGTCTATCAACTCTATCAAGTTTATAACCCATGAGAGTTATTTTCAAATTTCAAAATTAATCATCATTAATTTCGAAATTAATTAACAATTAATTATCTTGATGAGCTAATTAAATAAATTCAGTTTAAATTAAATCTGTCCAACAGTTTTAATTTAACCTATTTATTTAATCTAAATAAAGAGCCATTAGATTTAATTTATCTTCATAAATTAAATCTGAGATACTATATCTCTATCATGTTAGTTATTAAATTTAATATATCTTAATAAATTAAATTTAAAACCAACACAAGATAATAATATTATATAATATATATATACATATATATATATAATATATTTCAAAAATATATATATCTATATAATATTATTAAATAATATAATATAATATAATATATATATATATATATACATATATAATATTTTGAAAATATATATATGTCTATATAATATTATTAATGAATTTTATATTATATATATATAAATATAAAATTCATCCACCCTAAATCAAACATTATCTCGTGTTGGGTCATTCTTGTGTGCGACCCTGTAGGCCCATATGAAGTTGACAGTGGGCCAATAACTACACTAACCCAAAAGTCGCAAGCGGCCTCTAGCAAGACATTACGACTACCCAATTCATATGAGGATCGTTATCACGATGCAACCTGTCATACAACCATGTCACGTCCCTTTTGTCACACGATATATCGGTCAAGGAGAAGGCATGGAAAATGTCATCCTCTTGTTCCTGACCATTACTTTCTCGATTCTTGAGTAGCCTGATAACAGAGACAGAAACTCCTTTCATCATAGTATGGCCATACATTTCTCAGACTCACTCATCGAGGGGCCCAGTAATATCTCTCTACTAATGTGAGGGACAAATTCCATCTTGATCATTCATATTTCTCTACATGAAAAACCACCAAGCCCGATCGTAGCCTTTATCATCACCCGGTCAAAAGTGACTTTTGACTAGTTCAAAGCTTAGCAACTCTCATGTAGGAATTCATGATGACCTCACGTCTAAGGGCATTGTGACGTGGTTATACATGAGAAAAGCTTATGACTTGATCCATGTAGCTTTCTCATAATGGGTCGGTCCAGCACCTTGTACTCTTACAAGTGCCTAAGACTTTGATTCGTATCTCCATATCTTATCAAAGTCATACTGGTCTTGTTTCATCTCTACTCCCGCATAGATGATCGACCAGGGACATTTTAGGACAATCTTTATGAATTATCCAAGGATACAATTATCACAGTTAACATGCAAATAATATGATAACAGAATGGAGAAATTCCATTAAAATAATAATGTTTAAAGTACAATGATTGGCCCTTAGGGCACAATTTCCAACATATTTCTCTATGAAATCCATGGTTTAGCAAACTCATCTTGAGCCCAAGTAGAGAGGGAGGAGGATGTTTAGAGAATAAGAGGAAAGGAACTCAAGAAGTAATTTCACAAATCCTAAAACTATGTTAGTATGTGATTGTTGTTGATGATTGTGGGTGGTTTTGGTTATTTTGTGGAGTTTGTAAATTTGGAAAAGCTATAACCCTAAGGGGTTATACTGCCCAAATTCTTTGAATATGTTTAAATAAGTTAATAAGGGATTAGAAGTGGAAAAGTACAAATTTTGGAAGCTAAAACACAAAACTACATTTTTCCATTTTTCTTGAAATATTTCGACCAGCACTATTTTAGGGGGTAGGAGCTGGATTTTTATGAAATAGATGGTTCCATTGGATTCAGTAGACAAAAATGGGTGGAGTTACAGTTGATCAATTTTTCGGAAAATGTCAAAAAAGTATAATTATAAAAACGCCCTTAAAATCCCTAAATCGGGGCTGTCAAGGGTGTTTTCGTAATTTGATAGTGAATTTGGCAATTTCAAGCCCGGAAACGGATTCCTTGGGCCAAAATACATCAGAATAGCCTTAGTCAAAATTTTGGGAAAATGTGCCATCGGGCCGTGTATGCCGGTGGGGTTGGGCTGGAGTCCTGGGGGCATTTTGGTAAATTTTCACCATAGACTAATATAACCGCAAGAAATACTATGGTACAGTCTAAAATGATACTTGGATAGGTTATGACTTATTTCTTGTATATTGAATATTTTAGGACCAAGTCAAAAGCCGGAACAACACGTTTTACGAGACACATCTAAAGAGGAATTTATAAAGCTTCGAGGTAGGAACATTATCCTTCATACATTATGCCATAGTTATATGATTGTGTGGTTGCCATTGTTATAAATGTACTTTATTAATCAACATGTTTTGCCTAGAGAAGGGCCAGTAGTGTTGGAGGCACTTACATTGGAGTTGGTGAGAACCCAACCAGTGCAGAATAGTGGGCTAGGCCCTACTCATATATACATGCAGATGATGTATTTATATTGTTCATTAATTGGTGCATACATGACGCATATCATATTTACTTTTCACATTTTCTATGAACGATAGCATGTTTTTATTGGAATTCTTCAGAATCTCACCATATTTTTAAATAAACATCTCTGCGGATGCCAATGGATCAAAAGGCAAAGGCGTAGACGCCGAGAAGTAATTGGCTCATGTCTCAAGGTGAGGTCAAGATTGTGATTATAATTAGTTTATGTTTAGATATTTTGGAGAATTATGTAAATATTAAGTTTCCGTTGTATTTCTGTATTTTGTTGACGAACGGCGTGGGATTGTAAATGAATATTTTTATCAGTATAATTGTACTTTTTTGTATGCCTATTGAATTCCGTCTTTATTACTCTTCAAATATCAAAATGAAAACGGATGTTGACATAATATGTAATATGGTTGATTTTGATTTTATTTAGATTTATTTATGTGACAAAATTAATTCAATGTGTGATCATTTAAAGTTATGTAATCAACTAATCAACATTTTTTCCCCTTACACATTAGTAACAATTGTTTTTGCCAACAAATTAGTTACAAATTATAAGCATAAGAATCAATGCTCATAATTGAAAAAAGGGTTGCATTTTTGCCACAGAAGCTTTTACTAAGGGGCAATTTTACCTTAGAAGTTTCTAAAATGGAGCATTTTTGCCATGATTGTTATCCCAGTTAATTTTAAATGTTAGTTGACCAAATATGCTGAGTTGGCAGTCTATATATCATTCACATCATTTTTGTTAATGTACAAATTTACTTCAGAAGTTTTAAATATAACTTTGAAAAAAGATTAAGTAGATGCATATGGATTTCCGGTGAAAATTTGCACATTGACAAAAATGACATTGATGATATGTGGACTGCCAGCTCAGTTTATTTGGTCAACTAGCAGTTAAAATTAACTGGGATAATGGTTAGGGCAAAATTGCCACCCAAAAAACTTTCAGGGTAAATTTGTCCCTCGGTGAAGACTTCCAAAGCAAAAATGCCCCTTAACCCTTGAAAAAGTTAGGGTTAAGGTGTAAATTTAACAACGAAGTTTTTTCTGAGGGGCATCCGGCACAAATAAAATTTGGAATCGGCAAAAATAACAATAAATAATTAAAAATGGTGCAAATTTAAAAAAATTGTTAAATTTGACCTAGCGCTGTTAGGAGTTTTCTTCTTTTATAATTTAACGTTATTAGGTCAAATTTAACGATTTTGTTAAATGTGCACCCTTTTAATTGTACATTGTTGTTTTTGACCCTTCAAAAACTTATTTGTGCCATATGTCCCTTGGACAAAACTTCGTTGTTAAATTTACATCTTAACCCACAAAATTATAAGGACCTAATAAAAAACTACAATGACCTAATTAAAAATGACAAAAAATTATAGGGACTTGCACATATTTTGCCATTTAAAAAAAAACAATTTAGAATCTAACTATTACTAAATTAACTTTTTCGGATACAAAATATTTCAAGCCTTTTCTTTTGAAAATAATTGTTTGTACCATTTGAAAGCTCTAGTGATGCTTACGAAACAATGTTCCCCACGTTAATAACATGCCAATAGCCACACTTCTTCCACTACAGATAAACCAAAAGTATTAATTCCTTCTTTTCTTTCTAGATTCATTACCTTTTTTTCGTATATTTTAAATATTATATATTTTAATCAATGAGTTCGAGCTTAGTATTTTAAAATAGAATTAACAATTGTATTGTGAGAATTTAAGTTGGGAGAAACTTTTTAATCACATTTATTATATGTGAATTTGTGTCGGAATTTAATTTGGGCTAAACATTTATTGTTGACGGAATCTTTTACAAAATGTTGGTATGTTAAAAATAATATTACTTCCTCATATCTTTTTTTATAAGATTCTTTTTACCTCATTGATTAAAATTAGTTAAAATAATAAGTATTCAAAAAAATCAGTAAAAAAAATAAATATTCAAGAAATCAACTTTTTTTTAAATATACTTTTATTTATAAAGGAGTAAAAGAGAGGGGGGCAAGAAAAGAGATGAAAGAGAATATATAAAAAATGTAGGAAGAAATAATAAAATTAATTACGAGTAAAATTGGTAAAATGCATTTAATGTTCAGAACCAATTCAAAAATTATGATTTTAGTCTTTTGATCCTTTTTATAATAATTCAATAACCTAAATACGTGATTTAAAAAAACATTTAAAATTGGTTATAAGTAACAAATATGTATGAAATGAATTATTTTTTCTAAGCATTCCCTTATTAATAAGAGAGAGCAAATAAGAGTGAGAAATAGAATAGTAATGAGAGAAATTATGAAAGAGAATAAGGTAGGTATATAAAAAGGATGAGGAGAGAGAATATAATTAATTAGGAAAAAATGTTAAAAATACATTAAATTAGAAGACAACCCAAGTGAGATCTTATTAAAAAGAACAAGACAATTTAGATTCTAAGCTCTTATAAAAAAAGGATAAGAGGGAGTATAAAAAAATGGGGGAGCATATTGTAAAGAAACCCATAATATAGTTCAACCGGTGAGATTAGGTAATTAATTCCCGATCCGATTAAGAGTTTTGGGTGGGTTGAATTTTTTCCAAGCGTAAATAATAAAAAATACCAACATAGAATTGGTTTATCGATCTAGAGCTCTGTTAGATCCCTATAGGTTTTTAGTTTGAATCATAGAGGAAATACTTGTATTAGGAGAGACAACCACGAACTCCAAATCAGATACTGAATAATAATATTGCCAAAAAAAAGAAACAATAAAAAATTTAAATAGCAATCCATTATTTACCTTAAGTTAATGTCTTTTATATTTAAATATTACTCCTACTCCTTTAAAAATTAAATTTAAATATTTTTCTATATTTTAATCCTGAACAACCTCATTTAAACCACTAACGATAAACTACACTAACCTTAGCTTATTCATTCAATGTTCTGTTTTACGGTACCAAGAAGAAAAAAAATCATTTATTATGTTTTTGTCAGAACGGACCATAATGTAGGGCATTTTAACTAATTTCAAGAAATAAGAAGTAATAGTTAATTCATTAAATATGTTCTCAATTGATTTTTTTTTTAAATTTTTGTCTTTATTGAAAAATGTATTTGAAAATTTAATGAGTAGGAAAATTGAAAAAGAGCATTAATTAGAGGGATAAAACTGAAAAATGAGCATTAATTTTCTTATAGGTGACTTAGATTTTAGACCAAACTATTATTATAGAAGAGCCCTATATTATGGACAGGGGTGAGTGCTACAATCAAAGCTTTTTCTTATCTACATTTACTTTTTTAGATAGAGGAGATATATATATTTATAATCTTTACTTTGTTCTTACTATCTTATGTAACTCTTAAAGAAGTGTTGACTGAGTTTGTCACAAGATTCACAAGAAATCTCAGAGAATGGTTTCAAAGTCTTGGCGCCTACCAAAAAATGCAAGTTGTTCTTGTTCCAGAAGCTGGTGTTTATTTTTTGGGCAAATTCACAAGGAATTTCTAAGAGATTATAATCTCATTGACAAATGGAATTGCCAGGAATATTTTGAGATGAAATTTTGCTCGTTGGACCGTAAAGGTCTACAAAAGCATTATCATCGGATGGCTGAAAAATATTATATGCTGAATGGATGCAACGATGTTAGTCTTAGGCATACGTTTATTGCTTCACTTCCTGATGAGTTGCAACCAGAACTTCACAGAGCCATTCATGCTTTACTCAAGGACATGGCTGATATAATTTAGCGAATAATGGTTAAAATAAGGAAAATAGATCTAAAATAAATAAAAATATTAAAGTTAAATGAAGTCTAATAAAAATATAATTAAACAATTATTATTATTATTGAATTTCTTTAGAAAAGATAAAATAGTAAAGTTAGTAGAGGTTAAATGAGAATATTTAATTTTAATTTTAATTTTGATTATGTGTGTATAAGTAAATAAATAATAAAATAAAAGAGACTAAGAAGTCCCACATCGACTAAATAAGGAGAAGAGGGAGTTCTTAGGGCCCATAAATAGGAGTAGTGAGGTGGACTCAAGGCGTAACTTTTCTATTTTCGCATACAACTAGGGCAGCCTCGGTAAAATATTATTTATGTTTTTGTTAACCGTTGGTTTGGGCTGAAGTTTGGGCAGCCCGTTCAAGACATTCAATCCGTCAATTTCAATGGTTGGATTAGAAATTACTGACATGAGTTATGAGTTACAAAGCCCGGAAGATGAATGAATTTCTGGAATGTGAAGAACAAACCCTAGAGGAAAGAATCAACGTTTACAACTAAGTCCACCGTTGTATCGTCATGAAATTTTGTGAGCTTGTTCAAGACATCCTTTTAGGAAAAGCCAATGGTGGGATCTGCAATTTGATACCTCACATAAGAATAATTTATCACACACTGAATCTATTATTTGAAAAATAGGAATTATCATAGATTTAGGAGTTCTATAGATGTTCTAAAGGTTAAAATCCCAAATTGAGATCATAGAAACATTAGACAAGGCTGGTCTAACACTCCAATGATCCCAATTCTCAAATCTAATATGGTTCTTATATAACATTTCCTACTTGTAGGAAATTCTGAGCAACTCCTTGGAAGAGAAATTATAAATATATAGTGTTGCTAAAATACTTTACATTAATTAAGTTTCTTGTTACTCTGAGCTTCAGGATTAGGACCTTCCTTGGTTGAAACTTAAGGAATACCAGGTAATTTGGTCCTTCTATCTTACTTATCGGTGCTGCTCGTGGGATTTTTTGAAAAAACTCCATAATCTTAGAATGAATAGAACTACTATAAACCTTGTTTCTTTATGACCAATAATGCCTTGTGGGACATTTGTATGAATCATGGGACTGGATAAATAGATTTGTGGAATTATTAGAGACAACTATAGATTTGAATGCGTAAACTTGTTTTTAGTATCTTTGCGATTCATGCCTCACAAGTGGCCCTGTATGGGTAATTGAACTACTGATGTGATGAGTTTATGAGTATGGACTTGATGAATGTATGTGTTATGTACATGTTGCATTGAGATTCTGCATTGTTCATATGTTGCTGATTAACTGGATAAAGGATGTATGCCTGTGTAGCGCCCAAAATTTAGAAAATATGGAGCCGCAACCAAAATTTTAGAAAAAGGATAATTTTGGAAACCTTTTTAAAAATGGAAACTGGTCTACAAAAACCATTTAGGGTTCGGGAGTCGATTGTGTGTGGGGAAGGTGTTAGGCACCCCACAACACCCATTCATAAGAATGGTTACCCTAAGTTAATTATTGAAAAATATTATGGCCTTTAACTTTATTATAATTACTCAAATAAAAAAAAACAAAATATTTACAAAACTAAATGAAATGAAAACTAAAGAAGAAGAAAAAAGGAACATTTATTTACAAAAATAAAAAAAATATATTTATTTTAAAAAAGGGAACATTTATAAGAAAAAATATATTTATTTACAAAATTGGACTTGACCTAGGATGAAAACCTAGGGTCTACGTACCCTTTAGAGGGATCAAAGCTCACGTAGTTCGGGGGTAGAAATGCGAGTCACTTTGTTTGTATTTTTAGAAAAAAAATGTTTATTTAATTTATTTGAGAAAAATAATTTTTTTATTTGGTTTGTATTTTTTATTTTTTTTAAAAAAACGTTTTGTTTATTTTCTTGTAAAATAGAGTTTTTCCATTTTATTTTCATTTATCAAAATGTGTTAAAATGTTTTTTTTCTTTTTCTTTTTTTGAAAGAGAACCTAAGAAAGGGATAAAGGAAAAAGAGAAGAAGAAGAAGAAATAGCACAAGTTAAAAGAAAAGGAAGTCAAATATGAGGAGATTTATGCGTACCTTTTTATCCTTTGAACTCACTCTTAATCCTGAATGCAACAAGTAGAGGTCGTTGCATATTAAAGTTGAATGATCACATAAGCCTGATCTTAGATGCTGCGCAAGAGGTGTTATAGGCAAGCAAAACAAATAATAAAACAAAAGGTGCACACATAGTCATACGCGCCAAGAACATCATGTGGATATAGATTAAAGCAACATCACCATAACATTAAAGAAGATGACAGACGCTATTCTTATGGGTAAAGGAATTGTTGGAGCTATATCATAATTATGTGTCCCTAAACATCCCCTTATTTGATCATCAGAATAAGAGAAGTAAAAAGTATAATATATTCTCTGTATCTTTTTTCACTAATCTTTTTTTCACCGGAGTTCTTCCCCTTTGCTTCAACCCTTGCACTCCTATTTATAGTCTCAATGTAGGGTTTTCTTCATAAATGCTCCCTTTTTATTATTTTTTTTATTTTTCGTTTTTTTGATTTTTTTATATTTTATGTTAAGAACTACCTAACTTAACCCAATCACCATAAATGGAGATTTTTTTTAATTTTATTTTTTTTTATTTTTTTTATTTTCTATTGATAAAACTTCCTAACTTGACCTAATTACCATTAGTGGAGATTTTTTCATTTTTAATTTTTTTTCATTATTCTCCGCACAAGTAACTTTCTAATTTAAACATATCAACATAAATGAGATTTTTTTTATTTATTATTTTCCGTTAATGAATGACAATGCCAATCATATCAATGAGGGGATTTATCTTCAATGGAGATTTTTTTTAATTTTTTATTTTTCCCTTTCAATGACGATTGCCTATTTAGACACCGATCATCATCAATAGGAGGATTTCCTTATTTTTTTTATTTTCGTTTTTCTTATTTTTTTCTTTCAATGATGATTGCCAATTTGGACACCAATCATTATCAATTATTTTTGTATTTTTTAGTGGGGCCCGGACGAAATAGGGTGTTCACAGTTGCCCCTCTTTACTTGTTTTGTAGCTTAGAAAAGTGAGATTCTCTTCTATGAAGCAAGTAAAGATAAGAACACGTATTTTGTCCGGCCAGAGAACAAGGTGCCCCCCTTGGAACTAAAGAGGGTTTGGATAAAATACAGTGTCCATGCCCCTCTTTACTTGGTTCATAGGGGAGAAGAACGCAAGTGGAGATAGATGATTACCTGGAATGGAAGTGAAGCGCCTAGTAGCATAGGACTTTGGTGGGGCGTAAAAGAATTGTGCCAATTGGTACTGGGCTTTGAGAGTGCCTGCTGATACAGGGCTTTGAAAGAATAGTGCCTGCTGTTACAGGGCTTTAAAAGAATTGTGCCAGCCGTTACTGGGCTTTGAGGGTGCCTGTTGGTACAGGACTTTGAAAGAATAGTGCCTGCCGGTACAGGGCTTTAAAAGAATTGTGCCAGCTGTTACTGGGCTTTGAGGGTGCCTGTTGGTACAAGGCTTTGAAAGAATAGTACCTGTCGGTACAAGGCTTTAACAGAATTGTGCCAAGCGTTATTGGGCTTTAAAAGAATTGTGCCAGCCGTTACTGGGCCTTGAGGGTGCCTGCCGGTATAGGGCTTTGAAAGGGTGCAAGCCGTTACTAGGCTTTGAGGGTGCTTGCCGGTACAGGGCTTTGGAAGGGTGCCAGCCGTTACTGGGCTTTGAGGGTGCCTGCCGGTACAGGGCTTTAGAAGGGTGCCAGCCGTTACTGGACTTTAAGGGTGCCTGCCGGTACAGGGCTTTAGAAGGGTGCCAGCCTTTATTGGGCTTTAAGGGTGCCTGCCGGTACAGGGCTTTGGAAGGGTGCCAGCCGTTACTGGGCTTTGAAGGTTCCTGCCGGTACAGGGCTTTGGAAGGGTGCCAGCCGTTACTGGGCTTTGAAGGTTCCTGCCGGTACAGGGCTTTGGAAGGGTGCCAGCCGTTACTGGGCTTTGAGGGTGCCTACCGGTACAGGGCTTTGAAAGGGTGCCAGCCGTTACTGGGCTTTGAGGGTCCCTGCCGGTACAGGGCTTTGAGGGGTACCAGCCGGTACTGGGCTTTGAGGGTGCCTGCCGGTACAGGGCTTTGAAAGGGTGCCAGCCGTTACTGGGCTTTGAGAGTGCCTGCCGGTACAGGGCTTTGAAAGGGTGATAGCCGTTACTGGGCTTTGAGGGTGCTTGTCGGTACAGGGCTTTGAAAAGGGTGCTATGAATATGTGATGCCGCTTGGAGTAGTGCTTATGAAGATGATGACATTGATAATAATGATGACAGTGATGATGACGACAATGATGATGAAGAGGATGATAATGGCCATGATAATGAAGGGAATATCCAAATAGTGATGTCATGATGGAAGTGATGACACTAATAATGATGATGATAGTGATGATGGAATCCTAATAAGGATGATAAATGCAATGATAATGCTAATGATGATGATGATGATGTTAATGGTGATGTTGATAATGGAGGTGATGACATGCTAACGAAAATGAGTGCAATAATTGTGGTGTTAAAGAATAGCCTGGCGGGTGATATTGCTCCTTCTTCATCCAGGTGCTTAACCAGTACCCCGTTACTTGCGCAGTCTTGTCGGAGGTATGAAGATGTGTATAATGAGATTCACATAGATGCCATAGCCTAGAACCCTCAATTTAGAGTGTGTCCCTTTGTCAACTGTTTAACCCCACAACAAAAATTTCGGTTAGGACCTTCGCTAATGATCCTGAAATTACACAAGTTAAATGGGAGTATAGGACACTATGTGTATCAACGTGAGTGTTTATCCAGACAAAAGTTGTGCTTTCATTAAAAAGAGTTACCCTTATACAAATCATGACACAAAGTTTGACATGCGATTTAATAGAAGGGAAAGATATACTAAGGATGAAGATTCATTTAAAAGAAATGATCTTCCAATATTCAAGTGGCTGCATGATGATGATCATATATTGGTGTATACGTGATGTTATTAGGAGGTCCTTCGCTTTTAGTTCCGTGTAGTCCCCCTGATGGTGCCTTGCGTAATTGCCAAAGATATGCACTTTTCGATGAATGATTACGGAGTCTTCCAAATAGACAAAGTAAAGAGAGTCATGGGGCTAGGACTGATAACCTTTTTCAATATTTGTTTAACCCGCCCTTTCAGGTTTTTGACTTAATAGCTCCTAATTTTTTGCTCTAAATTTTGCCTAAGCCGTTCTTTCGGGTTTTCAACTTAGCGAGTTTTTTTTTTGCCTAAGCCGCCCTTTCGGGTTTTTAACTTAATGAGCCTTTTTTTTTGCTCTAATTTTTGCCTAACCCGCCCTTTCGGGTTTTCAACTTAGCGAGTTTTTTTTTTCTTGCTCTAACTTTTGCCTAAGTCGCCCTTTCGGGTTTTCAACTTAGCGAGCTTCTTTTTTTTTGCTCTAATTTCTGCCTAAGCCGCCCTTTCGGGTTTTCAACTTAGCGAGCCCCCCCCTTTTTTTTTGCTCTAATTTCTGCCTAAGCTGCCCTTTTGGGTTTTCAACTTAGCGAGCCCCTTTTTTTTGTTTTGCTCAAACTTTTGCCTAAGTTGCCCTTTCGAGTTTTCAACTTAGCGAGCTTTTTTTTTCTTTACACATAGTATTTCTTTACAGCATCTGAATTGATTGGCCTTGGTAGATCTTGGCCATTCATATTTGTCAATATCAATGCCCCACCAGAGAAAGCTTGCTTAACAACATATAGGCCTTCATAATTCAGAGCCCATTTACCTCTATCATCTTCTTGATTTGGCAGGATCTTCTTGAGGACTAGGTCTCATACTTTAAACCACCTGGGTCGTAGTTTTTTATTAAAGGCCCTTGCCACTCGTGACTGATATAACTGCCCATGACATATTGTTGTGAGCCTCTTTTCTTCAATCATATTTAATTGTTCGAATCGAGAACGTATCCATTCGCTTTCATCTAGGTTTGATTCAGCCAAGATTCTCAGGGATGGTATTTCCACCTCAATTGGAGTAACAGCCTCCATGCCATAAACTAAAGGTAAAGGGTTGCCCCAGTTGAAGTACGCATTATGGTACGGTATCCGTATAATGCATATGGAAGCATCTCGTGCCAGTCCTTATAGGTCACTGTCATTTTGCTGATGATCTTCTTAATGTTTTTATTGGCTGCCTCAACTGCACCATTCATCTGTGGCCTATATGGTGCAGAATTATGATGTTTGATCTTGAACTGATCACATAATTCTTTAACTGCTGTCCCGTTGGGGTTTGGTGCATTGTCAGTTATGATCCTCTCCGGTAACCCATATCTACAGATGATGTTGGACTTTAAGAACTTGATGAAGGCCTTCTGAGTAATACTAGCAAAGGAATTGGCTTCTGCCCACTTAGTGAAATAGTTAATAGCAACGAGGATGAAACGATGACCATTCGAAGCTTTTGGGTTAATCAGCCCAATGACATCTATTCCCTACATGGAGAATGGCCATGGAGATACGAGACTATACATTATAGTCGGAGGGGCATTAGCTTTGTTGGCATATATATGGCACTTATGACACTTTCTAACATAATTGATACAATCCTTCTTCATAGTTATCCAGTAGTAACCAGATCTTTGAGCTTGTTTAGTTAATGAGTGGCCATTTACATATGTACCATATACGCGTTCATGGATCTCTTCCATAATCTTGTGCGCCTCCCTCATGTCTACACAGCGTAGCAATGTCCCATCAAAGCTTCTCTTATATAGGACGTTATTACTGATAAAAAAGCCCATGGCCAATCGCTGGATGGTCTTCTTTTCATTATGTGTTGCATCTGGAGGGTAAGTACCACGCTCCATATACATCTTGATACTATGTTACCAAGGTTCCTCGTCGTGTTCTCGTCTAATATTGAAGCAAAATGCTGGCGATCTTCTAGTCTCAATCTGTATTGGCTGAACTTGGACCCCACAATCAAGTTGGATCATAACTGCTAAAGTAGCTAACGCATCAGTGAAGCGATTCTTTTCTCTAGCCATGTGATGAAAATTGATTACTTTGAAATTTTTGATCAACTCTATCAAATACTCTTGATAAGGGATCAACTTTGGGTCTTTAGTACGCCATTCGCCAGTTCCTGATAAATTATGATAGCTGAGTCACCATAGACTTTTAGGTTTTTTATCCCAAGATCTATGGCAGCCTGGAGACCATTAATACAAGCTTCATATTTGTCATGTTATTGGTGCAGTCAAATCCTAACTTTATAGCAATCGGAAATTGCTTTCCATCCGGGGATATGATTACTGCTCCTACACCATTGCCATGCATGTTTACTGCCCCATCAAAATACATTTCCCACCCCTTCAATTTGCTTTCCTCGATCGGGTCTTCTGTAGTACATATGTCTTCATCTAGAAATTTGAAATCTAATGGCTGGCATTCATCTATAGGGTTTTCCGCTAAATGATCTGCTATCGTACTACCCTTGACAGATTTTTGAATGACGTATCTTATATCATATTCAGACAATATTACTTGCCACTTAGAGACTCTTCCAGCTACATGCGGGCTTTCAAAGATGTACTTGAGTGGGTCTACTCTTGAAATTAACCAAGTGGTGTAGTAAAGCATGTATTGCCTCAACCTCCTTGTAGCCCAGACTAAACCACAACAAGTTCGCTCGATCAACTGGTAACGTGACTCACAATCATTAAACATCTTGCTCAAGTAATAGATCGCTTGTTCTCTTCGCTTAGATGCATCTTGTTGCCCCAGCATGGCTCCCATGGAATTTGGTCGTATTGTTAAATACAAAATTAAAAGTCGTCCTGGTACAGGAGGAACCAAAATTGGGGGATTTAGCAAATAATCATTGATTTTATCAAATGCCTGTTGGCAATCTTCATCCCACTTCCTGGTGCAGTTCTTCTTTAAAAGCTTGAATATCGACTCACAAGTTGCAGTCAGGTTAGCAATGAATCGTGTAATGTAATTCAATCGCCCCAAAATGCTTCGAACTTCCTTTTCTGTTTGAGGAGGGGGCATTTCCCGTATTGCTTGTACTTTGTCTGGATCTACTGTAATCCCTTTTTGTCTTACAATAAAGCCCAACAATTTTCCAGATAAAGCTCCAAAGAGGCATTTGTTAGGATTTAGTCATAGCTTGTACTTGCATAGCGTTTCAAACAGCTTTCTTAGAGCCACAACATGGCTTTCTCCCTCAGAAAATTTAGCTACTATATCATCCACGTATACTTCAAGTTCTTTATGCATCATATCATGGAAGAGTGCCACCATGGCACGCTGATAAGTTGCCCCAGCATTCTTTAGCCTGAATGGCATATGTAATAAATGTGGTTTTTTCTTTGTCCTCTCTATCCATAGGGATTTGGTTATACCCTGAGTACCCATCCATGAACGAGTACCTATAGCTACGGGCTGTATTATCAACCAGGACATCAATATGAGGCAATGGAAAATCATCTTTTGGGCTAGCTTTGTTCGGATCTAGATAATCCACACACATTCAAATTCTGCCGTCCTTCTTTGGGACAAGAACGACATTTGCTATCCATTGTGGGTATTTAGCTACTTCTGGGAAACCTGCTTCTAATTGCTTCATCACCTCTTCTTGAACCACTAAGGACATATCGGAAGTGAGCCTCCTCAATTTCTGCTTTTTAGCCTTAGTGTCTGGGAATAAGGGGATCTTGTGAGAGGCAATCCCTGGATCAAGGCCTGGCATGTCCTGATAGGACCATACGAATACATCTATGAATTCTTTGAAGAGTTCAACCATTTGCTCTCTTTTGGGGTTATCTACTATCTTTAGTTCTCTCTTTTCTTCCTCTGTGCCCATATTTATTACTTCAATTACATCTTCATGTGGGCATATTCTATTGTCATCGGATTCGAGGATTTTTTTGTATACTTGAATGATCTCATCATCATCATACTCATAATCATGCATATCAATGGCAACAAGTGAATCATCATTCAGGGACTCAGAAACCTCTGCGTTGGACAAGAGTTCCGAGGAAATCGATTTCCTGGAGGGCGAAAAATGAACAACGAATGAATAGAAGGAAAAAGAAAAAAGGAATGGATATAAATAAGTGAATTTTATTCGCATATCATTCTTTATTCATGGTTCATATAAGAGCTCGCCTAAAGGCGCATACAAAACATAAAAGGACAACTTTTACTAGACATGTTACTCTAAGATAATAGAATTGAAGGTGTCCTCAAACTCCCAATTTTCCAGAGCCTTTCCAGAATCACCAGCTGAAATCCACGTGCAGGTCTTTTTGCCTATTGTTGAAACCATTGCAACAGTCAGCTTGTTTAGCACTTTAGAGAACATCAGGAATTTCTTCCTTATATGGGGATTTTCAGAGTGCTAATCTTCCCTTCCTATCCAATGATTCATATTAGATTCGGCTTCATTTGCACTGCTGGCTGCCATCTGACGACTACATGAGTGTGTGTTGTATGAACGCGTATGGGGTAATTGGTTAGGACATTTAGATGGAGCAATATTGTGTCACTTGCTTATAAAGGAACAAAATATCATTAGCTTATTTGAACTCATAATTTAAAGCAGGCATAACGAGTTATCCATGGTGTATTGGCATAAAGATATTCCGGCACAAGCATCCTCTAACTTCCTCAGGGAATCTGTTATTCCACAGGGAGAACTAGAGTTGATCATTAGATAGGAGGGACCTTGAATCCTATCCTAGCCAAGATCTTGTCATTGACCATAGTGATAAGAATGTAATACACCTTTCCTATAGGAACTTGATTTAAACCTGGTTCTTGTGTCGTTTAACCTTTGTGCCAAATTTTTAGTTGCTAGCTAACTTGCTTGTCCTTTATTAAAGAAAATAGCAGGAAGAGTCAGAAAGTATGTCTGAATGCATGCTATGCAGATGATTATATGTGCTTTCTAGCCTTGATATGGGTGATGGACATTGAGAAAAAGAACTTCACCTCCTCAAGAGATCCAATACCCCATAGGGAGGATGAAGTACCCATTAACCTGCGAACGGCCCTGGCTATTATGCGGCTAAGGGCTTTGTTAAATGTGTATTATGTCCAAGGCCCATATCAAATGAAGCTAAATGTCAATAGATGATGCAAGGATACCTCATGAGACATGAAAGAGTGATGACTTATACTCCAAGTTTTGATATGGGTGATGTACATTAAGAAAAAGAACTTCACCTCCTCAAGAGATCCAATACCCCATAAGGAGGATGAAGTGCCCATTAACCTGCGAACTGCCCAAGCTATTACACGGCTAAGGGTTTTGTTAAATGTTTATTATGTCTAAGGCCCATATCAAATGAAGCTAAATGCCAATGGATGATACAAGGATATCTCATGAGATATGAAAGAGTGATGACTTATACTTCAAGTTTTGATATGGGTGATGGACATTAAGAAAAAGAACTTCACCTCCTCAAGAGATCTATTACCTCATAGGGAGATTGAAGTGCCTATTAACCTGCGAATGGCCCAAGCCATCACACGGCTAAGGGTTTTAAAAAATGATGATTATGTCCAAGGCCCATATCAAATGAAGTTAAATGTCAATAGATGATGCAAGGATACCTCATGAGACATAAAAGAGTGATGACTTATACTCCAAGTTTTGATATGGGTGATGGACATTAAGAAAAAGAACTTCACCTCCTCAAGAGATCCAATACCCCATAGGGAGGATGAAGTGCCCATTAACCTGCAAACGGCCCAAGCTATTACGTGGCTAAGGGTTTTGTTAAATGTTTATTATGTCTAAGGCCCATATCAAATGAAGCTAAATGCTAATGGATGATACAAGGATATCTCATGAGATATGAAAGAGTGATGACTTATACTTCAAGTTTTGATATGGGTGATAGACATCAAGAAAAAGAACTTCACCTCCTTAAGAGATCTATTACCTCATAGGGAGAATGAAGTGCCCATTAACCTGCGAATGGCCCAAGCCATCACGCGGCTAAGGGTTTTAAAAAATAATGATTATGTCCAAGATCCATATCAAATGAAGCTAAAATGCTAATGAATGATATAATGATACCTCATGAGTCCTAAAGGATTATTTCTCATTGAGATGTTTTCTAATATGATTGATGGTCTTTTAGGGTCACGGACCCTTAGACTAAGGTGGGCTATCTAATGCATACACCGTCCTTGTGATGTATCTTTATGTGAAGTGATGCTAAATACATACTCAAGTAGAGCGACTATTAGTCACTTGATCCTAAGGGTTTCATTGATAATGCATGGATGACAATAATGATTATCAACAATAAATAAATATATGCCCTCTAGTGTTCTATTTTAGGAATGACCCTAGGTTAGTGGTATCTATCCTAAGAAAGGCAGGTACTAATTAATTGGGCAGGTCGATAATTTCCACTAATAGGTGCAATGGTTTTAAGGTGGTTCTAATTCTCACAGATAAAGGTCTCCTAACTGCCCCCATCGTAAAGATGAAGACCCCATTTGATGAAGTTGACCTTCAGGGGGTTCAGAAAACCCCACAGGGATCAACCTCCCCAAATGAGTAACAGCTAGGATGAAGTCTTCACAGTAACCTCAGGGGGTTCTTAAAACCCCACAGGGAGACCGCTAGAAACTTCCACTCACCTAAAGAACTCACAGACCCGGGTATAGGGCCCAAAATGTGTGAGGAGAATAGTGTATGTGTTCAATATGTGTGGAGAGCATACCAACCTATGGGCCTAGGTTCTACCCATCCCTCATCTGCTAAGCAGATCACAAGATAGATAGAAAAAAGGAGAAAAAAAAACAAACAAATAGATGAATAAGGAATTTAATAAATAAAAACAACTATTCACAAAAAAATAATAATAATAAGAAAAGGGTAATTAAAATAAAATTAAGGCCAAATTATTTTTAAACATTTAACTTAAATGGGCTTGACTCTCAAATTCTCCCCAGCGGAGTCGCCAAGCTGTAGCGCCCGGAATTTTGAAAAACATGGAGCCGCCACCAAAATTTTAGAAAAAGGATAATTTTGGAAACCTTTTTAAAAATGGAAACTGGTCTACAAAAACCATTTAGGGTTCGGGAGTCGATTGTGTGTGGGGAAGGTGTTAGGCACCCCACAACACCCATTCATAAGAATGGTTACCCTAAGTTAATTATTGAAAAATATTATGGCCTTTAACTTTATTATAATTACCCAAATAAAAAAAACAGAATATTTACAAAACTAAATGAAATAAAAACTAAAGAAGAAGAGGAAAGGAACATTTATTTACAAAAAGAAAAAAAATATTTATTTTAAAAAAGGGAACATTTATAAGAAAAAATATATTTATTTACAAAATTGGACTTGACCTAGGATGAAAACCTAGGGCCTACGTACCCTTTAGAGGGATCAAAGCCCAAGTAGTTCAGGGGTAGAAATGCGTGTCACTTTGTTTGTGGTTTTTAGAAAAAAAATGTTAATTTAATTTATTTGAGAAAAATAATTTTTTTATTTGGTTTGTATTTTTTATTTTTTTTAAAAAAACGTTTTGTTTATTTTCTTGTAAAATAGAGTTTTTCCATTTTATTTTCATTTATCAAAATGTGTTAAAATATTTTTTTTCTTTTTCTTTTTTTGAAAGAGAACCTAAGAAAGGGATAAAGGGAAAAAAAGAAGAAGAAGAAGAAATAGCACAAGTTAAAAGAAAAGGAAATCAAATATGAGGAGATTTATACGTACCTTTTTATCCTTTGAACTCACTCTTAATCCTGAATGCAACAAGTAGAGGTCGTTGCATATTACAGTTGAATGATCACATAAGCCTGATCTTAGATGCTGCGCAAGAGGTGTTATAGGCAAGCAAAACAAATAATAAAACAAAAGGTGCACACATAGTCATACGCGCCAAGAACATCATGTGGATATAGATTAAAGCAACATCACCATAACATTAAAGAAGATGACAGACGCTATTCTTATGGGTAAAGGAATTGTTGGAGCTATATCATAATTATGTGTCCCTAAACATCCCCTTATTTGACCATCAGAATAAGAGAAGTAAAAAGTATAATATATTCTCCGTACCTTTTCTCACTAGTCTTTTTTTCACCGGAGTTCTTCCCCTTTGCTTCAACCCTTACACTTCTATTTATAGTCTTAAGGTAGGGTTTTCTTCATAAATGCTCCCTTTTTATTATTTTTTTTATTTTTCGTTTTTTTGATTTTTTTTGTATTTTATGTTAAGAACTACCTAACTTAACCCAATCATCATCAATGGAGATTTTTTTTAATTTTCGTTTTTTTTTATTTTTTTGTATTTTCTATTGATAAAACTTCCTAACTTGACCTAATTACCATTAGTGGAGATGTTTTCATTTTTAATTTTTTTTCATTATTCTCCGCACAAGTAACTTCCTAATTTAAACCTATTAACATAAATGAGATTTTTTTTATTTATTATTTTCCGTTAATGAATGACAATGCCAATCATATCAATGAGGGGATTTATCATCAATGGAGATTTTTTTTTATTTTTTATTTTTCCCTTTCAATGACGATTGCCTATTTAGACACCGATCATCATCAATAGGAGGATTTCCTTATTTTTTTTATTTTCGTTTTTTTTTAATTTTTTTCTTTCAATGATGATTGCCAATTTAGACACCAATCATTCTCAATTATTTTTGTATTTTTTAGTGGGGCTCGGACAAAATAGGGTGTTCACAGCCTGTGTTAGAATATGTTGATTCTATGTTATGAACTAGAATATACGAGCATGAGAATATGGAAACCCTTTGAGAATAATGTGATGTAAATGGCGGACTTAGTGAATGAGTTATGATTGATAAAAAATTGAATACCACGTGGTAGGCTACTAGTTTGATTATTGTGCACCACTAGCTGACATCTATTTTACAATACAGTATTCCCTGATACGACACTCCAGGAGCATTTTGGCAATATTCCTAGGGCTCGAGCAGTATTCCCAAGGGCAGTAACTCTACTGGAGGAACCCATGGTCTCTTGTGTACTTTGTAGTTCTTTGGCCAGTCTATATCACATTTGCCGAGAGCTTTTGAGAGTAAATTAGTAATATGGTGTTGTGTGGGGAATAGAAGAAATAGGGAAGAAGGAAGAGAAAGAGAGAAGAATAAAGGAAGAGGGAAAGAGAAATAAGAAATGCACTTCATATTCATTAACATAAAAAATTAGCTAACAACTGAAGAGGTACACATGCCCTCCTTATATAGCTATTCATAACTACCTCTAAAGGTCATCTAATCACCAACCTTATAGACTTAGTGATGTTGGTAACCCATTATAATGACTAGCCGTTAGCAGTGGAAATCTTCCTATCTACTAATTATCTGCAATTATATATCAATACCCTCCCCTTCAAGATTCTTGTCCTCAAGGATTAACAATCTCAAAGGATGGATATTGGTGCTACAACTCATACAAAGTAATCCAGCTTGCTTCCTCTTTGGGTAAGTCTTTCCATTTAACTAACACCTCAATGACTACCCGATGGCATTTCCTTCCCTTCCTTCTGCTTAGAATCTGTTTTGGTGCCAAATTAGGAGTTGGTTCAAGCCACTGACTGGGAGGATTCCATTGCTTGACATTAGGATCAGGGCATAATTTCAACAACAAAAATGAAATGCAGGGTGAATACGGCAATCATCCAGTAAATCCAACCTATACATCACTGAGCCCACCCTCTGAGTAATCCAATAGGGACAAAATATCATGAAGCTAGCTTTTGAGAACTCCTATAAGCTGCTGAAATTTTTAGATAAGGTTGTATCTTTAGAACACCCGCTGACCAATTTGAAACTCATAAAAAGTCCTATGCGAATCTGCATGCTGCTTCATTAAGTTAACAGCCCGATGCAAATGATGCTTGGCTGTCAATAAGGTTTCCTCCCTTACCACAAAAGAATAGTCCACCGCATCTACTACCACACTTTTAAGAGATAGGGCAAATGTAGAGAAGGTTTTTGCCCATAATGCAATTCATACAGAGTGATCCTAGTAGAGGTGTGAAAGGTGGTGTTATACCACTATTCGTTGCAGGGAGTGAAGCCAGTGATTGATTGATGTACCGAAGCCAGTCCTCTAGCTTTCACATCTCTTTAGTTTAGTAATCTGCTTCGGATCGATCTGTGCCTTGATCTCTGGCCATGAATTCCTCCTGGCAAGGAGGGCCGAGAATGTTATGTCACAAAGAAGGTGGTCAAAGGCTGACTACCTCGCTACTTGGTAACTTGGTAGTTGAGTCCTGTTGTGCCCTCGCTACTTATTATTAATTATTAGTAGTCGGGTCCTTTTACCTCGATAGAGAACTTAACGCTCCTGGGATTCATAGCTTCGATAGCTGCTAGCCGCTCTTCCAGGCAGAGCAAGGACTACGATAGCTACTCTCATGACTGAGAGGATTGGATACGTACAAATTCTGTGCAGTTCAATCGTCGAAAGTGCCATATTAGATGGTAGTTTCATAGTTCTAAAGATGCATGAGACATTAGGCAGTTTTTTGGGGCGGTTGTAAAACCTCGACTTGTTAGAGAGAAGGAACCTATCTGTCACGATTAAAAGGTCTTAGAAGGGTCCCTAGCTCCTTGGTTTGCTACTAAAGCTATATATATAAGTATGCGAACAGGGTAAGGATCTCACTAGCTATTGCTATTGAAATTGGCTAGATAAAGCTAGCTATAGGGGGTAATGCAATTGGGGTTGATATGAGATTAGTTGGTCTGTGTCAGCGTCAGCTTAGCTTTACAGTTCCTCATCGCATGATGCTATCTTTTGTGGAGTGATTTCGTCTATTACTGGTCTTTTAAAAAGCCAATGTAGTTCAATTCAATCCCCTATTTTCATAGGTCCGGGTTTTACTGCAAAAAAGGAAGACGGATACATCTACTGGTCTGCTCCGCTCAATTCCTTTCGTAGCGATGCATTCTGTGTCGATCTAAGAGGTACAAGAGGTGGCAGGCCAGCCTGCAACTTTTAAACAGATTCGGGACGCCGAAATGGTGGCCCGTTTAAAAATGGGCTAAATGGGCTCAGCCCATTTAGCCAGTGAGCTGATGCGGGCCAGCCCGCTTTAATTTTTTTCTCAAATATCCTTGGTCCCTTATCTCATTTTCTTTGATGATGTGTTTAATTAATTCCTCATACTTTTTATTTGACACTTATTTTCATATTATATTTATTTATTATACTATTATTAAATTAAAAAGAGATGTATTTATATAGTTTTGTGATGTAAATAGATTGAAAAAAAGGAAAGTAAGAATGAAATTGATTTCTTAATACAAATGTATCAAAAAGAAAAAAGTGTGATATGAGCAGGTGAAAGAGAAAAAGAGTAAAAAAATTTTTTAAAAAATTGGCGGGCTGGCGGGCCAACCTGCCTAAACGGGCTTGGGCTGGCAAAAGCCAGCTTGCGAGGGGGGGTGCGCCGTAACCTGTAGCCCGCGCGGGCTCGCCCGCAATCCGCGGGCCAGCCTGTTTTCCCACTCCTACTTTAGGTCATTCCTATGTCATACCCAAAGATATGTTTCTAACATCTATTGAGAACTTTCGTTTGACCATCTATTTGTGGATAGTATGCCAAAGTAAGCTTCTCTTCCATCCCCAATATTTTCAAAAACTCCTGCCAAAAATTACTCACAAAAACTAAACCTCTATTACTAATAATTTCCTCTAATGCCCCATAAAGCTTATAAACATTGTCCATAAAATGCCGAGCCAATGTTAAGGCAGAGAAGGGGTTAGAGAGAGGTAAGAAATGAGCATATTTAGTCAAACGATCAACTATAACCCAGATTACATCCCAACCATTGGACTTGGGTAACCCTTCAATAGAGCCTAGTGAGTTACTTTCCCACACTTTACTAGGTATAGGAAGTAGTTATAGTAGTCCTGGATAAGCTGCCTTGTGGTACTTACATCTAGCACACACATCACACTACTTAATAAAATCTTTAATAATAGAAAATAAATGCTTCCACTAGAAAAGAGTCTTGGTTCTTTGATATGTAGCATGCACCCCTGAATGCCGTCCTTGAGCACTAGTATGCATCCACTTCAAAATTTTGTGTTAAAGAGTTACATTATTACCAATGACTAATCTGCCACTCTTCTTAAGCAATAAACCATCCCAAGTATACTTCCCTTTTTCTCCATTTAGCTGTTGCAAGGAAGTGATCAGGTTGGCGATATTTGCATAAGACTGCCAACTGCCTTTAATTTCTTGTAACAACTCATCCTAGCAAGTAGAAAGAGCAATTTGGAGGAATTCCATCTTTGGCATTTGGGAAGAGCATTGGCTATTTTATTAGCACTTCTTTTCTTATTTTGAATCTCATAATCGTACCCTAGCAATTTTGACACCCAAAACATTTCAAAAGAGGTTTTGAGTTTCTGATCTAATAGATGCTTTAGGCTCTGCTGATCTGTACGAATGATGAATATTTTTCCCTCAAGATACTGATGCTAGTGTTTTATGGGTTGCACCACTACAAGTAGTTCCTTGCTGTATATTGAAAGGGAACGATGTCGTGGGGCTAAAGCCTTGCTCAAATAAGCCAACGGTTGGCCTTGTTGCATAAGAACAACCCTTAAACCATCACCACATGCATCAGTTTTAAAAAAAATACCTTGGAAATATCTGAAAGTATCAATACTGGAGCTATAACCAAGGTTTGTTTAAGTCTTTGGAAGGTTTCTGCGGTTGATATAGTCCACTCGAACTAATTAAGTCTTAGTAAATTAGTCAAGGGTCTAGCCAATTCTCCATAACCCTTAATAAACTTGCGGTAATACCCTACAAGCCCCATAAAGGACCTTAATTGTTTAACTGTCTTGGGTTTAGGCCAATCCAATACAGCTTGTATTTTTGTTGGATTTGTGGCAACATGTCCTCCTGTGATGATATGTCCTAGATATTTTACTTTTGCCGTTGCAAAAGTACATTTACTTTCCTTATGAAATAGTAGTTGTTCCTTAAGACCTGCAAATCCTGCTCAAGATGTTGGAGATGCAAATACATACTAGCACTATACATAAGTATATCATCGAAGAAAATAAGAATAAACCACCTTAAAAATTCTTTGAAGCTGTTATTCATTGCTCCTTGAAATGTAGCTAGAGCATTGGTAAGCCCAAAGGGCATTACTAACCATTCATAGTACCCTTCATGAGTTCGCAAGTCTGTCTTGTAAGTATCTTGGGGTTCCACTCGAATCTGATGATACCTAGTACGAAGATCCAATTTTGTGAACCAACATGCATCCTTTAGTTCATCTAGCAAATCTTCAACCAAGGGAATAGGGTATTTATGCTTAACAATTTTCTTATTGAGCTTTCTATAATCTATAAACATGCACCAGGAGCCATCTTTCTTCTTTACTAGTATAATTGGAGAAGTGAAAGCAGAAGAACTATTTTGAATTACCCCAGTCTACAACAAGTCCTTGACTTGTTTCTCAATTTCATCCTTTTGTGTTGAAGGGTAATGATAAGGGAGCAAATTCATTGGGTCTGCTCCTTCTTGAATTGTAATTGGGTGGTTGTGGCCCTGCCGAAGTGGTGGGAGTGACTTTGGTTCTGAAAAGACATCCGCGTATTGTTAGATATGATTAGTTTTGATGATGCCAAATATAGATGTCAAGTATTGAAGTGCAAAAAGTTTGTATGACATACTTATTATCTTCATTGACTAACTACTACATTTAATGTTGGATATCTTGTAGATTAGTCAAGCCACGAAAGAAGAAGATTGAAGATATTCAAGAAGATATCTAATTGGGTTATGAATAATGATAATAAATTCAAGAAAATATCTAGTTGGGTTATGAAGAATGATCATCAAGTGGTAAAACAAGAAGAAAGAGATTGAAGAAAGAAGAACTTGCAATATCACATGAGAATATGCTTAGAAGTGATATTGGAGGTTTCTATGGTCAAACGGAAGTTGGAATAGGTCAATACGAAGCTAAATGATATATACGAAAGTTATGATGCCTCCGGGGATGATTACTTGAGTAATCACTCAAGTAATATAGCACTACCTCATTTTGGAGGTGATTACGTTAGTAGCTACTTGAGTAATCTGCAAAGTTACTTGAAGATTATTAGAATGACCACTTGAGTAATGATACTCTGTTTTCGCGCGGCAGGATGAAGGTTCGATATTTTGGGCATATCTCTCCAACCACACGTCGGATTGAACTTAAACCAGTGGCATATGAAACTAGACTCCCAACACGAACTATGGACACCAAGATCACATTAAAAGGAGTTCAAATGAGAGAGAGATATAATCTGTTGAAGTTGACACATGAATAAGCGTATTTTACCAGAACAAGGTTCGGTATTTTAGACATAACTCTCAAAATAGATATTGGATTGGAAATAATATTTTTCTCTAAGGACCTTAAAAATGATAATTATTTACCAAGACCAAACATCAAAATACAAAAAAAAAAACTAAATTACCCCTATTCAAATAACCTAATTTCTCTTTTATAATTAGAATTTTAGATAAATTCATAAACCACCGTCAACAACCGAGCGATTCTAGAGATTGGTCCAGTTCTCCAAATGGCACAATACATAAAGTAGAGATATATATGAAATAATTTTGTTTCCCATTATTGCTGGGTGGAATTTTGAATCTCCGATGGGTGAGTCAAGAGGAACTGGAAAATTCAGAGAGAAAAGAGATTGGATTAATTAATTCAGCTGAATATGTATACTAAAAAACTAAGAGGGTATGAATTTCTAAAAATTTTTGTTCCCCCTAATCTGGTTTTCCCAACTCTTCCTTCAATGCGGCATTCTTCAAAATGTTTTTTACCCCTCCAACTTTGCACATTAAGATTATGCAGATCCTTGTTCATTCATTCGTAAGAAAGAGAATAGAGAAAAGCATAACAGTACAATGAGATCATGAGACGATGAATATTATTATTTTAGTTAAATTTTTTATAATTTAATGTTTAAATAATTATTTAATATTTAATAAGGTCATAATAATCACACAAATTAATCTAGAATTGAAGAATAACATTTTATTATTATTATTATGATCACCTTTATCATTTTTGTTATTATTTTTATACATTATATAGTAGGATTAGTATCACAATATATATAGTTTAACTCCAACTAAATATGTGATACACATTTTATCAAATGATAACTTAAATTATGGGATAAAAAATACAAAAATAAAACAATAACTTAGTTTTTAATAAAAATATTTTTTAAAAAATAAAAAAACTGGGACCGAGATCGGGATCACAAGGTATGTGACCGGTCCCGGTCCCGGTCTCGGGATGGGCAATTTCCGGGATCAAAATTCCGGGACCGGGACCGGACAACCGGGACCGGGACACTTTGGACACCCCTAAAAGTGACTTTAGGTATTATTATACTTTTTATAAATGTAATGTTATAAAATGATAAATTTTGAAAACACACACACAAGACTTTGGATGAACAATAATAAAAAATTAAAATCATTTACAAGGCTCATGTAATTTATTTAATTATCTTAAGAGTAGATGAAAATGTCTTAAAGTAAAACTATAAAAAAAATTCACTAACAATCAAATACTTGAGATGTGGTAGTGGTAGAGAAGAAGTAAGGATTTAGATAGGGACAATTTTTTTAATCAAAAGTTAGGGGCCATTTAGTAGTTATAAATTCATATTTTGATAGGTTAAAGTATGCTCTTAATCCTTTAAATTTTATATGAGGTATGCTTTTGGTCATTTAACTTTATAAAATATACTTTTGGTCCTATTTTTCTAACATTGTTAATGTTGCTAACAAAAAATATTAATGCAACAAACTCAAATGATAACTATGTAGCTTTTTTAATATAATATATTTAGATTATTAAATTAAAATAAACTGATAAATCGCTGCAAATGAAATTGAAGTTTTGATATTTAGATTATTAAAATAATATGCATTTAATTATAAAGTTATCACTTAAGTTTACACAGTTATCACTTAAGTTTGTTGTGTCATTGTTTTTTGTTAACAACATATAACGGTGTCAGAATTATAATACAAAAAGTATACTTTAACCACAGGTATACTTCAAATAAATTTAAAAGACTAAAAGTATACTTTAGTCTATTTTGATATTAGGACCTTCTAAATGGTATAGTTTTTAAGATCCTTCTTGATAAATACTCTATCCGGTCCTATTTATAAACAACTTTCTTTTTTATTGCGCAAAATGAACTAGTAGTTAAAAGCAATAAGTGTGTCAAAAATATCATATTTTTTTTCATATATGCCCCTATTTATGAAAATGGTATAGGAGAGAGAATAAATAAAAAGTATGAGAGATAATGGGTATAAGATATGAGAAAGAATGAGTATTTAATAAGGATAAAATGGGAAAAAGAAGCTTATATTTTTAGACAAAAAGTAAAAATTGCTTATAAAAAAGGTCAACTATATAAAAAAAAATTTATTTATAAATAGAACGGGAGTATCATTTTTCCTATGTCCTTTGTTCTAATTGTCCCCTTATAAATATATTCTGAAAAATAGTCTTTAAGGATGCATTTAAAATTTAAAACGGGGTGACAAACATCCTCCTACCCATTAATAGTTGCACAAGGAGTTTATTTTAATATTACGTATAAAACTTCAATCAATTTTTTTAAATATTTATAATTTTTTTTTTTTCAAATCAAAGTATCCCCGTTAATTATAGGCACAATTAAAGAGAACATTTTATAAAAACTAGCACTTATTTATTACAGATCCCCCCTCCCCTCATCAGGAAGTTACTTCTAAAAGATTGTATGAATACTACTTTTCAATATGCTTATAAGTAAAAACTTGTTTTGTTCTGCGCATGTTCATATACAACTCAATATCTTATTATAAGTCACTTGTATATAAAGAGTTGTGTTCAAAATATAAGTCATTTGTTGGGTAATAAATGAGATGTTATCAAATTTACCTTGTTTACTACTCCATCCAGTCCTATTTATAAGCAGCTTTCTTTCTTATAGGATTGCTCCCTTTTATAAGCAACTTTTACTTTTTATATGAAAATGTAAGCTCTTTTTTTTTTCTTTCTATTTTACCCTTATTAAATACTCATTCTCTCTCATATCTTATACTCATTATCTCTTATACTTTTTTATCTATTCTCTCTCCTATACTCTTTTCATAAATAGGGGCATATATGGAAAAAGTATGATATTTTTGACACACTTATTATTTTTAACTATCAAGTCATTTTACGTAATCAAAGAGAAAATTACTTATAAATAGAATCAGATAAGTATTAGTTGGGGACATGGGGAAGAGGGAGATGTACATACATAGAGATAAAAAGATGTGACACACAGTGCGCACCATTTAATAAATAATGGTAAATATGGAAAAATTTGTCTATTTAATTAATGCTCTTATTAGTTTAAGAGAATGAATACAAGTGATTTATAATAAGGTATTGAGTGATAACTGATTGGAGATAATAGTATTCAAAATAATGTCTAATACTCCTAGGAGGAACTCAAATTTTAGCAGTGAGACGTTATTGACGTAGTTAAGTTTTTCTTAATCTAAAAAACATACTAAAGTGCTTTAAAAAAACAGAGTACAGGAGTTTCTTTTAATTAATTTTATTTTTTTAATTATAAAGACAGTCATTACCGGTCAGAACTATAAAAGTTATGATCAAATCTGCAACCTCCCATTAATTAACTGGGGAATGCTCATGTATTTGTTTGGATGAACGATTGGAATGCTTAAAAGCAGTTTTTTAATCATAATTTATGGTATACGAGGTGAGTTTGTGAGAGGAGTTGTGTCTCGATCTATGTGAAAAATAACTTATAAACAATCTGATCGCTAAAACGAGTATGACCATCACCGGCTAATTTATTTTATTTAAGATGATTTCATTTTTTATGGGTTGGTTATGCGGGGAAGGAAGATAAAATCTCTGACAAGCCACCTGACCAACAAATTCAGCACAGAGCTGCCGTTTTGCTGCTTCCTTTCTCACGGCGCATCCCCACAAAGCCAAACAAATCTGATTGCCTCGCCTGGCCCCTTGCCGCCACGCGTCACTTCACAAAAAATTGAGGACATCTGATGAATTTTTTCGAAAAAACTGGGAAAAGCCCAATTGAAAATTTAATTAATAATAAGACCTGATAAATTAGATTCTTTTAGTCAATTAATTTATAATGAGAAACAGAGTGGTAATATGATTTTAAGTGATTATCAAAAAATGTTTAAGCTTTATGATATATATAATTTTATCTCTCTAAAAAAATAAAACGCTAAAGCTTAAATTTATAAAAAAGATCAAAATATTCAATATATTATTAAAAAGAACTACTATTGCTTTCTTTCCCGGTGAACTACTACTCCTTCCGATCCTATTTATAAACAATTTTTTTTTGATTGCACAAAATTAACTGGTAATTAAAGGTAATAAGTGTGTCAAGAATGCCATGTTTTTTTTTTCATATATGCCTCTATTTATGAAAAGAGCATAGGAGAGAGAATAGATAAAAAGTATGAGAGATAATGAGTATAAGATATTTGGTAAGAAAGAATGAGTATTTAATAAGGGTAAAATAGGAAAAAGAAGCTTACATTTTAAAAAAAAAATGAAAGTTGCTTATAAAATGGACCAACCCCATGAAAAAGAAAGTTGCTCATAAATAAAATCGAAGTGAGTATTGTATATGATATATAATTAAATTCATTTAATAAATAATATATACACCCCCCCCCCCAACCACTTATTCTCTCATGTCAAGGGAAATGGTTAAAAACATTATACTTATAATAAAATTTAAGTAATTTCTAATATCACTCTTAATAACCACATTAAAATCTAACATCTTATTAATCATTATTCCTTTTATTAAGAACTAGCAGGAGTATAAACGAATGAAGGAATTTTGTAAATATGGAAAGTAAAGGGGCTGTTTGGTACGGGGGACTTGAAAAGGAAGGAAGAGGAGAAAAAATTTATGATTTAGATTTAAAAAAACCAAAGAAGTGGGTTGGCATTTTTTACTTAATTTTTCTTATTTTCTTATTTCTTATTTTATTTTTATTAAAATTTTATAACCTCATTTTTTTAATTTTTAAAAATCCAACTCATAAAAATTTTCCACCCTTTATATTTCTCCTCAATTTTACATCTTCTAGGGTGTGTTTGGTATGAGGGGAGGGAAGGGGAGGGGGAGGAGGGGAGAGATGGGGTGAAAATTATAATTTTGAGTTTAAAAAATCTAAAATTTATCCTTTCATTCTTTTAAATTTTAGATTTTGGTCCAAAATTTAAATATGTTTAACCTAAAAAAATAATTTAACCCCCTCCCTTCCCCTCAAACCAAACACGCCTATAAGATTCCTGGTTTGAAAGATACCGTGGATAAAAGAAAGGATTGAGAGCGAGGAGGAAGAGTCCGACAAGAAGAACGAGGGTTCTAATTATGTGTGCGACAGGGAAAACGACAATCTGAAAGTGGAATTACGTGTCAGAATCTGATGAATTTAGCGGCACACACAGAAGAAGCAGAAGCAGCAGTCACCGATCAATATCCATACATCATTTGGCATCTCTCTCCCAAAATATTAACCTCATTGTTCATATGCTGGCACGAACCCAAAAAAAAAAAAACATACATATTCACTTCAAATTTTATAAATTGAATCCACCAGTTAAGTTAATATTTTCTCTGATTTTTAATATAAGATATATTTATCTAATTTAATTAAATATATAAAACTAGTTAGGATAGTTAACATTAGGGGTGGGCATGGGCAGGGTTGGGCAGGGCGAGACCCCTGCCCGATGCCCTGCCCAAAGGATGAACGGGTTGCATTTTGTAGCCCGATGCCCAGCCCTGCCTGCTAAAAGCCCTAACCATTTTGGGCTGGATAAGGGTGGGCTGGGCAGGGTGGGCTTCCCTGCTCAAGTGATAACGCCTTATCTTGTCCACTTATGAAAAAAATAATTCCTTATGAATTTCATAAACATTCCTATAGTTACTAATACCATATTTGTCTTAATTTCGCCCTAAGTAATATAAACTTCAAATATATTCGATGATTTCACATCTTGGGATATATCAAAATAAGTCTACAACTTGAGTCTTGATATTTAAAAAATACCACATGTCTTAACAAATATCCATACTTTAAAAATTAAACAAGATTCATAATCCATTATAAATAAGAAAACAAAATGATTGTAATTAAAGCCGTGAAGTCAAAATAGTTTGCATCAATTCAATGTCCCAAAAGTTGATCAAATGATGAAGTATCTAGAAAGAAAATAAAAAGCAACTATAATTTAATACAGCACAAAGTAAAGAAGAAAGGAAGAAATCTACTTGTAAATAGTGTTTAGTGGTTAGGGCAAAAAAGAGAGGATCAGAAGAGTATTATACAATATACAATATATATTTTAAATAAAAATATATATATGAAATAATATTTAATTGATATGAAATTTTATATTTTAAATAAATGAAAATAATTTTCAGGGCAGGGCCAAATGGGCAGGGCAGCACCCCTTGCCCGCTGCCCGGCCCTGCCCGATTATTAGCCCGCCCAAAACTGCCCAAAATCTTTTCGGGCCACTTTTTTAGGGCTGGGCTGGGCAATTTTTTACAGGGCCAGGGTGGGCGCACCGGGCTACTGGGCACCATGCTCACCCCTAGTTAACATGACATATTTTTCCTAAAATGCTCTAATTATCTTTCTTAATTCTCTTCATCTCTTTTTATTTGATTATCATTAATAGAGCATCAATAAAGATAAATTATATAAATATTGATAAATATAAAAAATAGGTCTTATATTTAGCTCTAAATCAACTTCACAATTGCATCACATATTACAAGGCGGAGGGAATATGTCAATAAGTTTGTAGCCTAATGACACAAATTAAAAGCTTCTCTATAAATGGGAGAGATCACGAATTTAATATCACTTGTTTGTGTTTGCCCTCTAAATCTCTAATTCAAAAAAATTAATACTCTTATTTTTAAATCTATAAACTAAGTAATTTAAATAAAAAAAATATTAAAAATCATACTCCTCTGGTTCTTGATATAAGACATATTTGAAAAGTTGATATTGATTTTAAATATAAGACATGATTATCATATTTGTCAATATTTTTGTAATTTATCCCGATTGATGTTTCATCATTCATAATCAAGGAGTAGAAGGAATAAGAGATTTGAGGAGGATTACTAAGGTATTTTAGAAAATACATGTCATATAAACTAATTTATCCAACTTCATTAATATAATTAAATTAGGTAAATATTTTTTATATTAAGGATAAGAGAAAATATTTAAGATAAAAACAATGATAAAATTTGAAAAAAAAATGATTAATACTAAAATGTAAAATTATAATTTGAAAGTCAGTAAATATTTTTATAATTTGAAAAACTAAAATAAATAATGATAACATGCAATATATTTAAAATGCATATACTCACTTCATAATTTTAGAATATATAAAGGAAAAATTATAGATAACCTTAGATAAAGAAATTAATCACTAATTGAAGAGTTTAGAAAAAAAAAACACAAAGAATAAGTTGTAAAATTCTTTGTTTAACTTGGAAATATTAGCGGAGGACTTGGGTAATTGTTTTACATGCTATCAGTAATTTACAAGTCCTCTTTAAATTTGTCCAAAAAAAAAAGTCCTCTTTAAATATTGCAAGTGAAATTATAAATTGTACGACATATCCTATTTATTTGTGCCATGATTAAAAACAATTAAATAATTATTCCCAGTGGAATCATCCCCCGGCCACGCTGTTTCCATTTTTATAGTACTCTGTCCATCATGCTCTGACAGATTATCTTGTTTGTCTGTTTATAAATCTTTCGTTAATTCCCCCCACCATCCCTCTCATAATTTAAAAATGATAGTCATGTATTCATAATTTATTATTAATATTAATATGAAATTATTCATATATAATAAATATTTAAAGCAAATTATATTACTACTTCCTGTGCTAAATATAAGATCCAGTTTGAGCTTTGGGTAGTTTATAAAAAATATGTGATGATTCTCTTAAAATACTCTATTAAATCATTTAAATTGAAACTATGCAAACTTTTTTTATTATGTGTAGTCAATAAGAATGATAGGGGACAAAGTAAATTAATATCTTATACTTAGGATTAAATCCAACTCTCACTTAATTCTTATATTAAGGATCAAAGATATTAGTTATAAACTACACATATTGGAGTTAATTCTTTTTTCCTTTTAAATAATTTCCCAGGATCTGATGTCACATATTCAAATGAAGGTAAAAAAAAAAATGTTAGCTATTCAAATCCAAGAATAGTTGAGGTTGAAATGGAGTACCTTTATCAAACATTTATTCTTATTCAAAAATTTTTCACATGCAACCTTTTGACATAGGGGGCTCATGTGATAGTTGATACTTGATATCATTATTTTTATAATAAATGTTTTAAAAATATATTATTTATTACTACCTTCGGTCCTAAATATAAGACATAGTTTGTAATGCAAATTGTATTAGAAACTATGTCTTATATTTATGACCGGAGGGAGTAGTAAAGAAAACATACTATATATATATATATGCATTGTGCTATAAATTATAAATAAATAAAATAAATATTATAATAATTTTTTGAAATTTATTCAAATTAAATTAATTCAAATTAATATTTTTAATACGATTGTTTAATATTCAATACAATTGAAAATTATTCGAGTATTGTTGTACATAATTTAAGATGACTTTTCTTAAACATTTTTGTATGTGCCTTGAATTATATATATATATATATATATATTCAAGTATTATTAGTTTTAATTTAATTAGATGACTTTTTTAATTCAAAATGGCCAAAGTCCGAATTTCTATTAGGAATATATTTGTACTTGTGAAAAAAAAAAACTCAAGTAGAGACCTCATGCTATTTGGGAGTTGAGATGGAAGGGCTTAATTAATTAATAAAAAATGTGTAACATAATGTTATATTTTTTTAGTTAAATAATTAAATATTGATCACTTAAAAAATTTCAACGTATTAATGCCATTCAATTTTTGAAATACCTGCTTTATTGTAGTACTGTCAGTAGCTTCTCTGTGCTGCTCTCTCTCTGTCTATATAAACCTCCATACTCAACGACAACACACAGCTTAACAGGACAAAGAATCCATCAACCAAACCCACAAAATCTCTCAGAGCTCTCTCTCCCTCTCCCCCTAACTGCACTACGATTTCAAATGAGCATGTTAGGCCTGCGAGACCTACTTCTCATAGCTCCAAATCCTTCTTCTCTTCACCACCACCACCAGCAACAGCAGCAGCAACAACAACCACCTCAACAGGACCATTCGAACCTTCATCCTCTTCCTTCTCCTGCTTCTCTCAGCGTCGGTCTCGGAATTTTCCCTCTCCTCACTGCAACTCCTTGCGTCCCCCATGACCTTCCTCACGATTCCGCCGATCACAATCACCAGACCACGGCGAACAATTCCAATTTCTGGAACCTCAAGATGTGTCCGGCGGAAGTTCTGAATTCCGCCAAGAAAGGAGTGATCGATGTAGAAGGCGAAGAAAATGGGATTTTTGGGGGTGATTTTAGGGTCTGTCAGGATTGTGGGAATCGCGCCAAGAAAGATTGTGGGCATAGACGATGCAGGACTTGTTGTAAGGGACGTGGCTACGATTGTAGCACTCATATCAAGAGCACGTGGGTCCCCGCCGCGCGCCGCCGTGAGCGTCAGATGCCCGTTCTTGGTGCCGCCGGAGGCTGTGGTGGTTCTGGGTCGCCTCCCGGTTCCAAGAGGCCTAGAGCGTTCGGTTCGTCACAGAATGCAGCTACCACTTCTCATAGTTCTGCCTCCAACGCTACTACGCCAAGAAGCTTAGATACTAGCTCTTGTCACCAAGGTCATTATCTCTCTCCCTCTCTTCCATGTTCTGTATTTGAATTTGAAGTATCAGTTTTCCAAAAACTATTCCTCAGGAGGATAATGTTATGAAAAACATACTCGTGGATATTGTCGCTGATATAGTAACATATGTGTTGTAGTAATCATACTTCTCAGGTCCAAACCAATTTAGAGCTCTGTTTTTGAATGCCAGTGTTTCATAGACATATGGTTCTGGAACACCTGTTGAAAATATTTATTCCGTCTTGTTCAGTCCTGTGAATGTCAGATGTACTTTATTTTTAATGTTTTGATGATTCATGGCTGTGTGGTACGATTGGGACTTATTAGAATGTGTTCTCTTTGAATTGCAGATGCTAGCTTCAAACGGTCTTTACCAGGTCATGTTCGTGCCCCTGCAGTATTCAGGTGCCATAGAGTGTCAGCTATTGGTAATGGCGAAGATGAGTTTGCGTACATGGCCACAGTTCATATCAGTGGCCATGTTTTCAAGGGGTTTCTGTATGATCAAGGTGCTGATGGGAAAAGCACAATCCCGTGTGTTTCGGAACTTCAACTGGGAAATTATAGCAGTGAAAAGAATAGAGAATGTTCTCCTCCAATTGGGGTTCGTCCAACTAGTAATGCCTACCCTGCTTCTGGCTGTTGAGGAAGGTACATCATTTATGGACCAGGCTTGGTTGTAATTTCAAATCAGTCTTCTCAGTCCCATTTAGTATATTGTTAAAATAAATCATCTCATCACTAGTATGAAGAGTTATGCAACAGTAATCACTAATTTAACATGTTGATTCATGGGCTTTCTGATATATTATTTTTTTCCTGTTTATGTTTTGGTTTAGTGGTGTGACAAGTTACCTAGCTGTCCATTTGCTGGCAAAAGCTTAGAAAATCTTGTTTTTACATGCTTTTACCATGCAAAATATGCAAGACGGTAGCTTTTTGGTCACTTTTTTGAGATAGTGGTGGTGAACTAATCAAAGGAGAAAGATAGGGGGAAAAAAAGAAAAGAGGAAAAGTAAAAAGAGGAAAAGAAAGCACAATAACACATAGCAGTTTAGTTGTAATATATATACCGCCCTTTATGACTGCATCTGCCAAGGCAGGGTAAAAACAACAGTCCCTTTATTTCATGCATTTGTTTCTTTCATAAATATGGATTGCACTAGACATTACGTAGATATCCATCCATTCAAGTATTTTATTGTGTCGTATGTAGGCGTCTAATCTGTGTCTAGAATAGGCACAAACCTTTTTTTTTAATAAAAAAAAAAAAATCAGTCCATACCTTAGAGGTTAGGAATAAGAATTACTTTGGTAATGTCATTGTCAATCAAAGGACAATTATGAAAGAAAGCATTTGATAATCTCTTTCTAATGTCCATTTGGGTGTTAGTTATATTTCCACTACCATATTGTGATTTGAGTTACTTTTGTGCATCTCACTTAGCAGTAATTTTCATGATTTGCTTATCAACTGCTTTAAAGACATTGCTTTGTTTGCGTTTCTCATCTCATCCCTTTTAATTGACAAACATCTACTTCCTTTCCTTCTTTTTTTGGGGTTTATATTAGGATAATTTGAATCTTAATCACTACCCATTTCCCAAACCATTCTTATGACTTGGACTATTTCCAATGGTTGATGTCCATTCATATTTATCTATTATATTATCATTTTTAATTTCACCCCTCTTACCAATAAGAGGACAATGCCTTTTTTCTCTGCTATGACAAAAATAAATCTGACTCACAATTCTTGTCATGAATTTTAGGAGTTTGTCTTCTCTTCCTTTTTTCCCAAACATTTAATGCTGACTTGTTAGACTTAAAATGATAATAATGGGAAACATAATGTATGAGCATGTCATTCCTTTGCTTATGGGAATGCATTTTCATTTATCTCTCCATTTTTAATAGAAAAACACCTTAGACTTAAGTCTCATACCAATCTTCATTTTTTTTTTCATTTTCTGGCCATTCATATAATTAAGACTATCATGAATTGGGACATTGTCATAAAATTCTCTCTTTCCCCTTCTATAGAGTAGAGGCCTGCATGATATCATTTATTTTTGACTTGACATGAGTGCTTGAAAGAAGTTGAGTCTGTCCCCAACACCAAACATTTTACATCTTCTTTTATTGATGCACCAGCTTTGTGCCGTGTCGATACCGATGTCCATACTTAGATTGCCCACATAAGAAGCCATATATTTGTTGTCTTGTTCATATGTTGGGAAATTTAGTCTCACCCCATTTGTTACAAGCTTGACTTTAACATAAACCGTGAGGTTGGAAAAGACACCACAATGTCATTTGGTTGCAATCATCATCATCTTCTGGCCCTAACCAGTTATTCTCACCTGCCGTCATCTTGTCTGTTTCATTTTCTTGCCTGATAAGATCTCACGTAGGAGAATCCAAATCTGTTGATTTGAGCCTCCCATGTCAGAAATCAAATTATTAAAGATTGACCATGTCATGATATACAGTTACTTAGTGAAGCAACCAAAGTTTCCGGTTGTTATGATAGTGAAATATCTGAACAGAAAAGAGAACAGAGTGAAAGACTTTTTGGTTCAAGGTGGTTTAAGGATGTGAAAGCAAGTTGATCTTAGAAGTTGGATCACTATAGGCAATTATGAATTATGGGAAAGTGATGGTATTCAGTTGCCCAAATTTATTAAAAGTATACTGAAAAAGTTAAAGACAGGTAGTTTTATTTATTGAAATTAGAGCATTTTATAATTTTTAAGATTAAATCCCACAGCTTTTAGAGATTGATGTACTTGAGCCAAGTACATCAAGAGACTTTATTTTCTTTATGCCATCTACGTAAATATTGCACTGGACTTAGAATTTAGTAATTCCACCACTATAATTTCTTATTTTGACTTGAATTAATATTTTCTAGGTAGGCTTTATGATTGAATAGTGACTAGAGCATAAGTTTTGTATTATCTATAACTTGGGAATAATACGACTTATTATAAATTCAAGTCCAATGCAATCTTATAATTTTTAAATTCTGAATTTATGAATTTATTGATTGCATTTTTTTATTATGGTTAGACATTTTAATTTAATAAATCCTTGGGATTTTCTTTCCCCTTTTTTGATGGGAAGATTTATATGTAGATGGTTGACTTATTGTAATTATAATTTTTATATGCAGGTTAGGCCAATATGAGATTTTGATGGTGGAAAACTGACCATAGTATTATGTGCTAGGTAGTGTTTTATTATGCTAATTTATTTTCTGAGGTATATATAGAAATGCATAAAGTTAGAAAGCATAAAGAACTGAGCTTAATTGCCTTGTTGTAATAGGGACATTAATCCTGCTGGATATTTATCAATATCCAATGCTTGATGCTTAATTTATGGGATTTAAATTTGCTATATCAGTGGCTGATGTTTATCCACGTTTGTTCTAACATGAAGAAAATAGATCCTCCTTTTTCCTGAAATAAATCCTCTTGTTTATTCAAATGAGATTTTCTATATAATCACAATGTTAATTTTATAGAGAGACTTTAGAGAATCTCATAATTTGAATTGAATCCTGTTATGTTCTTTTGTCCGACAATTAAAATATCATAGACTTAGCATTAAAATTAAAATATTAGAATTATTTTCCTCAATGAACAATGATATATTTACATATGGTATTTTTAATACAAAAATATATTTCTTTTTAGTACATTAGGGAATTCATATTTACTTATATTTCATTTAACTTTTACCATAAGAGTTAGTGGACTTGGCTATATGCTCATACTATTTTGAAATTTAAAATTTGCGAGGAAAATAATTTTACCTTGAGAAAATTTAAATAAAGAACCTAGAGAAAATAATATTTATTATAAAAGATCATAAAAATTGTAATTAATTAAAAGGATCAAACATCATCATATAAATTTAAAATCACTAAATTGCCCTTAACAAAATTTCGTATATTATATTATCTCTTGTATTCATAACTTAAAAAAGAAAAATTAATTTAGAGATCCTAACAGTTTTCAACGATTTTGAATTAGGTCTCTAAGTTTTTTTTTGGGAGAATT
Organism: Inga leiocalycina; assembly: GCA_963242795.1. Classification (NCBI taxonomy): domain Eukaryota; kingdom Viridiplantae; phylum Streptophyta; class Magnoliopsida; order Fabales; family Fabaceae; genus Inga; species Inga leiocalycina. Next base: position 19,605,324 of record OY725329.1, on the reverse strand, counting down.
ACACTAAGGTCCCATAGAAGAAGAGAAATAAAAAAATGATCCCAATATATTGTAAAATGAAAAAATGATCCCATAGAGTTGTTAATACAGGCTTATGGAGTTGTTAATGAGTTGTCAATACAGGTTTCTGGAGTTGTTAATGGGACCATTTTTTTATTTTGCAATCTATAGGGACCATTTCTTCATTTTTTCCTTTCTTTGAACCTCATTGTAATTCTCCCTTTTTTTTTTTATTGGTCCTTAAACTTTCTGCTCTATATAGAGCCGTTACTTCCTGAGCCTTCAAAGCTGTTAAATAATACTCAGCGTTAAAGATTGCCATTAGAAAGTGTGATCCCATGTCGGTATCCCCCTTCCGTCTCCATCCGCCATTACTCATATACAAGCTCTTCTCTCTCCTTCGTTCATTCTTCACTAGCTCCTTCCCCACCATTTTCCTAATCTGTAAATGGTTCACCGTTGTTTCCCACCTCTCTATAACACCTTTCCTTAGTCGTAAAGTCATTGTGACTGTCTTTGGCTATCCCTGTTGTCACATTTCATTTGGTCGAGCTTGACCCATTCGAAGAATTATGGTAACAGGAATAACATGAAAAGAAAAGGATGGTCTAGAAACTTAGAAGAGCTCATAGTAAGGAACACTTTTAGAGAATGATGAAACCAATAAGCACCAAGCTCAATATAATACTCCCTCCGGTCCTAATTATAGGACATATTTACCTAACTTTGGAGAAATTAAGAATAGTAGTTAAATTAGTTAATCTTATTTATTTTCCTAAAATGCCCTTATTTAATACATACAAGAAATCATGTTCTATTGATGTTGATCACTTGCCTTGAAGTATCAATTGGGGGTATTTTGGGAAGAAATTGATAAAAATTAAAACTTTGTCCTATAATTAGGACCAAAATCAACTTTCAAATATTATCCTATAATTAGGACCGGAGGGAGTATCACGGAGGAGTGATTAGCACAATGTTATTATAAATAATATGGTCACCTTGAGGAAGAAATTGAAGCAGCTTTTTATTGCACATGAATTGAAAGATAAAAATGTGAAGGATGGATAAAACAATGTTCCCAAGGCAGATCCATACACACAAAATATGAGAACATAAAGGCGTCCCCGGTTTTAGTAATTAAAAAACAGGGCTAGCCATATTGAGGCACTTCTCATATCTTATTCAAATGTTGTTTGTACAACACAAAATTCAATTCTTAATGCCTTATTATTATTTTTTTCAGTGAACGGAAACAAGACCTTAAATAACATCACAGAGAGCTTGAAAAGAAAAGAAAAAATAACGTGTTTGATTCATTTCTCTTTGCTAATAAGCAATTTAGAAGTTTATTTTTTGTTACAGGCTACTTTTGGCCATTTGAACACCATTGCCATAATTTTCATAAGTATCTTCAAAGATTGCCTTGACGTCTAGGACCAAAGCGTCTTTCGTGAGCCAAAATGAAGACCGACCCAATGAAAATGGAAAACCAAACATTTTTTTTAATTGACCAAAGAAGTAGACATAGGGAGCTCAAGAATTAAAGAGGCTCCGAACTACCAAGGAGACATGATTTCTGGGTTGTCTGAAGACTGTCACTGTGACTTTGCGATTGAGGGAGAATGATGGGAAAGAAGAAGATGCTGAGGATTAAGCGAAGGAGACGGAAGGAGGAGAGAGACGTGGAACAGCGCCCTTTAACGATATTCTTTGAAGCTGTTAATATTGTTCAACAGTTTTGAAGGCTTAGGGAGTATCAGCTCTAACTATTGAAAGTTTGAGGGCCAATAAAAAGGAAAAAATTAAGAACTTGATTCAAAATCGATGAAAACTATAAGGATATTCAGATTAATTTTTTCTTAAAAAATAACTAAAATTAAAACTAAAACCACCCATCATAATATGATCGTATATTTTTTTTAAAAATTTTCAATATATTATTTAATTAATAAAGGTTACACTCGTATTTTTTAAATTTATATCATCAAGTTGCCCGATTTATATTATCAACATTGTATCAATTAAGCACTTTTTATAAAAATAAAAACTAAACACATTTCATATTTTTCAGGATATAATAGATTGCTTATATTTTTTTAAAAAATTTTATTAACATTAAATGAATTTTTTACCCACACAAATTGCTTCTAAAACAAAAATAAATCACATAAAATTTCTTGGTTTAACATATATGATAAACTATAAAAGAACTTGAGTTTTATTAAAATTATATAATTCTTTTTTTTTTGCCAGTTATATAATTCTATTTTTAATTAAAATTTTTTGTTGATTTTTAAAAAAATAATTTTTACAACATTGAAGAATGTGTAAATATTTTTTTCATAGATATCAATCAAAGTTGTGAAAAATCAAAATTGAGAATTTGTTTTTTTAATTTAGTGAAACTTAGAATTTTGTATTAGTTTTAAAAATTGAATGTGGGGGAGAATGTAAGAGGGAATGCAGAAAATTTTGTTAGAGAAATTTTAGTATATTTAATTTTATATGTTTATATTTGGTCCTTCTAAATAATTATAATTTTTGTGGTAATTCTCTATAAATATATTTTCTGTCCTTCATTTTAATTTTTTCTTTTACTTTTGATACTGTAAATCATATGGATCTGGTTCTTGCTTAGGGGCCGTTTGTTATAAAGAATTGATTGTGATGGAAAGGAAAGGAAAGGAAAATAGGTTGAAGGAAAAATTTTTGTTTAGTATGCACTGAAATATGGTTTCATAGAAAAAATTGTATTTGGTAGGTTGAAAATGATGATGTAATGAAAAAATGAAAAGTAAATGATTTTAATACCTTTGATTCAAAATAATAATAAAATAACTGATTTTTTTTGTTTTCTTAATAAAAAATGTTAAAATAATTATTTATTATTATCGATGGCAAAATTATGATAAATTATAAAATAAAAAATAAAAATATTCAATATAAATATAAATTTTTTTATAAATATTAAACAAATAAAAAATAAATAATTATTTACTCTTAAAATTGTAAATCATATCAATCTGCATACTGCTTATATTACTGATACTGATTATGATTCATCATTCAAGGGCAATTGCCTTGGCGAATTATTGAATAAATCATAAATTAATATTTTATAAAAGTAAATTTTGAAAAAAAAATCCCATTTGTCTTCTTTTCTCATACAATGAGCCAGGAATGAAAATTCAAGTTGAAATAATTGAAATTAATGCAATGTAATTAATGACAATGAAGAGCGCAACTAAATGCCTGTTTGACTCAAATATTCTGAAATTTCACTTCAAAGGATCCATTGAGAAAAGGGTTTAGGGCCTGATATTAAATTAGGTTTAGGGTCTAATTTCTTTTTGTTTTTTTTTGGGTTATAATGCAAATTTGTTCCGAAAGTATTTGCTAAGGAGTAATGTTTCCCTGAAAGTTTTTTCAGGTTCAATGCTATCTTGGAAGTTTCAAACCGTAGCAATGTTGCCCCATATTGTTAAAAAACTAACGCTGACCATTAAAAAATTGATGTTCACTGTTAACTTTTTAAAGGAAAAAAGCAATATTGTTTTATTTTAATACTGTTGGGGCAGTATTGAGCCTAAGAAAACTTCCAGGGCAATATTACTTTTCAGTGAAAACTTCTAGAATAAACTTACACTTTAACCCTTTTTTTTTTATCACAAGTTTGGGGTCTAATTTTAGAATGCCAATCCTCAAATTAACCCTAATTAAGAAATTTCAAAATATTTTGGTTTTGATTTTAAATTTCAGAATGGGGTTATCTTATAAAAGGGGAAAATTAATCATTTAGTCCTTATGGTTTCACAGAATTTGTAACTCAGCCCTCATAGTTTTACTGACTTTATAACCCAATCCTTATTATTGACACATAAGATAAAGAGAATCCAAGTGGAGCCCATGCAGTCACCTTGTCCCCATTGTTTTATATTAAGGACTAGAGGAGTACTTTTTATTAAAATTAAAAATAACTAGTGCATAGCCTTTGTCGCAAGATTTTTTTTTGAAACATTGGAATTAAAAAGCAAACATAAATACAAGAAAAGCTAGGAACTAACATTAGATGATAAAATCTCCATTATCAACTTTGAATTGAGAATATGCAGTTCAAAGGCTTTGTCAAAATTCTTTTTCGCAAGAATATCTACTATGACATTGGCATCTCTACTTGTTTGTTGGATTTTCAATTGTCAAAAACGTTCCATCATGCTTCTGATTTCAAAGATCACTTCTCAATTTTCACGAGTCTCTGTGAGTTAGCCTGAATAATTTTTTTTCTTATCGTCAAATAACACAAGCCCCCAACTAGTACAGGCCCACAAGAACGACAAGGTGGTCACTTATGTAACAAAAATAATTTGAAACTTAAAAAAAATAATAGTTTTATATTATTTAGATCCTAAAAATATTTGTTAGGAAATATTTTGAAAATATTTGTTAGGAAATATTTTGAAAGAATAATTTGTCCAACTGCTGATGAAATAATAATTTTGATACGTGCTTAACATCATTTGTATAAACAAAGGAAAATCATTAATAGGATATGCAAATTCTACAAATTCTTTCATTAATTTGCAGCTCATAAAATCAATCAATTAATTATATGTAGTTAGGAAACAAAATTTGATGTTACTAAGTTACAGAAAGCATTCACTAAACTCTAATCCTCTTGTTCAAACCATCATTTGGCATATTTTTCAAACATAGATACCCAATATGTAGTTTATGTTCATCATCCCTCTTAATGCCCTTTGTTCTTTTACACTTGTCGGTTTGCTCCGTCAGCTCTACAAACTTTGTAACTCAAATCAATTTAAAAGTTGTCTAAATATGCATCCCATATTTATTGTTCCTTTCCTCTCTTCTTCCAAGTGGTTGAAAAATAGACTACAATACTATAGAACAAGTAATACTCGTAAATGAGAGTATTGTAACAAAAAAAAAAAAAAATTAATGGAAACAATTAAAAAAAACTAATTAATAGAGTTAAGAGAAAATTTTAAGGGAAAAAGATATAAATATACTACTTGAACTTTAAAGCCCCAAATCAGTCTCATTACCTATAAGAGTATAGGTATTAACTATTCAAATATAGCAATTGACAGCTTATTTTAGTAGGAAATAACTGATTTAGGATTTTGAAATTCAAGTGGGACCTCCCCCTCCTAAATTTTAATGAAAGAAATTAGAATAAAGGGAGTTATATATGTGAATTATAATTAAAAAAATTAAAAATCATAAACAAAAGGGAGTTACTTCATCAGTTAATCAAATAAAGAAAACACATCGCACGTTCTGCTTGCTCTTTTGTTAATGTCAATGACCTATTCTTTTATATAGATAATATGTAGATACATTAATCAGATTGCAAAAGACTCTGTCAAATGGGCCTCTCGAACTGGTCCTTCTTTAATAATATCATTTTGAAATATTTTGAGGGGAAAAAACCAAATGGGCCTCTCAGTTTTGAACTCATCCAGTAATGGCACAAAGGACTAGGTCTTTCCATTGGCAAATGGCACACACATAGGGCCCACCAATTGTTTTTTAAAAAATAGAATGTAAACCTCCAATTTTACGGCTTCATGGTTATTTTCTTTTGAATAAAATACTGAATAACATTAATCCTTGAAAAGGTCACAGATACAAAATTTCCTGTCATCGCTCCCAGTCCCCCCAGCAATATACAAAGTCTAATAAAAAGACGTTATATTCTATTCTTAACTTATAAATAATACTCCAGGTCAAAAAATAACTTGTAAATAATACGAATTGTTAGAATAGAAAAAGATGCATTAAACTTGGGCACGCGAACTGTGGACAAACAATAACTTGGGCACGCGAATTGTTATTTTCTTTGCTGATTTGGAATAGTTTATTTTTGGACAATAGCTGCTTATAAATTGTGATTCACAGTATATGAAGTAAAAATGTGAGAAGAATTTTATCTCAACTTGTGTAATAAGCACTTATATTTAAAAAATAAGTGTTCCCAAACATACACTAAGACATCAGAAACAAAAGGAATTTGCTACATAATCAAGTCTATGTCAAATATACAAGTGGCCCTCCTACAGTGAAAAATCTCTGACAAAATCAGACTTTAAGGATCACCATTCACCGCCTCCATTTTGGTAGACGTTCACTTGTTACAAACATATACGAAAATACAGTCCCTACTCCCTAATCCCTCCCATGTCTAAATATACAGTCCCTACTCCCTACTCATAAAATACTAGGCCGATCCTATTTATAGGTTACGTTTTACACAGACCAAAGAAACATTTTTAAATTCATTAACTTTATCTTAAAGTTCCATCACTTTTTCTCCTGTCTTAATTATATTAAGATAAAGTTAACTTTTTTTTAGAGAAATTAAGAAAACTAAATAAGTTACTTAATCATATAATATGTTATGTATCTATAGATTATATATTAATTTATTAATCAAACTAATTACTTTAAAGAAAAAAAATATAAATATGAATACTCTAAAGTAATTTAATTAGCTTCTTTAATTTCTTCAAAAAAATCAACTTTATTTTATAATTAGGACCGGAAGGAGTATACATTATAGCTCATGAGAATAAAATAAACATAATAATGAATGAATGGTAAAATTATATATTTATATGAAAAATTTAATGATGTGACTTATAAATATTAAATATGACAAAAAAATTCCTTCTCTCCGACTTGTAAATAGGACTGAAGGAGTATTTATCAACTATCACTATAGCAATCTTCCGACAAGAGGACTAAGATATGACTTACTTGTAATCTTCAAGGGCTAGTGTGGTGTCAATGAGGTCCAGCCACAAATCTGTGGGGATTTTGGTACAGCCTGCAGAAACTATCCGACATGGGGAAACAAAATTTCAGGCTGTAATCCAGTGAAGAGCAAAAACCTTTTCTGATCAGTGCCCCAAACCAAATCAGACTTGCAACTCGTCCTACTATTGGCTTCAAAGGCTTTTAAGTATATAGTTTTCAAGCCACATTTCATCGCTATCAACCAAAAGCAGGACGAGATAAACCTTGCGCTTTCATCATACTGTTATACTTCGCGGGCACGATGGCGCCGGCTTTTGTGCACAGATCCAAAATAGCCGGCACACGCCCATAATACCCTTTCCCTGCATCCACAAGGATAGGAGGATCTTGAGGCCTCCGTCTCCATACAATCTTTGGAGGTATGAGATCATCCACCTCTGCTTTCGTCCAAAAGTGAGCTCCTCGCCAGCTCTCGTAATTGAACACACCACAGAGTCTAGCTTTATGGCCAGATGGCCCAACATGGACCTCAGAACAATATTTACAGACTTTTGCTGGATAAACAAACAGCAACTTCTGCACTCCAGACCTAAGAGTCTCCCAAGCTGTTAATGTTCTGTTTGCTACGAAGGTAAGGTCATATGGTGACAAAAACTCGCTTCCTTGGGAGTCGCCACTACTGACAATATCGCTACAAGGGTCGGCCCCAGCCTGCCAGCATAGTTCAACAATAGCAGGAATGCGATCAAAGTCAAACCTTTGGTCGTGCTTTATAACACCTTGGAACATATTGTTTAGGTGATAGGCTTCAACTGGAACGAGTATATCATCCAAACCACCCGCAATCCATTCATGATACCGGTTCTTGGCACGGCGCTTGTAGCCATGGCAAGTCCGAATTAAATGTCCCTTCTCACTAATAAATATCTCTGGACAGAATCTGAAAGTGTATAATATGGGAAGATAAGAACAATCTTTTGCGCAACATGAGCATAAGAAATGGGAAGAGACGAGGTCCGAGTATAGATTCTACTTAATTATCTGACTTAGATTCTATTTGATCAGATTAATGTTTGCCCATATTAACTAACAAGGATCAAAGGCATGACCATAACACATTAGCATTTCAAGTGGAACAGGTCAATTTGCAACTCATGAAAATAGTTATAGTATCATATATCAACACCAGTTATGACTAAGTTTTGCACACTTATTAATAACAGGATAATGGTGAGCTTGGTGACATAAGGAGATTCTCCTCTTAGAAACTAAACCAGAAAACCTCAGCAGTTCCATCCCATTTCTTCTTTTCCTCTACTTTTCTACATCTAAATGGAGATCTAAACCAATAAAACTCCATGAGGATTTTCGGCGGAAAAACTGAGTTCAGACTACAACTATTGGCAAGATAAATATGATAAACCATGTCATTTCAGAAGTTGCTTAACACAAATACAAAAGAAATTATAAGATTGCCAAGAGCCAAGTCACATTTCTAGTCGCAAATCCCCCACCTAAGGCATAGAAATAAAAATATCACAATATAGAATCATAGGTAAAACAACGAGATGTTAGCATCAACGAATATAATCAAACTCACTTGCAAGCCATGACTGGAAAGGACTTAAGGAGGGTAGAAACGCCTTGGATGAGAACATTCCTGACCTTGAGGACCTCCACTGCAACTGGAACCATGGGACGAACTGGGTATTCATTGGCCCGTTTCTCTATCCTCTCGTAAATCATGGGGCGGAGCTTCTTTAGGTCCCCCTTAGTACTATAGAGTCGCCAAGGGTACACAAGGCACCCATCGAAACCTCCATGCAGAACAGTCTGCCAAAGATGCTTTCTCAAAGCCATGAAATCTACAAACCCTGCATTCGTAAATTAAGTGAGAAAGAATCAAACAGAAACCCTTGTTCACATAGACGTTTTTGTTCAAGATGACACAAACTGAACAAATTGGCTTCTAAAGAAGCAAAAACTATTAAGTTCTTGCTCAATTTTCCGTTCTTCCAAGTTCTACTCTATAATTCTTGTTTCTCTCAATTCAAATTCTTGCCTATCTGTTATCCCCTCTCTGACTCTCTCGATTCAGCTCCCTTATAAACCTTAACGCTTGTATCACCTCATTCCCATGATCACAGTAAGAAATACAAATTTGACACTTCACAATTTGTTGAGTCCTGTCTTTCGCTAAGCACAAGGCGTGTGATTTCTCTTTGACTATCCTTCACTCTGCCACCTAGTGTGCATGCCATGGGAGCTTTCCTTTGATTGAGAAGAGATGCCATTGCGCCCCACGAACGAACAGCACGACACAGAAGTTCCTTGCGTTTTGATCGCTGAGGGCTGGTTTTGGGTTTTAACCTTAATGGGCCTAAATTATCCATGTAATTGCCCTTCTTATATCGGGTTGAACATGAAAAGAAAACCCGCCAAACCTGTAAATATCCATTCCCTTTTATCGCTTTGTTTTAAATTTTTAAAATTACTAAATTAATTAAATTCTCTTGGCCGAAAAACTTAAAACTGAATTCAATGATGTTCAAAAAAATGGATCCAAAAGCACATAACATGAAGTGGCAGGGAAGGGAAGCAGAAACTGTGAAGTCAGACATCACCAAGAGAAAACTATAAAATCCTTACAAAACATTTGCACGAGGAAAAACCGAAAAAATTGGTAAGAAAAGCGTTAGTAAAATTTTCTCAAAGATTAGCGGTTACAAATACGTAATCTGATGACATTCGAAAATTTTGTGAAAAAATTCTAATAAATTTTGTTCTCATGGAACTTTTCATGAAAAAATTCCATGAGAATTTTAATTCTTATATAAATATTGCACATGAATATAAATATGAAATTATTTTAGTTCTCAAGGAAAAATTCGGCATGAATAATAAAAAAAATCATCGAATAATTTTGCGAGAATAAGAAGCTCGATTTTTTTTACTTCTTGCCAATAAAAACTTCACAAGATTAAGAAATTTCAAGTGTCTTTAATTTTTGAATTCTTACATAAAAATACATGCGAGAATAATTAAAAATTAGGAAATATACACATCACACCAGTAAAACATTACAGAAATAACAAAACAAAAGAATCTACAATTTCTATTTCACGGGATATAAACCACCAAACATATGGTTTAAAAAAATCTTCCAACAACCAAAAGGCAGTCCAGAAAATAGGAATTGAACATTCCTCTACCTTTTTTCCTTCATGCAGTTCACAAAGCCTACCAGTTACGGTAGGCAAGGAACAATTACTGGCAATTTACCCCCACGGTGGCAGAACAATAAAGGGATTGAATCCTAATCCTTTGGGTGCGCTTGGCTTGCTGCAAGTATAATTACATTTAATAGAAATAGGAAAAGCAACTTCCCTGCATAAGCAAAAATAAATACTTGTACCACAGTCAGCTAGAACATCATTATAAACATAATGAAATTTAATCAACAATCAATTCTCTAACTTATATTGGGGATGCTGAGTGAGAGGGCGTTCATAGTACCATTTGAATAAATTTAAAATGTAATTCTATCTTGAAATTTTGTTTGTGTAAAACTCTTACAGGGCATTCAGTATTCCCAGAAATTCTTCAACGAATGAAAGGCAATCTTAACAAAAGAAGAAAAAACAAGCACAGAAGTTTATAAATAAAACTATAACACTGAGAATCTTATTGTTAGAAATATTAAGGTGAAATTAAATGAGTAGTTAGTTGGTTATAAAGGATCATGGTTAATGTGATTAGTGTGAAAGATGGTAGGATCCTCATCAAATAAGAGAGGTTAACTTAGTCCTCACTTCTCATTAATCCTAGAGTTTAGGGTTAATAGTAGAATTACCCAAGAAGGGTTTGTTGTAATGCCATTGTGGCTTGTAATTCTTAATAAGAGATTAGTATGTTTCTCCTAATTCTGGGTTTATTAACAATTATCCAAAGAAATTCACATATATAGTCATGCCCAAGGATACTACAGCGTGCCCAAATCAGAATTCCAATTAAAATGATCAATAATTAACTTATATTATAGCTTTATGTCTTTCAAGCACTCTCATTCACAAAATAGGAACAAATCTGAGCATTGAACATTAGTTCTAAAAATAGTTTTGAAAAACAAGACTAAAGGCTAGACTAAAAAATAGTACCCAAATATTCATCAGTTTAAATCAACCCTTTTTGCCAAACTCCTTTGCTAAAACTGCTTTAATAAAAAGTTAACAACACAAAAGCTACATGTAACCCCTCCTCAAGTCATGAAAAGCTGTAATATCAACCGTGACATATCATATCCATTCTTAAATTTACACTTAAGTTTAATATCAACATTCTTTTTCCATTCCACAAGCCTCAACTTAAATTTAGATTCTTGCCCCAATCCTCTTTTAATCACTTCCATTCTTCAATCAGAAAGTTAAATCCACAAAGTCAAAATGGATAAAAAATTATCTAATATGCATTTCATCAAATATCTGTGCGCATCCGAAACCAAACTAGAAAATAAAGACCGTAATTCAAAAACTAGCAGCAATACATTTCCAAGTATCAACATAAACTCCTAAAATTTAATAATTTCAATTTCTTAAAAAAGTACGACTTGAGTAAGAGCGTGGTATATTCATAAACTCCTCTTCATCGATTCATATAAAAAAGAATATTTTCCAAGTCCCAAAATGAAGATTGAACAACTTAAATCCTAACTCTTAGTCATAATACAGTGAACATATAGTTAAGTACTTAATTCTAACACCAAACCTCTTTTACATATTTTAACAAACACCTTGTATGCATGAATATTCAAGTCAAAAAAATCACCATAGTTCCTAATTTATCACCACACAATTTTCATTTATCCAACTAATCTCGAGCTTCAACTTAAAATAGAGAAAATAGAATTAAAATCCTTCTTTATAACCTTATCACAACAACAAGATTACACTGAAATATCTACATTCGAAATAACCTTCTTAGTCTATTGTTTCAATTAATTTGAATCCCCCCCCCCAAACTCCTATCATTTCTCATTATCAACAGCAGCCACAATAAAAAAAAAACTACCCACACAATAAAGGATAGAAAGAACTTCGACCATCTACCAACCAATTCATCAAGCACCATATGTAAACAAAGTTTAAGTCAATTAAACAGTTCATGAAGTACATAACCATTAACACGAAATCCAGCAAATCCAGACCATTAACACAGTACTTCAATCAATCGCCCAGCTAAATCAAAAATAAATAAAATAAAAAATTAAGCAAAGCGAAAAAGGCCGACGGAATCTCAAACACGAGAAGCTATCCCATACCTACTGTCGACGCTTCAGAGAATGGATTAAATGTGAAGAGAAGAGGACGCCCAAGGAAGGAGAACGAGCTTCCGAACAAAGCTCCGACTGACGCCGGCGGATGTCGAAAGCGGTGGTCGAAGGAAGAGGGAGATTGAACCGCCGAGACTTTTGGGCATGACAAATGTTTTTTCACGTGGGGGAACTCCGACGCCCCTGGGCCGATGCATTTTAAGAAAAGATTGGGTTAAGGCATAAATCCGCTCGGTTTTTACTTTTTACAAACAAGTTTTGTTATTTTTTTTAATTTTTAAACACATAAAAAACTATTATTTTAAAAAAAATAATAAACAAACTATAAACTTTTTTTTTGGGAAAATCCCTATAAACTACCCTCGAAATCACTAAATTCCGTTTCAGTACAACGAATTCTAAAAACCCGAATCAGTCATGTGTCAGTACGGAATGAACAGTGCAGGGGTGCCAAAAGACGATTTTGCCCTTCAGCCCTCATTCTCGCCACTTTCAGAATAACAACACGAGCCTCTTAATTAACAACTTCGGGTTCTTGATTAACAACTCTGCTTTATTCTTTCACATATTCACATTTTCAAAATATAGTGTTGTTAATGTAAAAATAGTGTTGTTAATAAAGAAAGAGGTGTTGTTATTGACCCTGAAACTTAAATTATGAAGTTGTGAAATAAGAAATGAGAGTTGTTAATGTAGAATATGATGTTGTTAATAACAAGACCGGTATTGTTATTGTGAAAGTAAAAAGATGAAATTGAAGTTATTAATTAAGAAGATGAAGTTGTTAATTAAGAGGCTCATGTTGTTATTCTGAAAGTGGCGAGAATGAGGACTGAAGGGCAAAATCGTCTTTTGGCGCCCCTGCACTGTTCATTTCGTACTGACACATGACTGATTCGGGTTTTTGGAATTCATTGCACTGAAACGGAATTTAGCGATTTCGAGGGTATTTTATAGGGATTTTCCCTTTTTTAATCTTTATTTTTAAAAAAAATGGGAAAACTTTTGGACAATACTTATATTAAGTTCTTAATATCCAGTCGAACCAGTTTTTCAATAAATAAGTGCCATATGTATTTTTTAAATAGGTCATCATTTAACTTCATTAACTTCTCCATCTTTGTTCATTTAGGAGCAAATATCCCCATAATCAATTTTTTCCTTTTCTTCTCAAAATCTTATCTCCAATATTAAATAAAAAATAAATGATTCAGATTTAGCATTTTTAAAAACTATCATTATAGTGTTTTATAAATTAATTTTTTTATTAATATTGTTTGTATTGCAGTTATGAATTGTGTAGACAATATTTTAAAGATTTAAATTTATTTATTTATGTTTAAAATAATAATTTTATAAAATATTAAATTTGACCAATCTACTTTTTTTAAAAAAAAATTTGATAAGGGAAATGAGATTATAAAAAAGAAAAAAGCAAAAAAAAGGATTAAGAGAGAATCCAGACCCCATTGACCAGCAATAAACTAGGTAAACCCACTTCCCTAAAACTAAAACGAGCCCTACAGCCGTTGATATTGATTTCCGTTCATGGCAAATCAAATCAAATTGAAGGGATGGATCTTTTGCTTTGCATTTTTTCCTTTTCCAATTAAATCATAAATCAATGGCCGATCCCTTTGGAAACAATAGGATTATAGAAACTCAACGAGATGTCACTGAATTCATTCATCGATGATGCGAAATGATCAACAAATATAGAGAACACGACTCTCAACCAAAAACTAGGGTTGTTGCAGAAATTTATCACCCAGAAATCAATGTGGCACAGAATTACTTATTCTAATAAAAAAATTATCATTTTACAACAAATCGAAATCCACCATTATTCTTTCGGTACAAACCCAAAAATACATATGCAAGGGAACCAAAAGCATTTGAAATAGAGAAACAAACACCATCAACTCACAATTAAACTTACAATATTTAATAAACCATAAGAGATTGAGTAATTTCTCAACAATTTCAGTTGTAACACCGCACTTTTTCTTTGGAGTGCCTCTATTTGCAGAGGGAAGGCAGGTTTGGTGTCCTTGTTTTTTAGGGCAACCATGGAAGCCTAATCCCTGTTTGGAGTTTTGCTGGGACATAATTGCTAGTGTCGAAAAGTGATAACTGAAATATTTACATATTTATTTTCCCTTATATGATGATTTTATGGACGATATTTGAGCTTAATATAATATATTTGGGTGTAAAATAAATAGTATTTAAAAATAAAGAAAAATATAAAAAAAGGTCAGTACGTCGGTCACTATTCATGACGGAATCACTGTATCAGGACGTTACTGTAGCGGATGGAGGTGACTGTAGCGGATGGAATCACTGTAGCACTGTAGCAACACGGAAAAAATACGTAGGTTTGCTGAAAAGTCATGTTCATGCGTGAAATGAAGGAAAAGTACTGTAGCACCTGTGGAAAAAAAAAAAGAGGAGCAACAGACGCACTTGCTTGCCTATATATACATGTGTGCTTCTTTGCAAAAAAGGGGAAGGAGGAGGAGAGAAGAAAGTGTGGAGAATTTTCTCTGACAGTCAGAAATCCTTCTCTGACAGGGAGAGATATTTTCTCTGACAGTTCTAAATAAATTGTGTTATTTTTTATTTTTAATTTTATGTATTGTATTATTTTTTTCATGCCTCCTACATGGAAGGCTTAGTATTATATTACTTCTTGCATGCCTCCTATATGGAAGGCTTAGTATTGTATTACATTTTTTATGCCACCTACATGGAAGGTTTTACCTCCTAAAGGGACGGCTAGATTTATCCATTTTCATGCATCTTGTTGGTTGTATATTTATGTTTGAGAATTTAATATTTAAATTTATGCAGTATTTATGTGGATTTCATTCTAGTTTTATATAATGTCAATTTATTTTTATTTTGTTTTTAATTTTATCATGAGCTAAATTTTCATTTTCCTAGGGTGATGACGTAGCTTACTAATGACGGATTGAATCTTAACTTATTAAATCTAGTTTTAATTTCTCCTTCATGATTGAGTTTTAATTATTGTTCTTAATGCTTTCATTTGATTGGCCACCTTTTGAATGATTACAATATGCATGTTGAGACCGGAAGGAGATGCATGTGTGTAGATCCTATAATTAAAATCATGACTTGCATATGAAATAGGAATATATTCATATGAGTTGTGTAGTCTTATTGAGTTCCATAAATCTTAATGCATAATTAATTGCTTAAATTCATATAGGAATATATTGGATTAGCAATTAATTATAGAATTGCTTGACCTTGGAAGAGGCTAGTAATTAAATTAGGGAAACTCGACTATCAATCATGTGGAATAAATTGGGCTAGAATAGATAAGTGATTCAATCCGGAATTTGTTAAGTGAAATCTAATCCTTAGGACTTTTTCTCATATTTGTTTTCATATCATCTGCACTCATATTTAATTATTTTTCTTTTATTTGTACTCTCAATCACCAATTTATCGATCGACTAAATAGAATTAAAATTACCCATTTTGGTACTTAGTGATCAATCCTCGTGGGAACGATACTCTACTCACTTCTATATTACTTGATTACGACAGTGTACAC
The DNA here is from genome assembly GCA_963242795.1 of Inga leiocalycina. NCBI lineage: Eukaryota > Viridiplantae > Streptophyta > Magnoliopsida > Fabales > Fabaceae > Inga > Inga leiocalycina. Next base: position 19,589,626 of record OY725329.1, on the reverse strand, counting down.
TTGCACTATTTAATTGATCATCCAAACTCGTAACAAGTTTTTGGCGCCGTTGCCGGGGATTGTTGTCATTAATATCAATACCAAGTAATTTTAATACTAATTTAGTCTGCATGTAAAATTTGAAAAAAAAAATTCAAAAAAGTAAAAAAAAATGAATTATTCACAGCATTCATTTGGTGATACCTTATCATATCTTAGTTCTTTTTTTGGAATGCATGTGAATGGAATGGGACAAGAAAATATAAATGATGGTTGGATTGAAAATTCTTCTCCTTATAATTGTTTTTCTGGTGCTTATTATGGAGAGTGTCATCCCTATGAGCATTATCCATATAGCACTACCAATCATTATATGGGAGATGATTTCAATATGCATCAAACTTGTTTTGATCATTCCTTTTATCCTGGTGGAATTTCGGAGCAACAAGAATCTTTGGATCCATATGTCAGGTATTGTCTTAATCCTCCGTTCTACTCTTATCCATATATTGAAGAACAAACTCTTGAGTATAAGGAAAAATCTGATTTAGAAAAATTAATTGAGGAGTTTGAGCAATCAACAGAGAGATTTTGTAGAGAGCAAAAGGAAAATGACACAAGAGTCAAGTTAAGTGTCCAAAATATTGGAATATATGTGAGTCAAATTATTGCATCACTTGAGACTATGAGGCAAGATAATTCTTTGAGCATGATTCCCACTCCTTGTGTTGATGATGATTTTTATGAGAAAGTTGAGGATGTGGAATTGAATGAAACCTTAGCTCTTGTGGCATATGATAAGGAACTTGAAATCACTTTTGGAGAAAATAATGGATGTCCAATTGAGGTTCTGCCTGTGGAGCCTAATCTTTGTGATTTTGATATTGAAACTAATGTGGATATTCCAGAAGATGTTGTTCATGTCTCTCCTGTTGAAGTATTGACTCTTACTGATGAGAGTCAAGTGAATTTTATGGGATGCTCTAAAATTTTGGAAATTCCTAAATCTGTTTGCAAATACATACATGTTGTGCTTTCTTTGAATTCAGTAAATAATTGTACTCTAAAATTGTCTATGATTGAAGAAGTACAATTAATTACTTTGAATGATCATTGTTGGTTTCTGAAATATTGTTGCTTGAAAAGAAATGAAGACAAGGTGATCCTGGTGTTTGATACTTTTGATTAGTAGTTTGTGTTTGAGAAGTCTGGCTGAAGACTATAAATTTAGCGCTGCTTGGGAGGCAACCCAAGGTTTGGTTTGATATTTTGTTGTGATTTTACAGGACTTCTGATAGCTCCTGATGATGTATTCTACTTTGATAGTTTAAAAAAATAAAAAGAAAAAAAAATTGGTTTGGTTTTGTCTAGCTAAAGACGTTAAAGAAGGGTGGCTATTTGGGAGGCAACCCAAAACTTCTTTCCTACTCTCTTAGTTTTCTTTATTACTCTCTTAATTTTCTTTCCCGCTCACTCAATTTCTTTTCTACTTACTCATTTCTTTCTTACTCTCTCACTTTTCTTTCCTACTCATCGAAACACATTGCACTGCATTGAGATTTTAGTTTTCATCATTTTCATTTTAAGTTACCATGGAGGAATCTCTTGCAAAGCTTAAGAACAGGTTTCCTACTCTTCCCAAAGATGTGCTCAGGAAGCTCTATAGCTGTCGACTTGAAAGGATGAAAGTATTTAAGCGTTTGGGCCTTCCTGAGGACATACGCTGGATCATTGAGGCTAAGGTACGTTTAGCAGATGAGTTTAATAAATCAGTTGTTAAACCTTTACCAGGAATGGGAAGAAGTTCTTACTCCAAAAAGAGAAGAGCTAAAAGAATGAATGTCTGCTATAAATGTGCAAGGTGGACATGTGATCAGCGCTGTAGAAGCAAAGGTATGGTTTCTATAAATTGAGAAGATAAAATTAAATTTATAAAGGATGGACTGAGTAAGGAGTCCCTGGATGATATCATTCAAACTCTTGAGACGCATCCGAGTGGTGATGTTCATCGTATTCGTCTTGATTTAGTGAATGTATTCAACCAAGAAAAATGGCACTACTGTCTTGGGAATCTGACGGAAAAAGACCCTGTTTGCCAGTTTATAAGAAAACTGGATGGGAAGCCAATCCTCGATTCATAGAAATCGTTTAAGCCGTTTCTGGACGTAAAACCAGAGGAAGATGTGAGCCAAAATCACAACTACTGTACATAATCATGCTTTTGTCTACTCTACTTTATCTTTTGACTTTCTTTCCTCTTTTTGTTTAATTTCTTCACACAATGGCCCACCGGTCATCTGTGTCGGAAATTTTTTTCAAACTTCTTTGAAAAATGTGTGATTTTGTTGTCGTTGTTTTAGTATTATATATATGTACTCTACCATTTGTAAATATACACACTTCCATTTGTAAATATGAATTCTTTCTCTTGTAAGCGTACATGGTCCGAGAGAAACAAAGAGAAAAATGTTATCACACAAAAATGTAGATTTACATCAATTTGCATTTTTGGTGAAACTGATTTGGGCAAGAAAGGAGAGTTTATAACAGCAGCAAATGAACTGGGAATTGGATTAGCTGCCAGAGGGATCAACTTTGTGTACGGGGGAGGTATTCAGGGCCTAAAGGGAAGTGTGGCCATTTCTGCATCCATGAATGGAAGCAAGGGTTTAAGTGTAAGGGTGAAGGAGTTGGAAGATCATACTTTTTCCTTGGGACAAGAGTTACAGGTTTCGAGCTTGCCTCAACAAATAGGACTAATGTTCTACCATGCTCAAGCTTTCATTGCTCTACCCGGTGGTTTGGGGACGTTGGATGGCATTTCTAGCGTTGCATATTGGGCTAAGTTAAACTATCACAAAAAGCCATTAGGATTGTTAAATGTTAATGGTTTTTATGATAATCTGTTGTCTTTTCTTGATCATGCTGTGGAAACAGGATTCATACCCCAAGCGACTCGTCATTCCATAATTTCTGCACCAACTGCTGATCAGCTGCTCGATCAACTGCAAACCTATGAACCTAAACCAGATCTACTCGTCAAGCAAATAGGTGGGCAATCTTCAGATAGCAGTCAGAAGCAGAACCCGGATACCACCCTTCGGTTGTAACTTTCCTTAATCTCTTGGTTTTACATTTAGTATTTTGATTTTACTTTATTATGCGTTTATGTTTCAAAAAGAAAAAAAAAAACCTTCTCTGAGCTCTAGAAGACATTGGGGACAATGTCTGATTTAGGTTGGGGGAGGAGAAAAAAAAAATTTTCTTCTGTTTTTCTTCTGTTATTTAGTAAAATCATTAGATGCATGGGGTGTAGAAAAAATGGCAGAGTAAGGAGTTATTCTTATCTCCTGAGACGCATTTCATTAATTGCATTTTATTGGTTGCAATTTTTCTTTTATCTTTTTCAAAAAAAAAAAAAAATCTTGTTCAAGTGCTTTGTAATGATATTAAGAAGTACACAAGTTTTAAGTATGGATCAATTGAATTTAGAGATTTTATAGCATGAATGAACAACTGATTTGTTGCAATTGGTGATAAATTTTGAGTTTGAATGAACTGAGTTTAAAAATTCCTAGCCGTGAGCTTCTGAGCCTATAATGATTATTTCTCTTGTGTGTGATATTCACCTATTAAGTTGTCACTCTAGAACTTGTTTTAAATCTGGTTGAAATTACATATCATATGCACATTCAAAAATGATAAAGGCATTCATTTCCTTTAGCCAGAGCCAAATAGCCAACCTTGCAATTATATTGTTGATAAGCCCCTTTGAGCCTAATTGACTGTTTCTTTGTTCTCAACCCATTAACATATACTTTAATGATATATCAAGTGCTTTTACCTTATTCGGAAGATTGGTAGAGCATTAGAAATTCTTGTGAAATGGGCTATTGACAAAGTGTGGGGGTATATATATCATCAATTTTATAGTTGCAATTCAAAAAGAAAAAAAAATAAAAAAAAAAGAGAAAAGAAAAAAAATTCAAAAAAAGAAAAAAAGAAAAAAGAAAAAAAAAATGTCAAGTATTTGAATTGTGGGTTGTTATGATGAGATAAATTTATAAGTAGCCCATTTTTCAATTGTTCTATTAAATTTCTTAAATATAGCCTTTCATATTATGTTTTACATTCCTTTTACCTTAACCCCATTACAACCTGTAATAAGTCCTTTTGATTTGAATTATGCATGTGAATTAAGTAGTGGAGATTGAGATTTTTAGCAAGCCTATGGTAGTGCAATTTTTTTGGTTGAATTTGAGCGAAACACTTACCCTTAAACACTTGAGAGATTCAGAGAATGAGTTACACTTACAAACTCGGTTTATTCATTTTCAAACAAAGTTACCAATTTATATTTTCGTTGATTCATGAATACTATGATCTCTTTACTTTTCAATTGTGTTTTTACTTATGACTTGACACTTCTGATTTTTTTTGGAAGCACTTATTAGTCATTCCTTGTCCGAGGACGTCCAAGAGCTAAGTGTGAGGGAATTTGATAACTGAAATATTTACATATTTATTTTCCCTTATATGATGATTTTATGGACGATATTTGAGCTTAATATAATATATTTGGGTGTAAAATAAATAGTATTTAAAAATGAAGAAAAATATAAAAAAAGGTCAGTACTGTAGCGTCGGTCACTATTCATGACGGAATCACTGTATCAGGACGTTACTGTAGCGGATGGAGGTGACTGTAGCGGATGGAATCACTGTAGCACTGTAGCAACACGGAAAAAATACGTAGGTTTGCTGAAAAGTCATGTTCATGCGTGAAATGAAGGAAAAGTACTGTAGCACCTGTGGAAAAAAAAAAAGAGGAGCAACAGACGCACTTGCTTGCCTATATATACATGTGTGCTTCTTTGCAAAAAAGGGGAAGGAGGAGGAGAGAAGAAAGTGTGGAGAATTTTCTCTGACAGTCAGAAATCCTTCTCTGACAGGGAGAGATATTTTCTCTGACAGTTCTAAATAAATTGTGTTATTTTTTATTTTTAATTTTATGTATTGTATTATTTTTTTCATGCCTCCTACATGGAAGGCTTAGTATTATATTACTTCTTGCATGCCTCCTATATGGAAGGCTTAGTATTGTATTACATTTTTTATGCCACCTACATGGAAGGTTTTACCTCCTAAAGGGACGGCTAGATTTATCCATTTTCATGCATCTTGTTGGTTGTATATTTATGTTTGAGAATTTAATATTTAAATTTATGCAGTATTTATGTGGATTTCATTCTAGTTTTATATAATGTCAATTTATTTTTATTTTGTTTTTAATTTTATCATGAGCTAAATTTTCATTTTCCTAGGGTGATGACGTAGCTTACTAATGACGGATTGAATCTTAACTTATTAAAACTAGTTTTAATTTCTCCTTCATGATTGAGTTTTAATTATTGTTCTTAATGCTTTCATTTGATTGGCCACCTTTTGAATGATTACAATATGCATGTTGAGACCGGAAGGAGATGCATGTGTGTAGATCCTATAATTAAAATCATGACTTGCATATGAAATAGGAATATATTCATATGAGTTGTGTAGTCTTATTGAGTTCCATAAATCTTAATGCATAATTAATTGCTTAAATTCATATAGGAATATATTGGATTAGCAATTAATTATAGAATTGCTTGACCTTGGAAGAGGCTAGTAATTAAATTAGGGAAACTCGACTATCAATCATGTGGAATAAATTGGGCTAGAATAGATAAGTGATTCAATCCGGAATTTGTTAAGTGAAATCTAATCCTTAGGACTTTTTCTCATATTTGTTTTCATATCATCTGCACTCATATTTAATTATTTTTCTTTTATTTGTACTCTCAATCACCAATTTATCGATCGACTAAATAGAATTAAAATTACCCATTTTGGTACTTAGTGATCAATCCTCGTGGGAACGATACTCTACTCACTTCTATATTACTTGATTACGACAGTGTACACTTGCACTATTTAATTGATCATCCAAACTCGTAACAAAAAGCATTATGGCCACATGAGAATTCATCTGGAACTCGGCGATGTTGCCAACATCATCACCGATGAGGCAGTTAGTGGAGCCGCATGATGCGGCAGTAGGATCATTTGCATAAGGAAGATTAGTTGAACGGCAAATAGGGTTGTGGGATTTGGGGCTTGTGAATGGGGATGGAAAAGAGTAACGGAGTAAAATAATAACCTATTTAAAAAATCCATGTGACACTTATTTATAGGAGAACTGGTTGGACTCGATGCAAGGAACTGGATATAAGTTTTCTCCAAAACTCTTTTTGTTGGAAGGCTTGAGGCCCCCACTTGAATATATCCGCCGCCGTCGCCACATCATCGACGTGACGACCGCCACTATGTCATCTCTTACAACGGCCAACATCATGTCCTGGCTGGTGTCAACCGACTCCATGTCACTAATGACGATGGCTATCGGTCTTCGCCACATCATCGTGGCAAACGACTTCCGTTGCCACATTACCACTGGGGATGAAATTTTTATCTAAGTCGATGCTACATGTTTCTAACTTTCTATAGTGTTTTCATTAAAAAACTAATCTTAGTGTTAGAATATTGAACTATGGTTAAGATCTTATCTTGTTAGTTAAGATCATGATTAGTGATTGGATCCTATAAATAGAGGTCCTAGCTAATTTGTTAAATGTGTAAGATAGTGACATTCACGCCATGTTAAGAGAAGGGTTAATGTGATTCTCTCTCTAAAGAGGAAAGTCCTTCTAAAATCCTTAGAGTTATAGTGATTTAGAGGTTAATCACCCTCAAGTGAGGGAAGATCATTGTTAAACCTAAGTGGGTTGATTTGTATCTTATAAACAATCATTTACTACAAATGGAGATTCATCCTAATTTGCTTTACATGGTATCGTGAGCCTGATTTTCTTAAGCCTAAGGCTGTTTAGATGTGAAGCTTGTGTCTTCTCGTTGAGAGAGGACCAAATCTGATTTTAGTGGCTTCATGGTTGCAGAACATTGCCCAACAATATCGTTTCATTCCAGCCCTAAATTTCTTGATTCTCATGCTATCTAGAAATGCTTCGTGGTTTTGTGCCATTTCATATGCCACCGCAAAAGTCTAAAGGCTAAATAAAGCTCACTAGCAGAGCATTATTTTTTGTTGCCATCGTAGTCTCTTCTTCAGATTTGCGAGCATTTTCTTTTGGCGAGATTTTGAAGATTTCTGGATGCAGTAAATATCAACCTATACTCAGCTCTGTTTTCTCATGGAGTTGTTTTGCAATTTCAATATGAGAAGTTGAGACGCTCCAGATTTGTGGTGTGGTTGCCAGCACCTTCAAACCCTAATTTTTCCAAGAATGAATGATTATCGTCTACCTGATTTGTTCGATTTCTCGCTTCGCTTTGGTGTTGGAAAAAGAAACCAGCTTCTTCGATGCCCAACTTTTTTCACTTCTCTAGTCAAGAATCCTAGCCTCCAATTTGTGCCTTAATTAGCACTACTGTTGCTTCAAGGAATGTTGGTGTTGAATGCTTGAGTGATGCTGGCTTCTTTCTTGATGGGAGAGATATCGCTTTGAACCACACTATGAGGTACTTCTTCAAAAGCCCTGTATTATTGCAGAGCATAGAGCAGAATTTAAACAAAAGCTGCATGAGGTCCCTATTCTTTCCAGGCTTGTGCTTCTTTCTTGAGTATGTATTGAAATACATAACAACACCATACTTCATCTTGAACTCTGCTTATGATGTTTTTCAATTTCACCGTGTGTTGGTCCCACCTTCTTCTGATTTGCGTGGACACTACAATCACTGCAATATAAACCCAGAAACATGCACTCCAAGCCAAATTAGTGAACTGTAAGGCTTTAGGAACCACATGCTTGCAGTTTTGAGACTATTCCATATATATTCAAGAAAAGGGGAAATGTTCATTAATTCATGCTTTGCTCATTGTCAAAGTGAATCCCAAGATACAATGTTTGGTGATGCTAAGTGGTACAATAGTTGGCTTGAAGTGGTAGATAATTTTGGGAAGTTCAATCAACATAAAGACACCATTGACGTTGCTAAAATGAAAGCTATGCAAGTATTGAAAGGAAAGCACAAAGACCTTAAGATCTTGATGGAAAGAGTTTTAAATTTTGGGGACTTTTGTGGTTTTCATGCAAATGCCTCATTGACATGTGGATTGGAAAGGATAGATGGGCATTTATCGATTTAAATATAGGTGTTTTCTCATAGGGGCCTTCTGTTGGTGGTGAAGGTGTGCTCACATAAGCAAGTTTACCAAATACGAACCAAAATAATTAGTGCAGTTTCAAAAATGTTAGTAAAAGTGTAATATCTCGAATTTTGGGATTAGAGGCTTAGGAATAAGCCTAAATTAAGTGAACTGCTAAGCCCCAGTTTAGCAAGTGTCCCAAATTTATTTCCTAATATTTCTTATATCTTTGAGGTATTAAAGGGAATAAAATGGTAAATTTTGGAGAATGTGATTATGGTTCCAGTGAAATTTCCATTGAAGTAGTGAGTTTGTCATGTAGCTTTGGATAACCAAACAATGACTAAAAATTATGAAATTTTACAGGGTGAAAGTAGACATCCTAAGCTTTAATTTGATATGTAATATTAATCAATTAGAGCTATATACAAAGAGTTATAAATTTTTGAAATTAGCCTAGAAAAACTAGAAAGTTTCTACAACAACGTCAAAAGATTTAAATTCTGGGAATTGTGATCTTCCAATTGGCTAAAGGTTATATTTTTCCTTGAAACTAGACTCAATAAAGGTTTCATAGCCTTTGGAATCACTTTGATACGATATTTACAAATTTAGTTATGATTTTTCAACTTTTGGGCAGAAAATCTACCAGAAAATCCGAAAATGGGAAATTGGGAATTATGACATAAGCAAGGATGAAGATGACAAAAGCATAAAGTGATAAAATTTAATCTTCATCTTTCTCATGCCATTTCCGTCATCTACTATAGCCAAAAGAGAGAGAGAAGAGTTAAGAGAGTTTAGAGAGAGAAGGAGAAGAGAACTCGCAGGGTAAGCCAATTTCTCCGATGATTTAGTTTCTAACGCATATAACTCCGCTCCTAAGCTACTCTTCTATGTATTTAAAGGTTTTTGAAGCTTAAAATCTCTTGTTAATAAGTTAGAGTTATCAGCCACTTTAAGGAAAAGTCAAAGGGAGCTTGAGGTAACTTCAATTTTTGATTGTTCTGGCTGTTGTAGACAATTTAATTGGTGAAATTTTACCGGATTGTCATTGGTTTTAGATTTTGGAATTGAGGTGGTTTAAGGGTAATGCTGCCAAAATTTGGTCTAAATGGTAGTTGTAACGTAATAAAATAATTGATAAAGTGGTTAGAAGTAGAAAGAAACACGTTTGCGGAGTCGGATTTCGAAAACCCCAATTTTTCCTAAGGAATTTGAGGATTTTGGCAAGCTCTAGTAAGGGGGCTCAGAGTTAGATTTTGAATGATTTATGATTCCATTGTGTTCAGGAGGAAAAATTAGGTGGGGTTACAGTTGGTCACTTTTTTGGAAAAGCCCAAAAAAACATAATTATGAAAACGCCCCTGAAACTCGGAAAGCGGGGTTGCCAAGGGCATTCTTGTCATTTGATAATGAATTTGGTAATTCCAAGTCCAAAAATAGATTTCTTGGGCTAAAATATGTCAGAATAGCCCATGTCAAAATTTCAAGAAAAGCACGGTTGAACTGGGTAAGGCGGGGTTGGGCCCCCGAGGGCATTTTGGTAAATTTTCTCAATAGGCTTATATAACCACTATAAACACTATGGAAGTGCCTAAAATGGTACATGAATGGGTTTTAACCTAATTCTTATATATTTAACATTTTAGGACCAATTTGAGAGCCCAAGGGGTTGGCACGCATTATGAGGCATGAGTTTCGAAGCGAAAAAAGTTTAAGGTAAGGGACTTATTTTTCTTGGATGTATTTGATATCTTTGCTTGTGTAGTGATGTATGTGATTTCTTTACTTGATTGTGTCGAGCATATTTGAATAATGAAGCTCTATTTTTGTTTATACTGTGGCCATAGTTTGTTGCATGAAACATTGAGCATGCAGAAATGTCATTATGAGGCATGCATCCAGATAGATCTAACATGTCATGCACATAGTATCTATCATGCATGCATTATGGTATTTGTTTCCTACTGAGATTCTCTCGAATCTCACCCTCCTCTACCAACAATTTAGACAGGAGGAGACAGGAGATATGGTAAGAACAAAGAAGAGAACTGTATGAGGGGATTGCAGTAGTGGAACGAAGATGGAAAGATGTCTCCATTTCACTAGGTTGGGTTTAGAGACCCTAGAGCCCTGTGCGGCTACAAGGTTTGTAATTATTATGTATGAACCCCTAGAGGAATTTCTGTAATCATGCCTATATTATCAATATATTTATGCTATTTCTGTGTTGTCTACCGAACTATGTATTGTTTTCCGTAAATACTCTGAAAAAGGTAAAAATAGATAAGGGCGTGACAAAAAAGAAGATGAAAATATACCATAAATTGTAGCCAAAATTGATGAAAATGAGCATAGAAATTGTTATTATAATTGATTCATTCCTTTACTCCACCCTATATTTTGTGTTACAAGTTGACACTTTTATAAGTCTAAGTAGTGTCAACTTGAGGGGGCATGTTAGAATATTGAACTACGGTTAAGATATTATCTTATTAGTTAAGATCATGATTAGTGATTGAACCCTATAAATAAAAATCCAAATTAATATGTTTAGTATGTAGGATAGTGAGATCCACAAATGAGTTTGAAAGAATAGCAAAAAATCCGAGACGGTGATTAAAAAAACTGTGAACTATATCATTCGAGTATGACTTTAAATACTTGAGTGATCTTTTATCAGTCAAGTGCTTACTTTGTTACTTGAGTGTTCAAGTGATCTTAGTTAAGGCGTGCTGATAATCACTAGCGTGTGACCTAGTAGAGATGTGTTTGAAAATGATATCACTTAAGTACATTTGCCTTGGATTTGTGAAAATGAGATTTATCACTACCAAATGACTTGCGAGTGATTCATATCACTAGAGTGCTCAACTTATCACTTGAGTGATCTACCCTTAGAACATTACAGCACTTTTTGATCACTTGCGAGTGACTTGCAAGTTATCTTAGATCGCTTGAGTGATTTACCATCCACTCGAGCGATCTCTATATGGAAGATCTCATCATCTCATAATCACTTGTGAGTGACTCGCAAGTTATGGTTATCACATGAGTGATCCTTCTGTCACTTAAGTGATATTGACTTAAAAGGACAGGAAGAGGTGTGTATCACTCGAGTGCACAACTTGTCACTCGAGTGATCTATTCTCAATAGATCACAAACTTCTGATCACTTATGAGTGACCTGCAAGTGTTGCTCATCACTCGAGTGCTTACCACATCACTCGAGTGATTTTATCTCTGAGCCCATTCTTTGATCTGATAACTATTGAGTGACTCATTGGAATTTTGTAAGTGAAGTTTCATCATTCCTATGCATCCACTATCACTTGAGTGCTTGAGTGAATTTTCTTAAAAGCCAGGCAGTTACCATCAAGCACCTCACAAATTCTCTTTTCATCACTGAGTGGTATAGCTATAACTCAAGTGCACCAGCAATCTCACTAGCTAATACCTTGATGATGTTTAACTTTTAGGATCATTACTTGAGTGGCACATTCTTCACTTAAGTGCCCTTTTCCTTTTCAAAACATAGATAGTTTTGGCATAGAGGTCAACTTCCAGTGGGTATAACGCTTTTATTATAACTTCAAATTTGGCAAACGACCTATCTACAGAAAGTTCTTTAAATTTACTTTTCACTGCAACTAGAATTGATCCCAAATACATTGTATTCCAAAAGTTTTGATCCAATTTGTAATGGCTGGTCTGGAATACAGTATAGATTTTGAGCACTGACCTTTGAAGTTCATATCTCTTTCATTTGACAATATTTGAGTATGAAATTGATGTTTATAAACTGCATTCTGAATCTAATTTCATATGAAACAAGCTTTATCTCAATATGAACGAAGAGCTGAACAGAGTATATTGAAATATGCAATCACTCAAGTGGAACTTCTTTAACTTGAGTGAAACATGTAGAAATCACTTCTGGAGGTGCAACTCTAATGAAGTTGATATGACTTCGATATGAAGCACTTTAACTTCTGATTAAGCCATTCCAACTTCCAATTTAGCATAACAAGCTCCATTATCAAATCTAAGAACTTGAAACTTGATATACCCATTATATTTTGCAAGTTCTTGTTTCTTGACTAATGTTTTCAATCTCTTTCTTCTTCTTCTTCTTGTTGATCATTCTTATCAATTCAATCACTTCTTTTTTTGACTAATCTACAATATACTTTATATTAAACATAGTAGTTAGTCAAAGTATAAAATAAAGACTTGATTCAGTTTCCATGCTCGGCGCAACAATAGGCAAGGGGCGCTCATCCATTCTACGCACCATTTCATTAAAAAGAGTGATTTATGCCATTCATCCAATTTTAATCTCAGTCATTCATCTATTTACTTTTTCCACTAAACCATTAATATTACCCCTAATTCTGCACAGTCACTTTAAACTCAATCTTCGAACTCAATCTCAGCTGTCCTTGTAGGTGACTTTAGCTATTATAGAAGGTGGGTATTTGCGGATTTCATAGACGGTGGTGGATTTGATCAGTTCGTAGTTCAGAGTTTTGACTCTGATCTTTCCAAAAGCCATACTCGTTAGGAATCGTGAAAGGGTAAGCAAGGAATCACGAGATGAACTAAAGGGGGAGGCAGAGCTCGGCATGTCAACACATGGAGGTAGAAGGCGATAACTTATGGTGAATCTGGTTCAATGATGCTTAGAAGATTTGCATATATCTCTTTTGATGGGTAAGGATTTAATCTTCAACTTTTCTGTTCAGATTCAATTTAGAATGCTACTGTTATGCTTTTTCTTTTTTCACAGAATCAAAATAGAAATCAAAATAATGGTTATCTCCATGGAATTTTGAAAGCTGTAATTCCCAATAACGTAAATATTCCCTCTATGAGAGTAAAGCGTGTGAGAGAGGTTACTACTTGTGATCCATATTTTCCCAGCTTCAGTGAGAGCATGTAATATGATTATATTACCTTCAGTTTTAAGATTAGTTTTTTTGTGATGGGTTCAGAGGTTTAATTCCCAAATTCCCATATTATTTTTTCTTTGTTTTTGATTCATGATTTTGAGCTATATGCCCATGCCTTTCTAAATTTTGATGAGTTTACCTTGAAATTTTTGGGTTCATATTTTATTCAATGCAATTGGCTTGAAAATTTGATGTCCATTGCCAGCTGAGGTGTCTGAAATTAGTTGTGTTTTATTAAGAGCACATGGGATCCTTCTAATTGGATATCTCTTCATAATTTTATCAAGATGTAGTGTCTTTTCAAACGTGGAATATTCAATCCTTATAGGCTCTCCTTGTTTTAATTTCGTTTTAGTGCAATATCTTTCCTCTGTATTTGTTAGTTGCTTGGTGAATGGCATATTCATTATTATTTCCAAAATCAAAACAAGTGACTAAAGATGGCAAATGGTTTGGTTGATGGCGTATTTGTAATTAATGCTAGGCCTAGGATCAGTGATTACCTGGTAAGAAGAGGAGGGGTTTGAGTGTTAGATTTTTACTATGCATCCTTTTTTTGGGCTAGTACTGTGCATCTTATGTTGATGACATATTTTTACTATGTGATAACAACCATTTTTGCTACTTAAATTTCCCATAGTGACTAATGCCTCCATTTGTACATCTGAAAGAGTAAACCGGTTTAAACATATTGGTAACTTTCAGGACTACCATGGACTCCTAGAGTTCACAAAGGCAAGTCTAAATTATATAGTTTGACATACATTACTTGCTGAAAATATTATAGACATAATAAACACTTAATCTCATTAGATGTTGGTATTACACTAAATTGTATAGTTTGACATACATTGCTTTAAAGCTCATAAATAAAGGACATTGTGATTTTACATCACTTGCTGTAACTTGACTAAAAGTTGTATAATGAAGGATGGGAATTGATTTGCTTAATATTGATTTCCACATATGTTCAAGGTAGATGATTGAAGCAAAACAAGCACCATCCTAAAAGAATTTGTCCTTTGAGCTGTGCAAAAAGTCAAAAACTGTCCAATGAAGCTATGCAAAAAGTCAAAAACTGCCCATTGAAGCAAAGCAGATAAAACCAAAACATGTAGTCTATGTTGTCCCCAAAAGCCACAATTCAAAAGTTGTGTTGTGCAATATTTTTCCTGTTCTTCAAAAAGAGTCCAATGTGTATTTTATTTTCCTGTATGATCAAAAATTATGTATCTAGTTAGGGTTGTAACCTATAAAGTCTGTAACTAATTGGAATGTACAGAGATTGATTATGTATATCAGAAGCAAATTGAATGACATTCTTGAAAGGAATAAATCTATTTTTTGCAAATTATGTTTACCCATTTTTCCAATTTATTACCTTGTGTGTAGTTTGCCATGAAATCTATGGCTTCAAGTGATGGAATTTTACTACTTTGTGCCTACAATTGCAAATATTAGTGGCAACAATAGCAAAGTATAATAGCCAAGCGTAACACTTAATAGTAATTGATTTATTGATTCATACCATCAATAAGCTTATAAATGACATTAATTGTGATATAGAGGGTGGAAAAATATATTGTGATAGAGCAACTAAGAATAAAGATTTTGAATCTTGTGTTTTTGCAGGTTGTGTTAGAGCTTCTAAGTATAAAACTATTGAAACTTGAGTTTGTAAATCTTTTATTTAGTCAACCCTTCTTTTTTCTTGTAATGGTGCCTCTTCTTTTTTCCTACATGACTTCTTACATGATGAAGCCTCTTGAGAGTCCTACAAGAAATTAACACAAATTCAAAATAAGTAATAGTTTCTTTTGTTTCTTATATATAAATTAAAATTCAATACCGTTGATATAATGTTTCTTCTTATTTGTCGATTTTTCTCTTCCCAACCTTTCCAACTAATCTTTCTTGATTTTCCTTCTCTCTTTTTTGAATCCATTTGGCATATTTTGTGTCTCTATGACCGATTCAAAAGTATCATTTTCATCATCATCAGGAATCTCATTATCTAACTCAATGATACAGCTAAGAACACGAGTAAATCTCTAAGGAGTATTGGCAGGCTTTGTTGCTAGTCTTACCATCTTAGTCACTAGATGCCTATATCTTCTTATTATGTCAAGTCTAGGATCAGCTTGTATCTCATTTCCTTTGATATCATGTACAACCCCATTTCTTACTTCCTTTGTCTATCGCTTGAGAATATATTGCTCAGGCATAACTCTTATATCTTTGGACTCGTATACTTTCAATGCATGCCAACACAATATCCCCGTAGTCTCAAACTTCCAACAATTGCAACAAATTTCATGTCTATAGGGTTGAACTCAATTTTCCATTCTCCCTTTTCACCTATGATATGGGCAGTATATGTAAACAATTGTTCTTTCTCATCATGTTCAACCAACTCTATAGAGAATTGGAGATCCAATTGTTCTTAGAACATATCAAAGGCAGTGGGGGTATAAGATTGCATAAACTGATGCAAGATAGGTGCACTTTGATTGACCATCTTTGGTATCTTTTGTCAAGATTCATACTCAAGTTGCACTTCCTTGTATCGCTTTTTTTCTACAACTTTGTCAAACCTCATGAAGAATCGATTAATGTCTAACTTTGGCTTTGTACACTTCTTCACCTCAGCATTCACACTTTTACTAATTTGTGTGCTTCTCATACCTAGTGTAAAAGTATCCTTCATATAGCACCTGACCCATTTCTCCTTAATGTTACAAGTAGATTTCAACCACCCATTTTCATGAACATTATAAGAAGATAATAATTTACCCCATGCTTCTTCAAACTTGTCTACCTGAACATAGTCAAACATGCATTTTTTGAAGTCTATCAGAAAGTGTGAGTCATCTTTCATCAAGTTCCCAAGGTGTTTAATGCCATTTTGTAGAAAATGCCAAGTGCACAAGCAATGTCTTGTATTAGGAAGCACTTCTTTCAATGCTCTTGCCATAGCTTGATCCTGGTCAGTAAACACAGTTTGAGGCTTGTTTTGTGTGTGAGCATCCAAGAAGGTTTCTAGTAGCCATATGAAAGACTTAATAGTCTCATCATATTACATAGTTGCTCTAAAAATGACCACACTTCTATGATGGTTAAAACCAAAAAAGAGTGCAAGGGGTCGATAATTCTTATTTGTGCTATATGTTGTGTCCAGTGATACAACCTCACCAAAATGTGCATAGTCTTGTAGCATTCGAGCATCCGCCTAAAACACATTAGTGATATATTGTTCCATGTCTAATTGGTATTTGTGATAAAATGAAGGATTATCAGCAATTTGTTTTTGAAAATATTCAAGTAGACCCTACTTCTCTAGACTATATATGTCTTTGCCTTGTTTTCATCAAGTAGTTTCTTGCATCCACCATGGTATAACCCAGATTTTCTTGACCCCCGGCATATGTACTCATCTAGTCAAAAGCTTCCTTGGGTTCAAGCTCATATTCATTTGTAAGATCTATTTCACGAGCTTGCCCTTCATTAAATTTCTTTGTGATGGTAACAAGTGCTTTATTTCTTCTGTATGAAGAAGGTGATTATGTTCTTCATTAAACTTGGTGACTTTGAACTTTTGAGTTTGACCAACACGAGATACAATCATTTTTACCTCACACTTGGTTCGTGTCTCCAGCCGATATCTAGAAGAGGTTGTCTCTCTTTTATCTTTTTTCCGAATACCCTCTTTACAACATACATATTTATATATAATAATTGAACCATCTGTTTTACTCTTTGTTCCACTATACTTTTTAACTCCAAACCCCTTTTTCTTCCCATACTCATTCTAGCCATGCTTCATCCAAGTTTTCGAACTGTTTCCCTATTTCGAGTTAAAGTTCATCTTCCATCATCTAGTACCTATAAACAAAAAAAATATTATAATGTTAAAAATATCATCTTACAAAAAAATATATCATGATAATAAAAGATTAAACAAGAATTTCCACTTTTCATATTAATTCCAAATATAGAAAAACATGAACATTTTTCAAATACCACTCTTCAAACAAAAATATAAATATGACCTACAACTTTTTTGGTAGCAAAATCTGACCTACAACTTACTCAAACAATAAAGGAGTTGAGTAATATATTTTTATTGTATACATTATTTGAAAAAATAAATAAACAACTAAATCCACATAAAACTTGCCTCAATAAATAAAGAATATGGTTGTGATTTTGTCTATGGCTATTTCATTGGCAACACCCTTCCACTATTTTTGTTGAAAATTATCGCTATCTTCACAATATTATTATTTCAAAATTCTTGATAATTACAGCTTTTAGTTTTTTTTTATATACATATATATATAAATACACACACAGACACACCATAGACTTGTGCCTCTGTAAATTCGTTTTTGCCTTTTGCTAAGACAGACTTTGGCATTCTGATATCTGATATCTATATCCCATATATATATATATATATATATATATATATATCTGTATGAAATCTTTGGAATTTTGATATATATCTATATGCTAAATAAATAACCAAAAGGAGGGAAAAACTAAGAATAACCTTTTTCTTTAATCTGAAATTTTCTTTGCAATGAAAAAGAGTAAGTCGACACCTTCATCCAATCTTCAATGGCATGAAGCTTAAGTCAGAAAGCCCTTTCCCTTTCCCTCCAAAAGTTGGCACCAAGGTTGGTGAGGGTGGAGAAGAGGTCAATGGAGTGAAGAGTGATATATACATATATTAATGGTTTAATGGAAAAAGTAATTAAATGAATGGTCGAGATTAAAATTGGATGAACGGCCAAGATCACTCTTCTTAATGAAACGGTGCATAGAGTGGATGAGTGCCCCCTGCCTATTGTTGTGTCGAGTATGGAAACTGGATCCATAAATACTTTATATAAACTTTTTGCTCTTAATATTTGATATCTATATTTGACATCATTAAAACTAATTATATATAACAAAAGGCCTCTCCTATCAGAGGCTAGGCACTTGCCTAGTGGGATCAAGTAACCTTTAGGATTCTTCTAATTTGAAATACAAGGGGGAATCTTCCAATCTTGCTGATCTTTCACACTAAGAGGCCTTGGCTGCCTGGGAACAAATCACTGGCACAGGAGGAGAACCATAAGCCTTTGGAACCCTCTTATACTTAAACTTTGCAAGCTTAAGTGGATCTATGGGCATCTCAACCATCCTAATAATCTGTTAGGATCGGTAGGCACAACGAAAGAATTTTAAAAATTTTATCGATCCTAATCGAGGATCTATCAACGGCGTTCAAATTGGGTTAGAAAGAACTCGTACCTTTTTTCAACTTAGGGTTTTCACGATCTCTAGGAGCCAACACGTTAGGTCCGCTCCCTCTACCGGTATCTACATGAATGCTCTCCAACCGAGACTGCGTGCTAGCGTCTCCAATGTTTTTAGGGTTTCCCTTGCGGCTCTAAATTCTCATGCGCGTATGAGTATATCTGCTCTATCAAGTTTATAACCTATGATGGCTATATTCAAATTTCAAAATTAATCAACAATTAATTATCTTGATGAGCTAATTAAATAAATTCAGTTTAAATTAAATATGTCCAACAGTTTTAATTTAACCTATTTATTTAATCCAAATAAAGAGCCATTAGATTTAATTTATCTTCATAAATTGATACTATATCTCTATCATGTTAGTTATTAAATTTAATATATCTCAATAAATTAAATTTAAATTTAAAACTAACACAATATAATAATATAATATAATATATACATATATATCCATATATATATATATATATAATATAAGATATGCATTTCGAAAATATATATATCTATATAATATTATTAACGAATTTTATATTATATATATATATATATATATATAATTCGTTCACCCTAAATTAAACATTATCTCGTGTTGAGCCATTCTTGTGTGCGACCCTGTAGGCCCATATGAAGTTGGCAGTGGGTCAATAACTGTACTAACCCAAAAGTCGCAAGGGCCTCTAGCAAGACATTATGACTACCCAATTCATATAAGGATCGTTATCACGATGCAATCTGTCATACAACCATGTCACGTCCCTTTTGTCACACGATATATCGATCAAGGATAAGGCATTGATAATGTCATCCTCTTGTTCCTGACCATTACTTTCTCGATTCCTGAGTAGCCTGACAATAGAAATGGAAACTCTTTTCCATTGTAGTATGGCTATATATTTCTCAGACTCACTCATCGAGGGGCCCAGTAATATCTCTCTACTAATGTGAGGGATAAATTCCATCTTGATCATTCATATTCCTCTGCAGGAAAAATCACCAAGCCCGATTATAGCTTTTATCATCACTCGGTCAAAAGTGACTTTTGACTAGTTCAAAGCTTAGCAACTCTCATGTAGGAATCCATGATGACCTCATGTCTAAGAGCATTGTGACGTGGTTATACATGAGAAAAACTTATGACTTGATCCATGTAGCTTTCTCATAGTGGGTCGGTCCAGCACCTTGTACTCTTACAAGTGCCTAAGAGTTTGATTCGTATCTCTATATCTTATCAAAGTCATACTGGTCTTGTTTCATCTTTGCTCTCTCATAGATGACCGACTAGGGACATTTTAGGACAATCTTCATGAATTATCTAAGGATACAATTATCACAGTTAACATGCAAATAATATGATAACAGAATGGAGAAATTTTATTAAAATAATAATATTCAAAGTACAATGATTGGCCTTTATGGCACAATTTCCAACATAATCCTCCCTTTTTCCCAGAATTGAAGGCTCTAGATTGTTGTGAAGGTTCACAAATAAAAACCTTTGAATCAGAGGACCACTTAGGCACTTTGTTTGGCTGCGTTGCACTCAATCTCACATTAATTATCCCCATTATCATCCATACCATTTTCTTTTTCACCATTCTTCAAGAACTTTGGCACCAGATCTTTGTATTGTGAATATACAATTCTCTTAGCATTCTAATTCTGCTTCAGTATCGCTTCATATGCTACATTATATTCCCATGGACATCAACTGTAACAGGAAGAGTCTTTGGGCCTGGTTTTGATGATTTCTCCTTCACCATGTCAAGAGGGTATTGGGCAACGTGGATCTCAGGAAATGCTCCACCATCGTAAAAATCCTTTTTTTTATTACATTGGCGACCGGGATTGAACCCGGATGGGGGAGGGGGAGAAGCGCCTAAAGGCGCTTCGGTGACCATCGCGCCTAAAGGCGCTGGTCATCGTAAAAATCCTTTACCTTCCTGGGAACAAAACCTGCTCGCTTTAAAGAAGGAGGTACGGGCTTTTGCTAAACCATTGTGGATTTTTTAGTCTCATATGAAGAGTTGAATCCTTGCTTAAGCCATGGATCATTACCGTGGTCATAATATGATGAGGTTGAAGTTGATTTCGCGACGGGAAAAAGTTCTTTCAAGAACAACATAATTGTCAACGGAGAAATAACGACCTAAAATTGACCAATAAGCAATGGGAAACAATTTAAACACACAGGTAAGAAAAACGGTTGTCGAAAATTGTGTTATGTTCCTTTAACATTGATCTGTGATATATAGGGTTAAGTTTTCAAGTTAGCTTTTGAATCAGGTTTGTTATTTGATTTTACATTTAAATTCAATCCATTCTTATATACTTATATATCAAAACAAAATAAACTATTCCAATTATAAAATTAGAATTAAAATAAGATTTAATCAGATAAGATGGTTAAAGGAGATCATAATAGATTATGTAATCTGAGTTTTTTAAAATAACAAAATATCATAGATAATAATAACATAATATATGAAATTTATTTAGAATAGCGATAATACCTTAGTTATAATCATTTTAAATAATATATTTGTTTCAAGAATTTTTTTTTCTCAAAATGTACTAAGATATTTTATAGTAGTTTATTAATTATCTATAACATTTTGTTATTAATTTATTTGTATAAAAAATCAGTTTAATAATAAGATCATATATCTATGGACTTCTTTTTTTTTTTTTTGCCAACTATCTACGGCCTTCTCTCATGATCCTATATTTTATTTTGATTCTAATTTTCTAATTCGATCAAAGGGGAAAAAAGAATAATATATATATGGCTAGCTTGGTCGCTATTTTCACGGATCTTTATTTTACATCAGCAAATTTCCTACAGCATAATAGATAACTTTTAATTTCGATCCCTCAATAAATTGCTTCCTAGACTCAATATATTTTTAGTAAATTTTAGGGTTAATATAACTTTTGGTCCTTGAATTTTGATCCAATTTTGGTTTTTGTCCATGAAGTTTGACTTGATTTTGGTTTTGGTCCCTCAAGTTTGAAATTGGTGGTTTTGATCCTTGAAGTTTGACCCGATTTTAGTTTTGGTCCCTTAAGTTTGAAAAGGACTTGGTCTTTTCCAGTCCAGTTCGGGTTTCATAACTGAGTCACCAAGTCCTTTTCAAACTTGGGACTAAAACCAAAATCGGCTCAAATTCAAGGACCAAAACCACCGATTTCAAACTTGAATGACTAAAACCAAAATCAGGTCAAACTTCAGGGACTAAAACCAAAATTGGATCGAACTTTAGGTACCAAAAGTTATATTAACCCTAAATTTTAAACCAAAATTTGAACTCAAAACCTTCTTATATTTTCATGTGGCATTCCTTTGGTGGCATGAATTCAAAAGATTGGCCAAAGAAATACAAAGATAAGAAAATGATAAGCCATTTTCTTTCTAATGAAAGGAGATCATAAACGTTCAAGATTCGAACATAATATAAATCTCACCGCAATCTGACTTGATTTGTAACCCCCTAACTTAAAACCATGATTATAGTTCGAAAATGCGTCATTATGGTAATTTCAAGACCAACGGATAAGTCAAAACTTACTAAATGCCCCAACTTCAAGACAGGGTTCGGTCTTGTGATAAAGTGGGTTTTTAAAAACTTTTTCCAAAAACTGTTCAATACGGTCTCACGTTCACATTTAGAATATATTTGGGCTATGCAATTCGGTTTCATTCATAGATATCAGAGTGTAAATAAAATTCCCGACCACACTCGGGTTTCATCCATTCATTAAAGGATTTACAGGGCATATTTGCCCATCTCAATTTCCCATATCGGGGATTACATCACACTAACCAAATTTACAACATTTATAATAAGTACAATATTCCCAAAAATATGGTAACCAACTACCAAAGTACCTATCTTCTAGCTGGGAACCCTAGCCGCCCTTAGTCACTTGTTTCTCCTTCGATCCACTAGCCCTGGCTGTAGGTTAGTCATTGAAAAGAGTGAGATCAAAAGAATCTCAGTAGTAACAATTCACTCATATAACATATAATAACAGCATATAAGCAAATCACAAAGCAGCAACAATCACAGTGATGCGTGACTTTCATCACAACCGACAGCTTTTATGGCTGTATCGACATGATGCGTGACTTACGTCACAAACGACAACACTCACGACTGTATTCGCATGATGCATGACTTGCGTCACAAACAACAGCACTCACGGCTGTAAACACAACGCTTTCACAGCAACATACACCGCAGCATTTACAGTCAACACAATTCACTGATAAGACATATATACAATGCATTACACATAACATAAGAGAAAGAGTCACTACCTTGTTCTTTTCACTCGTGCTCTGGCATTGATTTATCAGGCGCAGGGCAAATATCGAATCCTATAAATTATAATCAAAGACGACGAGTTATTCCCTATTCCAATTCTTAATTCCAAAACACTTAGGGTTGGTTATCATTTGAGACCTTTAGGTGGCTACTAGAAGCTTAGACAATGCCTAAAGGGTTGGGAAAGACTAGATCGAAGACCATATTTCAAAGTTCAAAATGCAGTTTTTGAGGGGTTGGCCGCAGCCAAGCCACTCTCTGATTGCAGCCAAGAGATGGTCAGAAATATTTGGGCTGCAGCCAAGAACCATTGGCCGTGGCCAAAATCAAGTCAGAAACTTTTGGGCCATGGTCAACTCCCTTTTGGCCGCAGCCAAGAACTAGTTAGAAGGTTTTAGGCTGTGGACAAAAATCCTGGCCATAGCCAACTATTGGCTTGTTTCCTAGCTGTTTTCAAATGATCATAACTTTGTGCACACTAATCAAAATGACACAAACTTTATATCATTGGAAAGCTTGCAATGTCTACTACAACATTGAAAAATTTCATCACATTTTGACACCAATTGTTATTTCAAAACATTATGCAAAGTTAGTCCCCTGCATAGAATTTTAACTTGACAAAATTCCAATTTTTTTGCACAAGTGTTTCCAAAGGTTCAAAATTCACAATTAACACAACTCCTACACAATTTTCCACAAAGAATCCAATGGAAACATCAAAACACCCAAATTTCTATTATTTTCTCATGTTCTGTTTGACCACAATGTAGCACAAAATCTCACATTTTGAACAATTTCACATTCAAAACTTCAATCAACCCCATTATCCAAAACTCAACTCAAGTCATCATTTCAACAATCAAACACCATGAATCCTCTAAAACCCTATATCACACGAAAACAGGGCAACAATCCCGAATTCAAAGTCTTAACCAATGGCCATACTATGCATATCAAAAGGTAGCTATTACTCATCTCTATCACTTCCTCAAGCTTGTTCTTCAATTCTTCAACCACTAGATTCCTTTGAACACTCAAACACCTCCTCTTGAAAATCTAAAACCATACACATGAAGCCCTCATCAAGTTGATCAAGATTAAAGAAGAGGATTTAAGCCAAAGGAGTAATCTTCAAGGTCAAAATCGCTTACTTACCTTGATTTCTTCTTTCTCTTTCCTTTACTACCATTAACGACAAGAGAGCTTGGAGAGAGAGAGTATAAGATGATGATGATGAAGTCAGATTTTTACTCCCTCCATGCACCTTGGCTGACTTTGAAGAGAGAGGGAAAAGAAGTGAGTTGAAATTTTGACTTTTATCTAATGGCCCATGTCACGCCCTTATCTTAATTTCACCTTTACCAGAGTATTCACGGCAAATGATATGCAGTTCAGTGGGCAACACAGGAATAGCATAAATATATTGATAATATGTGCATTATTACAGAAATTTCCCATAGGGATTTGCACATAATAATTACCATCAATGTAGCCACACAGGGCTACTTGGGTGTCTAAACCTGTCCTAGTGAAACGGAGACTTCTTCCCATCCTTGTTTCACCACTGCAACCCTCTCTCGTGCAGTTCTCTCCTCTGATTTCCGCATACCTTCTGTATTCACCTGTTTAAATTGTTGGTAAGGGAGGGTGAGATTCGAGAGAATCTCTGTAGGAAACAGATACCATAATGCATGTATGATAGATGCTATGTGTATGACATGTTAGCTTTAACTAGATGTATGCCCCATAATGACATTTCTGCATGCTCAATGTTTCATGCAACAAGACTATAGCCACAGCGAAAATAGAAACAGAGCTTCATTTATTTAAATATGCTTTACACAATCAAGTAAAGCAATCACATACGTCACTACACAAGCAGATATACCAAATACATGCAAATAAGGTAAGTCCCCTACCTTAACCCTTTTACGCCTCAAAACTTGTGTATCGTAAAGCTTGCCAAAAACTGGGCTCACAACTTGGTCCTACAATTCCAAATATACAATTTGGATACTTCCATAGTATTTATGGGGGTTATATGAGCCTATTATGAAAATTTACTAAAATGCACCCGGGGACCCGGCCGGCCCCGCCTAACCCGGTCCTACTGTACTTTTCTCAAAATTTTGACATGGGCTATTCTTACATATTTTCATCAAAGGAATCCATTTCCAACGCAGAATTATCAAATTCATTTTCAAATTACAAAAATACCCTTGACAGCCCTTATTTCAGGGTTTCAAGGGCGTTTTCGTAATTATGCTTTTTCGGCCTTTTCTGAAAAAGTGGCCAACTGTAATCCTACCTAATTTTCCCTCTTGAACTTAATGGAACCATCAAATTATTAAAAATCCAACTCTAACCCCTCCAAGCTAGCCTTGGCCAAAATTCTCAGTTCCTCAGGAAAAATTGGGGTTTTTCGATTCTAACTCCGCAGACGTGTTCCTTTCTACTCCTAATCACTTTATTAACTATTACATTAGGTTACAACTACCATTTGGACCCAATTTCGGCAGCATAACCCCTAGGCCAATTCAATTTCCAAATTTCAAATCAACGGCAATTCGTTGAAATTTCACCGAGTAAATTGCACACAGCAGCCAGAATAGTTAATATATGAAGGTTTGGAAGTTACCTCAAGCTCTCAATAGCTTTTTCTCAAGGTGGCTGAACCCTAGGTGTTCAACATCCAAATTTGAGTCTCCAAACCTTAAATCATATGAAAAGGAAGTTTAGAAACAGAGTTATACACATTAGGAACTGATTTACCGAAGAAATCACTTACTTTTGTAAGTTTTTTCCTCCCCTTCTCTCTCTCTAAAAATTCTGCACCTCATCTCTCTTAGGGTTGAAGCACGTCAGTTTTGAGCTAGAGGAAGGGGATGAAATGTTTTAATAACATATCCAAATTTAATTAATTCATTTTCCCAATTTCGGATTTTTACAGAATTTTGGCAGATTTCTGCCCAAACTTTGAAAAATTATAACTAATTCTAGAAAAATCGAATTGAAGTGATTCCAATGGCTATAGAACCCTTATTGAGTCTAGTTTCAAGAAAAAATATAGCCTTTTTCTAGTTGGAAGCACAAAATTCCCAAAATTTTAATCTTTACTTGTTGTTCCAGACAGTTTTTTTGGGCTAACTTCAAAAATTCGTAAATTTTTGTATATAGCTCTAATTGAGTCATATGACTTATCAAATTAAATCTTTGGATGTTTAATTTTATTCTGTAAAATCTCATAATTTTTTCTCCTCATTTGATTATAAGAAATCAAATGATAAGCTCACTGCTTCATAGGCGATTTCACCGAAAATATAATCACTTTCTTCAAAATTCACCATTTTATTTTCTTTAATGCCCAAAGATAAAAGAAATATTAGAGAATAGATTTGGGACATCTACTAAATTGGGGCTTAGCAGTCCGCTTAATTTAGACTTATTCCCAAGCCTCAAATCCCAAAATTTAGGATATTACAGCCCATGTGATGCCAAGTGTCACCATCCTGTGACTTCTTCCATGTGCATGCAACCATATGAATATTCTCTCTTATTTCACTTGGCAATTAGTCATACCACTTAATCTTTAAGTTATTAGTAGAACCCCTCTTCGGTTGCTGACTAATTGGCCGATAACTTTCTTTCTTCCTATTTTGCCCTTGACTACGGAAATTCCTTTTTGATCACCACTTAACACATTTTCTCATTCCATTTCCTCATCCATGCGTCCTCCCCTCTTTTGAATTTCATTTTAAGCCTTAACAACACCATTAAGCTTAAATACAGGGTTTGGGCACTGTCTGCTGCTCATTCAGATTATAATTCACATTATATTTCCGAAAGTGTTTGTTTAACAATAATTACATTTTCTTTTGAAGTCATTAGCCCTTAATCACATTTTGGGGCATTACATGATTCATAGGTTTTTTGAGCCAAATGCTATACCCACAGTTAAAAAAAATTCATAAAAAATCATACATATTCAAAAATATTTATCTAGATATTACAACTGAAATCACTCTTCTAAAGAACGATTTTAATTTTATGCAGAACACGTTCTTGAAGAATGAGTTTTGTACTATAATATTTTTTTAACAATTTATTTATTTCCCAGATGGCAAGCCTACCCTGGTAGTCCCCTCTCCCCCTCTCCTCAAACCAACCCCACATTTTTCTCCACACAAAGCAAACAAATCACTTAATCACGCCTCCTCTCCATTTTTCTTTTTTCTTTTTAAATTATCTATACTCCATCTTTCTCACCTTCATTTAAAATTATCTATACATCTCCACGCATAAAATTACAAACTATTAAAATTTTAAATATTTATAATGCATGTAAAAAGCTAAAATTAAATAAAAATATTTATTTTATTATTATTTTGGAATAGTGAATACAACTAGAAAAATACTTCTGGCTAGACACATCATTAGAAATTCTTGTGTGAGTATGGTTTGCCCCATGCGATCCATCTTTAAGTCTCTAACCAGTTAAAACGCAATATCTCACGTGTTGATTTGATATACCTCCTAAATATTAACTAATATTTTAATAAAATTAAAAGATTTCACAAGATTTATTTTTCATTACTGGTGAAATATTAATTAACAGATTTTTTATGAAAAATAAAAATATGAATTATATGAGTAGCCAACTAGAATTAATATTAGTTGAATTGTTGTATTTTAATTAATTAGATTACAAATGATGTGGCAAACCAGGTTCACACTAGAATTTTTCCGCATCTTATCCCAATACATTAATATTTATAAATTTATAAATCATTTAAAAAATAATTTTAAATTTTTTATTATTTAAAATTACTATTATAAATTATAAATTTTTTTAATATTTTGTAACTTAAAAACTAGTTAAATATCTTAAATAATTTAAATATTAAGAATTTTTTATTTAAAATTAAAAATATGAAAATTTTACAAACTATAAAAATTTAAAATTAAGTTTAAAGGTTCAAAAAATTTTAAAAATATTTATAATTACTTTAAATTAATTTTAAATAAGAAAAATTGTAAAATTAGTTTTAAAATATGATTTTAAATAATTTATAAATTTATAATATATTTATAACACTTGAAATATTTTTTCAATTGCATTCACTACTCCAAGATAATAAAAAAAATTAAATATATTTTATTTAATTTTAGATTTTTAGCTACATTATAAATATTTGAAATTCTTAATAAGTAGTTTTTAATTTTATGTGTGGGGATGTATAAATAAGGGTGAAAAATTTGAAATATAGATAACTGTTTTAAAAAAAAAAGAAAAGAAAAATGCAGAGGGGGCATGGTTTGTTTGCTTTGTGGGGGAGGGAAATGTTGGGGTGGTTTGAGGAGAGACGCGGGGGGGGGGGGGGGGGGGGGCTATGGGTAGGCCCGCCGCCAGAAAATAAATAAATTATTAAAAAATTTTATAATATTCTGTACAAAATTAAAATCGTTTTCACAGATAACGATTTTAGATATAGTATCTTAGTAGATATTTTTGAATGTGGGGCGTTTTGGTAAGTTTTTTTTACTTTGTATAGCATTCGCTCAAAAAGTTAAAAAACCTTGATTCTTTTTTTTTTCCCAATAAAAAAAAAACCTTGATTCATATCCCTCAAAAAAGAACTGAACAAAAAGAGAGTGGAAGAACAAAAAGAGAAAGGCTTTTTTTTTTGGAAATCATACAGCAACAACAGCACTAAGACCAGATAAAAAACACTAAATTAATAGACTCGATTGATCATGGAATCCTCTAAAAATAATCAAGACAGCCAAAATGACGTGGGAGAGAAAGTAGATATAGGAACAAAATATCAAGGCAAAGGTGCACCTAAATTGAAGAGAGTCTTTAGAGGTAGAACATCATGAAATTTTTTGCCCTAATTATAAGTCATATCATTAAATTTGTTACATAAACGTACAAGTTTACCTTTCATTTATTATTATATTGATTTTCTTAACATAGCATATAATATTATATTAAATGGATATAAAGTTAAAAATTTGTTAAACTTTAAGACCTTTTTTTTGGGACTTGAAGACAGAGTTAATTAATCTTAAGGGTTTTTTTTTTGTGAAGTATGCTGGAAGTGACTTATAAATACGACTAGAGGAGTAATAATCTCCAATGTCATTACACTTACACCCTTTTGTTCATTCATTTACACTTGAGAAATGCTTGCTTCAGCAATAACTAAACAGCATTGATCTACTTTCTACAACATACACTTGATTGAGACTATAGTTAAACTGAATCTCTAAAACCTGTGAAAATGATGATGAGAAGAAGATAGAGGGGAAAATCCACAAAACACCCTCCAAGTTGCTGGTTAGTTTTGTTGTTCTCTTCATAAACTGACTCTATACATAATGATTGGCCACAAGTTTGCAGCAGGTTTGGCTGAATGTTGCCACCATCAAAACTTATACCCTCAATCTGTATCTTCTACAAAAACTCTGAAGATGAAATCACGAAACCGCTTCGAGTAATGCCTCGGATCAACCGCGGAAATTGAGGTCGAATCGTAATGCATCGATTTGTAAGCATGCTCCAGCTTCTTGCTGATATCATAGTCCTGTAAAATGTCTATGATACCAAAAAAGATTATGATTTCATAAAGCTCCCCGGTCGGTTCTCCGATCAGTTGAGTGTCACAATTACTTCTTCTCACCGTGAATTCCGCTCTTGCCGGCATGTTTACACCTAAACTAACAGAGTACCTGCAACATGAAACAGAGCACATAAATTTAGAGACACACTAGGTTTAGATAAAAGTTTCTCAAGTGTTTGTTATCAGGTTCTTTCATAAAAAATACAACATCAATAAAACTTTTTGAACAACAATTTAATGTGATGTTGAGCTGTGAGAATTTTCTCCCTTAATATTTCAGAGTAGATGACCACAAGTAATGGGGAGGATGCAGTTTGGAGAGAGAAAAGATAGGGAGTGGGTCCCACTTGCTATTTAGTCCCTCTCTCTTCACTGAAAATTAAATTTAAGAGAATGGGAACAACAAGGATCAAAGTTTTGTTGCAGAAACTTCAGTAGCATGCAAAGAACCATTCAATTGAATAGCTTAAGCTACTAAAAGAAGGTCTAAGATAGGTTTTACTGATATCTCTGAAAGACAGGAATGCTGCTGCTTCTGTGTTGAATCAGCAAAAACAGTACATGAACCGCAAAATACAAAACAAAATTTAGCTTGAAAAATCAGTTGATTATTTATACCGACTAGGATCTACATGAAGCTTATCCATGTCTCCTCTTGAAAGATCAGAGCCCATACCACTTCCAAAGCTTCCATTCCCTGCAAGATGTGTTCATGTATTCAAGAAAGTTTCTAATTGGAAATATTATCTAAGGAATCCATCTTAAATGAAATATAACCAGAAGGGGCGTGAGATCCCGAAGTTCGAACGCTTGAAAAAGAGTTACTACATGACGCTTCTCGAAAGTGAAGCCCAACCAACATACTGTAATCCATAATCCTCTCATGTTCAAGAAAATCACAATCCCTATTTACTTGCCTGCATGAAAGCATGTTATAAGATTTAACCAACTAATTTCCAAATAATCCATATTGTTAATCTAAGTGCAGGAAAAGTAAATAACATAGCAATTCAGAGAATTGCACAGTTTACACAACAATACAACAATTTCAGACCTTGTTCCGTATTGCGAAAGAAATGTAGTGATGGAGGTCATGTTTCCTGCAATATCTATCAGGCCCTTATTTCAATACTCAATGATTAATTCCTTTTATTACTTATTTTTTTCTTTAATCATGGGCCTGAGAGTAAAAGTGCTTTGGAAAGCTTTGGAAAAGTTTTTGTGTTGCGTATATCAAAACTATGCAAGATATGTTTGGGAGGGTAACAACTAGTGCAAGTCTGCAACTGCATTAGTTTTCCTCTAGACCTTCTCTTCAAAAGGTAGCAACTAGTGTAAAAACGTCTAGAGAAGATGATTATTATAGAGAAGTTTTCGAACAAAGGTTATTGGTTAACAGTATATCAAAAGATTTGGTTATTGATAGAGCACAATGCCATTGTGCAATCCATATAGCCAACCCTGCCTAGTGATATAAGGCTTGTCTTATGGGCATGAGAGTCATTTTTTATTGAAAAAATCATTTGTTTATTCCATTTCCTTTTTTATTTTGTATACCAAATGAGCCCAAAGTGATATGGGAGTTCCTTTAACACGTTAGATAGATCATTGATATAAAATCTTTTATATTTTTACAAGGAAACAAGAATCTTTGAAACTTTTATATATCATTTATTTCAAATCTATTCTGGCCCATTGAGCTCCAAACAAATTTAGATGAAACACATGAGCAGCTAATACAGTGTTTTTGTATGGAAAACAATTGCATAGATTAAATTCTTACATAGGAACACAAAAATAATGAAAAAGAGGCAAGAAGAATTCTTTTACCTGCAAAATTCTTGGTAGCAAGACTTCTGTAACCGGAATAAAAAATTTAGGTCAAGGTCTTTAAGAGTTGTAGTTGGTTCTATTTCTGACTCAGGTTTATTGGTTGAGCGACCAAAGGTAGAACCTTTCAGGTCGAAGCGCCTATGAATGGCATATCCAGAACAAAATAGATTCCACATTATAACAAATCGAACCTGAAATCAACCAAAAAAAGGAAGAAAATGTCAGAGGACAGAAATGATCCCTATTCCAAGTAGACTTCTCTGCAACTTTCAGAATTACCTTCTTCTGTGCAGCTCCTGTTAGTCTAACACAATGAAGACCATAGAATCTGGTGACTAAGGTGTTCTCAAAAGTCCGAACATGTTTGTAGTATGCCGGAAGCATCCGCAAGAAAACCTACAATAATGTTCACAATGAAAAACATCATTCAGCGAGTAGATACATAACTTTGTTCTGCAAGCAACAATTCAAATTTGAAAACTATCACACCAAAACTTAAGCTTGTTGACAAAAATAGTATATGTAACTTGACAATGTAACAAATTATCCTCCTAAACTTTGTATTAAGTGAAACTATCAAACCCCAATTGAGATAACTAAGGTGCTGCAAGATTATTTCTGCATTCGACCATATTTCGATGAGGTAAAATGTTGCTTCCTAATCTTTCTAAACATGACATTATACTGTGTGGTTAAGATTTTTTTTTTTTTTTCAAAAAACAAAATCTGTGGTTTAGATCATATCTAGTCAACTAAAATGAAACTTACTTTTACTTCTGACTTCTTCATGGTCTTAATCATATACCGGTCATCATTTGTCAAATAGAAGAAGCTTCCACTTTTTCCTGGGGATGAGAGTTCCCGAAGGGCATCATCGCCACATATTGATATCATGTAATCGGCTGGGTCTACTTTGAATAATTTTCTAAGCGCCCTAAGAATATCAATACAATGATCCATCAGGTCCTGTAAAGGTTGATTGACAAAGACATAAAATTCTAATACAGCCAGAAAGAGTTTTATTTCTCAAACAAATGTATCAAACAATTATTCTTTCTACAAAGACCTCTGCAAAAATATGTCATTGCTGCAGGGAAGTGAAGAAATGCCTAGTAGCATTCAACTAACCTCATTGTGGCCCAAAATGTATGTTTTAACTTGCCAAATGTCTGATAATAGATTAAAAAGAAATGGAAAAAAGAATGAAAACAGAAATTTCAGAGATAATAAATGACGCTCATACCGCTACCATAAAAAAAGCAATAGAAAAGGATAGAACATAATGATTATAAAAGCATAGTACAACATTGCAAATTAGAAAGAAAGGAGAGAAAGGGATTGACTTTCCTTCTATCAAATCAAATGTTTTAACACTTAATACAACTCAATTCTCCTAATTACGACAAAGCGTAGCATTGAAGAAACCATTCATTCTTTACACATTACTTTGGAGTCTGAAGCCTCACCTGAATACCACTGGGCAGTAATCTTTCCATTTGAAGTCACAGGAGGGGTGAGGTGGTGTGTGCTTCGATCCTTCTGGGGGAAACCTAGTCCATACCTTTTCCTTGGGATCAAATGCAGAAGGCTTCAGATCAAGGGGTGCTTTTGGAGCAGGTCTTCCAACAGAATGTCTGTGCTACGGCACAAGAAATTAATTAGGAAGCTTTGAAAAAAGTAGAATCATCCCAATAAATTTTCATATTCCAGAATGCCAATTGAAACAAACCATCTCATGCATCTAAACAAGTGAAAACTAATTCTAGATGATAAAGTTCAAGCTATCACATCATATGAAAAATAAGAAGGAAAAAAAAACAACTATGATTAGTACCTAATACCAAGCTGCAAATTAAGCATGAGCTCATAGTTCTTATGGCCTTTGGAGATTGTCACCCCTTGTCTCTTTGGAGCCTTCAATCTCAAAGGTAGAGGTTTGTGTGCCCTTGGAATAGAAACCCCATGATGAGGACTTCCCGTGTCCTCTACACTGTGATTACTTAGCCTTCCATGGACTGATTGCTTCTGCATGACCTCTCCTTCTGCCTCGGAGATGTTTATCTTCTTCTGTGAAGGATAAATCAAAAGCCTCTCACATGGACTCATTTTGCAACTCTTCAAATGCACTGAATACAGCTCTTGAGGATCCCATTCCTGATTCTCATCAGAACCACCAGATGGGTCATAACTCACATCCCTTTCACTAGGATCACTACTCCAAAAACCAACATACATATCCCCATTATCCCACTTGAATGTACCATATCCTTTGGGAATCCCATTTTCCCAACACCCTTCAAACCTATTTCCATTGCTCCAAACCATTTCACCTTTCCCATGAATCATACCATCTTTCCATTCCCCAGAATAATGATCCCCATTAACCCATTGATACTTCCCTTGCCCATCTTTTAATCCTCTGACCCACTCACCTTCATAGTAATCCCCACAAGGATAAGTCTCAATCCCTTGACCATGTTTCATATTCCTCATCCATGAACCCTTATAGGTATCCCCAGAGAAGCCTGTGTAGCTACCATTACCATCAACATACTCATTCTTGAATTCGCCTTCATAGGTAGCACCGCTTGGCCAAGTAAACGTTCCTTTTCCCATTTTCTTACCTTTTCGCCATTCGCCAACGTACACACACCCATCTGCCCAAATGTACTTTCCATTGCCATGAGGGAAATTATCGAGCCATTGGCCATTGTAGGAATCGCCATTGGAGAGAAATTTCTCGACATGGTGAGCCTGTCCTGGCTCGAGCTCCTCCTCGTCATCGTCGACATGGGCTACAGACATTGGCGTGAAGAGGCCGTTTGCCTTCTTGTGACCAACCGATTGGCGAACCGCTGCTTCCCAAGATTTCAAAATGCCATTTAACTCTTTGCTCATTCTTTCAGAAAACTCAACTTTCTTCGATTGTCCCTCACATTCCCATGCTTAGTTTGCCTTTATTTTTCGATACCCAAATGAGAATATCAATCTCTCTATCGATGAACAACAATAAAAAAAGCAGAGCTTCAAATACCATATAAAAAAGCAAACCCAGAAAGGGGAGAAACAAAAACACAATGTAAGGAATCAAAATCTAAAACAATAGATTAAGAATTAAATTCCCTGATATCTCTGCCTCTTCCTTATTTGGGTCTGTGTGTATGTTCATGCTTTGTTCCGTTTCTGCACAGATTTTGAAAGGAAAGAAAAATGGTGCTGTTTGATTGCCGGGGAAAGTAAAAGGGTCGTTTGAACCAATGACTGC
Source organism: Inga leiocalycina (assembly GCA_963242795.1). NCBI lineage: Eukaryota > Viridiplantae > Streptophyta > Magnoliopsida > Fabales > Fabaceae > Inga > Inga leiocalycina. Next base: position 19,555,121 of record OY725329.1, on the reverse strand, counting down.
CTTTTCCTTCTTTGTTTTTGTGCAAATATTTTTCTCACCTCTTTTTCTTTATTACTATTATGATCATTATTATTTTTCTCTTTATTTTAATCCTTTCGTCACTCTTTTTTTTAAAAAAAAAAAATCAGATTTTTGTTAGTTTTAATCGTTCGGTTGGGTTTGGACTAAAGAGATTCGACTCTTTGTTGTTTTTGTTTCCCGATTTTGGCTCCTAAAAGTAATAGCAGACCACACAGATGGAAGAATGAGAAGGTGACAGTGATGACTGATGAGGATGTCTACGCCATAAATGGCATTACACTTGGACCTAATTTTAGCTTCTGGTTTAATAATAATAATAATAACAATAACCTTGAGTGTATAAAAAATAGTTTTCTTTAGTCCTTATCCAATCCACAACTTCCAAACACTGATTTGTTTCTTTGTAGTATATTTTAGATGTTGAAAGATGTTTGAACCAATCGAAATAATGGTTCAATATAGAGGTAGAAATAGGTTAGGTTAGACTTTATCTAAATAGGCCTAAACCTATAACAGAAATTTAAAGTTTGAGTTTGGGCCTGAGCTTATATGTAGGCTTTTTTTAAGGCATGAGCCTAAATTTTTAAAAGGCTTGAGAAAGCTTGAAGCCTGTTAAAAAGCTTACTTAAAATATAAGTCTTTAAAACCTATACATCTAAATTCATATACAACCGCATTCACGCTTATTTAAAATATTGCATTATGTCTCAAAAGCTTAGCATTTATTCTTGTTGTAATATAAAGGCTTAGTAAGGAAAGGGGAAAAAAAAAGAATTTCTAGTGACAACAATTATTCGAGCAAATAGGAATAAGAAAACTAATGTCTGCTGACTAATGAGATATATTTTCTAAAATTGACCAATCATAATAAGTAATATGTAAAATTAGATTTTATTTCATTTATTGTTCCCACATAAACTGGGACAAACTCATCCTACTAAGATTATAATATTTCATTTGGTACTAAAATAAACTCATATAAATTATTATGCTTTAGTGGATAGCGCAAATTAACGGAGAGGAAGTGAGTTAGCATTGCCATTTATAGCAATAAGAGAGAAGAGAGATGGGGTTTAATGATTTATATGAAAGTAAGGGTTGAGAGTAATAACGATGAAATGTGAAGCACAAAATTAAGGTTAAGTTGGTAAATTTATAAATAATTCATACAATTATTTTTATGACATTATATATTCTTATATTATAGTATAAATTACAAAAGTTAAATAAGCCAGATATATAGGCTTGTAGGCTAAGCCTTACAAAAATAGACCTGAGTTTGAGCCTAACCTATTTACTAAATAGGCTAGGCTAGACTTTATGTAGGTTAGGCCGTAGGCTCCTATTAGGGGTCTGGTCTATTTACATCCCTAGTTCAATAATAGTAATCCAAGTGTGGTTAAACCAAAATCACCACAAACATAATTAAAATATTATAATATAATTAAATGATACAAACAAGTAATATATAATCCTGAAAAGAATACTATTTAATAAAAAATGCAATAATTTATAAGTAGATGAAACAATTATTCATGAATTATGCATAAATCTGACTAATGCCAAAAAAAAGTATAAACAGATCGACTATTTTTTTTAAAAAAAAATCAAAATGTCCTATGAAACTCAATGAAGTAAAAAAAAAAATCTAACCTAATTAAATTATTTGAACTCTGAAACTCCTAATTAGACTAGTTAACTGGTTGATCAGTGCTTGTTTGAGATTACTTTTGGGACCCCCAAAAGAGCTTATTTATATAAATCGAAACACAATTCATCTCACATACTTACCTCATATACTATAAATAACGATTGAAAAGTGTTTTTGGCAGGAGGCTTAAATTGTATTTTTTTAATATATGTTTAGACAAAACCAAACCCAGTAAAAGTGGCCAATCTACTTTTTTTTTTTTTGTTGCGCTAGCCCAATCTGTTATTTTTTAAAGGTAGAATTTTTAAAAAAGAACTTGAAATTTGATAAATGACAAATGAGTTTTTTTTTACTAAGAGTTGATTAAAAAATGTTAAAACATGATAAAGAATTTCCAACTTTTTTTTTGGAAAATGACTTACTTATCATTTTCTAATTTTCATGTTCTTTTTTAGGGATTCTCCCTTCTTTAAATTTTGATCCAGGGAACAATGCATACACAAATATATATATATATATATATATATATCTCACGTGATATAATATTTTTCTTTCAAATTATTTATCCTGATTCTATGTTGATAAATTGATAAATTCTGTTGTTGAAGTTATATTTAGAACCTGTAAAAAATATAACTCATTTTCATATTTCATTCAATAAGCAAGCCACATCCAGAACTGGAATATAAGTTCCATGAAGGTAGTTCAAGGGGATAGCTTTTGATGAGTTGGCGGTGGAGCTTATAAGAGAAATACTTGCCTACGCCACATGGTTTGTACTTTTTTAATTAAGATATAATAACTTAATATATTTTAATTCTAGTTGGCTGTTTAATTGTTTGAAAAATTCTCATTTTATTTATTTTCAAGAAAAATAAGCCTCTTAGTTTAGTAAGAAAAAATTCATCTAAACCAAATAAAGAGGTTTTTTTCTTGAAAATGAAATAAAATGAAAACTATTTTCAAATGAGTCAAAATTTTATTTTTCATGAAAATAAGATAAAATGGAAATTTTTTCAGATGCAATCAGCCAACTATAATTAAAATATACCGAGCTAAATTTTTAATAGACAGAGTTCAAATAATGTGACATTCATAGAGTATATAAGTACTCCCTCCTTTTTTTTTTTGCCAATGATATAAGTACTCCCTCCTATCCTAATTTATAAACAATATTCTCTTATATATGGTTGGCTCTATACATACTTCTTTTGGTTCACAATATAAGTCATTTCAATTAATTTATCAGAATCAAGAAATGGTAACTAACTCATTAAATTTACATTAAATTCAAAAAAATTTCCAACTTTAACCATATTAATTGAAGTTTTGAAGGAGAGAGAAAAATATAATTTGTCATGTTTAAACATTAAATAATTGGGCAAAATTGACAAATTAGCATCATTTGCTCTCAAAGCGACTTATATTATGAACCAAGTCATTGTTATATAAGCGAGACTTATATTGTGGACAGGAGAGAGCAGGTAAGCAACAATTTGGCTTTATCTAAATATTTAATGCATTTTCTTATTTTTACCCTCAATTAATTATATATCTCTCTCATCTCTTTTTATCAGGGTTAATGAACTCGGACCGGACAAACCGGTCCATCTCAGAAACTGGTGAACCGGCTGGTAGACCGGTCCAGTCCGGGTTCCTATTAATTTTTTTAAAAATTTCTTTAGAATTTCATATTTATAAGCCTAAAATCTTCAATTTCTCACTAGTTTGGCCCCGGTTTAGCTCCAATCTGACCCACTAACCCTTAACCCAATACTCCAATCGGTTCAGTACCCGATCCAAATTTTAATACCTTATTTTTTATAACTCATCCTTTCTTATCTTTTTCCCCACTCATTCTCTTACACTCATCATCTTCATAAATAATGGTATATATGTTTGAGTGTTTGACAACAAAATTACTCCCTCTTGTCCATATTGTATGTAAGAGTTTTTTAATTACTCGCTCAAGTCTTTTTTATTAGCCATTTTCTCTTTTTTGGGTTATTCTTTTTTATAAGCAATTTTTTCCTTATGTTTCAAAATTTAAATTACTTTTTCTTTTTCTACTCCTATTAAATTCATATCTTTATATTAATTATCTCCTACTCACCACTAATTCTCTTTCATTTACTGAATACAGATTCTCTATTAAATTTTATACTCATACTCTCTCATATTTGTTACTCATTCTCTCTCATATACTTTTTTCATAAATAAGAATATATTTAAAAGAAACATGATATTTTTGACATATTTATTATTTTTAAATAATCTTAATTGTTAATTCATTTTTTACAACAAAAATGAAAATTATTTATAAAAAGAACCAGAGAGAGCACTTCACAGGGGTTAAGAAAAATAAATAAAAGTAGCTCATATCATTGAAATGATAAAAAATCATCATTACTTTCCCAAATTATCCTGCAATTAAAATCAACTTATCTTAATTACCTTTAATTTCTTTCTTACACAACTCCCTATACATTACAATTAATATGAGTACTTGTGAATAGAATTTAATGTCATTGGCTTTTTGCATATATAGGATCTTATATTTTATATCATAAAAACCTTTTAAAAGGGGCCTTATAGTTTGGACTAGAAAAAATAATTTTTTTTATATATTTATTATTTTTAATTAATTTTCACATAAGTTTTGTTTTACGTAGTTCGTGTGATGGTTGCTTATTACCCAAAAAAAAGGTAAGATGGAGTATTTCTCACTAATTGAATAATGAATATTTGGGTGACATGCACGAGAAAAAGACAAGTGTCACCTTTTCGTGCTTTCACATCCCTCATGTTTGGGTCCCACTAACTTTAGCTTTGAGGTTTGACTCGACTTCACCTCCCTTGCTGCGTTGCACGTTTGGGATCCTCCGTCCCATTCACAACAGACACACACACACACATTCTCTCTCTCTCTCTCTCTCTCTCTCTCTCTCTCTCTATATATATATATATATATATATATTAAAATATTATTAAAAAGAAATGTTGACGACAAAAAATACTTATGAAAATGTCATTCATTAATGAAGTGAGTTAATTAGGAATTAGTGTTAAATGAATTCTAGTTTTGAAAGCTTATATTTATTTTTTGGGTTAAGGTGCAAAAATGCACATGAGGTTTTGTCAAAAGTGCAATCAACACCATATGCTTTTTTTAGGTGCAAAAGTAACTATGAGGTTATAAATAAGGTGCAAAAATCACAGAAGGTGTTAGATGACCGTTAAAGGCAATTATCTGGCTAACTTTGCTGACGTGTGTGCTGACTCAGATGCTGACTGGGGTGATGATTGGGATTAATGAGAAAAGTCAAAAAACTTTTCTTCCAATTGTTCTGCTGCCACACCCAACAGATCGGGATCTCGAGACCTTGCGCTCAAAGGATGAAGCAGAGGCTGTGTTTAAGCTATTAGGACAGTCTTCTTCTTCCCTGCTAATGTCGATCTTCCTTCCTAAATTAGAACCCAAGAACTTGTCCTTCTGCTTCACAGAACTCGACCCTGCAATCGCCGGAGTGATTGTTGAAATGCGCGGACTGTTACGACTGTCTCTGCAGCTCTTGGCATCCGATTTCTTTGTGGAAGCAGAGGATTTAGAAGGAAGATAAAGGAAAGACCAAAACCCATTTCTTTTTCTGGGGCTGAAGTTTTCAATGACTATATCATCATCCTCTGCATCATTTAAGAACTTGCCCCTTCTTGGCGTAGCAGAGGACTTGCTTCGTTTGAATATGATATCAGAGGCAGAAGGCGGCGCGGCCGACGACGACGAGTTAGATGAGGCTTTCTTCTTCTTCTTGGCTAATAGAAAAGGAAGGCGGGCCCGGCGGGCACAGTACTGGTGGTATTGAGACTCAGAAGTTCCAGTTTTGATAGCAGAAACAGGACGAGCATACTCGAACTCGAGGATGGAGCCATTCCGTCGCCGGCGGAACAGATTTCGGAACCCTCTCCCTCCGATTCGTTCACGATTGTGTGTGGCTTGCCCTAGGATGCTTCGAGGTTGACGGTTGACAGGAGCATACTCGAACTCGAGGATGGAGCCATTCCGTCGCCGGCGGAACAGATTTCGGAACCCTCTCCCTCCGATTCGTTCACGATTGTGTGTGGCTTGCCCTAGGATGCTTGATGTTGCTTTCGTCGACACCAGCTTCGTCGCTTCACTCTGTTTCTGATTTCGTTTTTTTTTTTGCTCAAAGTTTCTGATTTCATTCACATAAGTGCATAAGCATAACCCATTTCATGCGTTTTTTGACTTTTCTCATTAATCCCAATCATCACCCCAGTCAGCATTTGAGTCAGCACACACGTCAGCAAAGTTAGCCAGATAATTGCCTTTAACGGTCATCTAACACCTTCTGTGATTTTTGCACCTTATTTATAACCTCATAGTTACTTTTGCACCTAAAAAAAGCATATGGTGTTGATTGCACTTTTGACAAAACCTCATGTGCATTTTTGCACCTTAACCCTTATTTTTTTTATAAAAGTAATGTTTTTTGGTCTCATAAGGGAGGAAAAAAAACTATCAAGTCTAAATGTGAGGTTATTTTTTTACCATTAAAAGTGAGGTTAAAATGATTTTTGCAATTTGTTCCAAATTAAATAAAGTCTCAAAGTTTAACTAACACTACTATAGATTTGTGCATTTCTAACGCTTAATATATAACGATTACAGCTAATAAATATCATGTATGTCGAGGCGGAGGTCGCGTAAAGATATATAACGCTTAAAAGTAATAGTTAATTATACACACCGTCATATTTTGTGAGACAAAATTCGCGAAAACATAAAAATAATGGTTGTAGTTAATAACTGTCATTTATTTAGCGACAAAAGTTATGGTTCTTTTAAAACAACTGTTATGTAACACTTACAAACGATTCGTCTTTCAACCTTTATATCAGTGAAGACAAACCATAACGGTATTCAGAAACAACCGTCATCTAACACCCCGCTAATATGTAAAATCTTTGCATATTTATTTTTCCTTATATGATGATTTTGTAGACAATATTTGAGCTTAATGTAATTAATTTGGATGTAATTGACAAATATTTCCTTGCTTTTCTTTGGATAGCCACTATACCATATTAAGGAGAAAAGAGAAAAAAGGATACTTAAAAACAACCAACAAGATTGAAACAAGACAAAGGCGCAGCTGAGAAAATTGATACGGTTGTACTGTTCAATGTTTACTATTAATGATGGAATCACTGTAGCAGACCATTACTGTAGCAGACAGAGGTGATTGTAGCGGATAGAAGAACTATAGCAAGTGACAAAACACTGTAGCAGTCATGGAAAAACGAGTAACCGAAATGAGAAATGGGAAAATGAGGGTGACGTGGTGTTTTTAAGTTATGGGGAATATTTGGAGAAAAAAAAAAGGTTATGGGAAATATTATTTTAAGGCAATAACTCCATCTTTTCTTTAATTTCGTTATATCAAACTAAATGGGATAATTTTCATCCTCTCAAATGATAATGAATCAGGCCCTTCACTTAAATTTTGGGCTCGAACTTGATCCAGATCGATTTTTCTTCTTTTGACTTATGATAGGGAAATTACCACTTCACCCTTACTTTATTGGATCGTAGTTCGCAAGTCACTTAATAAATTCCAAAAAAATCCCCCATCAATTTATACAAAATCTCTTCTTTAATTAGTTTCTATACTTATAAAGAGGATTCTCTAACATTTTCAGGCCAAAAACTCAGAGACATACAACAACGTCTATGCCACTAAGACACTAACTTACTTTTGTTAAAAATGTACAATTAATAATTTAATTATTAACAAGAAAATTCAAATAATTATCTTGTTTTATTTTTAAGGCTATTACAAATCTAGACAGTCTAGAAACTTTTTTATACTGATCTTCTATTCTTATTTATAAGGAGAGGAAAGATATTTTTGGATCCTATTTATAAGTTATGTTACCAATATTTTTCATATGAATGTACCATTGGACCAATTTTGCCTCTATTTGATGGCTGGTCCCAAGCTCAGGTAAAGGAGGAGGGTTGTGTTAGGTCCATAACAACTAATGTATAATGTTGAAAATTGAGAAAGGTATCCCTTGGATAAAAGGAAGACTAAGATGGCAGTGAGTGAAGCTCATGTTAAAGCGTGTCAGGAGTTTTATAAGGAGTTAGAGATAAATGCTAGAGAATCAAAGATTTACAAGATTACAAAGAATAAGGAAAGAAAATCAAGAGACCTAGATCAAGTGAGATGTATAAAGGACAAAGAAGGAAAAGTTTTGATTATTGATGGAGCTATTAAGAATAGGTGGGAAGTTTACTTTATAAATTGTTTAATGATGAGGAATTGACAACTCGAGAAGATGAACTCAATTTGTCATTTTATAGTAAGATCTAAGTTGGTGAGATTTATGAATCTCTTAAGAAAATGAAAAATAGTAAAACTATTAGGCCTAATGGTATTCTTATTGAAGTTTGAAAATGTTTGGGTGAAGAGGTTGTGTTGTGGCTTTTGAAGTAACTTAATAATATTTTATGATCCAAGAAAATGCTTGATGATTGGAGAAAAAAATACTTTGGGAAAAATTAAAGGTGATTGAACACATACTGAGGTTGGAGACTAGTATTTCTGAGATCTAATTTGGGTTCATGCATGGAAGGTTCACAACAAAAGTGATTTATTTACTAAGAGGGCTAATGGAAAAGTATTGGAGCAAAAGAAGAGACATGCATATGGTTTTCATTAACTTGGAAAAAGCGTATGACTGTGTGCTAAGAGATATAATTTGGAAAGTCCAAGAAAAAAAAGGGATGCGTGTGGTATATATAAAAGTCATTCAGGATAAGTATGAGGGGTAACAACTAATGTTAAAACTCTTGGAGGTGAGATAGAGGGCTTTCATATAAGGATTGGCTTATTTTAGATATCATTTTTGAGCCCTTATTTAGTTAACCTAGTTGTAGTTGTTAGTGTTAGCGTTTCACCCAAAGAGGGGGGGAGATGAATTGGGTGATATTAAAAGCTTAAAAGCTATAATTAATAAATTAAACTAAGAAAAGAGAGTTGGAGAAATTTCACTGAAGTGTATACAGGAGATTTATACTGGTTCGGTTTTAACCATTTGAGCCATGTCTAGTCCTCAGAATACCTCTGAAATTTCCACTAAAGTTCCAAGATTAGATGGGTTCTTGGCACCACAATACAAGCAAGCTCTTCAACATGACACTCACTCCTCCTTACACTTTGTAAGCAGATACCCTCACTCATTGTCTCACTACCTTGAGATTCTCTTCATAAGAGTAATATATGTGTTTACAAATTCTCTCTCAAAGAGTTCATAGATGAACACTGAAGAACAAAGGAATATTAGAGTTATCAGAGAAAAACATATCACTTAATGCAATAGAGTTGTTTTGTCGTTGGTTGGTTGCTCCATCTTAAATGCTTTCGTATTTATAGGTAGAATGACTTAAATGACTATTGAGATCATTCAAATCTATCCGTTAGAGAGTAACTATAGTCGTTGATGAAAGAGAATGTTTAAGTTGGTTGCAGCTGCTTCTCATTTAATGCTTCTGACAACATTTTTCTTTTTGAAATTTCTAAGCTAATCTAAAGATTAAACACTTGAAACTCATACACAAGTTTGATTAATATCATTTGAAAGTAATATAAGAGGCTATGGTGTTAATCAGGATGTTTACAATAGGTATCAAAATTATCAATACACTAATTCAAAGTTTTGAAGAGCAATCACTCAAATGTGACTCAAAATCACTCGGGTGATCTGTTATCACTCGAGTGCTTGAGTGATCTTAGCTCTGGCACACTAATTATCATTAGCAAATGACTTGGTAGTTTTGTGTTTTAAAAAAGGATTTTTATCACTACTGAGTAACTTGTAAGTGATTCATATCACTTAATTGTCCAAACCATAACTCAAATGATCTTCCCTTAGATATTTCAACATTTTCTTAACACTTGCAGGTGACTTGCAAGTGATTTTGAATCACTCGAGTGATTTATCATCCACCCGAGTGATCTCTTCATAGAAGATGGGATCACCTTAGAATCACTTGTGAGTGACTCGCAAGTGGAGCTCATCACTTGAGTGAGAGAAGGTGGATCAATCGAGTACTTATCTTGTCACTCGAGTGATATGCTCTTATCAGATCACCAACTTTCTGATAACTTGCGAGTGACCTGCAAGTGATGCCTATCACTCAAGTGCTTCCCATATCACTGGAGTGATTTTATCTCTGAGCTTTTAACTTGATCTGAACACCATCAAGTAACTAACTAGCTTTTTGAAGAACTCGAGTGCATTCCCTATCACTCGAGTGATCCTCATTGGTTAATCTTGGTCCTATTTGGTCATTACTCGAGTGTTAAGACCATCACTCGAGCGATTCTTCCAAGGTAGAGAAGATCACCACAGAGTTCCACTTTTCTGCTTTCAAATCACTTGAAGTGAAAAATCATCACTCGAGTGACTTGCTGATTCAAGTTTTTCAATAAACACTTTCATCACTCAGTGCATAAAATATTCACTTGAGTGACTTGAATTATCAAGTCAACTTTGTGTCATTCTTCTTGCTTGTCAAAATATACTTAGATATCAAGGTTTGTTATTATCAAAACATATGAGAGCTAACAGTAGTTATTCTAACTAAGCTTATCAAAGAAGAGATTTCGAATTGCATACTTTTTACTGATATAGTACTGTTGGCTGAATAAAGGGAAGAGATTAATTCTAAACTTGAGATATGGAGAAGGACTCTGAAGTTGAAGGGTTTTCGTTTGAGTAGGAGTAAAATAGAGTATATGTATTGCAATTTTGATCAAAGACAAATTATAAGTGATGTGGAGGTTAAATTGGGAGACCAAGTCATTCCACAAGTGACAAAAGCTTAGATATTTGGGATCAACTTTATCATGATGGTGAAATTAATGGAGATGTCAATCATAGAATTCAAGTTGGGTGGTATACATAGAAAAAAGTTGTTGGAGCTATTTGTGATAAGAAAGTACCTTATAAGGTAAAAAGAGAAGTTTTATTGCACTACTATAATACTGATAGTACTATATGGTAGTAAGCACTAGGATTTAAAAGGACAAAACGAACATAAATCGGAGTAGCCAGAATGAGGATGCTAAGATGGATGTGTGGTTATTCATGCAAGAAAATATAAGATTTGTAATGGTCATATACTTGAATCAGTTAGAGTGACATCTATTGAAGAGAAAATGGTAGAAAATCTTTTGAGGTGGTTTGAACACGTTCAAAAAAAGCTATTGGATGCGCAGGTGAGGAGGATCGATCAAGCAGTATGAAGTATTTTGAAAAGAGGTAGAGGAAGACCAAAGCAAACATTCAATGAGGTTTTCAAGCGGGATCTTTTGTTTAATAATCTATCAAAAGATTTGGTTTTTGACAGAATATAATGACACTGTGTAATTCATGTAGGAGTAGAATAAGACTTTGTTGTTGTTGTTGTATTAATACAATATAATTGTACATTTCATTTATTATTGTGTAGAGTTTGAACACTTGAGTTGGAGTGTGTGTGTGTGTATATATATTTTAATAACATTAGGGGTGGAGTGTATATTAAATATCGGTAAATTTTTATGTCAAAAAAAAAAATTTGATAAACTTGTAAAGTTATTAAATTTTAAGATGACATTAATGAAATTTCAAATTTTTCTTGATTTCGATGAAATACAATGAAAGTGAATAGGTGAATAATATCAAATAAAGGGAGTACATACAAAAAATATAAAGTAAGTCAATCAATTAATGTTTAAATTATATGTTCTACCTGTTAGATTATATTTATCCTTATATCAAAAGTTTCTTTTGGCAACAAGTTTTGATTTTTTTTAAGCAATTACTTGTGATTTTGATAAGGCTGTATATATCTTTCCCTTTCAGACCTCACCTGGTGGTAACCTTTTATATTGTGCTGCCCTTTTTTACTTGTGATTCTGAATTTCACTGTTATTTACTTGTATTGTTTCATACAGATAACAAATTAATTCTTGAGTTTAGATATGAGAAAAATGATGATCTAAAAGTTGCTATTTGAAACTTTTATAGGTAAGAAGGACCTGTTTTCTTTTTGCCAATAAAATTTTCAAACCTAAACTTTACACCAATTTTCCCTATTTTTAATTAAAACATTTATAGATTAATTTTTTTCGGGATCAAAATAAAATATAGGGTATATTATTGTACTATTTATTCTAAATATGTGTGTTCGTGCATGTACAATACACTCTAGAAAGATGCAAAGATATCTAGAACATTACAGTATCGCATTTCTAGGTAATGTTTGAATTAAATGATTATATTTGCCAGTTAGATTTATTGTCTTAATTAGTTTTGATACTTTTTTTACTTACAATAATTAGTTCTGAACTTCTGATCCTGATATTGGAAGTTCTTATACTTATTTTAAGAGAACTAATCAATTCTTGTTTGGAGGTCTAATACTTCTGTGCAGGCAGCATTCTGTGTGCCTAAAAGCCTTAAACATATGTACTCTACTCTAAATTTTTTTTATTTTTAACTTAGGTACAATATTCTAACAACTCTTCTGTTTTATCTTAATTATACATATCTCCCTTTTATTTTTAAAACATAAATCTTTGTTCAAACCATTAATATGGTTAAAGAATATTCGAAAAAAAAATGCTAAAAGTATATTTTTAATTACAAATCATATTGGATAAATCTTGTTAAACTAATCAAGCCTTCATTATACCAAATTCCTAATTTATCTTTTACTATTAATATTTATGAATGATCTATTTAATATTTTTACTAAATTTATAAACGGTCTAAGTAATTTTTTATGTGAAAAATATTTATAATTTGATTGACAATTTGAATAACTTTTTTTAAAAATTAAGGTGTAAATTCATCTAGAAGTATTCACGAAGTCTTAATATTAATCTGAAAGTTTTTTGGGTCTCATTCCAAAAGTCTAAAGACACAGCAATGTTGCCACACTCCGTTTAACCTATGTTAAGTCCAACCATTAAATCTAGGGTTGTTTACACTTCACATGCGGCTCCACCTACAAGTTATATGCCAAGTTACCTAAGTGTTCGTTTAGGTTAGTGGTAGGAGTTACTTTTATAATATGATTTATGATATATAAGATAAGTATGTGAGGTGAGTTTTGTCTCGACTTACATAAATATACTTATGAGACACCAACTCAAGCAAGCCTTAAGTGCTCGTTTGGATGAGCGATTGGAATGCTTAAAAGCAGTTTTTCAATCGTAATTTACGGTATACGAGGTAAGTATGTGAGAAGAGTTGTGTCTCGATCTACGTAAAAAACAACTTATAAGCAATCTAATCGTTGAAACAAACATGCCCTAAAACTGCAGATCTCTCTCCGGTCCTTTCCTCTATCTTCTTCCGCGCAAGCTCACTATCGGCCAGCAAAAACCCAGAAAACTCAGTATTATTGAATGGATGAAATAATCAACAGAGTCCAGTATTATTGAGCAATTTATTGTTGGAAAGAGTTTTAGATTTTGCCTACTCTGTTTCAGGGAGAATTTGGGGGAAAAAAAATCTTACCGATTTGAGCTTGTGAGATTACGAGACTATCATGGACGACTATGACGGAGAACTCCTTGATTCCGTCGAGAGCTTTTAGAATGTTCTCGACAATCATAGCCAACAATTTCTTTCTTATTTTTTAAATTTTAATCATTTGTAAAAACGCGTGAGGAAATTACGTGAACTTTCCAACAAAAAAATTCTTGGCCTTGTGTGTGTTGTACTATTCAGGGTTTATGTTTATCCTTATAGCTTTGGCGGTTGAAAAAAATTGGATACAGAATGTTATCAGACTGGACCCAGAGACAATATCGAAAAGAGCTTTATCCATCTTCTTGCTTCATCCAGTTTTTTTCTGGTAGAAATTGAATGTTAGTTAATTAAGATGAAGAATATATATATATATATATATATATATTCAGAGAGATTTTGGGAAGAGATTGAAAGAAAGAGGTGAGGAAAAAAGATAAGAAGAGTGAGAAAATTTTGATGCAATGTTGGAGGCCGATGCAGAAAAAGTGTGAAAGCTCGCTGTCGGACGAGCTTGCGTAAGAAGAGAGAGGCAAGGATGAGGGAGACAGACGTCGTGGTTTAGGTGACTTGGCATATGACTTGCAGTTACAGGTGGAGTGGAGGGACATGTGGATTGTAAGGTCTTTTTTTATTTGCCAATGCCATGTGTGTTTGGATTAACTTTTTTTTAATAGTTTTTATGACTTACGAGGTAAGTGTGTGAGAGGAGTTTTATCTCAGATTTCATAAACCATGATTTGAAACCATGATTTGAAGGTTCGCCAAACACACACCTAAAAAATTTATGTTTTAAGAGATAACATTAGTATGTTTTCAGATTTTTGGGACAACATTACGACCTAAAAGAGTGATAATGAGATTTCATGAATACTTTAAGGTATTTTAAGATAGATTTGCACTTTAATCTTTTTTTTCAATAAACATATATTTAATGAAATATATTTAAAAATGTTGAATTATAATATATTAATATATGTATCTCAAAATTATATCATTTTATAATTTAACTGGGAATATATATATATATATATATATATATATTTTGCTGCAAAAATTTTAGCCAATATATAATATTTAAAAATTACAATATTTTTTAATAAATAAACGATATTAAACATTTAAACTTATTGGAAAATAAAATTATAAAATTAACTTAACTTGTATATTGTAATTAATTTCTGTCTGCCTCATTAGTCTTGAGAAAATCTAACCGTTAAGAAAACGTTACAGACAATAAAAAATGTTATTGGAATTCATAGACTACAATTCAAACGGACAAACATGGAATTCATAGACTTTTTTGCAAGAACTGGTAGATAAAAATTTGTGACTAACCTACCGAGAAAGTTTATCATCAACCTACTTTCTTCCTGTATGTTGGATGGAGAGAAAAGTGGGGAGAAAATTAGGGGGAATAAGATATTAGGAATGAAAATTTTCTAAAATAGTAAAAAAGACGTTATTATTTTTTGGGAGTTTTCCCTCGTAGTATTCTTTCTCCTCATAATTTCTTCTCCATCTAAACATAGGTTTAGGGAGACCAAGAAGGGGCATATTTATCTTAGACTTGGTCAGATATTCCACCGAAGGATAGTGGATGGTGATATTGTATTCATTAACGGGCCTCCTACTACACACAAGCGCTTTCAGTATACATCCTTGATTACCACACTGTGAAGAAAAATCCCCTTATTGTGGGCCTCTGGGTGCTGATTTTGATGGTGACTGTATACACTTGTTTTATCCTCAGTCATTGGCTTAGTTCTCTCAGTGGTTTTGGAGCTTTTCTCTCTGGAAAAACAGCTGCTTTAGTTCTCTCAGTGGAAATCTCAATTTGCAGCTTACTTCTGATTTCACCATCATTGCCACAACATGCTCTTGTTAAAGCCTATTCTGAAGTTCCTCGTTGGACTGCCTTGCAAATGTTGCAATCTGTGCTGTCATCTAGTTTTGATTGCACCGAGGGACAGTACTTGATTCGTAGAAGCGAAATCTTGAGGCTTGATTTTAATAGGATATTCCGCTTACAATATAAATGAAATTGCGCCTCAATTTTCCTTGTAAAGGGTCCTGCTGAGTTTGAATTACTCAGGGGGTGCTTTTTTCATAATCTAGAAATGTTTGCAGCACTTTCATCATTGAATTTGAATATGGAGTAAAAGCTGGAGACAAGACCCAACTTTTTTGCCCTCCTGATGAGCCAGTAGGTGTCTTGGCTACTACTGTGATGTCAAATCCTGCTTATAAGGCAGTCCTGCTTGATGCTACTCCTAACGGCAACTCTTCATGGGAATTGATAAAGGTATTTATGTGTTTATTTAATGATGCTACCTGTTTCTTTACTTGTATTTTGTACTTTAATATGAAACTTTTTATTTTGTTCTTATGTACTATTTCTCTCTTGTCAATGCATTTTTCTTAAATAACTTGCATTGCTTGGCTTATTTGAAAGAAGTAAGCTTGATTTCGGTGTCGCTGTGCTTTTATTGACCAGGATCAAGAGGTTTTTTTTTCCCCCTACTGCCTCTCTGGATTTTGTTAAAATTGTATGATATTGCTGGATTTAATTAAGTTGTGACGTGTGTTCTGTGTGTGTTTCTGATTTGATATTTCTTATGGTATGTTTGGTATGCTTAAGGTAAAAGGAAAAGGCATACAGCAAAACAGAACCTTTGGTATGAATGAAATGTACTCCATCTACTATTCCTTTTCCGTTGCAGCTGAGATAATGGCTTGCAAAGACGAATTTTCCACTAAACTTCGTTATATCATATTCATTGCAAAGATAAAGACAAACATACTTTGTATCAAAAAAAAAAAAAAAAAGACAAACATACAAAAATTCAATCTTTCAATAGACCAGACAACTAGTTCTTGGAGCAACATTAGGTTTGAGCTCACCCATCACTTTCCCGTGAGCGAACCAGCAACTATCTCCAAAGTGGCATGGCTTTTGAGCTGTCCAGCATTTACAAAGGATGGTTTTGTGGGCCTGTACAGCCTTGATATGTGAAATTTCTGCCCTGAGCGAGATGTTTTCTACCTTAATGGCATCTTTTTGGGCTACCAGAGATTCTCTACAATTAGTTTCAGTCATTCTTGCATATTGCATTCCAGTATTGGCAGCTTCTTTCAATTCTTGATCTGCCATTTTGATGACTTCTATCAAGACCTAGTCAGGGATTCTTTCTTTGCAGGGATGCTTTCTTTACGAAGACGAGAAATTTCAGTTTTAAGCCTGAAATTCTCGATCTTAAGAGAATCATTTTCCCTCATTACAGCGTGGAGTGATGTGGGGTCACCCATTCTTTTGCCTAAAAAAAGATTACAGAGAAGAAAATAAAAATTAACAACTTAAACGATAAAATCATTTCACCATGTCAATTTATTTTGTCGGTAAAACGTAGAGCAAGTAATTGTTCAAGAACCAGAGCCCCAAGATGACTGTAGGGGCTTTGGATTTGACAAAAATGAGGGCAAATCTTCGCCAGACCAAGAGGACATTTACTCTTGGTGAAGATCCAAGTCCCCAGCATTACTAGTAAACCAAGGTTGGGGTGAATTCCCAGAGGGAACTAAAATGGTACAAAATATAACTGAAAAATCATTGATAAAGAATCAAGAACAAAAAAAAGAAACAAAAAATGGTATGAACAAACATAATAAAACAAAAAACCGACACGATAAAAGAAGGAGAAAAACAATAGAAAATGAAAGAAAGAATAAAAAAAAAACTTACAAGTGAAGCATCCTCACATCCAGAATGTGAGGTGAAATGGCCACCTTTTACATAAAAGAACTAAAATGTTACATAAGGATAGCATTTAGGGGTGGAAGCAGGTTAGACTAGGCCAGACTTTTACCTTAACAAGTCAGGCCTGTTAAGACATAAGACCCGAGCTTGGCCTGTGGCCTGTCAGAGGCCATTTTTTGGGCCTAGGCCTGGCTTGTACACAGACTTAAAGATTATTAAGGAGGTCTAGATTTTTAAAATTTTTAAACAAACCGACAGGCCACAGGTCTACCTTAAACAGGTCAAAATTTATATAAATTAATACTAATGGTTCAAAATACATCATAAAATATAAAACCAAATACAACAACATAATTTTCACTATAAGTTCACCAATTTAAACTGAATCAATTTAAAGCCATTATGAAACAATGTCAATAATTGTGGACTGTGGTCTCTTCTAATAATAACTTTGCCCTTTCTGTAAAAGTATCTCCCACTTCTTCATCTTCTATCCCCATTGTCAAAGCCTTCATCCTCTCCTCCAGATCTGACATTGAACACCAAATTATCACTATAATTTAAAAAAGATGAACATGACGTGTTTCTCATCCTGATGAGCATGGCCCTCAAGAGCAATGGCTGTATTATGATTAAAGTTGATAGGTAATTAGGAGACAAATCAGCAATTATTATTATACAGGAAAATCATGATCTTCAACAATTAAAAACAATAATATGGACCACAGTCCCCAGAAGAAGCATTAATTATGAAGAAACATGGTCCTACTTATCTGACTTCTTCTGCTTAACCCTTCTTTTCTGTCAAATTTCAGGAAAATAATGTTGACTTCTACATTAATGGACATGACCACTGTCTTGAGCACATAAGTGACACACAGATGTAAATCTGAATTAAATTTAAAAATCATGTCTATATCCACACATTAATCAAAGAGAAACAAACCCATCTAAATATACAAAGTTTTTTTTAGCCCCATACAATTTTTGAATAGTGGAGTTGGGTCAAAGGCTTGGAGGGGAGACTTTAAAATGGGAAACAAAGGAGGACTAAATTTCTTCTATGATGGACAAGGTTTCGTGTCAGTACAATTGACTTACGCAGATGCAAACATAAATGGGACAATGTATAATTTTGGGTAGGAGATAAAGACAAGCCAACCAACAAACAACAATGACACAAGAAAAGGGAACATTGACACAAGTGGACCTTCTTCACATCAAATCTTTAATATAATTTCTTCTTCTCCTTTGAAGACCTTGAAAAAAATTAATCAAATGTATAGTATTAGAGCATAATACAATTTTACAAGTAACATATATAAGAAATGATATTATTTTAACAATGCAAAATTTATACCTTCTGTTTCTTCTTTAAACTGTATTTATTGCGAAGCCAATCCCCACCACAAATAAGTGTTCCACTTGATTCTTCATTCAATTTAGAATAATATTTATCAATAACTCTACTTCCAACACTGAATGTGGACTCTGCTGCCACGGTTGAGATTGTAATAGCTAATATGTTGGCAGCCATATTAGATAAAATCTTATACTTTGAACTATTATTTTTCCACCATTCTAGGGCACTAAAGGAGTTAGAGCTGCCCTCAAGAATATAAACACCCTTGTCAATATAAGCTTCCAATTCTGATTTCATAGGGGGAATTGCTTGCTTTTCATGAACAATATTCATTATTTGATTAAATCCAATAATTATAGAAGAACTAGGCATATAGGGAGAAGAGTTGTTGCCAACATTATCACCTTCATTACTTGTCTCTCCCTAATACACGACAACACAGTCATCATACATTAAGTATAAAGCTTTCACCACTTTATCTATATTCTCAAAAGTAGCATAATCAAGCTTGTAAATCAAAGGAAAACAATAATTAATAACAAATAATTTGCACATGGGATCCAGAATACTTGCAAGAGCCATTACCATATTGTATTCCCCCCAATATTTGTCAAACTTCTCTTTCATTGAGGCTGTCATTTCTGCTATAAAGAAATCACCATCTTCTAAGGCATTTGTCAATTACTTGTTTCACTCTCCAAACTTCAGGAAGGTACAAATTTGCAGTAAGATACTCATTGCCTGATATGACATGAGTGGCTAGATTGAACACTTCTAGAAGTTCGCAAATCTTCTCAACCTTCTTCCAATCCTGTTCTGACGGTGTATAGTTGTAATGTTGTTCTCTTTCCTTATAATCGGGAAAGACAGCCTTGAACTTCAAAGCAATAGATAACATCCTATATGTAGAATTCCACCTTGTTGGACAATCAAGAATGAGCTTCTTTTCCTTCAAACGTTTTTGTTCAACAATATCACAGAATGCTTTTAGCCTTGAATCATTGTAGTTGATATATTTCACACTCTCACAGACATTATTTATAATGTCCTTAATTCTACCAAGGCCATCTTGCACCAACAAATTTAATATGTATGCACAACATCTGTCGTGAAACAAGTTACCGCCTAGAGGTAATGAACTACTAAGTGATAAGTAGAGCCGTCAAAACGGGTCCAACCCGCGGGTTGGGACATGGTTAGGGTTGGCAACATGTCAACCCGCTAAAGTGCGGGCCGCACAGGCCCGACCCGCGTGGCCCACGGGTTGATGCGGGCCACAAAAAATTTTTTTTCATATAATAATTTCATAATATTTATAAGTTGTCCACTCCTATCATGATACTTCCCAATTCAAAGAGAAAAAATCTTAGCCTCTTCCCTTCTTTTTTAAACAAAATAAATATATTTTGGTTGTTTGAGGATGAGTTTATATTTTGCTTATAAACTTTGACAAATTTAATAACTTTATCTCTTAAATTGTGAATTATGTTTTTAAATTTTTATAAGAGGAATGATTGATGCTAGAAAAATAAATTTAATAATTCATATATATGTATCTCATATTTTCGACTACCTTTAAAAAATAGGATTTTTTTTTTGAAAAAAATATGTGGGCCCGTGGGCTAGCCCGCAACCCGCACACTACGGGGTAGGGTTGGCAACATGCCAACCCGCATAAGTGTTGGCCGCACGGGCCCGACCTGCGTGGCCCACGGGTTGGTGCGGGCAAGCCAGCAACCCGCGAGCTGGCCCGTTTTGACAGCTCTAGTGATAAGGTGTCTTGAAGAGCCCGTAAACAAGAATCAATGAAATGCTCGGTTATAACCATGTGTTCAGTCGCTTAATGACTTGATTTCCACATATTTGTGGTCAAACTAATCTTGCTCTCACCTTTTAATAAGGCCTTCAATTATTTCTTCTTTGCTTCATATATGGCCAAACAATCAGTTCTTGCTGTCTTGCGAGAAAATTTCTGAAATTCAGGATTAGCATATTGAAAGCTCCACATTTAAACTTTCATCCTGAATAATGCTAAATGGATGCTCATGCACAATAATTGTAGTAGCAATTATTTCCCTTATCTTCTCATTAGAATATCTGACACCCAATGCTAGAAATGGATTAATGCAAACTAGAAGGTTGAAATGGAATGGTGGATTGCTTATATTTTGCAGCAATATGCAACCTCCTTGATTCACAAGATTTAGTATGTCTCCATAGATGGGAAGTGCTAGCTCCCTTCCTTGAGTATGGAAATAGACTTTTGCAATACTTGCATTTAGCTTTAAGCCCATTATTAGTTTCAACTTGATCAAATCATCCCAAATAGCTGAGGTTTTTTGCCTCTTCTTCTTAATGATATCATCATCACCATCATTTTTCTCATTGGTTTGTTTACTAGTTTGTTGACTTGAATCTGTTGGTGCTTGTTGATAGGCCTTAGTAGTATTAGAAGGAATTTAACTAAATGACATTCACTACAAAAAAAATGGTATTCTGTAGCAGTGATATTGTAGCGGTTATATCAAACCGCTACAAATTACAATATTTGTAGCGGTTTTAACCTTAACCGCTACCAAATTGTAGCGGCAGCATTTTTTTGTAGCGGTTTAGGTAGCTAAAACCGCTAGAAATTTGGTGCGAAATTCCCGCTAAAACTTGTAGCGGTTAATACACAGAAACCGCTACAAAATTCCCACCACTTGTCGCGACCAAGCCCCGCCAACAGTGTAGCGGTTATTTGTAGCGGTTACAGCAACTAAACCGCTACAAAATACCAATCGTTAGCTATTTGTAGCGGTTATAGGGATATAACCGCTACAGAATTTCAGGAGTCTCCACTTTTGTAGCGGTTTTGGGCAATAAACGCTACAGAATTTCAAAGGTTCTTGTAATTTGTAGCGGTTATTGTAGAACTGCTACAAATTTAAGGCAACGTGGGTGATTTGTAGCGGTTATGGTAGCGGTTATTAGAATAACCGCTACTAATATCTGGCCTATTTAAGCCACCGCCTTCCTCATTTCTCCGTTTGCTCATTTTGTTTCCAAGGGCTTCTCTGAGTGGTTTCTTCAAGATTTGAGCGTTTAGATGTCTGCGTAGAAGTTTTTGCTACAGTATTTCTCAGTATTTGCACTTGAGGTAGGTATATAACACGTATTTTATTTATATTTGTATTTTTATTTGATTTTTGCATAATAATGTGACTAATTTTTTTTACGATTGATATGGCTTCAAGAGAGGATAAGGGGAAGGCCCCTGAGGTCCCCAAACCGATTTTATGGGGTGGCAGCAGCCGAGCAGGGGGTAGAGGGAGGGGGCAGCGTGGAGGCAGGACGACCGCGGCATCTCAGCCCATCCCCCCCACAGGAGTCGGCCTTACCACAGGCACCGCAGACGATCCCACAGGAGACGACCGCACCAGAGGTGCCTGAGGTTGGGGGCCAGATATTAGCGTCGAGGACTTCCTCGACGAGGAAGAGTTCGAGATCCCGATTGGGATTAGGGAGATGGAGCAGTTCCTCGATGAGGAGGAGGCTCGGGAGCAGAACAACCCACGAGGGTCGTCTTCACGGTCCACTGGGTTTGAGGTACAGGTCCAAGGTAAATTAATTTTTTAATTTAGTAAATTATTTATTTAAATTAGAAAAGTTAATTTTGAATTACAATTTATCTAATGTGCGGTAAACTGTGCAGATGAGCAGGGGAACGTTTCGACGAGGAGGCTATACGTGGCCGGTGTGAAAAACATGGATCGGAGCCTGCGAGTTATAGTGCCGTGGAATGAGGGCACTGACCAGCCCATCCACAATGGGGGTCACCTGCTCAACCGCTTCCTGAACGACCTGGGCGTGAACTGGATACGGTTCCCCCTTCACTTCAAGACGTGGAGACACGTTCCGAGGGGGCCGAAGGACCAGGCTTGGGAGGAGGTGGTTCAGGTAATTAAAATTATTTAATTAATATTGTTTGTAATTAATTATATTTAATTAATATTTTTTAAATTATGTTTTTTGTAAATATTAATATTTAAATAATTTTTTTTTCAGCTGCGGTTTGCCGTCCGGGCCAACCGGAAGAGGTACGCCCTCGTGAAGATGGGTGACGCCTGGAGGAACAGGAGGAGCCGTCTCTTCCACACGGTGAATAAGGACGGGACGATGCCTCTGGAGCAGCTGATCGAGAGTGTCCCGGACGGCGTGCCGCCGAACGACTGGGCGAGTTTCGTCTAGTTTAGGAGGAGCCCTGAGGGGCAGGTAATGTATTTATTAGATTTTTTATATATAATTTTGTAATTGTTAATTATTAAATTATAATTTCAATTAATTGTATTTAATTTGAACTTATTTAATTTTAAATGTTTTTTTATTGTTTTAATACATTTAATATTGTTTTTTTTCCAGGAGATTTCTCAGAGGAACACCAGGATCCGTGCGCAGCAGACGATCCACCACACAGTAGAATCAAAGACCTTTCCTGTGACCTATAATGAGCTGGTAAATTTTTAAAATATCACTGACTTTTAGCTAATTATTTCATAATACTAATTGAATTTTGTAATTGTTTCAGGAGACGAAGGCACAGCAGGAGAACCGTCAGACAGACTATGGGGAGCTGTACGCCATCACACACAAACACCGTGACGGGACTGCGACCTCTCAGCAGGCAGAGGCGGCCATTGTAAGTAATTTTATTATTATAATTTTTATAAACTAAGTTAATAATGAAAAATGCTAATTAGTAATTGTTTCATAAAATGGCAGGAGCGGATGCAGCAGTCGCAGGCTGAGCTGCGACAGACCTAGCCTGAGGAGTCAGAGGGGTCAGTGGACCCGACGGCTCCTTTGAAGGCGGGTCTGGCTCAGGCTGAGCACCCCTGACGCGTGCGGGGGATGGGGATAGGCGCCATACCTAGCATGGTCTACGGCAAGAGCGCCGCCTATGAGGCTGGCAGCTCTAGAGGGGTCAGACGTCTGAGGGATGAGTCTATTGACCAGCTGCGGTCAGATTTGGAGTAGCAGATGGCACAGTGATAAGTAAAATATTTGCATATTTATTTTCCCTTATATGATGATTTATGGACGATATTTGAGCTTAATATAATATATTTGGGTGTAAAATAAATAGTATTTAAAAAATAATAAAAATATAAAAAAAGGTCAGCACTGTAGCGTCGGTCACTATTCATGACGAAATCACTGTAGCATGACGTTACTGTAGCGGATGGAATCACTGTAGCAACACGGAAAAAAAACGCGTAAACCAACCGACAGGATACTGTTCACTACTGTAGCAATGCGTGAAAAGAAGGCAAATCACTGTAGCACCTGTGAAAAGAAGGAGAAGAAGCAACAGACGCACTTGACGCACTTCGCTTGCCTATATATATGTGTGCTTCTTTGCAAAATGGAAAGAGGAGGAGAGAAGAAATATAGTGGAGATATTCTCTTTGATAAGGAGATACTTCTCTGACAGGGAGAGATATTTTCTCTGACAGTTCTAAATAAATTGTATTATTTTTAATTTTTAATTTTATGTATTGTATTATTTGTTTATGCTTCCTACATGGAAGGCTTAGTATTATATTATTTTCTGTATGCCTCCTACATGGAAGGCTTAATATTGTATTACTTTTTTGCATGCTGCCTACATGGAAGGTTTTATCTCCTAAATGGACGGCTAGATTTCTCCAGTTTTTTTTATGTATATTTTTGGTTGTATATTTATGTTTGAGAATTTAATATTCAAGTTTATGCAGTATTTATGAAGATTTCATTCTAGTTTTATATAATGTCAATTTATTTTGATTTTGTTTTTAATTTTATCATGAGCTAAATTTTCATTTTCCTAGGGTGATGATGTAGCTTACTAATGATGGATTGAATCTTAACTTATTAAATCTAGTTTTAATTTCTCCTTCATGATTGAGTTTTAATTATTGTTCTTAATGCTTTCATTTGATTGGCCACCTTTTGAATGATTACAATATGCATGTTGAAATCGGAAGGAGATGTATGTGTGTAGATCCTATAATTAAAACCATGACTTACATATGAAATAGGAATATATTCATATAAGTTGTGCAGTCTTATTGAGTTCCATAAATATTAATGCATAATTAATTGCTTAAATTCATATAGGAATATATTGGATTAGCGATTAATTATAGAATTGTCTGACCTTGGAAGAGGCTAGTAATTAAATTAGGGAAACTCGGCTATCAATCATGTGGAATAAATTGGGCTAGAATAGATAAGTGATTCAATCCAGAATTTGTTAAGTGAAATCTAATCCCTAGGACTTTTTCTCATATTTGTTTGCTTATCATCTGCACTCATATTTAATTATTTTTCTTTTATTTGTACTCTCAATCACCAATTTATCGATCGACTAAATAGAATTAAAATTACCCATTTTGGTACTTAGTGATCAATCCTCGTGAGAACGATACTCTACTCACTTCTATATTACTTGATTACGACAATGTACACTTGCACTATTTAATTGATCATCTAAACTCGTAACAAGTTTTTGGCGCCGTTGCCGGGGATTGTTGTCATTAATATCAATACCAAGTATTTTTAATACTAATTTGGTCTTTATATTACATTTGTTTTTCTTCTTGGTGTCTTGTGTTTCTTTTCAGGTTTTTGCTTAGTGTATGACCAGATTGAAGGAGACTGAACTATTGCCTTTTGATTCGGAGATCGAAAGAACTTGTCGAAGAAATCGAAGAATTCGGAAGCAGTCTACTTCAATCCTAAACAATCCGATGGCAAATTCGGGGGGAGAAACAACAGATACCAAAACACTCCGTGACTATGCAACACCAACAGTCATGGACACAAACTCTGGAATCAGGAGACCACCAGTAGCAGCTAACAACTTTGAAATCAAGCTGGCAATTATCCAGATGATGCAAGCAAATCAATTCGGTGGTTTACCAACAGAAGATCCTAATGCACATATAGCCAACTTCCTAGAAATTTGTGACACATTCAAGCATAATGGTGTTACTGATGATGCCATTAGACTTAGACTTTTCCCTTTCTCACTTAGGGATAAGGCTAAGAGTTGGTTACAATCGCTACCAGTGGGAAGTATAACAACATGGGAGATCATGGTGCAGAAATTTTTAGAGAAATACTTTCCTTCAGCAAAAACTGCTAAACTGAGGAATGAAATTGCCTCATTCACCCAGCATGAACAAGAAAGCCTCTATGAAGCATGGGAAAGATACAAGGAGTTGCTAAGGAGATGTCCTCATCACGGGTTACCAAATTGGTGGCAACTGCAAACTTTCTATAGTGGGATGACACACATCTCCAGAATTCTTATAGATGCCGCAGCTGGAGGATCTTTAATGGGAAAGAACATATATGATGCTTACAATCTACTTGAGGAGATGGTAGCCAATACATATCAATGGCCTTCTGAATGTAGCAATTCAAAGAAAGTACTTGGAGTGCACGAGCTGGATGTCCTTACAACTTTATCTTCTCAAGTTGCATCTATATCCAAGCAAGTAGGATCATTGACAACCCAAGCAAATGTAATCAGCACTCCTACGGAAGCTTGTGATCAATATGGAGGACCTCATGTGAGTACGCAATGTCAAGAAGGACACTCATTCATGCCGGAGCAAGCTCAGTTCATCGGAAACCAAAGAAATGACCCATTCTCAAACACGTACAATCCAGGTTGGCGAAATCATCCAAACTTTAGTTGGAGGAATAATCAAAATGCATTCAAGCCGCAAGGGAACTACCAGCATCAAGCTTTTCAATAACCAAATCCACCACAACAGAAAAGTGAATTTGGAGGATGCACTGGCTCAACTAACCATGAATACATCTCAATTCATGGCTAGGACTAATGCAGCAATCAAAAGCCAAGATGCCTCAATAAAGAACTTGGAGATCCAGATGGGCCAAATTGCAAATATGCTGAATTCCAGACAACCAAGAACTCTACCAAGTGACACCGAAAGAAACCCAAGAGAGCATGTGAAGGCCGTTGCACTAAGAAGTGGGAAAGAATTGAAATATCCTTTAATTAAAAAGAAGGATGATGGAGAAAAGAAAGAAGGTGGAGGAGAACAGAAGGAGGAAGTACAAGAACAGAAGGAGGATGATGTGATACCAGGAAGAATCAGCTTTCCAGACAATCCTCCTCCATATGTACCACCAGTTCCATACCCTCAGAGACTTGTGAAGGCAAAGCTAGACAAGCAATTTGCAAAGTTTCTGGAGGTTTTCAAAAAGTTGCACATCAACATTCCTTTCGCAGACGCTCTTGCCCAAATGCCCAGTTATGCAAAATTCATGAAGGACATTCGTTCAAATAAGCATAAGCTTGAGGAATTTGAAACAGTTGCACTTACTGAGGAGTGCAGTGCTATTCTCCAAAAGAAATTACCTCTAAAGCTGAAAGATCCAGGAAGCTTCTGCTTACCTTACACCATAGGTCAATGTCACTTTGAACAAGCACTTTGTGATCTTGGAGCAAGTGTAAACCTCATGCCTCTATCTGTCTACAACAAACTTGGTCTTGGAAAGGTGAAGCCAACCACAGTTTCATTACTTTTGGCAGACCGATCAATAAAGCATCTGAGGGGTGTCTTAGAAGATGTTCTGGTGAAGGTGGACAAACTCATATTCCCAGCTGATTTCATAATACTCGACATGGAAGAAGACCAAGAAATTCCTATCATTCTTGGGAGGCCATTTCTAGCAATTGGGAGAACGTTAATAGATGTGCAACAGGGGAAGTTAACCTTACAAGTTCAAGATAATCAAGTATCCTTCAACATTTTCAAGGCTTTATCCTTTTCAGATGAAGGTGACACTTACTACAGAGTCGACACATTATCCGGTTGCACAAAAGACGTGGTGAACGAAATCTGCATGGATCAACCATTAGCAATAGGAATGGTAGATGTATCAAAATCTACTAATCCTGAAGTCTTGGAGCAGATTAAGTACCTGGAATCAAATTCCCCAATTTTTATCAAGAAACCATTTGAAGATCTTGGGGAAAGGCCAAGTAAGCCGGTACCATCAACAGAGAAACCACTAGTACTGGAGTTGAAAATACTGCCATCCCACTTGAAGTATGTGTATCTTGGGAGGAAATTCAATATTACCTGTAATCGTCTCAGCAGCTCTTACTCCTGAAGAAGAAGAAAAGTTATTAAGAGTTCTAAGGGAGTATAAAGCAGCATTTGGATGGTCAATAGCTGATATAAGAGGGATTAGTCCTTCAATTTGTATGCATAAGATCTTGATGGAGGATAACTACAAGCCATCAGTCGAGCACCAGAGAAGACTCAATCCAAACATGAAGGAGGTTGTGAGAAAGGAGGTAATAAAGTGGCTAGATGCTGGCATAATCTACCCAATCTCTGACAGTCAATAGGTAAGCCCAGTTCAAGTTGTGCCAAAGAAAGGTGGAATGACAGTAGTGCCCAGCGAGAAAAATGAACTGATTCCACAACGAACGGTGACTGGATGGAGAGTGTGCATCGACTACAGAAAGCTCAATAAAGCCACAAGAAAAGATCACTTCCCTCTGCCATTTATAGACCAGATGCTTGACAAACTAGCAGGGAAAGCCTATTATTGTTTCCTGGACGGGTACACAGGATATAATCAAATTACAATTGCACCGGAGGATCAAGAGAAAACAACTTTTACATGTCCATATGGTACCTTTGCCTTCAGAAAGATGCCATTTGGTCTATGTAATGCACCAGCAACATTTCAAAGGAGTATGATGGCGATCTTCTCAGACATAGTGGAAAGGTTCATTGAGGTATTCATGGATGATTTTTCAGTTTTTGGAGAATCATTTGATCATTGTCTTTCAAATTTGGCAAAATTCTTGCAACGTTGTGTGAAGACAAACTTGGTTCTAAATTAGGAGAAATGCCATTTTATGGTTAAAGAAGGAATCGTGCTGGGTCATAAGGTATCTGATCGAGGCATTGAAGTGGACCGAGCTAAGATTGAAACAATTCAAAAGCTACCACCTCCTTCCTTAATCAAGGGCATTTTGAGTTTTTTGGGACATGCTGGCTTCTATAGAAGATTCATCAAGGACTTCTCAAAAATCACAAAGCCACTTTGCATGCTGTTGGAGAAAAACACTCCCTTTGTATTTAATAAGGAGTGCTTATCAGCCTTCCAAACTCTAAAAAGTGCCTTGACTTCCGCACCAGTTATCATAGCTCCAGATTGGAATCTTCCATTTGAGATGATGTGCGATGCAAGTGATTATGCAGTTGGAGCTGTTTTGGGCCAAAGAAAAGACAAGGTCTTTCATGCCATCTATTATGCCAGCAGGACACTCTCAGATGCACAGTTGAATTATGCAACAATAGAAAAGGAGCTATTAGCGGTAGTGTTTGTATTCGACAAATTTAGAGCATACTTGATTAGGTTAAAGGTCATTGTCTGGACAGACCACTCAGCAATCAAATACTTGATTGAGAAGAAAGCTGCAAAGCCCAGACTAATCAGATGGGTGCTTCTACTACAAGAATTTGACTTGGAGATCAAAGACAAAAAAGGGACTGAGAATCTTATTACATATCATCTTTCTCGGTTAGAACCACCTGAACAAAAGAGAGAATCAACAATCCAGGAGAATTTTCCAGATGATCAACTTTTTATCATGTAGTCACAACCTACTCCTTGGTATACTGATATTGTGAATTATTTGGCAAGTGGGGTAATGCCTTATGAACTTTCTAAAATGCAAAAGAAGAAGTTTCTGGCTGATATAAGGCATTACTTTTAGGAGGATCCGTTCTTATACAAACAAAGCCCAGATCGAATTATCAGGAGATGTGTTCCTAAAGAAGAGATGGACAGCATCTTAAATCATTGCCATTCATCCCTATATGGTGGTCATTTTGGAGCAAATAGAACAGCTACTAAAGTCCTTCAATCAGGATTTTATTGGCCTACACTCTTCAAGGACGCTCACAGACTTGTGGCAACCTGTGACAGATGTCAAAGAACGGGAAATATCTCAAGGAGACATGAAGCCCCTTTAACCAACATCTTAGAAGTTGAACTTTTTGATGTATGGGGGATCGATTTTATGGGGCCTTTTCCATCTTCATTTAGCAACCAGTTCATTTTAGTAGCTGTTGACTATGTCTCCAAGTGGGTTGAAGCAGCTGCCTTTCCTATAAATGATTCTCGTGTGGTTGTGAAGTTCTTGAGGAAGAATATTTTTACAAGATTTGGAGTGCCTAGAGCTATTATCAGTGATGGAGGAAGGCATTTTTGCAATCAGCAACTTCAGTCGGTATTGGCTAAATCTGGAGTAACTCATAAGGTTGCAACTCCATATCATCCATAAACTAATGGGCAGATGGAAATCTCGAACAGAGAACTGAAGTAGATCTTAGAAAAGACGGTGAATTCCAATCAGAAGGACTAGGCTCAAAAGTTAGATGATGCACTCTGGGCTTATAGAACTACCTTCAAGACACCAATTGGTACATCCCCATATCAATTGGTCTACGGAAAAGCATGCCATCTTCCAGTAGAAATGGAGCACAAAGCATATTGGGCAATAAAAGCATTAAATTTTGACTTAAAGGCAACTGGGGAGAAAAGGCTTCTCCAACTCAATGAGCTTGAAGAATTCAGACAACAAGCTTATGAAAATGCTAAGTTATACAAGGAGAAGACAAAAATATGGCATGATAGAAGAATTTTGAGAAGAGAGTTTACACCGGGACAAAAAGTGCTTTTATACAACTCAAGGTTAAAGCTCTTTCCAGGAAAGCTGAGATCGAGGTGGTTAAGTCCTTTTACTGTAATTCAAGTATGGCCATATGGGATTCAAGATGGTAATCAAAAATTCAAAGTGAATGGGCAAAGACTCAAAGAATACAATGAAGGTGAACTCAACACTTTGAAATCTGTCATCACATTTGAGGAACCAACAGGTAAGTCCTCAATCTAGTAATTTTTTTTAAAATATATATATATATATAAATTATATAAAAAAAATAAAAAAAGTGGTTTGGTTTTTGTCTAGCTAAAGACGTTAAAGAAAGGCGGCTATTTGGGAGGCAACCCCAAAATTTCTTTCCTACTCTCTCATTTCTTTCCTATTCTCTCATTTCTTTCCGACTCACCGAAACACACCACACTGCATTGATATTTTAGTTTTCATCGGCTTCTTTTTAAGTTACCATGGAGGAATCTCTTGCAAAGCTTAAGAATAGGTTCCCCACTCTTCCCAAAGATGTGCTCAGGAAGCTCTATAGCTGTCGACTTGAAAGGATGAAAGTATTCAAGCGTTTGGGCCTTCCTGAGGACATACGCTGGATCATTGAGGCTAAGGTACGTTTATCAGATGAGTTTAATAAATCAGTTGTTCAACCTTTACCAGGAATGGGAAGAAGTTCTTATTCCAAAAAGAGAAGAGCTAAAAGAATGAATGTCTGCTATAAATTTGCAAGGTGGACATGTGATCAGCGCTGTAGAAGCAAAGGTATGGTTTCTATAAATCGAGAAGATAAAATTAAATTTATAAAGGATGGACTGAGTAAGGAGTCCCTGGATGATATCATTCAAACTCTTGAGACGCATCCGAGTGGTGATGTTCATCGTATTCTTCTTGATTTAGTGAATGTATTCAACCAAGAAAAATGGCACTACTGTCTTGGGAATCTGACGAAAAAAGACCCTGTTTGCCAGTTTATAAGAAAACTGGATGGGAAGCCAATCCTTAATTCATAGAAATCGTTTAAGCCGTTTCTGGACGTAAAACCAGAGGAAGATGTGAGCCAAAATCACAACTACTGTACATAATCATGCTTTTGTCTAATCGTTTTATCTTTTTTGCAACTTTTGTCAAATCTTTCTTATCTTTTCGACAGCTTTTGTCTACTCTGCTTTATCTTTTGACTTTCTTTTCTCTTTTTGTTTAATTTCTTCACGCAATAACCCACTGGTCATCTGTGTCAGAAATTTTTTCAAACTTCTTTGAAAAATGTGTGATTTGTGTGATTTTGTTGTCGCTGTTTAAGTGTTATATATGCATGTACTCTTCTACTTGTAAGCATATACACTTCCACTTGTAAATATGCAGTCTTCCACTAGTAAGCATACATGGTCCGAGAGAAACAAAGAGAAAAAGGGTATCACACAAAAATGTAGATTTACATCTATTTGCATTTTTGGTGAAACTGATTTGGGCAAGAAAGGAGAGTTTATAACAGCAGTAAATAAACCGGGAATTGCATTAGCTGCCAGAAGAATCAACTTTGTGTACGGGGGAGGCATCCAGGGCCTAAAAGGAAGTGTGGCCATTTCTGCATCCATGAATGGAAGCAAGGGTTTAAGTGTAAGGGTGAAGGAGTTAGAAGATCACACTTTTTCCTTAGGACAAGAGTTACAGGTTTCAAGCTTGCCTGAACAAATGGGACTAATGTTCTACCATGCTCAAGCTTTCATTGCTCTACCCGGGGTTTGGGGACGTTGGATGGCATTTCTAGTGTTGCATATTGGGCTAAGTTAAACTATCACAAAAAGCCATTAGGATTGTTAAATGTTAATGGTTTTTATGATAATCTGTTGTCTTTTCTTGATCATGCTATGGAAACAGGATTCATAC
Source organism: Inga leiocalycina (assembly GCA_963242795.1). NCBI lineage: Eukaryota > Viridiplantae > Streptophyta > Magnoliopsida > Fabales > Fabaceae > Inga > Inga leiocalycina. The sequence continues at coordinate 19,523,080 of OY725329.1, read as the reverse complement.
CCCAAGCGACTCGCCATTCCATAATTTCTGCACCAACTGCTGATCAGCTGCTCGATCAACTGCAAACCTATGAAGCTAAACCAGATTTACTCGTCAAGCAAATAGGTGGGCAATCTTCAGATAGAAGTCAGAAGCAGAACCCAGATACCACTCTTCGGTTGTAACTTTCCTTAATCTCTTGGTTTTACTCTTAGTATTTTGATTTTACTTTATTATGTGTTTATGTTTCAAAAAAAAAACCTTCTCTGAGCTCTAGAAGACATTAGGGACAATGTTTGATTTAGGTTGGGGGAGGAGAAAATTTTTTTTTCTTCTGTTTTTCTTTTGTTATTTAGTAAAACCATTAGATGCATAGGGTGTGGAAAAAATGGCAGAGTAAGGAGTTATTCTTAACTCCTGAGACGCATTTCATTAATTGCATTTTATTGGTTGCAATTTTTTTTATCTTTTTCAAAAAAAAAAGAAGTAAAAAAAAATCTTGTTCAAGTGCTTTGTAATGATATTAAGAAGTACACAAGTTTTAAATATGGATCAATTGAATTTAGAGATTTTATAGCATGAATGAACAATTGATTGTTGCAATTGGTGATAAATTTTGAGATTGAATGAACTGAGTTTAAAAATTCCTAGCCGTGAGCTTCTGAGCCTATAATGATTATTTCTCTTGTGTGTGATATTCACCTATTAAGTTGTCACTCTAGAACTTGCTTTAAATCTGGTTGAAATTACATCTCACATGCACATTCAAAAATGATAAAGGCATTCATTTCCTTTAGCCAGAGTCAAATAGCCAACCTTGCAATTATACCGTTGATAAGCCCCTTTGAGCCTAATTGACTGTTTCTTTGTTCTCAACCCATTAACATGTACTTTAATGATATATCAAGTGCTTTTACCTTATTCGGAAGATTGGTAGAGCATTAGAAATTCTTGTGAAATGGGCTATTTACAAAGTGTGGGGGTGTATATATCATCAATTTTATAGTTGCAATTCAAAAAGAAAAAAAAAGAAAAAAAAAATGTCAAGTATTTGAATTGTGGGTTGTTATGATGAGATAAATTTATAAGTAGCCCATTTTTCAATTGTTCTATTAAATTTCTTAAATATAGCCTTTCATATCATGTTTTACATTCCTTTTACCTTAATCCCATTACAACCCTTAATAAGTCCTTTTGATTTGAATTATGCATGTGAATTAAGTAGTGGAGATTGAGATTTTTAGCAAGCCTATGGTAGTGCAATTTTTTTGGTTGAATTTGAGCGAAACACTTACCCTTAAACACTTGAGAGATTGAGAGAATGAGTTACACTTACAAACTCGGTTTATTCATTTTCAAACAAAGTTACCAATTTATATTTTCGTTGATTCATGAATACTATGATCTCTTTACTTTTCAATTGTGTTCTTACTTATGACTTGACACTTCTGATTTTGTTGGAAGCACTTATTAGTCATTCCTTGTCCGAGGACGTCCAAGAGCTAAGTGTGGGGGAATTTGATAAGTAAAATATTTGCATATTTATTTTCCCTTATATGATGATTTTATGAACGATATTTGAGCTTAATATAATATATTTGGGTGTAAAATAAATAGTATTTAAAAAATAATAAAAATATAAAAAAAGGTCAGCATTGTAGCGTCGGTCACTATTCATGACGGAATCACTGTAGCAGGACGTTACTGTAGCGGATGGAGGTGACTATAGCGGATGGAATCACTGTAGCACTGTAGCAACATGGAAAAAACGCGTAAACCAACCGACAGGATACTGTTCACTACTGTAGCAATGCGTGAAAAGAAGGCAAATAACTGTAGCACCTGTGAAAAGAAGGAGAAGAAGCAACAGACGCACTTGACGCACTTCGCTTGCCTATATATATGTGTGCTTCTTTGCAAAATGGAAAGAGGAGGAGAGAAGAAATATAGTGGAGATATTCTCTTTGATAAGGAGATACTTCTCTGACAGGGAGAGATATTTTCTCTGACAGTTCTAAATAAATTGTGTTATTTTTTATTTTTAATTTTATGTATTGTATTATTTGTTTATGCTTCCTACATGGAAGGCTTAGTATTATATTATTTTCTGTATGCCTCCTACATGGAAGGCTTAGTATTGTATTACTTTTTACATGCTGCCTACATGGAAGGTTTTACCTCCTAAATGGACGGCTATATTTCTCCAGTTTTTTTATGTATATTTTTGGTTGTATATTTATGTTTGAGAATTTAATATTCAAGTTTATGCAGTATTTATGAAGATTTCATTCTAGTTTTATATAATGTCAATTTATTTTGATTTTGTTTTTAATTTTATCATGAGCTAAATTTTTATTTTCCTAGGGTGATGACGTAGCTTACTAATGATGGATTGAATCTTAACTTATTAAATCTAGTTTTAATTTCTCCTTCATGATTGAGTTTTAATTATTGTTCTTAATGCTTTCATTTGATTGGCCACCTTTTGAATGATTACAATATGCATGTTGAGACCGGAAGGAGATGTATGTGTGTAGATCCTATAATTAAAACCATGACTTACATATGAAATAGGAATATATTCATATAAGTTGTGCAGTCTTATTGAGTTCCATAAATATTAATGCATAATTAATTGCTTAAATTCATATAGGAATATATTGGATTTGCAATTAATTATAGAATTGTCTGACCTTGGAAGAGGCTAGTAATTAAATTAGGGAAACTCGACTATCAATCATGTGGAATAAATTGGGCTAGAATAGATAAGTGATTCAATCCGGAATTTGTTAAGTGAAATATAATCCCTAGGACTTTTTCTCATATTTGTTTTCATATCATCTGCACTCATATTTAATTATTTTTCTTTTATTTGTACTCTCAATCACCAATTTATCGATCGACTAAATAGAATTAAAATTACCCATTTTGGTATTTAGTGATCAATCCTCGTGGGAACGATACTCTACTCATTTCTATATTACTTGATTACGATAGTGTACACTTGCACTATTTAATTGATTATCTAAACTCGTAATACACAGCAGCAGTAGCAGCAGGAGCAGATGCAGCTGCAGCATACGCAGCAGATGCAGCTACACGCTGATTTGATCTACGCTCAGCAGAAACAGTGGTGTGAAATTACGAACAACATGCTTGAACGGTCATGGAGTCGCCTATTCCCGGACGAGCAGCATCCACAGGTTCCCCCTGTCCCTCGCTACGTCGTCCCGAGTACTACTCCTCCTCCTCCTCATCCTGCTCCTGCTGATGATGATGGTGCGGTTTACTCTGCGCAGCTGCCCGATCCAGCAGCACCTGAGGGAGCTCCACCTGAGGGAGCACCAGATGATCAGCCCCCAGCTACTTAGTTTAGGACATCTTTTTTGTTGTTGTTGAAACATTTGTAAATATATATATATATATAGATATATGAGTTTGTATTTCAGAACTTAAATTCTTATTGTGTTTAATATAATTATATTTATATTATTAGATCGCGTTGTTGAATTTATGAATTAATTGCAACAATATTATTTATATTTCTAAATTAAAAAAAATAAAGCATATATATATTTGTAGCGGTTTTTATTTAAGAACCGCTACAAATATATATATTTGTAGCGGTTCTTAAATAAAAACCACTACAATAAATGTATATATTTGTAGCGGTTTCTATTGTATAACCGCTACAAATATGTATATATATTAGTAGCGGTTCTACAATAGAAACTGTAATATCCCAATTTTTGATTAAGGGCTAATCATAATTATTGTAGATAATTATGGATTTAATTGGAATTATTATGTGTTTTATGGCAATATTAATTAATATGTCATAATTAATGGAAAAATTGGAAGAATGCAATTATTGGTCATGAGTTGGTAATTAAGGGAGAAATTAATTACTAACTAAGAGAAAATGAAAAGTGTGATTAAAATGGCTAATGGAGAGATTAGATAAGTTAATTGGTGACTTATTTTGGGGTGAGCCAACAGTATGGTGGCATGTGTCAAGATGAGAGAGGTTAAGGAAAGTCAAATTGATAAAATAAACTTTCTCTCTCCTCCCTCTCCTCTCTTGTGTAGCTGACTTGGAAGCATGGGGAGTATCATCATCATTGTTCATTTCTCTCTCGTTTTCTCTCTCTTCCCTTCCTCCATTTCCGGCGGTCAGCTAGGCAAGAAAGAGGAAGATAAACTGGTGATTTGGGTAAGTAAATGCCCTCCATTGATCAAACACCATTCATAAATGTTGATCCTTGAGTGATAAGCTTCATTTTGGTGGTTGTAGCTTGTCCATTGGTTATGGTTTGTGATCACACGAAAATTTGGAAAGTGGTGAATCAAGAACTCTCTTTGGAGAAGTTGATAAGGTGAGTGAAACCAATCTATCTATCTAAGTTTCATACCATTTGAAATAGTTTATAATTTCTGGAAATTTTGGCTTGAATCCGAAAATTGAGTGCCACTGTTCATTTGGTATGTTTTTGGCATGAGAAAGGTATTTTGGAATGGATTTATGATAGATAGATTGATTGGAGGTTGAAATGTTAAGTTTAGTGATTTTGGGAAAATTTATGATTTGTGTTGATTCAAACCAAAGCATGATAATGGAGTTGGATTTTGGTCATTTTAATGATTCCATTGAATTCCTTGGGTGTTTTTGTGTGGGAGTAGATTTTGGTTGGTATTTGGGTTCATTTGGATCACTTGGAAAAATTTCTGGAAATGCTGTCATACCTTTTGCGTTTTCTGGTTTCTGATAATCGTGCTCGAGTGAGAGTGAGTGTGCTCGAGTGAGGGAAGAACATCACTCGAGTGAGGGATTTTGTGCTCGAGTGATCCTCTTCTTTGAAAGTTTTTGTGCTCTTGGGCATGTGCTTTCTGTCCTCACTTCCTTGTGCTTGAGGTGATTTCCGTACCAGTGCTCGAGTGATCCTTTTCTTTGAAAGTTTTTGTGCTCTCGGTCATGTGCTTTCTGTCCTCACTTCCTTGTGCTTGAGGTGATTTCCGTACCAGTGCTCGAGTGAAGCCTTTCGTGCTCGAGTGATCTTTTTCTGTGAAAGTTTTTGTGCTCTCGGGCATGTGCTTTCTGTCCTCACTTCCTTGTGCTTGAGGTGATTTCCGTACCAGTGCTTGAGTGAGGATTTTGTGCTCGAGTGTCCGTACCAGTGCTCGAGTGAGACCATTTTCACTCGAGGTGAAGCAGTGAAAAATGAGTTTTTGTGCTTCCAAAAGGGGATCTTTGGGATAGTTCTTCCTACCCTTTAGGAGTTTTGTTAGGGGTATTTAATGACTCTAAAAGAGCAATAATGATAACCAATTAAGTATTACAAAGTGAATTAAGTCTTGGAATAGAGAATAACTCTTCGTCCCTCATTGTGAATATAGGATTTGACATTTTCCCTCCTCGGGAGATACCGGCGCTAGGACACGCTCGGAAGAACTCAGGTAGTGACTTTTCTCTCACATTTTGTATGATGTTTTGGTATGCATAATTATCATTGAACTTGTGAACTGTGTACCATGGTCCATTACAGGTAAGCACTTCAGCGTGAGCCGTATAAGGAGTGACAGTAGTCATCTCTAGGTCGGCCGTTGAACTGTCATCGTAATCGACATGGATCTTTGTGAATCTGACCCGTGGGGCGGTGTTTGTGAAACCAGCCTTGGGCTGTGTGTATCTTGCCTGTATGGCTTGCGTTATGAAATACTTTATATGAATCCCAGCTGTGGTGAATTATATTGTGTGGATTGTTGTGATGCAATACAACGTGAGCAATTGTCAGGGATGACATGTGTCATACTAACCATTGCCGTTGAACTACCGTTATAGTTGCTTGTATGGATAATGATTTGATTTCATGCCTTATTATTGTACATTATATGATTGATTTGACACTGCGGGGATTCTTTAGAATCTCACTCTTCCAAAATTAAATATTTTAGACAGGGTTGAAGGATCTAAGGGAAAGCGGGCGACGAAGAGCAGTTAGAACTCCTGTTTAGGAGTATATTTTGGGTTAATGGTCATCATTGTATATCTTTTGGATATTTTTGGTAGAAACGATTGTATATAGTAGATTTTGTGTAATCCCCAAGAAAAAGGGTATGAATTGTAGGCTTTGTGCCTTTGTGTAAATTCCTTTTTATTAATGAATAGAACCCGAGTGTGTCGGAAATTTATGCTGTACTCTGATATGTATGAATGAAACCAACCGGTATAGGCCAATTAAGTGTTAAAAGATGAATATGAGATTGTTATGATAAGGTTTTGAAAGGGTTTTGAAAATCCTGATTTAGGAAGTTTAATTTGAATAAGTCCCAAATCATCTTACAGTCTCTAATTCAAACTTAATTACGTGTTACGAACGTAAATCTCGGCCTTAATCGTGAAGGGGGTTACAGAAACCGCTACAAATATGTATATAGCTGTAGCGGTTTTATAATAAAAACCGCTACAAATACTCATCATTTGAATTTTAAAATTTACCGCCTTTGTTCACATTTGTAGCGGTTATGTTATGTGTAACCGCTACAAATTAAAAATTATTTTTAAATTTGCTTTCCAATAGCTTTAATGTTAGTAGCGGTTTTATACACATAACCGCTACAAATATTCAACGTGTAAATTTTGAATTTCCCACCAATGTGTAACGGCTTGAAAATTAGTAGTGGTTTTTTGTATATAACTGCTACTAATATTTTATAACTGTAGCGGTTAGTGTAGCGGTTTTAGAACCGCTACAAAATTATAAACGTTGGAATTTCAGAATATATGGTTCTTGGCATTTGTCATTCTCTTCTCACTCATCTTCTTCTCTATACTTTCTTCTCTCTCACTTGTCGCTATGGATAAATCATGGATCAGGTTGCCACGCAATTCTCCTGAATATTTGTACGGATTAAACAGTTTCTTGGATTTCGCATTCACTCACGCTAACTGTAACGGTAAGATCGTCTGTCCTTGTCGGAAATGCAAGTTCAAGAAGTGGCATGCACGAAATGTTGTGAAGGAACATTTGCTTGTGAAGCCTTTTCCTGAGGAATATACGTTCTGGGCAGTTCATGGTGAGAAGGTCGGCATTAGATATGACGATGCTCTTCCTCGAAGTTCTTAAGTAGGTGTTCAAGTAGATGAAGATGATCCTGTGAATGATGCTGTGCGTGATGCCTTTGGATTTCAAGGCGACAACTTCAATGAAGAAGTGCACGGCTCTGAGCCGATTTTTATGGGGAATGAAGCAGCTCAGGATTTTTTCAGCTTGATGGATGAAGCATATTGTCCTTTATATCAAGGTTGTCGCAAATATTCTAAATTATCTTTCTTGATCAAATTGTATCATATCAAGTGCTTGTGTGGGATCACAGATAAGGGAATGTCGATGTTGCTCGACTTATTGCAAGATGCATTCCCCGACACTGAGATTCCCACAACGTTCTACGAGGCCAAGAAAACAGGTTGGGGTTGAATTATCAAAAGATTGATGCATGCCCAAATGATTGTATGCTGTATTGGGGAGACGATTCCAGCAGGGAGACTTGTAAGAGATGTCACACATCGAGGTACAAGACAATTCTGAAGGGGAAAAAGCAGAAGAAGAAACCTACAAAGATTCTCAGGTACTTCCCTTTGAAACCACGTCTACAAAGATTATTTATGTCGTCTAAAACTGTGGAGCACATGAGGTGGCATGCCGTTGTTAAAAACGAAGATGGTAAATTAAGACATCCACGGGATGCAGCTGCTTGGAAAACGTTTGACAACGACTTTCCAGATTTTGCCACTGACCCCAGAAATGTTAGGCTTGTGTTGGCGACCGACGGTTTCAATCCTTTCGGGAATTTTAGCACAAGTTACAGTATTTGGCCGGTAGTCTTAGTTCCATACAACTTACCCCCTGGATGTGTATGAAACAAAGCTGTTTCATTATGTCTATGAACATTCCAGGCAACAAGGCACCGGGCAATGACATTGATGTGTATCTCCAACCGCTTATTGCGAAATTGCTTGACCTGTGGAATGTCGGCTTGGAGACGTACGACTCTTACGGCAAGACTTTGTTCAACATGCGTGCAGCCTTGATGTGGACGATTAGTGACTTTCCTGGCCTTGGCACATTATCTGGTTAGAATGTGCATACTGGGTCGGTGTGTCCAGCTTGTAATTTTGACTCTGACGCAGTGCGCCTTCCCCACAGCTGAAAGTGGTGCTTTATGGGGTATCGGAGGTTTCTCGATGGAAGGCATAAGTTCAGATTGCAACGGAATCACTTCAATGGGAAACCAAAAAAAAGAGGACCACCTCAGACTTTGTCCGGTACAGATATCTTACAGCAGCTTGAGCATGTTGACTTTGAGTTTGGAAAAAGCGACGATTCAGCACAAACTCGCCAAAAGACGCGCAGGACTTCGGCGCCTCAGCAGTGGAAGAAGATAAGTATTTTATTTACTCTTCCATATTGGAGATTTAATTTACTTCACCACAGTCTTGATGTAATGCACATTGAAAAAAATGTTTGCGACAATGTGCTGTATACGCTGCTTAACGAACCCGGCAAGACAAAAGATCACCTTCAAGCGAGGAAAGATTTACGCGACATGGGAGTTCGTGAAGACGCTTGGCCAGATGAGCATGACAAATTTCAACCGGCAAAGTTTACCCTCACAAAACTGAACAAGGAAGTCTTCCTCACGACGTTGAAGAAATTAAAAGTTCCTGATGGGTATACAAGCAACATTTCTCGATGTGTTGACTTGCAGGCTTGAAAGGTTGCTGGCCTGAAGAGTCATGACTCACATGTTCTTATGCAGCAGTTACTCCCTCTGGTTATAAAGAATACACTTCCTCCCGATGTTTTCATTGTTTTGGTGGAACTTTATTCTTTCTTTCAGAAGTTGTGTTCTAAGGTTTTGATCGTTGAGGAGCTCGATCAGCTGCAGTCGAAAATCATTCTTACGCTTTGTCATTTGGAGATGATCTTTCCTCTATCCTTTTTTACTGTGATGGTTCACCTCACAGTCCACCTCGTTCATGAAATAAAGCTCGCTGGACCAGTACAATATCGTTGGATGTATCCGATTGAGAGGTACTCATTTTAAATATGTGCTTTAATTTATTCTCCGTATTTAATGTTTGCTAGTCGTATTTAATTATCAGGGCCGTTTCACTGTGACGCTGTTCAAGTGTTTGTGGGCAAATACCACTACTTCTCAGGGACTAACAACTGACGACTTAGGGATCACATCAGTCAATTTCTCACTGCCGATTCATACTGGTATTTCTCAAGATGATGAGCCGCATATTCTAGCTTCAGAGGCACATCAGGTTTATTATGTCGAGGATGAGAGGCATAGGAATTGGCACATGGTCGTTCATTTAAAGCCAAGAGACATTTACGAAATGGGTGAAGGCGATAACATCGCCTACGAGAATGAGCCATTTCAGCCAGCTGATTTTGAAAACTACTTCCCTGAAGGCGATAACAATTTACCTCTACTGCGGTGAGTTTTTTTAAGTCCACGTCATTTGAATTAAATTTTTGGCTAAAGTATATGTTTGGTCCTTTATGTTTGCATCAAGTTTCATTTTAGTCTTTTAAGTTTAAAAAGTACACTTTTAGTCCTTCAAGTTTAACATCGTTAGTTTTATTTAACAAAAAATGCTGACTCAATAAAATTAAGTGATGATTGTGCAATTAATTGCTGAAAAGGTATCCTTATATTTTAATATAATATTTTTATATTTAAATTAAAAATAAATCAGGCAAAAATCAACTTCTTCTTTCCCTCTTTGATGGTGCATCTGATCCCCTAAACTAGGGCAAAGCTCCTTTGGGTATGATTCACAAGATTGAAAAAGCTAGGAATCACCCTGATACAGATGACTCGAATAGCGCTGATAATTACCTTGAATAAAGACACTGAATATGAGACCCAGCGATTACCTTCCCTTCTAAAATATGGAGATGCAGACATTGAATAAAGATATTGATGAACGGGAAGTATGAGACCCAGCGATTACCTTCCCTTCTGAAATATACTAGCACCTTTCTTCCATACAAATATTATATTCGAATCAATATCGATAACTTTGATTTTAAATTTTAATATCCAACAAGATGTTATAGTTTCATTTATGATGGTATTCAGGTATGGTGCAAGAATTTCAAGATTATGCGATAACTGTGGAACAATGGTGGCGGCAACATGACGCAATTCTTTATTCCATCTTGTGAATCACACCCAAAGAAGCTTTGCCCTAGTTTGGAGGATCAGATGCACCGTTGAAGTGGGGAAGAAGTGTTTTTTGCCCGGTTTATTTTTAATTTAAATCTAAAAAATTATATTAAAATACAAAGATGCCTTGTCAGCAATTAATTGTACAGTCATCACTTAAATTTAATGAGTCAACTATTTTTGTTAAATGAAACTAACGGTGTTAAGTTGAAGGACTAAAAGTGTACCTTTTAAACTTAAAGGACTAAAATAAAACTTGATGTAAACATAAAGGACCAAATGTATACTTTAGCCTAAATTTTTTAAATTTAATAATACATCCATAACAATAATTTTTCTACAAAATTTCTGTAGGGATGGCGACGATGAGTGATCAAATTCAAATTATGCTTTTGTCTTTAAAAAAATGCAAAAAATTGTTTAAAATAAAATGTAAAAAAAAATTTAAAAAATAAAATAAAATAATATTTGTAGCGGTTATTAAACGGCTACAAATATAAAATTAACCGCTACTAAATGAATAATTGCTATAAAATGAATATATTAACCGCTACAAATAGTACGTGGATTACTATAAATATTAAACCGCTACAAAAATACAAATAACCGCTACTAACTAATAACCGCTACAAAATGAATACATTAACCGCTACAAATAGTACGTAGATCCCTATAAATACCCTTACCACAACTCATTTCAAACACTCCCCAATTTCTTTTCACCTTACCTTTCTTTCATTTTCTCTCATTTACAACTTCTTTCGTATGAGTAGAGGAGCTGAATAATACGATCAAATATGGTAACAAGATTTTTAATTTTTTTTACAATACTTCTTTCCTTTCTATAACATTTATTCTAACTAATTTTTTTTCCAGATATTTCAGAGCTGTATCTCATTTTCATCTATTTTTCATACACAATTACATTATATTAAACAACATAATAATTCATTATTACCTACCTATACTTAATAATATTATTAATATAAATTTTATACTAATCCAATTAAATTACATTTTTCCTTTTAATTTATTAATAAGTTAAACTATTGAATAATAAGTTAATTAAAATAGATAAAATAATAATAAAATAAAATATTTAATTTAATATTAAAAAAACAGAAACAAATGATCGTATATTTTTTAAAAATTTTTTAAATATTTGTAGCGGTTATTAAACCGCTACTAAATAACGCGCCTTTTTAAAACTCAATTTAAATTTTTTGGCACTAATTTTGAATTTCATGAAATTTGTAGCGGTTATCAAAACCGCTACTAATTTCATGAAATTCAAAATTAGTAGCGGTTTGTTAACCGCTACAAAATAAAAAAATATCATTTTTTTTCGCCTTCAAAATTTCAATTTTTTTATATTTGTAACGGTTATATAACCGCTATAAATATCTCTGAGTAACATGTCATTCATGAGGGCATTGTAGCGGTTGGGTTGAATCGCTACAAAGGATGTAGCGGTTAATTTTAATTGAGTAGCGGTTTTATATAACCGCTACAAAACTGCTTGCAACATACAATTTAGTAGCAGTTATGGTAACCGCCACTAATGTTGTTTGTAGCGGTTAAAACCGCTACTAACGCCCATTTTTAACCACTACTAAATTACATTTTTTTTGTAGTGATTGTTTCACTCTCAAACAGAGATGACATTAACTACAATTGAAACATAAAAAGTATATTGAAATTAAGATATGAACAATATAATCATAAAAATGGCAGATTAAGTATCAATGAATCAGCCATCCCCATAGTGGAATTTATTTTGAAATTCTACCCAGTGAAGATGCAGGGCATGTAGGAAAGCACTCAGCGTCTCCATCATGAGTAGTGTTAAGGCAGTTGCAAAGGAAAACACAACTAGGCCCACTAACCGAATGACCAGATTGTCATACCAGTTATGATTGCAATTAGCCATGTCTTTAACTATGAGATAATTTGAAAAAAAAGAATCTGGAAGTCAGAACCCTAGATAAAGTTATCATGATTGTATCTTTATAATTACTCCTTGAGAAAAGAAGCCACACTTGTTTAAACTAAATTGCATTTGAATAATTAAAATGATTTCATCACACAAAATGTTTAACTTTGCCACCAATAAATTAAACCATAACGCAAGTCAATAAACTACCACAGACTATTTGATCCCAAAACCGTACAAAAGAAAAGAAAATGAAAAACTCTACCAGAATCTAAGCAACTCATGCCCAATCCCATCTTTCAGAAGATTAAGGCTCTAATCATACCACCATCTCATGAAGTTGAAATGAGCCAACTAAACAGGAAGAATTCTCATGAAGTTGAAATGGGCCAGCAGAGAAGTGCATAATCCTGATCTTACCAAAGTTTCACTTTAAGACCAAATTTTTTAGTGCTCATAAAGATCATCATCACAGAACCGACCATATCTTTTTGAATTAAATAGAGCATCTTATTGACAACAATCGGCTCCACATTCATATACTTTATACAGAACTTGGTTGGATACTTGTGATAATGACAACTATTACTTGCAGGAATAAGATTCTGCGTGTATTTTTATAATGCAATTAGATGAAGATAAGAATGACCATTTCTAAAATTATTTATTGTACCCTACCAAGAAATCATCCTATCTCTTGAATTCAAATACGCAGTGCAAATCAGAGTTTGATTAAACGAAAAATCAAATACCAACAAGAACAGTGAACCTCAAAATATTCAATGAAATGAAGAAAGAAAAATCAGTATAAAAACCGCATCGCAGCCTTGTAGGCACTCATTCTCCCCGTTGTATAGTGCATATCAAATTGAAACAGAGGATTGAAAATCAAGCTTGAGAAGATCACTAACCTGAAATCATGGCAAACTAATGTAACAAAAGTGTATGAATTTGTGTTGTATTATTCACAGGAAGATACAATATATATATACAAAGAGTGAGGAGCCTGGGTATTAATTGCTCCTAAATGAGGGGATTATAACGGTCAATCAATCCCACTAATTATGCTAATTGATCTAACAATAATGATAGAATATTTCCTTAATATAGAATATTTCCTTAACACTCCCCCTCAAGTTGGAGCATATATGTTAATCATGCCCAACTTGTTACAAAGATACTCAACCCGTATCCCAGTCAACGCTTTTGTCAAAAGGTCTGCTAGTTGATCGTCCGATCGCACATATCCTGTAGATACAACATTTTCTTTGATCTTGTCCCGAATGAAGTAACAGTCGATCTCAATGTGCTTCGTCCGCTCATGGAACACAGAATTTGATGCTATATGAAGCGCTGCTTTATTGTCACACCAAAGCTTTGCAGGTAATGTCGTGACAATGCCAATTTCCTTCATGAGCTGAAGTACCCATACAATTTCTTGTACGGATTGTGACATAGCTCTGTATTCTGCCTCTGCGCTTGATTTTGATGCCACCCCTTGTTTCTTACTCCTCCAAGATATCAGGTTACCACCAACAAACACACAGTAACCCGTAGTGGATCGTCTCGTGGCCTTGGATCCTGCATGATCCGCATCACAGAAACACTCAACTTTAGTGTGCCCAAAATCTGAATAGAGAATGCCCCGACCTGGGGATCCTTTCAGATAGTGCAAGATATGTTCTAAGGCTTCCCACTGTGCCACTGTTGGAGATGCCATGAATTGACTAAGTACACTAACCGAGAAGGTTATATCTGGATGAGTCACTGTCAGATAATTCAGCTTTCCAACCAATCTTCTATATCTCTCAGGATATGCAAATGGCTTCAGTTTCTCTGGATCAATTTTCTTCTTCAAGTCATCAGGAAGTTCATCGAACATACTATCATTCAAGTCCAGGTATGGATTTGGAATCATGGGAAGGCTACTTGGTGCAGCTCCAAGCTTCCCAGTTTCCTTCAGAAGGTCGAGAACATACTTCCTCTGAGTCAACAGAATGCCTTTCTTGTTTCTCATAACTTCAATACCCAGAAAGTACTTCAATGGTCCTAAGTCTTTAGTCTGGAAGTGGAGGTTGAGAAAGACTTTAAGCTCGGAGATGCCAGAAGTGTTACTCCCTGTGATTACAATGTCGTCAACATATACAACCAGAAGAATCATACCTGCATCGGTCTTCTGATGGAACACAGAATGATCACTCTTGCTTTGACTCAATCCGAACTTCTGAACCACGTTACAAAATCTATCAAACCAGGCACGTGGACTCTGTTTCAGACCGTATAATGACTTTCTGAGATAGCACACTTTCCCACACTCCCCCTGAGCAACAAAACCAGGAGGTTGCTCCATATAAACTTCCTCAAGAAGGTCACCATTCAAAAATGCATTCTTAACATCCAACTGATGCAAATCCCAATGATAAGTGGCAGCTAGAGAGACGAGGAGACGGACTGAAGTGAGCTTAGCGACCGGGGAGAAAGTCTCAGAGTAATCAATGCCATAAGTCTGAGCATATCCTTTAGCAACAAGCCGAGCTTTTAGTCGTTCCAAGGAACCATCAGCTTTAGTCTTAACCACAAATACCCATTTACACCCAATGGCCTTCTTCCCAGAAGGCAGATCAACAAGAGTCCAGGTACCAGCCTTTTCAAGGGCCATCATTTCTTCTTCCATCGCAGCACGCCAACCAGGATGAGCTAAGGCTTGGTGAAGGGAGGTAGGGGTGGTGATGGACTCAAGGGTGGCCACAAGGGAAGAGGAAACAGGGGACAATTGCTGGTAAGACACAAAGTTGGATATAGGATACATGCAGTCAGCATAGCGTTTAGGAGGACAATGGGGGCGGATACCTTTTCTGAGGGCAATTGGGAGGTCATTAGACTGGTCAATGGCAGAATCAGGCATAACGGTATCAGGAGTGGGAGGGTCTGGAGTCGCAAGAATAGAATCCAACGATGAAGCATCTACTGACAGAGGCGCAGAATTGGTGGGATCAGTCGTAGTGATGATATCAGGAACCGGAGCAGCAGCCTGAACTGGTGGGACACGATAAACCAAGAAATCATCCGTCGGATCAATGACCGAGGAAGACACAGAGATGATTGAAGACTTGAAGAAAGAAGAAGTCTCATGGAAGGTGACATCAGTGGACACAAGATAGCGACGAAGATCAGGAGAGTAACAACGATAACCTCTCTGGACTCGAGAATAACCAAGGAAGACACACTTTAAAGACTTGGGATCAAGTTTACTGACACTCGGACGAACATCCCGAACAAAACAAATGCAACCAAAGATTTTCGGATCAACAGGGAAGAGTTTAATAGTGGGGAACAAAACAGAATAGGGAATGTCACCATTAAGAACAGCCGAAGGCATGCGATTGATAAGAAAACATGCAGTAGACACGGCATCAGCCCAAAATGGTGTCGGAACACTAGAATGAAACATGAGAGCTCGAGCAGTTTCTAAAAGGTGTCGATTCTTTCTTTCGGCAACACCATTTTGAGCAGGGGTATCGACACATGAGGATTGGTGAAGAATACCATGGCTATGCATGTAATCAGAAAAAGGGGCGGAAAAATATTCTTTCGCATTATCACTTCGAAGGATTTTAACAGGAGTATTGAACTGAGTTTGAATTTCAGCACAGAAGTTTTGAAAATGAGTAAACAATTCAGAGCGCTGTTTCATTAAATAGAGCCAAGTTGTTCGGGAAAAATCATCAACAAAAGTGACAAAATAACGATAACCAGTCTGAGATAAAACTGAACAAGGACCCCAAACATCAGAATGTACTAACTCAAAGGGGGATGCAGCCCGTTTATTGACTCGAGGTGCCAAATGAACACGATGGTGTTTGGCAAACTGACACGACTCACAATCCAAAGCAGATACAGAAGAAAACTGAGGATATAACCTCTTTAGAGACGTAAGTGACACATGACCAAGACGACAATGAACTTCAAAGGGAGATGACCCACCAGAACAGGCAACGGAACGCGGCACCCGATCATCCAGAATGTAGTGTCCACCAGATTCATAACCTCTACCAATAATATGCTTCGTCGACAGATCCTGGATCAAACAATGGTCAGGAAATAGTGAGATAAAGCAGTTCAAATGACGAGTCAGTTTACTGGGAGATAGAAGATTAAAGGTGAGATCAGGAATGTCAAGAACAGAAGATAGGGAAATAGAGGGGGTAGGGTTAATAGTACCTGATCCAACTACACGGACGGGGGAACCATTGGCAACGTAGATGGAAGCTGGGTTAGCATAGGCGGCATACGACGAAAATAAACGATGGTTACCTGTCATGTGGTCAGTAGCACCAGAATCAATGACCCACTTCGAGGAAGTGGTAGCAAGACCAGAGGGCAGAGTACCTGTAGATAAGGCCGCGGCAGAGGGTGAACCAGGTTCAGGCTGATTAGAGGTCTGGACAACATGAGTAAAGCCACGCTGCTGATCACGCTGCTGTTTATTTTGCAATTTTCGACAATGTTTCTTGATATGGCCAGGTTCCTTGCAATAATGACAGATAATACCGCCAGAAGTCATACTCGGGGCACTAGAACCCTGTTTGGAGCCAGAATTCCTGTTGTCAAAGGGGCCCCGACCGGCCAAAGCACTCGCATTGGGATCCACAGAAGGGCGGGTCACACCATCAGCGCGAAGGACGCGAGCGAACACATCTTCGAGGGATGGGAGCTCCTGACTAGACAGGATTTGAGAGCGGATGGTCTCATAAGATGGATCAAGGGCTTCGAGAAAACCAATGATGGCCTGTAGTTCCAGATTTTTAATGCGAGTCTCAAGATCTGCTTGTGGCGACATGAGAACTTTCATTTCCTCATACAATCGTTTGTAATCCAAAAAGAAGTCCTTCAATGGACGACCCTGCTGCTGAGAGCGATAAAAACCTTTACAAACTTCGTGAATCCGAGTAAGGCTCCCTTTACCAGAGAACATAAATTCTAGATAACCCATTATTTCCTTAACAGTAGTACAATGGCTCACTGAAGACAAGATCCGGGGTTCAATAGAATTTCTAATCTGAAACAAGATTCTAGCATCAGCTCTTTTCCAAGCAACCAGTTTTTCTTTGTCACTAGGGGGTTCATCAGTTAAATGTTCTTCCTTCTCAATACCCATAATATAGATTTAAACAGTAGTGCTCCAATCACTATAATTAGTCCAGTTCAATTGTGAGAAAGTAATCTTCGCCGACATGGGTAACATTTCAGGAGCCTTAGGGTCAGCCATGGAATCCAAAACCGAATAAAAAAGGTCCAACAAATGAGAAAATCTCCAAATTCGGACACAAACAATACCAAACAGTACCCAAAAACAGTACCAAATAGTCCAAACAGTGCAAAACAGTGCGTAACAGTATAAACGTCCAAACAGTGCAAAACAGTAACGAAACAGTGTAACAATACCGAAACAGTGTCACGCTACAGTACCGCTACAGGACGATGAACAGTGACTCGCTACAGTGCCGAACAGTACCGCTACAGGACGATGAACAGTGACGATCTGCAGTGCCGAACAGTACCGCTACAGGACGATGAACAGTGAATCGCTACAGTCTCCGATGAACAGTACCGCCGCCGATGAACAGTGTTGCGCCGAAAAAAAATTCAGAAAAACCTACGCTCTGGTACCATGTAACAAAAGTGTATGAATTTGTGTTGTATTATTCACAGGAAGATACAATATATATATACAAAGAGTGAGGAGCCTGGGTATTAATTGCTCCTAAATGAGGGGATTATAACGGTCAATCAATCCCACTAATTATGCTAATTGATCTAACAATAATGATAGAATATTTCCTTAATATAGAATATTTCCTTAACAACTAACATGGGAGTGAGAAAGATCAGAGAGAAAGAAGAGTTTGTGTAGAAAGCTAGAAGCTTGGCTTGATGAAGGGGAAAATCGAAAGAGACGATGGAGAGATAAGCTGAGAATGAAATTGCAAAAGCAAATAGCAGAATGAAACCAGATACTTCCCTAATGGGTAACCATTGACGTAGAGATGATGGAGAGAGAAGGGCCATGTGAAGGACTGGCGGTCTACGGTGGACGCGTTTCTGAAGAAGTCGAAGGAGTCGGAGTGTGACACCAGTGAGAGCCTAAGATTTGAGAAGTCGACGCAAGAAGAAATGAAGATTTAGGGTTAGGGCAAATGGAAATGGTAGATGGCTAATTACCTTTTCCCCCTCCTTGCTGATTTTCTTTATTAAAATACCTTAACAGGCTCAGGCCGGTGGTAGACCTATCAGTAAGCCTTAGCCTGATCTTTTAACACAAATAGGTTTTTAAAATGGCCTTGGCTTGATAGGCCAGGCCTGACCAAGCCCATAACAGGCTAGGCCGCAAGCTCCTGACAGGCCCCCTTGCTGTTTCCACCCTTAGTGGCATTCCCACCTCATGTGGGTTCTTCATATGTGATAGGTCCAAGGGATGAAATGAGCTGATATTATTATGATCTACCAAGGCATATATAGGCACGGACAACAATCATTAATGCGACAAGTTGCACTTTTGATTTTTAACAAATAATTAAATATTTTTTTAATTAATTTTTAGTTTTTTTATTTTGTCTAATTTATGAAATTAAAATTAAAATTCAAAATTATGATTTTACTATATTTATTTTATTCTTTAAAAAATTTTCAAAAGAGGATCACACAATATTGATGAGGGCTAAACTGACAAATCTTTCAAATTTGATAATAGGGCATCATTTACAATACTGGATAATCATCATTAAAATGACCCAAAGAAAGACTAGCTTGTTAATTAAATTATAGTATAATGATTCGACAATTACTTCTAAGGAATTTACAAACCAACCAAAAATTGGTAAATTAGATGGGCTTGTGATCGGTAATTATTCAAATTGGTTTATTAATTACATTTCATTATTATCTTTCGTTCCAAATTCTTCTTAATAAAGCATATACAACAAAGCAACCCCAATAATGATGGATCAAGGGGAAAAAGAACCCAGTACCGTTAATTATTTTAAGATAAAAGGCTTGCATTATATTGTACTTTGCAAAATTCGTTCTTGAGGGTTTTCCTCAGAGAAAATCCACTAAAAGCCTTTTAAAATAGTCAAATCCCAAATAGGCTCTTAAATTAAATCTTAAATCAGGTCAGCCATCCCAATTTAGGATTACTCCCTCCCTTTTTGTCTTCTATCTCTGTCTCATTCTCCTCCATCCCTCTCCTCTCCTTTAAGTTCCATTGAGATCTCTCTAGGTTTCGGATTCATATTCCCAATCAAATTCTTCACCAATAATTACTACTTTGAAATAAAAAGGGAAAATCCCATATAAATTAAAGCTGCTTGAAATAGGAAAATTTTAAATTAGGTTGTTAAACTCAAAAAATCCCTAATTAAGTTATTGACCCAATTTAGGATTTTAAAATATGAGTAAAATGATTTTATTGCACTCTCCTAATATCTTTTATCCTCTCTCCTCTCAATCAAAGAAATTTTTGCGTTCCAAAGGACCAAAACAATCATCAAGAATAATTCAAGAAAAAAAAAAAGAAAACCATAACCCCAATATCAAGTAAATGATTTTTATTTAAAAATTTTCAATAAAAATTTTATTTTTGAAAGAACTCAACTTAAATTTGTTTTGTTAATAAAGAGAAAATCAAAATTCATTAATGAAACTATATTTTCAATTTCCATTAATTTAAAATCTTTTATATATATAATATCGCACAAGTCAGATTTTTGTGTGTGATTAACATAGTTTAATGTTCTTCTTTTTGAAAAAAAAATTCAAGTCCAAAATTTTCTATTCTCAATATTCAACTAAAAATTATTTAATTGTTTGTGGGGTTATGCTTTCCCTTTTTTGCTTGAATTATTGTTGAGAATCCTTCCAAACCACAAAAAATTTCTTCAATTTAAGTTAATCATATTTTATTTTATTATACATTAATGTTTATATGCATATATTTATTGAAAAAAATAAGTTAGAGAGCACTGAAATTTTGAAACCCTTTTGAGAGGAGAGAGGAGACTAGGAGAGAGCAATAAATTATTTAACCCACATTTTGAAATCTAAATTGAGTTCATAACTTTATTAGAGATTTATTGAATTTACCAACTTAATTTAAAATTTTCCTACTTTAGGAAGCTTTATATGAGACTTGTGGAAATAAAAGCATAGCAAGTGTCAAGTATTAACACAATATATATTTTGAAAGCTTATGAAAATGTCATTGATTAAAAAAAGTGAGTTAATTAGGAATTAGTGTTAAATGAATTCTATTTTTGAAAGCTTATATTTCTTTTTTCTTTTTTAAAAAAAGTGAGATTAATTTTTCTTTTACCATTACAAGTGAGGTTAAATTGATTTTTGCAATTTGTTCCAAAAAAATTCTTATAATGCTTAACTAGGGAAGTAAAGAAAGGAAAAGATGGAAAAAGAATTGGAATTTTAACTACCAAGCTATTTTTCTTAATTGGCATGTTCTTGGCTACCAACAAATTCCATTAAATATGATTTGAAATCCTAACTTCTTCAAAAAAAAAAAAATTCACATAAACTTTTAAGAATACTCTTCAATTAATATAATCCTAACATAAACTCAACTAATGACCAAATTATTACACAATCATGGGCGAGTTCGGTGCAAGTTCGCATTGTGGAGAAATACTTATGGGCCCGTTTGGTTAGATTGCATTGCACACATGCGATGGTAATCTTGATTGCATTATCATTGGTGGCCTGTTTGGTTGGGCTTATTAATGATAATGTAGATTACAATTGTAAAATAGATTGCATATTTTATGGTAATCTCCATTCATAGGGGGACCCCTATGAAAACTCATTGCAGGCTTATAATCATTGATGAAATCTCAATTTTAACCCTACTAATATAATAAAAAGACAAGATTTATCCTCACCAAACAAATAATTAAAAACAGCCATCATCATTTTTCTCTCCTTCCATTCACCATCAGAAGCCGACCTTCCCGAGTGAAGGATATCCTTGGGTAGCCTAACCATAGGATCAATATCCTTGATGATCTCCTTTGCCTTCTCCTTCCATTCACCATCATTGGGGTCATCCGGTAGCTTAGAGATTTGAGCAGAATGGCTTGGTTTCTCATGTGTTTGTGCCGACACCGGGGCGGTAGAGGAATTGCAGAATAAGCGGTTAGGCGTTACATTCACGGAGATTCCCGCCACAAAAGGCTGGAAGTTTTGGAGCCGAAAGTGATAAAGCAGAACGTTTCGAAGAAGTAGAGGACCAGCCATTTCACATCTGCGGGTTGCGCGATACAGGCGAAGGTGATTATTGGGATTGTGGTTTCTGATTCTGATGAGCAAAATCAATGGAAGCTCCTGGAAGAAGGCGGAAGTAAGAACTTATGGCATTTTCAGGGATGACTTTGAGTTGAATCCTGCTGGATACTTGTACGAGTATGGCTTTGGTTCCACGGAGGCTTTGGGGGAGACAGATTTTTGGGGTGAGGAAGGAGATGATCGGTGATGGAGGTTTTTTTTATGTTTAAGGGGTATTTTGTACCTTTTATAATTCAATTTAAATATAAAAAAAAATTCTCAACATCTTATTATTAAGCAACCAAACATGATGATGGTAATCATTATTACATTGCACCCCATTGCATTGCAGTCCATTGCATTACTAGAGGGGTCTGCAATTGAACCAAACGGGATATACTCAGGAGTGTCACCTCATCTGTACTCTGACTAATTAAAATATAACAAATCATCTCATGTTAATCTCACATAACTGATGAGTCATCTAGAGAAATTTAAATTTTATGATTTTAAAAAACATAAATTTTATAATTTAGAAAAATAAAAAACGCAATTCTCTCCCTTGAGTTGTTATTTTTTAAAATCATAAAATTTGAATTTCTCCAAATTACTTATCAATCACATGAGATTAAAATAAGATGAGTGGTTATATTTTAATTAGTCAGAGTGTGGTGGCGGTCCTAGAGTATGCAAGTATTTCTCCTCATTGTGGGCAATTTTGGAGCAAATGTTATACCTTTGTTTTTTTTATAATATTAAAAAATGCATTAATAAAATAAATGGTAATTCGTCATGTTAAGGACAAGATTATAGTGGATTAAAAACATCTTGGTGAATTGATTTCACCCAAATAAAAAACATTTTGAAGTTAAAACATTTAAGAAAAGAAGTTATGTCCCTCTGGAAGATATTAGAAGAATTATCATTTGATCCTTTCCACCTTTCCACTGCAAAAGCCTCCTCTTGATACATAAAACTTTCAGATTCCTGTAATTGAAGGGGTGTATAAAGGACATTTCAAAATCTAATGCAATGACACTCTGAAGCATTGTAGAGCAAGAAAAGGTTGAATAAATACTTTCTTCTAAATCCTAGATTGAATAGATTGTCGTTGGAAACAAATCCATGACAGAAGGATCTTTGTCTAAACTTATATTTTTCCAAAAAGATAATCCATTCATCATCTAATTGATCATCCTTCTGGATCATTGATGAAGGTTCAGCATATACCTTTGATTGAAACACAACTGAACTAAAAGCCAAATCACACATGGATGAGGCGTGATTTATCTCTTTGATTACCAACAATGGAGTTACCTTTGAGCCTTGATGCAGAATTAGATTCCTCTTCCTCCAAATGATTGAAATAAGTTTTATAATAGTAGTAAGCATTCCCATATGACCATATTTGTGAAGATTGAATAAGGTGCATTTTAACTAGGATTTAAACCTTGTAAGAGGCGAGAAAGGAAATATCCAAACCACACATCCTTTGTGAAAGGACAATTAATAAAAATATGCTCCACAAATTGTTGAACTGAGCATCCAAAAGCACAACAACCATTGACATTTTGTTGATGATTGATAAGAATATCTACAGTTGGTAAAGCATCATTCAAAAGTTTCCACACAAGAAGCAAGTCTTTCAGTAGAAGTAAAATTGTCCACAAAATTTCCAAATTGCATCATTTGGTTTGTTGGATGATGAATTAGTGATAAGTTTGAAACCTTTTGAAACAAGGCATTCACTAAAAGAGCTTAAATTCCATATCATTTTGTCCTAAAAATTGCTGAATGGGATTGGTATTTTGATAATAGAATCCTTAGCTTGTTGCGAATATAATGACCGAACTAATGGAACGTTCCATTTGACTGGACACTAGCAAACGAAAGATGTAGTAATAGATCCTAAAAATGTTGTTTATTAGATACTTTTTGCTTAAAGTAGAAGCTCATCAGTTAGCCATGTTCATTTTACCATCATTGCCACAACATGCTCTTGTGAAAGCCTATTCTGAAGGCTTGTTGGACTGCCGTGCAAATGTTGCAATCTGTGCTGCCATCTAGTTTTATTCCCTCTTGGTGAGCCAGTAGATGTCTTGCACAAGTGTAAAAGGTTAATTTGACATCAGTTAGAATTGCATTTTTGTCACAATATTTAGGGTTTTTAAATTTTCAAATGCCACATGTCACGGTCGTAGGAGGCCACCTCATCGTTGGTTCAGTCACATGTCATGTCTCCTCATCGCGCTGCCACGTGTCCACCCTCCTTGCAATGCACCACATGTCCCTCCTCGAAGTGTGCCAAGTGTCACCTCCGAGCGCTGCTATGTGTATGGCTCTTAAATATTGAAAATGTCTCTCCTCCCGTTCGAACACGCGACCTCATGCTCCTGGTGCCTAGCCTTTGCCACTTGCACCAAGATGAACCTGTATTATTTTATTACATAATGTTATATATATAATATTATTAAAAATAAAATAAAATAAATAAAAATTCTAAAAAAATATTTATATATTTATGATTAATTAATTTCAAATTCAATAAATTTTAAATCTTTAATAAATCTTTTTATAACTATATTTTTATAATATAACTATAATATAATTATAATTTGGGAAAAAATAATTTTAAAATTTATTTATAGTATTTAATTACATTTATGACATGTTATATTTGAAATTTATTTATTTCACAATTAAATCCCAAAACTTTATATTAATTATGGCTTCTGGTGCTTACTAAACTGATTCCATAATTATTATTGTTATAGCATCTTAATTACGGCATCAGTTGAATATACAACTGATGCCATATTGTACACTTCAAACAGAAGCAAAATTATGTCATATGAATTATTACTTGTATTCTTCAAGTAACTGATGTCATATTATACATTACAGCGTCAGTTGCATGTAAAATAGAAGCGAAATTATGTCAGATGAATTATCACTTCTATTCTTCAAGTAACTGATGCAAAATCATGTAATTAATTAGTATTTTACACTAGTGTTGGTTGCTACCGTGATGTCAAATCTTGCTTACAAGGCAGTCCTTGACGCTACTCCTAATAGTAACGCTTCATGGAAATTGATGAAGGTAATTTATATTTTATCTAATGATGCTACCTATTTTTTATTGTCAGATGAATTTTCTTTGTTTGATTTTATATTTAAGCATTTTGTGTTTAGGAAATATTGGTTTGCAAGGTAGGCTCTTAGAACGAGGCAATTGATAGGCGTGTAATTTTGTACCTGAATGATTGTTGTTGTGGAAAGCTGTACTGCTGGGAAAATGCAGCTTATGTGGTTAAAAATCAATTGAGAAAAGTCATTCTTAAAGAGATGGCATATGAGGTTATGATCGAATATGCATCCTCTTACCAATGTCATTACATATCTCAATATAACTAAGAAACGTGTGTATTGATTTAAGCTTTCTACCATTGTTTCTTGTAACTTACAGCTTGAGGTGTCCGAGTTATGAATCTTGTTAGTTGCATGAGTGCATATTTATGTGCCAACATAATTCGTTGCCTAAAAACTTGGAACATTCTCTTTTCACAAACTTTTTAGGGTTTTAAGTTTAAGCAGGTAATGTTGGATATATAGAGGATTGTAGAGTGCATTTGAGTCATTTTCTGTATGTTTTTTCGGGTTTCGAGTTTGTTTTACTTGTATTTTGTACTCTTAAACGAAACTTCTTATTTTGTTATGTACTATTTCTCTCTTGAAAATGCATTTTTCTTCAATAAACTGTAAATTTGCCTGAAAATTCTGATGCTTCTTATGTCCTCTCATGTCATGTCTTTTTGGTTTAGCTTGATCCTTATAACCAAAAAAATAAAAAACCTTGCATTGCTGACCAATACATTATTATTGAAAATGAAACCAAATTAAAAATGAAACCTCCACCCCATGTTCCTTGTTTTAAAGTTCTTCGTACTGTTAACAAACACGATGAACAACTTTGCGGACTACTTTCTCTGCTTAGGACCATAGAGGTAGCTGGTGAATTAAAAATATGGGAAACAGTAGTTGCCTGCCAATACATTATTATTGAATAAGTTCAGATCCAACCCTCACAAGTATATCAATCATTTTAATTACTTGTTTAAGTTATTTCTTTGATTAGTGATAAGATTCCTCTTTCATGCTCAACATGTAGTCGTTGTAATTATAGGTGACTCTGCCATTATTAGGTCTACACATAGAGAATTAGCTCTCCTGGCCCGCCACTTTTTTCCTCCTTTTTTTTTTTTTGTGATCAGAGCTTTGTTTAAAGGTTAATCCTATTATTGATCCTCAAAGTTCCCTTTCATCTCGGTTTTAGTCTTGAAGTTTGAACCATTATTTTTTATCCCTCAAATTTACTTCGTCTATGGCCCTTGGCTCTTTGTGTATTAACGGTGTTAAATTTGCCTATGTGTCACTAACATAGATAAGGTTGTGCCAAGGATGACTAAATGCATGTTTGGATTAGTGGTAGAAACTACTTTTCTAATATAATTTATGATATATAAAGTAAGTTTATGAGAAGAGTTTTGTCTCGATTTTCATAAACGAACTTTTTCACCGTCAATTCAAACAGGCCAACGGCAACTAACGCTGACATGGACATGTTAAAAAAAGGAAAAAAAAAAAAGAATTCTGGGCTCCTTCAAGTTTGTCGACGGTGTAGCTCCCAGTTCTAGCTCTCACTCCCTCTGCTTGATGAAGAAGACGATGAAGAACAATGGCTCTCTCCTCCTCTCATCATGGCGTCATCGGTCCCCTAGTGAAGATTATTTTATTTTAATTTACAGACAAGCTTCTTTTAATTCCGAACACAGATAGCAGAGGATGAGGATGAAGAATGCAGATTAGGAATCACAGGTAGTCGCAATGGGTGCACGAATGTCCTTATAGAGGCAAACATAAGAAGCATAGGAAGCATCGTTGATTGTTGATGTAGCTAGCATCCCGAATGAGCTTCTCTGGAAACCCTAATTCAGTGTCGGAGCTATCAAAGCCCAAATCGTGAGTTTGTTCTTTGTTCCCAATCTCGCAAGTGTAGAAATTGGTTTGGTCGATCGTCTTGTCTTTGCCCAGGAACCTGAAGTCGATCTCATCTTGCGTTTTGTGGCCTTCGAGGGAGAATAGTTAGATGCTGAAATTGTGGCCGCTGATGTTGTCTTTGGGGTGCTGGATGAGGGCACTGAAGGTGCCTGAGAGGAAGCAGGTGGTGGCGTGCTGCCGTGCACTGCTGCAGTGGTTCAAGGAGAGAGAGAGGAGAGAGCCATTGTTCTTCATCGTTTCTTCATCAGGTAGCGGGAGCGACACCGTCGGCGACGAGCTTGAAGGAGCAAGGAAATCAATGTTTTTTTTCCCCCTTTTTTCATGTCAGCGTTAGCGTTAGTTGCCACCTCAGCCCTATTAACACAAACTTAACAGAATAACTTAACACAAACTTAACAAAATAACGGACGGAATAATTTTGAGGGACTAAAAACAATGATTCCAAACTTTGCGAATTAAAACCAAAATGAAAGAAAACTGTAAGGACCAATAACAGTGTTAAGTCTTTCTTATAAAAATGCTAGTCTTTACATGAATTCTTATATGCATTTTATACGTATATTTGGCACAACGTGAGGTTTGTGCTTCATTGCACATGCTAATCAAGTCTAATCCACACTATTCACCAACATCAAGTTATACACACATGCATGATGGATAAGATATTTTGCTGAAACAACCAGTTCTTGAAAAATTAGAGCTTGAATTGTCTTCAGGTAATTCAAAGGGAGGTGGGGGAGAATACACAACGTAACACCACTGTGGATAGTAGAGATAGACTACAGAATCCTTGAGAACAGTCTTCATTGTTCATATATGGAACTTCAGGGATTCCCAAGAGAAGCCATGGATGAAGCTAAAGAACACTAAAGCATGAACAATAATCTTAATTGAGATCTTTAGCCGTCAAGTTTGAAATTGTATATAGTTATATTTCATTTTCTGTCTGAAATCTTTAGTTCGTTGATGCCATGGGCACACCAACAGTTCTGTGCTTATGTGCACTTTTGTTTGAATACCAAATAGTTACGTATCAGGTTTTTCTCTAAGTTTCTGTTATGAGCTGCTGTAGCTCAGCTTGGAGAGAGAAGTTCTGTATTTTGAGTTTTATTATTTCCTGAATAAGCTCTTCCTTACTTTTATCAGCCATTTGTCCTGAAAAAAACAAAACAGAAAATAAAAACCATTGGGGAAAGCAAAGTAAGGAATTGCTCAAGAAAAATCCAGAGCCCCAAGACGACTCTTGGGATCCTGGATTTGGGAGAAATGATGGCCAATCTTCACATGAACAAGAGGACAATTGCTCTTGGGGAAGATCCAAATCCCCAGCATTGCCAGCAAAACATTAGTTGGAAGTTCTTGTGGATGGGATTCCCAGAATTCTACACCCAATGACAGTGACAGAGATCAATGGGAAACCAGTACACATGCATGCATAAATTATGTGGGTGTATCGACATGTCTATGTTAATATTTGTGCCTGTGACAATGTCATTGGCCACTCAGAACCTAAAGCGGGTGATGATGATGATGATGTGTTTGAAACATAGGAGGGCAGGTCTAAAAGAGCACAAGAGGATTCCAAGAATGCTACGACTTACGAGAGTGAGGAAGATCATAGGAGAAAACAAAGTATGAAAATATTCAAGAAAACTCCAGGGCCCCAAGATGACTCTAGGGGCTCTGGATTTGGCAAAAATGATGTCCAATCTTGGCATGACCAAGTGGACAATTACTCTTGGGGAACTAAAATGGTATATAATAAAACTAAAAACATTGATAAAAGAATCAAGAAGGAAAGAAGGAAATGAAAAATGGTATGAACAAATATAATAAAATGGAAAAACAACAACAGCACGAAAAAGGGGGAAAACGATAAAAAATGAAAGAAAGAATATGAAAACTTGAAGAATCAGTGATATACACAATGTGTGAGGTGGAATGCCACCCTTTTTTAATTCTTTTACATAAAGGGTTGCATTCCCACCTCATGTGGTGTCTTTATGCGGTTTGAAGCTTAAGAAAAATAATCATATCTTTGAGATGAACTAAGACATGGGATGTTATTATGCTACATGCCACGGATGAAATGAGCTGATATTATTATGAGCTGCAGAAGGCAGATATAGACACACACAACAATCATGAATGCGACAAGTTGAGCTTTTGATTTTTAACAAATAATTAAAGATTTTTAATTAATTTTTAGTTTCTTTTATTTTGTCTAATTTATATATGAAATTAAAATTAAAATTCAAAATTATGATTTTAATATATTTATTTTACTTCTTTAAAAAATTTTCAAAAGAGGACCATAGAATAGTAATGAGAGCTAAATTGACAAATCATTTAAATTTAATGATATGGTATCATTTACAACAATCATTAAAATGATCCAAAGACTAGCTTGTTAATCAAATTACAGTTTAATGATTCGACAGTTATTCCTGAGATTTCAATTGCTTTAATTATTACTGGCAAAAAAAAAAAAGCTTTAATTACCGCTTTTAAGTAATTTACTTACCAACCAAAGATTGGTAAACTATAGATGGGCTTGTGATCGGTAATTAATGAAAATGGTTTATTAATTTAATTTTATTATTATCTTTCGTTGCAAACTCTTCTTAATAAAGCATATACAATAAAGCACCCCAATAATGATGGGTAAAGGGTAAAAGGAACCCAGTAGGCCAGGACCATTAATTATTTTAAGATAAAAAGGCTTCTGTTATCCTGTACTTCGCAGACATTTGTTCTAGAGGCTTTTTCTTAAAAGGTCAAGTGCTGGAGTTCATTTTTTGCTCCACAGCTTTCAATAATCTTGATTGCTTAAACTTTTGATGAATAATAATTTTAATTTTTAATGTTCTATCGTTGCTTTAATGTGTTCTAACTTTTGAGTAATTGCTTTTGTGTGCTTTTCCCCCCTTTCCTTCCTAGTTTATTTTTTGGGTTCAGATGAACAGAGTGAAGGAAAGAGGAACTGAAGGGGATGAGGTTAATGCATATGCGAATTTTTCTATTATTTTTTTCATGTCGGCCTTTTCAGTCAAAGGCACTCCCTCAAACGGTCAAAGTAAATAAGTTAACGGTTTTGTTAGTTTTGCTTTTCTTTTGTAAACTCATGGCACATGGTGTTAGCCGCACCCTAAACAAAAGCTGATGGGTATTTTTATACATTTACGCTGTATTCAATTATAGCATAGTTCCTTTATTAGTTCTGTTTGGTGTTGCTTGTTGTTCTTTGTTTCTACCATGGAAGAATCAAGCAATGATGAACAATACTACAACAAAACTTGGATGAAATGATCCATTAGTTCTGATAGAAATGACATAATATTATGGAGTCAAAATTTAATTTTCAGTTCTATTTAGTTAAAAGAACTGTATTGATATTGCATTTGCTTTGAGCTGAAAACTTGTGCTCATTTCTTCTTCTATTAAGAAATTAATACGTTGTGCTTGATTGTGATAACGTATTGAATGATAGAATTTTTGTTTTTGGTGGTGGTTTTGTTTCTTTGTTTTCACTATGATGCAGTAAGAGAATCGAGTGATGACAAAGAATACTAAAACAAAACGATGGTTTTGATTCCATTTTCGCACGCCTTAATCTCAACCTCATTTTGCTTGAAACTAGCTCACTTGTAAGAAAAGGATTTCAGATCGAAGCGCTATTAGGATTGGTGTAGAGGGGGTGATTTTTTTACCAAAGAGATGGTGATTGGTGAAGAGGAAATAGATGAAAAATACATTACAACTAGGGGTATATGATATTGTTTTTTTAATAATCATATATAATACATTGGATTTATTATTGTCATAAAATATTTGAAAACAAGTCCTGAAGTCAATCTTAAAAGAACTTCTCAACTTAATTAATATGGTATAAAAATAATGCATACTTGTTAAGTTTTTACAATTTTTAAAAAATGTTATTTTTATCCTAATATTACTTTTTAAAATAAGAAAATAATTTAGGTGAAGATAATTTGTCTTTATTAATAAATCAAATTAAATTAATTATCCAATGTTTTAAAAAGATTTAGAGACCTGATCAACGTAGCACAACAATGAATCCAAAAAACGTTAAAATGTTATTTTTATCCTAATATTTTTTAAAATAAAAAATATTTTAGGTGAAGATAATTTTATCTTTATCAAATAATTAAATTAAATTAAATTTATAATTTTTACAAAGGTTAAATTATAAATTATGTGAAACCCTCTGAACTTTGGGTTAGATGCATATAATTCCCAATATTTCAAAGTTCAAAATTTAACCCCCATGATCTTTTATTTTTTGATTATAAGCATCATGCCATTAATTAACCGTTATGTGTTTAATGGAATAAGTGACACATGGTATCTTACGTGACATCATAAGTAAATTGCTAATTTTACAAAACTCTTTGAACTTTGATTTTAGTTACAGATGACTCTTAAATTTTGATCGGTTACAAATAATTTCATGACATTTCAAAATTTCAATTTAACTCTGTTAAAATTTGATTTATAATATTAAACCACGTGTAATTACTTTTATCATCTTAATAATTTTATTCAACATTTTATTTTTATAATGTTTAATTATTATTCTGCTAGTTTGTGTCATAAAAAAAGCTATTTTAATTGAATAATAGTAAAAATCTTAATTAAATTAGTAAGATGATAAAAGTACTAACACATGGTTTAATATTATATATCAAATTTTGAGGTAGTTAAATTTAAATTTTGAAATGTTACAAGGGTTATTTATAACTGATCAAAGTTTAGGAGGTTATTTGTTGTTACCGATCAAACTTCAAGGGGGGTATATGTAACTAATTAAAGTTCAGAGGGGTTTTGTAAAATTAGTAATTTATATAGAACACCATGTGTCATTTATTAATTTGACATGACAATTTTCGTTAAAAAGATAACTGTCAATTAACGGCAGAATGCTTACAATTAAAAAAAAAAGTCAGGGGTTAAATTTAAACTTTAAAATATTAGGGGCATTATATACAATTGACCCAAAGTTCAGGGGGTTTTGTATAATTTATCCTTTTAAAAAATATTAGAGACATGATCAACGTAGAACAACAATGAGTCCAAAAAACATAATCAATTTTCTCAATTAATTCATTGAATAATGAGTCTCACGCATTGTTATCTATTTCTCTATATAGAGAAAATTTAAATTATTAATTTTTCAGAGATATTGAAAGTTTAAAACCACATGCACCTAAAGTGACTAATTTTGAAAATGTAATATAAAAAAAATGGATTTATTTGGGGCAAAACGGTACTCCTCTTTTTGGCGAGAACATATGCTGTTGCTTTAATTTGGGCTTTCTTCGTAATTGTTGCGGAGCCCAAGGAAAGCTTTTTCTTGAAATACCAGTTTTGTTCTTCTGCCACAATGTCACAATTCTTTAGGAAGCTGATATTTAAATAATGCATTGAATTAATATTGATAATTTTTTTAAAAATCGCTAAATTATAAAAAAATACTTAAATTTTGGATTAGTTGCATATAACCTCCCTGACATTTCAAAGTTTAAATTTAACCCCTCTCACTTTTCATTTTTTAACTATTAACCCCATGTCATTAAGTGACTGTTATCTTTCTAACAGAAAATTTCATGTCAGATTGTGGGATGACAAGTGACATCCTATGTGGCATCTTGTGTAAATTACTAATTTCATAAAACCCCCTTTGAACTTTGAACAGTTATAAAGAATCCCCTGAACTTTAATTTGAACAATTGCAAAGAAACCCTCGAGAACTTTGATCAGTTACAAATAATTCATTGAAATTTCAACACTTATATTTGACTCCCCTAAAATTTTGATTTATGATATTAAACCATATGCAGTTACTTTTTATCATTTTCATAAATTTATTAACATTTTGCTATCATTTATCAATTAAGATACTATTAGTTCTTTTGTATATGGCAAAAATAAGATGAATAATATTTAGAAAAATGTAAAAATACACGTCCAACATTTGATTCATGAAAAAATATGCATTACTAATAAAAAAAATTAATGTGGGTATAAGCTATCCTTTGACATAAACATAATATTTAAACTATTAATGCTCAATCATCCTAAAAATATATTTAACACAAATGATGATATTTTAATTTAATAATATCAATGTTTAATTATCCCAAGAAAATATTTAAATGTTATAAAAACGATGACATTTTTATTTTTATATTTTTTAAATATTATTCTTCTAATTTTTCTGTTTTTGCCATACCAGAAAACCATTTTAATTGACAAATGATAGTAAAAAAACTTAATAAATTTATTAAAATGATAAAAGTAACAACTTGAGTTTTAATATTAGAAATCAAAATTTTAAAAGAGTCAAATTTAAATTTTGAAATGTCAAAGGAATTATTTGTAACTGATCAAAATTGAGGGGGGTTATCCGCAACTACTTAAAGTTTAGGTAGTTTTATAAAATTAGTAATTTATATAGGATGCTATGTAGGATGCTACATATCATGTCATAATATGACATGACAATTTTTGTTAAAAAGATAACGGCCACTTAACCGCAGGGGGTTAATAGTTAAAATATAAAATGTCAGGGGGATTAAATTTAAACTTTGAAATGTCAGGGGATTATATGCAGTTGATCCAAAGTTCAAAGGGGTTTTATATAATTTAGCGTAAAATCATTTTAAAAGAATTAATGGTTTTCGCCAAAAGCAATATCTATCCACAGAGAAAAAAGCGAAAAAAAGGAGGGGGGTTTCCTTTAATCAGTATGGAGGTTCTTTCCCTTTTGGATATTTATTCAGCCTGCAACCCAAAGAATTCTTTCATCCAACTATGGCTAACGCAGCCCGACGCATCCATGAGGTGGCTTATAAACAGTAAAATGAGTGACGAGCCATTGTTAATACGTGATTTTAGATCATCTTGTTTTAACCGTAGCTAATGATATATTGATTTTGTGTTTGCAAGGCTAGCTTTAAGAACAAGCCAATTCATGGACCCAGAGTCAAAGAAACCAACTATCCTATTAAAAAAGAAAAAGGGGTTGCATATTCTTCACATGTATGTGAGGGTAAAAAAGAATTATAAACTGGTAATCTGCCTCATAAAAGAAAAAGACAATTTCTTCAATTTATGTAGGGTTTTCACAAAGGATGGATTGGACTAGAATAGAGCCCAATCCGAAGTCTAATATTAAGGGACAGATTGGATTTTGCAATCCATGGTTCAATCTGATCTAGTACGAACTTGAGATCAAGCTAGATTGGACTTGGTCCACTAAATTGGTGGACTGGTCCAGGACCTCAAATTCCCTAATTTTTTTTCATGTTTCCCTATGGGAAGCTAATAATTAAACCTAATAAACACAATTAATATAATAAAAAAGACCTACAATTATATAAAAATCATCCCAAAACAATAAAAAGTAATCATAAATCCTTAAAAATCCCAACAACATTAAATAAAAAATAAAAATTAACAACTAAATTACAAAATAATTAAAAATAATTCATTTAGACAGCACCTAGTGGTCTGATCACTTGGTCTAGAATCCAGTCCAGTCCAACTAGTCAGCCTAGTCTAGTCTAGTTCAATTTTATTATTTTACTTATTTGGACCAAACTAGACTGGACTAGACCAGCTCGAATCGGAATAGACTGTATCGAACTACTGGGTTTTTGCACACCCCTACTACATGGCATCTAGTTTCACTTGGCCATCCTTCAAATCTTAGGGTTTGTTTGGTTGGAGGGGAGGGGGGGGATGGGAGGGGATGAAAAATGAGCCCCTCCCCTTGTTTGGTTTGAAAAATTGGAGAGAGGGGGTCCAAAGGAAGGGCTCTCAATCCCTCCCATCCCCTCATTTTTGTTCCCCCCAAATTGGGGGGTTTTGGAGGGGATGGAAAATGAGCCCCTCCCATCCCATCCCCTCCCTTTAAACCAAACAGGCCCTTAAGGTCTTCTATACCGTGGGCATACCAACTGTCCTTTCCATGTAGGCAGTTGCATATCCTAATTTTTTTTCTTTATTTTTCAGTTTTAACCAGATAAATACCTGCCTAGTTTTTTCTTGATTTTTCTTCATGTGGTTTGAAGATTAGAAAATAACCATATCTTTGAGATAAACTTGAACTAAGGCAAGGCTGTATTATTATGACACGTGAAAGGGTTGAAATGAGTTGATATTATTATGAGCTCCTCAATGCATATATAGAGACATACAAGTACAAAAATGATGAATTGAACAAGTTGCATTTTTTATTTTTAACAAATAATTAAAGACTTTTTATTAACTTTTTTTTATCCTGTCTATTTTATGAAATTAAAATTCAAAATTCAAAATTATGATTTTAACATTTTTATTTTACTTCTTTAAAAATTTTTTAAAAGAGGATCACATAATATTGATGAGGGCTAAATTGACAAATCATTTAAATTTGATGATATGATATGGTATCATTTACAATGCTGGATAATCATCATTAAAATGGGAGAGGAATTACCCAAAGACTAGCTTGTTAATTAAATTACAGTTCAATGATTTATTCGACAATTATTTCCAAGATTTCTTTTTCTTTTTGCCATAATTCCTAAGACTTCAATTGCTTTAATTACTACTGGCAAAAAAAATTTATTTTAATTACCGTTTTAAGTAATTTACAAACCAACCAAAATTATTG
The DNA here is from genome assembly GCA_963242795.1 of Inga leiocalycina. Classification (NCBI taxonomy): domain Eukaryota; kingdom Viridiplantae; phylum Streptophyta; class Magnoliopsida; order Fabales; family Fabaceae; genus Inga; species Inga leiocalycina. The sequence continues at coordinate 19,487,858 of OY725329.1, read as the reverse complement.
GTAAATTAGATGGGCTTGTGATCGGTAATTAATCAAAATGGTTTGTAAATTAAATTTCATTATTATTTTTCGTTGCAAACTCTTCTTACATATACAACAAGGAAATAAGCACCCCCAATATTTCTTATCTTTTTTATATTATTCTCCTATAATAAAATGAGCTTCAGTTTCTAAAGAGAGTTTTGTTTTGATTTTAATAAATCAGTATATAATAATATTCAGAAAATACTTAGATCAAGTTTCTTATGTCAAGTTCTCTAATTGCACAATGCACATTGCCATGTGTCCGATTTTTTTCTCATGGTTTTATAACAAAATGATACTCCCTTATGTCTTTAATATAAGGTCTATTTTTCATATTTGTTAACCTTTTTCTTATTTACCTCTATTGATGCTCCCACAACAATAATTAAAGAGAAGAGAGAAGAGAGAAGGAGAGAATTAAAGAAGATAAATATAATATTTTAGAAAATACATATTATATTAACCAACTTCCTTAATTTAAGAAAATTAGGTAAATATATCTTATTTTAAGGACATGAGGAAATAATATTTTTTTTCATATGGTTTTATATATAATACAAGGATTAATGTGCAAATTCACCTCAGAAGTATACGCGAAGCAGCAATGTTGCCTAGAAGTTTTTTTTATTTCAATACCACCCCAGAAGTCTTAAAACATAACAATGTCTTCTTCTTGTTAACAGATGTTAAGTTTGACCTTTTTATTTGAATGGAATTCCCACAAGCCACTCTCAAATGTCATCCAATGATTCAACTAATCACCACCTCAACCTCTTTATTTGTCCCTTCCCCCTTCTTCATCTTCTGATAAGAAAAACCATACCCACCCTTCAAAACCTATCTGAGCTCTCAATGCTGTTAAGTTGGGGCTGATTGTCGAGCTTGAGAAAATAACCCAGGTACAGCCAAATATCAACAATCGTATACATGATTATAACCCCAAAATTTTCCCAGATCTGCACTGTGGATAGCAATGCTTGAAATTGAAAATCGGATAATGCCCAAATACATAATAACTATGTTGGGAATTGGGCTTGGTTTACCCTTGATGAATTGGGCCCAAACCCATTAGCTTTGGGACCAAATTAAATACCTAAATATATGTGGGGTATTAATTGATAATATTCCCCAAAGGTTCAAAATTAAAAATAAGTGGGAACGGTTTTCCCAATGGTTTTGGTGGGAACATGTGAGATTAAATGGGGTTTCACGTTATGTTTATTATGGAACATGTTCTCCCATAGAAAAGAACAGACAGTGAAAAAAACTCTCTTCTCCTCTCTTCCCTTCTTGTGTATTTGCTGTGTAAGATAGCCGGAATCCTGGTGATATGGTTCGCGTCGGTATTGTAAGAGTTCAAAACAACACTTTAGGTACTCCCGAAACCCTACATTGGTATCAGAGCATTTAGGTTTTTATCAGTCTTGAATGTGGCTTCTGTTGTACGTCTGTGTTCTTGAACATGAAATCATATATATATGGAATAATGTATTGTCCGTCTATTTTTTGTTTTATGTTCATGAATATACTCGAAAATATTTCTACAGAAAATTCTCAGTATATGAATATATGAACATTTGTATGAGATTGAGTTTTTGTTCATATGTTTGAACGAAAATTTTATATGTTTGCGTTGTGCGTTTTTCGTTCCTTTTTTCAGTGATTCACTATGCAATTTATTTTCTGTCAATTACAGTTGTATAGTAATGTCTTGGTTCTATGAGTATTAGAATATTAAAAAGCCTCATAATACATATACTAAGGCTATGAAACGAAAAAACTCATAGGTTGTGCGAAATCCGAGAAAATAATCGGAAGAATGAAAACATAATCGGATTGGGTCACCATAAAACAAGTTTTTTAGGATTTAAAAATAATCCCATTGCGTAGACGATAGTGAAATGGGATTATTTATAAATTTTTTGAAGAAGATCCCGAGGAAGATCTCCATCTTATCCCTAAAGAAGATTTTTTGGAGCTTGTTCCAAAGGAACCTCAAGTGGTCTACTCTGATTCTAGACCAAAGTCTGTGCTCTGTCCTGATGAACCTCAAAATTTAGAAGAAGAGGTCGACCAACCCTATTCTGCTGTTATGGCTGAGAAGATAGCGAAACTTGACACGGACAAAACAACTAGAATAAATAATATAAAATTCATATACTCAATTATTGCGAATTATGTGGAAAGCATAAAAGACAAAAAGAGTGCAGAGTTCTATGTAAGTGTAATGATGAAATATCGCACAGCTGTAAGGGCAAGGGGCACATTCTCAATGATTGTTGCTTGGGTTGATGCTGTGACGAAAAAAACAAGATTCATGAAGAAAAAGAAAAGATTCTTTAGGAAACTAAGGAAAGCCATTATTGACTACTGTTGTTCTGACATTTAACGGTGTATTATGTTCCTATTTCCTTTTATACTGGTTGTATTGAGAATATGACTCTAAATGTTATTGTTTGTATGCTTTATGTATGGACATGGTATTTTTCATGTAATGAACTATGTTTGTTAGTTAATGCTAATTTTTAATTATGCATTATAATACCATGTATCTCTGATGAGTGGGAGCTTTTAGAGGGTGGAACTTCTAAAAGCTGATGACTTATTTAAAGTACTTATATGAAGTTTTTGATAGAAAATAATAGAGTTGCTATTATTTGTGTGATGGGAGGTACAAACGTATTCTTCTGATCATGGATCTAGTAATAAACTTATTTTCTGGTCAAGAATGATATAAGTACAGACGTTGTATACCATGCTATGCTATATAATCGTTTGGTTATGTTCTCTTAAAGACAACAAGGTTTCTAAATGTGAAAAACGTTACTTAAGAATTGACAAATGGCCACTAAAGGCATCATTACTGAACTGAATAAGGGGGAGAAATTGAATGGCGACAAGTGGGACATCTAGCACCATAAGGTGCAGTACATTTTGGAGGAACAGGAGGCTGTTGAACCACTAACCACTATTTTAGTGGAACCTGAAGCTGGGACGACTACTCAGCATAGGAGAAACTTGGAAGTTTACCAAGCGTGGAAGAAGAAGAATAGTATTGCAAGAGTCACCTTATTGAGAACAATGGAGAATGAGCTGATGTGCCAATATGAGAAATACCAAACTGCTCAAGCTCTGTGGGCTGCACTTAAGGATAAGTTTGATGGCACATCAACCACTAAGCTTAGAAGGTTGACAATCAAGTTTGATACCTACAAGCTTAGAGTAAATACTCCTATGAAGCAGCATCTGAGAGAGATGTCCAACATGATCAGAGAACTTCCGGAAGCTGGACACTCCTTGACTGATGAACAGCAAGTTCAGGCTGTGATCAGATTGCTTCCTTCTAGCTGGGAGCACATGAAAGTGAACTTGACTCAATGATAATATTGTCACTTTCGATGATGTAGTGAAACATCTTGAGCTTGAGGATGAACGCCTAGTTGCGTATAAGGCTTCTGGACAAGCCTACTACACTGAAAATGCTGGTCCTTTTAACGCAAAGCCCGATTCCAAAAAGGGCAAGAAATCTCAGAAGAGAGGCAAGAAGCATGGCTCTAAGTTCAAAAAGGGTAGAAAGCAATTCAAGAAGAAATGTAAGAAGGGTGGAAAGAAGAAAGTTGACCTGAATAAGGTTAAATGTTACACCTGCCAGAAATGGGTCACTTCGCACGGGACTGAAAAAGTACTAGTGGTTTATGTGAATTCGCACATTTCTTTTGTTTTAAGTACTTCTTTTCTAATAGAACCTGTTTGTTCTTCTTGGATTTTGGATTCAGGCTCAACAGACTATGTAACGAGGGATCGGGGATCCTTCGTGGAATACTGTCGGTTGCTGCATCTAAGCAAATGGCTTTATGTGGGCAACAATGCAAAGATCGAAGTAAAAGGAATTGGCACCTGTAAGTTACTTTTGCGTGGTGGGAAGACTTTGATCCTACATGATGTTCTTCATGTACCCGACATCCAACGGAATTTAGTTTCAGTACTTTGTTTATTAGATTTTTGATTTGATGTAAACTTTCATGGCAAAGTTGCAGACAGTTTTAGCAATAATACCTTTTATAGTTTAGCTTTCCTTTCTTGAAAATTCTTTATTATGGATATTGTTGGTAATTTTAATGTGCATGACTATTTCGTTATTTCCTCTAATATAAATGTTGATATAAATATCTGGCATGCTAGACTAGGGCACATTAACCAAAATAAAATGATTAAACTAGCTAGAGAAGGATTGCTAGGTGAAATTTTGAGTATGGAAATTCCTTATGCGAGAATTGTCTAGCTAGTAAGGTAACTAGTAAACCTTTCGGTAAGGGAACTAGAGCTGAGATTCCGTTGCAATTAATCCATTCTAATATATGCGGTCCAATGAGTGTGAGGGCGAGACACGGAGCTAGATATTTCATTACCTTCATTGATGACTATTCGCAATATGGTCACATCTATTTGATCTCACACAAGTCTGAAGCTCTTGAATGCTTTAGACGATACATGAATGAAGTAGAGAATCAAATGGATTGTAAAATTAAATCGTTACTGATCTGGGTCGTGAATACTTATATGATAGTTTAAGGAGCTCTATGAAGAAAAAGGGATAATTAGGCAACTAACCATCCCTGGCACTCCATAACAAAACAGAGTTGCTGAAAGAAGAAATAGAACTCTTCTAGACATGGTTAGGTCAATGATGACTCAAGCAAATTGCCAATTTAATATTGAGGTGATGCTTTACTAACGTCTGCCTTCATTCTTAACCGTGTGCCTTCAAAATCAATCAATTCTACACCCTATGAGTTATGGACAAAACACAAGGCAGATTTAAACATCCTAAGACCCTAGGGGTCGGCTGCATACATTCATAATGATCCCATAGATATGGGAAATTGGGTCCTCGAGGGAAAAAGTGTATCTTTATAAGATACTCTGAGCAATCAAATGGATATGTTTTCATAGGTGAAAATGAAATTGGAACTGTTACTGAAATTGAATCAAGAAATACTGTATTTCTAGAAAATGAATTTCCTAGTAGTGTTAGGATTGGCAGGCATAGTGGAAGAATTTTAAAATTTTCACCGATCCTAATCGAGGATCTATGAACAATGTTTAAACCGAGTTAGAAAGATTCGTACATTTTAATTCAGGGTTTTAGATCTCTAGGAGTCAACACGTCAGATCAGCTCCCTCTACCGGTATCCACACGAATACTCTCTAACACAGACTACGTGCTAGCGACTCCAATTATCTCCTAGGGTTTCCCTTACAGCTCAAAATTCTCATTCGTGTATGAGTATATCTGCTCTATCAAGTTTATAACCTATGAGGGCTATATTCGAATTTCAAAATTAATTAACAATTAATTATTTTGATGAGCGAATTAAATAAATTCAGTTTAAATTAAATCTGTCCAACATTTTAATTTAACCTATTTATTTAATCCAAATAAAGAGCCATTAGATTTAATTTATCTTCATAAATTAAATCTGAGATACTATATCTCTATTATGTTAGTTATTAAATCTAATTTATCTTAATAAAATTAAATTTAAAACTAACACAATATAATAATATCTTAATACACACACACACATACACACATATAAAATATGAAAATGCATATATATATATATATAAATTAACAAATTTTATATTATATATATAAATATAAATATAAAATCCATCCACTCTAGATTAAACATTATCTCGTGTTGGGTCATTCTTGTGTGTGACCCTGTAGGCCTATACGAAGTTGGCAATGGGCCAATAACTGTACTAACCCACAAGTCGCAAGTGGCCTCTAGCAAGACATTACGACTACCCAATTCATATGAGGATCGTTAACACGATGCAACCTGTCGTATAATCATGTCACGTCCCTTTTGTCACACAATATATCAATCAAGGATGAGGCATGGATAATGTCATCCTCTTGTTCCTTACCATTACTTTCTTGATTCCTAAGTAGTCTGACAATAGAAATGGAAACTCGGTTCCATCGTAGTATGGCCATACATTTCTTAGACTTTCTCATCAAGGGGCCCAATAATATCTCTCTATTAATATGAGGGACAAATTCCATCTTGATCATTCATATTCGTCTGCATGAAAAAAAATCACCAACCTCGATTGTAGCTTTTATCTTTATCCAGTCAAAAGTAACTTTTGACTAGTTCAAAGCTTAGCAACTCTCATGTAGGAATCTATGATGACCTCAGGTCAAAGGGCATTGTGACGTGGTTATACATGAGAAAAGCTTATGACTTGATCCATGTAGCTTTCTCATAGTAGGTCGGTCCAGCACCTTGTACTCTTACAAGTTCTTAAGACTTTGATTCGTATCTCCATATCTTATCAAAGTCATACTGGTCTTGTTTCATCTCTGCTCCCACATAGATGACCGATTAGGGACATTTTAGGACAATCTTTATGATTTATCCAACGATACAATTATCATAGTTAACATGCAAATAATATGATAACAGAATGGAGAAATTTCATTATATTAATAATATTCAAAATACAATGATTGGCCCTTAGGGCACAATTTCCAACAAGCAGGAGAGATATTAATCGTACAGTATCTCTTTATAAGACACAAGAACAAGGCAGTACAGAACAAACTCAGACTAATGATGCTTAATTGTCTCAATACATTGACTTGAGTGGGAGCTCAGAAAGGTCTTTCCAAAGGCTTAGAAAAGAGAAGCGAAAGAGACAAGAAGTTCCCACAAGAAGGAGTGACAGGGGAAATGTACCTAGGAGATGCTTCTCCATAGAAGGAGAGGCACTTATTGTTACTCCAGATGGAGATGATGAGCCTCATTCTGTGCAAGTAGCCTTATCAGGTCCTGCTAAGGATGAATGGAAGAATGCAATGGAGGAAGAAATTGATTCAATGAAGAAGAATCAAGTTTGGGAATTATTTGATCTATTGAAAGGGCGAAAAGCCATTGGGAACAAATGGGTTCTCAAAATTAAAAGAAAAGTTGATGGATCAATTGACAAATACAAGGCTCAATTAGTTGCAAAGGGGTACATACAACAAGAAGGTGTAGATTACGAGGATACCTTCTCACCTGTTGTATGTTTCAATTCTATAAGACTTATTCTGGTAATAGTAAATAGTTTAGATCTGGAACTACATCAGATGGATGTAAAAACCGCATTTCTAAATGGTTATCTGGATGAAGAAATCTATATGGAACAACCATTAGGTTTCATTAAGAAAGGAATGGATTTGTAAGCTCAAAAGGTCCATTTATGGATTGAAACAATCATCCAGACAGTGGTATTTGAGGTTTCATAGAGCAATAACCTCTAATGATTTTCAAATGATTGAAGAGGACCATTGCGTCTACATTAAGCGGTTTGAGGGGTAATTTTGTAATATTATCCTTATATGTAGATGACATACTATTGGCTGGAAATAGTCTAAAGTTGGTCTGAGCTATTAAAGAATGGTTGTCATCGAATTTTGAGATGAAAGACATGGTTGAAGCAAAATATATACTTGGAGTTAAAATCCAAAGGGATCGCTCTAAAAGAATTCTCTCTCTTTCACAGGAGAATTATATCAAGAAAATTCTTGAGTAATTCAATATGAGAGATTGCAATCCCTTAGATACCCCAGTAGCTTCTGGTGTAACCTTGAGTCTTGATACTTGAAGGGCATGTCAGATTATGCACTATGCTATCAAGGAAGCGATTTATGCTTGATTGGATACTCTGACGCTGATTTGGGTGAAGATGAAGTTGAGCGTATATCAACTTCTGGATATACCTTCTTGCTGAACAATGGCACCATATGTTGGAGAAGCAAGAAGCAGACGTGCATTGCCCTACATCCTATGGAAGCTGAATTCGTGGCTTGTATCTCAGCAGTGCAAGAGGCTATATAGCTCAAGAGATTTATTGAACATCTTGGATTTGGAAATGAAAGCATAAATCCGGTGTTAGTGTATTGTGACAATACCGCAGCCATAGCCTATATGAAAGATCCCAAATATCATAGCAAGACCAAACACATAGATATAAAGTATAATTTTGTGAGAGATTATGTAGCACAGAAAGTTGTTACTATACAACATATTTCGACCAAGAGTATGGTTGCAGACCCCCTAACCAAACCGATAGCCAAAGAAATGTATGACAAACATGTGAAGGCTATTGGGATGCACAAAATGTAAAATTGCAGACACTATGTAATATGTTTATGATTAATGAAAATGTTTCTTCAAAAAAATTTATGTGTCTATATGAAGGTATACAATGTCTAGTATGTCGTACAGGCAGGTAAGATTGGCTCTCTCACACGAGCAACCGCCTTTGATACTCAGGAGGAGTATGCAAAGATGAGACAGTTGTGTTCACCAGTAAAGCAGCAGGAATGCTGATATGGTAGAGAAGAAACACAAATTATGTCACCTCAATAAAAGTGTAGTATGTCGAGATGAGATCCAATAAGACATAATATAAATATGGATCAAATCATGGATGTCCGCTTCCATGATCCTGTTGCCAGATAACAAATTGTTCAGCATTGATGTCATGATAGATAAATGGAGTAGAAGAATTTGGGTTTAGATACTGGGAGCATCTAAATTCATGTATGTACAGTGTTAAAAATAAGATTCAAAATGACGTACCTTCTTATAGTGCAAGAGTAACACCGTAGCATGTGATTCATACCACATGTGCGAAAGAATCACAAATAGGAAGCAAGTGAATGGATCCCTGCTTCATTGCTATGTGAGTCCCAAGAAGATTAAACACTTTTATAATGTCCTTCGACTTTGACTATCATGGAGGTATGCTTCAATATATGCTACCTTAACATTCATCCTATGATACGATCCAAGGTTTTATGTTAGGAAAGTGGTTGATGTACATCAAAATGATATATGAGCGAAAGGAAGATTACCTGAGATATACACACCTAGGCTGGTGTCTGAAACATGTCTCTTATGATATTAATTTTGGTAATTTCATAAGTGTGGACACTAAGCATATAAAAAGGCGATCTAAGTTTTATCTTGACTTGAGAGGGATTAGATCTGTTATGTGGAAGTGTATATTGGTATATCTAGGACATATGAGGCATAATATTAAATTCAAACTACACAAAGAAAGGTTGTCCTGTGCTGGTCCTATGAGAGGGATTTCTAGTACAAACACCTAGGAGTCGTAATGCCCATGCGGTCACAGCAAAGCACCTAGTATGAAAGAAGGAAGAGAGAGAGGCGAACCTCACGACATCCAATCCACCAAGTGTAAGTAGGAGATGTTGGGAATTGAGCTTGGTCCACCCTTAGTGGATTGGGCCCAAACCCATTAGCTTTAGGGCCAAATTAAATACCTAAATATATGTGGGGTATTAGTTGGTAATATTCCCGAAAGGTTCAAAATTAAAAATAAGTGGTAACGGTTTTCCCAATGGTTTTGGTGGGAACATGTGAGATTAAACAGGGCTTCACGTTCTATTTATTATGGAACATGTTCTCCCATAGAAAAGAACAGACAGTGAAAAAAACTCTCTTTTCTTCTCTTCCCTTCCTGTGTATTTGTTGTATAAGATAGCTAGAATCCTGGTGATTTGGTTCGCGTAGGTACTGTTTGAGTTCGAAACAACACTTCAGGTAAACTATCGAAACAAAGTGAGAAGCTCCATAGGAAAATCAAATTATAACTCAAAATTTTCCCAGATTTGATTTTTAGCGTGGGTAGAGAGCAAAGAACCTCAGTGCCGCCACTTGTGCTCTTCAACCTTAGTAAAGTGAGGCTTAGCTGATTTTCCTCCAAAATCACAGTCGTTTATCTTGTTTCTATGGACGAACTTGCTCATTTTCTTATTGAATCACAGTAAGGACAGTGTCCTCTGGCACGACTCGAATTAACTTTTTTATTTACAGGTGATGTTGCTGATAGGATCTGCATGTTGCTATATAGAGGACTTGATTGGAAGATCCACTGAATTGTATGATAATCTAGGAGTTGCCGCCAACAGTATATTCCAACAACACACACACACACACACACACACACACACTTATAAATAGTAACAAATAAATATGTGTTTGAAGCAGTGATTGTAAAACTGGCTTTTTCCAATACAACTTTTTGTAATCTTACTTTTGGATAAAAGTCAGATTGTATAATGTGATTTATGTTTGGATTGACGATTGCATAAATAACTTTGGTAAAAGTAAAACTTGTATGGATTGACTTAAGCATAAACGGCTTTTGTGATAATGGTAAGATAGAAATTAAATTTGAGATTATAAAAAATTTATAAAAGTTAAAGTTGGGAAATTTGGGAACTAAAAAATAAACAGTTTAATGAAATAATATTACATAACTAATTATATCACATGTCCCGTACAAGTTGGTCTCTAATTGAGTCACGAATAAAATTATGTAGGGTCATTGCTACACAAACAATACAGACTTGTGTCTAGTAGCTGTACTTGTTTATTTTTTGTAACCATTCAAATCAATTATTTCACACTCCAAAAGTCTTTTCTATAGTAGACCTCAAATTAGAATGAAAAAAATTAAGTATGTGTATGTAAGTAAATCTCTCAATTAAAAATTTTAACTATGAAAATTGATTTAATCAAATGCTTTGGAGATCAAGATAATGGAATTATTGGGAAAAAGATCATTATAAGATTAAGAAAAAAAGAGAGGCCTACATCATTTGAAATGAAAATTAAAAAAAGAAAACAAGATAACAAATAGCATAAACGTAGTGGGACCCACGTCAATTAAACAACACCCATCCCTGACTTCTCCCACTCACGCAAATACTCCTTGATCCATTCGCAGCAAAAAGCTCACCCTTCTAGCTTTACGTAAATCGTATGAATACATCAAAAGTGAGATTGTCAATTGCGTCTTACCAAACACTCACAAAAATTTTATCCTCTCCCAATCGTACGATTTTACCATCAATAGTGTGAATAGGCCCTTAAACCGCATTCCCAAACATTCACTAAATCCAATAACTTATAAACCAAATTCAAACCCAAATCCATTATATTCTAATCACATCTTACAAAGTTCAGCACTATAAAAGAAAAGGCATAAACACAACAAAATAAACAATATTCAGTAAATTGTCATCAAGATTAGTAACTAATATGTCTTAGCAAACTCTTCCTTCTTGGGGTCCCAACTATAAACATGAATACGAAACACACTAGAGTCATCAAAATCATTATCACTTTTGATCATTTCAAAGATGCAAACATCTCCTACTTTTAAACCATATTCTTTCGCTATTTTCTTCCATTCTCCGGTAACTCTCACTTCTTTTCTATCAAGTCCACGTTTGAGCACTAGTATCTCGACATTCCGAATTTCTTGGGATATTTGAAACTTGATCCTTTTGTTTAGTATATCCTTCATGTGTTCTCTGAGAAAATATGTGGGTATACACTGTAGGAACAAATTAAACATTAATGCATATTTAAATAAAGCAGGACAGTAACTTATCATACTTCCTTATATCCTTAATGTAAAACTTATTTGCCTAATTTGATTAGATTAAGAAAGCTAGCTAAATTAGTTAATATGTCATTTTTTTTTGCTAAAATGCCGTAATAATCTTCCTTAATTGCCTCAATCTCTCTCTTACTTGATTATTATTGAGGGAATAGATTGACAAATATGAGAGTAAATTAGGAAAAGATTGACAAATATAAAAAATAAATCTTATATTAGAACTAAGATAAACTCCCCAATCAGATCCTACATCAAGGACCGGCGGAGAGTATGTGTGTGTGTGTATGAATTGTTAGATAAAAATTAATATTAATGGGAAAAGGTAATTGTACGTTGAATAATAATTCCCAGCAATGAAAAGGTTTTTTTTTTTTTTTGGGGATTTGATTCTGCCAACTCATTACTCAGCAATTGTATGTTCATAATATATACCAACGGTTAGAAAAAGGATAATACCTAAGGGGAAAAAAGAACAGAAATATCTTTCACTTTTGTCCAGACAAAACCCATTCTATCACTAGCAGGACTTTTCACATATCATGGGTTGCAAAAAAAAATAAAACATAAAATTTATTAGAATTAAAAGATTTTGCAAAAAAAAAAAAAAAAACTTCAGAACACGTTGAGTAAATGGAGAATTAACTCCATATGAGAACTTCTTGTAACTGAATTTCTTATAGAACAGTTTGTTCAACGTTTTGACCGAGTATTTCAAGAATGACCCTGAAAAAAAATAAATTCAAATATGTTTACTTTTTTCCAGTTCTCACCGGAATAAAGATTTTGTTAGAAACAAAATACACAGAACTGTGAGAGCTAGTATGATTATGAATGAATTTATTGGAACAAACAAAATAATAATTAAAGATTTTAGAATTGTGAGGTAATGTTGAAGAGAAGAACTTACTATATAAAAATTGGCAGTTGAATGCTTGAGCTCAAGTTGAAAGGAAGGGTTTAAAGGGAGATGTATTTGGTTACTGTAATTTGAAGGCAGTGTACTGTGTCTTCTATTCCTCCTAGTTTCTGAAAGGCAGAAAACACAACTTTGGTGTTAATTAAGAGAAATATGTGTGTGTGTGTGTGTGTGTGTGTGTGTGTGTGTATCTTAGTTTAAATAATTCAAATACAAAGATGAAGACAAAAAAGAAACTGACGCTTACCAAGTTCATCAGTTTCTTCATCGTCAGATTCAGAATCAATATTAATTATATTGCTTTCAAAAGCTTTTGATTTGGATTCTCCATCTCTATTTCCATTATCTTCTTCTTCATCATATCTCTTTCTTTTTCCTCCTTCTTGTACATGTCTCTTATCTTTTGTACCATTAATCACATCGTATTTCTTCTTCTCACAGCAAGTTTTTCCGTAGATTTTGACCTTAAACTTCGAATAATCTTCAAAATATTTGAACACCAAGAAATCACCAGTTTCCAAACTATTATCTTCCACGAACTTTTTCCATCCATTGTGAAAATAAAATTTGTTTCCAAGATTTTCCACTTCAACTTCCTCTAATTTACCGAAATAACTCTCAAGTATTGTTTTCTCTGGCACTTCTTTCCCAAATTCTTTGATAAAAGCTGGTGGGATTTTCTGTTCATATATATCAACACAGAGAAGAACAAATAAACATTGTTAAGAAAACTTGAAATTACGTACGTACTTTCCTCATAACTTTGTTCTAATTGTTAATCTTCCTAGTTAAGAGAACTAGGTAGAAGATGAATAAATCACAGAAAATATCTATATTTTGAAGGAAAGGTTTGGACCTTTATACATCAAAACTAGTGAGACTAAAAGTAGAGATAAGTTCTCTTTCAGTATCAAACCCATACATAGGTACATACGTACATACATACATATGCTAGCAGAAATAAGAAAACTAAAATGAAGGATCAATTAAGGAGATTATAAAATCAATACTACTAGTAATAGTATATACTAACCAAGCGAGTGGTGAAATCTTTGCATGTTTTCTCAAGAAAGATGAAGCCATGAGATGATCTAGAAGCCCAAGCTTTAATGCAAATCACAGAATGATCAGATTTGAAGGGTAAGAGAAAGTGTGCGAGAGAGAAACGCAAATGGCAATGAAAGGACATATATAGCTAGGAGGGAAGTACTCCCACTATTGCCTCATTAAGTATGTGTCAACCATCCTATTGAAATTAAAGAAGAGTATCTAACTCATTAAATATATCTGTCAAAATTTAGAAGTTTTTCAACTTACCCTTATTAATGTCTGTTTGGGATAATGGTGGAAACAACTTTTACAATGAAATTTACGGTGTATTAGATAAGGAGTTTTATCTCGATTTCCGTAAATATTCTTCTCGAAGACTAACTCAAACAGGCCCTTAAAGAGAGAGAAAAACATAGCATTTGAGGAACCATATAGAATTATTGACTTACAATAAAATTATTTTTTAATAATTAGAGATAGGGTAAAATTGAGAAATATTAATTAATAATACTCATGGCTTATATTATGAATCATGAATTTATCGTAGAAGGCTTTCCCTATAAAGACAAGAGAGAGAATAAATATGAAAAGTTCCCATGTTTTTTTGAGAAAAAGGAAAGTGTTTGAATTGTATTTTTATTAACCTTCAGTTGAATTGTTTATTTAATTAATTACTTGGTTTAACTGGGTTTTAGGTTTCATACTATATTGTACATGTTTCTTATTTGACCATTAATATATTTATAGTGTAATAAGGCTGAAGTATACTCCAAGTTCTTTAACTTGGCATGAGGTTTCATTTTTATCCCCAACTTTATAAAGTGTACATATCTTTAATTCTTTAATTTTAATACCGTTAGTGACCATTAGTGCTGCTAACAAAAAATTGCTTACTCAACAATTTAAGTGATCATGCCAGTATGGGTAACTAAGTACACTTAAATTTTATTTGTTTAAATATAATTTTATTTTGATGATTAAGTTTTATGAAATTTATGTTTATTAATTTTAATATTTTTATAAGAAATTATTTAAATAAAAACATACTTAATTATTTAAAAAATTTTAAATAGGGAAAAAGAGCAGATCACTAGATTACGAGAGAATATAAGTGAGAGGGTGGAGAGAGTACGGCAAGTGGCCATGAAAGGGCATATAATAGGAGTGCTCATTGAATATTTGTCAACCACCTCATTGAAACTAGAAGAGTAGCCAACTCATGAAATATCTATAATAAAATTTAAAAAATTTCCAACTAACCCCTATGGGCCATGTGTGTGTGATAGAGAGAGCGAGAGAGGACATTTGGGGATTCGTATAAAAATATTGAATTATAATTAATTTTCTTATTAATTCGAAATAGGGTAAAAATATGGGAGAATTGCCCAAAAATACTTTTGGGGTAAATTAATTGCTGATTGCTACCAAATGTGCAAGCAATCTTTCATTCTGTGCAAACCATCTTCTGTGTGTGTAAAAATTTTTCATATAAATGTGTAAACAATCTTCCGTTGTATGCAAAATACTTCCATTATGTGCTACAAATCTTCTATAATAGTATTCAACAATTAATTTATCAAAGAGGTATTTATCAACAATTCTCCCTAAAAACATTAGAAGGCTCCTGTAAGCACAAGAGGGAGGATAACTATTTTTGAATTATAATTAATTTTCTTATTAATTCGAAATAGGGTAAAAATATTAGAAGGCTCCCTATAGGCGCAAGAGAGAGGATAACTATTTTTGTTGAAGTCTACGGAAAAATAGGTCTTTAATTTTTATAAAATTACTCTAAAATAGTTTATAACTCTTTTTAGGAAATAAAACCCTTTATAAACTCTCCAATTTTTCAAAAACAATATTCCATAATGTTTTCTCATTTTCTCTGACCCCTTAAATAATTTTAGATAATTATTTCTCGCTTGTTTACTTAAAATTTCACCCTTGAATAGGCTTATTAGTCAAATAAATCCTTTTTGGGGCATATTCAAGTTCGAGATGTTACATATTTGATATTTCTTAATTAGCCATTAATATATTTATAGTAATAAATTAAATTTAGGGAATAAAAGTAAAAGGTATTAACAGCAGGTATATTTATTATGATTAAAATTCAATAATTCTTCCTATTTTAATTTCTAACCGTACCCAATGTTCCTTTCCTATTACTTTCCTATTATTCTGAAAAAAGAGAATATATTTTGTGCGGCTGTAAAACTTATTTTCTAGTCCTTGCACATGAATTATGTTACATTAGGGGAGAAGAATCAGCAACGCATAAAATAATCATGAAGCTAATATTAATCTCAACAATAAATTTTAATAACTTTAGTACTGTTTACACTAAAACATGGTGATCCATTGTAACATACGTCTTTCAACCACCTTTATTAAATCTGGAAGTTTCGACCAAAATAAAAAAACTACCCAGATGGAAGCAATATAGTTCAGGCCAATAGCAAATATAAGCCCATAAGTTGAAACTTGCATATTTATCTTTGGATTACTATTCATTCAATAATATACAGATTTTGATTCAACTTTAAAAAGTCATAACTAATTGTGAAAACATCATATGAGGGTGCTCTAAAATTCTATTGAGAGCTCTTGAAGTCTTTTACATGAGAAAAACATCGTTCTTGCTTGATTCTTATTAAAGTGTAACAGTTAATTCATATTCGATCCTTGCTCCAATTTTTTGACAGTTTCTATGCATGAACTTCAAAAACCCACAACTTATTGTACATACATCCAATATAATTGCCCTGATTTAGGATAATTAAGTTGGAAAGCTCGGTGTCTACTTTGGGCATAGAAATTCTCATGATCATTGGATATCATCTACTATATATTCTTTATCAAACGGAACAAGGATCGTGCTTTGAAAATAGCTTAATCAGGACAGTTATGATTATGCATCCTAAAATCATGCTTTCAAGGCCACACTCAAACATATATACAATCATTTATTGATCATCATTACATACTAAAAATAGATGTCAATCATATTGAATTTACACAAATAATGATAATTGTTATGCATTTTTACAACTTACTGCATAATAATACCATAATAATTAATCACTTCATCCACTTACACTTGCTTCTTGCTCTAACTCTTCTTTTTTAGGCTCATAACCTAGTATGGTTAGTTATTAGGGGGTGAAAATCAAAGAATCCCTATAGAAAACAATCACCACTCAAACATACATGGCAAAGCTTGGCATCATAACATGTTTACAACTTAATAACTTCATAATATAATGACATGTTCATTAATACTATCATGCATTACAGGTAATCACATGTGCCTATGATATGTTTCAAACATAATAACATGTATAAAAGCATGATTTCAAATAATCACATAAGCATGCACACAAACATGTCAATTCATGTTAATTCTTACTTTCTTTATTTTCCTCTCTTTCCATACTTGGAGTTTCATTGTCTAAGCCTCTAATTCCACATCCATAATGTTCAATAGCCTAAATAAACATTACCTATCACACTACTACAAAAAACGCTTTTAACGTCTCCTTTTTTAGGTCTTTTAACACCTGAAAATAGGGAGATGTCTTTGTGAGTGACGTAGAAAATAAATAATAATAACGTTCGTAAAAAAAAAAGGGACGCGTAGAGTTTAAACTTTAGATGCCCCCATTTTGGAATGGGGACGTCTAAAGTCTAGACTTTAGACCTCCCCATTCTAAAATGGGGGCATCTAAAGTTTTATTTTTTTAAAATGACTATTTATATTCTTTACTACCCAATAAATTAAAACTGCAGAAACAGGATTGACGAATAATTCGTAATAAACCACAATGTTCCTTACATGGTAAGGAAATATCCAACACTTCTATAAGTATCCTTCTACGTTTAAAAAGCAAGTCTAGTGGAATTCATAATAACAATTTTGTTGATGTTTCATAATACTCCAATTAAATCTTATTTATCAGAGGTCTCCAATAAATCATAGTTACTATTAAATTAAAACAATTATAAATTCACCATGGTTATCTCCATTGGATTAATACAAACGCCTCCTATAAATTTCCCATGTCAGGACCTCTATGTGGTGTGCAAACAATGTGGTTGTATCTTCAATTTTGGTTTTTTAATAACTAAAGGGCATTTTTTATTTTTAAATTCTTAATAACAGAAACAACAGGGCTAGTGGCCGATGGTGTCAAGGAAACTAGCTATCATGGTATATAGGGAGACGGTGATTTCAAGTATTTTTGTAACAAAATCAGAACTTTGGTGATTCCAAGCATTTTTTAAACAAAAGTAGAACTTTAGTGATTCCAATCATTTTGTGTTAAAGAAAGCAAAGTAGTGAGAGTGAGAGACAAACCTAAGGACGACGGAGAAGGAGACAATCCACGGTGGCACTAGTTGGACAATGGTTGTGAGAGGGAGAGAGAAATGACAGCACACTTGTCCCTTCCTTGGTAGCCTATAGCTCTGCCGGACAAACAAGAAGAGCGTCGTTGGAATATAGGGAAACAAAGAGAAAGAAGAGAGAGGGAAACACGTATAAAGAAGAGAAAGCACATTGAACAAGAGAAAGAATGAAGTTAAAGCAGGGTCGAGCTAATTGATGGAACGTTGGTGTAGGCCTTTAGGCTTCCCTAGTCTGACTGAGAAAGCTGAAAGTCTACTTTAGACGTCCCCAGTCAGCCTCTGGAAGCCTAAAGTGAGGGACTTTAGGCGTCCCCAGTCATCCTGAGGACATCTAAAGTCTCCTAAATTTTTATATTTTGGTGCGAAGGAGGCAAAATTCAAAACTTTAGACGTCTCAATTTATGTTTGGGACGCCTAAAGATACATAATCCCCTTCTTTAATTGTAAAAATGCCACTACCTATATTTTTAACTTCCCTTTTTAAAAAAGGAACGTCCTTTAGGGTAATAATATCTATATTTTGTAATAGTGTCAATAGCTAAGTTCATTAGAACCATTGGAGCCACTAATATATCATGACTATTCTTGATCTTTGAACTTTAATTTTGGGATTTTAAATCCAATTGGTTCTAATTCAATTCCACATGCTATTCCCCCATAATTTTTCATGTAGATTCCATAGTTAAGCTCAATTTACTCGAATTCAACTTCCTTCCTTTACATTTAGCCAACACTGAAACATAGACATTGAAGGACAAATTTTTTCCATTTTGATTCCTAATGCTTCGAACTCTCTTTCTCACTAGTACCCTACATATTTTTTCATTCTAGATTCATTGGAAGCATCAAAACAATCAAATTTCATCTCTTTCCCAATGCCCTGTTCAGGCAGTGGCACTTAATGGAAGAAGATAACATGATTTTTCAACATCTCTTCCGTTAACCACCATATCCCAACCTTTAATCACTTCTTGAGCCTTTATTAGTTTTTAAATCGTGCTTTCTATATTTTCCAAAAAATTGACAGCATCTCCCCCTTCTTTCTTAGTATCCAAACTTACAAATATTCAAGAACAAAGCCAAACAACAACAGCAACATCAATAGTATCAACTATACTTTAAAACCTTGCTACTAATCAATTTACAAACTTGTTTCCTTTGATTTCTCTCTCTAGTTCCTCCCCTCAACAACTATTTAGAGAGATGTTTAATCATGAAAACAACCTCTAAATAAGAAACAAAGCTACTATGATGATGTAGAAGCAGAAAATTGCCTAATTTCACTTGGTTATACAAATTCTTCCTCCTCTTCTTCTCCCCTGTTTTCCTCACTCTCAGCCTCTCTCTCCTTTTTATCTTCAATGTGCCGAAAATGCTAGGGACAAAGGAGTTTTGATGGTTTTATCCATATTTTTACTTGATTTAATAAATGTAGAGTTTCGGGCATACCTGAAGTGTTATTTCGAACTCTTACGGTACCCATGCGAACTGGATCACACCGAACTCCAGCTATATCACACAGCAAATAATACTGAGAGAGAAGAGAGTCTTTCACAATGTATATTTTCTTCAGGGGAGAATATGTCCCATATACTGCATAACATGAACCATGTTCGATCACAACTATTCCCACCAAAAACATCGGAAAATTTTTTCCCACTTGATTTTAATTTTGAACCCTTTAGGAATATTGCTAACTAATATCCCACATATATTATGGTATTTTATTTTGTCTCAAAAATAATGGGTTTGAGCCTAATCCACCAAGGGTGGACCAAACCCAATTCCCAACAATAAAATTTGATGTCTACCTCAAGAAAATATAAATATAATGAATTCTTTTAATCAAATGACCAAAATTTATTTTTCCTTTCTCCCATGGCTTAAGATCACAACACATATGTCCTTTTCAAGACCATGAGTTGATCCTCCCAAGGCTTAATTATGCCACTAAATCCATATTTTCCCAAATAGTATGGGTTTAATTTTCTACAAATACTTTTTGAGGCTTCATTAGTCATATAACCAATATGAGAAGGTCAATAATTCACATTTATTAGGGAGTAATCCTTCAATTTTTCTCAGGCTCAAATTTGGTCTTTAATCATTTTTCCCATAACTTCCAAGAAAATGACTGATTTTTGAATAAAATACCCATAAAATATTCTTTAAGATAAAATTTCCATTTCTAGGGAATGAAACTATTTTTATAAACTCACATTAACTTTAAAATAATTTCTCATATTTGTTCCCAATTATTTGAGGCTTCCTGGTAGTTTTCAAAACTAAATTTGGATAATTATTCTTTAATTAACAAAGATTCTAATCATTCTTTAAAATTCCTTTTTTAGGTATTTTTTTTTTTCATTTCTACTTCAATTAAGTCTTAAATATGGTTTGGGGAAGTATTTTCTATCTTCTTGTGTCCCCAGGAATTTTTTTCTTGAAATTATAGGTGTAATCTCCAAACTTACCATTACTTATATGTGATTTTCATAAATTAAACTTTTTCCCAAATCCAGGACGTTATGCATACAAAGTTGCCATGACAAGTTTACTTTTTATTTGTCCTTTGTCTAACATTTAATTACATGTTTACCCTTTGTTGGAGAAAGCCAAAGGTTACAAAGTCTTTGAGAATCATTCTATCATCCGGGAGTACCCAGTTCAGCATAGTAGACTAGTTAATTCATATTAATTCTTGAACATTTAGGGCCAAAATTGGGGATGTTACATCCATCCATTATGATATAAGTTGTTTAAAACCCTGAACCTCATTTATGTTTACCACAACCCGTAATAAAATATGATACCTAACAAATCAAAAATAAAATACATAAACAGAAAGTTCAAAATAGTTTACACCGGCCTTCATTTGATTTCTAAAAAAAAGCACATATAATTAAGCATATAAATCAAGAAAGTTACAAAGCAAACCAAAATCCAAATATCCATCTTCAAATTACATGATCACGTCTCACAAAGTTCATAACTCATAACTATAAAACCAATTCAACAAGATCCCAACAAAATAACGGTTTGGGTTTTCTCAGAACCCTTTTTCTTATTTTATTCTCAGAATAAATAGATGGCTCAGATTTAATATTTTATAAAACTAATATTTTAAACATAAATAAATATATTTAAATTGTTAAAACTTGATCTATACAATTCATAACTGCAAATACAAAAAAAACATTTAATGAAATTAATTTATAAAATAATATATATGATAATTTTAAAAAATATTAAATATGAATCATTCATTTTTTGACCTAAAGGTATAGATGAGATTCTAAGTAGAAAAGAAGAAAAATGATTTTGAAAACAATCCGCTCTCAAGATAACTAGTTTAGTCATAACCGAAATCAACATCTAAATTAGAAATATGTGAACCACCTCATTGACATTAAGGGTGTGTTTGGTTCAACGGAAGTTAGGTTAAGTGAGATTTATTTAAGTTAGAGAAGGTTATAATGTTGTTTGGTTCAAGAAGAGGGTAGGTGAGGTTTGGTATCTTGTTTGATTCAGGAGGTTTAGTTAGAGGAGTTAATTATAAGTGGACAAAAATGTCCTTCTACATATTTTCCTTCTTTTTTTATAATGTATTTATTAATAATAGTTATTTGTAAAATTATTATTTATAAAATAATTATTCTAACAATTATATACACTTCTTTCACACATTTGTCATTTGAAGACTTGAGACAATAAAAAAGATTAAAGAAAATGAAAAGAATATTTTTTTTTTATCACTAAATGTTTTCCCTCTTCTTTCGATATTTAAAAATTTAGAAGAAAGATTTTATTTTATCAAAGAAAGGGTGCCCACAAGAAAAAAGCTTGCCAGCAGGCAAAATCACATAAATAAAAAGTTACTCTTCTCTTTTTATAATACATAAAAAGATGAGTTATAATAAAAAAAATTGGATTTAAATTAATTAAAGACCATAAATATATAAAAAAAATATAACTTCTAAAAAATATCCTTGTTTATAGAAAAAAAAAGTGAGAAAATAATTATTTAATGCAGTGAACTCTGATGGCTGAACACACCAACTCACTGAATATTGAGGCGGACATTAAACGAGTTACTTATTTGATAAAATATGAAAAAAAAAGTCATAGGTAATTTAGTCAAGGTTTGACATAAATATTCTCTAACCTAGAGAAACCTCCAAATTTGAAGGTTTTATAAAAAGGGGGAGGCTATCACTAAAAGACAAAAACTCCTCCAACCCCTCACCTTACCTCCTTCCAACTAAATACCTATTTTTAATCTCCAACCCTCCCCCAACCTAATCTAACTTAATAAAACCTTCAACCAAACAAAGCCTTAAGTAAGAGTAGATAACTCATTAAATAATTGTCTTAAAATTTAACAAATTTTCAAGTTACCCTTATTAAATAGAAAAAAGACACGGCATTTGAGGAACTGCTCCTCTGATTTTATTTATAGATCCAGAGAGAAGAAACTTTTATTCCTATTCACAAGGCGCATTATTAAATTTTTCATGTGAATGTACATTTTTATCTTTAATTTATTATTGTGTTGATTTTATTCTCATGGGGTACAATACATATTAAATAGAAATAAAGTTAAAAAGTGTTTAATTTTAAAGTAGAATTAATGAATTTCAAGATTTTTTTTATATGTGAAATATGTAGGAAGTAACTTTTAAATAGGAACAGAAAAGTATATAGAAATAATATTGGATTATAATTAAATTCTCTTCTTATATTTTTGTGTTTGAGATTGTCTTGTTCACGCTCGCACGCTTTCACCATCAAGCCTTGAGATCGATGGGCTAATTAAATTTGCAATAGGGTAAAAATGAAGAATATTAATTAATAAATTTATAAGTGACTTATTCCTTAATTTAGAGTTGTTGATGGATATTCTAACGGTTGAGGTTGATTGCTAGTTTTTCTTGCAGTTAGATTTGTCTTTATTTCTGGATTATAAAAAAACTTTATAAGTGATTTATATTGTGGAGTTTGGACGGTGAATTTATTGCAGAAAGGTCTCCCCATAAGGACAGGAGAGACATGAACAATATGAAAAGTTCTCACGTTTTTTGATGAAAAAAAGATAGTGTTGAATTGTTTACCTAATTACTTCATTTAATTGAGTTTTAAGACTGCAAATGTTTCTTAATTGACCATTAATACGCCTGTAGAGTAATAATTATGGAAGAGAGATCCTAAATTTAAAAATAGGAAATAGCAAAGAAAATAGTTCCAGCAGGTATATTTATTGCTCCATTTGCTCCTTTTTATAAGTAACTTTTACCATATTATGCAAAACGAACTAGCAGTTAAGATTAGTCAAAAATAATAAATGTGTAAAAAATGTTATGTTTCTTCCAGATATACCCATATTTATGAAAAGAGCGTAGGAGAAAGAATGGGTAACAAATATGAAAGAGTATAAGTATAAAATATGAAAGAGAATATTAATAAATGAGTAATTGAAAGAGAATTAGTGGTGAGTTGAAGATAATTAATATAAAGATGTGTATTTGTCAGGGGTAGAAAAGGAAAAAGTAGTTTAAATTTTAAGATACAAGGAGAAAGTTGCTTTCCACTCTGGTTCTATTTATAAGCCCTTTTTAACTAAATCTCACATACCAAGAAGAAGTAGCTAACTCAATAATTATAACGTAAATTTTCAACTATACCCTCATTTATAAATGTGTACTTTTCAACTCTTTATTCTTTATTTATCTTTAAATTATTTCTTCATTAGTACAATAAATAGGGACAAAATTGTCACAATTTTATTTATTACACTGAAACTGGACTTATAAATAAGACCAAATTTTTTAGTCAAAAAGGACTTATAAATAGCACCAGAGTGATCTAAAAAGGATCAATCTCAAGAGAAAGAGAAAGTTACTTATAAAAAAGATTGGAGAAGTATGAATCAATAACTCATCCTACTTTCACTTCAAACTATACCCCCAAGTTATTAATTAATATTGTTCAAATTTACCCTATGGCAAATTTAATTAGCCTATCGATCTCATGGCTTGATGGTGAAAGCTTGTGAGCTCGAACAAGGCAATTTCAAACACAACAATACAAGAAGAGAATTTAATTATAATAGTATCAACAAAATATTGTTTTGCACAGAATGAAAAAATATTCTTTTAATAGAATCAATTCTCACTTTGACTAATTAGCCTGGCTATCACATTACTGTTTGGTGCGAGGCAAGCGGAGGAATTTTTTTTCCCCTTCTAGTTGGATTTAAGAAAATTAGAGAAGTGTGGCTAAAATTTTTTAATTAATTTTTATAATTCTTTTATCTTACATATTTTCCTTATTAAAATTTGTAACTATATTTCTCCAAAATTTTTAAATCCAACTCATAAAAATCCCCCCCCCCCGCGCAAAAAAAAAAAAAAAATTCCTCATATCAAACAGCCCCGGGAGAAAAATCAGCAATACATAAAATAATCATAACAAGCTAATATTAATCTCAACAATACATTTTTAATAATTTTATCCTATTTTGAAATGTTATCATTTAACTATAAAGCTACATAAAAAATAGGACACATTTACATGTGTGATTGAAAAACTTACATAATGGAGATAAGGAATTTGATCTAACACACATATATCCATCGATCAAAACCAGGAACCTCATTTATATTTATCACAACACTAATAAAACACTACTACAAAAAGAAAAGCTGTGGCGCTTATAATTGCATTAGCTGTGATACTAGAGAAGTGCCACATATCTGAATGTCACTAAAAAAAGCTATGGCGCTTATAAGCACCATAGCATTTAATTTTTTTTTTTAAAAAAAAAACCCTCCTGTGGCGCTTTTTGGAGGAAGGGCCATAGGAGGGGGCCTCTGACACAAGCGGCACAGGAGGTACCCTATTTTTTTTGTTTTTTTTGGGTTCTTCCTATGGCCCTTGTTTAAAGAAGCTCCACAACTACTCTTTTTTTTTGGCATTTTTTTCTCATATCTCCCATAATTGCAGTATTGCACTGCATGGTTTAAACATTTTGTATCTATATCCACAGCAAAATGAAGAAAAACAAACAAAAACAATGATAGATAATTTTAAAATAATACAAACAGATGATTAATTAACTAAAGTGATACTAAAAATAGTTATACAATATATTGTACGTGAATGAAATACAACAAATTCACTTCAACTTGAATACATGACACAACAAATGGCAAGAAACAACACAACAAAGACTAGCTAGTAAATTAATTAGTATAGCTACCCAGAGATTTGCCTAAACACATATTCACACCATTCCTCAATCACTTCATTAAGTTGATGGTCAGTCAAAGTGTCATAACATTGATCTTCATAATACTACAAATATATACAATCAATCACAAATTAAAATGACTTAAAATCAGTAAAACGTAATTATTAGGCACTAATTAAATTTAATTAAAACACAATATGAAGTGCAAATAAATGACTTACTTTTTTAGGAATAAATGACTAATCATTTGTAATTACATCCTTCATAAATTTCATGATGTAATACCCACAATCATTGTCATTAGGTTGGAAAGGGCACTGCAAAAATATAATACAATATTTAACTCTTTTTATAAATAAAAATTGTTTACTAATAAAGTTTGAGTAAATTCATATATCAGTACCAGTATCTTCTTCCAAGAATAGCTAAGGTGAGGGTCAGGAGCTTTAGAATAGCTTAAGGATACAGAGGACTAATACGTAGTCAATGCGCTAACAAAACAAATAGAAACTGATTACTTTTGGTTATGCAATCACATATGCAAATATTTACACATACGCATGTACGCTTACCTATTGAACAATAGTAATATATCAGAACGGTTTTTAGAGGATCCGCATAGTAAATGCGAGGGCCTGAAGGTTCCGCTGGATTGAGAACTATCAATATCTAATGGTGCCTAAAATATTTTAAAAAATTTGTTTCAGCAATCATGTTATGATAAAAGTTAAATAATAAAAACAAAAATTGTGCCACTAATAACTTACCCCACATTGTATGGCACTAAAAATAGCGTACTTGGTGTCACTTTCTTTCTAAAGTAATCTTTTAGATCATTAGACTGTGCATTTATATCTACTTTACCCCCATAGTGGCCAATGAGATAAAGGTTGACAAATACGTATTGAACTCTGTTTGTATCCATTAAGATGTCATGGTACAAATGCCTAGCATAAAACAAACAGTGTCATAAAAAATAAAAGAAATGGAACGAGAAATATTAATAACAGTGATAAACGATGATGGTCAAGTACCTTATCCAAATGTTGATAGCTGAAGCACTAACCCAATCACGAGAACATATGTCATGCACGACCTCAACAGTAACATAATCAACTAGACCGCCAACACTGTAGATATATCTTTCAAAATATATTTCTAGTCCTTCTTCACCGATCAATTGTGGTGTAATCGATACTAATTGATCGCGATATGAGGTCGGTCTTCTTTTGCTCTGTTGCTAGCCGATGCTTTTGACTTGGGTTATGTTGTCGAACACTTTGAAATCTTACCATAAGGTTGGATTTGTTTATCACTAGACTGTCCACCCTGCAAAAATCAGAAAATTAAATCACAGTTATAGATGGAAGTATGAAGGAAAAGTGTAGAGAATTGTAAATGAACGACCTTTTCATATGGCTCAATAAGACCTATTGGCCAAGTAATATAGCCACCTACAACATCTTTTACCATTATCTGCTCATCCCGAGATGGGATAGGTAAGAGGGCTTCTTCATTCGTGCAGACGTCAACCCTCACTTGGAGCGTATTGTTGGGCAACGGTGAATTATGCAGTGTGTCCTAATCAGTGTTGTAGGCAGCACCCACTGCAACCGCGTGCTTGGAAGCTTGGTTGATATATAACTTGCATTGAAATTCACCCTATAGAAAATATAGTTAATATGTTAAAGTTCTCTAAATTATAATGTAACATAAAGTTAAGTAGAGAATAAATTAATTACCAAAGGAAAAGGGACTTTAGGCATGGAAGTACAACTATTTCTGACACTTGAGCTATCACAGAAGGGAATATTTTGTGTTGGCATACACTGTACCAACTGTTGTATTTGCATTGTTAACAACACATTCTATTTTTGCATCAAACATATTTGTTCTAAGAATTGTTCTTCTCGTTGTTCCTTGTAGTGCATTTGTTCTTGATGTTCTTGCATTTGATGCATGAAACTAGTCATCTCCTCACGCAGCTGGGAAATGTCACTTCTATTGGGGTGCTTCTGACATCCGAATTATGTTGATAGGGTGACAGCAAAACCAGTACCCCGAACACGACCATCATACTCAGGTACTCCTAGTGCTCTGCTCAACAAATCGTCCCAACCAACATAGCTCGCCAACACAAGATCCTCCTGTGTCATTTGTCGCTATCACAAAAAGAATCAGCAATATTGGTTATTATAAATCAAGTTCATTTAAATAAAGTCAATTATTTATTGTACGCATAATCCAATACTTACACAATATTCGGCTACTCTTCTTGCTTCCTCACTACAAATTTTACCTTTCTTATTTGTGACATTGGCTACCCACAGATCATGTCGTGGAACCTGTGTAATATCTGAACTTGATTCTTCTATGTGCACAGCAAATTTAATTGAAGTTAAATGATATTCATACAATTTATCTACAAATGAAATAATCATTAGTTTGTACCATTTTTCTTTCTAACTGTGTGTATGAACTAGGTCCTTGTGTGTATCGGTATGCCATATTAGTCGCATTAGCATATTTTTCTCGCTTAACTCTTGTTTATATCAAAATGATTCTTATTAATATATAAATGTTAATTACAAATACGTACATTACAAGTAATAAGGAAAGTCAAACATATTATATTACCAAGAATTCCTGAGTTGTATGTGTTTTGATAAACTCATCCCACATTTCTTGAGTGATGATTCCTTCGTACAATGTCGGTGGTGTAGTAATGATAATCTCATTATCATCCCTCAAGAAGTATTTGACAAGATCAGAATGAAACTTTCTCATACGTTTTCCGACTTTTCTTAGCACGAAGTTCTTCCGATCATCATCAATAATAAAAATGCTCTGTAACAATAAAAAAACATATATAATGTGTAAGATTGAAATTAAGTGAAACAAGCAAACCAAACAATAATATAATTAACATGTTCCTTGTACTTCATCCCAGACGTCATCCTCATAATTTTTTCTTGCCATTTTCCAGTTTTGAACTATAATAAGGACTCTGTCTCGAACTGTAGTCCCAATCAAGTTATTTAATGAGGTATTGTTCTCGCCAAATATGTTTCCCTTTTCATTCCACTCCAGTTGTAACTTGATTCTCTTACTTCTCAATTTGATCAACCTCGCCATAACTGTCCTGTGATGTCTTAAGTTCTCCTCAAATCTTTGTCTACCAATGTTCTTAGAAACATCATCAGTTTCATCATGTGGTGATTTCATACTCCTGGAAGTGAAATAAACCAAAACAAAACATCAGTGTACAATGTCAACCATGTCAATGAAAGCAAATTATTTTGAAATTTATAAAAACGTACGTACAAGTAAACAAATCAAGGCACTCATTATCTTTTCCTTTTTCTCATCTGATTTAAAATTTTATTCTTCAGAAATCGTGTTGGATTGAGAATTGTGTTTCTCGTGACCCAAATTCCCTCTTCATGATCATGTCTCACGTATACTGATCCATCTCCATCTTCATCTTCATCTGCATCAATACTAATGTCTATTGACCACAAATTCTCAAATGAATGATCATCATCATTGATGTTCAAATATTCATTACTTTCAAAATCAACTTGTTCTTGACGATTCTTGTTGGATAGGAGTACAATAGACCAATTCTTTTTAGCAGGTTTTGGAATGAAAAATGCTTGTTTTGCTTGTGCTGCTAAAATAAAAGGATCCTCTTCATACCAAACTTTAGAAAGTTCCACTTGAACAAAGCCTAAGTCATCTATTCGCAATCCACAGTTGTTGTTAACCTACTTACATTTGAAGACAAGGACCCTGAACATAGAGTAATCCAACTCCCATATGCGTTCAATGACACCAAAGTATGACATTGATGCATAGACAGGGTATATGTCTTTAGTACTGGATCTATGCCAAGAATCAGCACAAGTGTTACCCCACTATTCTGCATCGTGCTCTATGTATCATGATCTTGTGTATAGAATATATAACCGTTAATTGCATAACCATTATAAGATAATACATTTAAGCTCGGTCCCTTCGACAGCCACTTCAATTTTTCAAAAACTGAATCAGGATTCCACTCGATCTCATCATTAATGCGATTTTTCAACCAGCCTGAAAATTGTTTATTGTGTTCTTTTGTTAACAAATTTTCATTCCTATCATCATGTACCAATCGAAGAGCATCCTTGTGTTCTTCTACATACGGTTTGACCTCATCAGTGTTATGTAGCACATACAAGTAGTCTTGTTCTCGTTCAGTCGCTGGTATCGTTATTACATCCCTCCCAGTTGTTCCTTTCCCTGATCTTCACCCATCATGATAGGACTTGGGGATCCCTATAGGGTCAATATTTGATAGAAAATCAGCACAAGAGTCACATGTTTCTTCAACCATGTACCTTTCAGCGATACAACCCTCTGGGCGATATCTATTTTTCACATACCTTTTTAATATTTTCATGAATCGCTCATTCGGATACATCCATCTCAAGTACACTAGATCACATAATTGAATCTCTTTAACCAAATGTACGGTCAGATGTATTATAATGTCAAAAAAACAAGGTGAAAAATATATTTCAAGTTCACATAGAGTACACACAATTAGCCTTTACAAATGTTGTAACTTAGTTGAATCTACCATTTTACTGCATATCAACTTGAAAAACACGCAAA
Source organism: Inga leiocalycina (assembly GCA_963242795.1). Lineage (NCBI taxonomy): Eukaryota > Viridiplantae > Streptophyta > Magnoliopsida > Fabales > Fabaceae > Inga > Inga leiocalycina. The sequence continues at coordinate 19,458,054 of OY725329.1, read as the reverse complement.
GTTTAGTGATGGTGTTTCTTAAATTTTTTGGTAAAATAGATCGTATACCAACCGGTAGGAAATTCTGCATGAGCACATGACAATAATGAGACTTGAGGTTTTTTAACTTCAACTCTTTCATTGATACAGTGTTCTTTATATTTGAAGAGTAGCCCTCGGGAACTTTAATTCCTTGTAGAAACTCACAAAACAATTTCTTCTCTTCCCTCGACAGAGTGTATGCCACTGGTGGTAGATAAGTATGATGACCTTGCTCAATCGGTGCCAACTCTTCTCTAATTCCCACGTTCACCAAATCCAACATCGAATTGACACTATCCTTGCTTTTTCCTTGGATATTGAGCAACGTGCCAATTAGACTATCACAGATATTTTTCTTTATATGCATCACATCAAGAAAATGTCTCACATATAAAGACTTCCAATGTGGAAGTTCAAAGAAAATAGACTTTTTCTTCGAACTACTTGTCTCGATTTGTTTTACAAAAGGATTGCCAAAATTGTTTCCAAGTCTTTTACCTTGGAATACACCTGGGCACCGGTCAATATCTTCAGTAGGCTACCTTCTTCTGAGTCACCATTGAAAGGCTTTTTTCACTTCCTCCAATGATGTTGTGATGGTAAGAATCTTCGATGCCCTATGTAAACATTTTTCTTACAATGATGAAGTTGCACTGAATGAGTGTCATCTTCACATATAGGGCATGCACCATATCCTTTGATGTTGTATCCTGACAAATTACCATAAACAGGGAAATCATTAATTATGCCAAACAACATGGCTTTCAAAGTGAAACTTTCTTTCATGTACCCATTATACATACTGACGCCTTCCTCTTAAAGCAGCTTCAAGTCATCAATTAAAGGAGCCAAGTATACATCCATATCATTCCCAGGTTGCCTTGGCCTAGAAATTAACACGGACAACATCATAAACTTACATTTCATGTTCAAGTATGGAGGAAGGTTATAAATCATCAATATCACCGGCCACGTGCTATGTGTACTACTCTGAACACCGTGCGGATTAATTCCATCAGTTGATAGTGCAAGATGAAGGTTCCTTACTTCATTCGCAAAGTCAGGTTACTCATGATCAATTTTTTTCCATTGAGGAGCATATGCAGGGTGCCTAAGCTTCATGTCTTTAATTCTTTCATCTACATGCCATGTCAACTGTTTAGCAATCTCTGCATTACTGTACGATCACTTGAATCTCGCAATAATGGGAAAATACCATAGGACCTTCAAATGACTTTTTCCTTTCTTCTTCCTATATTGAGATGTGTTGCATTTAGGGCACTTCTCCAAGATTGCATACTGATTTCAAAATAATATGTAATCGTTAGGACATGCATGTATCTTCTCATATCTCATACCGGTTGTAGAGCAAAAAATTTGCTTTGCCTCGTATGTCTTGGTAGGAAGTATATTTTCTTCTGGAAGCATATCATGCAATAGTTCAAGCAGTACGGTGAAACCTGAATCACTCAACCCGTAGCGAGCTTTTAAAGTTGTACAACTTCGACACTGCTAGCAATCTTGTGTATTTAGTACTATCGGCATATAATGGTTTCTCTGCATCACCTCTCAACTTCTCAAATTCATTAGGTCAGTTATGAAGCACCCCTTCAACCACATTTAGCATTTCTTCAAGACCATCATCTTCATCAAACATGCTTTGATCAAATTCATTCGAAGCATCACATGTGGTATGCACCCGATCACTACATGCATCATTCATCTCACCATGCCTTGTCCATCGTATATATGTTTGATCAATACCGTAAGACACTAAATGATCTAGCAAATCAAGTGGACTAATCCGCTTTTCAAAACAACAAGATAAGCAAGGATACAATATTTTGTTAGGATCTTTTGTGTGCTCGATTGCAAATGTAATAAACTCTTTCACCCCATCTATATATTCCCTTGAACACCGATTAGATGACATCCATTTACGATCCATCTATACCTTCAATCTATTTTTAAAAAAGTACGTGGTTAGTTATATGACTATTTTACTAATTGCCTTTATATTTTCTTACCAATTTTAAAATAAAATTGAAGCTTTCTAAACCTTAAATTAAACCCTATGTTTTAATTGACAAATAATACAGCTCATAAGGAAAAATACCACATTTCCCAACACATAGGAAAGCAAGCTTTGGCAACATGGAACACAAAAATTAATTTGTTGCATTTGTTGTTTCATGATACTATGAATCATAGGAAAGTAAACTAAATATTTTAATATGCTATGTTTTTTATATATACAAACAAGCAAGAATATATATGTTTTGCAATATCACATATACACATATATTTATTTTCCCATTAAATTATAAAATAATATAATTTTGACATCCATATATTAATATATTATAATTATATTTTATTAAGAAAATTACTTGTATTTTGAATTTTCCAAGTGTTAATTCTTTTCACGTAAAAACTACTTTAATTTTTCTGAATTCAGTAAAAAAGTCAGGGGGTTAGTTACAACTGACCCAAAGTTTAGGGGTTTTATATAATTTCACCAAAAAAATTAAACTTCAAATACACATTCATTTAATATATCTAACAATAATAAAATCATTATTATTGAAATGCTAAAACTTGTTTAAAATAATTTTCCATTCACTTGTGTCATTTCCTTCTAAAATATTATATATATATATATATATATATATATTTATATAACATTTATTTTTTTCACATTTAAAATTCTAGTTCCCCAACAATAATGTTCTTACACAATAATATATTTATTGTCATTTCCCCAACAAAAATGTTCTTACATTAATACTCTCCAAAGCTAGCATAAAAAATATCACAGTACAAGAACTTGATATGTGAACACAGTATATCAGCAACTAATTAAGTAAATTAAAAGATTACTTAAAAACGTAAGCTTGTCAACCAAAAAATTTAAACAAAGCAAGCTAGAACGAAACAGTCTTCTTCTTGACATCATAACCAACCAGAAATATCGACTAAGCAATGTTATATCATATAAAAGTACCTGAAAAAAAAATTAAAATTAAAAAAGAACAAACACTTACAAATCTATTCATTGACCAGAGTAGGGAGTGGGGGGCCACATTGGTGACTCTAGCTTGAGTGACGGGGATGAGCAAATGTGAGCTGTGGAGTGGAGTGGGGACCAACTGGAGTGGGGTTCAAAAGAGGAAGAGAGAGAGAGAGTATGAAGAAAAGGGAACAATTAGGGACAGGATTGGAGACGGACGAAACAAAAATGGAAAAAGGGACAAGAGAATTTAATGAAGAAGACGTGTGTGTGTGTGTGTTTGTTGTGCAAGAGAAAGTGATATCTTTTACAAGGGGGAGGGGCGTCGGAGCGCACTGAGGAAGAGGGAATAAAAAGGGAAAAGGGAGGGAAGGGATAAAAAGTAAAGTAAAGGAGGGAGATCTGGTTGGTGGGAAGTGGATTCTCTATCCACTTCCAGCCAATCGTGGCGCTTGCCAACTTGGCCACAGACCAGCTGTGGCGCTTGGTGGACTAGGTTCCACAGCTGGTGCCCAAAATAAACAAAATAGAAAAAAGGGGGGGGGAAGTTGTGGCACTTCTTTAAAGAAGGAAGGGCCACAAAATGTGGCTACCTTTCAACCTTTTTGTAGTAGTGAAAGCAAACCAAGAACCAAATCCATACTCCAATCACATGATCACATAACTCACAAAAAAGTTCATAACGATAAAACCAAACAAACAAAAATCACATCAAAATAACATTTAATCATCGGAATCATCAATATCTAAATTCTCTAGTAAAACTCTGCTTTCTGATGATCCCACATATAAACATGAACATGAAACACAGCAGATTGACCAGAATCTTGACATTTAATCATTTCAAAGATGCAGACGTCTCCCATTTTCAAGTGATGTTCTTTCACTAATATCTTCCATCCCCTAGTCACTCTGGCATCGTTTCTTCGTTTTGTACCACATTTGCCTTCGTACACAAGAATCTCCAGATTCCATGTTCTGTCAGATATCTCTAATTTGATCCTTTTAATTATTTTCCTTCATATGTTCCCTGAAAAAACTGATGGGTATGTGCTGTGCAATAAACATAAATGTATAAGACCAAATATCAAATATTTTAACCAGTCCCCTTCTTGTTTGTCATGCAGACTAAAATGAAAATGGATTGAAAAAAAGGAGCAGTTTTTAAAATATGAAGTATCATGAATGTTCACAGTAAGAATAAATAATACAAAAATAATCGTTGTTGTTTAATGTCTCTACGTGAATATAAAAAACTATTCCTAATCTCCATTTCTTGCCATGAAAAAGAATTTTTTAGCCCTTAGATTCTTCCAATATCCGAGACTTCTGGTTGAAGATGAAATTTTAGCTTTCAAGTAACAATGGTTAGAAAAGAAAAATTAGGATTAAAGCCTAGCTTTGTCATAAGTAATACACATCCAAACTAATAATATATATATATATATAGAATAGGATAAGAAAGAACGGAAAATTTCATAATTCTTTTCTGGATATAAAAGCCATTTAAGCACAGATCACGAGTCACAAAAATATAATTAATCAGAATTCAAATTTCTAGCCAAAAATATCAAGAGAATACATTTTTCATGAAAATTAATTAAATATAGTGTGGCTTTCGTGTTTGGTATTAATGATAAATGTAATTTTACATCGGACTTCTCGTGGCTGAATTTTGTAATAACATTTGTTTCAACTTTTTGACAGAGTATTTTTTAAAAAAAAATGCATAATCTTATTTTTACTTGTGATATAGGTCTGTGCGGTAAAGTCGAGCAGAAAATTAAAGAACTTGCCAGATGGAAGCTGGCAGTTGAATAACAGAGTTGGAATTGAAAGGACGGATTCTTAGTTTCGAATTTGATAAGGTTATGATGATCTGCAGGCGTTCCACCATACTTTTTATACCTTTTGAAGTCAACAGATTTTGCTTTTCTTTTCTGGGTACCTGCTTAAATTTGTGAATAAAACACAAACAACTTAGTTTCAAGTTAATTAAGAGAAATATGGTTTCAGTTCAGGAAATAAACTAATATACATAATAATAAGATAAAGACAATATTGATACATTATATTATATTGAAGCTTACCAAATTCTTGTTCTTCATCATCATCAAATGAGGAGGAAGAGTTGTCATTTTCAAGTTTAATTACGTCACTTTTAAAAGCTTTGGATTCTCCATCATCTTCTTCATTGTGCCTCTTTCTTTTTTTACCTTCTTGTTTACCTTCAAGAGGTTTAGAAACCACGTTTAATTGCTTCTCACAGCAAGTTTTGCCACAGATTTTGACCTTAAACTTTGAATAATCTGCAAAATACTTTAACAGCAAGAAATCTCCATTTTCCAGGCCATGAACTTGCACAAATTTATCCCAGCCATTATTAAAATAAAATTTGTTGTTTCCCAGGTTTTCCACTCCAACTTGCCAACATTTACCATTATAAGTCTCAAGTGTTGTTCTCTTTGGCACGCCGTCTTTCCCAAATTCCTTGATAAAAGATGGTGGGATTTGCTGTTTAAATGTCAGCACATGAAGAAGAACGTGTTATAAAACTTGTTATCCTCCTAGCTGTATATATATTGAAGGAATGGGTTGATAAAACTGTGAAAGAGAATAATGAAATGGAGGGAGAGGATACTATATATATACTAACCAAGCGAATAGAGAAATCATGGATCAAGACCTTGAAGAATGAAGGCTTCCTTTTATGTCTTCTTTGGAATTGAGAAGCCATGAAATAAGTTTGAGCAAGATGAGGAGCCCGAGTTGTCCAATAATAATTAAAAGCTTTGTAATGTGAATCACAAATAGAGATTCTCATATTACAAGAGTGTGTTTTTGTGTGACTATAACGTAAGTGACTGTAACGAAAGCGTATAGACAAGTAGAGACGAGCAAAGTAGAGCGTCAGTTTTTAGTAAAGGGATTAATGAGCAGTTTTCATTTTCATTTTTTTCCAGAATACTGAAAGATACTCCCTCAAGTCCTATTTATAAAAGCCCGATAACTGAATTACGTGGTTTAAGAATGTGATTAAAATTGGTTAATGTGTGTATGAAATAAACCCTTTTTCCAAGTATGCCCTTATTTTTGAGGAGGCAATTGAGAGAGAGAAATAGAGTAAAGATAGATATTACTAACCTTTTAATTAATACAATACATATAATTAATGAGGGCTAAAAATGGAAAAAGATTCATTAAATGTTTAGACAACTTTTATCGGACTCTTATAAAAAGAATTATAGCAATTCAAATTTTGGGCTTTTATAAAAAGAACCGGGGAGAGAGTACTTCTTATAAAAATTACTAAAAAGATACTATAGTCCTATACAAGGAAGAAAGAAAAAATATTTTTTATCCAATTTATAAGGCACATCATTAAATTTTTCACATGAATGTACAATTTTACCCTTCATTTATTATTATGTAGATAGTTATTTTCTTGGAGATTTTGTAGTTAAATAGGGTTAAAATTAGAAAATTATTGAATTTTAAGGTGGAGTTAATATGAAGTTTAATATTTTTCTTGGTCCATATAAAATATACTAAAAGTGACTTATAAATAGAATTGGAAAAGTGACTTGATTCAGGTTCAATGTTTGTAAATGCGGCTCCCCAAGCCTCGTATTTCTTTCTCTTACTTTCAAAATTTCATGCGTTCCAACGTTTCATGAGAAAGGAGGTAAGGTTTGATAGTAGTATGAATGACCCATTAATTAATTGTCTCTAATTAATTTTTAAGTTTCTTATTGTAGTTTGTGGTGGTTAATTTACTATATTACTCTTTCGATCAAGAAATTTACTATTACTCCCTTGACCCTTGGTTTTCTTTAACTAATTCATGAAATTAAAAAAAATAAGGTGAATATTTGAAATAAATATTACTACTAATTAAAGATTTTACGTTTAATATTTGTTTACCTGAATATTTGAGTTTAATGCCAGAAATTTATATAAAAAATTATGTTCTGGCAAACATATTTATATTAAAAGTTATGAGCTGCTCTAATAGAAAATGTTTGGCTTTTTTATTGAATAATTTTTTAATATATTTTGATTAAAATTGTTTGACATTCTGAACTCTATTGTTCTTGCTAGCTTGTTATTGTTAAGTATTTTTGGATAGTTTTTTCTCTTTTTATTAGGTCTTTATACTTTCACATATTTTCAATCAGGTTCTTGTAGTTGTTTTTCTTTTTAGGGAGAATTAAATTCAGATCCTGCACAAGAGTAAAAATGAAAAAATGGTCTTCTGAAACTTGTCAAAGTTGCTCCTGGAGTTGTCAGGTGAAGCCCTTGAACTTATCAATGAGACATTTCTTTATTTTTTTCTCTTGTGCGCAACATGAATGTACTTCTCCCTTCCTTTTATTAGGCACTTACTTTTTCACCATATTCTTAAATGGGCTATTGTAGGGGTTTTTTTTGGGAGAATTGCTAAAAGAGACCTCATTGGCAACTTAATTGCCAAATTAGACCTGAGAAGATATCTGTACACACAAGAAAAGATTTTTGCACGCGTATAGGGAAGAATAATGCACACAAGAAAGATATTCTACACACAGGGGAAGATATTCTGCACATTCGAAAGATTATCTATAAGCGAATGTCCCATTTAATAAATAAATTGCCAATGAGGGACCCATAAAATGAAGAATGTGAAGGCACGTAAAGGCGACACTAGTCCTTTTCTCATGCATGTCACCGTCATATTCACGTACAGATTCACCAATTGCTTCATTATTACGTCTATAATCAATATTTACAAGGCATGAAGAAGGATTTTCTTTCCTATTGATAAGTTGCATAATTATATTTTTAATGTAAATGTATGATTTTATTTTTTATTTATTATAGGGTTAATATAACTTTTGGTCCTTGAAGTTTGATCCAATTTTGGTTTTGGTCCCTCAAGTTTGAAATTGGTGGTTTTGGTCCCTGAAGTTTCACCAGATTTTGGTTTTGGTCCCTCAAGTTTGAAATCGATGGTTTTGGTCCTTGAAGTTTCACCTGATTTTGGTTTTGGTCCCTCAAGTTTGAAAAGGACTTAGTTTTTTTCTGGGTCGGGTCGGGTTTTTTAATTGGGTTGCCAAGTCCTTTTCAAACTTGAGGGACCAAAACCAAAATCGAGTTAAACTTCAGGGACCAAAACCACTGATTTCAAACTTCAGGGACCAAAACCAAAATCGGGTGAAACTTCAGGGACCAAAACCACAGATTTCAAACTTGAGGGACCAAAACCAAAATTGGATCAAACTTCAAGGACCAAAAGTTATATTAACCCTTTATTATAATGTAAACCTTATTCTAATTAGGTAATAAAATATATATTAAATAGAATAAAAGACAGAAAAATACCATCAAAATTAGTAAAAGACAAATAAGTATGATGAATTTTAATAATTTTAAAGGGACTGATTTTGAATTTGAAATGTTACAAAATTTGAGAAATTACCTTACTATCCCTAATTTTTTTTTAATAAAAAACCTTCAAACCGTTTGCCAACTATCATAGCTCCAGCATTGGTGATCGGAAGCGACGGCGGCCTACAGGCACCAAAATTCCGATGACCTTGCCAGCGATTGGCCACTGAAGCTTCAGCACTCAAAATTTTTTTTTTTTTAATTTCTCAAATAAAAGTTGTCAATATATATGCTTGAGTTGTTAATGAGAATACTAAAGTTAAAAATTGCAGCCTAATATATATATATTTTTTAATTTCTCAGGAAAACATTGTTAATATTGATACTTGTGTTATTAATATTGACAATAAAGTTGTAAATGGGGAATTTGTTGAATGCTTCCTAATAACTTTCAAAGTAAAACTATTAGCTGTTGGAGCTCTGGTGAAAGTTTTTAGGAAATATTCAACAAATACCCCGTTTACAACTTTAGTATTGCTATTAATAACTCACTTAGGTAATATTGACAACTTTTGCCTAAGAAATTGAAAAACTATATATCATGTTGTCATTTACAATTTTACTATCGCTATTAACAGCTCAGATATATATATATTGACAACTTTTGCTTGAGAAATTTAAAAAAAAAAATATTAGGCAGCCGGAGCTCCAGTCACCGAGCACTAGAGCTCCAGCCGCTGGTCATTGACTAACTGGACCTTCAATGACATTTGTCACCATTGGTCATCAGTGCCTGAGCTCTGACGGCCGGCAAGGGGGTTGAGGATTTTTTAATTTATTTAAAAAAAAACTAAGAGTAGTTAGGCAATTTCTCAATTTTTTGTAATATATTTCAAAATTTCAAATAAGTCCCTTTAGAATTATTGAAATTCAACATACTTATTTATCTTTTACCAATTTTGATGGTTTTTTTTGTCTTTTTCCCTGTAAAATATGGGTAAAATTAGAAAGATATGGATTTTTAAAGTTTTTGTTGATTTTGGTGAAACATGATAAAAAGACTTATAAATAGATCCTGAGGTGTATTATCTTTCATGATTCCTGCTCTTTCAGTGGTGACAATTTATTTTTACAATTATTTAATATCTCAAGTTTGATTATTCAAGTATTATTTGCATATTTGGTTTCACTATTTTAAAGTAATTGTTTGAATTAGTTTAGAAAAATAAGTTATTTTATATTGCACAAAATAAATATATGAAAAGAATTTGGTTTAAAAAACATTTATTTTAAGTGCTTCCAAACCTAATCTAAATAACTTTATATTTATACCATAGAACAATTTGAAAAAAAAAAAGTTTTCTTTTTTATAATGTTCCCAAACCAGCCTTTAGACTCAATATAAAATAATTTTTCTTGGTCAATACATTTATCATGTAGTGGTGTGTAGCGTTCCCTCTAGTGGCTCTACATTCGGGTTCCAACCGAGCTTTTGATTTGAAAGATGATAAGCATCCCACTATTATAGATTGCAATGCGAACCTCTAACTTTGCAATCAATGTCCTCTACCTTCTTTGTCTTCTTTGCTGTTCTGAGTTCTTGCTGGGAATCTGGCCACAGATAGTGGATATGGTGCTTTGTGAACAACAAGATTTTGCAAGGAGATCTAAAAATTATTCTAGAGGTTTTTAAACATTCTGCAGAGATTTTATAGAGGCAATAAAATATAGTATAGAATATGGCAAAAATAAAGACTTCAGATTTCATCGTGCCTGGGCAATAAGCCCAAAACATGCTGCACCGTAGTAACAATTACCCCATGTACCCAAAACAAATCCTTTTATGCGAATATATGCTTATACGTATATGCACATGATGTGCATGTGCTCGCACATGCATAACGATGGTTTTTTTTTTTTGATGGAGGGGGGCATGGAGGTCCTTCCTCCTTCATGATTTCACTTTCTCTTTGTAGGATAGATCCCTCCCTCCTAGGGATGGAGGAGGTGGATAGGGCAAGATGAAGGTGAGGGTGAATGAGAGGAAGTGATGGTTTCAGAAACACTGAGGCTAAAATGTGTCAATATTAGTGATGAAGGGAATGATGAAACATTGAATAAAGTCCTTAAGTGATTGAAGATTTGGGGTAAAAGGGATGGAGAGGAAGAGACTAAAGGTTGAACGATGATTATAGAAGCAGAGAAAGGCACGCGAACTGATATAATGCTTCATGACTTTTCTTGTCATTTTATTCAAGTCATTGTAGATTTTAGGTGAAGGGATGACCTGAGAGGAAAAAAAATTAAAATAGCAATGGGAACGAACGAAAGAAAAATGTTTTCATATACTCATGTTTCACATATTGTATCCGGCCATGACATACTTACAAAAATTTAATTTTTTAAATTTTGCCGATGACAATTTAAGAGACAAGACGAGCTAGTTGCTGTGAGACACGCAGGTTTGAGCTTGCCCATGGGTTGAAGCTCTTCTTTGCCGTGAGGGAAACAACAGTTACCTCAAGTGCTTGAAGAGGCTGGTTTTGCGGGCATTATGGCCTTGATATGAGAAATTTCGGCCCTTAGGGAGAAAGTTTCAACCTTAATGGCTGCTGCATTTTGGGCCACGAGGGTTTCTTTAGAATTAGGTTGACCGATTCTTTTACCTTGCAGCTGTGTTTTGACAGCTTCCTTCAATTCTTGATCCCAATCTTGATAGCTTTAAAATCTTGGTCCGGATTTTTTTTTATGGAGATGAGAAAGTTCAGACTCAAGTCTGAAATAAGAGAGTAAAGGAAAGAGTCTAAAAAGAAGATTAAAGAAAGATTAAAGTTAATAGGACCCAAAAGAAAAAAGAAATAAGAGATTAAGGAAAGAGCCTAAAAATAAGATTAAAGTTAAACAAATTTATTTTTTAAAATAAATTTAATTGCGTGAAGAAGTATGGCTTCTGGCGTAAAATTTAACCAGCATGTGTCTGCCCCAATTGCACAGGCGCTGAGCCTTGTTTGTGTACCGAACATTAAAGGCTTTTAAGAAATTTTCTTTTCTATAACCAGAAATGGACGGGTTAAATACAAAGGTGCACTTTATGGGGTGTGGTCAAGTAATCAATCCAAGGAGATCTTTCATTATAATGGTTCAATTCATTTAAGCCTATTTGGTTGGATTGCATTATACACCTACAGTGGTAATCTTCATTGCATTACTATAGGTGGCCTGTTTCATTGGACTTATTGATGATAATACAAATTGCAATGATAAAACAGATTGCACATTTTTTTGGTAATGTCTATTCATAGGGACCTCTATGAATACTCATTGTAGGCTTGTAATCCTTGATGAAATCTCAATTTTAACCTCCATAATAAAACTGTGCAATAGGTTGGATGGGCTGTCCGGTAGTTAGCCCGTAGCCCGTAGCTCGTAGCCTGCCCATTTATTTCTTAATGGGCATATGCTAGCCCATGCCCGTCAAAGCCCATCATGTCAAATGAACTGGGCTAAACCCATGTAGGTTTGAATGAGCATGGGCAATCCGATAGTACTTCTTTGGTTTAAAAACAAAATATCAAGCTGCACTATTCCTATACTATTGCCAATAATTTGTTAATATAAATTACAAAAAATACTAATAATAAAGCATCATAATCCTCATCATTTCCCATTGAAACCGCACATGAAATGACATGCACAAAAGTATCAACATCAACCTCCTTTAATTTGGTAGAACTTTTATGTAGCTAGTTTTGAGTACATATGAATGCTTTAGCCATCTTTAAGATAAGGAGCTTCTAAAAGTGTCTAGTATTCGACCCTCAATACTAAAAGCAGATTCTAAAGACACTGTGGAGACTGATGCAACTAACAAATCACGTGCAATCAAATTTTAAACATTATACTGGAAAGCATGCACTTTCCATCATACCAAAAGGTCAAATTTTGATTCACAATATTCTGTTAAATCGGTTTGAAAATATTCATCTAACTCTGAAAAGCTGCTTAGCCCTCTTGATCATAATCTTTGTACTGGCTAAAAACTTCTTAAATGTGTGATTAATGATAGACAATGATATTTTAGTTTCGATCTCTTGAACTAAAACATTTTCATCATAAATACTATCATCCACTTACTCTAATACTGGCTTAGGCGACTAAGATCCAAATGTTTTATCACAAGTAATGGAGCTATCATATAAGCGATGGAAGATTTCCATAATCTTCTTCAACTAGGCTTCATTCTACATCGCATAAGGAAAAATTGCTTACAAAGCAACTTTGACTTCACATTATATATAATATAATATATTTTAATTTAAATATATATATTTTATCTCACATATGTGAGATAGAATTAAATTAATATGGGCTCCTTTGCCGAAACTTATTGTTAAATATATATAATATATTATAATATATATCTCTTATATTTATACTTGAATAAACACACATATATGGGTGGGCATGGGCAACCCAATGTTGTGCTCCTAGCCCGTCCTATTTAGTACACAAGCCCACTCGTTATGGGCTTTTCTTGGGCAAGCCGAAATGGCAATTTTCCATTGGGTTTGGGTGGGCTCACTGGGTTGTGGGCGACATATTCAGTCATACTCCATAATACAATGAAAAGACAAGATTTGCCCTCAATACACCAACCGTGCAATCAAATATTTTTTGATTCCCTCCTCCAAAGTTCTTCATAGGAGCTTATATACAATACATCAGGCATGGATTTCATGGAAGATAAAACAAAATAATTACGCTACACCAAAAACCATAAAATTTTCAAAATTCTTGCACAGCGTCATGTTGAAAATTTGGGAAACCCCTGGATAATCTGGAAGGGTTTTTCAATCACAATGTTGGGTATACCATCCTGTTTGTCAGACATGCCCAAAACATCCGTAATCCAATCATAGTCGACACAAATTTCAAAATTTCTATTTTGTCATTCTATTCAAACCTATCACACTCAAAATGACCATTGTAATTACCTAGCCTGCCATGAAGTCTCTTGCTGTGAGAATAAGCAAGCTAGATGTGATCTCCGATCTATAGGGAAAAAACAAAGTGGGGCCATAATTATGAATGAAGGCATGCGGTTGTGGGCGGGGACGAGCTTGTCTAGCAGGGGATATTGAACAGATGAAGATATCCAACATTTTTTGACTTCTCTACAGCAATTGAAGTACGAAACTTCCCTTCACGATCTCACCAAAAAGTGTGAAGTTTTTTTTACTAGGGTCAAGAGAATATTTTACCATTTTTTTTTCTTTTAATTAAAAATAACATCATTACATGATTTTCTTATAACAAACCAAACACTCCAGCGGTAATTAATATTGAATTACAATGCATTGCATTACATTGTATTGCACTGTCAGAGGTGCTTACAATTGAACCAAATGGACCCTTAGTCTTTATTGGTATTCTTCAATTTTTCTAAATTAGAAAAAGACATAAACAATAAAATTGGCATTAGAATACCTGAATTATTCCGCTATTGTTTCATAAATAATTATTTTATATGGGCATTTAGCTAACTAAACCCTGGGAATTGACATCTTCACACCCCTCCTAAAAAATGTTAGTTATATATACACGTACATGCAAACCATACCCATCATGCAACAAGGGATGGCGTATTTACAGTTAAACAAAAACAAGTGGCGCATTTGTTTTTAAACAAATAATTAAAATGTTTCTCTTTTTTTAATTTATGAAATTAAAATGGAAATTCAAAGTTATAAGTTATAAGATAATTTTAATATATTTAATTTATTTATTTTAAAATTTTTCAACAGAAGATCGTAGTTCACGCAATATTGATGTGTGATATATTGACAACTTATTTAAATTTGAATTTCTTCTGGTAAAAATATGAAATATATTCTTTGTCCAATTTAAAAAGGGAAAATAATTATTCAATAATTGATAATATTGCTTGATGATCATAAATATGTCCAAATACTTGTTCATTAAATTATAGTTTAATTATAAACAATTATTGCTAAGATTTCATTAGTTGATTTAATTACCGTGCTTGAGTGCTTTACAAGTCCGTGTTATTGTTGTCAAATTTGCGAGTTGACTCTCCGAGTTTGCCTTTTTAACATTTCTAGCTTACAAAATCAAGTCGAGTCATTGTTGAACTCGTGACCATTGTAAATTGGGTTAAATTCATAAGTTTACCGTTTTTACGTTTCTAACTTATAAAACTATGTTAACTCATTTTTAAACTCGTGTTAACTTCTTCAGTTTGATAATACTCAGTGGATTTATATATAAATTTTATAAAAATTTCTTTTTTAAAAATCATAATTTATGAATGTTGATAGTTTTAATTTTAATTATTTGGATTTAAACTACATTTAAATCAAATTGTTGTTATTTTTTTATATTTTAATTATTTAACTAGTTCAGTTCTTGTGCGATGCACGGGGCAAGGCTTTGTAATACTGTAGTAAATTGTTTATTTGCAGGTAAAATTTGCGACTATCATATATATATACAATATAGAAACAATTTCGCACAATTATTTATTGTACGGTTTCTAAAACTATACAATCAGTAACATGTGACATATTAGGTGGTTGGATTATGTTGGGAAAATTGTCCATAAAAAATTGTGTTGGATTATGTTGGGAAAATTGTCCATTATATTCTAATCACATCTTACAAAGTTCAGTACTATAAAAGAAAAGGCATAAACACAACAAAATGACCAATATTCAGTAAATTGTCGTCAAGATTAGTAACTAATATAGCCAATGAGGTTTGGCACAGTTGGTTAAGGTCTTGCCACCCCGATTACAAGGGAGTGTGTTCGAACCCTCTGACCGATGGGGAGACCTCATTGGTAGGCGATCTCGTAAGTCTCTTGTAAGGGCTCGAAGAGCCCTGGGGCCGTGCCCTGGCCTTAGTAGGGGACTGATGCCGAACCTACCTAAACTTTTTATTATAAAAAAAAAAAAAGATTAGTAACTAATATTTCTTAGCAAACTCTTCCTTCTTGGGGTCCCAACTACAAACATGAATACGAAACACACTAGAGTCATCAAAATCATTATCACTTTTGATCATTTCAAAGATGCAAACATCTCCTACTTTTAAACCATATTCTTTCGCTAGTTTCTTCCATTCTCCGGTGACTCTCACTTCTTTTCTATCAAGTCCACGTTTGAGCACTAGTATCTCGACATTCCGAATTTCTTGGGATATTTGAAACTTGATCCTTTTGTTTAGTATATCCTTCATGTGTTCTCTGAGAAAATCTGTGGGTATACACTGTAGGAACAAATTAAACATTAATGCATATTTAAATAAAAAAGGACAGTAACTTGTCATACTCCCTTATATCCTTAATGTAAAACTTATTTGCCTAATTTGATTAGATTAAGAAAGCTAGCTAAATTAGTTAATATGTCATTTTTTTTTGCTAAAATGCCCTAATAATCTTTCTTAATTGCCTCAATCTCTCTCTTACTTGATTATTGTTGAGGGAATAGATTGACAAATATGAGAGTAAATTAGGAAAAGATTGATAAATATAAGAAATAAGTCTTACATTAGGACTAAGATCAACTCCCCAATCAGGTCCTACGTCAAGGACCTGCCGGGGGGGGGAGAGAGAGAGAGAGAGAGAGTGTGTGTGTGTTGTTAGATAAAAATTAATATTAATGGGAAAAGGTAATTGTACGTTGAATAATAATTCCCAGCAATGAAAAGGTTTTTTTTTGGGGGGTTTGATTCTGCCAACTCATTACTCAGCAATTGTATGTTCATAATATATACCAACGGTTAGAAAAAGGATAATACCTAAGGGGAAAAAAGAACAGAAATATTTTTCACTTTTGTCCAGACAAAACCCATTCTACCACTAGCAGGACTTTTCACATATCATGGGTTGCAAAAAAAAAAAAACATAAAATTTATTTGAATTAAAAGATTTTGCGAAAAAAAAAAACTTCAGAACACGTTGAGTAAATGGAGAATTAACTCCATATGAGAACTTCTTGTAACTGAATTTTTTATAGAACAGTTTGTTCAACGTTTTGACCGAGTATTTCAAGAATGACCCTGGAAAAAAATAAATTCAAATATGTTTACTTTTTTCCAGTTCTCACCGGAATAAAGATTTTGTTAGAAACAAAATACACAGAACTGTGAGAGCTAGTATGATTATGAATGAATTTATTGGAACAAACAAAATACTAATTAAAGATTTTAGAATTGTGAGGTAATGTTGAAGAGAAGAACTTACTATATAAAAATTGGCAGTTGAATGCTTGAGCTCAAGTTGAAAGGAAGGATTTAAAGGGAGATGTATTTGGTTACTGTAATTTGAAGGCAGTGTACTGTGCCTTCTATTCCTCCTAGTTTCTGAAAGGCAGAAAACACAACTTTGGTGTTAATTAAGAGAAATATGTGTGTGTGTGTATTAGTTTAAATAATTCAAATACAAAGATGAAGACAAAAAAGAAACTGAAGCTTACCAAGTTCATCAGTTTCTTCATCGTCAGATTCAGAATCAATATTAATTATATTGATTTCAAAAGCTTTTGATTTGGATTCTCCATCTCTATTTCCATTATCTTCTTCTTCATCATATCTCTTTCTTTTTTCTCCTTCTTGTACATTTCTCTTATCTTTTGTACCATTAATCACATCGTATTTCTTCTTCTCACAGCAAGTTTTTCCGTAGATTTTGACCTTAAACTTCGAATAATCTTCAAAATATTTGAACACCAAGAAATCACCAGTTTCCAAACTATTATCTTCCACGAACTTTTTCCATCCATTGTGAAAATAAAATTTGTTTCCAAGATTTTCCACTTCAACTTCCTCTAATTTACCGAAATAACTCTCAAGTATTGTTTTCTCTGGCACTTCTTTCCCAAATTCTTTGATAAAAGCTGGTGGGATTTTCTGTTCATATATATCAACACAGAGAAGAACAAATAAACATTGTTAAGAAAACTTGAAATTACGTACGTACTTTCCTCATAACTTTGTTCTAATTGTTAATCTTCCTAGTTAAGAGAACTAGGTAGAAGATGAATAAATCACAGAAAATATCTATATTTTGAAGGAAAGGTTTGGACCTTTATACATCAAAACTAGTGAGACTAAAACTAGAGATAAGTTCTCTTTCAGTATCAAACCCATACATACGTACATACGTACATACATACATATGCTAGCAGAAATAAGAAAACTAAAATGAAGGATCAATTAAGGAGATTATAAAATCAATACTACTAGTAATAGTATATACTAACCAAGCGAGTGGTGAAATCCTTAATTAAGACCTTAAAGAATGAAGGCTTCTTTGCATGTTTTCTCAAGAAAGATGAAGCCATGAGATGATCTAGAAGCCCAAGCTTTAATGCAAATCACAGAATGATCAGATTTGAAGGGTAAGAGAATGTTTGCGAGAGAGCAACGCAAATGGCAATGAAAGCACACATATAGCTAGGAGGGAAGTACTCCCTCTATTGCCTCATTAAGTATGTGTCAACCATCCCATTGAAATTAAAGAAGAGTATCTAACTCATTAAATATATCTGTCAAAATTTAGAAGTTTTTCAACTTACCCTTATTAATGCATGTCTGGAATAATGGTAGAAACTACTTTTACAACGTAATTTACGGTGTATTAGGTAAGGAGTTTTATCTCGACTTCCGTAAATATTCTTCTCGAACACTAACTCAAACATGCCCTTAAAGAGAGAGAAAAACACAGCATTTGAGGAACCATATAGAATTATTTACTTACAATAAAATTATCTTTTATTAATTAGAAATAGGGTAAAATTGAGAAATATTAATTAATAATACTCATGGCTTATATTATGAATCATGAATTTATCGTAGAAGGCTTTCCCTATAAAGACAAGAGAGAAAATAAATATGAAAAGTTCCCATGTTTTTTTGAGAAAAAGGAAAGTGTTTGAATTGTATTTTTATTAACCTTCAGTTGAATTGTTTATTTAATTAATTACTTGGTTTAATGGGGTTTTAGGTTTCATACTATACTATACATGTTTCTTATTTGATCATTAATATATTTATAGTGTAATAAGGCTGAAGTATACTCCAAGTTCTTTAACTTGGCATGAGGTTTCATTTTTATCGCCAACTTTATAAAGTGTACATATCTTTAATTCTTTAATTTTAATACCGTTAGCGGCCGTTAGTGCTGCTAACAAAAAATTGCTTACTCAACAACTTAAGTCATGACAGTATGGGTAACAAAGTACACTTAAATTTTATTTTTTTTAAATATAATTTTACTTTGATGATTAAGTTTTATGAAATTTATGTTTATTAATTTAATATTTTTATAAGAAATTATTTAAATAAAAACATACTTAATTATTTAAAAATTTTTAAATAGGGAAAAAGAGCAGATCACTAGATTACGAGCTAGGTTCTTGAACCCAGACCGGCTGGTCCGGCCTGGAAACCGGCGAACCGGCTAGTAAACCTGTCCGGTTCCTGGTCTGGTCCAGGTTCATATTTTTAAAATTTTTTTTTTATTTTTCCTTTAGAATTTCATACTATAAGTCTATAATTTTCAATTTCTCACCGGTTTGGTCCCGATTTAGCTCCGGTTTGATCCTGATCTGACCCACTAGCCCTTAATCCAATACCCTAACCAGTTTAATATCCGGTCCGAATTTTAATACCTTGATTACGAGAGAATATAAGTGAGAGGGAGGAGAGAGTACGGCAAGGGGCCATGAAAGGGCATTTATAGATAGGAGTGCTCATTGAATATTTGTCAACCACCTCATTGGAACTAGAAGAGTGGCCAACTCATGAAATATCTATAATAAAATTAAAAATTTTCCAACTAACCCCTATGGGCCATGTGTGTGAGAGAGAGAGAGAGAGCGAGAGAGGACATTTGGGGATTCGTATAAAAATATTGAATTATAATTAATTTTCTTATTAATTCGAAATGGGATAAATAGGGTAAAAACATTGGAGAATTGCCCAAAAATGCTTTTGGCGTAAATTAATTGCTGATTGCTATCAAGGGTGTAAGTAATCTTCCATTTTATGCAAACTATCTTCCGTGTGTGTAAAAATCTTCCATATAAATGTGCAAAAAATCTTCCGTTGTGTGCAAAATATCTTCCGTTATGTGCAACAAATCTTCTATGATAACATTCAATAATTAATTTGCCAAAGGGATATTTATCAGCAATTCTCCCTAAAAATATTAGAAGGCTCCCTATAAGCGCAAGAGAGAGGACAACTATTTTTGAATTATAATTAATTTTCTTATTAATTCGAAATAGGGTAAATAGGGTAAAAACATTAGAAGGCTCCCTATAGGCGCAAGAGAGAGGATAACTATTTTTGTTGAAGTCTACGGAAACATAACTCTTCACTAGTACCTTACATAATTTTTCATTCTAGATTCATTGAAAGCATCAAAACAATCAAATTTCATCTCTTTCCCAATGCCCTCTTCAGGCAGTGGCACTTAATGGAAGAAGATAACATGATTTTTCAACATCTCTTCTGTTAACCACCATATCTCAACCTTTAATCACTTCTTGAGCCTTTATTAGTCTTTAAATCGTGTTTTCTATATTTTCCAAAAAATTGACAGCGTCTCCCCCTTCTTTCTTAGTATCCAAACTTACAAATATTCAAGAACAAAGCCAAACAACAACAGCAACATCAATAGTATCAACTATACTTTATAACCTTGCTACTAATCAATTTACAAACTTGTTTCCTTTGATTTCTCTCTCTAGTTCCTCTCCTCAACAACTATTTAGAGAGATGTTTAATCATGAAAACAACCTCTAAATAAGAAACAAAGCTACTATGATGATGTAGAAGCTGAAAATTACCTATTTTCACTTGGTTATACAAATTCTTCCTCCTTTTTCTTCTTTCTCTTCTTCTCCCCTGTTTTCCTCACTCTCAGCCTCTCTCTCCTTTTTATCTTCAATGTGCCGAAAATGCTAGGGACAAAGGAGTTTTGATGGTTTTATCCATATTTTTACTTGATTTAATAAATATAGGGTTTCGGGCATACCTGAAGTGTTATTTCGAACTCTTACGGTATCCATACGAACCGGATCACACCGGACTCCAGCTATATCACACAGCAAATAACACTGAGAGAGAAGAGAGTTTTTCACAATGTATATTTTCTTCTGGGGAGAATATGTCCCATATACTGCAGAACATGAACCATGTTCGATCACAACTGTTCCCACCAAAAACATCGGAAAAATTGTTCCCACTTGATTTTAATTTTGAACCCTTTAGAAATATTACTAACTAATATCCCACATATATTTAGGTATTTTATTTTGTCCCAAAAATAATGGGTTTGGGTCTAATCCACCGAGGGTGGACCAAACTCAATTCCCAACAACAAAATTTGATATCTACCTCAAGAAAATATAAATATAATGAATTCTTTTAATCAAATGGCCAAAATTTATTTTTCCTTTCTCCCATGGCTTAAGATCACAACACATATGTCCTTTCAAGACCATGAGTTGATCCTCCCAAGGCTTAATTAGGCGACTAAATTCATATTTTCCCAAATAGTATGGGTTTAATTTTCTACAAATACTTTTTGAGGCTTCATTAGTCATATAACCAATATGAGACCGTCAATAATTCACATTTATTAGGGAGTAATCCTTCAATTTTTCTCAGGCTCAAATTAGGTCTTTAATCATTTTCCCCATAATTTCCAAGAAAATGACTGATTTTTGAATAAAATACCCATAAAATATTCTTTAAGATAAAATTTCCATTTCTAGGGAATGAAACTACTTTTATAAACTCACATTAACTTTAAATAATTTCTCATATTTGTTCCCAATTATTTGAGGCTTCCTGGTAGTTTTCAAAACTAAATTTGGATAATTATTCTTTAATTAACAAAGATTCTAATCATTCTTTAAAATTCCTTTTTTAGGTAATTTTTTTTTCATTTATACTTCAATTAAGTCTTAAATATGGTTTGGGGAAGTATTTTCTATCTTCTTGTGTCCCCAGGAATTTTTTCCTTGAAATTATAGGTGTAATCTCCAAAATTACCATTACTTACATGTAATTTTCATAAATTAAACTTTTTCCCTAATCCAGGACGTTATGCATACAAAGTTGCCATGACAAGTTTACTTTTTATTTGTCCTTTGTCTAACATTTAATTACATGTTTACCCTTATTGGAGAAAGCCAAAGGTTACAAAGTCTTTGAGAATCATTCTATCATCCGGGAGTGCCCAGTTCAGCATAGTAGACTATTTAATTCATATTAATTCTTGAACATTTAGTGCCAAAATTGGGGATGTTACATCCATCCATTTTGATATAAGTTGTTCAAAACCCCGAACCTCATTTATGTTTACCACAACCCGTAATAAAATATGATACCTAACAAATCAAAAATAAAATACATAAACAACTGTTAAGCATAAATATAAACAGAAAGTTCAAAATAGTTTACACGGGCCTTCATTTGATTTCTAAAAAAAAGCACATATAATTAAGCATATAAATCAAGAAAGTTACAAAGCAAACCAAAATCCAAATATCCATATTCAAATTACATGATCACGTCTCACAAAGTTCATAACTCATAACTATAAAACCAATTCAACAAGATCCCAACAAAATAACGGTTTGCGTTTTTTTTCAGAATCCTTTTTCTTATTTTATTCTCAGAATAAATAGATGGCTCAGATTTAATATTTTATAAAACTAATATTTTAAACATAAATAAATATATTTAAACTGTTAAAACTTGATCTATACAATTCATACTTGCAAATATAAAAAAAAATTAATGAAATTAATTTATAAAATAATATATATGATAATTTTAAAAAATATTAAATATGAACCATTCATTTTTTGACCTAAAGGTATAGATGAGATTCTAAGTAGAAAAGAAGAAAAATGATTTTGAAAACAATCCACTCTCAAGATAACTAGTTTAGTCATAACCGAAATCCACATCTAAATTAGAAATATGTGAACCACCTCATTGACATTAAGGGTGTGTTTGGTTCAACGGAAGTTAGGTTAAGAGAGATTTATTTAAGTTAAGTTAGAGGAGGTTATAATGTTGTTTGGTTCAAGAAGAGGGTAGGTGAGGTTTGGTATCTTATTTGGTTTAGAAGGTTTGGTTAGGGGAGTTAATTATAAGTGGACAAAAATGCCCTTCTACATATTTTCCTTCTTTTTTTATAATGTATTTATTAATAATAGTTATTTGTAAAATTATTATTTATAAAATAATTATTCTAACAATTATATACACTTCTTTCACACATTTGTCATTTTAAGACTTAAGACAATAAAAAAGATTAAAGAAAATGAAAAGAATATTTTTTTTTATCACTAAATGCTTTTCATAT
The DNA here is from genome assembly GCA_963242795.1 of Inga leiocalycina. NCBI lineage: Eukaryota > Viridiplantae > Streptophyta > Magnoliopsida > Fabales > Fabaceae > Inga > Inga leiocalycina. The sequence goes on along the minus strand of OY725329.1, from coordinate 19,435,249 downwards.
TTAATGTTTTCCCTCTTCTTTCGATATTTAAAAATTTAGAACACTTTATTTTATCAAAGAAAGGGTGCCCACAAGAAAAAAGCTTACTAGCAGGCAAAATCACATAAATAAAAAGTTACTCTTCTCTTTTTATAATACATAAAAAGATGAGTTATAATAAAAACAAAATGGATTTAAATTAATTAAAGACCATAAATATATGAAAAAAAATATAAATTCTAAAAAATATCCTTCTTTATAGAAAAAAAAAAGTGAGAAAATAATTATTTAATGCAGTGAACTCCGATGGCTGAATACACCAACTCACTGAATGTTGAGGCGGACATTAAACGACTTACTTATTTGATGGAAATATGAAAAAAAAAGTCATATGTAATTTAGTCAAGGTTTGACATAAATATTCTCTAACATAGAAAAACCTCCAAATTTGAAGGTTTTATAAAAAGGGGGGGATTACCACTAAAAGACAAAAACTCCTCCAACCCCTCACCTTACCTCCTTCCAACTAAATACCTATTTTTAATCTCCAACCCTCCCCCAACCTAACCTAACTTAACAAAACCTTCAACCAAACAAAGCCTTAAGTAAGAGTAGATAACTCATTAAATAATTGTCTTAAAATTTAAAAAATTTTCAAGTTACCCTTATTAAATAGAGAAAGACACAGTGTAGTGCCCGGAATTTGGAAAAACATGGAGCTGCCACCAAAATTTTTGAAAAGGGATAGTTTTGGAAACCTTTTTAAAAATGGACACTGGTATACAAAAACCATTTAAGGTTCGGGAGTCGATTGTGTGTGGGGAAGGTGTTAGGCACCCCATAACACCCATTCATAAGAATGGTTATCCTAAGTTAATTATTTAAAAGTAAAAATGGCCTTTAACTTTATTATAATTACCCAAATAAAAAAATATTTACAAAACTAAATGAAATGAAAGCAAAAGAAGAGGAAAAAAAAAAGAACACTTATTTACAATAAGGAAAAATATACTTATTTAAAAAAACATTTATTTACAATAAGAAAATAAGAAAAAACAATATATTTATTTACAAAATTGGACTTGACCTAGGATGAAAACCTAGGGCCTACGTACCCTTTAGAGGGATCAAAGCCCACGTAGTTCGGGGGTAGAAATGTGTGTCATTTTGTTTGTGTTTTTTAGAAAAAAAATTTTATTTAATTTATTTGAGAAAAATAATTTTTTTATTTGGTTTGTATTTTTTATTATTTTTTTTTAAAAAACGTTTTTTTATTTTCTTGTAAAAGAGAGTTTTTCCATTTTATTTTCATTTATCAAAATGTGTTAAAATGCTTTTTTTTCTTTTCATTTTTTGAAAGAGAACCTAAGAAAGGGATAAAGGAAAAAGAAGAAGAAGAAGAAGAAGAAGAAGAAGAAGAAGAAGAAGAAGAAATAGCACAAGTTAAAAGAAAAGGAAGTCAAAGGTGAGGAGATTTATGCGTACCGTTTATCCTTTAAACCCGCTACAACAAGAGATAGGGTGATAGAACCATATAATAAATAAGAAGCAAGTATAGACAAAGCGACACATACCTCTTGAGCTCAAACACAAACACGTTCAGCAATGTTAATGTCAACCATACAAGTGCTCCAAAGAATAGATGATTCATGTCCAGCAGTGTAATATCATATATTAAGGTAGGTGGAGTGATTCATGCAATTGTTGAGTCATCAAGATAAACACAAAGCCAAGTACAAAGTCATAAAACATTACAGTGGTGGGGAGAGTTAGTCAAATTCATTATCTTGCACATATGGCTAAATATTATCGAAAAGAAGAGCATGCAAATTTAATCACAATCAAAGAGTAGTGAGCAAAATAAGATGGGCTCTTATGTTAACTACCCTTCCCCATGATAATTATGTATGAGCAATAAAATTAACTCTCTACCTTGCCTCCCTCTTTCTCCCAAAATTTTTTTTCTCCTTTACTTCAACCCTTGCACTCCTATTTATAGTCTAAAGGTAGGGTTTTCTTCATAAATGCTCTTTTTTTGTTTTGTTTCGTTTTTTGATTTTTTTTTTGTATTTTATGTTAAGAACTACCTTACTTGACCCAATCACCATCAATGGAGATTTTTTTTAATTTTCGTTTTTTATTTTTATGTATTTTCTATTGATAAAACTTCCTAACCTGACCTAATTACCATTAGTGGAGATTTTTTCGTTTTTAATTTTTTTTTCATTATTCTCCCCACAAGTAACTTCCTAATTTAAACCTATCAACATAAATGAGATTTTTTTTATTTTTTATTTTTCATTTTTCATTTTTTTTATTTATTATTTTCCCTTAATAAATGACAATGCCAATCATATCAATGAGGGGATTTATTTTAATTTTTCGTTTTTTTTTATTTTTTCCCTTTCACTGATGATTGCCTATTTAGACACCGATCATCATCAATAGGAGGATTTCCTTATTTTTCTTATTTTCATTTTTTTTATTTTTTCTTTCAATGATGATTGCCAATTTTGACACCAATCATTATCAATTTTTTTTGTATATTTTTAGTGGGGCGCGGACAAAATAAGGTGTTCACAGTTGCCCCTCTTTACTTGTTTCGTAGCTGAGAAAAGTGAGATTCTCTTCTATGAAGCAAGTAAAGATAAGAACATGTATTTTGTCTGGCCAGAGAACAAGGTGCCCCCTTGGAACCAAAGAGGATTTGGACAAATACAGTGCCCATGCCCCTCTTTACTTGGTTCATAGGGGAGAAAAACGCAAGCGGAGATAGATGATTACCTGGAATAGAAGTGAAGCGCCTAGTTGCATAGGACTTTGGTGGGGCGTAAAAGAATTGTGCCAGCTGGTACTGGGCTTTGAGAGTGCCTGCTGATACAGGGCTTTGAGAGAATAGTGCCTGCCGTTACAGGGCTTTAAAAGAATTATGCCAGCCGCTACTGGGCTTTGAGGGTGCCTGTCGGTATAGGACTTTGAAAGAATAGTGCTTGCCTGTACAGGGATTTAAAAGAATTGTGCCAGCCGTTACTGGGCTTTGAGGGTGCCTGTTGGTACAAGCTTTGAAAGAATAGTGCCTGCCAGTACAGGGCTTTAAAAGAATTGTGCCAGCCGTTACTGGGCTTTGAGGGTGCCTGTCGGTACAGGCTTTGAAAGGGTGCCAGCCGTTATTGGGCTTTGAGGGTGCCTGCCGGTACAGGGCTTTGAATGGGTGCCAGCCATTACTGGGCTTTGAGGGTGCCTGCCGGTACAGGGCTTTGAAAAAGGTGCCAGCCGTTACTGGGCTTTGAGGGTGCCTTCCGGTACAGGGCTTTGAAAAAGGTGCCAGCCGTTACTGGGCTTTGAGGGTGCCTGTCTATACAGGGCTTTAAAAGAGTCCCAGCCGTTACTGGGCTTTGAGGGTACCTGCCGTTACAGAGCTTTGAAAAAGGTGCCAGCCGTTACTGGGCTTTGATGGTGCCTGCCGGTACAGGGCTTTGAAAGAGTGCCAGCCGTTACTGGGCTTTGAGTGTGCCTGCCGGTACAGGGCTTTGAAAGGGTGCCAGCCGTTACTGGGCTTTGAGGGTGCCTGCCGGTACAGGGCTTTGAAAAGGTGCCAGCCGTTAATGGGCTTTGAGGGTGCCTGCCGTTACAGGGCTTTGAAAAGGGTGCTATGAACATGTGATGCCCCTTGGAGTTGTGCTTATGAAGATGATGACATTGATAATAATGATGACAGTGATGATGACAACGATGATGAAGAAGAGGATGATAATGGCCATGATAATGAAGAGAATATCAGAATAGTGATGTCATGATAGAGGTGATGACACTAATAATAATGATGATGACAGTGATGATGGAATCCTAATGAGGATGATGAATATACTGATAATGCTAATGATGATGATGATAGTAGTGATGATGATGATGCTAATGGTGATGTAGATAATGGAGGTGATGACATGCTAATGAGAATGAGTGCACTAATTGTGGTGTTAAAGAATAGCCTAGCAGGTGATATTGCTCCTTCTTCGTCCATGTGCCTAACCAGTACCTCGTTACTTGCACAGTCTTGTCGGAGGTATGAAGATGTGTATAATGAGTTTCACATAAATGCCACAGCCTAGAACTCTCAGTTTAGATTGTGTCCCTTCGTCAACAAAAATTCCAGTTGGGACCTTCGCTAATGATCCTGAAATTACACAAGTTAAATGGGAGTAGAGGACACTATGTATATCAACGTGAGTGTTTATCCAGGCATAAGTTGTGCTTTCATTAAAAAATGAGTTACCCTTATACAAATCATGGCACAAAGTTTGACATGCGATTTAATAGAAGGGAAAGATATACTAAGGATGAAGATTCATTTAAAGGAAATGATCTTCCAATATTCAAGTGGATGCATGATGATGATCATATATTGGTGTAGACGCGATGTTATTAGGAGGTCCTTCACTTTTAGTTCCGTGTAGTCCCCCTGATGGTGTCTTGCTTAATTGCTAGAGATATACACTTTTCGATGAATGATTACGGAGTCTTCCAAATAGACAAAGTAAAGAGAGTCATGGGGCTAGGACTGATAACCTTCTTCGATATTTGTTTAACCCACCCTTTCAGGTTTTTGACTTAACAGCTCCCAATTTTGTGCTCTAATTTTTGCCTAAGCTGCCCTTTCGGGTTTTCAACTTAGCGAGCTTTTTTTTTTTGCTCTAACTTTTGCCTAAGCCGCCCTTTTTGGTTTTCAACTTAGCGAGCTTTCTTTTTCTTTTTTTTTTGCTCTAACTTTTGCCTAGGCAGCCCTTTCGGGTTTTCAACTTAGCGAGCTATTTCTTTTTTTTACTTTTTTTTTTGTTTTTATTTTGCTCTAACTTCTGCCTAAGCCGCCCTTTCGGGTTTTCAACTTAGTGAGCCTTTTTTTTTTAATTTTTGCCTAAGCTGCCCTTTCTGGTTTTCAACTTAGCGAGCCCCTTTTTCTTGTTTTGCTCTAACTTTTGCCTAAGCCGCCCTTTCGGGTTTTCAACTTAGCGAGATTTTTTTAGGCATAGTATTTCTTTACAGCATCTGAATTGATTGGTCTTGGTAAATCTTGGCCATTCATGTTTGTCAATATCAATGCCCCTCCAGAGAAAGCCTGCTTAACAACATATGGGCCTTCATAATTTGGAGCCCATTTACCTCTGTCATCTTCTTAATTTGGTAGGATCTTTTTTAGGACTAGGTCTCCTACTTTAAACCCCTTGGGTCGTAGTTTCTTATTAAAGGCCCTTGCCACTCGTGATTGATATAACTGCCCATGACATATTGTTGTGAGCCTTTTTTCTTCAATCATATTTAATTGTTCAAATCGAGAACGTATCCATTCACTTTCATCTAGGTCTGATTCAGCCAAGATTCTCAAGGATGGTATTTCCACCTCAATTGGAGTAACAGCCTCCATGCCATAAACTAAAGAGTAAGGGGTTGCCCCAGTTGAAGTACGCATTGTGGTACGGTATCCGTGTAATGCATATGGCAGTATTTCGTGCCAGTCCTTATAGGTCACTATTATTTTGCAGGTGATCTTCTTAATGTTTTTATTGGCTGCCTCAACTGCACCATCTACAGATGATGTTGGCCTTTAAGAACATGATGAAGGCCTTCTGAGTAATACTAGTAAAGGAATTGGCTTCTACCCACTTAGTGAAATAGTTAATCGGCCCGATGACATCTATTCCCCGCATGGAGAATGGCCATGGAGATACGAGACTATGCATTATAGTCGGCGGGGCATTAGCTTTGTTGGCATATATCTGGCACTTATGACACTTTCTAATATAATTGATACAATCCTTCTCCATAGTTATCCAGTAGTAACTGGATCTTTGAGCTTGTTTAGTTAATGAGTGGCCATTTGCATGTGTACCGTATACGCCTTCATGGATCTCAGTCATAATCTTGTGCACCTCCCTCATGTCTACACAGCGTAGCAATATCCAATCAAAGCTTCTCTTATATAGGACGTTATTACTAATAAAAAAGCCCATGGCTAATCGCCGGATGGTCTTCTTTTCATTATGTGTCGCGTCTGGAGGGTAAGTACCATGCTCCATATACATCTTAATACTATGGTACCAAGGTTGCTCGTCGTGCTCTCTTCGAATATTGAAGCAAAATGCTGGCGATCTTCTAGTCTCAATCTGTATTGGCTGAACTTGGACCCCACAATCAAGTTGGATCATAACTGCTAAAGTAGCTAACGCATCAGCGAAGCGATTCTTTTCTCTAGCCATGTGATGAAAATTGATTACTTCGAAATTTTTGATCAACTCTATCAAATACTCTTGATAAGGGATCAACTTTGGGTCTTTAGTACGCCATTCGCCAGTCACTCGATAAATTATGAGAGCTGAGTCACCATAGACTTTTAGGTTTTTTATCCCAAGATCTATGGCAGGCTAGAGACCATTAATACAAGCTTCATATTCTGTCATGTTATTGGTACAGTCAAATCCTAACTTTATAGCAATCAGAAATTGTTTTCTGTCCAGGGATATGATTACTGCCCCTACACCATTGCCATGCATGTTTACTGCCCCATCAAAATACATTTCTCACCCCTTCGATTTGCTTTCCTCGATCGGATCTTCTGTAGTATATATGTCTTCATTTGGAAATTTGAAATCTAGTGGCTGGTATTCATTTATGGGGTTTTTCGCTAAGTGATCTGCTATCGTACCACCCTTAACGGATTTTTGAATGACGTATCTTATATCATATTCAGACAATATTACTTGCCACTTAGAGACTCTTCCAGCTACATGCGGGCTTTCAAAGATGTACTTGAGCGGGTCTACTCTAGAAATTAACCAAGTGGTGTAGTAAAGCATGTATTACATCAACCTCCTTGTAGCCCAGACTAAACCACAACAAGTTCGCTCGATCATCTGGTAACGTGACTCACAATCATTAAACTTCTTGCTCAAGTAATAGATCGCTTGTTCTCTTCGCTTAGATGTATCTTATTGCCCCAGCATGGCTCCCATGGAGTTTGGTCGTATTGTTAAATACAAAATTAAAGGTCGTCCTGGTACAGGAGGAACCAAAATTGGGGGATTTAGCAAAATAATCCTTGATTCTATCAAATGCCTACTGGCAATCTTCATCCTACTGCCTTGTGCAGTTCTTCTTTAAAAGCTTGAATATCGGCTCACAAGTTGCAGTCAGGTTGGCAATGAATCGTGCAATGTAATTCAGTCGCCCCAAAAAGCTTCGAACTTCCTTTTCTGTTTGAAGAAGGGGCATTTCCCGTATTGCTTTTACTTTGTATGGATCTACTGTAATCCCTTTTTGGCTTACAATGAAGCCCAACAATTTTCAATATAAAGCCCCAAAGACGCATTTGTTAGGATTTAGTTGTAACCCCCGCCGTAATTAATATTCGGATTACGAATTTTAAGTGAAATAGAGACCAATAATTCAAAACAACATTTATTAACCCATCAACCAGACGGGGTTTTCACCGACACATTTTGAAATCATTTATAACATGATCTCACATTCACACTCCGAATATAATTACTATGCAAAGATAAATTACATTTAGACAATTATCAGAGTATACACAATAAATTCCCGGTAATCCCGGAATCATATCTTCGCTCAATAATCATAGGGCACATTAGCCCATACAACTCCACCAATAGGGATTACACAACTTACTCGATTACATAGACAAATGCTAATCCAATGTACAAATACATATTCCCAATTACGCATTGATAACCAACTACTAAGCTCTCACCCAGAAACGAGTCCTCTTCGTCCTTGGATGCCTGCTTCATCCTCAATCTTCCTTCCCTGTCTAAAATATTGATAGGGGAGGGTGAGATTCTGGGGAATCTCAGTAGGAAACAAGTACCAATATGCATGCAAGATAAGTATTTAATGCATGACATGCTTGCATCACAATAACTCATGTTCACATAATGATATATCCGCATGCTCAATGTTCACATAACATACTCATGGCCATAGCATAACTAGCAACAGAGCTACAATCATTCTCATATGTTTCACATAATCATGCAAAGCAATAACATGCATCAACACACAAATACAATTATCAATACATGCAGGAGAGGTAAGTTCCCTACACTCTTTCCACGTAAGCTCCAGCTCCGGCTGCTCATGATCAGGGAAATCATCAAATCCTATAACCAAAATCAAAGACATAGGATTAATCCCTTTTCCAATTCCTTAACTTTTAGACACTCAAGTTGGTTTTCATTATTGCTCTTTAAGCACCCTCAAACACCTCTATCGATAGCTCTAAAGGGTTGGAAGACTATCCCTAAAAACCCCCTTTTGAATGCCCAAACATGATATTTTTCACTGCTTCACTCGAGCACAAGTACGGACATCACTCGAGCACAAATGCTCTTACTCGAGCATGGGTACGGACAACACTTGAGCACAAGAGAAAGTGAGGCCGCGAGTGAGCACCCGAGAGCACAACTCTCACCTGAGGCACAAGCTCACTCGAGCACGCTGGACCTCACTCGAGCACAAGACCAAAAGTCTCACTCGAGCACCCGCAAGAGAAATCCAGGAAGTGAGGACCCGAGAGCACACAAAGCTCTCCAAGCACAGGATCACTCGAGCACAGCCATTTGCACTCGAGCACACACCTCACACCCGCGAGTGAGAAGGCACACTCGAGCACCTTACCCGCGAGTGACCACCCGCAAGCACAACTTCACTCTGAACTCACACCATCACTCGAGCAGACCATGCCACTCGAGCATGTTCTTCGCTCACTCGAACACAAAGCGATGTGCTCGAGCACCATTCATAAAACCCAGGCGCACTCGAAGCAGAACAAAGGGGAAACTCACATATCACTCGAGCACACACGCTCACTCGAGCAACATTCATCCCTCACTCGAGCACACCCCTGTCTGCTCGAGTGAATCTATCATATTCCAGAAAACGCAGCAACACTTACCACATTTCCTAACTCTTGCCCAATAGATCCAAATGGACCCAAAACTTCTACCAAAGCTACTCCCACACAAAATCACTCACTGAATTCAATGGAAACAATAGAATTACCAAAATCCCATTCCATTTACATGCTTTGGTCTAGGGCATCACAATCATCATTTTTTTTTCCAAAATCACTAACTTCAATCATTTCAATCCCCAATCAATCTATCTATTCCAAACTCACTCTAATATGCCAATTCTATAACCATATCATGCCAAACTACCCATTACCCATATTTTCACAATTAGGGCAATAATTCCAGAAATTCCCAACTTAATCATTTGGCAATGAAACATAGATAGAAGGATTGGTTTCACATACCTTATCAACTTTCTCAAAGACCCTCTTTGATTCTCCAAACTTCATATTTTCGTGATCCTCAAATCACCACCAATGGAGAAACTACAACCACCAAAATAAAGCTCTCAACTCAAGAATTAACATTAGAGAAGAGAGTTTAAGCTAAAGAGGCCATTTGCTTACCTCAAAAATCAGTTTTTCCTTTCTCCCTCCCAAGCTCCATGCCCTCCCAAGCTCCATGGCCACCGAAACAAGAGAGAGAAAACGAGAGAGAGAAAAGAGATGAGATGGAGATGATGATGATGTGTCTCACATCACTTATCCCACATCCAAGGGTCCACACTTTGCCACTTGTCACCATCTCACTTAAACTCTCATGGGCTCACATGCACACACATACACATGATTATGCCCCTTACTCAATTACACAAATTAATCATAGCCATTGATCATTTTAATCACACATCTCATTTACTCTTAGCTAATAATTAATTTCTCTATTAATCACTAACTAATTCCCAACAATTTCACTCCTTCAATTTCCACTAATTATGGCTTATTAATTATTATTGCCATAAAACACATAATTATTCTCAATAATTATCATTAGTCCTTAATCAAAAATCGGGGTGTTACAATTTAGTCGTAGCTTGTACTTGCGTAGCCTTTCAAACAACTTTCTTAACACCACAACATGGCTTTCTCCCTCAGAAGATTTAGCTACCATATCATCCACGTATACTTCAAGTTCTTTATGCATCATATAATGGAAGAGTGCCACCATGGCACGCTGATAAGTTGCCCCAGCATTCTGTAGCCCGAATGGCATGACGCGGTAGCAATAAGTGCCCCATTGTGTAATAAACATGGTTTTTTCTTGTCCTCTCTATCTATAGGGATTTAGTTATACCCTGAGTACCCATCCATGAACGAGTACCTATAGCTACGGGCTGTATTGTCAAACAGGACATCAATATAAGGCAATGGAAAATCATCTTTTGAGCTAGCTTTGTTCAGATCTCGATAATCCACACACATTCGAATTCTTCCGTCTTTCTTTAGGACAAGAACGACATTTGCTGTCCATTGTGGGTATTTAGCTACTTCTAGGAAACCCGCTTCTAATTGCTTCATCACCTCCTCTCGAACCACTAAGGACATATCGAAAGTGAGCCTCCTCAATTTTTGCTTTTTAGCCTTAGTGTCTGGGAATAAGGGGATCTTGTGAGAAGCAATCCCTGAATCAAGGCCTGGCATGTCTTGATAAGACCATGCGAACACATCTATAAATTCTTTGAAGAGTTCCACTATTTGCTCTCTTTCGGGGTTATCTTCTATCTTTAGTTCTCTCTTTTCTTCCCCTGTGCCCATATTTATTACTTCAATTACATCTTCATGTAGGCACATTTTATTGTCGTCGGATTCGAGGATTTTTTTGTATAATTGAATGATCTCATCATCATCATACTCTTAATCATGCATATCAATGGCAACAAGCGAATCATCATTCAGGGACTCAGGAACCTCTGCGTTGGACAAGAGTTCAGAGGAAATCAATTTCCTGGAGTGCAAAAAATGAACAATGAATGAATAGAAGGAAAAAGGCAAAAAGGAATGGATATAAATAAGTGGATTTTATTCGCATATCATTCTTTATTCATGGTTCATATAAGAGCTTGCCTAAAGGCGCATAAAAAGCATAAAAAGACAACTTTTAGCTAGGCATGTTACTCTAAAATGATAGAATTGAAGGTGTCCTCAAACTCCCAATTTTCCAGAGCCCTTCCAGAATCATCAGCTGAAATCCACGTGCAGGTCTTTTTGCTTATTGTTGAAACCATTGCAACAGTGGGCTTGTTTATCACTTCAGAGGATGTCGGGAATGTCTTCCTTATATGGGGATTTCAGAGTGCTAATCTTCCCTCCCTATCCAATGATTCATATTAGATTCAACTTTACTGGGATTGGCAGCCATCTGACTACTACGTGAGTACGTGTTGTATGAAAGCGTAAGGTGTAGCTGGTTAGGATGTTTAGATGGAGCAATATTGTATCACCTGCTTAGAAAGGAATAAAATATCATTAGTTTATTTGAACTCACAATTTCGAACAGGCATAGCGAGTTATCCATGGTGTATTGGCATAGAGGTATTATGGCATAAGTATCCTTTAGCTTCCTCAGGGAATCTATTATTCCACAGGGAAAACTAGAGTTGATCATTAGATAAGAGGGACCCTGAGTCCCATCTTATCCAAGATCTTGTCATTAACCATAGTGATAAGCATGCAATACACCTTTCTTATATGAACTTGATTTAAACATGGTTCTTGTGCCATTTAACCTTTGTGCCAAATTTTTAGTTGTTGAATAATTTGCTTGTCCTTTATTAAAGAAAATAGAAGGAAGAGTCAGAAAGTATTTCTGAATACATGCTATGCAGATGATTACATATGCTTTCTAGCCTTGATAAGGATGATGGACATTGAGAAAAAGAACTTCACCTCCTCAAGAGATCCAATACCCCATAGAGAGGATAAAGTGCCCATTAACTTACGAACGGCCCAAGCTATTACGAGGCTAACGGTTTTATTAAATATTTATTATGTCCAAGGCCCATATCAAATGAAGCTAAATGCCAATAGATGATGTAAGGATACCTCATGAGACATGAAAGAGTGACGACTTATACTCCAAATTTTGATATGGGTGATGAACATTAAGAAAAAGAACTTCACCTCCTCAAGAGATCCAATATTCCATAGGGAGGATGAAGTGCCCATTAACCTACGAATAGCCCAAGCTATTACGTGGCTAAGGGTTTTGTTAAATGATGATTATGTCCAAGGCCCATATCAAATGAAGCTAAAATGCTAATGAATGATATAATGATACCTTATGAGTCCTAAAGGATTATCTCTCATTGAGATGTTTTCAACATGATTGATGTGATGAGATCATGGTCTTTTAGGGTCCAAGACCCTTAGACTAAGGTTGGTTATCTAATGAATACACCGTCCTTGTGTTGTATCTTTATGTGAAGTGATGCTAGATACATACTCAGGTGAAGTGACAGTTAGTCACTTGATCCTAGGGATTTTATTGATTACGTATGGATGACAATAAAGATGATCAACAATAAATAAATATATGCCCTCCAGTGTCCTATTTTAGGAATGACCCTAGGTTAGTGGTATCTATCCTAAGAAAGGCAGGTACTAATTAATTGGGTTATGTCGATAATTTTCACTAATAGGTGCAGTGGTTTCAAGGTGGTTCTAATTCTAACAGATAAAGGTCTCCTAACTGCCCCTATCGTAAAGATGAAGACCCCATTTGATGAAATTGACATTCAGGGGGTTCTGAAAACCCCATAGGGATCAACCTCACCAAATGAGTAACAGCTAGGATGAAGTCTTCACAATAACCTCAGGGGGTTCTTAAAACTCCACAGGGAGACCGCTAGAAACATCCACTCACCTAAGGAACTCACAGACCCGGCTATAGGGCCCAAAAGGTGTGTGAGGAGAATAGTGTATGTGTTCAGTGTGTGTGGAGAGCATACCAACCTATGGGCCTAGGTTCTACCCAACCCTCATCTGCTAAGCAGATCACAAGATAGATAGGAAAAACAAAGAATAAACAAATAGATGAATAAAGAATTTAAAAAATAAAACAAATATTTACAAAAAAGAAAAGGGGTAATTAAAATAAAATTAAGGCCATATTATTTTTAAACACTTAACTTAAATGGGCTTGACTCTCAAACCATCCCCAGTGGAGTCGCCAAGCTGTAGCGCCCGGAATTTGGAAAAACATGGAGCCACCACCAAAATTTTTGAAAAGGGATAATTTTGGAAACCTTTTTAAAAATGGACAATGGTCTACAAAAACCATTTAGGGTTTGGGAGTCGATTGTGTGTGGGGAAGGTGTTAGGCACCCCACAACACCCATTCATAAGAATGGTTACCCTAAGTTAATTATTTAAAAATAAAAATGGCCTTTAACTTTATTATAATTACCCAAATAAAAAAATATTTACAAAACTAAATGAAATGAAAGCAAAAGAAGAGGAAAAAAAAGAACACTTATTTACAATAAGGAAAAATATACTTATTTAAAAAAACATTTATTTACAATAAGAAAATAAGAAAAAACAATATATTTATTTACAAAATTGGACTTGACCTAGGATGAAAACCTAAGGCCTACGTACCCTTTAGAGGGATCAAAGCCATTTTGTTTGTGTTTTTTAGAAAAAAAATTTTATTTAATTTATTTAAGAAAAATAATTTTTTTATTTGGTTTGTATTTTTTATTATTTTTTTTAAAAAACGTTTTTTTATTTTCTTGTAAAAGAGAGTTTTTCCATTTTATTTTCATTTATCAAAATGTGTTAAAATGCTTTTTTTTTCTTTTCATTTTTTGAAAGAGAACCTAAGAAAGGGATAAAGGAAAAAGAAGAAGAAGAAGAAGAAATAGCACAAGTTAAAAGAAAAGGAAGTCAAAGGTGAGGAGATTTATGCGTACCTTTTATCCTTTAAACCCGCTACAACAAGAGATAGGATGATAGAACCACATAATAAATAAGAAGCAAGTATAGACAAAGCGACACATACCTCTTGAGCTCAAACACAAACATGTTCAGCAATGTTAATGTCAACCGTACAAGTGCTCCAATGAATAGATGATTCATGTCCAGCAGTGTAATATCATATATTAAGGTAGGTGGAGTGATTCATGCAATTGTTGAGTCATCAAGATAAACACAAAGCCAAGTACAAAGTCATAAAACATTACAGTGGTGGGGAGAGTTAGTCAAATTCATCATCTTGCACATATGGCTAAATATTATGAAAAAGAAGAGCATGCAAATTTAATCACAATCAAAGAGTAGTGAGCAAAATAAGATAGGCTCTTATGTTAAGTACCCTTCCCCATGAGAATTATGTATGAGCAATAAAATTAACTCCCTACCTTGCCTCCCTCTTTCTGCCAAAATTTTTTTTCTCCTTTACTTCAACCCTTACACTCCTATTTATAGTCTCAAGGTAGGGTTTTCTTCGTAAATGCTCTTTTTTTTTTTTAATTTTCGTTTTTTGATTTTTTTTTTTTGTATTTTATGTTAAGAACTACCTAACTTGACCCAATCACCATCAATGGAGATTTTTTTTTAATTTTCGTTTTTTATTTTTTTGTATTTTCTATTGATAAAACTTCCTAACCTGACCTAATTACCATTAGTGGAGATTTTTTCGTTTTTAATTTTTTTTTCATTATTCTCCCCACAAGTAACTTCCTAATTTAAACCTATCAACATAAATGAGATTTTTTTATTTTTTATTTTTCTTTTTATTTATTTATTATTTTCCCTTAATGAATGACAATGCCAATCATATCAATGAGGGGATTTATTTTAATTTTCGTTTTTTTTATTTTTTTCCCTTTCACTGATGATTGCCTATTTAGACACCGATCATCATCAATAGGAGGATTTCCTTATTTTTCTTATTTTCATTTTTTTTATTTTTTCTTTCAATGATGATTGCCAATTTTGACACCAATCATTATCATTTTTTTTTTTGTATGTTTTTAGTGTGGCCCGGACAAAATAGGGTGTTCACACACAGCATTTGAGGAGCTGCTCCTCTGATTTTATTTATAGGTACAGAGAGAAGAAACTTTTTATTCCTATTCACAAGGCATATTATTAAATTTTTCATGTGAATGTATACTTTTATCCTTAATTTATTATTGTGTTGACTTTATTTTCATGGGGTACAATACATATTAAATAGAAATAAAGTTGAAAAGTGTTTCATTTTAAAGTAGAATTAATGAATTTCAAGATTTTTTTATCTGTGAAATATGTAGGAAGTAACTTTTAAATAGGAACAGAAAAGTATATAGAAATATTGGATTATAATTAAATTCTCTTCTTATATTTTTGTGTTGAGATTGTCTTGTTCACGCTCGCACGCTTCCACCATCAAGCCTTGAGATCGATGGCTAATTAAATTTGCAATAGGGTAAAAATGAAGAATATTAATTAATAAATTTATAAGTGACTTATTCCTTAATTTAGAGTTGTTGATGGATATTCTAACGGTTGAGGTTGATTGCTAGTTTTTCTTGCAGTTAGATTTGTCTTTATTTCTGGATTATTAAAAAACTTTATAAGTGATTTATATTGTGGAGTTTGGACGGTGAATTTATTGCAGAAAGGTCTCCCCAAGGACAGGAGAGACATGAACAATATGAAAAGTTCTCACGTTTTTTGATGAAAAAAAGATAGTGTTGAATTGTTTTTTTTTTACTAACATTCAGTTGAATTGTTTACCTAATTACTTCATTTAATTGAGTTTTAAGACTGCAAATGTTTCTTAATTGACCATTAATACGCCTGTAGAGTAATAATTATGGAAGAGAGATCTTAAATTTAAAAATAGGAAATAGCAAAGAAAATAGTTCCAGCAGGTATATTTATTACTCCCTTTGCTCCTTTTTATAAACAACTTTTATCCATATTATGCAAAACAAACAAGCGGTTAAGATCAGTTAAAAACAATAAATGTGTAAAAAATGTTATGTTTCTTCCAGATATACCCATATTTATGAAAAGAGCGTAGGAAAAAGAAAGGGTAACAAATATGAAAGAGTATAAGTATAAAATATGAAAGAGAATATTAATAAATGAGTAATTGAAAGAGAATTAGTGGTGAGTTGGAGATAATTAATATAAAGATGTGTATTTTTCAGGGGTAGAAAAGGAAAAAGTAGTTTAAATTTTAAGATATAAGGAGAAAGTTGCTTACCACTCTGGTTCTATTTATAAGTCTTTTTTAACTAAATCACACATACCAAGGAGAAGTAGTTAACTCAATAATTATAGGGTAAATTTTCAACTATACCCTCATTTATAAATGTGTACTTTTCAACTCTTTATTCTCTATCTATCTTTAAATTATTTCTTCATTAGTACAATAAATAGGGGCAAAATTGTCACAATTTTAATTATTATACTGAAATTGGACTTATAAATTAGACCAAATTTTGTAGTCAAAAGGGACTTATAAATAGCATCAGAGTGACATAAAAAGGATCAATCTCAAGAGAAAGAGAAAATTGCTTATAAAAAAGATAGGAGAAGTATGAATCAATAACTCATCCTACTTTCACTTCAAACTGTACCCCAAGTTATTAATTAATATTCTTCAAATTTACCCTATGGCAAATTTAATTAGCCTATCGATCTCAAGGCTTGATGGTGAAAGCGTGTGAGCTCGAACAAGGCAATTTCAAACACAACAATACAAGAAGATAATTTAATTATAATAGTATCAACAAAATATTGTTTTGCACAGAATGAAAAATATTCTTTTAATAGAATCAATTCTCACTTTGACTAATTAGCCTAGCTATCACATTACTGTTTGGTACGAGGCAAGCGGAGGAATTTTTTTTTCCTTCTAGTTGGATTTTTAAAAAATAGAGAAGTGGGGCTAAAAATTTTTACTTAATTTTTATTATTATTTTCTTTTACATCTTTTCCTTATTAAAATTTTATAACTATACTTCTCCAAACTTTTTAAATCCAACTCATAAAAATCCTCCCCTCCCAACACCCCCCAAAAAAAAAAAAAAAAATCCTCATATCAAATAGCCCCGGGAGAAAAATCAGCAACACATAAAATAATCATAACAAGCTAATATTAATCTCAACATTAAATTTTCAATAATTTTTTCCTATTTTGAAATGTTATCATTTAACTATAAGCCACATAAAAAATAGGACACATTTCCATGTGTGATTGAAAAACTTACATAATGGAGATAATGAATTTGATCTAACACACACATATATCCATCGATCAAAACCAGGAACCTCATTTATATTTATCACAGCACTAATAAAACACTACTACAAAAAAGAAGAGTTGTGGCGCTTATAATTGCATTAGCTGTGGCACTAGAGAAGTACTACATATCTGGACGCCACTAAAAAAAGCTGTAGCGCTTAGAAGCACCATAGCATTTTAATTTTTTTAAAAAAACAAATACCCTCCTATGGCGTTTTTTCAAGGAAGGGCCATAGGAGGGGAGCCTCCTATGGTGCTTTTTGGAGGAAGGGCCACAGGAGAGGGGGCCTCCAACGTAAGCGCCATAGGAGGTATCCTATTTTTTTTTTTTTGGTTCTTCCTGTGGCTCTTATTTAAAGAAGCGCCACATGAACTCTTTTTTGTTGGCTTTTTTTTCTCATATCTCCCATAATTGTAGTATTGCACCACATGGTTTAAACATTTTGTATCTATATCCACAACAGAATGAAGAAAAGCAAACAATAACAATGATAGATAACTTTAAAATGCTACAAACAGATGATTAATTATCTAAAGTGGTACTAAAAATAGTTATACAATATATTGTACGTGAGTGAAATACAACAAATTCAATTCAACTTGAATACATGACACAACAAATGGCAAGAAACAATACAACAAAGACTAGCTAGTGAATTAATTAGTATAGCTACCCAGAAATTTGCCTAAACACATATTCACATCATTCCTCAATCACTTCATTAAATTGATGGTCAGTCAAAGTGTCACAACGTTGATCTTCATAATACTACACATATATACAATCAGCCACAAATTAAAACAACTTAAAATCAGTAAAACATAATTATTAGGCACTAATTAAATTTAATTAAAACACAATATGAAGTGCAACTAAATGACTTACTTTTTGAGGAATAAATGACTGATCATGTGTAATTACATCCTTAAAAAATTTCATGATGTAATACCCACAATCATTGTCATTGGGTTGGAAAGGGCACTGAATAAATATAATACAATATTTAACTCTGTTTATGAATAAAAATTGTTTACTAACAAGTTTGAGTATCTTCTTCCAAGGATAGCTAAGGTGAGGGTCAGCAGCTTTAGAATAGCTTAAGGATACAGAGGACCGATACGTAGTCAATGCGCTAACAAAACAAATAGAAATTGATTACTTTTTGTTATGCAATTACATATGAAAATATTTACACATATGCACATATGCTTACCTATTGAACAATAGTAATATATTAGAACAGTTTTGTGTAAGACCACTTTTTAGAGGATCCACATAGTAAATACGAGGGCCTGCAGGTTCCGCTGGATTGATAACTATCAATATCTAATGGTGTGAACACCCTATTTTGTCTGGGCCCCACTAAAAAAAATACAAAAAAATTGATAATGATTGGTGTCCAAATTGACAATCATCATTGAAAAAATAAATAAATAAAAAAATATCATTTATGTTGATAGGTTTAAATTAGGAAGTTACTTATGGAGACAATAATGAAAAAAATTTTAAAACAAAAAAATCTCCACTAATGGTAATTAGGTCAAGTTAGGAAGTTTTATCAATAGAAAATACAAAAAAAAACGAAAATAAAAAAAAATCTCCGTTGATGGTGATTGGGTTAAGTTAGGTAGTTCTTAACATAAAATACAAAAAAATCAAAAAAACGAAAAATAAAATAAAAAAAATAAAAAAGGGAGCATTTATGAAGAAAACCCTACCTTGAGACTATAAATAGGAATGCAAGGGTTGAAGCAAAGGGGACAAGAATTTTGGGAGAACAAGGAGATAAGGTCAGTGGTTGAGTTTTCATCCTTTTCTTTGATTTCACTTTTACATCTCGTTTTTCTCTCTTCCATCTAATATCCCTTGGTTCATGCTTACTTCATCATTCATGCACTATGACTTTAGCCAATATGCATTACATTGCTTTACTTTGTATTATGATGTTGCTGGACGTGTTTTAGCTCATTGTGGTCTTGTGGATTTGCATTTTAGTGTCCAACTGAATTATCTCATACATAGGCAAGAGGTATGTGATGTCTTATTTTCTTATGATATTAGGTGTTATGCTTAATAAATATAATTGTACTTGCCTCTTGTTTATTATGTGGTTCTATCACCCTATCTCTTGTTGTAGCGGGGTTCAAAAGGAAAAAGGTACGCATAAATCTCCTCACCTTTGACTTCCTTTTTGTTTAACTTGTGTTACTTTTTCTTCTTTTTTCTTTATTCCTTTCTTAGGTCCTCTTTCAAAAAAAAAAATTTTAACACATTTTTATAAATGAAAATAAAATGGCAAAACTTTCTTTCATGAAAAATAAGAGAAGTTCTTTCATAAATAAAAAAAAACGTTTTTAAAAAAGAATAAAAAATACAAACCAAATAAAAAACTTATTTTTCTCAAATAAATTAAATGAACATTTTTTCTAAAAATCACCAACCAAGTGACACGCTTTTCTACCCCCTCGAACTACGTGGGCTTTGATCCCTCTAAAGGGTACGACACAAGAACCAGGTTTAAATCAAGTTCCTATAGGAAAAGTGTATTAAATTCTTATCACTATGGTTAATGACAAGATCTTGGCTAGGATAGGATTCAAGGTCCCTCCTATCTAATGGTCAACTCTAGTTCTCCCTGTGGAATAACAGATTCCCTGAGGAAGTTAGAGGATGTTTGTGCCAGAATACGCTTATGCCAATACACCATGGATAACTCGTTATGCCTGCTTGAAATTATGTCCTCGCCAGTTACCCCCTACGTGTTCATACAACACACACTCACGTAGTCGTCAGATGGCAGCCAGCAGTGTAAATGAAGCCGAATCTAATATGAATCATTGGATAGGAAGGGAAGATTAGCACTATGAAAATCCCCATATAAGGAAGAAATTCCTGATGTTCTCTAAAGTGCTATACAAGCTGACTGTTGCAATGGTTTCAACAATAGGCAAAAAGACTTGCACGTGGATTTCAGCTGGTGATTCTGGAAGGGCTCTGGAAAATTGGGAGTTTGAGGACACCTTCAATTCTATTATCTTAGAGTAACATGTCTAGTAAAAGTTGTCCTTTTATGTTTTGTATGCGCCTTTAGGCAAGCTCATATATGAACCATGAATAAAGAATGATATGCGAATAAAATTCACTTAATATATCCATTTCTTTTTTTTCCTTCTATTCATTCGTTGTTCATTTTTCGCCCTCCAGGAAATCGATTTCCTCGGAACTCTTGTCCAACACAGAGGTTCCTGAATCCTTGAATGATGATACGCTTGTTGCCATTGATATGCATGATTACGAGTATGATAATGATGAGATCATTCAAGTATACAAAAAAATCCTCGAATCCGACGACAATAGAATGTGCCCACATGAAGATATGGGCATAGAGGAAGAAAAGAGAGAACTAAAGATAGTAGATAACCCCGAAAGAGAGCAAATGGTTGAACTCTTCAAAGAATCCATAGATGTGTTTGCATGGTCTTATCAAGACATGCCAGGCCTTGATCCAGGGATTGCTTCTCACAAGATCCCCTTATTCCCAGACACTAAGGCTAAAAAGCAGAAATTGAGGAGGCTCACTTCCGATATGTCCTTAGTTGTTCGAGAGGAGGTGATAAAGCAATTAGAAGCGGGTTTCCTAGAAGTAGCTAAATACCCATAATGGATAGCAAATGTTGTTCTTGTCCCAACGAAGGATGGCAGAATTCAAATGTGTGTGGATTATCGAGATCTGAACAAAGCTAGCCCAAAAGATAATTTTGCATTGCCTCATATTGATGTCCTGGTTGATAATACAGCCCATAGCTATAAGTACTCGTTGATGGATGGGTACTCAGGGTATAACCAAATCCCTATGGATATGGAGGACAAAGAAAAACCACATTTATTACACAATGGGGCACTTATTATTACCATGTCATGCCATTCGGGCTAAAGAATGCTGGGGCAACTTATCCACTTGCCATGGTGGCACTCTTCCATGATATGATGCATAAAGAACTTGAAGTATACGTAGATGATATGGTAGCTAAATCTTCTGAGGGAGAAAGTCATGTTGTGGTGTTAAGAAAGCTGTTTGAAAGGCTACGCAAGTACAAGCTACGACTAAATCCTAACAAATGCGTCTTTGGAGCTTTATCTGGAAAATTGTTGGGCTTCATTGTAAGCCAAAAAGGGATTACAGTAGATTCAGACAAAGTAAAAGCAATACGGGAAATGTCCCCTCCTCAAACAGAAAAGGAAGTTCGAAGCTTTTTGGGGCGACTGAATTACATTGCACGATTCATTGCCAACCTGACTGCAACTTGTGAGCCTATATTCAAGCTTTTAAAGAAGAACTGCACCAGGAAGTGGGATGAAGATTGCCAACAGGCATTTGATATAATCAAGGATTATTTGTTAAATCCCCCAATTTTGGTTCCTCCTGTACCAGGATGACATTTAATTTTGTATTTAACAATACGACCAAATTCCATGGGAGCCATGCTAGGGCAACAAGATGCATCTAAGCGAGGAGAACAAGCGATCTATTACTTGAGCAAGAAGTTTAATGATTGTGAGCCACATTACCAGATGATCGAGCGAACTTGTTGTGGTTTAGTCTGGGCTACAAGGAGGTTAAGGCAATACATGATTTACTACACCACTTGGTTAATTTCGAGAGTAGACCCACTCAAGTACATCTTTGAAAGCCCGCATGTAGCTGGAAGAGTCTCTAAGTGGCAAGTAATATTGTCTGAATATGATATAAGATACGTCATTCAAAAATCTGTCAAGGGTGGTACGATAGCAGATCACTTAGTGGAAAACCCCATAGATGAATGTCAGCCACTAGATTTCAAATTTCCAGATGAAGACATATATGCTACAGAAGACCCGATCGAGGAAAGCAAATCGAAAGGGTGGAAAATGTATTTTGATGGGGCAGCAAACATGCATGGCAATGGTGTAGGGGCAGTAATCATATCCCCGGACGGAAAGCAATTTCTGATTGCTATAAAGTTAGGATTTGACTGCACCAATAACATGACAGAATATGAAGCTTGTATTAATGGTCTCTAGGCTGCCATAGATCTGGGGATAAAAAACCTAAGAGTCTATGGTGACTCAGCTCTCATAATTTATCAGGTGACTGGTGAATGGCGTACTAAAGACCCAAAATTGATCTCTTATCAAGAGTATTTGATAGAGTTGATCAAAAACTTTGAGGTAATCAATTTTCATCACATGGCTAGAAAAAAGAATCGCTTCGCTGATGCGTTAGCTACTTTAGCAGCTATGATCCAACTTGATTGTGGGGTCCAAGTTCAACCAATACAGATTGAGACTAGAAGATCGCCAGCATTTTGCTTCAATATTTGAAGAGAGCACGACGAGCAACCTTGGTACCATAGTATTAAGATGTATATGGAGCATGGTACTTACCCTCCAGACGCGACACATAATGAAAAAAAGACCATCCGGCGATTGGCCATGGGCTTTTTTATTAGCAATAACGTCCTATATAAGAGAAGCTTTGATGGGACATTGCTATGCTATGTAGACATGAGGGAGGCGCATAAGATTATGGCAGAAATCCATGAAGGCGTATGCGGTACACATGCAAATGGCCACTGATTAGTTAAACAAGCTCAAAGATTTGGTTACTACTGGATAACTATGGAGAAGGATTGTATCAATTATGTTAGAAAGTGTCATAAGTGCCAGATATATGCCAACAAAGCTAATGCCCCTCCGACTATAATGCATAGTCTCGTATCTCCATGGTCATTCACCATGTGGGGAATAGATGTCATTGGGCTGATTAACCTAAAAGCTTCGAATGGTCATCGTTTCATCCTCGTTGCTATTGACTATTTCACTAAGTGGGTAGAAGCCAATTCCTTTGCTAGTATTACTCAGAAGGCCTTCATCAAGTTCTTAAAGGCCAATATCATCTGTAGATATGGGTTACCAGAGAGGATTATAACTGACAATGCACCAAACCTCAACGGGGCAGCAATTAAAGAATTATGTGATCAGTTCAAAATCAAACATCATAATTCTGCACCGTACAGGCCACAGATGAATGGTGCAGTTGAGGCAGCCAATAAAAACATTAAGAAGATCATCTGCAAAATGACAGTGACTTATAAGGATTGGCATGAAATGCTTCCATATGCATTACACGGATACCGTACCACAATGCGTACTTCAACTGGGGCAACCCCTTACTCTTTAGTTTATGGCATAGAGGCTGTCACTCCAATCGAAGTAGAAATACCATCCCTGAGAATCTTGGCCAAATCAGACATAGATGAAAGTGAATGGATACGCTCTCGATTTGAACAACTAAATATGATTGAAGAAAAGAGGCTCACAACAATATGTCATGGGCAGTTATATCAGTCATGAGTGGCAAGGGCCTTTAATAAGAAACTACGACCCAGGTGGTTTAAAGTAGGATACCTAGTCCTCAAAAAGATCCTACCAAATCAAGAAGATGACAGAGGTAAATGGGCTCCAAATTATGAAGACCCATATGTTGTTAAGCAAGCTTTCTCTGGTGGGGCATTGATATTGACAAACATGAATGGCCAAGATCTACCAAGGCCAATCAATTCAGATGCTGTAAAGAAATACTATGCGTAAAGAAAAAAAGCTCGCTAAGTTGAAAACCCGAAAGGGCAGCTTAGGCAAAAGTTTGAGCAAAACAAAAAAGGGGCTCGCTAAGTTGAAAACCTGAAAGGGCGGCTTAGGCAGAAATTGGAGCAAAAAAAAACAAGAAGAAGAAGCTCGCTAAGTTGAAATCCTGAAAGGGCGGCTTAGGCAAAAGTTAGAGCAAGAAAAAAAGCTCGTTAAGTTGAAAACCCGAAAGGGCGGCTTAGGCAAAAGTTAGAGCAATAAAAAAAAAAGCTCACTAAGTTGAAAACCCGAAAGGGCGGCTTAGGCAAAAAAAAAAAAACAAAGCTCGCTAAGTTGAAAACCCAAAAGGGCGGCTTAGGCAAAAGTTAGAGCAAGAAAAAAAAGGCTCGCTAAGTTGAAAACCCGAAAGGGCGGCTTAGGCAAAATTTAGAGCAAAAAAAAAAAAGGGAGCTGTTAAGTCAAAAACCTGGAAGGGCAAGGTTATCAGTCCTAGCCCCATGACTCTCTCTACTTGTCTATTTGGAAGACTCCATAATCATTAATCGAAAAGTGCATATCTCTGGCAATTAAGCGCGGCACCATCAGGGGGACTACACGGAACTAAAAGCGAAGGACCTCCTAATAACATCACGCCTACACCAATATGTGCTCATCATAATGCATCCACTTGACTATTGGAAGATCGTTTCTTTTAAATGAATCTTCATCCTTAGTATCTCTTTCCCTTCTATTAAATCGCATGTCAAACTTTGTGCCATGATTTGTATAAGGGTAACTCTTTTTAATGAAAGCACAACTTTTGTCTGGATAAACACTCACGTCGATATACATGGTGTCCTCTACTCCCATTTAACTTGTGTAATTTCAGGATCATTAGCGAAGGTCCCAACTGGAATTTTTGTTGTGGGGTCAAATAGTTGACAAAGGGACACAATCTAAACTGAGGGTTCTAGGCTGTGGCATCTATGTGAATCTCATTATACACATCTTCATACCTCCGACAAGACTGCGCAAGTAACGGGATACTGGTTAGGCACTTGGACGAAGAAGGAGCAATATCACCTGCCAGGATATTCTTTAACACCACAATTATTGCACTCATTCTCATTAACATGTCATCACCTCCATTATCAACATCACCATTAACATCATCATCATCACTACTATCATCATCATCATCATCATCATCATCATTAGCATTATCATTGTATTCATCATCCTCATTAGGGTTCCATCATCACAGTCATCACCATTATTAGTGTCATCACCTCCATCATGACATCACTATTCTGATATTCCCTTCATTATCATGACCATTATCCTCTTCATCATCATCATTATCATCATCACTATCATCAATATTATCAATGTCATCATCTTCATAAGCATTACTCCAAGGGGCATCACATGTTCATAGCACCCTTTTCAAAGCCCTGTAATGGCAGGCACCCTCAAAGCCCAGTAACGGCTGGCACCCTTTCAAAGCCCTGTACCGGCAGGCACCCACAAAGCCCAGTAACGGCTGGCACCCTTTCAAAGCCCTGTACCGGCAGGCACCCACAAAGCCCAGTAACGGCTGGCACCCTTTCAAAGCCCTGTACCGGCAGGCACCCTCAAAGCCCAGTAACGGCTGGCACCCTTTCAAAGCCCTGTACCGGTAGGCACCCTCAAAGCCCAGTAACGGCTGGCACCTTTTTCAAAGCCCTGTACCTGCAGGCACCCTCAAAGCCCAGTAACGGCTGGCACCCTTTCAAAGCCCTGTAACGGCAGGCACCCTCAAAGCCCAGTAACAGCTAGCACCCTTTCAAAGCCCTGTACCGGCAGGCACCCTCAAAGCCCAGTAACGGCTGGCACCCTTTCAAAGCCCTGTACCGGCAGGCACCCTCAAAGCCCAGTAACGGCTGGCACTCTTTCAAAGCCCTGTACCGGTAGACACCATCAAAGCCCAGTAACGGCTGGGCACCTTTTTCAAAGCCCTGTAACGGCAGGCACCCTCAAAGCCCAGTAACGGCTGGCACAATTCTTTTAAAGCCCTGTAACGGCAGGCACTATTCTTTCAAAGCCCTGTATCAGTAGGCACCTTCAAAGCCCAGTAACCGCTGACACAATTCTTTTAAAGCCCTGTAACGGCAGGCACTATTCTTTCAAAGTCCTGTACCAACAGGCACCCTTAAAACCCAGTAATGGCTGGCACAATTCTTTTAAAGCCCTGTAACGGCAGGCACTATTCTTTCAAAGCCCTGTATCAGCAGGCACTCTCAAAGCCCAGTATCGGCTGGCACAATTCTTTTATGCCCCACCAAAGTCCTATGCTACTAGGCGCTTCACTTCCATTCCAGGTAATCATCTATCTCCACTTGCGTTCTTCTCCCCTATGAACCAAGTAAAGAGGGGCATGGACACTGTATTTTGTCCAAACCCTCTTTGGTTCCAAGGGGGCACCTTGTTCTCTGGCCGGACAAAATACGTGTTCTTATCTTTACTTGCTTCATAGACGAGAATCTCACTTTTCTCAGCTACGAAACAAGTAAAGAGGGGCAACTGTGAACACCCTATTTTGTCCGGGCCCCACTAAAAAAAAATACAAAAAAATTGATAATGATTGGTGTCCAAATTGACAATCATCATTGAAAAAAATAAATAAATAAAAAAATATCATTTATGTTGATAGGTTTAAATTAGGAAGTTACTTGTGGAGAGAATAATGAAAAAAATTTTAAAACAAAAAAATCTCCACTAATGGTAATTAGGTCAAGTTAGGAAGTTTTATCAATAGAAAATACAAAAAAAAAACGAAAATAAAAAAAAATCTCCGTTGATGGTGATTGGGTTAAGTTAGGTAGTTCTTAACATAAAATACAAAAAAATCAAAAAAACGAAAAATAAAATAAAAAAATAAAAAAGGGAGCATTTATGAAGAAAACCCTACCTTGAGACTATAAATAGGAGTGCAAGGGTTGAAGCAAAGGGGACAAGAATTTTGGGAGAGCAAGGAGATAAGGTCAGTGGTTGAGTTTTCATCATTTTCTTTGATTTCACTTTTACATCTCGTTTTTCTCTCTTCCATCTAATATCCCTTTGTTCATGCTTACTTCATCATTCATGCACTATGACTTTAGCCAATATGCATTACATTGCTTTACTTTGTATTATGACGTTGCTGGACGTGTTTTAGCTCATTGTGGTCTTGTGGATTTGCATTTTATTGTCCAACTGAATTATCTCATAAATAGGCAAGAGGTATGTGATGTCTTATTTTCTTATGATATTAGGTGTTATGCTTAATAAATATAATTGTACTTGCCTCTTGTTTATTATGTGGTTCTATCACCCTATCTCTTGTTGTAGCGGGGTTCAAAAGGAAAAAGGTACGCATAAATCTCCTCACCTTTGACTTCCTTTTTGTTTAACTTGTGTTACTTTTTCTTCTTTTTTCTTTATTCCGTTCTTAGGTCCTCTTTCAAAAAAAAAAATTTTAACACATTTTTATAAATGAAAATAAAATGGCAAAACTTTCTTTCACAAAAAATAAGAGAAGTTCTTTCATAAATAAAAAAAAACGTTTTTAAAACAAATAAAAAATACAAACCAAATAAAAAACTTATTTTTCTCAAATAAATTAAATGAACATTTTTTCTAAAAATCACCAACCAAGTTACACGCTTTTCTACCCCCTCGAACTACGTGGGCTTTGATCCCTCTAAAGGGTACGTAGGCCCTAGGTTTTCATCCTAGGTCAAGTCCAATTTTGTAAATAAATCTATTTTTTCTTATTTTCTTATTGTAAATAAATTTTTTTTAAATAAGTATATTTTTCCTTATTGTAAATAAGTGTTCTTTTTTTTTCTTCCATTTTATTTAGTTTCATAAATATTATTTTTTTATTTGGGTAATTATAATAATGTTAAAGGCCATTTTTATTTTTAAATAATTAACTTAAGGTAACCATTCTTATGAATGGGTGTTGTGGGGTGCCTAACACCTTCCCCACACACAATCGACTCCCGAACCCTAAATGGTTTTTGTAGACCAGTTTTCGTTTTTTAAATAGGTTTCCAAAATTATCCTATTTCTAAAATTTTGGTGGCGGCTCCATGTTTTTCAAAATTCCGGGCGCTACAAATGGTGTCTAAAATATTTTAAAAAATTTGTTTCAACAATCATGTTATGATAAAAGTTAAATAATAAAAACAAAAATTGTACCACTAATAACTTACCCCGCATTGTATTGCACTAAAAATAGCATACTTGGTGTCGCTTTCTTTCTAAAGTAATCTTTTAGATCATTAAACTGTGCATTTATATCTACTTTACCCCCATGGTGGCCAACGAGATAAAGGTTGACAAATACGAATTGAACGTTGTTTGTATCCATTAAGATGTCATGGTATAAATGCCTGACATAAAACAAATAGTGTCATGAAAAACAAAAGAAATGGAATGAGAAATATTAATAACAGTGATAAACGATGATGGTCAAGTACCTTATCCAGATTTTGATAGCTGAAGCACTAACCCCATCACGAGTACATATGTCGTGCACGACCTTGGTAGTAACATAATCAACTAGACCGCTAATATTGTAGATATGTATTTCAAAATGTATTTCTAGTCCTCCTTCACCGATCATTTGTGGTATAATCGATACTAATTGATTGCGATATGAGGTTGGTCTTCTTTTGCTTTGTTGGCTAGTCGATGCTTTCGACTTGGGTTGTGTTGTCGAACACTTTGAAATCTTATCATAAGGTTGGATTTGTTTATCTCTAGACTATCCACCCTGCAAAAATCAAAAAATTAAATCACAGTTGTAAATGGAAGTATGAAGGAAAAGTGTAGAGAATTGTAAATAAACAACCTTTTCATATGGCTCGACAAGACTTATTGGCCAAGTAACACAGCCACCTACAACATCTTTCACCATTATTTGCTTATCCCGAGACGGGATAGGTAAGAGAGCGTCTTCATTCGTGCAGACGTCAACCCTCACTTGGAGTGTATTGTCGGGCAACGATGAATTGTGCAGTGTGTCCTTATTAGTGTTGTAGGTAGCACCTACTGCAACCGTGTGCTTGGAAGCTTAATTGACATATAACTTGTATTGAAATTCGCCCAAGAAAATAGAGTTAATATGTTAAAGTTCGCTAAATTATAATGTAACATAAAGTTAAGTAGAGAAGAAATTAATTACCAAAGGAAAAGGGACTTTAGGCATGGAAGTACAACTATCTCTGACACTTGGGCTATCACATAAGGGAATATTTTGTGTTGGCCTACACTGCACCAACTGTTGTATTTGCATTGTTAGCAGCGCATTCTATTTTTGCATCAAACACATTTGTTCTAAGAATTGTTCTTCTCGTTGTTCCTTGTAGCGCATTTGTTCTTGAAGTTCTTGCATTTAATGCATGAAACTAGTCATCTCCTTACGCAGCTGGGAAATGTCACTTCTATTGGGGTGCTTCTGACGTCCGAAGTATGTTGATGGTGTAACACCCTGCCTTTAATCACGTAATTATAATTCGATGTTTGGTAATTAAATTAGATTAGAGACCGTCGATTAGTTTAAAACTCATTTGAAATTCCCTTTAATAGTAGGGACGTTATGAAATTTTCAAAAACTTCATTCCTCTTTCGGTCTCAAGTTCGATTATCGAATATAATCACCTGTGCAGTTAACTTACATTCATAAATATCAGAGTTCGTAATTTAAACCCCCGGCAACCCCCGGGTTCATCTATATGTATATATGGAGTTTCTAATTCCAAGTAGGGGATTACAAACCAAATATTCACACTATTTACATTTCAAAATGTAATACAGTAATCCCTATCCAAAATGATTAACCAACATTTCCAAAATAAATGTCCCTACGAAACTCTACCCGCTCCGGGTCACCCGCTTTTCCTTGGAGCCAGTCGCCCTGTCTGAAAGGTTAGTTCAAAGGAAAGAATGAGATTCAAAAGAATCCCAGTAGTAACTAAGCAATTATACCACATACAAGCACATAGCATGTAAGCAATCAATGCACCGCAGCAGCAACACATATCACACTCCACCCTCATCCCCTTTCTCCGCCGGGAAGACACACAGTCTTCACCCGAACCGTTGTTAGCTACTCAGGGACTATTGGCGTGGCAGTGCATACATATAGCCTTATAGCTCATAAGCTATTCGGCTTCACAAATGGCCCGTCGGCCTCACAAATAGCCTTTGGCTCACAAATCAGCCTTTCGGCTCACAAATCAGCCTTTCGGCTCACATATCACATATATCACACCTCATCCTCATCCCCTTTCTCCGCCGGGAAGACACACAGTCTTCACCCGAACCGTTGTTAGCTACTCAGGGACTATTGGACTGACGGTGCTACCACATATCCGCATCAGTCGAAATATCCGAATTCATCACAAATCACTGATCATACACACATACAATGCATTATAAATGGTACGAAAGAAAAGTCACTACCTGATCCCTTCCTGATGTCTCTGGGCACAGTGGGCTCACGAGGATAGCAGATATCAAATCCTATAATCAAAATAGGGACATTTGGTTAATTTCCTTTTCCAAGTTATTACTTTAATAACACTCTAAGTTGGTATTCATTTGGACTCTTTAAATGGCCATTAAATGCCTATTCATATGCCTAAAGGGTTGGGATAACTATCCCTAAAGATCCTTCTTTGGAAAGCTAAACACTAATTTCTGGGTCCCCTCACTCGAGCACAAGTGGCTGTGCTCGAGCATGACTCTCGCTCTCACTCGAGCACATGCGAGTGACCTCCCGCGAGTGCTTGCCCGAGAGCAAACTTCACTACATTTTCACACTCTCACTCGAGCACAAAAGGCTGTGCTCGAGCAGAGACCCCGAGCACACTCGAGCACCACAAAAGTGAGGCCTGCGAGTGACAACCCGAGAGTACCTCTCAACATCTTCTTCCACCTTCACTCGAGCACAAGTGCCTGTGCTCGAGCACTGACCCTCAGTGCTCGCAAGCACAAGGCAGCGAGTGTCTGCCCGAGAGCACCCCAACTCCCAGGCAATAGATTCACTCGAGCACGACCCCAGTGCTCGCGAGTGATCCCCCAATGCTCGCGAGTGCCAGGCGCACTCTTGGCAATCACTCTCGAGTGAACACCTGAAACGCTCACCCCCAGTGCATTTATGCACCCTCACTCGAGCACAAACATGCTCACTCGAGCACGTTCATCCTGTGCTCGAGTGAGTTCTTCTCTCACTCGAGAAATCACACCAGAAACCAGAACGCAGCAACTGGTATACTTTTCCAAACTTCACCAAATGAACTCCAATGGTTCTTAAACTTGTGTCAAGACTCATTCTCACTCATTTCAACACAAGGAATCCATTGGTAACCAAAAACAACCCAAATTCAACCCATTCAACACATTCTCTCTCTAAATCATCAAACCACTCAAAAACCCATTCTAACAAATCCCCTCCTTCAACTTCAAATCAATTTCTAATCACTCCCAAATGTCAAAACTGACCAAATGAACAGTGACACTCTCACCAAAGTCTACCCTTCACTTAACATCATAATTAGGTCTAATTTCCAGATTTCTCATTGATTAAGAAAACATCTTGACATATATATCAAAATGCATTACAAACCTACCTCTTCAACTTGCTGAATTCAGAACTTGGATTCCTCAACTTTCAATTTCCCTCAATTTGCCACACACCACAAATCCAAAGTCTGAAAACATGGAAGTAAAGCTCTTACCCTTTTGAACAATATCAATAAAGGGTAATTAAGCATATAAGATCATTTACCTTGGCTAATTGCAAGCCCTTATTTTCTCTTTCTTGTTTGCTCGCCGGAAATGGAGGAAAGGGAGAGAGAATGATGATGATCACTTCTTCTTGGTTCAATACACACACACAGCCGACTAGGGAAAGAGAGAGGGAAGAGAAATAAGTTGAATGTTTGACTTCAATCCTATGGTCCAAAACTTGCCACTTGGCATCATCTCATTCCTCCCACATATGATTTCATATAAATCCATTCACACTTGATTCCACCCCTTTATCTTTCAATCTCAACCATTGATTTTGATTACTAAGGGGTTTTCTCATTAGTAGCTAACCAGACAGTTGGTAAATTTACCGTTTTACCCCCGATTAGTACAATACTCATTAAATCATCGCTAATGGTCTTTATATCATAACACACAACATATACTTCAAATATGCTTAATTGACATTAATTACATCATTTGAAGTTATAATCCCTTAATTAAAATCCAGGATGTTACAGATGGGGTGACAGCAAAACCAATACCCCGAACACAACCATCATACTAAGGTACTCCTAGTGCTCTGCTCAACAAATCATCCCGACCAACATAGCTCGCCAACACAAGATCCTCCTGTGTCATTTATCGCTATCACAAAAAGAATCAGCAATATTAGTTATTATAAATCAAGTTCATTTAAGTAAAGCCAATTATTTATTGTACGCATAATCCAATACTTACACAATATTCGGCTACTCTTCTTGCTTCCTTACTACGAATTTTACCTTTCTTATTTGTGACATTGGCTACCCACAGATCATGTCATGGAACCTGTGTAATATCTGAACTTGATTCTTCTATCTGCACAGCAAATTTAATTGAAGTTAAATGATATTCATACAATTTATCTACAAACGAAATAATCATTAGTTCGTACCATTTTTCTTTCTAACTTTGTATATGAAACAGGTCCTTGTGTGTACCGGTATGCCATATTGGTCGCGTTAGCACGATTTTTCTCGCTCAACTCCTGTTTAGATCAAAATGATTCATATTAATATATAAATGTTAATTACAAATACATACATTACAAGTAATAAAGAAAGTCAAACATATTATATTATCAGGAATTCCTGAGTTGTATGTGTTCTGATAAACTCATCCCACATTTCTTGAGTGATGATTCCTTCGTACAATGTCGGCGGTGTAGTAATGATAATCTCATTATCATCCCTCAAGAAGTATTTGACAAGATCAAAATGAAACTTTCTCATAAGTTTTCTGGCTTTTCTTAGTACTAAGTTCTTCCGATCATCATCAATAATAAAAATGCTATGTAATAATAAAAAAAACATATATAATATGTAAGATTGAAATTAAGTGAAACAAACAAATTGAACAATAATATAATTAATGTGTTACCTGTACTTCATCCCAGACGTCATCCTCATAATTTTTTCTTGCCATTTTCCAGTTTTGAACTATAATAAGGACTCTGTCTCGAACTGTAGTCCCAATCAAGTTATTTAATGAGGCACTGTTCTCGCCGAATATGTTTCCCTTTTCATTCCACTCCAGTTGTAACTTGATTCCCTTACTTCTTAATTTGATCAACCTCGCCATAACTGTCCTGCCATGTCTTACGTTCTCCTTAAATCTTTGTCTACCAATGTTCTTGGGAACATCATCAATTTCATCATGTGGTGACTCCATACTCCTGGAAGTGAAATAATCCAAAACAAAACATCAGTGTATAATGTCAACCATCTCAACGAAAGAAAATTATTTTGAAATTTATAAAAACATACGTACAAGTAAACAAATCAAGGCACTCATTATCTTTTCCTTTTTCTCAGCTGATTTAAAATTTTATTCTTTAGAATTCGTGTTGGATTGAGAATTGTGCTTCTCGTGACCCAAGTTCCCTTTTCATGATCATGCCTCACGTATACCGATCCATCTCCATCTTCATCTTCATCTGCATCTATACCAATGTCTACTGACCACAAATTCTCAAATGAAGGATCATCATCATTGATGTTCAAATATTCATTACTTTCAAAATCAACTTGTTCTTGACGATTCTTGTTGGATAGGAGTACAATAGACCAATTCTTTTTAGCAGGTTCTGGAATGAAAAACGCTTGTTCTGCTTGTGCTGCTAAAATAAAAGGATCCTCTTCATACCAAACCTTAGAAACTTCCACTTGAAGAAAGCCTAAGTCATCTATCTGCAATCCACAGTTGTTGTTAACCCACTTATATTTGAAAACAAGGACCCTAAACATAGAGTAATCTAACTTTCATATGCGTTCAATGACACCAAAGTATGACATTGATGCATAGACAGGGTGTATGTATTTAGTACTGGATCTATACCAAGAATCAGCAACAAGTGTTACCCCACTATTCTGAATCGTGCTCTGTGTATCATAGTCTTGTGTATAGAATGTGTAACCGTTCATTGCATAATCATTGTAAGATAATACATTTAAGCTCGGTACCTTCGACAGCCACTTCTATTTTTCAAAAATTGAATCAAGATTCCGCTCCATCTCATCATTAATGCAATTTTTCAATCAGCCTGAAAATTGTTTATTGTGTTCTTTTGTTAACAAATTTTCATTCCTATCATACTGTACCAATCGAAGAGCATCCTTGTGTTCTTCTACATACGGTTCGACCTCATTAGTATTATGCAGCACATACAACTGGCTTGTTCTTGTTCAGTCGCTGATATCGTTATTATATCCCTCCCAGTTGTTCCTTTCCCTGATCTTCACCCATCATGACAGGACTTGGGGATCCCTACAGGGTCAATATTTGATAGAAAATCAGCATATAAGTCACCTGTTTCTTCAACCATGTACCTTTCAGCGATACAACCCTATGGGCGATATCTATTTTTCACATACCCTTTTAATATTTTCATGAATAGCTCATTCGGGTACATCCATCTCAAGTACATTGGACCGCACAATTGAATCTCTTTGACCAAATGTACGGTTAGATGTATTATAATGTCAAAAAAACAAGATGAAAAATACATTTCAAGTTCACATAGAGTACACACAATTAGCCTTTACAAATGTTGTAACTTAGTTGAATCTACCACTTTACTGCAGATCAACTTGAAAAACACGCAAAGTTTAGTGATGGTGTTTCTTAAATTTTTTGGTAAAATGGATCGTATACCAACCGGTAGGAAATTCTGCATGAGCACATGACAATCATGAGACTTGAGGTTCTTTAACTTCAACTCTTTCACTGATACAATATTCTTTATATTTGGAGAGTAGCCCTCGAGAACTTTAATTCCTTGCAGAAACTCAAAAACAATTTCTTCTCTTTCCTCGACAGAGTGTATGCTGCTGGTGGTAGATAAGTACGATGTCCTTGCTCAATCGGTGCCAACTCTTCTCTAATTCCCAAGTTCACCAAATCCAACATAGAATTGACACTATCTTTGCTTTTTCCTTGGATATTGAGCAACGTGCCAATTAGACTATCACAGATATTTTTTTTATGTGCATCACATCAAGAAAATGCCTCATATATAAAGACTTCCAATATGGAAGTTCAAAGAAAATAGACTTTTTCTTCCAACCACTTGTCTCGATTTGTTTTGCAAAAGGCTTGCCAAAATTGTTACCCAAGTCTTTTACCTTGGAATACAGATGGGCACCGGTCAACATCTTCGGTGGGCTACCTTCTTCTGAGTCACCATTGAAAGGCTTTTTCCACTTCCTCTAACGATGTTGTGATGGTAAGAATCTTCGATGCCCTATGTAAACATTTTTCTTACAATAATGAAGTCGCACTGAATGAGTGTCATCTTCACATATAGGGCTTGCACCATATCCTTTGACGCTGTATCCCGACAAATTACCATAAGCAGGGAAATCATTAATTGTGCCAAAAAACATGGCCTTCAAAGTGAAACTATCTTCCATGTACCCGTCATACACACTAACGCCTTTCTCTCAAAGCAGCTTCAAGTCATCAATTAAAGGAGCCAAGTATACATCTATATCATTCCCAGGTTACCTTGGCCTAGAAATTAACATGGACAACATCACAAACTTACATTTCATGTTCAAGTTGGAGGAAAGTTATAAATCATCAATATCACCGGCCACGTGCTATGTGTACTACTCTGAACACCATGTGGATTAATTCCATAAGTTGATAGTGCAAGACGAATGTTCCTTACTTCATCCGCAAAGTCAGGTTACTCATGATCAATTTTTTTTCCATTGAGGAGCATATGCAGGGTGCCTAAGTTTCATGTCTTTAATTCTTTCATCTAAATGCCATGTCAACTGTTTAGCAATCTCTGCATTACTGTACAATCGCTTGAATATGGAAATAATGGGAAAATACCACAGGACCTTCAAAGGACTTTTTCCTTTCTTCTTCTGATATTGAGATGCGTTGCATTTAGGGCACTTCTCCAAGATTGCATACTGATTTCGAAATAATATGCAATCGTTAGGACATGCATGTATTTTCTCATATCCCATACCGGTTGTAGAGCAAAGAATTTGCTTTGCCTCGTATGTCTTGGTAGGAAGTACATTTTCTTCTAGAAGCATATCTTGCAACAGTTCAAGCAGTGCGGTGAAACCCGAATCACTCAATCCATAGCGAGCTTTTAAAGTTGTACAACTTCAACACTGCTAGCAATCTTGTGTATTTAGTACTATCGGCATATAATGGTTTCTCTGCATCACCTTTCAACTTCTCAAATTCATTAGGTCAGTTATGAAGTACCCCTTCACCCACATTTAGCATTTCTTCAAGACCATCATCTTCATCAAACATGCTTTGATCAAATTCATTCGAAGCATCACACGTGGTATGCATCCAATCACTACATGCATCATTCGTCTCACCATGCCTTGTCCATCGTTATATGTTTGATCAATACCGTAACACACAAAATGATCTAGCAAATTAAGTAAACTAATCTGCTTTCCCAAACAACAAGATAAGCAAGGACACAAGATTTTGTCAGGATCTTTTGTGTGCTCGATTGCAAATGTAATAAAATCTTTCACCCCATCTATATATTCCCTTAAACATCGATTAGATGACATCCATTTACGATCCATCTATACCTTCAATCTATTTTTAAAAAAGTACGTGATTAGTTATATGACTACTTTACTAATTACTTTTATATTTTCTTACCAATTTTAAAATAAAATTGAACCTTTCTAAACCTTAAATTAAACCCTATGTTTTAATTGACAAATAATACAGCTCATAAGGGAAAAAAACCATATTTCCCAATACATAGGAAAGCAAGCTTTGGCAATATGGAACACAAAAATTAATTTGTTGTATGTGTTGTTTCATGATACTATGAATCATAGGAAAGAAAACTAAATATTTTAATATGTTATGTTTTTTATATATACAAACAAGCAAGAATATATATGTTTTGCAATCTCACATATACACATATATTTATTTTCCCATAATTATAAAATAATATAATTTTGACATCCATATATTAATATATTATAATTATATTTTATTAAGAAAATTACTTGTATTTTTGTATTTTCCAAGTGTTAATTCTTTTCACGTAAAAACTACTTTAATTTTTCTAAATTTAGTAAAAAGTCAGAGGGTTAGTTACAACTGACCCAAAGTTCAGGGATTTTATATAATTTCACCAAAAAAATTAAACTTCAAATACACATTCATTTAAGATATCTAACAATAATAAAATCATTATTATTGAAATGCTAAAACTTGTTTAAAATAATTTTCCTTTAACTTGTGTCATTTCCTTCTAAAATATTATATATATATATTTATTTATTTATTTATATAACATTTATTTTTTTCACATTTAAAATTTCAAGTTCCCCAACAATAATGTTCTTACACAATAATATATTTATTGTCATTTCCCCAACAATAATGTTCTTACATTAATACTCTCCAAAGCTAGCATAAAAAATAGTACATCAGCAACTAATTAAGTAAATTAAAAGATTACTAAAACACGCAAGCTTGTCGGCCAAAAAATTTAAACAAAGCAAGCTTGAACGAAAAAATCTTCTTCTTGACATCATAACCAACCAGAAATATCGACTAAGCAATGTTATATCATATAAAAGAACCTGAAAAAAATTAAAATTAAAAAAGCACAAACACTTACAAATCTATTAATTGGCTAAAGCAGGGAGTGAGGGACCACGTTGGTGACGCTAGCTAGCTTGAGTGACGGAGATGAGCAAATGTGAGATGTGGAGATCAATTGGAGTGGGGTTCAAAAGAGGAAGAGAGACAAAGAGTATGAAGAAAAGGAAACAATTAGGGACAAGATTGGGGACGAACGAAACAAAAATGGAAAAAGGGACAAGAGAATTTAATGAAGAAGATGTGTGTGTGTGTGTGTGTTTGTTGTGCAAGAGAAAGTGATCTCTTTTACCGGGGGAGGGGCGTCGGAGCACGCTAAGGAAGAGGGAATAAAAAGGAAAAAGGGAGGGAAGGGATAAAAAGTAAAGTAAACAAGGGAAATCTGATTGGCGGGAAGTGGATTCTCTATCCACTTCCAGCCAATCGTGGCGCCTGCCAACTTGGCCACAGACCAGCTGTGGCGCCTGGTGGACTAGGCGCCACAGCTGGTGCCCAAAATAAAAAAAAATAGGAAAAGAAAAAAAAAGGAAGTTGTGGCACTTCTTTAAAGAAGGAAGGGCCACAAAATGTGGCCACCTTTCAACCTTTTTGTAGTAGTGAAAGCAAACCAAGAACCAAATCCATACTCCAATCACATGATCACATAACTCAAAAAAGTTCATAACGATAAAACCAAACAAACAAAAATCACATCAAAATAACATTTAATCATCGGAATCATCAATATCTAAATTCTCTGGTAAAACTCTGCTTTCTGATGATCCCACCTATAAACATGAACATGAAACACAGCAGAATGGCCAGAATCTTGACATTTAATCATTTCAAAGATGCAGACGTCTCCCATTTTCAAGTGATGTTCTTTCACTAATATCTTCCATCCCCTAGTCACTCTGGCATCGTTTCTTCGTTTTGTACCACATTTGCCTTCGTACACAAGAATCTCCAGATTCCATGTTCTGTCAGATATCTCTAATTTGATCCTTTTATTTTCCTTCATATGTTCCTTGAAAAAACTGATGGGTATGTGCTGTGCAATAAACATAAATGTATAAGACCAAATATCAAATATTTTAACCAGTCCCCTTCATGTTTGTCTTGCAGACTAAAATGAAAATGGATTGAAAAAAAGGAGAAGTTTTTAAAATATGAAGTATCATGAATGTTCGCAGTAAGAATAAATAATACAAAAATAATCGTTGTTGTTTAATGTCTATACGTGAATATAAAAAACTATTCCTAATCTCCATTTCTTGCCATGAAAAAGAATTTTTTGGCCCTTAGATTCTACCAATATCCGAGACTTCTGGTTGAAGATGAAATTTTAGCTTTCAAGTAACAATGGTTAGAAAAGAAAAATTAGGATTAAAGCCTAGCTTTGTCATAAATAATACACATCCAAACTAATAAAAAAAAAATACAAAGAATAGGATAAGAAAGAACGGAAAATATCATAATTCTTTTCTGGATATAAAAGCCATTTAAGCACAGATCACGAGTCACAAAAATATAATTAATCAGAATTCAAATTTCTAGCCAAAAATATCAAGAGAATACATTTTTCATGAAAATTAATTAAATATAATGTGGCTTTCATGTTTGGTATTAATGATAAATGTAATTTTACATCGGACTTCTCGTGGCTGAATTTTGTAATAACATTTGTTTCAACTTTTTGACAGAGTATTTTAAAAAATGAAAAATAATATGCATAATCTTATTTTTACTTGTGATATAAGTCTGTGCGGTAAAGTCCAGCAGAAAATTAAAGAACTTGCCAGATAGAAGCTGGCAGTTGAATAACAGAGTTGGAATTGAAAGGACGGATTCTTAGTTTCGAATTTGATAAGGTTATGATGATCTGCAGGCGTTCCACCATACTTTTTATACCTTTTGAAGTCAACAGATTTTGCTTTTCTTTTCTGGGTACCTGCTTAAATTTGTGAATAAAACACAAACAACTTAGTTTCAAGTTAATTAAGAGAAATATGGTTTCAGTTCAGGAAATAAACTAATATACATAATAATAAGATAAAGACAATATTGATACATTATATTATATTGAAGCTTACCAAATTCTTGTTCTTCATCATCATCAAATGAGGAGGAAGAGTTATCATTTTCAAGTTTAATTATGTCACTTTTAAAAGCTTTGGATTCTCCATCATCTTCTTCATTGTGCCTCTTTCTTTTTTTACCTGCTTGTTTACCTTCAAGAGGTTTAGAAACCACGTTTAATTGCTTCTCACAGCAAGTTTTGCCACAGATTTTGACCTTAAACTTTGAATAATCTGCAAAATACTTTAACAGCAAGAAATCTCCATTTTCCAGGCTATGAACTTGCACAAATTTATCCCAGCCATTATTAAAATAAAATTTGTTGTTTCCCAGGTTTTCCACTCCAACTTGCCAACATTTGCCATTATAAGTCTCAAGTGTTGTTCTCTTTGGCACGCCGTCTTTCCCAAATTCCTTGATAAAAGATGGTGGGATTTGCTGTTTAAATGTCAGCACATGAAGAAGAACGTGTTATAAAACTTGTTATCCTCCTAGCTGTATATATATTGAAGGAATGGGTTGATAAAACTGTGAAAGAGAATAATGAAATGAAGGGAGAGGATCTATATATATACTAACCAAGCGAGTAGAGAAATCATGGATCAAGACCTTGAAGAATGAAGGCTTCCTTTTATGTCTTCTTTGGAATTGAGAAGCCATGAAATAAGGTTGAGCAAGATGAGGAGCCCGAGTTGTCCAATAATAATTAAAAGCTTGTAATGTGAATCACAAATAGAGATTCTCATATTACAAGAGTGTGTTTTTGTGTGACTATATATAACGTAAGTGACTGTTACGAAAGCGTATAGACAAGTAGAGACGAGCAAAGTAGAGCGTCAGTTTTTAGTGAAGGGATTAATGAGCAGTTTTCATTTTCATTTTGTTCCAGAATACTGAAAGATACTCCCTCAAGTCTTATTTATAAAAGCTCGATAACTGAATTACGCTGTTTAAGAACATGATTAAAATTGGTTGAGGTGTGTATGAAATAAACCCTTTTTCCAAGTATTCCCTTATTTTTTAGAAGGCAATTAAGAGAGAGAAATAGAGTAAAGATAGATATTACCAACCTTTTAATTAATGCAATACATATAATTAATGAGGGCTAAAAGTGGTAAAAAATTCATTAAATGTTTAGACAACTTTTATTGGACTCTTATAAAAAGGACCACGGCAATTAAAATTTTGGGATCTTATAAAAAGAACTGGGGAGAGAGTACTTCTTATAAAAATTACTAAAAAGATACTCTAGTCCTATACAAGGAAGAAAGAAAAAATATTTTTTATCCTATTTATAAGGCACATCATTAAATTTTTCACATGAATGTACAATTTTACCCTTCATTTATTATTTTGTAGATAGTTATTTTCTTGGAGATTTTGTAGTTAAATAGGGTTAAAATTAGAAAATTGTTGAATTTTAATTAGGTGGAGTTAATATGAAGTTTAATATTTTTCTTGGTCCATATGAAATATACTAAAAGTGACTTATAAATAGAATTGGAGAAGTGACTTGATTCAGGTTCAATGTTTGTAAATGCAGCTCCCCAAGCCTCGTATTTCTCTCTCTTTTACTTTCAAAATTTCATACGTTCCAACGTTTCATGAGAAAGGAGATAAGTTTTGATAGTAGTATGAATGACCCATTAATTAATTGTCTCTAATTAATTTTTAAGTTTCATATTGTAGTTGGTGGTGGTTAATTTACTATATTACTCTTTCGATCAAGAAATTTACTATTACTCCCTTGACCCTTGGTTTTCTTTAACTAATTCATGAAATTAAAAAAAATAAGGTGAATATTTGAAATAAATATTACTACTAATTAAAGATTTTACGTTTAATATTTGTTTACCTGAATATTTGAGTTTAATGCCAGAAATTTATATAAAAAATTATGTTCTGGCAAACATATTTATATTAAAAGTTATGAGCTGCTCTAATT
The DNA here is from genome assembly GCA_963242795.1 of Inga leiocalycina. Classification (NCBI taxonomy): domain Eukaryota; kingdom Viridiplantae; phylum Streptophyta; class Magnoliopsida; order Fabales; family Fabaceae; genus Inga; species Inga leiocalycina. Next base: position 19,393,560 of record OY725329.1, on the reverse strand, counting down.
GAAAATGTTTGGCTCTTTTATTGAATAATTTTTTAATATATTTTGATTAAAATTGTTTGGCATTCTGAACTCTATTGTTCTTGCTAGCTTGTTATTGTTAAGTATTTTTGGATAGTTTTTTCTCTCTTATTAGGTCTTTATACTTTCACATATTTTCAATCAGGTTCTTGTAGATGTTTTTCTTTTTAAGGAGAATTAAATTCAAGTCCCGCATAAGAGTAAAAATGAAAAGATGGTCTTCTGAACTTGTCGAAGTTGCTCCTGAAGTTGTCAGTTGAAGCCCCTAAACTTATAAATGAGACATTTCTTTATTTTTTTCCTCTTGTGTGGAACCTGAATGTAATCCTCCCTTCCTTTTATTAGGCACTTACTTTTTCACCATATTCTTAAATGGGCTATTGTAGGGTTTTTTTTTGGGAGAATTGCTAAAAAGGACCTCATTGGCAATTTAATTGTCAAATGGGACCTGAGAAGATATCTGTATACTAAGGGAAAATATTGTGCACATGAGGGAAGATTTTGTGCACACAGGGGAAGATTTTTGCACCCGTATAAGGAAGAATAATGCACACAAGAAAGATATTCTACACACAGGGAAAGATATTCTGCACATTCGGAAGATTATTTACAAGCGAATGTCCCATTTGACAAATAAAATGCCAATGAGGGACCCATAAAATGAAGAATGTGAAGGTACGTAAAGGCGACACTAGTCCTTTTCTCATGCATGTCACCGTCATATTCACGTACAGATTCACCAATTGCTTCATTATTACGTCTATAATCAATATTTACAAGGCATGAAGAAGGATTTTCTTTCCTATTGATAAGTTGCATAATTATATTTTTAATGTAAATGTATGATTTTATTTTGTATTTATTATAATGTAAACCTTACTCTAATTAGGTAATAAAATATATATTAAATAGAAAAAAAGACAGAAAAATACCATCAAAATTAGTAAAAGACAAATAAGTATGATGAATTTTAATAATTCTAAAGGGACTGATTTTGAATTTGAAATGTTACAAAATTTGAGAAATTACCTTACTATCCCTAATTTTTTTTAATAAAAAACCTTCAAACCGTTTGCCAACTATCGTAGCTCCAACACTGGTGATCGGAAGCGACGGCCGCCTGCAAGCACCGAAATTCCGGTGACCTTGCCAGTGATTGGCCACCGGAGCTTTAGCACTCTAATATTCTTTTTTTTTTTTGAATTTCTCAAATAAAAGTTGTCAATGTATATACTTGAGTTGTTAATGAGAATACTAAAGTTATAAATTGCGGCCTAATATATATATCTATATATTTTATTTCTCAGGAAAACGTTTTTAATATTGATACTTGCATTATTAATACCGATACTAAAGTTGTAAACGATGAATTTGTTGAATGCTTCCTAATAACTTTCAAAGTAAAAATATTAGCCGTCGGAGCTCCGGTGAAAGTTCTTAAGAAATATTCAACAAATACCCTGTTTACAACTTTAGTATTGCTATTAATAACTCATTTAGGTAACTATATTGACAACTTTTGCCTAAGAAATTGAAAAACAATATATATCATGCTGTCATTTACAATTTTACTATTGCTATTAACAGCTCAGATATATATATATTGACAATTTTTACTTGAGAAATTCAAAAAAAAAATATTAGGAGCTCCAGTCACCTGGCACTAGAGCTCCAGCCACTGGTCATTGACTAACTGGAGCTTCAATGACAGTTGTCGCCATTGGTCACCGGCGCCTGAGCTCTGGCGGCCGGCAAGGGAGTTGAGGATTTTTTAATTTATTTAAAAAAAACTAAGAGTAGTTAGGCAATTTCTCAATTTTTTGTAATATATTTCAAATTTTCAAATAAGTCCCTTTAGAATTATTGAAATTCAACATATTTATTTATCTGTTACCAATTTTGATGGTTTTGTTTTGGTCTTTTTCCCTGTAAAATATGGGTAAAATTAGAAAGATATGGAGTTTTAAAGTTTTTGTTGATTTTGGTGAAACATGATAAAAAGACTTATAAATAGATCTATTATCTTTCATGATTCCTGCTCTTTCAGTGGTTACAATTATTTAATATCTCAAGTTTGATTATTCAAGTATTATTTGCATATTTGGTTTCGCTATTTTAAAGTAATTGTTTGAATTAGTTTAGAAAAATAAGTTATTTTATATTGCACAAAATAAATATATGAGAAGAATTTGGTCTAAAAAACATTTATTTTAAGTGCTTCCAAACCTAATCTAAATAACTTTATATTTATACCATAGAACAATTTGAAAAAAAAAAAGTTTTCTTTTTTATAATGTTCCCAAACCAGCCTTTAGACTCAACATAAAATAATTTTTCTTGGTCAATACATTTATCATGTAGTGGTGTGTAGCGTTCCCTCTAGTGGCTCTACATTCGGGTTCCAACCGAGTTTTTGATTTGAAAGATGATAAGCATCCTGCTATTATAGATTGCAATGCGAACCTCTAACTTTGCAATCAATGTCCCCTACCTTGCTTTGTCTTCTTTGCTGTTCTGAGTTCTTGCTGGGAATCTGGCCACAGATAGTGGATATGGTGCTTTGTGAACAACAAGATTTTGCAAGGAGATCTAAAAATTATTCTAGAGGTTTTTAAACATTCTGCAGAGATTTTATAGAGGCAATAAAATATAGTATAGAATATGGTAAAAATAAAGACTTCAGATTTCATCGTGGCTGGGCACTAAGCCCAAAACATGCTGCACCCTAGTAACAATTACCCCATGTACCCAAAACAAATCCTTTTATGCGAATATATGCTTATATACGTACATGCACATGATGTGCATGTGCTCACACATGCATAACGATGGCTTTTTTTTTTTTTTTTGATGGAGGGGGGCATGGAGGTCCTTCCTCCTTCATGATTTTACTTTCTCTTTATAGGATAGATCCCTCCCTCCCAGGGATGGAGGAGGTGGATAGGGCAAGATGAAGGTGAGGGTGAATGAGAGGAAGTGATGGTTTCAGAAACACTGAGGCTAAAATGTGTCAACATTAGTGTTGAAGGGAATGATGAAACATTGAATATAGTCCTTAAGTGATTGAAGATTTGGGGTAAAAGGGATGGAGAGGTAGAGACTAGCAGAGAAAGGCACGCGAACTGATATAATGCTTTATGACTTTTCTTATCATTTTATTCAAGTCATTGTACATTTTAGGTGAAGGGATGACCTGAGAGGAAAAAATATTAAAATAGCAATGGGAACGAACGAAAGAAAAAAAAAAATGTTTTCATATACTCATGTTTCACATATTGTATCCGGCCATGACATACAAAAATTTAATTTTTTTAATTTTGCCGATGACAATTTAAGAGACAAGACGAGCTGGTTGCTGTGAGACACGCAGGTTTGGGCTTGCCCATGGGTTGAAGCTCTTCTTTGCAGTGAGGGAAACAACAGTTACCTCAAGTGCTTGAAGAGGCTGGTTTTGCGGGCATTATGGCCTTGATGAGACAGTTACTCTCTTCTTGGTCCGGATTTTTTTTTATGGAGATGAGACAGTTCAGACTTAAGTCTGAAATAAGAGAGTAAAGGAAAGAGTCTAAAAAGAAGATTAAAGAAAGATTAAAGTTAATAGGACCCAAAAAAAAAAAAAAGAAATAAGAGATTAAGGAAAGAGCCTAAAAATAAGAATAAAGTTATACAAATTTATTTTTTAAAATAAATTTAATTGCGTGAAGAAATATGGCTTCTGGCGTAAAATTTAACCAGCATGTGTCTACCCCAATTGCACAGGCGCTGAGCCTTGTTTGTCTACCGAACATTAAGGGATCTTGTAAAGGCTTTAAAGAAATTTTCTTTTCTATAACCAGAAATGGACGGGTTAAATACAAAGGTGCACTTTATGGGGTGTGGTCAAGTAATCAATCCAAGGAGATCTTTCATTATAATGGTTCAATTCATTTAGGCCTGGTTGGATTGCATTGTACACCTACGGTGGTAATCTTCATTGCATTACTATAGGTGGCCTGTTTCATTGGACTTATTGATGATAATACAAATTGCAATGATAAAACAGATTGCACATTTTTTTGGTAATGTCTATTCATAGGGACCTCTATGAATACTCATTGTAGGCTTGTAATCCTTGATGAAATCTTAATTTTAACCTCCATAATAAAAATGTGCAATAGGTTGGATGGGCTGCCCGGTAGTTAGCCCGTAGCCCGTAGCTTGCCCATTTATTTCTTAATGGGCATACGCTAGCCCATGCCTGTCAAAGCCCATCATGTCAAATGAACTGGGCTAAACCCATGTAGATTTGAATGAGCATGGGCAATCCAATAGTACTTCTTTGGTTTAAAAACAAAATATGAAGCTGCACTATTCCTATACTATTGCCAATAATTTGTTAATATAAATTACAAAAAATACTAATAATAAAGCACCATAATCCTCATCATTTCCCATTGAAACCACACATGAAATGACATGCACAAAAGTATCAACATCAACCTCCTTTAATTTGGTAGAACTTTTATGTAGCTAGTTTTGAGTACATATGAATGCTTTAGCCATCTTTAAGATAAGGAGCTTCTAAAAGTGTCTAGTATTCGACCCTCAGTACTAAAAGCAGATTCTAAAGACACTGTGGAGACTGATGCAACTAACAAATCACGTGCAATCAAATTTAGAACATTATACTGAAAAGCATGCACTTTCCATCATACCAAAAGGTCAAATTTTGATTCACAATATTCTATTAAATCGGTTTGAAAATATTCATCTAACTCTGAAAAGCTGCTTAGCCCTCTTGATCATAATCTTTGCACTGGCTAAAAACTTCTTAAATGTGTGATTAATGATAGACAAGGATATTTTAGTTTCGATCTCTTGAACTAAAACATTTTCATCATAAATACTATCATCCACTTACTCTAATGCTGGCTTAGACTAAGATCCAAATGTTTTATCACAAGTAATGGAGCTATCATATAAGCGATGTAAGATTTCCATAATCTGCTTCAACTTGGCTTCATTCTACATCACATAAGGAAAAATTGCTTACAAAGCAACTTTGACTTCACATTATATATAATATAATATATTTTAATTTAAATATATATATTTTATCTCACATATGTGAGATAGAATTAAATTAATATGGGCTCCTTTGCCTAAACTTATTGTTAAATATATATAATATATTATAATATATATCTCTTATATTTATAATTGAATAAACACACATATATGGGTGGGTATGGGCAACCCAATGCTGTGCTCCCAGCCCGTCCTATTTAGTACACAAGCCCACTCGTTATGGGCTTTTCTTGGGCAGGCCAAAATGGCAATTTTCCATTGTTCTTCATAGGAGCCCATATACACTACATCAGGCATGGATTTCATGGAAGATAAAACAAAATAATTACACTACACCAAAAACCATAAAATTTTCAAAATTCTTGCACAGCGTCATGTTGAAAATTTGGGAAACCCCTGGATAATTTGGAAGGGTTTTTCAATCACAATGTTGAGTATACCATCCTGTTTGTCAGACATGCCCAAAACATCCATAATCCAATCATAGTCAACACAAAATTTCAAAATTTCTAGTTTGTCATTCTATTCAAACCTATCACACTCAAAATGACCATTGTTAATTACCTAGCCTGCCATGAAGTCTCTTGCTGTGAGAATAAGCAAGCTAGACGTGATCTCCGATCTATAGGGAAAAAACAAAGTGGGGGCCATAATTATGAATGACGGCATGCGGTTGTGGGCGGGGACGAGCATGTCTAGTAGGGGGATATTGAGCTGATGAAGATATCCAACATTTTTTGACTTCTCTACAGCAATTGAAGTACGAAACTTCCCTTCACGATCTCACCAAAAAGTGTGAAGTTTTTTTTTACTAGGGTCAAGAGATTCATTTTACCATTTTTGTTTTTTTTCTTTTAATTAAAAATAACATCATTACATGATTTTCTTATAACAAACCAAACACTCCAGCGGTAATTAATATTGAATTACAATGCATTGCATTACATTGTATTGCACTGTCAGAGGTGCTTACAATTGAACCAAACGGACCCTTAGTCTTTATTGATATTCTTCAATTTTTCTAAATTAGAAAAAGACATAAACAATAAAATTGGCATTAGAATACCTGAATTATTCCGCTATTGTTTCATAAATAATTATTTTATCTGGGCATTTAGCTAACTAAACCCTGGGAATTGACATCTTCACACCCCTCCTAAAAAATGTTAGTTATATATACACGTACATGCAAACCATACCCATCATGCAACAAGGGATGGCGTATTTACAGTTAAACAAAAACAAGTGGCGCATTTGTTTTTAAACAAATAATTAAAATGTTTCTCTTTTTTTAATTTATGAAATTAAAATGGAAATTCAAAGTTATAAGTTATAAGATAATTTTAATATATTTAATTTATTTATTTTAAAATTTTTCAACAGAAGATCGTAGTTCACGCAATATTGATGTGTGATATATTGACAACTTATTTAAATTTGAATTTCTTCTGGTAAAAATATGAAATATATTCTTTGTCCAATTTAAAAATGGAAAATAATTATTTAATAATTGATAATATTGCTTGATGATCATAAAAATGTCCAAATACTTGTTCATTAAATTATAGTTTAATTATAAACAATTATTGCTAAGATTTCATCAGTTGCTTTAATTACCATGCTTGAGTAATTTACAAGTCCGTGTTATTGTTGTCAAACTTGCGAGTTGACTCTCCGAGTTTACCTTTTTAACATTTCTAGCTTACAAAATCAAGTCGAGTCATTGTTGAACTCCTGACCATTGTAAATTGGGTTAAATTCATAAGTTTACCGTTTTTACGTTTCTAACTTATAAAACCATGTTAACTCATTTTTAAACTCGTGTTAACTTCTTCAATTTGATAATACTCAGTGGATTTATATATAAATTTTATAAAAATTTCTTTTTTAAAAATCATAAATTATGAATGTTGATAGTTTTAATTTAAATTATTTGGATTTAAACTACATTTAAATCAAATTGTTGTTATTTTTTTATATTTTAATTATTTAACTAGTTCAGTTCTTGTGCGATGCACGGGGCAAGGCTTTGTAATACTGTAGTAAATTGTTTATTTGCAGGTAAAATTTGCGACTATCATCTATATATACAATATAGAAACAATTTCGCACAATTATTTATTGTACGGGTTCTAAAACTATACAATCAGTAACATGTGACATATTAGGTGGTTGGATTATGTTGGGAAAATTGTCCATAAAAAATTGTGTTGGATTATGTTGGGAAAATTGTCCATTATATTCTAATCACATCTTACAAAGTTCAGTACTATAAAAGAAAAGGCATAAACACAACAAAATGACAAATATTCAGTAAATTGTCGTCAAGATTAGTAACTAATATTTCTTAGCAAACTCTGCCTTCTTGGGGTCCCAACTATAAACATGAATACGAAACACACTAGAGTCATCAAAATCATTATCACTTTTGATCATTTCAAAGATGCAAACATCTCCTACTTTTAAACCATATTCTTTCGCTATTTTCTTCCATTCTCCGGTAACTCTCACTTCTTTTCTATCAAGTCCACGTTTGAGCACTAGTATCTCGACATTCCGAATTTCTTGGGATATTTGAAACTTGATCCTTTTGTTTAGTATATCCTTCATGTGTTCTCTGAGAAAATCTGTGGGTATACACTGTAGGAACAAATTAAACATTAATGCATATTTAAATAAAAAAGGACAGTAACTTATCATACTCCCTTATATCCTTAATGTAAAACTTATTTGCCTAATTTGATTAGATTAAGAAAGCTAGCTAAATTAGTTAATATGTCTTTTTTTTTTTGCTAAAATGCCCTAATAATCGTCCTTAATTGCCTCAATCTCTCTCTTACTTGATTATTGTTGAGGGAATAGATTGACAAATATGAGAGTAAATTAGGAAAATATTAATAAATATAAGAAATAAGTCTTACATTAGGACTAAGATCAACTCCCCAATCAGGTCCTAGATCAAGGATCGGTGGGGGGAGGGGGAGAGAGAGAGAGAGAGAGTGTGTGTGTGTGTGAATTGTTAGATAAAAATTAATATTAATGGGAAAAGGTAATTGTACGTTGAATAATAATTCCCAGCAATGAAAAGGTTTTTTTTTTTTGGGGGCTTTGATTCTGCCAACTCATTACTCAGCAATTGTATGTTCATAATATATATCAACGGTTAGAAAAAGGATAATACCTAAGGGGAAAAAAGAACAGAAATATTTTTCACTTTTGTCCAGACAAAACCCATTCTATCTCTAGCAGGACTTTTCACATATCATGGGTTGCAAAAAAAAAAAAAAACATAAAATTTATTAGAATTAAAAGATTTTGCAAAAAAAAAAAAAACTTCAGAACACGTTGAGTAAATGGAGAATTAACTCCATATGAGAACTTCTTGTAACTGAATTTTTTATAGAACAGTTTGTTCAACGTTTTGACCGAGTATTTCAAGAATGACCCTGAAAAAAAATAAATTCAAATATGTTTACTTTTTTCCAGTTCTCACCGGAATAAAGATTTTGTTAGAAACAAAATACACAGAACTGTGAGAGCTAGTATGATTATGAATGAATTTATTGGAACAAACAAAATACTAATTAAAGATTTTAGAATATTGAGGTAATGTTGAAGAGAAGAACTTACTATATAAAAATTGGCAGTTGAATGCTTGAGCTCAAGTTGAAAGGAAGGATTTAAAGGGAGATGTATTTGGTTACTGTAATTTGAAGGCAGTGTACTGTGTCGTCTATTCCTCCTAGTTTCTGAAAGGCAGAAAACACAACTTTGATGTTAATTAAGAGAAATATGTGTGTGTGTATATATTTATATATTTTAGTTTAAATAATTCAAATACAAAGATGAAGACAAAAAAGAAACTGAAGCTTACCAAGTTCATCAGTTTCTTCATCGTCAGATTCAGAATCAATATTAATTATATTGCTTTCAAAAGCTTTTGATTTGGATTCTCCATCTCTATTTCCATTATCTTCTTCTTCATCATATCTCTTTCTTTTTTCTCCTTCTTGTACATTTCTCTTATCTTTTGTACCATTAATCACATCGTATTTCTTCTTCTCACAGCAAGTTTTTCCGTAGATTTTGACCTTAAACTTCGAATAATCTTCAAAATATTTGAACACCAAGAAATCACCAGTTTCCAAACTATTATCTTCCACGAACTTTTTCCATCCATTGTGAAAATAAAATTTGTTTCCAAGATTTTCCACTTCAACTTCCTCTAATTTACCGAAATAACTCTCAAGTATTGTTTTCTCTGGCACTTCTTTCCCAAATTCTTTGATAAAAGCTGGTGGGATTTTCTGTTCGTATATATCAACACAGAGAAGAACAAATAAACATTGTTAAGAAAACTTGAAATTACGTACGTACTTTCCTCATAACTTTGTTCTAATTGTTAATCTTCCTAGTTAAGAGAACTAGGTAGAAGATGAATAAATCACAGAAAATATCTATATTTTGAAGGAAAGGTTTGGACCTTTATACATCAAAACTAGTGAGACTAAAAGTAGAGATAAGTTCTCTTTCAGTATCAAACCCATACATACGTACATACGTACATACGTACATATGCTAGCAGAAATAAGAAAACTAAAATGAAGGATCAATTAAGGAGATTATAAAATCAATACTACTAGTAATAGTATATACTAACCAAGCGAGTGGTGAAATCCTTAATTAAGACCTTAAAGAATGAAGGCTTCTTTGCATGTTTTCTCAAGAAAGATGAAGCCATGAGATGATCTAGAAGCCCAAGCTTTAATGCAAATCACAGAATGATCAGATTTGAAGGGTAAGAGAAAGTGTGCGAGAGAGAAACGCAAATGGCAATGAAAGGACATATATAGCTAGGAGGGAAGTACTCCCACTATTGCCTCATTAAGTATGTGTCAACCATCCTATTGAAATTAAAGAAGAGTATCTAACTCATTAAATATATCTGTCAAAATTTAGAAGTTTTTCAACTTACCCTTATTAATGTCTGTTTGGGATAATGGTGGAAACAACTTTTACAATGTAATTTATGGTGTATTAGATAAGGAGTTTTATCTCGATTTCCGTAAATATTCTTCTCGAAGACTAACTCAAACAGGCCCTTAAAGAGAGAGAAAAACATAGCATTTGAGGAACCATATAGAATTATTGACTTACAATAAAATTATTTTTTAATAATTAGAGATAGGGTAAAATTGAGAAATATTAATTAATAATACTCATGGCTTATATTATGAATCATGAATTTATCGTAGAAGGCTTTCCCTATAAAGACAAGAGAGAGAATAAATATGAAAAGTTCCCATGTTTTTTTTGAGAAAAAGGAAAGTGTTTGAATTGTATTTTTATTAACCTTCAGTTGAATTGTTTATTTAATTAATTACTTGGTTTAACTGGGTTTTAGGTTTCATACTATATTGTACATGTTTCTTATTTGACCATTAATATATTTATAGTGTAATAAGGCTGAAGTATACTCCAAGTTCTTTAACTTGGCATGAGGTTTCATTTTTATCCCCAACTTTATAAAGTGTACATATCTTTAATTCTTTAATTTTAATACCGTTAGTGACCATTAGTGCTGCTAACAAAAAATTGCTTACTCAACAATTTAAGTGATCATGCCAGTATGGGTAACAAAGTACACTTAAATTTTATTTGTGTAAATATAATTTTATTTTGTTGATTAAGTTTTATGAAATTTATGTTTATTAATTTTAATATTTTTATAAGAAATTATTTAAATAAAAACATACTTAATTATTTAAAAAATTTTAAATAGGGAAAAAGAGCAGATCACTAGATTACGAGAGAATATAAGTGAGAGGGTGGAGAGAGTACGGCAAGTGGCCATGAAAGGGCATATATAGATAGGAGTGCTCATTGAATATTTGTCAACCACCTCATTGAAACTAGAAGAGTAGCCAACTCATGAAATATCTATAATAAAATTTAAAAAATTTCCAACTAACCCCTATGGGCCATGTGTGTGTGATAGAGAGAGCGAGAGAGGACATTTGGGGATTCGTATAAAAATATTGAATTATAATTAATTTTCTTATTAATTCGAAATAGGGTAAAAATATGGGAGAATTGCCCAAAAATACTTTTGGGGTAAATTAATTGCTGATTGCTACCAAATGTGCAAGCAATCTTTCATTCTGTGCAAACCATCTTCTGTGTGTGTAAATATTTTTCATATAAATGTGTAAACAATCTTCCGTTGTATGCAAAATATTTCCGTTATGTGCTACAAATCTTCTATAATAGTATTCAACAATTAATTTATCAAAGAGGTATTTATCAACAATTCTCCCTAAAAACATTAGAAGGCTCCCTGTAAGCACAAGAGGGAGGATAACTATTTTTGAATTATAGTTAATTTTCTTATTAATTCGAAATAGGGTAAAAACATTAGAAGGCTCCCTATAGGCGCAAGAGAGAGGATAACTATTTTTGTTGAAGTCTACGGAAAAATAGGTCTTTAATTTTTATAAAATTACTCTAAAATAGTTTATAACTCTTTTTAGGAAATAAAACCCTTTATAAACTCTCCAATTTTTCAAAAACAATATTCCATAATGTTTTCTCATTTTCTCTGACCCCTTAAATAATTTTAGATAATTATTTCTCGCTTGTTTACTTAAAATTTCACCCTTGAATAGGCTTATTAGTCAAATAAATCCTTTTTGGGGCATATTCAAGTTCGAGATGTTACATATTTGATATTTCTTAATTAGCCATTAATATATTTATAGTAATAAATTAAATTTAGGGAATAAAAGTAAAAGGTATTAACAGCAGGTATATTTATTATGATTAAAATTCAATAATTCTTCCTATTTTAATTTCTAACCGTACCCAATGTTCCTTTCCTATTACTTTCCTATTATTCTGAAAAAAGAGAATATATTTTGTGCGGCTGTAAAACTTATTTTCTAGTCCTTGCACATGAATTATGTTACATTAGGGGAGAAGAATCAGCAACGCATAAAATAATCATGAAGCTAATATTAATCTCAACAATAAATTTTAATAACTTTAGTACTGTTTACACTAAAACATGGTGATCCATTGTAACATACGTCTTTCAACCACCTTTATTAAATCTGGAAGTTTCGACCAAAATAAAAAAACTACCCAGATGGAAGCAATATAGTTCAGGCCAATAGCAAATATAAGCCCATAAGTTGAAACTTGCATATTTATCTGTGGATTACTATTCATTCAATAATATACAGATTTTGATTCAACTTTAAAAAGTCATAACTAATTGTGAAAACATCATATGAGGGTGTTCTAAAATTCTATTGAGAGCTCTTGAAGTCTTTTACATGAGAAAAACATCGTTCTTGCTTGATTCTTATTAAAGTGTAACAGTTAATTCATATTCGATCCTTGCTCCAATTTTTTGACAGTTTCTATGCATGAACTTCAAAAACCCACAACTTATTGTACATACATCCAATATAATTGCCCTGATTTAGGATAATTAAGTTGGAAAGCTCGGTGTCTACTTTGGGCATAGAAATTCTCATGATCATTGGATATCATCTACTATATATTCTTTATCAAACGGAACAAGGATCGTGCTTTGAAAATAGCTTAATCAGGACAGTTATGATTATGCATCCTAAAATCATGCTTTCAAGGCCACACTCAAACATACACTAGTACAAAATTACCTTTTTAGCCCCTCACATATAGACCAGTTATAACGGATAAGGTCTAAAAAAAAGGTGTGGTGGCAGTTTTGTAATTATAAAGAACTTGTAAGACCGGTTCTTAAGATATACGGTCTAAAATAAATAATTTAGACCGGTTATAAAAATAACCGGTCTAAAAAGATAAAAATTTTAAAAAAATAATTTTTTTTGCAAGCTTTTAGACCGGTTATTCAGATAACCGGTCTAAATAGATTAAAAATAAAATTTTAAAAAATATCAGGAAGTTTTAAGACCAGTTTTGACTAATAACCGGTCTTAAAAATGAAATCTTTTAGACCGGTTGTCTTCTAAACTGATCTAAACACTAATGCAAAATCGCCTTTAATTCATCTTTAAGACCGGTTGTCTTCTAAACCGATCTAAATACTAGTACAATATCATCTTTAATTCATCTTTAAGACCGACTGTCTTCTAAACCGATCTAAAGTGTGTGTTTGTTTAAACGTTTGGGCTTCAAATCGGACTTGAACAGTGCACTAATTGGACTTAAATAATGATTTGCCCATTTTGAGCTTTTGTTTCAACGATCAGATAGAAGTTAAAAAAAGGCCAACGCTCTAGAAGTCAGAAGTAACCTTATTGCTCCTTATTCTGACTTATTAGCCCATCTGAATATCAGATCTTACGGATAAGCTTCAAACTAAAGCTTATTTTTACTCAAGGGATGGCTTTAACAGTATTTTTATATCTTTGGGGATTAATGAGGTACTCAAAATCACTTATAATTACAAAACTTCTTTTATGAAAAATGTTCTAAATAATTTTCTCTTTCTTTAGATAGTAATATTTTGTTGATTAGAGAATATTTTGGGATAAGAGTTTAGGCAAGTTTTGAGTTTTGTCAATATATAACTGTAAAAATGTAGAGAATAATTAATAATTAATTTTAATAAATTTAGATTTATTATTTAGTTGTTTTATGATTTTATAAACATGTCATAAATTAGTTTCTATATGGTGTTTTTACAGATTAAATTTAGTTTAAATAATTTATTTGAATTATTGGAGGTATTATTGAGGTTTTAATCGGTTTATTTTGTTAGATTTTGAGTTATATGAAAATATGAGTTAGGATTTAATATTTAAATTAGAGTTTGATATAATTTATAAAATTTAAATTTGAGGTGCACAATAGAAAAGATTTTTGGAGTGTACCAATTTAAATTAGAGTTTGATATAATTTTATTTAAAATTGTACCATTGCCAAATTTTCAAATTTAATTTTTGAGAAAATTGTGAAAAAATCCCTTTATGTGTAAATATCTTCCTAGGTCCCATTTGACAATTAAGTTGCCAATGAGGACTTTTTTCCAAGGTATTAAAACTCGGACCGGTCATTGAACCGGTCGGGGTACTGGGTTAAGGGTCAGTGGGTCAAACCGGGACCAAACCGGAGCTAAACCGGGACCAAACCGGTGAAAAATTGAAAATTTTAGACTTATAGTATGAAATTCTAAAGGAAAATTTTTTTTTTTTCTTTTTTGTGAAAACACCAACCCGGACCGGACCGGTTTTCCGGCCGGTTCACCGGTTACCGGGCCGGACCGGCCGGTCCGGTCCGGTTTTCATAACCTGGCTTTTTTCACAATTATCCCTTCATTTTTCATAATATTTTCAATTTTTTTCTCTTAATTAATATAAAAATCACTTATGCAAAAGTCAAACCAAACATCATTCACTTTTACATAAGTTATTTATCAAATCGCTAATCTAAACACTCATCATTTTACCCCATCTAAATTTTTTTCAATCTTAAGATTCCATAAATTTAAATAAAATTAAGTTACTTATCCAATCACCAAAATAATGACACCGAAACACTGGTGCAAAATCGCCTTTAAGACCGCCTTTTTGCTCTCTTCCTCTCCCAGATGGAAATCCCTCGCCCCACCATGCGCTCACCGTCTCTGCTTCTACCTATCATGGAAATCCCTCGCTGTGCGCTCATCGTCTCTGCTTCTACGTCTCACGAAAATCCCTCGCCACCCCTAATTTTTCCACAAGCACAAGGAAAATGCACATCATTGAGCTCCACCGGCTTTGTTCTACCTCTCATGTAAGTTTTTCTTGCTTATGTTCTAAGATCTTCCTACTTTGGATCTACGGCTAGGGTTTCATCTTTTGTTGATCGAATTTTTGGAATGGTGATCCATGTTATGCCGCTGTTGTTTCTGGGTTTCGAGCTTTCTTGTTCTAATCTTGAAAAAACAACTAATTGACTTTACTGAGGACGGAGGGGACGGAGGGCTGGACTGGCATCGTCATGGTGGTGCTTATGGCCATAGCCTTCATATTGGCTCAGCCTTGGTTCCGTCGCAACAGGCTAAGCCTCCCAAAGCCTCTAAAGAAGCTTATTGGGTTCAATGCCTTTTGGTACTCTCACCACCTCTTTGTCATCGTCCATGCCCTCTTCATTGTTCACGGATACCACCTATACCTCTCCAAGCACTGGTACAAGAAAACGGTATATATGCTTCGTCTTCCCTCCATACTCTGTAACTGACACACCCTTGATCTTCTTGTTGTTGAACTTGGTTTTTGTGGCACACTTGGATGTATCTCGCCGTTCCAATGGTATTATATGCATGCGTACGCCTTATTCGAGCTCTTAGGTCCGGCTACAAGTCTGTCAAAATCTTGAAGGTACCGGCATTCTTCTTGAATCTGATCTCTTATATATTTCTATCCTTTGCTTTTACTTAATTCATTAGTGATGTCAATTAATAACCTTATCTCTCAAAAATGCAGGTTGCAGTATACCCAGGAAATGTTTTGGCTTTGTATATGTCTAAGCCGCAAGGATTCAAGTACATGAGTGGCCAGTATTTATTAGTTAATTGTTCAGATGTCTCCGCATTTCAATGGTATGTGCCTCGTTTATTAGTTCATATATAATTTCTATTCATTTCACCACTGATCTAAAGGTGATGGCTAAATTGGATTAATTTGTGCGTGGCATTTGCAGGCATCCCTTCTCTATCACATCAGCTCCAGGAGACGACTATGTAAGTGTTCACATTAGGACTCTGGGAGACTGGACATCACAGCTCAAAGCCATTTTCGCCAAGGTCAATAATCCTAATTTCCACTACACACGTTCTAAACTTTATATATATAGTGAATTCATTCATGTTATGTTATATGAAAATCCTTCCTAGTTTTAAATATGCTCACTCATCGTCCTTGTGACAATTTGATTGGTGGTGTTGACTTTAAGAGTGGTTAGACCAAAATGAAATCTGTGTTGGTTAATTTCCTTGTTGAGGCTGGTATCAAGGTAAGTCAATACCATTCAATTTATTAATTTCTTGAAAGCCAAAGAAAAAAAAAAGGTTGCTAGTTTTATCTAGCAAAGGACAAGTCTACTGATTTCAAATGTGTTGGTGATGAATATTTTGTACAAGTTATACTTGTTTCCAATCTTTTGAATTTGATTTATAGCTGAACTCCTTACCCTGCTAAACATAAGTATGATTCTTAGAGGTTGCTGCCACTCTTGATTATGATTGAACTTAATTCATATCTTGAAGGAATTACTTCGAAAAATTTCCAGATTTTCATTAAAAGGCATTCTTTGAAAAATTCTTTTCATTTTTAGCTTATTTGACAGTTTGCTATAGTTCAACTTGTTCACTTGTTTTTATACTCATTTGTTTGAATCATGGTTCAATAGAGGTATGACTTAAAAACATAAGCATTTTTTAGTGCCTGTCATCATGAAGGTTTGTTTGCCAATGATTATGATTATCTGCAAGGATGAAAAGGGGCTAAAATGAAGCAGATATCTCTGTTGTTCAAGTTTCTTTTGTCCATCCTGTTGTTCAAGTTTTTAGTTATCCAAGTTTGTTATCATTTATTCACAGGTGGCAACAAGAAGCAAACTTGAAGTTAATAGAAAGAAGAGACTCCTTAGAGAGTGGAAGACGTATGAGAAAGAAAAGAGACTAATTGATGGAGTTGCACTTCAACTTGAGAAAGAAAAGTAAGCTGCTCTTATTGAGGCTAGGCGGAAGGAGGTATTGACTTAAATTTATCCTTAATACTTTGATCTGGTGTGATGACCATGAATATCTTGTTCTCTTTTGGTATAATAGAAGTTCAGGGCTACTAATGATTCTTTTTCCTTAGTTTTTTTTTTGGAAATTTTAAAATTACTGTAATCCTGCAATTTTAAGTAATTTGTCCAATTAGAAAGTCTGTTACTTTTACCAGGAGCAAGTTCAGAAAGAGAAAGAAGAGCTTGGTGAAGGATGCTTGCGGAGAATCGGAGATAACTTGGTTTGGTTTTAAAAATTCAGAGGGATGAGATATCAAGAAGACAATCACGAGTAAGAGAGGCTCCAACTGCTGAAAATGTTGCAAAATTGCATGCTTCAGAAGCAAGGATGCAGGAGCTTAAATTCTCAACCTTGCTTCAGATGAACTGGATCTTTTGCACTTGATCTAAGCACTGTTAGCGTAGCTTATCTTTTTGTTGATATCTTAAAATATAAAATAGAGTATAGGCTTGTGTAATTGAGCTTACTGTCATGGGAGGAAGGTAAATTACCCATATATAATTATTTTCAATTTTGATTATGGAGATTATTTTTATGCTTTCGTAGGTTGAAGGGGAAAAGACTTTTCATGCAAGAGTTGCAGTCATTCTTGGTGAAATTGAAGCTGAGGTGTGAACCAGATTTACCAATCTTTTTTACCCCAAGAATATTTATATGATTGCATTACTTCCAATTTTGTTCTTGTTCTTTGAGCTGTGTCAGATGGTTTTAGAGAGACAGAGGAAAGAATCTGCCCCTCCAGTGGTTTCTGAGAATGGCTCCACAAAAACTACGTATTTCTTAGCTGAGGTATGCTCCCCATACCAAATTTTTGCTTTATGTTAGCCTTTTGCAAGTCCCTACATGATATATAATTTTTGTTTGATCTTTTACATAAGATTTGTATGTTAATTTATTGTTGAATAAGAGACTGCCCTAAAATTTCATTAGAGCTTAATTTAAAATTTGTAAGTGGCTAAGGGTTGCTTTTCTGTTTCTTTTTTCTTTTGGGCGGTGGGATTGAGGGGTGCATCCAACATAAGCTTCCTTTAGATTCGGGTGATCAGTAATCAGTGGACAATGATGTGGATCGGGTTTCATTGGGCAGCTTTATTAGTGTTCCAGATTCGCCCCCACATCTTTGAATGTTTTCTTTTTCCTCCCTTTCCTTTTTTATTTTATTTTATTAGATTCTTTTCCTTCTCCTTTCTTTTGATCGTGCAACTGTCATTTTAAACATTCAATCCCCTTCTCCTTTGGCCTTCCTTAGAAAAGGAATAATTGAGTTTACAGACACCATTATTTGTTTACTGTTTCTACCACATGGACATTTTTTTCCTGAAAATTAGAAAAATTTCTAACTCAGTGCTTCCTTCCTTAGAGACGAATAATTTAGAGTCATGTCAATTATTAGTTGCTATAATATAGGAAGCTGAGGGATTCTAACTCTAGAATAATAATGGGGCTCAAAAAGATAATATGAGCCATGCATCATTTGGTTGCAGGTAATGCATCCGTTTAATGCTACTACAGATAAGGAAAAGGGTGACTTTGTTGTTGTGCGAAAGGTAGGTTTTCTTGTCACTGTATATACATCTCCCATGTAAAACTCCTCCAATCAGTAACAACAATATTGACAAATACATTTTCAGCTCTGGCAAGACCTCGTAAGAATTTAGCAGTTAAATGTCATTGAGGATAAGTAGTGCTAGCTCCGATCCTAAATGTAGGAGTGCACTACAAATTAAGTCTTATATTTAGGACTTGAGGAGTATTCTAATGAGCGATCTCATGGAAAATTCTCAAGTTGTTCCGGCTTTTCTAAATTTTTCCAAAAGAGGAATAAGGAAATATCAGTGTTCTTTTCAGGAACCTTGTAAAATCATCTAAAAACACTTGCATTGTATGTGTATGTTACTGGCAAACCTTGTAGAACCCCTGAGATACTTGTATTAGGTAGGAAAATTGTTACATTTGCAGCTCATCAAAAATTCAAAAAATGACACAGGTGACGGCAACAGGATGGTCAGAAGGAGAATGCAATGGGAGAGCAGGGTGGTTTCCTTCGGCATATGTTGAGAAACGGCAGAGAGTTCCATCCACCAACTTGCCTGGTGAAGTTTACTAGGTGGTTTGTTTTGTCGTCATGACTTGTATTATTTCATCCCTTTGGGGGTCTTGTACTATTGATTAAAGATGAACAAATAGGGTGGGGATGGTTGAGGAAAATGGTATGGAGTTTAGATTGAAGTGTTATTCTTTTTAGAGACTTGATGCGATCAGGTGTCCGACAAAATGAATATACATTTATGGGAGTTTTAAATGCTTGTGCTGATCATGCTGTTGAGGAC
Organism: Inga leiocalycina; assembly: GCA_963242795.1. Lineage (NCBI taxonomy): Eukaryota > Viridiplantae > Streptophyta > Magnoliopsida > Fabales > Fabaceae > Inga > Inga leiocalycina. The sequence continues at coordinate 19,374,360 of OY725329.1, read as the reverse complement.
CAGGGTAAGGAGCTTCACGGGTACATTACAAGAGTGGGGTATGACCCCTACTCATTTGCTGTAAGTGCTCTTATTCATTTGTACTCAAAGTGTGGGAACACAGAAAATGCAAGAAAAGTTGTCAATCAGATGCCTTGTCCAGATTTGGCATCTTGGACTTCATTAATTGTTGGGTATGCTCAGAATGGTCAACTTGAAAGGGCTCTTCATGTCTTTGATTTGCTGCTCAAATCTGGTCTTAAACCTGATCAAGTTACTTTCGTCGGGGTTCTTTCACCCTGTGCTCATGCAGGATTAGTGGATAAAGGGCTAGAATACTTCCATTCCATAAAAGAGAAGCATGGGTTGATGCATACTGCAGATCATTATTCATGTGTTGTTGATTTGTTGGCAAGATCTGGCCGATTCAAAGAAGCAGAAAGTATCATGGACAAAATGCCCATAAAGCCAGGTAAATTCCTTTGGACATCCTTACTTGGAGGATGTAGAATACATGGGAACCTAGAATTGGCTGAACGAGCAGCAAAAGCATTGTTTGAAAGAGAACCAGAGAATCCGGCTACCTATATCACTTTGGCCAACATTTATGCTACCGCTGGTATGTGGGGTGAGGTAGCCAAGGTTAGAAAGGCTATGGATGTTAGTGGGATAGTGAAGCAGCTAGGTAAGAGCTGGATTGAGGTCAAAAGACAAGTGCATGTGTTCCTTGTTGGTGACACTTCTCACCCAAGATCAAATGATATACATAAGTTCTTGGGGGAACTCTTTAAGAAACTGAAAGAGGAGGGATATGTCCCGGACACAAACTTTGTGCTACATGACGTGGAGGAGGAACAAAAAGAGGAAAACCTTTCCTACCACAGTGAGAAGATTGCTGTTGCTTTTGGAGTCATTTCAACTCCACCAGGAACACCAATCAAGGTTTTTAAAAACTTGAGAACTTGTGTAGACTGTCACACTGCTATCAAGTATATCTCCAAGACTGTTCAGAGAAAGATAATTGTGAGGGATTCAAACCGATTTCATTGTTTTGAAGATGGCAACTGCTCATGCAAAGACTATTGGTAATACTTCAGTTAAACAAACTTACAGAGTGTTTTGGCCTGAGAGTGAATTGACATCCTCTTTGCCAAAATCTCTGCCTGCGACAGCTGCATTGATAACCTTTGTTCCTAATCATTTAGGGGGGTTGCTGTCAAACAAAGCAGTTAGATGCCACACTCTGTATTGAGTTATAGACAGTTTATGTTAAGCCTTCTTTATTGAGTTGTTGAGGAGAAATTGAGGCGGGCAATTGTGGCTATTGAACAATTCCTTCTGTTAAGGTGAAGATGATGGTGGTGGTAATGTCCAGGCTGCTGTGTTTCTTTGATAGTTTTGATGATCTCAGACTTCAGTTCAAAGCGACCACTCTCTAGTTCCCATTTCCTTCCATGATTTTTTTGTTCTGTTTCATCTTGAGATCAGGGGACTGGGTGTCAGTTTAATACTTCCAGCAGAAACCTGCTCTAAACAGAAAGCATTCTTTGTGGGGTCAGCACCTTATGAGCTCTGGTGTAAGCAGGAATTTACTTCTCTGTGTCTGAAAAAAGGTAGTTCTTGCCTACTTGAGGAGTTAGATGAAGTTGTGCTCTAGTACCATTGTTTCTAATCAGTGACACAGAAAACTGATATCAGCATGATTGATTATCTCATATGATTAGATAGATGAGGTTGTTGCACCTTTTCTATTGTAACTCATTGTTTAAGTAGAGATATTTTTGGCCAAGCTGTTTAAATAGGGATAATTTTAGTGTTGTAGATTATCTCACTGTTTAGAGTTTCTTGTTTACCTCCTGTTTTTATATAGATAGAATCAGGATTTTGTTTTATCCATCAACTTAGATGGACCGCGCAACGTCATTGTATTCTATCCATTAAATAATTGCATTGCTCACAAATTACTTTATACAAGCCTTTTGGTCCTTCTTTGATACCATCCAACAATGATCTTAATGACATTTCATTTGTTTGAAGGAAGGAAGAAATTTAGCTGCCTTGAGAGTTGTGACTAATATTAATCTATATATCTATATTCTATAGGAAGGATATAGCCGGAGTTGAAGAGCTATGATTTTCTGTTCAAGATTGCATGAATTTCAAAATCTCCATGTGGGAGGTGAGACTATTCCTTCTCAGACATTGTCATAGTGCATTAGTGCTATCTCCTAACCTCCTAGGATTCTCTGGACATGCAATTACTTCGTCATTGATGTTATTTCAGTAAGAAGGTTCAAGGTCATTTAAGTTTAATATTCATGTGAATCTAGTGGACAAAGTGTTCGGAGGTAGCAAGCTTGTATCAGCAGTGGTAAATGCTAAAAGAGGCTTCATATTATTGTCCTTGGAAACAAGCAATGCTATCTGCACGAAGGGCCACAAAGTGGAAGTTTTCCATAAGTCTGCTTGTGTCTTTGTTATTTCTTTGGCCAAGAAATTTTCTATGTGGTTTGATGACTTTGTCTTCAGTAGATGTCTATGTATGGACTCAGGTAGTGATATGTTTGAAAGGGTATGATATCCTATTAAAGAAAGGTATGATATATTTCAGAGTCTGTTAGCAGTGAAGATATAGCTAGAAAAGTGAGGCTGAGGGAAGTAGAGGGTACTGAAGTTGGTTATGGTGGCAATCCAGGGAATCTCTTGAGATGATCAGAGATATTATTATCACTTTACCTGTATTTATTTACCACTTATTACACAGAAAGATGAATTGTCATATATACGGGATTTGCTATTTTGGCATTTTTTATCAAAATAATAATTTTTCATATAGAGGAGTAAAGAGTGCATAGTGGGTTTATGGTTAATTTAGACCAACTGCTTTTTGTATTACTCTTATTTAATTTCTCTTTCTGCAGTTTAAATTATTGTATATATTTAGCGACTCTACTATGTATTTGTAATTTTCCTATTGAAATCTAGATGACTATTAGTGTGCATTATTAGAATTTGATTAAAGCATTATAATTTGCAGCTTCATGAATTAAACTGAGGTAGCGATCGTCAGTGTTTACATTATATTATTATTGATATTTGATGACAGAATGATGAATTTTGATGAACAATTGATGTGGCTCAAAGCATTAATTCAGTACTTCAGCTACTCTCATTACGTATCCTAAACTGAAACATAAATGATTTAACATGTTCACCTAGTCCATTATATTTTCATTTTCATTACTTAAACGATAAATGAAGTATTATGCAGAGAGATGCATATTCCACGAAGCTTATATCAATAGCTCTTCTAAGACAAGCTTCATAATGTTTTGTTTCTCTATCATGTGTTTTGTGGCTCTTATATTATTCTCTTTTTGCCATTGGCTCTTGTATTATTCAAACATGTAATGAGGAATTATTCGCAAAAGCTAATCATGAAGGTAAACAAGTTTTTCTCTATATATTGTTTTATCTTCTCTATCTGATTTTTTTGTTATTATGTGGTTGTTGCAGGTAGATTCTTACATTTTTTGTTTGTTCTAATTGATACAAGAAATAGAAATACAGTGCTTCTTCTTCACAAAGTGTAATGCTCTAATTAAGGTCCTTCATATATTCCTATTCTGAAGAGGTTTGAACTAAACCAAAGCCTTTGATTTCTTCTTTATCTCGTAGTCTGCTTGTTTAATTATTCTACCCTGTATTTGCTTTTATTATGATGACAGAAGAAACATAGTGCTACTGCTTCATCACAAGGGTTAGTGTTCTCATTAAGATCCTTCATATATTCCCTTATAAAGAGGTTTGAACTGAACCCAAAGCCTATGATTTCTTCTTTCTCTCGTAATCTGCTTATTTAATTACTTCTATTTCATACGCTTAAAATGCAGCATCAGCAAGAGATTTGACGACTTGAACCTACACTGAGAAGAAAAGGTCATCAAAATCTAATCAAGTCCATCCTCTTCTTCACGAAAGATTCTGTGATTTTCTGGGGGTGTTTTTTGTGTGACTTGTGCGCATTAATTTTTTTCTTCCAAAGACACTTTTGCAAAAAGTGTGTGCGATACATCTGTGTATGATTATTTTCTTTGTTGGGTGTATAAACTTAGGATAAATTATGGATAATGTGTTGTGAATAATCATTACTTATAAAATTCTCAAGCTTCATTTGCTTGGGGAGAGGATTTAGGATTCAGTTTTTGAATCCGAACACTTGTATATATCGTGGTGTCATCGCTCTATCTTATTTTGATATTATTTTTAAATTTCAAATCAATATTAAAAGAAATGATATTTTTATTGGAAGAAAAAAAGAAAATCTTACCTTCCTAGGCACTGCTAATTAAAAAACCAAAAAAAAAAAAAAATCTGACTATAAAATTACTGTGAAAAACGTTCACTGTTACAATCCCCAATTGATGATCCAAACCAAATAGCTCCTGCAAAATCGTGGTGAACCAAGAGATGTTCCATTTATAATTCACGTACTTGCGCAAATTGTATCTTATAATCCACCTTCATGTGATGATCCTTCCAAAACTTTAATAAAAATCTAAATCCTACATATATGGAATCTTTAATTTCCCTTAAATTATTTCCAATGTTCTGCTATTACCCACAACCAAATGGCCACGCTGTTACCTCTCCAAATCTCAATAACAACATGACTTGCCTTAACAGCACAATGTCTAGTGTGCCTCTCATCTTCATACTCAGTATATAACTCCTAAAATCCTGTGAAACAGAGTTATCATCTATCTGTAATGATGCTGACACTACTTTTAACTTTTCTAGTTAATTTGCGCCTTACATTTTTATTTAAGGAAAAAAAACCCCAATAAGTGGATCTTAAAAATTAACCCGAAAGTTTTATTGGGCCAAGAAAGTCCACATGGGATCTCATTACACATGGTTTAAGCAAAAAGACTATCCCACCCACCCTTCAAGTAGACAAGGTTTTGGGGCACCTTTTCTACTATAACTCTTTACTCATTGTTCTATTGTTGGTAAAAATGGATATCATTATTATATAGATTTATGTGATTATGTCATAGTGTTTGAGACACGAAGCCTAAGATGAAAAAGAAAGAAAAAAGTTACAAAGCTAATTTCTTGGCATCAACTCTCCATCAATTGAGACAAACCTTTTCTCTAGAAGTGCTCAATGTGAATGGTGCTATCTCACTATTTTTTTTTGCCGATACTGGTGCTATCTCACTAACCTCCTACCATTCTCTGGACATTTTATTAAAGTAGTACTCTGATTCTTATTATAACTCATAAGTTACTTGTAGTAGAATTTTTTTTGTCTAAAATACAAGTCACTTGGAGGTATTTAATGATAGTTTTTTAATTTTATCCCTATTTAATTATTATTAAAAAAAGAGATGGATGAAAAAGATATGAAAATGATTTAGAGGAAAAATATTTTAAGTAAAATAAATTTAAATAATTTTATTAATTTAATCCACTGCTCGATAATAGAATTTTGCTTAGAAAATTGAGGTCATTTCCTTGTCAATGAACGGAAAGGTCCCACACGGTTCCATTATTGTCCTCCGTCTCTTCAATCTTCATAAAATAAAAGGTTCCGTTAAAATATACACGTAAGAGTTGAATGACTTTTGCTTTTGTGTCTTTTTCCCTGCCCTACCTCTTTTGTGACTTTTCAACACGCTCTTTGAAGTTTGAAGCTCATGGACAACATTTCAGAGGCTGCCTTCATGACGTCCTTCGTTCTGTCAATGTCCTACCCAAAGGGACTAGTACCCCTCGTGGGAATACAATCCTTTATTATCAAAGAATGAGCAAATGATTGAAATAACCCCCTTAGTTGGCTCCAAACCTCCAACCCTTATCTCTGAAATTGCTCGGTGTGTATCGGTGCTATCTCACTATCCTCAGTTGCTTTCTTGTTCATACTTACACTTTGATCTAAATCATATTTAACTAATTTAATTATATTAAGAAAATTAGTTAATATAATATGTATTTTATAAAATACTCTAATTATATTTTTTAAGTTTTTCTTTCTTTTCTTCATTAATTATTATTGAGAAAATATTAATAAAATAAATTTAAAAAACTAATAAATATAAAATTATATCTTATATTTAAAACCACGTTAATTTTTCATCGTAACCGGATGAGCACCGTTTTAGCTTAGAAAGTTCACAGCTACATTCCCAGAACTGAACGGCCAACTCGGCATACGCGTGGTCCCCACACCGATCAATTATCGCTCTCCACCTCCCATTCATAATTCAGAATAAAAGTCTTCGTCAAAATATCTCTTCTCTTTTGTCAGTTGTTTCCCATCAATTTAATTTTTTTTTTGGATATTTTAAAATAAATATATGTGAATAGATTTAGAATACTTCATGTCTTTAACACATAACTTAATTAGGAAGTTGATGTTTGTCCTAAATATAAGACCTCTTTCACTCTTTTAGTCATTTTTCCTTGAATTAACCACATTTATATTCCCTTAATAATAATTAAGTAAGAGGAGGACTATGGGAATTAAGGTAGATGTTTAGAGTATTTTTTAAAAAAATACTCCTTATGGTTTTTAATACCTGACATATTTACCTAATTTGATTAAATTAAGAAAGTTAGTTAAGTTATTTAATATAATATGTATTTTTTAAAATATCTTAGTAATCTTCCTCAATTCCCCAATTTCCTCACATCCTTGATTATTGTTGAGGGAGCATCAATAGGAGTAAATTAGAAAAAGATAGATAAATATAAAAACTATTTGTTATATTAAGGACCGGAAGGAGTATATCATCTTAACTGACATCACCAGTCTATTCAAATTAATTAATTATATTTTACATTAAAGTTACATTAAAAAGTAGAGGAGTGTCATTTTGTTAATTTTTGTTTGGGTTAAAAATCAAAATGCATTACAAATCAAATGTTTGTACATCAAATCAAAAAGTTATATGTGAAAGGTTAAGTCATGACCAGACTGGTACACATGGGAAAAAATGTTAATTGAATAGGTTTCTTTTTCCATGTAACTTTTCTTTGGTCAAAAAACCGATGTAACCCTTTCTCACACGGCTTTTTTTTCACTGTTTTTCTTTCCATGGACCACTTTTCTTCACGTCTTTGAATGATGGCCTTGGTTTTGTCACTGTTGAACCTACCATTTATGGATTCAGTTCACGCATAATTCAATCCCTCTGAACATCAAGATCAACAAACTAATATCAATTTGCATTAAATTGTCCTTCTTGTATCAATTTGCAAGTTTATGTATTAGCTTTTTTTTTTTTTTTTGTGAACTAGCTTTATTTTGTACTATCATTTGTAAAAATCACATTTAGTTTTAATGTCATTTGTTTTTACTCACGCACCAAATCTGAGTCATAATCTTTTATATTTTTTAACAATTTTTATTTTCATACCAAATACGTAATCTAGAATAAAAATAACATTCTAATTGTTATCCTGTGCAAAAAATAAACTCATCATTTAAAAAAATTATAAATACAAAATTTACATTTATTCCAACCAATTTTATTAGACTTTAGAGTTAGAATACTTTGACCTCATTACAAAAATTATAATTATTCTACGTTTTTATTAAAAAAAGGACCCAATAAGTGGACCTTGAAAATTAACCGAAAGTTTTTATTTGGCCTAAAAAGTCTACATAGGATCTCATTACACATTGTTTAAGCAAAAAGATTACTCCACAAACCACAAGACTACCATATTTATCATTTAACTAAGTTACTTAAGCATCTAATCGATCCCTGGTGGTGAGCATGAAGAGAGTGTCGTGGCTAACAGCCTAATACTAAAGCTCTTTTGAAAAGTTTGCGGTATAAGGGGATTAGTCATTACTACTGACGATAGATATCTTAGTCATACCAAAAAAAAAAAAGACTAATGCTGGTCATACCAAAAAAAAAGACCATGCCACACTTGGTCTAAGAAAAAAAAAGACTATCCTACACTTCAAACAGACGAGACTTTAAACTTTGTTTGGTTGGAGGTTTTTGAAAAAAAGGTTTGATGGAGGGTTAAAGGTGGGAAAAGTGTGTTTAGTTGGACGGAGGGAAGGGGAGGTGATGTTAAAAATTTTGTCTTTTTCTCTTCCCCTCCCCTCCTCTCTTTAGCCTCTAAAAATTGGAGGTTTCTAGAGGGGAGAAGAACATTGTATCTCACTTTGACCATATCCCTACCTATTTTCTAATATTCCAAGCATAGCCCTCTTGATTTAAAATGCCTCTTTTCCTCTCTATTCTCTTCGGCAACATAATCCACGCTCCCTCTCTCCGCAACATTTTCTTTTCCTTATTTTTCACTTTAAAATATTATTATTTATTTAATTTTTCACATAGATTTAAGGGTAAAAGTGTATCCAGCACCCTGATATATTTTTGGAGGTGCAATTAGCATCGTAAAGTATTTAAGGGTGCAATCAGCACCCTAATGTATTTTTAGAGGTGCAATCAGTATTCTAATGTATTAAAAATAGAGCAATTACACCACTTCACCAACAGAATAGTAACTTCGTTTGCTGACTCACTTTTTCCTTTCATCTTTCATCGATCTTCAACATGTTTATCACATCTTTTAGTATTTAAGAGTGTAATTTTGTCCATAATGTATTAAAAATAGAGCAATTACACCCCTTCACTAATAAAATATTAACTCAAGGTTTGGGGTTTAAGAACGATGACAGAGGAAAGAAAAAAGTGTGTCAGCAAACGAAGTTACTATTTTGTTAGTGAAGGGGTGTAATTGCTTCATTTTTAATACATTAGGGTATTGATTGCACCTCCAAAAATAGTTCAACACCCTTAAATATTTTAGGGTATTAATTGCACCTTTAAAAATAGATCGGGGTGATAGATGCACATTTACCCTAGATTTAACTATACCTAATTTAATTTAAAGCTAAGATATTTGGAATGAAACTTCTAAATCATGGACCAAATTTATATCTTATCAAAATCTCTCATAAATGCTTTTATTTTGGCATTGATAACACCTCGACTATGTCAAAACATATCTCAAATCTACTAAAAATGAAGAGTTATCAAAAGCATATTAAAATATTTTATCATATTAAAAATAATAAAATAATATGTAAAAATATATAAAATATCCTTTGAAATGTATATAATTTTTTTATGATATATATGTGAGGTAATAAGTTTTTTGAGATTTATAAATTGAAAAATAAAAGAAGAAGGAAAATATATCAATTAAGAGAAAATTGTATATTTTTTCACTTATAATTGACTCTCCTTACCTATATTTCTGAACCAAACAAGAAACCAAATATCCCCTTTCCTCTTCTCAAACAAAACAAAACTTATAACCTCTCCTAACCTAATTTTAATGAACCACTTCTAACCTAACCTAACATGTATTGAACCAAACGCAGCTTAAAGTCTTTTCTACTAACTCTTTTTTTTACTACAAACTGAATCCATCCCCGATCAACTATATATAAAAATCCACATCACCTAACTTTCTTCTTCATCCTCCACCTATTAATCAACATGTGGGGTTATCAAGGATATAAAAATTTTCTGAACAAACTTATTTGTTTTGACTAAGAATTGATATTAGTATACATAGATTTATGTCATACTGTCATATGGTCCGACACAGTTAAATTATTTATTATCGTCCTACATTTCTGTTTTTGGAAAAATCACTTTTAGGTTTTAAGGATCAGACATATTAACAGAAAATCTCAGGAAAAAGTCAAATATCAAAAAAATCCTTAGAAACTTTTCTGTGATTATTTCCCAAAATAAAATGATAAACATGCCCTCATTGTAATTATAAAAACCAAAGGCACAGAAAGGGGAGGGAAGGCGTGACTTTTCTCATTAATGAGACAGAGAAATAAGGCGAAAGCGACGGATTGGAACTGCAACATTAAAGGGATCAAGTGTAGTGTTAAAGTCTTAGCCAAAGGATCGAATTTGCAAGCTCCACCTACTGGTACAGAGGTAGAACAGTAAACTGATTTATTTTTATTTGCTCTGTGTGAACGTTGGATGAAGTGAGATTGAGGGTTGGTTAAAGGTTGGTACTTGGGCTTAATAGCGGATAAAGTAGTAAGAGGTAGATAAGTAATGACATGATTTTGCTAAAGATATATCTTGACCATTGTAGTTGGGGTTTCAACAGGCGCCGATCTCCAATCGTCTCCTTCCACGACTGAAAACGCCCATCGGCATGCTCCTAAGAGAGTCTCCTACTCCCATATGCCTGACGACGGAAAAGTGACACTGACAACTACATCTCACCCATAAGAAGAAAGTGAAGTTGTTAATATAGAATATAGTGTTGTTAATAAATAGAAAGGAGTTGTTATTGGCCCTGAAACTTGTTAACTGTGAAAGAAGAAAGTGGAGTTGTTAATGTATAATACGATGTTGTTAATAAAGAGATACATGCTGTTATTAGCCCTGAAACTTGTTAATTGTGAAAGAAGAGAGTTGTTAATTTAGAATACAGTGTTGTTAAGAAAGAGAGAGTTGTTGTTATTGGCCCTAAACTTGTTAATTGTGAAAGAAGAAAGTGGAGTTGTTAATGTAAAATACGGTATTGTTAATAAAGAGATAGATGTTGTTATTGTCCCTGAAACTTATTAATTGTGAAAAAAGAAAGTGGAGTTATTAATGTAGAATAGGGTGTTGTTAATCAATAGTGAAGTGTTGTTATTCCGAGTTGAGAGGAGGATAGCTGAAGGGCAGAAGCATCTTTTGGCCGAGATTTCAAAATCTCAGATTCCTCCTCCGTACTGACAAAGCACTGACTTGGGTTTTTCGAATTTCCTCACACTAACTTGGGATTTATCAATTTTAAATATATTTTATAGGGATTTTTTCAATAGAGAATGGGGACTTTTTTATAAATGTGTTAATAAAAGTAGAGTGACCTTCAAAACAACTGTGCTATCATATGATCTTGAACGTCTTGGGTCAAATCATGAAAAAAAGACTCTGTTTTTTGTTTTGGGGGATAAAACTATGTAAATTGGTTACAGTTCAAATCATAACAACAGTTTGCAAAAAAAAAAAAAAAGTCATAAAAACAGATTTTTCGTTAGTAAGGTAAATCTGCGTACATTTGTCTCTGATAGGATTTTTGTGCATTGGCACCCAGCAGGGTTAGCGTGTTCCGGACCACACGCTTTTCCATACTGTAATTAAAGTGTTGCAAATGAATCATCAATGTGTGACTGGCTTGTATGAAAATTTGTTGCTGCTATAGACTGCTGCTTTTGAATATTGAAATTGAAATATGTGATTGTTCTATACTGCTGTTAAAATTGGAGCATCCAGTGCATGTATATATAAAAGGGATGTTTTTAAAATAAATAGAAGCTTTAAGACCGGTTGTAGTCACAACCGGTCTTAAAAGTATTTTAAGACCGGTTGTAGGCACAACCGGTCTTAAAAATCCACCTTTAAGACCGGTTGTGACACCTTTAAGACCAGTTGTAAGCACAATCGGTCTTAAAAGGTCTGACCTTTAAGATCTATTGCGAGCAAAACAGGTATTAAAGGTGACCTTTAAGACCGGTTTTAAAAACAATCGGTCTTAAAAGTATGACTTTTTATAACTGATCTAAAAAATAACAGACTTTTTATACCTGCTATACCAAGACCTAATTCACAACCGGTCTAAAAAGTCTTTTTTAACCGGTCTAAAAAGTCAATTTTCCGCTAGTGAGAATTGACTAAAAGAGTAATGATTTTGACAAAATCTGTCATGATTTTGACAAATCAATAAGTACAAATAATATGAGTAAAAGGATTGACAAAGAGTTTTGGGTTGTGAATAATAGAGTAATGTGATTAACGAAATGAATTCTGGTGTTGATGAAATTCATAAGGGTTTTGACAAAATCAATCAAAACTGCCAAAATGTGTAAAAGGATTCACAAAGAATTTTTGGTTGTGACCAACTGAATAATGAGATTCACTAAAAGTGTGATGATTTTGACAAAATGCGTGATGATTTTGACAAAATGAATAAGTACTGACAGAATATATAAAATGATTGACAAAGAGCTTTAGGTTGTGACCAATTAAGTAATGAGATTGACAAAAAGAGTAATGATTTCAATAAAATCTGTAAGTATTGACAATATGTATAAAAGGATTGATAAAGAGTTTAGGGTTATGGCCAATTGAATAATGAGATTGACAAAATGAATAGTGGTATTGATGAAATCTGTAATGATTTTACAAAATCAATAATTTTGGATTGTGACCAATTGATAAATAATGAGATTGGCTAAAAGAGTAACAATTTTGACAAAGTTCATAATGGTTTTATCAAAATTAATAAATACTGACAATATGTGTAAAATGATTGAGTAACGGGGGCTTTTTAGTCTTTTCTTCCAAACATTAAAAACTCATATTCCTACCCCATCGCCTCTCTATCCTTTGTATGTGTTAAGGGACTTTTCCTGGGTTTTGGAAGTTGAGGTGGTATTTGTTTGTCTTTTTCCCTAATTTTTAAGTTCAACCAACTAGTTGGGCCTTGTGGAAGGGCTGGCCCCACACAACCTGGTAAACCAATATTCGAATCCACGCTGGGAGAAGTGCACATATTTAATGCATAACAATGTCTCGAACATGATCGCCTTCAATAAGAAGGATATTTGTGGCTAGCATTTTTTTTTTAAAGTTCAATTTGGAGGGACCTTCATTAGTAATGATTAATACTACTTCCTATATTTAATATAAGAGTTCGTTGATTAATTTGGGTAGATTAAGAAAATTAGTTATATATTAGTTATTTGTAATAAATATAATTCTCATAAAAAAAACAAATATCGTTTGGTTTTCCTAAAATATCATCTTTTATTATGACTAATCTTAAATAGAAATTATTTAATGTGCGCAATTAATATGAATACTTTATTTAAAAAAAAACTATAATTTAGCAGACAAAGTAGTGAATTAAATTATTATATTTCGGACCAAACAGCTCGTATATTAACTACCAGACATCTCCCCTGCTGTGCATAAACAATATCCCGGGCTAGATATTAAAGTCAACGAGTCAATAAGTTTGTGCTATCCCTTCATGATTTTATACTATTCGAGGATTATAAAGAATTAAAAGAAACAATGGGCGCCACATTTTAAATCGAAAAAGGAAAAACCAAAACTTTAATCAATTGCGGGGTCCTCCTTTTCTTGCATCCTTGCATTATTGCAAAATGACAAAAGTCACTGCGACATCTGCTTCCACTAGCTTTTGAAATTGAAACTTTCATCTCCCCTTCTGTGCAAGTTTACGAACATTTTCACTAATTTCCCAAAGTGATAGATCACTTATGGCTGAATCACTTGTAGGTGGAGCTCTTCTCTCTGCCGCCTTCAATGTGCTTTTGGAGAGGTTAACCCCAGAACAGGCTGATTTGATCAACTTCATTTGTGGAAAGAAGCTTGAAAACAAGCTCCTTAATCATTTGAAGCCAAACTTGATTGCTGCAAAAGCTGTGCTCAACGACGCTGAACTCAAACAATATAAGGATCTTGCTGTGAAAGATTGGTTAGACGAACTCAAAGATGCTGCTTATGAACTGGAAGACTTCATGGATGAAATTTCCACCCGAGCTGCCACTCAAAAAAAGGTGCGTTGTTTCTCCTTTGCTTGTCTTAATCTGCGTGATACAAGCTTGGCAAATAGGTTAGAAGCTCTCACTAGCAGAATTGAACATATTGTGAGACTAAACGACGCCCTTAATTTGGAGAAGAGCAGTGGAACAGAAACTTTGTCATGGAGGCCTCCGGTTACATCTGATGTGAAAGTCTCTGAAGTGCATGGAAGGATGAAGGAAAAAGAAGATATAATTAAGCTCATGTTTAATGGTGAGGGTGATCAATTGTTGTCTGTAATCCCCATTGTCGGCATGGGCGGGGTTGGGAAGACCACTTTAGTTCAATTAGTTTATAATGATAAAGATGTGAAGCAAAAATTTGATCTTACTGTATGGGTTTGTGTTTCTGAAGCATTTGATCTTTTGAAAATAGCACAGACTATAATAAAATCTATCAATCCTGATTTTGTCTGTGATAATATGGATTTAAATCTTCTTCAGCTTCATTTGGCAAAGAAGTTAAAAGGAAAAAGGCTTTTAGTTGTTCTTGATGATGTCTGGAATGACAAATACACTGAATGGGATACTTTGAAGAATTTGCTTCATAATGAAGTGGAAGGATGTAAAATTCTTGTTACAACTCGTCTAGAGCGTGTTGCTTTGATGGTTAAAACTATATCATCATTTTATCATCTTAATGTCTTGTCGGACAAAGACTGTTTGTCAATTTTCACTGCACATGCTTTCCATTTTAGAGATTCATCAACCGTGAATTTATGCTTAGAAAAATTTGGAAGAGATGTTGCCAGAAAGTGCAAAGGATTGCCTTTAGCTGCAAAAGTGCTTGGGGGACTTTTTCGATCATCAAAGCCTGACTTTGAAAACTGGAATAATATTTTGAAAGACTCCATGTGGGATTCATTGGACAATGGGATCATTCCAGCACTAAAAGTTAGTTACTATCATCTCCCTCCCCATTTAAAACAATGCTTTGCTTACTGTTCTTTATTTTCAAAGGATTATCAATTTAATAAGTTGGAATTGATATTGATGTGGATGGCGGAAGGTTTTTTGCCATCATCAAAGGGGAATATGACATTAGAAGAAGTTGGTTATATGTACTTTGATGATTTAACTTCAAGATCTTTCTTTCAACCCTTGCCTAAAAAAGATGAGGACTTTGATCTTGAGGATAAAACAATAGATGGTGAGTGCTTTGTCATGCACGATGTCATTCATGAGTTAGCAACTCATGTTGCTGGAGACTTCTACTTTAGATTAGGGGAGAAAGGGAACAAAATTGGCAATAAGACACGCCATTTATCTTGCAACTTTCAAAATTATGCATGCTTAGACCGTGAGGTTTTTGAAAAATTAAAAGGTTTACGGACATTTATAGGATTGGATTTTCACAATATCCCTATGTCTATTGGAAATACTTCTCCTATTCTAGCATTAAATCCAAAGTACTTACGAACATTGTCACTTTGTGGTCTATCTGCTTTGAAGATAGTTCCTGACTCAATTGGCGAGTTCATCCATCTGCGTTATTTGGATCTATCAAGGACATATATTGAAAGTTTACCCAATTCAATCTGTAAGTTGAAAAATTTACAGGTGTTGAAGTTGTATCATTGTTTTTGCCTCAAGATTCTACCTAATGACATGCAAGATCTTATAAGTCTTCGCTATTTAGATTTGTCTTTGTTAAATATTGTAAGTTTGCCTCAATCATTGTGCAAATTATACAATCTACAAAAATTGAGGTTGCGATGTTGTCGGTCTTTGGAAATGCTGCCAAGTAATATGAAAGATCTTGTAAACTTGCGACATCTTGATGTTAGAGACACTAACTTGAAAGAAATACCAGGAGGATTGGGTAACTTGAAAGATTTTCAATTTTTGAGTGATTTTGTTGTTGGCAAAAAGCAAGAGACTGGGATTGGGGAATTGGGAAGAATGTCAAATTTGAAGGGTTGGATTGTAGTTAGTAAATTAGAGAATGTCATGAATGGAAATGAAGCCTATGGAGCGAGGATGATGGAGAAGATACATATTAAAGGCTTAACATTATCATGGTCATGGGATGTTGTCGCGGAAGATACAAGGGCACAGGAAGATATTTTGGCCAATCTTCAACCTCATTGGGAATTAGAACAATTGAAAATTAATAATTATAGAGGAACAATATTTTCGGATTGGTTAGGAAGTGCTTCCTACCACAACATGACTTGGTTGCGACTGGAGAATTGCAAAAACTGTTTGATTTTACCACCGCTCGGACAGCTCCCCGCTTTGGAGAAATTATATATTATTGAATTAAAAAGGGTAAAAAACATTGGGGAAGAGTTATTGAAGGGCAATGATTTTGCTTCCACAATACCATTTCCATCCCTTGAATATCTTCAATTTAGATGTATGACTTCTTGGAAACGATGGCATTCCATTGACATGGAAGCTTTCCCTAAACTCCAACAACTTTATATATTTGAATGCCCTAAGTTAGTTGGAAATTTACCTTGCCAATTGCTTTCTTTAGAAACTCTGCAGATTAGAGTTTGTCCATTGTTTTCTTCTTGTACACCGAGGTGCCCCAAACTTCAGAATTTAGAGATAATAAGAAGTGAAAATGTGGCATGGCAAGAACAACAGTTACATCATTCTCTTTGCAAGCTAGCAATTTCAGGAGGTCGGATGTTGGAGAAGCGTCTCTCTAAGTATTCTCATTTGCAACAATTAACTATCAGTTATTGCTCCAATATATCAACTCCAGTGATTCATTTGCCCCCATCATTACAACATTTAATGATAAGTGACTCCAAAAATGTGGATTTTGTGATGAGTTCAAATGCTCCTCTTCAAAATCTCCAATCTATTACATTCAAAAGTTGTGGTTATCTCAATCTCAAGTCAGATGACATGGAAGCTCTTCTCCCAAATTTAAGAAAGCTATGTATACAAAGTTGTTACAAGATGGAAGAATTTCCAGAAGGGATCCTTGTGCCAAGTTTGAGGGAACTTCATATTGAATATTGTGACAAGCTATTATCCAATCATGCAAAGTGGCACCTCCCAAGTAATATCACTTACCTTTCTATTTCTTGTCCATATGATAGAGATGTCAAGTGTTTCCCAGAGGGATGTTCTCTTCCAACTAGTCTTACCTCCCTTGAGCTTAATGGCTTTAGTTAC
The DNA here is from genome assembly GCA_963242795.1 of Inga leiocalycina. NCBI lineage: Eukaryota > Viridiplantae > Streptophyta > Magnoliopsida > Fabales > Fabaceae > Inga > Inga leiocalycina. Next base: position 19,357,574 of record OY725329.1, on the reverse strand, counting down.
TTGGAGACATTGAATTGCACTGGACTTCAACACCTGACCTCCCTTCAACAACTGAAGATCATACATTGTCGCAAGCTGGAGAAATTGTCAAGAGAAAAGCTGCCTGCTTCTTTAAGAAACCTTCACATTTGGAAGTGTCCGTTGCTTGAAGAAAAATACCACAACAAGGATGAACAACTATTTGGCCAAATATCCCACATCCCACATATCAGTCTATATTACCCGTCATGAGATGCAATTATCCACCAGGTATTTATCTATATTCCCAAGTATTGCATTTTTATAGTTAATAATTGGATTTAGAGAGACAATTATGCTTCCACATAAATGTTTCTCAATATTATTTGACTTACATTGTTGGAATCGCTTCTCACATCGGTTAATATGTTTGTAACTCATATGACTTTAACAAACTTATTTTGTTGTGTATCGGATTCTAGCTCTCTCTTTCTCTGTTTTGTTTTCCAAAACATACTTTAGCTAATTTTCTTTACTCGCCTTTTCGTTACCTTTTTCTTTTTCTCATAAATTCACCAACTCTATAAATTATTTCAAACAATAATTTAATTGACCTTTTATATACTGAGAAAATCAATATGATTATTATCTTTAAAGATTTTTAAACAGTTATATTTTCAGAAATTGTTGCGCACCGATCATGTGATTTAACTAATTAAGGTGGCTGTGAGCATTTCTTTTTTCTTTTTTCTTTTTTTTTTTGGAACTGAATGTGCGTTTTTTTTAACCTACAGAACTGAAAGTGCTCATTGATAGATTTTGATCTTGGCTACATAATTGTTTTTGCTTTTGAATGATGAAAATGAACAACAATTCTAACTGTCATTTGTATTAGTAATTGTGTTTGGTTTTTCATTTGGTAATTTAATATGCTGTATATGTTTAGCGACTTTATACTCTGTTTTTGTTTTTTTTCCCCTAATGAAATACAGATGACTATAAGATTGTGATTTTTATAAGTAACTTAAAGTATTATAATTTGCAACTTCATTGATGAAATTGAGGTAGCAACCTCTTGTGTTCATATTAAGTTATTATAAATATTTGATGGAATAAAAGTATGAGGAATTTGGATAAACAATTATTGATGTAGCTCAAAGCATTAATTCATTACATTAGCTACTCTTGTTACTTATCCTACACTGAAGCGTAAAACGATTTAACACGTTTAAATGTTCCATTATTAAATTTACATTTTCATTACTTCAAAGATTAGTGAAAGTAATCCACTTGGTCTCAAAATTATGCCGATCATGCAGATTCTACAAGGCTTATATCAATAGCTCTTCTAAGAAGATATGCTTCAAAAAGTTTTGTTTGATCTCCATCAAGTGTTTTGTGGCTCATACATTCATGTAATGAGGAATTATTCCAAAAAGTAATTATGAAGGTACCTATCTAGACAAGTTTCTCTCTTTATAACAAATACCATTTCTTTTTTTTAATTATATTTTATCTTCTCTGTTGGAGTTTTTCTTATTATGGGGTTGTTTCAGGTAGAGTTCAACATGGTTTGCTAGTTGTAATTGATAAAACAAACACAGCGCTTCTTCTTCACAAAGTCTAATGCCCTAATTAAGAGATATTTCTATTTTAAAGAGGTTCGAACTGAACCAAAACCTTTAATTTCTTCTTTCTCTTATAATCTGCTTATTTAATTATTCTGCCTTATATATGATTTGATTGTGATTAATAAGCATCAAAGTAAGCTAGCTAGCTACTTGAGGTTAACGGATTGCCATTTTTCTTCTTCTGTGTTTTCCCTCCCTTCCTTGTTCTGTCTCTGGACTTACTTCTCTCACATATACTTAAAATGCAGCACCGGCAAGAAAGACAGCAAGGGATTTGCAGACTTGAACCTGCACTGAGAATAAAAGCTCATCATAATCTGATCAAGTTCATCATCTTCTTGACAAAATATTCTCTGATTTTCTGGAAGTGTTCTTATCGTGTGACTCATGTGCATTAATTTATTTTTTTTTCAGAAGATACATTGGTGAAAGTGTGTGTGATACATTGTTATATGATGGTTTTCCTTGTTGGGTGTGTAAATGCTAGGATGAATTGTGTGTAATGTATTGTATCGAGTACCAATCAGTTATAAAATTCCCAAGCTTCATGCTTGGGGAGAGGATGTAGGATTCAATTTTTGGATCCGAACCTCTATATATCGTGGTGTCATCTTCTTATTTTTTATTTTTTTTAAATTTAAAATCATTAAAAAAATTTGAAAAGCAATTAGATATGTGACTTTTTTAATCAAACAAAAGCCTTATTTCTAAGTGCTATCTCCAACTCCTAATATAAGAACTAGATGCGATTGGGTTGGATTCAATTCCAAATATAAGGCCTCTCCTCATTTTGTCCTCTCATATTTATCAATTTTTTGAAACTATCTCTATTAATTGCACATATTAAAGGAGTTTACATATATCAATTACTAGTTTCAATGCATATAATCTAAGATGACATTTTAAAGAAAACAATATGCAATTTTAATAAATAACCAATTTATCTAATTTTTTTTAACCTATCTAAATTATTTGAGTAGATCATATATTAAGGATCGAAGTATTAAGAAATCTTTTGTAACAGAAATTTCAACTCCTCTCTTTTTCCAACCATTAGGATCTTCTGTAATTTGTTTCTTGTTTCTTGTAAGAGCTTGCTGTGAATTTTGCTGATTTGAAATTTACAAGGGATATTCAGTTATTCTCGGACTCAACGGAGGCTCTTCAGTTGCTACTTCAACCAGCTGGTCATTTTCACCCACTACAAGATGTGATTGATGAAGTTAGAGAGCTCATTTATCAGGACTGGGAATTAGAGATACATCATTCCCACAGAGAAGCCCTTCGATGTGCTGATTACATGGCAAAAATGGCCCTTGACTCGAACAGTGATCTTACTCTTGTGCCTTATCCCCCTGATTTCTGTTCGACCCAAATGTTAGCTGATATGAGTGAATATTCGATTCCATTCTCAATGTAACGTAGCCTAGGTTTCGGCTGTTTGTTCCTAGAGTTTATCTGGTCATTGTAATTCAAAAAAAAAAAAAAGAAATTTACAAGGGACACCATGAAGTCTTCCATTAATTACTTATTCAACTTCAGCCAACTAATGAAGCGTAGCAAGAACTTTTGTATATTTCCAAGTAGTATTCTCTTTCTCTGTCTTTCACATTATATTCTAAACCAGATGCTTTTAAATTATTGCCATTTTCTTTTAACAAAACTACAATTTTATTGTAATTCTCACTCATCACACACACACACACACACACTTATTTCTCTGTCTTTCACATTTATATATTGCAGTTTTGAGAACAAGAGGTATTTTATTGATTTTCCAAAATTGCATGCCTTTTTACTACGTTCATGTAACAGGATAGGAGGGAGAAGAAACAGTAATATGGATCTCAAGTCCCAAGTCCCAACAAAAATGCACCGAACTGTAATATGGACCCACACTCAATTGTTTTTTTTTTTTTAATTTCATATGTTTTTAAGCTTAACAAAAAATTTTGATTTTCAGGAATATATTTGAATTTAGTTAGTTGAAAAAATGACGGCATTAAATTGAGTAAAAAACTGTGAAGAACAAATAACTTGTTACATATGAACTAAACTTCAATATTTTCTTGATATGTATGTTTAGACATACTGAAGCCTTTTTAATTAGGGTGGGAGAGAGTACTTGCTTTTTTCCCCTGTTTCCCCTATTTTTATATAGTTGTTTATATCTGAGGAATGAGGCAAGTTGTTCCTTGTGAGAGAAATGGATTTGTAGTTGGTTTGTGCTATTTTTGTTGATTTGTGTGTTGTTTTAAGTAGATGGATTCAAGGCCAATAAATGTTAGTCCACCTAATAAGAAGTTGATTTATAACTCATAAAGTCATAAATTTAAATCTTATTAGCTAAATGTGAAAGTCTTATTAGTGAGTGATCTATAAGTACTTTTATAAATTCTCTTTGAGCCTGAATACACATATCATACCCAACTGACGATCAACAAAGGCTTAATGAAATTGGACTAGAAACAAAATAAAAAACAGGTAACAAGAACAACATAATAGTAAAAAAAAACTAATGAAAAGGTCCGGAAAAAGAAACAGAGACGTAATAGGCCAAATCGTCAAAGGATTTTGGTAGATGTCATGTAGCTCCAACAACGCCAACTATGCATAGGAAAGCTCTAATTAAGGTTCAAAGAGTTGGTGAACGACCATCTTCATATCAAACCCGGTAATAAGCACAATAGAGTACTTGTGTGATATTCTCTTTGATCATAAAGATAAGACTCAATTGATTTTTTTGAAGAGATTAAGGAAGCTAAATAAATTACTTGGTTATAATATAAGTTGTATATCATTATATTATATATTTGTTTATAAATTAAGAAATTAGTTTGAAAAAGAAAAAATATAAGTATACATACTTTAAAGTAATTTATTTAACTTCATTAATCTCTCTATAAAATCAATTGGGGTTTAATAATATGGACCGGAGGGAGTACCATGCTAATCAAGGCTATCATTAGCGGGATCCCATGTGGGATTAGAGAAAACATCTATCTACTGAAAGAAAAGAGTCAAAGAAGAACAGAAAAAAGAAGTTGGAGAGTCAAAACATCTTAAACACATCATCATCTATTCTGGTAAATCTAGTGCTGTGAGACAAGATGAAACCATTGTATTGAAAACTGGATCAGACTGGTCGGTTTAGACCGAAAACAGGTGAACCGGTCGCCAGTCCAGTCCAGTTGAGGTCAGAAAACTGGGGTCGACTGAACCGGTCGACTCGGGGTGAACCAGGGGTAACTAGGTGTAACCCGGGGTGACCCAGGTTGCCCTATTTGTTTTTTTTTTTTTACATTTTTATGCTCCAACCTAGCTTTTTTTAAAAAAAATTATTTCCCTAAGCACTATTACAAATATAATAACAAACGTTCACCGTTAAAAAATTGACGTTGACTGTTAATTTTTTTAACAGAAAAGGGCAACATTTTTACTTTTTGAAACTTCTGGGGCAAAATTGATTCCCAAAAAACTTCCAGGACAAAATTGCTCCTGGACCCATACTTTCGCCCTTTTTAAATATATCAGGACACTAGCATGAATCCTATGTTTTTACTTTCGAGGTTTTAGACCCCTTAAAATCAATGATTAATGGTGCACCTTTGGAGGATGCTCGCCATCTTGGTCAGCGATATTGTCGGATGAGGCATGAAGCAGACCTACTGGTAAGTCAAAAGTTGGAATAGTTCCTCAATCTCTATACTTAACCAGTAGTTTTGGCCCAATGGGAACTTCCTCTATTATCTGTGGCATGGAGTATGCAGTGAATTTGTGGGTTCTTTTCTCTGTTTGGTGCATTCTGGTGATCCGAGAGAAAATTTGTATCCCAGGCTATATTAGGTCATCATTTACGAATTGATATTCTTACTTTAGGTTGGGCATTATAACTTGGTTTGGTTTTAAAAATTCAGAGGGATGAGATATCAAGAAGACAATCACGAGTACGAGAGGCTCCAACTGCTGAAAATGTTGCAAAATTGCATGCTTCAGAAGCAAGGATGCACGAGCTAAAAGCAAACATGGCTGTTCTGGGTAAAGAAGCTGCAGCTGCGCTGGCTGCTGTCGACGCACAACAGCAAAGACTGACATTCCAGAGATTCGTTGCTATGGTATGCTTACACATGAACATGATTGATAATATAAACTTGGGCAAATCATTCTTCCTTTCTGCATTCCTCCCCTATGTGATAATTACGGTCCCTCCTAAAACTGAAAAAGTCAACCAACAAAAAAAAAAAATATTGGCCAAATACCTCAACAACAGAATTGGTTTTTATTATTGAAAATATAACTTATGAAAACATGTATTTCTTAATAATTTTTTGGCCACTAACCAATAAGCAAAATATATCTATTTTTTGTTATTATATTTGTAATAGTGCTTATGTTGATTAAGTATTTGCACAATAAACAAGTTATTGTTATGAATTAAATATTATCTTTTATGAAATAATTTTACCTTTTTCTAGATTTAAAGAAGTGGTTAGGTTATGTTTAGAGAAGTAGTTACGTAATTATTGAGTTTTAATCATTCTACTATATTTTTGTCAAAATGGGTAAAAATTGTAGCTTATATTGCCTATTTTGGACTCTTGATATAACTATCTACTATATATTACTATTGGGTCAAGTTCAAATATTGTTGGGTCTAATTGGGAGTAGCCCTTCTGACGTGATTTTTTCTATCCACAAGGCTTAAATTCTCAACCTTGCTTCAGATGAATTGGATCTTTTGCACTTGATCTAAGCACTGTTAGCGTAGCTTATCTTTTTGTTGATATCTTAAAATATAAAATAGAGTATAGGCTTGTGTAATTGAGCTTACTGTCATGGGAGGAAGGTAAATTACCCATATATAATTATTTTCAATTTTGATTATGGAGATTATTTTTATGCTTTCGTAGGTTGAAGGGGAAAAGACTTTTCATGCAAGAGTTGCAGTCATTCTTGGTGAAATTGAAGCTGAGGTGTGAACCAGATTTACCAATCTTTTTTTCCCCAAGAATATTTATATGATTGCATTACTTCCAATTTTGTTCTTGTTCTTTGAGCTGTGTCAGATGGTTTTAGAGAGACAGAGGAAAGAATCTGCCCCTCCAGTGGTTTCTGAGAATGGCTCCACAAAAACTACGTATTTCTTAGCTGAGGTATGCTCCCCATACCAAATTTTTGCTTTATGTTAGCCTTTTGCAAGTCCCTACATGATATATAATTTTTGTTTGATCTTTTACATAAGATTTGTATGTTAATTTATTGCTGAATAAGAGACTGCCCTAAAATTTCATTAGAGCTTAATTTAAAATTTGTAAGTGGCTAAGGGTTGCTTTTCTGTTTCTTTTTTCTTTTGGGCGGTGGGATTGAGGGGTGCATCCAACATAAGCTTCCTTTAGATTCGGGTGATCAGTAATCAGTGGACAATGATGTGGATCGGGTTTCATTGGGCAGCTTTATTAGTGTTCCAGATTCGCCCCCACATCTTTGAATGTTTTCTTTTTCCTCCCTTTCCTTTTTTATTTTATTTTATTAGATTCTCTTCCTTCTCCTTTCTTTTGATCGTGCAACTGTCATTTTAAACATTCAATCCCCTTCTCCTTTGGCCTTCCTTAGAAAAGGAATAATGGAGTTTACAGACACCATTATTTGTTTACTGTTTCTACCACATGGACATTTTTTTCCTGAAAAATTAGAAAAATTTCTAACTCAGTGCTTCCTTCCTTAGAGACGAATAATTTAGAGTCATGTCAATTATTAGTTTCTATAATATAGGAAGCTGAGGGATTCTAACTCTAGAATAAGAATGGGGCTCAAAAAGATAATATGAGCCATGCATCATTTGGTTGCAGGTAATGCATCCGTTTAATGCTACTACAGATAAGGAAAAGGGTGACTTTGTTGTTGTGCGAAAGGTAGGTTTTCTTGTCACTGTATATACATCTCCCATGTAAAACTCCTCCAATCAGTAACAACAATATTGACAAATACATTTTCAGCTCTGGCAAGACCTCGTAAGAATTTAGCAGTTAAATGTCATTGAGGATAAGTAGTGCTAGCTCCGATCCTAAATGTAGGAGTGCACTACAAACTAAGTCTTATATTTAGGACTTGAGGAGTACTCTAATGAGCGATCTTATGGAAAATTCTCAAGTTGTGCCGGCTTTTCTAAATTTTTCCAAAAGAGGAATAAGGAAATATCAGTGTTCTTTCAGGAACCTTGTAAACTCATCTAAAAACACTTGCATTGTATGTGTATGTTACTGGCAAACCTTGTAGAACCCCTGAGATACTTGTATTAGGTAGGAAAATTGTTACATTTGCAGCTCATCAAAAATTCAAAAAATGACACAGGTGACGGCAACAGGATGGTCAGAAGGAGAATGCAACGGGAGAGCAGGGTGGTTTCCTTCGGCATATGTCGAGAAACGGTAGAGAGTTCCGTCCACCAACTTGCCTGGTGAAGTTTACTAGGTGGTCTGTTTTGTCGTCATGACTTGTATTATTTCATCCCTTTGGGGGTCTTGTACTATTGATTAAAGATGAACAAATAGGGTGGGGATGGTTGAGGAAAATGGTATGGAGTTTAGATTGAAGTGTTATTCTTTTTAGAGACTTGATGCGATCAGGTGTCCGACAAAATGAATATACATTTATGGGAGTTTTAAATGCTTGTGCTGATCATGCTGTTGAGGACCAGGGTAAGGAGCTTCACGGGTACATTACAAGAGTGGGGTATGACCCCTACTCATTTGCTGTAAGTGCTCTTATTCATTTGTACTCAAAGTGTGGGAACACAGAAAATGCAAGAAAAGTTGTCAATCAGATGCCTTGTCCAGATTTGGCATCTTGGACTTCATTAATTGTTGGGTATGCTCAGAATGGTCAACCTGAAAGGGCTCTTTATGTCTTTGATTTGCTGCTCAAATCTGGTCTTAAACCTGATCAAGTTACTTTCGTCGGGGTTCTTTCACCCTGTGCTCATGCAGGATTAGTGGATAAAGGGCTAGAATACTTCCATTCCATAAAAGAGAAGCATGGGTTGATGCATATTGCAGATCATTATTCGTGTGTTGTTGATTTGTTGGCAAGATCTGGCCGATTCAAAGAAGCAGAAAGTATCATGGACAAAATGCCCATAAAGCCAGGTAAATTCCTTTGGACATCCTTACTTGGAGGATGTAGAATACATGGGAACCTAGAATTGGCTGAACGAGCAGCAAAAGCATTGTTTGAAAGAGAACCAGAGAATCCGGCTACCTATATCACTTTGGCCAACATTTATGCTATCGCTGGTATGTGGGGTGAGGTAGCCAAGGTTAGAAAGGCTATGGATGTTAGTGGGATAGTGAAGCAGCTAGGTAAGAGCTGGATTGAGGTCAAAAGACAAGTGCATGTGTTCCTTGTTGGTGACACTTCTCACCCAAGATCAAATGATATACATAAGTTCTTGGGGGAACTCTTTAAGAAACTGAAAGAGGAGGGATATGTCCCGGACACAAACTTTGTGCTACATGACGTGGAGGAGGAACAAAAAGAGGAAAACCTTTCCTACCACAGTGAGAAGCTTGCTGTTGCTTTCGGAGTCATTTCAACTCCACCAGGAACACCAATCAAGGTTTTTAAAAACTTGAGAACTTGTGTAGACTGTCACACTGCTATCAAGTATATCTCCAAGATTGTTCAGAGAAAGATAATTGTGAGGGATTCAAACCGATTTCATTGTTTTGAAGATGGCAACTGCTCATGCAAAGACTATTGGTAATACTTCAGTTAAACAAACTTACAGAGTGTTTTGGCCTGAGAGTGAATTGACATCCTCTTTGCCAAAATCTCTGCCTGCGACAGCTGCATTGATAACCTTTGTTCCTAATCATTTAGGGGGGTTGCTGTCAAACAAAGCAGTTAGATGCCACACTCTGTATTGAGTTATAGACAGTTTATGTTAAGCCTTCTGTATTGAGTTGTTGAGGAGAAATTGAGGCGGGCAATTGTGGCTATTGAACAATTCCTTCTGTTAAGGTGAAGATGATGGTGGTGGTAATGTCCAGGCTGCTGTGTTTCTTTGATAGTTTTGATGATCTCAGACTTCAGTTCAAAGCGACCACTCTCTAGTTCCCATTTCCTTCCATGATTTTTTTGTTCTGTTTCATCTTGAGATCAGGGGACTGGGTGTCAGTTTAATACTTCCAGCAGAAACCTGCTCTAAACAGAAAGCATTCTTTGTGGGGTCAGCACCTTATGAGCTCTGGTGTAAGCAGGAATTTACTTCTCTGTGTCTGAAAAAAGGTAGTTCTTGCCTACTTGAGGAGTTAGATGAAGTTGTGCTCTAGTACCATTGTTTCTAATCAGTGACACAGAAAACTGATATCAGCATGATTGATTATCTCATATGATTAGATAGATGAGGTTGTTGCACCTTTTCTATTGTAACTCATTGTTTAAGTAGAGATATTTTTGGCCAAGCTGTTTAAATAGGGATAATTTTAGTGTTGTAGATTATCTCACTGTTTAGAGTTTCTTGTTTACCTCCTGTTTTTATATAGATAGAATCAGGATTTTGTTTTATCCATCAACTTAGATGGACCACGCAACGTCATTGTATTCTATCCATTAAATAATTGCATTGCTCACAAATTACTTTATACAAGCCTTTTGGTCCTTCTTTGATACCATCCAACAATGATCTTAATGACATTTCATTTGTTTGAAGGAAGGAAGAAATTTAGCTGCCTTGAGAGTTGTGACTAATATTAATCTATATATCTATATTCTATAGGAAGGATATAGCCGGAGTTGAAGAGCTATGATTTTCTGTTCAAGATTGCATGAATTTCAAAATCTCCATGTGGGAGGTGAGACTATTCCTTCTCAGACATTGTCATAGTGCATTAGTGCTATCTCCTAACCTCCTAGGATTCTCTGGACATGCAATTACTTCGTCATTGATGTTATTTCAGTAAGAAGGTTCAAGGTCATTTAAGTTTAATATTCATGTGAATCTAGTGGACAAAGTCTTCGGAGGTAGCAAGCTTGTATCAGCAGTGGTAAATGCTAAAAGAGGCTTCATATTATTGTCCTTGGAAACAAGCAATGCTATCTGCACGAAGGGCCACAAAGTGGAAGTTTTCCATAAGTCTGCTTGTGTCTTTGTTATTTCTTTGGCCAAGAAATTTTCTATGTGGTTTGATGACTTTGTCTCCAGTAGATGTCTATGTATGGACTCAGGTAGTGATATGTTTGAAAGGGTATGATATCCCATTAAAGAAAGGTATGATATATTTCAGAGTCTGTTAGCAGTGAAGATATAGCTAGAAAAGTGAGGCTGAGGGAAGTAGAGGGTACTGAAGTTGGTTATGTTGGCAATCCAGGGAATCTCTTGAGATGATCAGAGATATTATTACCATTTTACCTGTATTTATTTACCACTTATTACACAGAGAGATGAATTGTCATATATACGGGATTTGCTATTTTGGCATTTTTTATCAAAATAATAATTTTTCATATAGAGGAGTAAAGAGTGCATAGTGGGTTTATGGTTAATTTAGACCAACTGCTTTTTGTATTACTCTTATTTAATTTCTCTTTCTATAGTTTAAATTATTGTATATATTTAGCGACTCTACTATGTATTTGTAATTTTCCTATTGAAATCTAGATGACTATTAGTGTGCATTATTAGAATTTGATTAAAGCATTATAATTTGCAGCTTCATGAATTAAACTGAGGTAGCGATCGTCAGTGTTTACATTATATTATTATTGATATTTGATGACAGAATGATGAATTTCGATGAACAATTGATGTGGCTCAAAGCATTAATTCAGTACTTCAGCTACTCTCATTACGTATCCTAAACTGAAACATAAATGATTTAACATGTTCACCTAGTCCATTATATTTTCATTTTCATTACTTAAACGATAAATGAAGTATTATGCAGAGAGATGCATATTCCACGAAGCTTATATCAATAGCTCTTCTAAGACAAGCTTCATAATGTTTTGTTTCTCTATCATGTGTTTTGTGGCTCTTATATTATTCTCTTTTTGCCATCGGCTCTTGTATTATTCAAACATGTAATGAGGAATTATTCGCAAAAGCTAATCATGAAGGTAAACAAGTTTTTCTCTATATATTGTTTTATCTTCTCTATCTGATTTTTTTGTTATTATGTGGTTGTTGCAGGTAGATTCTTACATTTTTTGTTTGTTCTAATTGATACAAGAAACAGAAATACAGTGCTTCTTCTTCACAAAGTGTAATGCTCTAATTAAGGTCCTTCATATATTCCTATTCTGAAGAGGTTTGAACTAAACCAAAGCCTTTGATTTCTTCTTTATCTCGTAGTCTGCTTGTTTAATTATTCTACCCTGTATTTGCTTTTATTATGATGACAGAAGAAACATAGTGCTACTGCTTCTTCACAAGGGTTAGTGTTCTCATTAAGATCCTTCATATATTCCCTTATAAAGAGGTTTGAACTGAACCCAAAGCCTATGATTTCTTCTTTCTCTCGTAATCTGCTTATTTAATTACTTCTATTTCATACGCTTAAAATGCAGCATCAGCAAGAGATTTGACGACTTGAACCTACACTGAGAAGAAAAGGTCATCAAAATCTGATCAAGTCCATCCTCTTCTTCACGAAAGATTCTGTGATTTTCTGGGGGTGTTTTTTGTGTGACTTGTGCGCATTAATTTTTTTCTTCCAAAGATACTTTTGCAAAAGTGTGTGCGATACATCTGTGTATGATTATTTTCTTTGTTGGGTGTATAAACTTAGGATAAATTATGGATAATGTGTTGTGAATAATCATTACTTATAAAATTCTCAAGCTTCATTTGCTTGGGGAGAGGATTTAGGATTCAGTTTTTGAATCCGAACACCTGTATATATCGTGGTGTCATCGCTCTATCTTATTTTGATATTATTTTTAAATTTCAAATCAATATTAAAAGAAATGATATTTTTATTGGAAGAAAAAAAGAAAATCTTACCTTCCTAGGCACTGCTAATTAAAAAACCAAAAAAAAAAAAATCTGATTACGAAACTATAAAATTACTGTGAAAAACGTTCACTGTTACAATCCCCAATTGATGATCCAAACCAAATAGCTCCTGCAAAATCGTGGTGAACCAAGAGATGTTCCATTTATAATTCACGTACTTGCGCAAATTGTATCTTATAATCCACCTTCATGTGATGATCGTTCAAAGACTTTTTCTAAGAGAAGAATCATTTTTCAAGACTTTCCAAATAAACTTCTAAATCCTACACATGTGGAATCTTTAATTTCCCTTATTATTTCCGATGTTCTGCTATTACCCACAACCAAACGGCTTTGCTGTTACATCTCCAAATCTCAATAACATGACTTGCCTTAACAGCACAATTTCTAGTGTGCCTCTCATCTTCATACCCAGTAGATAACTCCTCAAATCCTATGAAACAGAGTTATCATCTATTTGCAATGATACTAACACTACTTTTAACTTTTCTAATTAATCTGCGCGTTACGTTTTTATTGAACAAAAAAAAGACCCAATAAGTGGACCTTAAAAATTAACCCAAAAGTTTTATTAGGCCAAGAAAGTCTATATGGTGGGATCTCATCACACATGGTTTAAGCAAAAAGACTATCCCACCCTTCAAGTAGATAAGTTTTTGGGGCACCTTTTCTGCTTTAACTCTTTACGCATTGTTCTGAGTAAAAATTGATATCAGTACTATATAGATTTATGTGATTACATAGTGTTTGAGACATGAAGCCTAAGATGAAAAAAAGAACAATAAAGTTACAAAGCTAATTGCTTGTCATCAACTCATCTTCATCAATTGAGACAATCCTTTTCTCAAGAAGTGCTCAATGTGCATTAATGGCACTATGCCGCTATCTCACTATGTTTTTTTGCCAATAATGGTGCGATCTCACTAACCTCCTATCATTCTCTAGACATGTTATTTAACTAATACTCTGATTTTTATTATAAGTCACTTATAGACTATAGTAGAATTTTTTTTGTCTAAAGTACAAGTACCACTATTTAATGATAGTTTTTTAATTTTATCCTTATTTAATTATTATTGGAAAAAGAGATAGATGAAAAAGATATGAAAATGATTTGTAACGGTATAGAAAAAATACTTCGACAAAGATAAATTTAAAAACAACTATTAATTTAATACACGCCTTGATTATAGAATTTTGCTTAGAAAGTTGAGGGTGTTTTCTTATCAATGGAAGGAACCTCCGCGAGGACATGGTCCCACGCAGGAGTTAAATGTCTTTGGGAGAATCACAAAAAAAAAAAACCTTTAAAATAAATTAATTGCTGAATACTATAATGAGAAATAAATTGTATTCCAACGGAAGATATTTTACATATAACGGAAGATGATTTGTACATTTATATAAAAAATTTATACACACATAAAAAAATATTTATATATAAAGGAAGTTCTTTTACACACACAAAAAATAACATGCACATTTGATAGCATTATATAATTAATTTATCAAAAATATATTTATTCTCAATTCAGACAATATCTTTTGCTTTTATTTTTTTCCCTACCTCACCTCTTTTGTTTTTAGCCTGACTTTTCAACATGTCTCTTTGATCTTTGAACCTCATGTACAACATTTCAGAGGCTACAATCCTTGATTATCAAGGAATTGAGCAAATGACTGTAATGTCCCCCTAATGGCTCCAACCCTTTTCTCTTGAAATTGCTCGGTGTACATTATTGGTGCTATCTCACTAAAAGCTCAATTACTGTCTTGTTCGTGCTCCTACTCATCCACACCTTAATGTAAAATATATTTAATTAAATTAAAAAAATTAATTAATATGATATATATTTTATAAAATATCTTAATCATTTTCTTTACTTCCATCATTCCTTTTTTTTTTATTTGATTCTTGTTAAGAAAACATGAATAGGATTAAATTAAAAAAATTGATAAATACATAAACTATATTTTATATTGGGTTAAGCATGCTTTTAAAAACCGGACCGGACCGGACGGTCCGGCCGGCCAGACCGTCACTCGGAGGCAGCAACGGCTCGTTTATGTCATAAGGGCCGTTTTACATGTTAGGCCGTTTCAAACCGGAGAAAAACCGTTTTTTGGCCGGAACCCGCTTTTTAGCCGGAAGCCGGAACGGCTACGCAATAACCGGACGGCTAAGCTTGTGGTAAGAAATGGGCTCGAAAAAAAAAATCACTGAGAGATGCATGAATGAGTGTCTCGCAGCGCAAGAAGAGAGAAAAATCAAGAAGAGAGATAAGATTCTTTTGAGAAGATGAAGAAAGGAGACGCAGAGAGAAAGAGAGAGCTGAACAACATACTGTGGTTTCTCCTTCTTCGTCGAGAGCAAAAACACGAGTTACAGAAATGGGAGGAGATGTTTTGAAAAGCAGAGAGAAAAGAAACACGGGGCGAGAAAACGAAAAAGTGATGCAAGGTGTAGTCTGAACTCAGAAGGGTGAAAAGCTATTAAAATAATCAAAAATTGCTAAAAAGCTTAAAGATGAAAGAGTCTAGCTAATAGGATAGCAGATTGCATTAATTTGTTTCAGGCTTCAGCTTTTTCGTGCTTTGTGAGATGTGACTTTGCCAATCCATCTTCCATTTAATTTTATGACTATATTTATATATTTAAAATTAATTTCTTCCATATTTAATTTTATGATTTTTTATCTTAAATTTTATAATATTAATTTTAAAATATATAAAAAATTTATACTGTTGCTAATGCTATATAGTGTTATTTTATTATAACTCTCATATATTAAGGTGTTTTTATGTTAATAATTAGACTTATTATGACTTTATGAGATTCATCCTTAAACTAAGGATGGAATTGGAAGCTCTAGGATTGGAGTTGATAGTCTTAATTTTGGATCTTTTCCTCAAACAGGTAATGATATTTATGATCCAAATTCTGATCAAGAAACTTATACCTGGATCAATCAAAAGCCACCAATATTTGATAAGTTATGAAATTATTATGGTCTAATGCATTTTGTTAGGTTGATTGTTGACTTAGTATTCTTCCTTCAAGCATATTTTGTGACCTATATAGTTAACTTTCTATCAAATTAGACTACTAAAGATTAATTGTATAATATATATATATATATATAATTATAAATATATACGTATGTAATATTTTTAAATTTAATTATTATGCCACCGGTCTGACTGAACGGTCCAACCGTGCCAACCGGTTGAACCTTGACCCGCTGACCTTTCCGGCTCGACATCCGGTCCGGCTTTTAAAACATTGGGGTTAAGGTGCAAAAATACCCATGAACTTTTCTCAAAAGTGTATCCAACACCATAAATTTTTTTTAGGTGCAAAAATACCCATGAACTTCTCAAAATGGGGCAAAAATGTCAAACCGTTAATTGATACAAACGTCCGTTTTGTGGGACCCACAATTTTATTTTTTGAGGTGCAAAAATACCCATGAACTTTTCTAAAAAGTGCACCCAACACCATAAACTTTTGAAAAGTTCATGGGCATTTTTGCACCCAGAAAAAATTTTATGGTGTTGGGTGCACTTTTTAGAAAAGTTCATGGGTATTTTTGTACCTCAAAAAATAAAATTGTGGGTCCCACAAAACGGACATTTGTACCAATTAATAGTTTGACATTTTTGCCCCATTTTGAGAAGTTCATGGGTATTTTTACACCTAAAAAAAGTTTATGGTATTGGATGCACTTTTGAAAAAAATTCATGGGTATTTTTACACCTTAACCCTTATATTTATAACAAATGACTTCCTTATCATAACCGGATGAGTATCATTTTAGCTTAGAAAGCTCAGAGCCTCATTCCCAAAACCCCACGGTCAACTACGCGTACAAGTAGTCGCCACACTGAACAATTACCGTTCTTCACCTCCTATTCATAAATGTCTTTCATCAAAATATGTCTTCTCTTTTGCCGGTTCTTTCCCATCAATTTAATTTTAGTTAACTCTTTAATACTCCTACATTTGATTGAAGAAATATATCTAGTAAGAAAACTAATTTAAACATTAAAAGCCATACTCTAAATGCAATCTCACTCTTTTGTATTACTTTATATTTTTTAAAAAATAAATATATGTGAATAGATTTAGGATACTCCCTATCTTTAATATATGACTTAATTAGAAAGTTGATGTTGATCCTAAATGTAAGACCTCTTTCACTCTTTTATCCATTTTTTCTCGAATTAACTATATTTATATTCCCTTAACAATAATCAAGTAGGAGAAGAAGTGTGAGAATTAATATAGATGTTTAGGGTATTTTTTTTAAAAAAAAATACTTCCTGTTGCTCCATTTTTAATACATTAGAGGCAAAATTACACACTTAAATACTAAAAAAAGGGATAAACATGTTGAAGATCGATGAAAGAGGAAAGGAAAGAGTGTGTTAGCAAACAGAGTTAGTATTCTGTTAGTGAAAGGGTCTAATTGCTTCATTTTTAATACATTAGGGTACTGATTGTACCTCCAAAAATAAATCAGCACCCTTAAATACTGTGATGATTGCAGTTCCAAAAATAGTTTAGGGTGTTGATTACACTTTCAA
The DNA here is from genome assembly GCA_963242795.1 of Inga leiocalycina. Lineage (NCBI taxonomy): Eukaryota > Viridiplantae > Streptophyta > Magnoliopsida > Fabales > Fabaceae > Inga > Inga leiocalycina. The sequence goes on along the minus strand of OY725329.1, from coordinate 19,340,384 downwards.
ATATAGATCGAGATACTAGATGCACCTTTAGTTTTTTTTTTTTTGGGTTAAAAGTCCAAATGCACTTTCAAACTCAAAAAGTTTTGTTTCCCCATCAGTGTTTCGTGGCTTATACATTATTCAATCAAGTAGCTTGGAAATTATTTGCAAAAAGTAATCATGAAGGTACACATCCAGACAATAGTTTCTATCTATATAACAAGTACTATTCATTTTTTTCCCCCCATAATTGTTTATCTTCTCTGTTTGAGATCTTAGTATTATGGGTTTAATTTGTTGCAGGGTAGAGTCCAACATGGCTTGTTAGTTCTAATTGACAGAAGAAACATAGTGCTTCTTCTTCACAAGGGGTAATGTTCTCATTAAGATCCTTCATATATTCCCTTCTAAAGAGGTTTGAACTGAACTCAAAGCCTATGATTTCTTCTTTCTCTCGTAATCTGCTTATTTAATTACTTCTATTTCATATGCTTAAAATGCAGCATCAGCAAGAGATTTGCAGACTTGAACCTACACTGAGAAGAAAAGGTCATCAAAATCTGATAAAGTCCATCCTCTTCTTCACGAAAGATTCTCTGATTTTCTGGGGGTGCTTTTTGTGTGACTTGTGTGCATTAATTTTTGTTTCTTCCACAGATACTTCTGTGAAAGTGTGTGCGATACATATGTGTATAATTATTTTCTTTGTTGGGTGTATAAATTTAGGATAAATTATGGATAATGTGTTGTGAATACTCACTACTCATAAAATTCTCAAGCCTCATTTGCTTGGGGAGAGGATGTAGGATTCAGTTTTTGAATCTGAACACTTCTATATATCGTGGTGTAATCGCTCTATCTTATTTTAATATTGTTTTGAATTTCAAATCAATATTAAAAGAAATGATATTTTCATTGGAAGGAAAAAAAAATCTTACCTTCCTATGCACTGCTAATTAATAATCCAAAAAAAAAAAAATGATTACGAAACTATAAAATTACTGCAAGAAACATTCACTGTTACAATCCCCAAGTGATGAACCAAACCAAATAACTCACTACTAGAAAAAAGGGTTTTAACGTCCCTTTTTTTGGCCTGTTAACGTCTGAAAACAGAGGGATGTCTATTTGAGGGTCGTAGAAAAAAACGTCAATAACATCCGTAAAACAGGAGACGTCTAAAGTGGACCTTAGACATCCCCAGTTCCAACTGGGGACGTCTAAAGTGGACCTTAGACGTCCCCAGTATAATTGGGGACGTCTAAGGTGGACTTTCGATGTCCCCAGTTCCAACTGGGGACGTTTAATGTGGCCTTTAGACGTCCCCAGTTTTATATGGGGACGTCTAAAGTGTCGCCACCCACTCTACCACGTCCCTTTTTTTATTAAGGACGTTGAAATTTTTTTTTTAAATGGACTTTTTATATATTGCACTGTCTGGAAAATGTAAACTGCAGAAATAGGATTCCAACAACAGAATAAAACAACAGCAGTTCAGCAAAATGGAAACAACAACAAACACAGTGATCAACCCAAGGCTACTACATGCCACACAAACTTTCAAACCACATAAACTACACAACAATCTATATCCAAGTCTACTACATGCCACATAAACTACACAACAATCTATATCAAGTCCCCAGTTTGTACAATCACCAAGACTAAATCCAATCCATATCGAACAACAATAACGCTAATTATATGTACTACCAAAAAGTATGTCCTACACAAACTACTAAAGACTTTACTCTTCTGGTATACGTTGAAGAAGATGTCTAGCCAAAAAGTCTCTGATCATATTTAGGTCTTCATATGAGTAGGCATCTTCTTTGTCAAAAATCTGTAAATTAGAAAATAAGCTAAGATGAAATAGTGAATGAATTGCCATTGAATTACAACACCAAGAATATTATCCTTTGAGAATGAAGAAGCGATTACTTGTTCAAAATCTGTCATAATGCCACTCTGAATGATGTAAACATATAAAGTAAGACATAATATTCACATTCCCAGCCGCCAGGTTATCGAGGGCACTATAAATCAAAAGAAAATGGTTAAAATCAATAAAGGCATATCTAAAACGACCGTCAATCAAAAGAACTTGATTTGAAACTACGTACCTTTGGAAACAACCATCTCGAATCTTTGCCACCTCTACGTTTGCGTGGCCCGCCAAGCGCTCGATACGTCGTGCATGCCCTATCATTAAAATGAAAATCAACATAAATTAGAATAATTCATTAAGTCAAGAATCAAGAAGAAATGAAATACAAAAAAATAACTTACATGTTGAAGACACTTTTAGTTTCTTTGTCTGGTCTTCTATTTAAGGAATCAAACCAGTAAACAACGTGGGACCGAGGACAGACAACACACAAACTCCAGTGATAACTATCACAACATATACAGATTAAAATGAAGTTAGATGGCAAGGCAATTATTTATTAAAAATCTCAAATACACAAAATTAAAATGCGTACCCTTGAACAATCGGTGCTAGATAACAACGATACTCGTCCTCTGCCAATGTGAAGCCCACATAGTTCGTCCTTCTCTTCAATGTATTCCCAATCCTTGTCGTATGTGCAGGAGACAAGAATCCATATAAATCAACTCTTTGAGAGTCAATGCATATACGACGGAAGGAGCTATAATAGAATTAAAATGATGAATGTATTAGCTAGTTAAAATCAACTTAACTAAATGAAGGAAAAATTGGGAAATAAAAAACTTACAGGATTGCAACTTTGCCCCATCCAACATCTAGCTCCTCGAACTTCATGAACCGTTTAAGATCTTGTTTATCAATTGTGAAGTGATACTCTGTTTCCTGGCCCACAATCCCTGTAGGCATATGCAAATCAATATGGCGAATGCCTTTATAGATATGCTGCAGTCATGCTAAGAAGGGTCATTTCTCTGCTTCCTGCTCGTTCTTTTAGAACATAAAAACACATACTGTTAGTAGGATGTCAACACATGTCAAGTAAAAGTGAGGTAGTTCCATACCATTGGAGGTGTTGGTGGTAACAAGCCAATAAGATGTACAGGCCAAAGGATGAAATATCTTCTCGCCTGAGCTATCGTGGCAACCTCGTCATCAGGAATAGGGATGGCCGTACCTTCTTCCCCCTCTCCAACACACGACACAGTCACCCTACACAAATGTTGTGGAATTTGCTGATGATGATGGGTGGTAGCTTGTGTGTGAACGAGAGCATTTGCAACTACACGCAGCACTGGGGCATCCAAAGAAAGGATGGCAGGTTCTCCTTGCGCTGGAGTGGGAGAAGGGTCGCCAAGTGGTTTATCCGCCGAGTTGTAACTTCCTTTGGTGCTGTGGAAGGCCGGGGATGAATGGGTTCTACGCTCGGTAGTTGCCATCTGCGATTCAAACATCTTCATCATTTCAACTCGTAGCTCAGGCATCAGCTCAAGACGTAGTTCTGGCAACAGTTGTCGGAGCTTGTCGCGAAGGTTGGCCTCGAGCTCTTATGAGACTTCCTGACGAATCTTGGCCACAAGCTCCCTACTGGGTTCAGCTTGTGACGAATAAGGATGTGAGGCTCGGCCAAAATACTTCATGACACGAACTCCCACTGCCTCCCCTTGAACATGACCAGGGTGATCTGCCTTCCCAATCGCCGTTGACAAGATATCCATCCGTCCACTTGGAGTGAACAAACCTTGGCTACTATGATCTTCCAGTTCATCCTGCAGCATAAAAGTTATCGTAAGCACTCCCAATATGAAAAAATAAGTTTGTACTTATGCTCTAACTACTTACAATTCTTGCAGCAACCTCAGCAACAGTCGGATTTACGTACTTCATACCCTTAAGCCTCCCTGCTTTCCATTTTTTGTGACATAGTGGAGGTGGCGGGGGCTGGACCACAACGGTAGGATCTGATGTGGCTGCTTCCTTCAATTTCTCCAACTCTTCTGCCATCATCTTTCGCTCAAGCTTCCGATAACCACCACGAGACATGCAATATTGATAGTTATTAGCTGCTTGCCTCTCTGCATTTGCTGCACTTAATGCCTTTGAAAGGAAAACAACGAACACCGAATCAATAATGTCAACTATATTCGAATAAAACACAATGATGTCAAAAATCTTACCAAAAAGTTTGGATCTTCTCATGATGCCATAAACAACCTCCAGTCCTCTGGAGACAAAAACGGATACTCATGACATGGATCCTAACCCCTCATGTCCCCTCGAATGTAATCTCGTGTAAGCCTGTTCTTGAAATCTTTCCATCATAGACGAACCTCCGTCATCCACTCCTTGTACATCTCCACGGTGTCAGGGACATCATAGGTTTGCTGCAAGGTAAAAACATAAGTTAATTATATTTGAAGCGATAGGAATAAAGATATAATGCAGATGTATTAAAACTTATATACCAAAAGTTGTTGCCAAATCAAGTCTTTGGTTTTTGGTGGAACCAACTTCCAATTATCATAGGTAATGCGAACTTTGCTTCGAGCCAAAAAACCTACGTAGCTAATGAAATGGTCTTCCTCCGGACCAATTGGTTTCATATTTTCATCAAAGTCAATATGCAACCTCTCCTGTTGATGGTGATGACGTGCTACCAATGCAGGCATTTTTGTACTGCCTCTAACCCTTCTTCTCGCATCAGGTTTAGGCCTATTCATTTCATTGTCCCTATCACTTTGTGAGTCACCAGAATTGTCCATATTCCTGTAAGCACAAAAATCATTGTCAGATAGGTGAATAAATTGTAAGCAAATGAATAAACTAACTAGTTATAAAACAAACAGCACACATTACTATTTTTTAAGTTAAGCTCTTACTCTAGATTGTTTCCCATATTTCTTCACCATGATCATTTCTCACAGCATATTCTTCATCATCTACCAATTCTACTTCACTTGTTGTAGGTGGATTAATTGTGAAAGGTGGTGTGTCGTCAAGGTTGAAGGTCGGATCACCATGCTTTTTGTTTTTTACTTTGAAGTACAATAGAAATTTTTTTATTTGCGGGATCTGTGACATAAAACACTTGTTTCGCCTAGCTTGCTAGAATGAAGGTCTCATCCCTATAACCTACTCTTTCAAGATCAACTGAGACAAATCCAAATTGTTGATCTATTACTACAGCATTATTGCTAACCCACTTACATTTGAATAAAGCAACTTTGAACTTGTTGTAAGTCATTTCCTATATTTCTTCTATCACTCCATAATAGGCCATGGATGCTAATATGGGGTTTTTGTCTTTCGAACTGGAAAAGTGCATGGCTTCAGCTTCTACCATCACCCCACTATTTTGCATGGTACTCCTGTTATCTTGGCCTTTTGTGTAGAAAGAATACCCGTTTATATCATAACCGCTCCAAGTAAAGATCTGAAACGAAGGCCCCCAGGCTAGCCACTCTATTGTCCCAGACACACCGGTCTCATGCAAAACCTTTTCCTCAAACCACTGAATGAATGTCTTGTTTTGCTCAATAGTAATCTGCATGTCATTCTTCCTCGGATTCATGTTCTTCAATCTCTTTCTGTGTTCCTCTATGTACGGTTGAACTTCTGCCATGTTATTCAGGATATAAAGGTGTGCTTGCAATACCTCTTCACGAGGCATAGTCTTCACTTTCAGTCCTCGTGTTCCCTTGCTCCTCCCCTCTTCATGCCAAGATTGCTCCTTCTTCCCTGGTAGATAATCGCTGTAGAAGTCCATAGCCTCTTCAACAACATACCTTTCAACTATTGAGGCTTCTGGTCGATAGGGACTTTTAGAGTACCCTTTTAAGATCTTCATGTATCGCTCGAAAGGGTACATCCACCTCAGGTAAATTGGACCGCTGAGCCTTACCTCCCTTACCAAATGAACTATCAAATGGACCATTATATCAAAAAAAGAAGGAGGAAAGTGCATTTCTAATTGAGACAATATGATATAACCCTCAGCTTCCAGTTCATCCAGCTTTTTAGTGTCAATGACTTTGTTACAGATAGCATTAAAGAAAACACACAATCTTGTCACAATGCTTCAAACTTCATCTTTCATAATCCCTCTAATAGCTACTGGTAACAGTTGTTGCATCAACATATGATAATCATGGGACTTCATTCCCACTAACTTCAAATCGTCCATTGACACACACCTTCTCACATTCGAAGAATATCCTTGTGGTACCTTAATTTCATGCAAACACCCACACAAACTTCGTTTCTCCGCTTTTGATAGTGTATGCGCTGCTGGCTCCATGTATGCCCTCCTACCATCATCTCTTAGCTGTAGATGTAACCGTTCTCTTATTCCCATATCAACAAGGTCTAATCTCGCACTAATCCCATCCTTGGTCTTCCCTGGAATGTGTAAAAGTGTATTGACAAGGCTATCACAAACGTTTTTCTCCACGTGCATCACATCAATACTGTGTCTCACGTCAAGCCTACGCCAATATGGAAAATCAAAGAAAATTGATCTCTTCTTCCATATGTTCTTCTCACCCGCAGTCTTTTGATTCTTACCGAGTAAGACATTGATACGTTCAACCCGACTATAAACTTCCTCTCCAGTTAATGCCTTTGGAGCCATTCCATGGTTCGGGAAGCCGTTAAAACGCTTTCTTAACCTACGATACTGGTGGAACCTAGGAAGGAACCTCCTGTGACCTAGGTAGACCGTTTTTCTTCCATGTTTAAGTTGGTGGAAGTGAGTGTTTGCTTCACAGATCGGACATGCTTTATGCCCCTTCACATTGTACCTTGAGAGGTTTTCGTACGCAGGGAAGTCATTTATCGTGGTGAAAATCATTGCACGTAGCTTGAAGGACTCATTCTTATATGTATCAAACACATCTACGCCTTCCTCCCACAACTTCTTCAAGTCCTCAATTAAAGGCGCCAGGTAGACATCGATATCGTTTCCTGGCTGTTTTGATCCAGAAATAATCACAGAAAGCATCACATACTTGCGTTTCATACAAAGCCAGGGAGGCAATTTGTATATTACAATGAGTACTGGCCACGCACTGTGTGTGCTATTAAGAGTTCCATACGGATTGATGCCATCTGTACAAAGGCCAAGCCAAAGGTTTCTCGATTCGCTGCCAAATTCAGGGAACATTTCATCTATTTTCTTCCACTGTGGGGAGTCAGCTGGGTGCCGAAGATATTTTCCGTCGGATATTCTATCATCCGTATGCCATCTCAACTTCTTCGCTTTTTTTGCAGTGCCAAACAAACACTTAAAGCGCGGTATTATTGGAAGATACCACAAAACTTTTACAGGTTGCCTTTTAGTTGTCCCATCGCCACAACCACCATTTTTCTTCACTTTGTATTGTGCAGTTTGACACTTAGGGCACTCACTCAGACCTTCATACTCCTTTCTGTACAGTACGCAGTCATTAGGGCAAGCGTGTATCTTTTTATACTCCATACCCATTGTGGATACGATTTTCTTGGCCTCATACATACGATTTGGAAGTACATTATCATCTGGAAACATATCACACAACAGTTCAAGCAGCAATGTGAAACTACTATCGATCCACCCACAAGTTGCTTTTAAGTTAACCAAATGTAATGTTCCTGTCAGCCATGTGTACTTACTCCCAGGGTACAACGGTCTCTCTGCATCACTCCGCAGGCTATCATATTCATGCTACTGCGTAAAGGATTCTACCTCAACATCGTGAATCATTCTCTCCATTCTATCTTCATCTATGACATCCACAGCTTCCTTCTTGTGTGACGAACAATCAGTTACTTCCTCACCATGCCATATCCACCTTGTATATCGAAGATTTATTCCATCACAAAGTAGGTGATCCCTTATAACTTCAACATCCCATCTTCTCTCATTTAAACAATTGACACAAGGACAAAAATACATGCCATTTCTGGCTGGAGCATTCCTTCTAGCATATTCAATAAACTCTTCAACCCAATTCTCATATTCTTCACTTGTTCTCAAAGCATTCATCCAACTATGATCCATTTTATTACCACCTACGTCATTCCCATTTACACTCAAGTTAAGAATAATTGTCAACACTAGGAATGCCATTTACTATTTTGTTTTTCAAAATTTTGACAGCATTTCCCCTTAAAAGTGAAACATCCCAAAATCAAAATAACAAACCATCTCAGCTTAATTTAAATGAAACAAAACTTTAGCTTCTAGCACCAAGCACAAACATAATACACTTATATTTTAGCAACCAAATTATTAAATCAGATATGTACCATGAGTGAGACATGTGACATCAAAAAATTCTTCCCAAGTTCAATTAGCGAATGGCAAATCTCAACAGTAATATTATATTAATGTGTGTCTTATGGCAAAAAAAAAAAAATTAATATGTGTGTCTACAAGATTATTTTTTTTTATTTTTTTAGTTTCTTTTTATTCTTTATTCTTTTCTCATTTCTTTTCCTTTCCCTACTAATTAAAAGCATTATCATGTGCCAAATTCTTTTCTTTTCCTTTCCGTCACTTTGATTCACACAGTTTGTGAGATAATCACTTAGGAACCATATGTAAATGTACTAAAATGCAATCTATCTCTGTATTATTTTCAAAGGATTAGCTCACTGTTACAGAGAATCCACAATTGTATAACCAAAACAAGTGCGAAAATGAACCAATTCTGTCAAATATAAGAGAATGCAGAAAAGCAAAAGGTATAATATAAAATCCTATAATGATATATATAACTAAAATTATAAAATTAATAAACAAATCCAATACTATCCTAATAAATATCCGCCTAATAAACCTCCACATAATAAACCTAATAGTTACCATCATCAACCTAATCATTATTCGCATAGTAAACCTCCATATACTATACTAAAAATATATATATAAAAAAAAGAACTCTAACTAATAATGAAAAAACTAATAATTAAAATAATAATAAACAGAATAATAAACAAAGTGCTCTTATTCAAAACGCCCTGTGATCTTCAATCATTTTTATTTGTTTGAAAGGAGAAAGGGGGAGGTAATATATATCTTTAAATATTAATCTGTATTGCCCATGAATCTCAATGACCAAGAATTGGAAATTGACACGGTAAGGAACTATAGAATATATTGAATATCCCAGAAAGATTGCTTTTTATGAATAAATGAAAGAAATATAAGCGAAAAAGCAAAGAATAATCAAACAGAAAATGCTAACCTGAAAAGTGGTGAAGCTTTGGAGGAGGCCGACGGTGGTGGAGAGGAGATCCAATGGGGAAAAAACTCTGCAAACCCAGAGCAAAGAATGTGGCCTGGTGACGGAAGTGGTGAAGCTTTAGAGAAAGAAATTAAAAAACCAAGAAAGGGAGAGGAGACCGATCAATGGGGACGGAGTGATGAATTTGGGAAGAGATACAGCAGAGGAGTGAATGGGGACTGAGAAAGAAGGAAAAAAAGAAGTGCAGATGAGACCCAATGGGGACGGAGATGCAGCACGGGAGTGATTGAGTAAAGTGAGAGGATGAGAGATAGATGCAGTAGGGGAGTAGGAAGGGGTCTGACATGCTCACATGCACCGGTCATGTCAATTCTGGTGCATGTGAGTGACTTTCAACGTCCCCAGCTGTGCTGGGGACGTCTAAACATACCTTTAGACGTCCCCAGCTGAGCTGGGGATGTCTAAAGGCTTTCTTTTTCTTTTTTTTATGACGTTTAAAGGTCTTCAGACGCACCAATCTTTATAATTTGAACCTGACCATATTTTGGATGTCCCTTTTTTAAAAAAGGACGTCCTTTAGGGTAGTTGTATCTATGTTCTGTAGTAGTGACTCTTGCAAAATCATGGTGAACCAAGAGGTGTTCCATTTATCATTCACGTAGGTGCACAAGTTGTATCTTATAATCCACCTTCATGTGATGATCCTTCAAAGACTTTTTCTAAGAGAAGCATCATTTTTTCAAAACTTTCCAAATAAATATCTAAATCCTACATATATGGAATCTTTAATTTCCCTTATTCTTTCCCATGTTCTGCTATCACCTACAACCAAATGGCCATGCTGTTACCTCTCCAAATCTCAATAACAACATGACTTGCCTTAACAGCATAATGTCTAGTGCGCCTCTCATCTTCATACTCAGTATATAACTCCTAAAATCCTATGAAACAGAGTTATAATCTATTTGTAGTGATACTGACACTACTTTAAACTTTTATAGTTAATCTGAGCATTATGTTTTTGTTGAAAAAAGCCCAATAAGTGGACCTTAAAAATTAACCCAAAATTTTTATTGGGCTAAGAAAGTCTACATGGGACCTAATTATACATCGTTTAAGCAAAAAGACTATCCCACCTTCCTTTCAAGTAGATAAGATTTTGGGCCACCTTTTCTACTGTAACTCTTTACTCATTGTTCTTAGTGAAAATTGATATTAGTATTATATAGATTTACATGATTATGTCATAGTGTTTGAGACATGAAGCCCAAGATGAAAAAGAAAGAAAAAAGTTACAAAGCTAATTGCTTGTCATCAACTCTCCTTCATCAATTGAGACAATCCTTTTCTCCAGAAGTGCTCAATGTGAATGGTGCTATCTCACTATTTTTTTGCCGATACTGGTGCTATCTCACTAACCTCCTACCATTCTCTGGACATTTTATTAAAGTAGTACTCTGATTCTTATTATAACTCATACGTTACTTGTAGTAGAAATTTTTTGTCTAAAATATAAGTCACTTGAAGGTATTTAATGATAGTTTTTTTTAATTTTATCTCTATTTAATTATTATTAAAAAAAGAGATGGATGAAAAAGATATGAGAATGATTTATAAATGTAGAGAAAAAATATTTTAACAAAAATAAATTTAAAAAATTTTATTAATTTAATCCACGGCTCGATAATAGAATTTTACTTAGAAAAAAATGAGGTCATTTCCTTATCATTAATGAACGGAAAGGTCCAACACGGTTTAATTATTGTCCTCCGTCTCTTCATAAAATAAAAGGTTCCATTAAAATATACACATAAGAGTTGAATGACTTTTACTTTTGTGTCTTTTTCCCTGACCCACCTCTTTTGTGACTTTTCAACACGTCTCTTTGAAGTTTGAACCTCATGTACAACATTTCAGAGGCTGCCTTCATGCCGTCCTTCATTCTGTCACTGTCCTACCCAAAGGGACTAGTACTCCTCATGGGAATGCAATCCTTCATTTTCAAGGAATGAGTAAATGACTGAAATGAACCTCAAGTTGGCTCCAATCCTTTTCTCTGAAATTGCTCGGTGTGCGTCGGTGCTATCTCACTAACCTCAATTACTTTCTTGTTCTTTTGTTTTTTTGCTGAATCAATTACTTTCTTGTTCATACTTACACTTTGATATAAGTTATATTTAATTAATTTGATTAGATTAAGAAAATTAGTTAATATAACATGTATTTTATAAAATACTCTAATTATCTTTTTAAATTTTTCCTTTCTTTTCTTTATTGGTTATTATTGAAAAAATGTTAATAAAAATAAATTAATAAATATAAAATTATATCTTATATTTAAAACGATATCAATTTTTTATCGTAACCAAATGAGCATCGGCTTAGCTTAGAAAAGTCACAATTGCCCCCTGTCAGACAAACAGTAAAATAGATGATTAAATGCTGTGAATCACGCACATTACGTCTGGAAGAAGTCTGGAGATGGCGGGAAAAACTAAGTGGAGATCAGCAGCCATGGTTGAAGATTAAGGTAGGGAATTCATGCCATCAACTGTCTTATCTTGATTATTGCATGTGACTCGCATATTTTGTTGAGTTGGTAAACATAACTTTAGGTTTTGGTGAGTCATGTTAGTTTTGATCATAAAAATGGAAAAATTTATCTACTTTTGATGGGTATTGTCCTCTGTATGCTTGCAAATTATAAGGGAAGATCTATTAAATGTAATGGAATGGTTTGACAAAGTTTGCATTGTGTTTGGGTATGGTTTTATATGCTCTGTTTTTGGTGTTATTATGCTCTGTTTTCTGGTGTATGGTGCTGTGTTTTTGCAATATAAGAGGTAAGGAATGAATATGTGAGTCAGAGGTTTGGGGGTACATGACATGATTTGCGTAGGAAAAAAAGAGTTGTTAATGAAAGCAGCGATAGTTGTCAATGGAGGCGCCTTAAGTTGTTAATGACAACTAGAGGGCATATGTAAATATTATTTGTGACAACTAAAGGATTTTTTTATTGATATTTGTTTTGGTCATGATTTTTGTGGGCATTGTCTTCCATATGCTTGCAAGCTATAAAGGAAGGTCTTGTAAATGCAATGGATATGTTTTGGCTAAGGTTTCAATGAGTTTTGGCATGATTTTGTATGCTCTATTTTTTTTGTCATTATGCTCTGTTTTCTGGTTCATGGTGGTGTGTTTCTGCAATAGAAGAGGTAAGGAATGAAGATGAGGGTCAAAGGTTAGGGGCTAAATAACCTGATTTGCGTAAGGAAAAAAGAGTTGTTAATAGCAGCAGTGATAGTTGTCAATGGAGGCTCCATAACTTGTTAATAACAACTAGAGGTCATATTTAAATGTTCCTTCCTTGTGGTGTAATGTTGTTTGCAATGGGGCTGAAAAGTTTGCATGTTTTTTGGTATTTTGTGCCCTTTTCAGTCATTATAAGTGGGATTTAATGAGTAAGGTGTGAAATATGTGTGGTTGGCGGTCCTGATTATGTAGTAAGAAAGTGTTGTTAATAGGGACTGTGGCATTTGTTAATAAGGCTGCTGACATTGTTAATGACAATTTTTTGTGCAGTAGACAGTAGAGATGGCTACGACGTCTGGCAAGAATCTACTATGTTTCCTTTATATAAGGGGAAGGTTTGAAGTTAGTAGACATGGTGATTTAACATATGTTGGTGGAACCGTCAGATCTAGAACCATTAAGGAAGGAACAAGTTTAGAAGAGTTTCAAAGAATGATATCCTCCATTGTGGGAAAAGAGAGCGGCGGACTTGTTATGAAGTTCACATTGCCGTGTGATAGAACAACATTTGTGGACATACTGGATGATGATGCAATTGAACATTTAATTAGTTATAGTTGAGAAAGTGGGCATGTTTATGTAGATAAAGGACAAAATGAAGATGATAATAGAACGGCAATAAGGGATGATTAAAGTGATGAGCAATATGTGTAAGTTTAAAATCGTTATAAAAAAAAGCTTGTGAACGAATGCAGATGAGCTTGTCATTAGTAACATCTTTTACTTTACAATGTGGTGCAGGTTTGATAACTTGTCAGAAGGTTAGGATGGAGGATCAGCTACTATATCTATTAAAGATTCACCTTCATTGCAATGCGCTGTCCAAATGGTGCCAATAGGAACACCTGAAATGAACTCTACAAAGTAGAAGGATCTTATAATCGGGGAGGGACAAGTTTTTGTCAATGCGGATGGCCTTCGACAAACATTATACAAGTATGGCATTGCCTACAAGTTTGCATATAAATATGTCAAAAACAATAAGGAAAAGATCATCACCAAATGCATGGTTGATGGATGTCCATGGTACTTGGGAGCATATTCAATAGGTGAACGGCAAGATATTGAATTCCTCACTATAAGGACATTCAAAGGTGACCACAAACATGATGCACAGGATAATGTACTTGTACCTCACTTGAAGAGATCCAAATTAACCTCATCAGTAATCGCAGACACTTTGAGGTGTAACATAGACAAGAATGCAAATGAGGTTATGAGAGATATGTATAGAGATTACGGGGTGTGTCTAAATTATAGTTAAGCGTACAAGGGAAAAGAAAAAGCATTGATGGAAATACATGGCCGTGTCGAAGATTCATACATGACTCTTCCTTGGATATGTGATAGGCTTATAGAGATTGATCCAGACACGTTAGCCTGGTGTGAATTCTCTGAGGGTGACAGATTTGAGAGGCTATTCATTGCTTATGGATGCTCGATTAAAGGCTTCTTACAAGGGTGTCGAGGCATACTGTATATAGATGGATGTCACCTCAGTAGTCCTTACAAGGGAACATTGGTTTCAGCTAATGCTTATGATGCTGATGATCAATTATTTCCCTTTGCATATGGCATAGTCAGTGGAGAAACACATGATGATTGGAGTTGGTTTCTTAAGATTGTGAAGGATATCATTGGCACAAGAGAGATCACAATAGTGTCAGATAGGAATCTTGCCATCATAAGTGCTGTTTGTTGTATATTTGGATCTCAGAGACACGCATTTTGTTACAGGCACGTGAAGAAAAACTTTAGTGCACAGTTTGTAAAGCTTAGAAGAGTAAAGGATAGGACTTTTTCAAAAAGCAAAGAAGATGCACTTAAAATGCTTGATGCTATTGCATATGCACGACATGAACATGAATATGGGATAAATTAACATCGAATGTTGCATTAGGTAGGATGAAATTGTTTTCTCTGGAGTTAGGTATGTGGGTTGAGAGTGAAGGAGACGTTGAAAGATGGGCTCAAAGCAAGTTTCCTCACAAAAGATGGGATAAATTAACATCGAATGTTGTGGAGTCATTTAACGCTTGGGTATTCAAAGAGAGGAAGCACAATATTGATGTTTTCATTCATAAGCATAGAGAAAAATTAGCCAAGAAGATGGTTGCGTGCAAAGCAGTGATGAGAAATTGGAGGAATGGGATTAGGCCGAATATAGAGTCTAAGTTGATAGAACAAGTCAAGGGCGCCGAAAATATGGAATGTGAATATTATGGTGATGATATGATTTTAGTTGTAATAGTATGTGACGGCCGAGTCATCCATCTGAGCGTTGACCTCATAGGGCACACATGCACTTGCCTGGCATGGCAGATGAGCGGAATCCCTTGTCCACATGCATGTGCAGCAATCAAGTTAGTTTATCGTAGTGTCTACTCGTACGTCGATGAATGCTACAAACTTTGTACCCAAGAAAAAATATATGCAATGGCCATGAGGCCTGTAGCAACGCATGATTGCCCACGTGCTGAAGCCCTTACAGTGACATAGCTGATAACTTAGAATTTATTGCGACCACCACTTACTAGAAGGCCCCCGGGAAGGCCAAAACGAAAAAGAATTGAATCTCAGTTTCAAGACAAAAGGGTTTATCATTGTGGTAGGTGCAATGAAGCTGGCCACATTGCAAAGACCTGCAATCCTAATCCAAGCTGATAAATCATGGTCGTTTTGCTTCTTTTAATTTTGGAAAGTGCATGTCATAGTATTTGTGTAAATATGAATAGATACAAATCCATATTAGTTCTATAGGAATGGTATGTGACTTTTGTCTTACTTGTGCATGCATTTTCAGCTGTAAATGAAGGTTGGATATAATATGGCTTGTATCCCACTTTCATTTATGGAAAGTTGTAATGAGTTGTAAATTATGTTGTCAATGTATGGACCTAAAGTTGTCAGTGTACGCCCATGGAGTTGTTAATATATATATATATATGCAGTTATGTTGACATTTGTGTAACCCACTTTCATGTTTTGTAAGTTTGAAGCTGATGTAAATTATGTTGTCAAGGAATGGACGTCAAGTTGTCATTATAGGCCCATGGAGTAGAGATGAATGAGCTAATCATGAAAACTTAATCAAAAACATATGCAAAACATCATACTCAAGTTTAATGCATTATAAGTCAAAGCTCGAGTAGAGTTAAAAGATTTGATAACTAATATTTCAAAAAGTTCAATTTCAATGAAACACTTGCCAACCAACCAATTGGATGCATATCATAGATAAAATATTCACCTAACTATCGAAAACTAATAGCTGACTTTTTATCAAAGTACAGAGGAATGAACTAGTTGGAAACACAAAATCCAAAATACACTCATAACATCAGGGTGAAGTTTAATGCATCAAAATTCAAAGCTATAGTTGACTACGGAAGAAAATGCAAAAAAAAAAAAACAAGCCCCATAGGGAAGAGGAGAACCCGCAGCCAAATATAAGAGAGTAAACAAGCTTTAAAAGCACAACAAATAGGATTTGTATGGCTACTAACACACCTAGGAGAGAAGTCAAAGCACTTCTTGTTGCAATATGTTTGCCAATGATTACTCAAGTTAGGCACTGAATAAAAAAATAATTTCGTACAGATTCTATGATGCAATTAGTGTATATGTAACAGAGACAAGCAAGCAAAAAAAATATAAAGAAACTCAAGTATAAGTAAATGCATAATTTGGACAACACAGAGAGCAGAGAAGAGGAGCTTGATTATCACTAGCTGTAAAAGTATGAAATAGTTGCAAGTTCAATTATCAGTCTCATCCTATATCAGCAACTGTATGATATATATAATAAGAGAGGAATTGGCTTCTTCTTCATCTTAATAAAAATAAAAACAAAAGGATGAAACTAGGAAGCAAATAAGAGATAAAAAAACCTCAGGAAATTGCAGATCTGAGATAGAAACGAATTTGAAGTTTCAAGAAACTTGCAAAGTGGAAAAACAAGCTTAATTAAAAGACAGTTATCATAAGAAGCAGGATAGTTGGCTCGAATAATAAGCTAATCCCAATTTGGAGGCATCCAAGCTCTCAAAGCAAAACTTCATAAACAAAAAGTTAATTACTTTAAACAAGCACAACAATCAAACCACAAGAAATAACAATAGTATGGCTACCATAAAAGAGCCACTAAAGCCTCTACATGCAAAGGATGTATATAATTTAAACTTAAATTTATTGCTTAAAGATAACGGACCTTTTAATTGTTTTATATGGCCAATGTCACTTTCAGGTGAAACAAAGGATCCAGGTACAAAATCAATAAATTTCTGAAAAAAATTAACACAAGATTTAGACACAATCCCCACTGACATATAGCAAATGAAATAAAAGATCTTAAATTGTACTATTTCATGCTGCATGCTTAATTTAACAAATAACAATTTTTGCAAAATAACTATCAAACAAACCAATGCAAAGTGGACAAATACCCCCAGCACCAATAAAACACACAGAGAGCACCAAGATGTTTCCAAAACAAACATGCTTGACTCTCTCTCTATAGTAAGAACTAGATGCAATCTAACAACAAAAGGGATAGATATACATTTCAATCACACAAGTGAATAAATTCATGCCTTGTACATGCCACATTGATCCTCCTATAGCATCAACAATCCATTACTTATAAAAGGAAGTGAATTCCAATGTAATGCTTGGGATGATTCTTGCAAGTCTGAATTTTATTTTATATTTTCTTTTGTTTTAGGTATGGGGTGTTAGTCCTAAATAATGCTCGAGAGATCAAATGGTCACTATCCAGAGAACAAGATACTCTTTCGAAATTCAACAACTGAATGAGGTAGATTCTAAATGACATGCATTTCAAATTAACTTATTCTTTTTCTTATAACGCGAGTTGTTACCAAAAAGTATAGAAAGTTAACTAGAAAAACAATGAAATACTCCTATTTTAGCACTCTAATCCAACAAAATGATGTAGATGAGTAAAACTATCAATGTGGTATCCAACATAAAATCCATAGTTGTAAACAAAAAAGACATAGCAAGAAAATGACGGTGCTCTCACGTTTTAAATATGCATCAAACAGATTCCCAATTACCCCTTCGATTGTATCATCCACAGGAAGAAAATGGACTCCCTGAACTACACCAGAGAGCTCCGTCACACGCCATCACGTCTCAGGTTTCACAGATTTGGCTAAAAGAGGAAAAGAAGCTCAGTCTCAGGTTTCAAACAATGGCGTACTGAATAATGGGAAGGCAATCGAAACATAAGGGAAGCCACTCGAAACAGGAGAAGAAGCTTACTGATTTTAAGAAAAATGAAGTTCGTCGGACCCTACCCACTGAAGAACGAAGATCGGAGTTGCTTTACTCGGCCGTCCACCCTTGAACTACACCGGAGAGCTCCGTCACACACCGTCGTGTCTCGCTTTTCACATTCACTATCGGCTTGAGAGTAGGAGAATGAGAAACACACTCTCACTTTCATTGATTTGGAATATTGTGCTGCCTCCCTCTGTCTCCCTTTTTGCCCGCCTCCTTAAGGGCAATTGTGACTTTTCTCAGATGGAATTTATTACAAAATGGTCCCTTGGGACTTAAGAGTAATTTCATATTTTATCGGGACCATTTCTTCGTATTTTAACTTCCATGGGACCCCTGTGTAATTCTCCCATTTAATTTTAGTTAACTCTTTAATACTCCTACATTTGATTGAAGAAATATATCTATCAAGAAAACTAAACATTAAAAGCCATACTCTAAATGCAATCTCACTCTTTTGTATTACTTTATATTTTTTAAAAAATAAATATATGTGAACAGATTTAGAATACTCCCACTATTTAATCTAGAACCTGATTAGAAAATTGATGTTGGTTCAAAATATAAGAATTTTTTCACTTTTTTATCCATTTCTTCACCTCCTATTCTTCATCAAAATATCTCTTCTCTTTTGCCAGTTGTTTCCCATCAATTTAATTTTAGTTAACTCTTTAATACTCCTACATTTGATTGAAGAAATGCATCTATTAATAAAACTAATTTAGACATTAAAAATCATACTCTAAATGCAATCTCACTCTTTTGTATTACTTTATATTTTTTAAAAATAAATATATGTGAATAGATTTAGAATACTTCAGGTCTTTGACACATAATCTAATTAGAAAGTTGATGTTTGTTCTAAATATAAAACCTCTTTCACTCTTTTATTCATTTTTCCTTGAATTAACCATATTTATATTCCCTTAACAATAATTAAGTAGAAGAAGCAGTGTGGGAATTAAGGTAGATGTTTAGAGTATTTTTTTTAAAAAAATACTCCCTATAGTTTTTAATATAGGACATATTTACCTAATTTGATTAAATTAAGAAAGTTAGTTAATATAACATGTATTTTTTAAAATATCTTAGTAATCTTCCTCAATTCCCCAATTTCCTCACATCATTGATTATTGTTGAGGGAGCATCAATAGGAGTAAATTAGAAAAAGATAGATAAATATAAAAACTATTTGTTATATTAAGGACCGGAAGGAGTATATCATCTTAACTGACATCGCCAGTCTATTCAAATTAATTAATTAGATTTTACATTAAAGTTGCAATAAAAAGAAGAGGAGTGTCATTTTGTTAATTTTTGTTTGGCTTAAAAATCAAAATGCATTACAAATCAAATGTTTGTACATCAAATCAAATAGTTATATGTGAAAGGGTAAGTCATGGCCAGACTGGTACACATGGGAAAAATGTTAATTGAATAGGTTTCTTTTTGGGAAAATCCCTGTAAAATACGCTGGAAATAGGGTATTCCCTATTTGGTACATTGAAAACCCAAATCCCTGATTAGTCTTCTTGTAGGAATCAGGGATTTTAAAATTCAGTGGAAAAGACTCAACTAGCCCTGGAGAAAAGACTGAGGAGGTGCATGCGCGGGAAAGAAAAGAAGGCATATGGGGAGTCATAAATGATTTAAGTTTCAGTTCTAAATAACCTTGAGCATTTCGATCTTGTGGACCGTGTGGTAGGGCAGAGTGAAGGGGGAGAAAACACTGAAGGCGGAGGGGACGCGGGAATTTCTGATCACGGTTGTTGGCGGAGTTCGGTCGCTGACGGTGGGGGGTTGTCGGCGAGCGAACGGGAGGTTCTTCGGTGGGGGGCGCTGTCGGCCAAGAACAGGAGGTTCTTCGGTGGTTTTTGGCTGCGGTTTTCAGAGTTGAGAGTGGTGGTTCGGTGACGTTCTTCGGTGGTTTTCAGAGTTGAGAGCGGTGGGTTCTGTGAGAGGCTTGCGGCGGCGTTGTACGGAGATCAAGCATGGTCGAGAGTTGTGGGGTGCGTGCAGACGGTCGATGGCAGTAAGTTGGCATTTTGTTTCAAATTTTTGGTTCATATAATAATTGGAAAATGCAATATGAAGACGTGCTTATTTGCTGTCATGTGTTGCCTTTGACTGTTTGTGATTGTCTCTGGTGGTGCTGGTTTGAATTGGTGAACAATAATGTGATGAACTTGTTTCCTGTCGTATATTGCCCTTTTCCCGCATTGAGAACATCCTGTATGTAGTGGGTGAAGGGATTGTAATGACCTTGGTTTTCTAACAAATTCTTGATATGTTTCTTTGTCTGATGTGTATATGGAGAGGGAAGTGGGAATGGTAAGTGTTTGACTCTTCGTTTGTTGTACAGTAACTACACCTAGTTAAAAAATAACAACTGTGGCATAAATTTAACAAGTGTTTTTTAACATTAAGAAAGACATGCCAAGGGGAAGTTGCGAGAGTACGAAGTTGGGGGGCCATTAACAACTAAGGTTTCAACAATAACAACACCATGTAAGAAAATAACAACTGATTATCCTTGTTTAACAACGACTGATGTGGAAAATGAAAACATGGCCAGTGGAACTTGGGAGACTAACAAGTAGGGGGAGGAGCACTAACTTAAGTTTCTACAGTAACATCTACATGTTTAAAAATAACAACCTTTCGTTCATGTTTAACAACTACTGTCTGCTGATTTGAAAAACCAAGGAATGGTAGGGAAACTTCTAACACTCACAAGTTGGGGGGCCCATTAACAACTTAAGATTCTATAGATACAACACAACATTAAGAAATAACACCAATCCATTCTTGTTTAACAACTTATGACTGGAAAGACCATAACATGGCCAGTGAAACTTATGAGAACAACAAGATGGGGGGAAATAACAAGTTCAAGCTCTACAGTAACGACACAACTGTGAAAAATAACAACTTTTGGTTCTTGTTTGAGGTTGAAAAAACCAAAACATGGATATTTTTTTACCAATCAGTTATAGACGTTGAAGTTTGTATAACTCTATTTTGTAGAAGAAGATGGTGGTTGAACAAGGGGAAGAGGGGGCTAAAGAGGGGCAGAACAAAAGTGAAGAAGGGCATATGGTTGTTAAAGAAGGGGAAAAGGTTGTGGAAAAAGGGCAGAACTTAGACGAACAAGGGAAGAAGGTGTTGCATAAGGGGGATACATGTAAGGCCTTAAACAATGGGTTGCAGTTGTTTAGAATTGAGTTTTTTAAGAAATTTAAGCCACAGAAGTCTGACAAATGTGTTGTGCACAATGATGAGGTCCTAAAAGCATGGAGAGCATTGAGTGATCAAGAGAGGAAGGAATATTGTGAGAAGTTTAAATACATTGAGAAACCTAAGAAAGAAAGACAAGAGAAGAAGAGTGCAAAGAGGAAAGTAGCTTTTATCACTCGTTGCTCAATTTGGAAATTCAAGCAATTAGTTGACTTCATAAATAAAGATGAAAGTTTAAAGGAAAGGGTGAAGAGATTAGGATTCAGCAAGCTTCTAGAGGTTGGAGGTTGCAAGAAACTGCCAAAAGATCTGATTGTGTCAATGCTTCGCTCGTATGATCCAGCAACACACCAATTCCGAATCAGGGGAAAGACACATGAAATTTCTTCATTAGATGTGAAGCAGTTACTTGGGCTTCCCCACTGTGGGGATGTGGTGAGGACTAAGGTGGATGATGATGACCCGGTTTATACAAAGTTACAGAGTGAATATTCAAAACGCCTATACAGTAACATTGTAGAGGCTATTGTAAATGGCAGTGACAATGAAAATTTTGAGTTCCTTTTTATGTTGTACACACTTGGAACCTTTCTAGTTCCCACTGCAAGCCCAAAGGTTAGTGAGCAGTTACTGAAGGTGATAAGGTTGACAATGAAAGGATTTCAGAAATTTGATTGGGCGACCTTTATCATTAAGGACTTATGGAAAGAGATGGGAGACTATGTAAGGGATGTGAGAAACAACAAGAGGGGCAACTCCAATGTCAGTGGATGCATGTACTTTTTGTTGGTATGTACTTAAATTTACTTATGTTATGGTACGCTTTAAATGGCAAGTATTTAAGTTATTGTTTTGCTATTTGTTTGGTAGATATTTTTTGGTGAGCACTTTGCAATGATGCCAACTGAGAAACATGAGTATGTTGATGCTGTTAACTACTGGACTGAGGATCGATTAAAAACCATGGTTAAATTAGAGAGGGACAGCAACATGGGCATAATATTTGGAGCAAGGGCATCTAAATTGAATGTTGGTGTAGAGGGAAACGTTGGAATTGATCATTTAGACCAGGTATTTGTTAATTTGTAAATGTTTGTATGCATTAATACAAATGTGTGTGTAACAAGTTTTGATTTAATTTTTTGCTTCAGGACCTGAAGGATATGTATAGACGGTTGACGAGTGTAATTGCAGAGGAGTTGATAAAGGTTCAAGTGATGAGAGGGGAACATAAAAAGGTTGGAAGAGAAGGAGTAGACCAACAAGAGGATGTTGTCAATGTTGAAGAAGAAGAGATTGATGGAAAAAATGAGCGGCACTCACATGAAAGTGACTCAGATAGTCAAAGACAAGGAGCAGACATTGTGGAGGAGGAAGAGGTTACCAAGGATAATGTGTTACGAAGATCAACTAGGGTTAGAAGAGAAAAGAAAATCGAGTCCCCCTTTGTCATGCCAAAGGCCATATCGCGAAAGAAGATGGTGGTTGATGACAAGGAAAGATTTTTCACACTAATTTCTCAATATCCTCGACCCATTGATGGCCGAAAGTGAGTGATTTATGTATGTTTCATGATGTACTTGTAAGGAAGAGGACGTGCAATATTTTTCTTGCAACGTTGTATTGACTATTTATATAAAAAACTATTACAGGGAATTGGTTACATTGCAAGATGAATACGTCACTTGGGATGAGCTGTATTCTTTAGGTGGAATCCATAAGGTTAACAATTGGGTTAGTATTACCATGGCTTCAGGACTTTGTATTTTAAGTTTATGGGGATCACTTCATTACGTACTTGTTATTTCAGGTGGTGTCCATTGTTTGCAAGGCATTGATGGCATATCTGAAACTACATGGACCAGTGAAGAGGCATATTTTTGATGCTGACTTTATGGTAAGTAGGAAAAAAATTATGGGTATTCGTATGTTAGCTTATTGGGTACTAATATAAATTTTGTTGCAGATGCAAATCATTGGCAAAGGAAAGAATTGGAGACCTTCATATTACAAGGGCCAATTATTGCCTGATCGATTAGGGTACAATCTTGCAGATTGTGACTTGCTGTTAGGGCCTGTACTTGTCCGGGATCACTGGTTTTGTGTAGGCTTGGATCCAAAAACACGGAATTTCTATATTCTGGACTCAATGAAACCCATTGTTGACACCACCAAGAAAAGGAAGAAAAATAGTACCTTAGAAGATCCTCAATCATTGGCAGCAGAGACATGTGTAATGAACTTTATGCTTTAACATCGTGGATTTAAATTTCATTAGCAATTAAATTTTCCCAACTGAACCCAAATATTTGTGTTTTTTTGTAGAGGGACAGATTTATTGATATAGTGGATTTCGTCAGTAACAATCGACATGGGAAGAAGCAACAGATAGACATCATTCGTGCTCAAGTACCTCAGCAAAATAATCTGTAAGAATTGACTGTTGTATTTTGTCTATATCACTGTTGTATCCATTTCCTTATTTTTTTGCGTATATGACTGCTGTCTGGATTTCGTAGCCTTGATTGCGGTGTCCACGTCTTGATTTGGTTGTTCCAGTAGAGTCCATCTGTGGTACTTGATTACACAGAGGTATCCACAATAGTTCATATGTATGTTGCCTTTTGTATGGTTGCGAAAGTACAATAAACTGAACTATTGTTGTTTGGGTCGTGTACAGGCTCAAGTCAAACAATATAGGAGGGACATTAT
This sequence comes from Inga leiocalycina, assembly GCA_963242795.1. Lineage (NCBI taxonomy): Eukaryota > Viridiplantae > Streptophyta > Magnoliopsida > Fabales > Fabaceae > Inga > Inga leiocalycina. The sequence goes on along the minus strand of OY725329.1, from coordinate 19,316,666 downwards.
CTGGTGGCTGGTGAATCACCATCAAAATTCATCAAGACTCGATGCTCTGGAGCTTCTATCCCAGCAGCCAATCAAACGTCAACGTTTGACCCAATAGTTATTTGCTTTATTTTAGACATCTACAGGGAAACTTTATGCACTTGATGTTTTTTGACCTGGGATATGTTCATTTGTAAGTTCCAATATTATCGTACTGCCCAGGGTACATGATTATAATGTAGAAGGTGTACATGCCATGAGACATGTGTAACAACGCACTGTTAGCAAGTTCATATTTAACAACTTCAAGTTCTTGTTTTACAACTTTTTGATCTTGTTTGCCAAGTTACGCAGGTTAACAAGGAGCATTTCTATATTATCAACTATATGTAATTTTTTAACAACTAGGTTATCTTGTTTGACAACTTAGGAGATTGAAACACTATACATGTCGCGTGTAACGTGCTTATCTTTTTGAACAACTTTTGCTTTTGTAAACCAACTCAAAAAGTTCAAAAAAGGGCATGTTGAGGGTAGCTTCGAATAGAAAAAGTGGGGTACCATTAGCAAATGTGTGCACATTTTTGACAACTTTCTTATCTTCTTTGACAACTTTCGTATCTTCTTTAACAACTACAGGCACTTTTTTCACACCTTTTTTATCCGCATTGACCTATGAAAAAAAGTGGAAATAATAACTTCAATTCACTATTAACTACTAATAACGTCAGAAAAGTACTTGTCGTTGGAGTTCAACAAGTGGGGTATCTTTAACGGCGGAAGGTTCATATTTAACAACTACACACTCATTCTTCACAACTTTGTTATCTTCTTTGACCTCTGAAAAATTTAGTTGAAATAACAACTTCATCTTCACTATTACCAACTACGATTCCATTATTAACAACTGCCGTATGTTGTTAAACAACTTCAAGAGTTCAGAAAAGTACATGGCATTGGTAGCGTGGGAGTTCAACAAGTGGGGGACCATTAAAAACAGAAGGTTCATAGTTAACAACTACACTCTCATTTTTCACAACGTTTTTATCTTCTTTGACCTATAAAAAAAAGAGGTGAAATAACAACTTCAACTTCAGTATTAACAACTACGCTTCTATTATTAACAACTGTCGTATCTTTTTAAACAACTTCAAGTTCTTTACAACAGTATAGGTCCAGGGTAGCACAGATATGGACAATGGAAATTCGGCCAAATTCTGTGTCACACAACACAGTGATAACATTAACATAATAGGATTATATGTGGCATAATTACATTAACCTTATATCATAATGTGCTGTATAATTACATAACTATATAAGATATACTCTTAAAGTTGTGACAATGGATGTTTGATCTAATGACAAGGGAACATTAACATTGCACTTCACCCTAATGTTTCCTTGTCACAACCAAAAAATGAAGACATATGCAGCAACCCCTTTCCCTAAAAAAGAACTATACATATTACTTCAATAGACTTGCTAACTATGAGCAGGATAAGTTCAAAAAATTTCTATTAGTATCAACTTGTTTACTTCAAAATATTGCAGCTCCTTATATCTGCAGAATGCTTACTTCAAAAGCTAATTTTTACCAACTTCAGTTTGGATTTGGATTTGTGCATTTCCGTATAGTATGCCCCGCTTCATGGCATCTTGTACAATGGTAAATCTTCTTATTATGGAATTGTGATTCACGCCTACTAGTTCTTGGCCTTCCAGTAGGTCTAGTTGTCCTAGGTGGCAGCAACAATGTCTGAGCAAACAGATAACCCAACATACAGTTGTTTGGGTCTGGCTTGTCGATTGTCACAACTAGAGTCATGGAATGCTTATAAATCATTTGTTGGGCTGTTATTTTGTAGCATCCTTCCACATAGTCATAGACATTGCCATGGACATGCTTGATGGCTGCACAAGCATGAGCACAAGAGATCCCCCGACATTTACCATACTTTACAGGTGCAACTACACAAACGAAGATCAACATTTAAGGATCCATATTTGGTATGGACACAAATCCTACCGCCTCCATAATTAACTGGTGACATATGTTCAGCATGACAAACATTTTCCTTCACTATGGCCTCTATGTTGGGCCCAACACCATTTTTCCACTTCAGCATTGCCATACTCGATGCATACATCTTCTTGGCAACCTTCTCACGATGTTCATGGATAAGTAGTGCGACATTGTGCTTTCTTTCCTTCACCAGCCACGCATTAAATGATTCGGCTATGTTGGTTGTAATCTTATCCCACCTTCGGAACGGAAACTTACTCAACGCCCACTTATCGATATCTTCATGGTGAATCAACCAATCAGCCATCTCTTTATAGGATTTGCGCATGTAATCCATTGCCTTCTCGAAATCTGCATCCAACCTTGCATATGCAACATTATCAAGCAACCGTAGTGCATCTTCCTTTGAGCAGCCACTTGACTTCCTCTTGCCTCTATTTAACTTAAGCAATTCTGAACTGAAATTCTCCTTCACATGCCTATAACAATAAGCATGTCGTTCACTACCAAAAATTATTTGCACTGACCCTTTAATTGCATTGTGACGGTTTGACACTATTGTGAGTTCGATTGACCCAACTATTTGTTTAATCTTCTGTAAGAACCATGACCAATCCTCTAATGTCTCCCCCTTTACAATTGCTATTGCAAACGGCAAAATTTCATTGTCCGCATCATAACTAGAAGCTAAAAGCATTGTTCCCTTGTATGGTCCGGACAAGTGGGTTCCATTAATGTATAGCACGTGTCTTGCACCAGCCATGAATCCCTCAATACAACACCCATATGCAATAAATACTCTCTCAAACATGTTATTCCCACTTGCTTCCCACTCAGCAACAGTTTTGTCATCTGTTTCCTTCAATCGCTTAAAAATCCAAGGTATTAACATATAAGATTGTTCTGGTCTACCTTGTATGTCTTCCATCGCTTTTTCCTTCACTTTGTATGCTTGCTTGTATGTAAGGGTGACACCATATTCTGTCTGCAACATCTTCCTTATTTCATTGGGACGTTTGTCAATGTGATTTCTCACCTCATCAACTATAATGGAAGATGTCAAATTAGATCTTCCACCATGGGTCACCTTAAGTTTGTCTTGTGCACTATGATAATGTTCATCTTTGAATGTCGTCACATGTAGTATTGGAGTTGTCTTTCCGATAGCATTTGCTGCAACCCTCCAAGGACAACCTAAACTCCTACACTTTACTGAAATGCTATGCTTGCTATTTCTCACATATTCAAACTCAAACTTGTGTGCTATGCTGTACTTGTACAGAGCCTGCTTAAAAGCATCCGCGTGTGCAAATGTATGCATCACTCCTGAAATTATCCCCCTCCATTTTGTGCAGTTCAACTCTGGGCTAGGTGTAGGTGCACTCTCTACTCCACAAAGTAGCTTATTAGATCCTCCAGCAATTTCAGCCGTCGTACACGAAGCAACACTTTCATAGTACCACGCCTCATCTTGGTTTTCCACACTGGTATGACAATCAACAGATCTTCCTTGTGAGAGTCCCAAGGAATTTACATACCTGTAGTCAATTATAATAACAACTTTTGTTACTTAATAACCAACAACAGTTTCACAAATAACAACTATCATCTCTACAAAATTTGCACTTACGTTTGCGGGTCATCTGATATGTGGCATACATCATCATTTCCTTTTGCTTCTATATACACATGGCCGCTCCTTTCATTATATTCAAACAGGTTTTCAACTTCACCATCATCATTTAAATCTATTAGTATCCTTTCATCAAACCTCACTGTATACTTCATCTCACACATGTTGCAATCAATACCAAGCCATGATGATATCATCAACCTCAAATCTCTAAGTGTTATCACTTCTTTCAGGCACTTCAACTTCACATAACCACCATTATATGTAATTTTACCTTCATCATTCCACACAAATTTTCCTCCAACATGGAAATAACAAAATAGTTCCTTCATAGATTTTGAGCCTTTGTTGCATGTCATTGTACATGCCTACAAGCAGAAAAAACAAAAACAGATAATTAATTAAACAAAGCCGGTTATCATTATATAGTTAAGTAATTTTGTCTCTATTCTTTATGAAACACAGTAACTGCTCATTTCATCATCAAACAGGGGCAATTAACAACAAACGCCTATGTTTTAGCACCGTCATATTCACCATTAACAACATCGGCCACATATCATCACCCTATATCTATTAACAGCAACACGTTATATTTTACAGTATGTTTTAACAACTCTGTATTCTCATTTAACATCACAATTTATTTCAACTTATCCATCTCCATTATTAACAACACACCCTATCATCACCCTTCATAAACTATTAACAACAACACTATTCATTTTAACATCTCCACATTCATTATTAACAACACCCCTCACAGCATTACCCTCCATGTACCATTAACAATAACACGGTATCTTTTCACATCTCCTTCTTCACTGAAAACAACACCATCCCCCAACCAAAATGCCTCAAGTTTATCACCGCTCGCAGTAACCATTACGGTTCACAACAAAAAACCCACAATCTTCACCATTCCTACAGCCAAACTCAATGAAATCCACCGCACAACCATCAAGAATCTCCCATTAACTTCAAGCTGCAACCTTTCTCCATCTTCAACAAACGACCCCCTTATCCATAAAAGCAAGCATCCAAAACCAGAAATCCATCGCAACTATTCACAATCTCAGAAGACGAAGATGGAAGATTCACAATACAACATCATTTCTACACTAGAAGAATTACTTACCGTTGGTTACCTCTGCTTTGTCTTGAGCTTTCAACCGTTCCGAAACTTACGTCTTTCTCGCGCCACTATCCTTCCTTTCCTCTCATGCTTTTTTTCCCTTCCTTTCTTTCCCACTCTTATGTATTTCGGTCAGCATTTTGTTTAGGGCTAATTGAGTCTTTTCCATTGAATTTTAAAATCCCTGATTCCTACAAGAAGACTAATCAAGGATTTGGGTTTTCAATGTACCAAATAGGGAATACCCTATTTTTAGCGTATTTTACAAGGATTTTCCCTTTCTTTTTCCATGTAACTTTTCTTTGGTCAAAAAACCGATGTAACCCTTTCTCCCACGGCTTTTATTTACTGTTTTTCTTTCCGTATACCACTTTTCTTCACGTCTTTGAATGATGGCCTTGGTTTTGTCACTGTTGAACCTACCATTTATGGATTCAGTTCACGCATAATTCAATCCCGCTGAACATCAAGATCAACAAACTAACATCAATTTGCATTAAATTGTCCTTCTTGTATCAATTTGCAAGTTTATGTATTAGCTTCTTTTTTTTTTTTGTGAACTAGCTTTATTTTGTACTATCATTTGTAAAAATCACATTTAGTTTTAATGTCATTTGTTTTTACTCACGCACCAAATCTGAGTCATAATCTTTTATATTTTTTAACAATTTTTATTTTCATACCAAATACGTAATCTAGAATAAAAATAACATTCTAATTGTTATCCTGTGCAAAAAATAAACTCATCATTTAAACAAATTATAAATACAAAATTTACATTTATTCCAACCAATTTTATTAGACTTTAGAGTTAGAATACTTTGATCTCATTACAAAAATAATAATTATTCTACGTTTTTATTAAAAAAAGGACCCGATAAGTGGACCTTGAAAATTAACCGAAAGTTTTTATTTGGCCAAGAAAGTCTACATAGGATCTCATTGCACATTGTTTCAGCAAAAAGATTATTCCACAAACCACAAGACTAACATATTTATCATTTAACTAAGTTCCTTCAGCATCTAATGGATCCCTGATGGTGAGCATGATGACAGTGTCGTGGCTAATAGCCTAATACTAAAGCTCTTTTGAAAAGTTTACGGCATAAGGGGATTAGTCATTACTACTGACAATGGATACCCTGATCATACCAACAAAAAAAAAAAAGACTATCCCACACTTCAAGCAAACAAGGTTTTAAGCTTTGTTTAATTGGAGGTTTTTGAAAAGAATGTTAGATAAAGGGAAGGTTAAAGATGGGAAAACCGGAAAAGTGTGTTTAGTTGGATGGAGGGGAGGGGAGGTGAGGTGAGGTTAAAAATTTGGTCTTTTTCTCCTACCCTTCCCTCCAAAACTGGAGGTTTTTGGAGGGGAGAGAAACATTGTATCTCACTTTGACTAAAATATCCCTATCTATTTTCTAATATTCCAAGCATACCCCTCCTGATTTAAAATGCCTCTTTTACTCTCTACTATCTTCGGCAACATAATCCACGCTCCCTCTCTCCGCAACACTTTCTTTTCCTTATTTTTCACTTTAAAATATTGTTATTTATTTAATTTTTCACATAGGTTTAACTATACCTAATTTAATTTAAAGCTAAGATATTTGCAATGAAACCCATGAATCATGGACCAAATTTATATCTTATCAAAATCTCCCATAAATGCTTTTATTTTAGCATTGGTAACACCTCAACTAGTCAAAACATATATCAAATCTACTAAAATTGAGGAGTTATCAAAAGCATATTAAAATATTTTATCATATTAAAAATAATGAAATAATATGTAAAACTCTATAAAATATCCTTTGAAATGTATATACTTCCTCCGGTCCTAAATATAGGACATAGTTTGTAGTGCAATTTGCACTACAAACTATGTCCTATATTTAGGACCGGAGGTAGTAATTTTTTTAATCATATAAACGTGAGGTAGTAAGTTTTTTGAGATTTATAAATTAAAAAATAAAAGAAGAAGGAAAATATATAGATTAAGAGAAAATTGTATACTTTCCACTTATAATTAACTCACCCCATCAATCTTTCTGAACCAAACAAGAAACCAAACATTCCCCTCCCCTCTTCTCGAACCAAACAAAATTCATAATCTCCCATAACCTAATTTTAATGAACCTCACCTAACTTAACCTTTATTGAACCGAACACACCCTTGCACCCTTAGATTCCTTTTCTACTCTAACTCTTTTTTTTAAAACAAACTGAATCCATCCCCGATCAACTATATATAAAAATCCACATCAACTAACTTTCTTCGTCATCCTCCACCTATTAATCAACATGTGGGGGTCATTAAGGATACAAAAATTTTCTGAACAAACTTATTTGTTTTAAGTAAAAAATGATACTCCCTCCGATCCTAAATATAGGATAAAATTTGTAGTGCAATTTACACTATAAATTTTATTCTATATTTAGGATCGGAGGTAATATTAGTATTTATAGATTTATGTCATACTGTCATATGGTCCCACACGGTTCAATTATTTATTATCGTCCTACACCTCTGTTTTTTTGGTGGAAAAGAAATATAAAAAGTGAACCACGGTTCAATTATTATCCTCAATCTCTTCATAAAATAAAAGTCTCCGTACAAATATATAGAGTTAAATGTCTTTTACTTTTATTTCTTTTTCCCTGTCCGACCTCATTAGTTTTAGACTTTTAGGCCTGACTTTTCCACACGGCTCTTTGAAGTTTGAAGTAACCTCATGTATAACATTTCAGAGGCTGCCCTGCCTTCATGATGATGCCCTGCGTTCTGTCACAGTCCTCCCCAAGGAGAATGCAATCCTAATTAGCAAGGAATTGAACAAAGGAGCCCCTACAGCCTAGGGTCTCCCATTTATGTCTTTATTTTACACAGCTAATGCCACCCAAACGAGACAATCCTTTTCTCTGAATATTGTTCTTTTGCTATTGTTTTTTAGTCAAGGCGCTAAACTAAACCTTACATAAATCTAGACTACCATGTGTATACTCTCACCTTATCATGAAAGTATTTGATACTCGTCTTTAATGTAATATATTTATTTAATTTGAAGAGATTAAAAAAACTAAATAAATTACTCATAAATTCACAAAAATAAAGAAAGAACAAGCAAATGAGGATTCCAAAAAGATAAATAGAGAATGGGGACTTTCTTATAAATATGTGTTAATAAAAGTAGAGTGCCCCTCAGAACAACAGTGCTATCATAAGATCTTGGATGTCATGAGTTGAAATTATGAAAAAAGGTTTTGTTTGGGGGATAAAATTACCTACATTAGTTACAGTTCAAATCATAAAAACTAGGGGTGTTCAAAGTATCCCGGTCCCAGTTGTCCCGGCCCGGTCCCAGACATTTTATCCCGGGAATTTCCCGTCCCTGCCGGGACCGGGATCTAAAAAACCCGGGACCGGGATCACACCTTGTGATCCCGGGAATTCCCGGTCCCGGGTTTTTTTTACTTTTTCTTTTTTTCTTAAAAAATAGGTTATTATTTTATTTTTGTATTTTTATCTCATAAATTAAGTTATCATTTGATAAAATTTATATTACATATTTAGTTAGAGTTAAATCGTATGTATCGTGAAACAAATTCTACCTATATAATATATAAAGATAATAACAAAAATGATGAATGTGATAATAATATTAATAATAATATGTTATTCTTCAATTCTAGCTCAATTTGTGTGATTTTTATGACCTTATTAGATGTTAAATAATCACTTTAAACATTAGATTATAAACAATTTAACTAATATAATTATATTATTAAAACCGGAAATTCCCGATCCCGATTGTCCCAAGAATTTCTTAGGACCAGGAATGACATCCCAATCCCAACCAATCCCAAGACAGGAACCGGAAATAGATGATCCCAATCCCGTCCTGAATTTGAACACCCTAGTAAAAACAGATTTTTTCGTTTATAAGGTCAATCTGCGTGCATTGATCTCTGGTAGGATTTGTATGCATTGGCACCCAGTGGGGTCAGCGTGTTCCGGTCTACACACTTTTATGACTGTAAACTAACTTGGGTACGACAACTCTTCTTTCAAAAAGCAAGGCAGTCCCCAACCGGATCAATTATTGTTCTCGACCTAATCTTCGCAAATGTCTCCTTCAAAATATTATTTAGGAGATGTTCGATTTTGTTTTTAAAAATTGTTTTTTTATTTTAAAAATAATAAAATTAAACAATTTTTAATTATTTTCTTATTTTTTATTTTTTAAGGTTACAACTTATCTACTATCAACACTACATTACCCAACACTTACCGCAATGCCACCACTGGCAACCGCACCACATTTTCAATTCAAAAACATATTTTTCAAAACCATCTGAACAGTTTTTTTATTTTTAAAACTTGTTTTCAAAAACTGTTCTATAAAATTATTTTTAAGAATAAAAATTAAAGAATAAAATCAAACAAACCATCTGTTCGCTTTTACTAATTGTTCCCATCGGGATTTCTTTTTAGTAGTGTTCCCATCAGTTAACAAAGGAGCCCCGAGGGCTTTTCATTTATGTCTCCAAAATAGACATGAAGTAAAAAAGACACAAGTTACACAAGTTACACAGCTAATTAGCTAGGTTTAGCATCACTTTGAGAAGCAAGAACTCACTGAAGTCCCAAATTGACTTGGGCCAAAACTTTTTTTCAAATTTAATCAATTTAAAAGTGAATTTTTAATATACAATTTTAATAAATTTATAGACTGCCTTTCTTTTTGGGCTTTTTAATAAAAGACCTTTTTACAAACATCCCTTCAAATGATCCCACATAGTATCAACTATCAACTCACTAGATTTTTGGCTGCGCGATGGAGACAATCCTTTTCTATGACATCGCTCAATGTGCATTGGTGCTATATAATACTCTTCAGTTCCTTTTTTTAAGTAATACTCAACCGAATAATATAGATCAAAGCAGCGTTAAGGATAATAAATATGAAAAAATTGTAATTTTCTGATTAAAGCGGCGGTTAAGGATAATAAATATGATAAAATTGTAATTTTCTGATAAAAATACCCCTATTTATGAGAAAATATAGAATAAGAGAGTAAAGAAATTATTGTTGTAAGACCCCATCTTACATATCACTTATCATTGATATTAACCATAGTAGTCTTTACGTAGTTCAGTGAGCAACACAAGAATAATTTAAATATACTGATATTATTCATATAAGGTATTTGATTACCTTACAGGAGTCTCCCCACAGAGTTTAATAATATATATACAAAATGTCCAAAATTTTAAAATTAAACTAACATAACCAAACAGCTCCTATCGTGGCATCCGCACACCTCAACTGCCCGTATTCGCCGTTTTGCCCTTGGAGCCACTAGCTTCTGCTGGAATATTTATTTATTTGAAAAAGAGTGAGATTCAAAAAAATCTCAATAGTAACAGATAATCTATCATAGAAAATGCAATAAGAAATATGTCATGTACCATATACAGCAATATTATACTAACACCCAATACAGTTCAGTGCAATTCGATTCAGTCAGAAATGTTTAGAGCCAGCCACTGTTGCAACCCCTACTCGTTCTGCACCTCAGTTGGGCTCGAGGCCACCAACTGGGCATACCAGTGTACCTGTAGGCACTATGTTTAGTCATGTTCAGTGTACCCGTAGGCACTATGCATTATACATATTATGGAAGATGACATATACAAACCATATAAACATTGACATAATGTATGAAAGAAAGAGTTACTATCTTGGGTCCCTTTTTGTAACCGAAAACAGGTTCCTCGATTTTTGTGTCAACGGCTCGAGCTATCAATCTGGTCATAAAATTTCAAATGTACAAGAATTAGGTTAATACCCATTCATGTACCACTCTAGACTTTTCCAAATTATTTTTGTTGGTTATATTATTAGTCCAATTCTGCAAAATTACTAAAATGCCCCTAGGGACCTGGTCTAGGCCCTCCGTACCCGATCCGACCGTACAATGTCAAAAATTTTGACCCAGGCTATTCTTATATATTTTTACCCAAGGAATCCATTTTTGACCTTGGTTTTTGCAAAATCATTGCTAAATGATATTTTTGCCCTTGACAACCCTATTTAGGGTTTTAAGGCTATTTTTGCAACTTCATATTTTAGGGCTTTTCTCACAAAGTGTTCAACATCAATCCTACACAGTTTTCCCTCCTGAACACGATGGAACCATCAAATTGCTCAAATTCCAGCTCTATTCCCCCAAACCAATTCTGGATGTTAGATTCCAAGTTTTGATGATAACAAAAGATTATTGTATGTTGTGATAAGCAAATCATGTTTTTACAAGTTTAGAGAATGGTTGAAAATGTTATCAAATGCATCTCACAAAGTTCAGAAGTCATTGCTGTGATTTTAACTGATGCACTCGAGTGATAAGCACTTTTTCACTCGAGCACAAGTAAGTGTTAGACTGGAAGTGTTTGACAGAAGCAAACTCTAGCTGAAAAATACCAGGACAAGTCGAGTGATGACAACAGCACTCGAGTGATGAACTGATTTGTACCTGAGCATGAAGGCACACTCGTGCAAGTGTTTGACAGAGAGCAAAATAGAGACAGGAAATCAATGTTGCACTCGAGCATGGAATCAACACTAGAGTAATAGGCTCAAGTTCACTCGAGTCCTAGAAAGTGTGATACAAGAAGTGAGTACCCGAGAGCAAATACAAGCGAAAGTGAAAATTGCACTCGAGTCCACGTGAGTAAAGCGCAGAAGTGTTTGCCCGAGAGTCAGCCAGAGCATGGAGATCAAGTGTAATCGAGTGATACCTCAGTACTCGTGAGTGAGAAATCTAACTCTCTCAATTTCTGATGCAAGTACTGAATCAAAAGGGTATATTATACAAGAATATACCATGCACTCGAGTGAGGATCAGTGCACTTGAGTGAGGGCCCACATAACCTGTAAGTGCAAAATCACACTCTTGATAAATTGGATGCAAGTGTTATCTAGAGACAAGAGCTTATAGTGCAAAATACAAGTGCACTTGAGTGAGACCGGATGCACTCGAGTAAGGACCCACATCACTCGCAAGTATGAAAATGCACTCTCTCAAAATCACATGGAAGTGCAAGTGAAAAGCTGAAGCAAGAAGAGAAAATATGGTATTGCACTCGAGTGATCCCTCTTTGCACTCGAGTGATGCTCTGTCAGAAGCAAGAATGCACCCAGCGATCAATCCAAACATGGTTTAATCTTATTTATTCATTCTATTTTCACTTGTTTTTATTATCTAACCTCATTTAACATATATTTCAAGTGAGAAACAGGAGGTTGATCGTTTAAATTAGAAAATCATAGAGGAAGTCAAACAACGGCGGACAAAATCATTACGACCAACTACCAAGCATGTACCTACCACCCACGATATCTTGTTCAAAGATTTCAAACGTAGGCATCCTGTTTCACAGTGAATCACTCCACTCCACAACGACTATCATTCAACGGACAAAATCTTCTGACTATAAGTACAGAGTTTCAGAGAGCATAAAACAAGAACTTACAATGAGAATACACACAAGCAAATTCACGAGTTTCTGTTATTCATATTTTTTCTGTCTTCATATTGTATTTCAATGTTTATCATATTTTCTCTATGAGAGAGTTTGTATACACTTCAAATTCTATTGTAATTTGATCTCAAGGTACAGGGACCTTGAGAGGGTAGATATCCTTATGAGAAAAGCAGTTGAGAGAATTCCTAGGAGGACCTTTTGCTCATAAAACTTACAAGGTACAAGCAGTAGAGAACGTTGCTACTCATAAGACTTACAGAGGTGTAAGCAAGAGAGAACGTTGCTGCTCATAAGACTTGTATACGTAAGCAAGAGAGAAAGGTCATAGGTTTGTTTCTACACGTAAGACTTGTCGTAAGGGGAGAGAAATTTCTAGATGTTAGAATATTTCTGTTCGTAGTCCATTCAAGGACAATTGTTATTTTGTGGTGTTCTGAGAGCCCACTGAATCTTGGAAAAATAGTGAAAATCTCAGTAGGTCTTGATCTCTGAGGACTGGACATAGGCCTGTGTTTTGGGCCGAATCAGTATAACTCTTTGTGTGCTAACCTTCTCATCTCTACTTTATCTATAGTTATTTTCATATCACCGCATCAACCGAAAAATTTATCACATCACCCAATTCACCCCCCTCTTGGGTGTAGCTTGCCTCTTTCAGCCGAAACTTCTCTAAGATAAAAGGGAAGTTGTGATTTTGAAATTTAACCTTTAAAGCTTCTTCCTTTTCTCTCCTAATCACTTGATTAACCATTTAAACACTAATTGAACATGATTTGAGGAAATTTGGACAGTATAACCCCTTAGGGTTTTACATCCCAAATTTTACAAAATCAAGAGAAACAACCACAAATCAAGCCAATATCAACAATAACTACCACAACAACAACATATTAACCAAGAGGAATAAAGTTCTTGTGATTACCTCTTGATTCTCAACTTTCTCTCTCTAGGGCGTCACCTTCTCCCTCTTAAACCTTGAAGATTAGCTTGCTAAACATAGATTCCATGAAGAACAAGAGCTTACAGAGGGAACTACACAAATTGGGAAGCTAAATCGCTAGGAACAACAAGTCTTACCTTGAATTTGTGCTTCCTTGAGCTCTCTTGAAACCCTAGTTCTCTCAAGCTCCTTATGACTCTCTCTCTCTCTCTCTCTCTCCCCCCTTATGCTTGCTCATGAAAATGAAATGGGAAAAAGGGATGAAGCCATTTAAAATATCTCCTTTTTCTTTCTTTAAAAGTATGTTTGTGTAAAAAATTTTATGACAACTTTTATTTAACCTTATCCCTTATTAATTCTTGTGTCATATTTTCCTTATATTTGAACCAATTCCTCCTCTTTACTTGGCCCAAGTTGATGCCTAGATGGGTCCTTCATGCAATAATTGGGTTTTCTACAATTATCTCATTCCTTTGGTCAACATAAAATATTTTATTGCAATTTAAACATGTGCTCCAATTTTAGCAATTATAATTAAATCCCTTGCCTTAAAATAATGACATTTGGCATTTACACAATCAAAATAATTATTTCCCCTCCTATTTTCTTTATTCCACAATTTACATAATTGTCATTACATTCCTTTTTTCCAAATTCACAACAATTGGGAATTTTAGCACATTTTCTGACCAAACTTTGAAAAATCATAACTTTATTTGTAGAACCTCAATTGGAGTGATTCCAAAGGCTATATGACCCTTGTTAAATCTAGTTTCAAGGAGAAATATAGCCTTTAGCCAACTAGAAACTCACACTTCCTGGAATTTTTGTTTTTGGAAGCTGTCACGAATGTTGGCTAGTTGCATTGAGCTAAATTCAAAAATTCATAACTCTTTGTGCACAACTCCAAATAATTCATATGACCTAACAAATTAAATTTTAGGATGTCTACTTTCATCTTGTTAAATTTCACAACTTTTAGTCATCATTTGTTCATCCAAAACCACCTGACAAGCTCACTGCCTCGCAGAACATTTCACTGACAGCACTGTTCATATTTCAAATTTTCAGTGTTTATTCCTATAGTCATGAATATTCACCATTTCATTTCATTAAATGCCACAATTAAGTACAAGACATATTAGCAAATAAAATTTGGGGTGTTACAATTGTAATAAAAATGATTGTAAAAGAGTAAGAATAAAAATTAATAAAGTACGGCAAAGGTGAGGAGGTAGAGAAAAGTTGACATTTTTGCTTATGTGTCATTGATAAGAATGTCAAATAAACACATTTTTCAACAGTCATCACCACATATGACGAGTTATGAGACTTAGATCTTTTTTAAAAAAATTGAAAAACTTTAAGGGCTGAGTTACAAATAATTAATTTTTTCTTTTTTTCCTATCATTCACCCAGCAAAAAGAACCTAATTATCAATTCCACACGCAGCTACATCCTTAATAATCAAGACTTAAGAAGGGTTAAGGGTCAGTTGACCTAGATGGCTCCGACCCTTTTCTTTGAAATTGCTCAGTGTGCATTGGTGCTATCTCACTAACTTTAATTACTTCCTTGTTCATACTCCCTCCGGTCCATAATATAATAATATAAGACATATTTAGCTAATTTGATTAGATTAATGAAGTTAGTTAATATGACATGTATTTTATAAAGCACCCTAGTCATCTTTCTTAATTCCTCCATTTTCTCTCATCCTTGGTTATTGTTGAGGAAACATCAATAGGGATAAATTAGAAAATAATTGACAAATATAAAAAATATATATTATATTCAGAACCAAGAGCAACTTTTATTAAAAATGGATAAATATCATTTTAGCTTAGAAAGTTTACAAGTTAATTCCCAAAACCTAACGATCAACTCCGCGCACACGTTGTCCCCACATGGATCAACTATCATTCTCCATCTCCTTCTCTGTTTTTTTTATACATAAAGAGGAGGGAAAGCCCTTAACCTATACCACTACTAGACCCACCTTACACTGTACTGTCCTTATCCATGAATTTAGACAAGCATCCGAACATGACACGAAAATAATGAAGACTTGGTCATGCACTCAATGCTTGCTTAGCAACGTAATCAACAGTCATATTATCACTTCTAGGGATCCGATGAACATCTACCTCCCATTCTCTAAGCATCATGCTCTTGATCTTATTTACTACAATAGCATCAGGATGGCTCATCGGAGCAGAGTCGTGGATCAACGAAGCCACCTCCTCAGCATCTGTTTCTACCACCACTCTTCGCTCTCCGGAATCCCAACACATCTTGAGACAAAAAAGGACAGCCCATAGCTCAACTTGTAAACTATCAGCAGGCTCGTCTGCTTTGAACATGAAACCTTCCTTGAGAGTACCTTTATCATCATGAAGAACACCACCACACGCCACCACATGGTTCTGTGAGTAAGCCCCATCCACATTCAACTTTACCCATCCATGACTCAATGGAGCCCATGTAGTAGAGTTAGTTTAAAAGGATGCTCGTTCAAATTAACTCTCTTCAACAAATTCCTTGCTTTCGACAAGGAGCTAAGAATTGATTCAGCTCTATATTTAATAGTCTCATTGCTTGTTATAGTGTACTCGAAGATTCTAGCATTACGTCGTTGCCAGATAGGCCAGCAGGCTATAGAAAAGAACTCACACCAACCCTCCTTCCCCTAGTCATAAAGAATACGAATATTCTTTCATGCTCCAAGATCTAATTTGAAGAAACTATGCATAATAATTGGGTCCACCACCTCTATCCAAAACTTCCTGGTTTTCATGCAATCATGCAAAACGGGAATTAAGCTTTTAGATACAACACCACACGAAATGCAATTGCTATCAACCCCCATTCCTCTATGGACACTCTCTTCATTAATGAGAAGTTTATTGTAGAGAGCAAGCCACATAAAAGATTTGCAACGGTGCATTGTATGTAACTTTCAAATTTGTTGCCATGACTGGTCCTTCTCGGTAGGAATCTTAGCCAAAACTTGGTACTCAGACTTGACACTAAACTCCCCATGTCGGTCATGTTTCCATCATACACAACTAGAATTAGGATCTATAGTTGTTCCTTCCGCTATAACTTCTCATATCTTCTTAATGCCCGACCAAGCATTAGAACCAGGTCTAGATGGATCAATTTTTGGCATTAAGTCAGCGCCACACCTGTACTTACTATGCAACACCCTAACCCATAAATCATCACGTCGTTTAATAAGGTTCCACCCTAACTTCACCATGTAAGTTTGGTTTTGGCAATAAAGATACTTCAAACCAAGCCCCCTATTTATCTTAGGTTTACAGATAGTATCCCAAGCCACAAGATGCGTCTTTCTTTTATTAGTTGTATCGCATAAAAAACTCCTATTCTGGTTTTCAATATCTTCACACATTCCTTAGGCACAGAAACTGTTTGCATATTATACCTTGGAATGGTAGAAGTGACAGAAGATACTAGTGTGGTTCTCCCTGTTAAGGACAAGGAAGGTGCTTTCCAACTAGATAGCCTTTTACGCACCTTATCTATAATAGCTTGATAACTACACTTTGTGACGCGTTCATGATGAAGAGGTACTCCAAGATACTTCCCAAGGTCAAGAGTCACTTGGAAACCCAACATATTGCAAAGCTTAGTCCTCTGTGTATGATTCACATTCTTAGAAAAGAAGACACGTGTCTTGGATTCATTCACTTTCAATCCCGATGCCATACAAAATTGTCAAGACAATTCTTGACCTCTGTTGCTTGATACATAGTTGCTTTGACAAATAAAACAATATCATCAGCAAAAAAAAGTGAGAGAGAGGAGGACCATTCTTACATAAATTAATAGGTCTCCAAGCTCCATTTCCTATACGCTCTTGAATTACGGGGGCCGATTGTTTCATGTATATAACAAAGAGATACGACAAAAGAGGATCTCCTTGTCGAACACCTCTAGTAGAGGTAAATAAACTGGCTCTTTCACCATTCCATAAAAGCTGCATACTTAGAGTAGATACACAAGCGAATATGACATCAATTAAAGAACTTGGCAAATTGAGATCCCTTAGGCAATCCCGGAGAAAAAGCAAGTTTACTCAATCGTAAGCTTTTTTCAAATCAATTTTTATGGCCATATAACCCCGTTTCCCCTGCAAATTTTGCATCGAGTGAATAACTTCATGGGCAACTATAATATTATCAAAGCTCTGTCTTCCAGGAACAATGCTGCATTGATGAGGACTAATAATCTGCGGTAACACCACTTTAATTCTATTTGCAATTACTTTAGTAATAATCTTGAATAGCACATTACATAAACTAATTGGTTGCAAATCTTGCACGCCTTCCGGATGATCCTTCTTTGGAATAAGCACAATTATGTACCATTGATTGACTAGATTTGAGTTGGAGATCTTCATACAGACTTACTAAAGTCACACATGGAATTCTCTACTACTTGCCATTGGCTCTGGTAAAACAGAGCATTCAAACCATTAGGACCTGACGCCTTTAATGCTCCCATACTAAATAAGGCATGCTTCATTTCTGCTACAGTAATATCCTGACCTAGGGTACTTAGCTCTTCAGTTTCAATGCATGGGTAAGTAGTAGGACAAATTAGAGGCGGCTGCTTGGTTTGATCTTCCATGAATAATGATGAGAAAAAGGATACATTCATGGTTTTAATCTGTTCGTAATCATACACCCAAACGTCATCATTACCTCTCAAAGCACCAATGAAGTTTCTCTTCCGTCTTTTAGCACGCGAGTGAAAATACCAAGTATTCCTATCTCCATTTACCTTCAACTCATTCTTGCTTTTTGAGCCCATATCAATGACTTTTATAAGAGAACCTCCTCCAATTGCTTCCAAAGAGATTCTGAAGTTCTTCAAGTTCCAAAGTTAAGCCGAACCTAGCCTCAGTTTTTGTAATCCCATTCAGTCTACTTAGAAGCTTTCTCTTTCTTGCATTAGTATAACCAAATACCTGCCCATTCCACTTACCACAAGCTGTAGTAAATTGGCAAACATTTTCTGTCCATGTTAGGTCATTCTTTAAGTTTTCTAAAACAAAAGGTGAGAACCGCTCATCCAAAACTCATGCCGCCAGGAAGCGGAAAGGCCGATCCACTCGGTGTTTAGGACTAAATCCTTCTAACTGTAAGAGAATAGGCCGTTCCACCTCTTTTTATTCATCCTTATATTTGGATAGAGAGAAAAGCGATAGGAAAATATGGAGGAAGGAATATTAGGAATGAAAACTTCCAAAAATCGTAAATAAATTAACGATTTTTGAAATTTTTCCTCATAATATTCTTCCCCCCCCCCCCTTAATTTTCTCCCCATTAAATGTCTACATCACGATATCTCTTCTCTTTCGCCAATTGTTTCCCATCAATTTAATTTTAGTTAACTCTTTCATACTCCTACATTTGATTGAAGTAACATTTTGTACTATCATTTATAAAAATCACATTTAGCCTTAATGTCATTTTGTTTTTACTCTTTTAGATGAGTTAGGTTCCGGGGCTCACCAGAGTCAGGGTATGCCTCTGAATACTTATAGAAGTACTTATAGATCATCCATCAATAAGGTTCTCACATCAGCCGGATTCGAACTCATAACTTTATGGTTATGAGCCAATTCTTTTACTAACTGGATCCACTTTTGTTGGCGGTTATTTTGCTTTTACTAAAAAAGGATTCAGTTCACGCACCAAATCTCACTCATAATCTTTTATATTTTTTAACAATTTCTTATTTTTATACAAAACATATAATCTAAAATAAAAATATTCTTCTAATTGTTATCATGTAAAAAAGATAAACTCATCATTTTAAAAGCTTATAAATACAAATTTACATTGATTCCATCCAATTTTATTTTTTTTGGTCTGAATCATCCAATTTTAATTTAGACTTTACAGTTAGACTACTTTGATCTCAATACAAAAATAACAATTATTCTACGTATTTATTGAAAAAAGACCCAATAAGTGGACCTTAAAAATTATGAAAAATGACACCAATCTCCCAAATAATGAAAATAATATCATCAAAGTTTCATAGCTTGTCAATGATAAATGAAAAGGAAACAATTGACAAGTGAAAGAGCAGTTATTGACAAATCATGAGACTATTATGATATTATTTTTCTTAATTAGGACCTTGAAGTTATTTTCTCTGAAAATTTACCGAAAGTTTTATTGGGCCAAGAAAGTCTACATAGGATCTCATTACATATTGTTTAAGCAAAAAAAGACTATCCCACACTTCAAGTAGATGAGGTTTAGGGGTTCCTTTTCTTTTGTTTTTTTAAATAACATTTGGGGTTTCTTTACAGTAACTCTTTTCTATTTTAAATATAAACTGAATCCATTCTGATCAATTATATGCAAAGATCTACATCACCTAATTTTCCTCCTCCACCTATTAATATTGGTGGAGGTTGATGAAGAAACAAAAATTTTCTGAACAAACTTATTGATTTGAGTAAAAATTGACATTAGTATTATACAGACTTATGTCATAGTGACATATGGCCCCATACGGTCCCATTATTGCTATTGGAGAAAATATTTTAGGATATAGTTTGCTAGATACTAGATGCTCTTGAAAAATTATTTTATATTACATAATGAATAAAAAATATTTTAGAATATTAGATACTATTAAAAAAATACTTAAGAAGCTTCAATATTATTATTTTTTTAACAAAAGATAGAACACCCTCATAATCTATACCCAAAATGGTGTGATTTTGTATACGAGGGTGGCAAAGTATGGGAGAGCGTGTGTGAGAGAATCCGGATTCCTCGTTCATATCATTTTGCTTAAGAAAGTTCAGGAGTCATTTAATTCCCAAAACCCAACTCTGTGTTCCTGATTTAAGATAAGTAGTCAACAAATGAAAAGACCCTCCACAAAGGCAATATGATCCCACGCGGTTCAATTATTATCCTACATCTCTTCATAAGAAAAAACTCTCCGTGAAAATATTTGGAGTTAGTGAAAAAGACGTAAATTTATCGGATGTCCCCGAAGGGACAAAAAAAACGTAAATTTAACCATAAACTTTTATCAACATTTGTCACATATAAGCTTTTTTTTTTTTTGTTGCAAAAATAGTAATAAAATTTTCAAAATTATATAAAAATAACATAATTATTAAATCAACTAATGTTAACCGTTTATAAAAATGACATAGAAAGTGCCGTCTTTCTATAAATTTTATAGTGATTTGGATATGTATTTTCTGATCTTTCCGTGAAAATGAAGTCAATGAAAAGACATATATCAACTTTGTGTACTTTTAATTTATTGCCCAACTGGTCTCTTAATATATTCAACCCTTCTAACTAATAAAAATTTTATTATGGGGGCTTTCCCCCAGTTTAAAATGTCATTTTATTGTGGAAGGCCAAGTCATTACCAGAGGGATGAAATATATATATATATATATATATATAGATTAAGCTGTAAATTTATTAATGAAGTTTTGTTTGAGGAGCTTCTGATATAAATATGTCTTAGATGGGGTAAAAATACCAATGAACAATTAAAAATGGTGCATTCAACATAAAATCATTAAATTTGACCTAACGACGTTAAATTATAAGAGAAGAAAACCCCTAACAGCGTTAGATCAAATTTAACAATTTTGTATTAGATGCATCCTTTTAATTATTCATTAGTATTTTTACCCCTTCTAAAATATATCTGTGTTAGACGCTCCTTAGACAAAACTTAATTAGTAAATTTACATCTTAACTCTATATATATATATATATTAATTGAACTGGTTTACAAAAAATGTACCCAAAAAAAAAATCGGTTTTATTTACGTCTGTCCACATCTCTGCGACTTTTAACAAGCCGCGTCCTGTCCATTTCTTTGCACTATATTCATGGCCTTTGTTTTGTCACTGTCCAACCAACCATTCTTCTTCTTCTTCTTCTTCTCTCTCTCTCTTCTTTTCTTTTTTTTTTCTTTTTAATTCAGAATCCAACCAACCAACCATTCAAGGACCCAGTCTCCGCACTTTTATAATTTTTTAACTATTAAATGTAAAATAAAAATGCTGGCAAAAAAATGTAAAATAAAAGTAATGTTGTAATTGTTATCGGGTAAGAAATAAACTTATTATTTAAAAAATCCAAGTATTTGTAGTATACTAGTGTAACAGCCCTTTTCATTCTTGATTCAACTAGCTTTTGGAATCATATAAAATCGAGTTCCCCTGTACTATTTCATCTCCCCTCCCGTGCAAGTTGCGAGGATTTCCGTTGTTTTCAGAAATATCAGTCATTCCCAAAGAGATCATGGCATCACTTGTAGGTGGAGCTCTTCTCTCTTCTTTCTTCAATGTGTTTTTGGAGAGGTTAACCCCCAAACAGGCTGACTTAATCAACGTCATTTGTGGAAAGAAGCTTAGTAACAAGCTCTTTAATCATTTGAAGCCAAACTTGCTTGCTGCAACGTGTTTGCTCAACGATGCTGAACTGAAACAATTCAAGGTTTCTGCTGTTAAAGAATGGTTAGACGAACTCAAAGATGCTGTTTATGACTTGGATGACTTGATGGATGAAATTTCCACTCCAGCTGCCACTCAGAAAAAGGTGCGCTATTTCCCCTTTGCTTCTCTTAATCTGCGTGATACAAGCATAGCAAATAAGTTAGAAGCTATCACTGATAAGATTGAACTTATTCTGGGACAAAAAGATGCCCTTAATTTGGAGAAGACCACTGGAACAGAAACTTTGTCATGGAGGACTCCTGTTATATCTGCTGTGAAAGTCTCTGAAGTGCATGGAAGGGTGAAAGAAAAAGAAGATCTAATTAAGCTTATTTTTAATGGTGAGGGTGATCAGTTGCTGTCTGTAATCCCCGTTGTGGGCATGGGCGGGGTTGGGAAGACCACTTTAGTTCAATTAGTTTATAATGATAAAGATGTGAAGCCAAAATTTGATCTTGCCATATGGGTTTGTGTTTCAGAAGCATTTGATCTTGTGAAAATAGCACATACTATAATAAAATCTATCACTTCTGATTTTGTCTGTGATAATATGGATTACAATCTTCTTCACCATCATTTGGCGGAGAGGTTAAAGGGGAAAAAGTTTTTAGTTGTTCTAGATGATGTTTGGAATATCAATTACACTGAATGGGATACTTTGAGGAATTTGCTTCATAATGGAGTGGAAGGATGTAAAATTCTTGTTACAACTCGTCTTGAGCATGTTGCTTTGATGGTTAAAACTATCTCATCATTTTATCCTCTAAATGTCTTATCTGACAAAGACTGTTTGTCAATTTTTACTGCACACGCTTTACCTTTTAGAGATTCATCAACCGTGAATTCATGCTTAGAAAAAATTGGAAGAGATGTTGCCAGAAAGTGCAAAGGATTGCCTTTAGCTGCAAAATTGCTTGGGGGACTTTTTTGATCAAAGCCTGACTTTGAAAACTGGAATAATATTTTGAAAGACTCCATATGGGATTCATTGGACAATGAGATCATTCCAGTACTAAAAGTTAGTTATTATTATCTCCCTCCCCATTTAAAACAATGCTTTGCTTATTGTTCTTTATTTTCAGAGGATTATCAATTTGATATGGAGGAATTGATATTGATGTGGATGGCGGAAGGTTTTTTGCAACCGTCAAACGGTAACATGACTTTCGAAGAAGTTGGTTATGGGTACTTTGATGATTTAACTTCAAGATCGTTCTTTCAACCCTTGCCTAAAATAGATGTGGACTTTAATGAGGGTAGACTAAAAGATGGTTGGTGCTTTGTAATGCATGATCTCATTCATGAGTTAGCAACTCATGTTGCTGGAGACTTCTACTTTAGATTAGGGGAGAAAGGAAACAAAATTGGCAATAAGACACGCCATTTATCTTGCAACTTTCAAAATTATGCATGCTTAGACCATGAGGTTTTTGAAAAATTAAAAGGCTTACGAACTTTCATAGGATTGGATTTTTGTAAAATCCCTAGTTCTATTGGAAATGCTTTTCATATTCTATCATTGAATCTAAAGTACCTGCGAACGTTGTCACTTCAGGGTCTATTTGCTTTAGAGATAGTTCCTGAGTCAATTGGGGAATTCATCCATTTGCGGTATTTGGATCTATCATATACAAGAATTGAAAGTTTGCCTGACTCAATCTGTAAGTTGAAAAATTTACAAGTGTTGAAATTGTGTGGTTGTTATATTTTCAAGACTCTACCAAGTGACATGCAAGATCTTGTAAATCTTCGCCATTTTGATTTGTCTAACTCATCTGAAATTGTGAGCTTGCCTGACTCATTGTGCAAATTATACAATCTACAAACATTGAGCTTGCAACATTGTATTTCTCTGGAGATGATGCCAAGTGATATGCAAAATCTTGTAAACTTGCGGAATCTTGATGTAAGAGGGACTTGTTTGAAAGAAATGCCAAGGGGAATGGGTAACTTAAAAGATTTACGATTTTTGAGTGAATTCGTTGTTGGCAAAAAGCAAGAGAATGGGATTCGAGAATTGGGAAGAATGTCAAGTTTGAAGGGTTCAATTGTAATTAGCAAATTACAGAATGTCATGAATGGAAATGAAGCCTCTGAAGCGAGGATGATAGAGAAGAAGCATGTGAAAGGCTTAACATTATCATGGTCGATCGATGGTGACGCGGAAGATTCAACAACTGAGAGAGAAATTTTGGTCAATCTTCAACCTCATTGGGATTTAGAAAAGTTGATAATTAAGTATTATAAAGGAACAGTGTTTTCGGATTGGTTGGGAAGCCCTTCCTACCACAACATGACTTGTTTGGGACTGCAGAATTGCGAAAACTGTTGCATGCTACCACCCCTCGGGCAGCTCCCCTCTCTGAAGAAATTATATATTTATAGATTAGAAAGGGTAGTAAGCATTGGTGAAGAGTTGTTGAAGGGCAATGATTTTGCTTCCACAATACCATTTCCATCCCTTGAATGTCTTCAGTTTACAGATATGTCTTCCTGGGAGCAATGGCATTCCATTGACACGGAAGCTTTCCCTAAACTCCAACAACTCGATCTATATGAATGCCCAAAGTTAGTTGGAAATTTACCCTGCCAATTGCTTTCTTTAGAAACGCTGAGAATTGACCGTTGTCCATTGTTTTCTTCTTGTACTCCGAGGTGTCCCAGACTTCAGAATTTAAAGATAAGGGGAAGTGAAAATGTGGTATGGCAAGAGCAAGAGTTACATCATTCTCTTTGCAAGCTACAAACTTCAGGAGGTCGGATGCTGGAGGAGCTCTCTAAATATTCTCTTTTGCAACAATTAACTATTGGTGATTGCTTCAATACATCGCTCACGATTCATTTGCCCACATCATTACAACATTTAAAGATATATGAATCTGAAAATGTCGATTTTGTGATGAGTTCAAATGTTCCTCTTCAAAATCTCCAGTCTGTTACTATACAACTACGTGGTTCTTTGAAGTTTACGTCGGATGACATGGAAGCTCTTCTCCCAAATTTAAGAAAGCTACACTTAGATGGTCATATGGTGGAAGAATTTCCAGAAGGGATCCTTGTGCCAAGTTTGAGGGAACTTCATATTTGATGGTGTGAAAATCTATTATCCCATCATGCAAGGTGGCACCTCCCAAGTAATATCACTTACCTTGTTATTGATAGTCCATATGGTAGTGATGTCAAGTGTTTCCCAGAGGGCTATTCTCTTCCAACCAATCTTACAACGCTTGAGCTTATTCGCTGTAATTACTTGGAGACATTGAATTGCACTGGACTTCAACACCTAACCTCTCTCCAACAACTCAACATCATGTTTTGTGACAAGCTGGAGAAATTGTCAGGAGAAAAGCTGCCTGCTTCTTTGAGAAAGCTTCACATTTGGGACTGTCCATTGCTTGAAGAAAAATACCATAGCAAGGATGAACAACTTCTTCGCCAGATATCCCACATCCCACACATCAGTCTATATTACTCGTCATGAGATGCAATTATCCACCAGGTATTTATCTATATTCCCAAGTATTGCATTTTTATAGTTAATAAATGGATTTAGAGAGACAATTATGCTTCCACATAAATGTTTCTCAATATTATTTGACTTACATTGTTGGAATCGCTTCTTACATCGGTTAACTTGTTGGTAATTCATATGATTTTAACAAACTTATTTTGTTGTGTATCGGATTCCAGCTCTCTCTTTCTCTGTTTTGTTTTCCAAAACATACTACTTTAGCTATTTTTCTCTACTTGCCTTTTCGTTTCCTTTTTCTTTTTCCATAAATTCACCAAGTCTATAAATTATTTCAAATAATAGTTAAATTGACCTTTTATATATTGAGAAAATCAGTATGATTGTTATCTTTAAAGATTTTTAAACAGTTATATTTTCAGAAATTGTTGCGCACCGATCATGTGATTAACTAATTAAGGTGGTTGTAAGCATTTCTTTTTTCTTTTCTTTTTTTTTTTGAAACTGAATGTGCGATTGTTTTAACTGCAGAACTGAAAGTGCTCATTGATAGATTTTGATCTTGGCTAAATAATTATTTTTGAGTTTGAATGATGACAATGAACTGCAATTCTAACTGTCTTTTGTATTAATAATTGTGTTTGGTTTTTCATTTTGTAATTTAATATGCTGTATATGTTTAGCGACTTTATACTCTGTTTTTGTTTTTGTTGTCCTAATGAAATACAGATGACTATAAAATTGTGATTTTTATAACTAACTTAAAGAATTATAATTTGCAACTTCATGGATGAAATTGAGATAGCAATCTCTTGTGTTTATATTAAGCTATTATAAATATTTGATGAAATTAAAGAACGAGGAATTTTGGATCAACATTTATTGATGTAGCTCAAAGCATTAATTCATTACATTAGATACATTAATTCATTACAATTTAACACGTTTAAATGGTCTATTATTAAATTTAAATTGTCATTACTTCAAAGATTAGTGAAAGTAATCCCCTTGGTCTCAAAATTATGTGGATCATGCAGATTCTACAAAGCTTATATCAATATATCTCCTATGAAGAAATGCTTCAAAAAGTTTTGTTTCTCCATCAGGTGTTTTGCGGCTCATGCATTATGCAATCATGTAATGATGAATTATTCCAAAAAGTAATCATGAAGGTACCTATCTAAACAAGTTTCTGTCTTTATGAGAAATACCATTTCTTGTTTTTTTTTTTTTTAAATTACATTTTATCTTCTCTCTGAGTTTTTTTTATTATGGGGTTCTTTCAGGTAGAGTCCAAAATAGTTTGTTAGTTCTAATTGATAAAACAAACACATCGCTCCTTCTTCACAAAGTCTAATGCTCTAATTAAGAGATATTCCTATTTTAAAGAGGTTCGAACTGAACCAAAACCTTTAATTTCTTCTTTCTCCTATAATCTGCTTGTTTAATTGTTCTACCTTATGTATGATTTGATTGTGATTAACAAGCATCAAAGTAAGCTAGCTAGCTGCTTGAGGTTAACGGATTGCCATTTCTTTTTTGCTTTGTTTCCCCCTATTTTCCCTCCCTTCCTTGTTCTGTCTTTGCACTTACTTCTCTTTCATATACTTAAAATGCAGCATCAGCAAGAAAGACAGCAAGGGATTTGCAGACTTGAACCTGCACTGAGAATAAAAGCTCATCAAAATCTGATCAAGTTCATCAACTTCTTGACAAAATATTCTGTGATTTTCTGGAAGTGTTCTTATCGTGTAACTCATGTGCATTAATTTATTTTTTTCAAAAGATACATTGGTGAAAGTGTGTGTGGTACATTGTTATATGATGGTTCCTTGTTGGGTGTGTAAGTGTTGGATGAATTGTATGTATTGTACTTTGAGTACTAATCACTTATAAAATTCCCAAGCTTCAGCTTGGGGAGAGGATGTAGGATTCAATTTTTGGATCCAAACCTCTATATATCGTGGTGTCATCATCTTATTTTTATTTTTTTAAAGAAATTTCAAATAATAAAAAAATTTTGAATTCAATTAGATATATGACTTTTTTAATCAAACAAAAGCCTGATTTCTATATACTATCTCTGGTTTCAAATATAGGGTTGGATTTGATTCTAAATATAAGGTCTCACCCCATTTTGTCCCCTCATATTTATCATTTTTTCTAAACTATCTCTATTAATCACACATATTAAGGGAATTTGCATATATCAATGGATAGTTTCAATGCACATGATCTAACATAGCATTTTAAAGAAAACAACACACAATTTTAATAAATAACCAATTTATCTAATTTTTTTAACCTACCCAAATTATTTGAGTAGATTATATATTAAGGATCGAAGTATTAAGAAATCTTTTGTAACAGAAATTTCAACTCCTCTCTTTCTCCAGCCATTATTTGGATCTTCTGTAATTTGTTTCTGGTTTCGTGTAAGAGCCTGCTGTGAATTTTGCTCATTTGAAATTTACAAGGGAAAGCATGAAGTCTTCTATTAATTAAGTATTCTACCTTCAGCCAACTAATGAAGCGTAGCAAGAAGTTTTGTATATTTCCAAGTGCTATTCTCTTTCTCTGTCTTCACATTATATTCTAAACCAGATGCTTTTAAATTATTGCCATTTTCTTTTACAAAACTACAATTTTATTGTAATTCTCACTCATCACACACACACACTTATTTCTCTGTCTTTCACATTTATATATTGCAGTTTTTTGAACAATCGGAATTTTATTGATTTTCCAAAATTGCATGGCTTTTTACTTCATTCATGTAACAGCATAGGAGGGAGAAGAAACAGTAATATGGGTCTCAAGTCCCAAGTACCAACAAAAATGCACCGAAC
The DNA here is from genome assembly GCA_963242795.1 of Inga leiocalycina. Taxonomy (NCBI): domain Eukaryota; kingdom Viridiplantae; phylum Streptophyta; class Magnoliopsida; order Fabales; family Fabaceae; genus Inga; species Inga leiocalycina. Next base: position 19,288,561 of record OY725329.1, on the reverse strand, counting down.
TGTAATATGGACCCACACGCAATTGTTTTTTTTTATTTCATATGTTTTTAGGCTTAACAAAACATTTTGATTTTCTGGAATATATTTGAATTTAGTTAGTTGAAAAAATGACGGCATTAAATTGAGGGAAAAACTGTGAAGAACAAATAATTTGTTACATATGAACTAAACTTCAATATTTTCTTAGTATGTGTGTTTAGATACACTGAAGCTTTTTTAATTAGGGTGGGAGAGAGTAGTTTTTTTCCCGTTTCCCCTGTTTTTATATAGTTGTTTATATATGAGGAGTGAGGCAAGTTGTTCCTTGTGAGAGAAATGTATTTGTAGTTGGTCTGTGCTATTTTTGTTGATTTGTGTGTTGTTTTAAATACATGGATTCGAGGCCAACAAATGTTAGTCCACTTAATAAGAGGTTGAATTATAACTCATAAAGTTGTAAGATTAAATCTTGTTAGCTAGATATGAGAGTCTTATTAGTGAGTAACTTGTAAGTACCTTTATAAATTCTCTGAACCTAGATGTACATATCATACCTAACTCACGAACAACAAAAGTTTAATGAAGTTGTACTAGAAACAAAATAGAAAACATGTAACAAGAACAATATAATAGACGGAAAACTAATGAAAAGGTCCTGAAAAAGAAAGAGAGATGTAATAGGCTAAATCCTCAAAAGATTTTTATAGATGTCATGTAGCTTGAACAGCTACAACTATGCAAAGGAAAGCTCTAATCAAGGTTCAAGGGGTTGATGAACGACCATCTTCATATCAAACTAGGTAATAAGCACAATAGAGTACTTGTGTGATATTTTTTCCAGTTTTAAATATAAGATAGTTGACTTTTTGGAGAGATTAAAGAAATTAGATAAATCACTTAATCATAAGATATGTCATATATCATTATATTATATATTAGTTTATAAATTAAGTTAATTAGTTTGAAAAAGAAAAAACATAAGTATAAATACTTTAAAGTAATTTATTTAACTTCATCAATCTCTTCATAAAAGTCAACTAGATTTTATAATATGGACCGGAGGGAGGGAGTGCTATACTAATCAAGGCTACCATTTGTGGGATCCCACGTGGGATTTGAGAAAAACATCTATCTGCTGAAATAAAAGAGTCAAAGAAGAACCAAAAAAAGAAGTTGCCGAGCCAAAACAACTTAAACCCATCATCATCCATTCTAACAAACCCGGTGCCGTGAGACAAGATGAAACACAAACAGATCTAAAAACAACAAACGCAAGAAATCAAACCTAAAGCAACTAAACAACAAACATAAACAAAACAAAACAAAACAAGAAAAAATTATCATATAAAATAAAAGTAACCAATGATTAGGATAATATTAAGATTATCTTAAAAAACCCGAATTTGGTTTCCTGCTCCAAAAATCAACCCTTGTAGGCAGCATTCTCAAAGATCATTGGTATTTTTCATTTCTTTTTTCCCCCCCTTAACAGTCAATTTAACCACACACAAACATAAATGTGAGATTTAAATTGCAGACATGGTCCAAACATGATGGATAGATCTATGATTGGGCAGCTTGCAGTTGACTTGTTAATCCTAAATGGTTTGACAAAAGAAGTAGTTAATTACTCCCTCCCATCCACAATACAAGACACTTGGAGAGTAATTAATGCTTGCTTGTTACAATTTTATCCTTGTAATTAGTGTTTAAATATGATTCTTTATATTTTTCTCTCTCCTTTAATACCTCATTTAATATGGATAAAGTTGGAAATTTCTTTTCATTTAAGACGAATTTAATAACTTAACTACAATTTCTTAATTCTAATGAATTAGTTAAAGTGATTTATATTGTGGATCGGAGGAAGTATTGTTAGTTGCCTAATTGACTATGGCCCAGCTTCATAGAAAGTCTTCGCTGTCATTTAATCACCCCAATTTATCCTTCCTTAGAAATTTTGCTTCGAATTTAAACCAACAAAAGAGTGGGGTGGGTTTATGCCATCAAACAGATTTTCAAAGCTCAAAGTTCTTGCGGGTATTATCACTTTACAATGTCTTATCTGGGGCACTGCCAGATTCAATAAACAAATTGGATATAAAGCAACTTCATTCTCAAATTGGTTAGGATGCCCATTGCACTGCAAAATGGTTCAATTGATTCTTTGTGATTGCTTCAATTGCAACCTGCCGCCACCACTTGGGCAACTACCTTCTCTTCAGAGTCTACAGATCGAAGGATTTAAAGCATTGATGAAGATCAAGCCTGAGTTCTAAAAGAGAAATGATGATACTTCTTTGGCACCACCCATTCCTTCTTTTGAAATTCTGGAAATTAGAAACATGCCTATCATGCATGAATGGGAGAGCTCATGTCCCATAAATGCTTTTCCTCAACTAAAACATCTCACATTGAAGGATTGTCCTAGATTAAGTGATAATTTGTCTAGCCATCTTCCTGATTTGGTAACACTATTCATTGATGGATGTGATCAATTGGCAGCTTCTATCCCTAGGGTTTGATCTATTATGCTAGTGGTTGCAAAAAATTGGATTTTTTTGGGCAACATCATTTTGAACTTGCAGATTCCTATACTCCCTCTCCCTTTAATTTCAGTTGTTCTAACCCGGTCTTGAACTAAGACAAGGGAATGTCACGCATTATTTTATGATATATTAATCGTGCAGGACATAAATTCCACAGCACTATCACCTTTGCCATGCCGGGTACTAGACTGAATATATTAATTTGAAGTTTCTACTGGAAAGCAAAGCAAGTTGGGGTCACCAAATTTTGTGTTCCCAGCGCCACGTCACAAATATGATAGGGACATAGACATAAAATAACTTTTTATTTTCTTGATAATCTTATAAAGCATAAGATATTTTAGCCATTTGCATTAAGCTCAAAATTCCTTCTTCCATATGTGATCCGCCAAATATGTTACCGGGGAACAAAAATAATTCCATGTTGCTACTTTAGCTGCCTGGCATAGTTTGTAGGATTTTTCTTACTATGCTACATGACAACATTTGCATATTTAATTTCTAGAGCACACATAATTCTGTTGCTCTTTAGTCTTTGCAAATGTGAAATCTTCCCCATTTTTTCATCACTTCGCGTCTGCTTTACTATTTCAGTTTTTAAATTTAGTTATATTTGAGGTGAATGAGACAATTGTTTACAATATTCAGATATTAGATAGATCATGATATCTAATAACTAGTTTTAAAGACTAAATTGCTAATTGGCTGCTATAACAATATTGATAGACCTGCATTCTACTCTCAAAACCCACAATTTAGAGTGGATTTTTATGTTATTTCCTCCAATCTACAATATAAGTCATTTCTAGAAAAATGGTTTGATCCACAATTTAAGTCATTTGGTGAGCAATTAATGCTTATTGTCAATTTTTCCTTGTAATAAATGTTTTTTTCATTTGATCAATGCCTTGTAATTAATGTTTAAATATGACTTATTGGTAAAGTTGGAATTTTTTTTCCTCCAATTTAAGGCAAATTTTATGAGTTAACTACCCTTTCTTGGTTTTGATGGATTAGTTGAGGTGACTTGTATTGTAGACTGGAGGGAGTATTTCTTATTTAAGTTTTGACAAAGAAACCCCTTTTTGGGCACTTGTCAGATGGCTTGGTTATCAATTTGACTCTTCTGAATTCATCACTTTGGAACATGAAACTATGAATTCCTTCTTTGTTAAAAAAAAGACTATGAATTCTTTTCAGTTCCACCGTTTTGGGTGCTAAAATGATCATGACAATCTTTAAAGGATAAAAAATTATGTGCAGCTGGAACAGAATTATGCTCAGGTCAGGCATTAAAGCAGGATAAAGCAGCTATAAAGTATTGACTTTGATAATGACTTCATTTTTTGACCAATGACTGAAAGATGATTTTTGTCTTGTATCTTTTTTAAATCTACCAGGACAGCAGCATGAATCCAAAGTTTTTACTTTCCAGGTTTTAGACCCCTTAAGATCAATGATTAATGTGCACCTTTGGAGGATGCTCGCCATCTTGGTCAGCGATATAGTCGGATGAGACATGAAGCAGAGCTACTGGTAAGTCAAAAGTTGGAATAGTTCCTCAATCTCTATACTTAACCAGTAGTTTTGGCCCAATGGGAGCTTCCTCTATTATCTGTGGCATGGAGTATGCAGTTAATTTGTGGGTTCTTTTATCTGTTTGGTGCATTCTGGTGATCCGAGAGAAAATTTGTATCCCAGGCTATATTAGGTCATCATTTACGCATTGATATTCTTACTTTAAGTTGGGCATTATAACTTGGTTTGGTTTTAAAAATTCAGAGGGATGAGATATCAAGAAGACAATCACGAGTAAGAGAGGCTCCAACTGCTGAAAATGTTGCAAAATTGCATGCTTCAGAAGCAAGGATGCAGGAGCTAAAAGCAAACATGGCTGTTCTGGGTAAAGAAGCTGCAGCTGCGCTGGCTGCTGTCGACGCACAACAGCAAAGACTGACATTCCAGAGATTCGTTGCTATGGTATGCTTACACATGAACATGATTGATAATATAAACTTGGGCAAATCATTCTTCCTTTCTGCATTCCTCCCCTATGTGATAATTACGGTCCCTCCTAAAACTGAAAAAGTCAACCAACAAAAAAAAAAAATATTGGCCAAATACCTCAACAACAGAATTGTTTTTTATTATTGAAAATATAACTTATGAAAACATGTATTTCTTAATAATTTTTTGGCCACTAACCAATAAGCAAAATATATCTATTTTTTTGTTATTATATTTGTAATAGTGCTTATGTTGATTAAGTATCTGCACATTAAACAAGTTATTGTTATGAATTAAATATTATCTTTTATGAAATAATTTTACCTTTTTCTAGATTTAAAGAAGTGGTTAGGTTATGTTTAGAGAAGTAGTTACGTAATTATTGAGTTTTAATCATTCTAGTGTATTTTTGTCAATATGGGTAAAAATTGTAGCTTATATTGCCTATTTTGGACTCTTGATATAACTATCTACTATATATTACTATTGGGTCAAGTTCGAATATTGTTGGGTCTACTTGGGAGTTGTCCTTCTGACGTGATTTTTTCTATCCATAAGGCTTGAATTCTCAACCTTGCTTCAGATGAACTAGATCTTTTGCACTTGATCTAAGCACTGTTAGCGTAGCTTATCTTTTTGTTGATATCTTAAAATATAAAATAGAGTATAGGCTTGTGTAATTGAGCTTACTGTCATGGGAGGAAGGTAAATTACCCATATATAGTTATTTTCAATTTTGATTATGGAGATTATTTTTATGCTTTCGTAGGTTGAAGGGGAAAAGACTTTTCATGCAAGAGTTGCAGTCATTCTTGGTGAAATTGAAGCTGAGATGTGAACCAGATTTACCAATCTTTTTTTCCCCAAGAATATTTATATGATTGCATTAGTTCCAATTTTGTTCTTGTTCTTTGAGCTGTGTCAGATGGTTTCAGAGAGACAGAGGAAAGAATCTGCCCCTCCAGTGATTTCTGAGAATGGCTCCACAAAAACTACGTATTTCTTAGCTGAGTTATGCTCCCCATACCAAATTTTTGCTTTACGTTAGCCTTTTGCAAGTCCCTACATGATATATAATTTTTGTTTGATCTTTTACATAAGATTTGTATGTTAATTTATTGCTGAATAAGAGACTGCCCTAAAATTTCATTAGAGCTTAATTTAAAATTTGTAAGTGGCTAAGGGTTGCTTTTCTGTTTCTTTTTTCTTTTGGGCGGTGGGATTGAGGGGTGCATCCAACATAAGCTTCCTTTAGATTCAGGTGATCAGTAATCAGTGGACAATGATGTGGATCGGGTTTCATTGGGAAGCTTTATTAGTGTTCCAGATTCGCCCCCACATCTTTGAATGTTTTCTTTTTCCTCCCTTTCCTTTTTTATTTTTTTTATTAGATTCTTTTCCTTCTCCTTTCTTTTGATCGTGCAACTGTCATTTTAAACAAGCCCCCTCTCCTTTGGCCTTCCTTAGAAAAGGAATAATGGAGTTTTCAAACACCATTATTTGTTTACTCTTTCTACCACATGGACATTTTTTCCTGAAAAATTAGAAAAATTTCTAACTCAGTGCTTCCTTCCTTAGAGACGAATAATTTAGAGTCATATCAATTATTAGTTGCTATAATATAGGAAGCTGAGGGATTCTAACTCTAGAATAATAATGGGGCTCAAAAAGATAATATGAACCATGCATCATTTGGTTGCAGGTAATGCATCCGTTTAATGCTACTACAAATAAGGAACTGAGCTTGGCAAAGGGTGACTTTGTTGTTGTGCGAAAGGTAGGTTTTCTTGTCATTGTATATACATCTTCCATGTAAAACTCCTCCAATCAGTAACAACAATATTGACAAATACATTTTCAGCTCTGGCAAGACCTCGTAAGAATTTAGCAGTTAAATGTCATTGAGGATAAGTAGTGCTAGCTCCGATCCTAAATGTAAGAGTGCACTATAAACTAAGTCTTATATTTAAGACTGGAGGAGTACTCTAATGAGCGATCTCATGGAAAATTCTCAAGTTGTGCCGGCTTTTCTAAATTTTTCCAAAAGAGGAATAAGGAAATATCAATGTTCTTTCAGGAACCTTGTAAACTCATCTAAAAACACTTGCATTGTATGTGTATGTTACTGGCAAACCTTGTAGAACCCCTGAGATACTTGTATTAGGTAGGAAAATTGTTACATTTGGAGCTCATCAAAAATTCAAAAAATGACACAGGTGACGGCAACAGGATGGTCAGAAGGAGAATGCAACGGGAGAGCAGGGTGGTTTCCTTCGGCATATGTCGAGAAACGGCAGAGAGTTCCGTCCACCAACTTGCCTAGTGAAGTTTACTAGGTGGTCTGTTTTGTCGTCATGACTTGTATTATTTCATCCCTTTGGGGTCTTGTACTATTGATTAAAGATGAACAAATAGGGTGGGGATGGTTGAGGAAAATGGTATGGAGTTTAGATTGAAGTGTTATTCTTTTTAGAGACTTGATGCGATCAGGTGTCCGACCAAATAAATATACATTTATGGGAGTTTTAAATGCTTGTGCTGATCATGCTGTTGAGGACCACAGTAAGGAGCTTCACGAGTACATGACAAGAGTTGGGTATGACCCCTACTCATTTGCTGTAAGTGCTCTTATTCATTTGTACTCAAAGTGTGGGAACACAGAAAATGCAAGAAAAGTTGTCAATCAGATGCCTTGTCCAGATTTGGCATCTTGGACTTCATTAATTGTTGGGTATGCTCAAAATGGTCAACCTGAAAGGGCTCTTCATGTCTTTGATTTGCTGCTCAAATCTGGTCTTAAACCTGATCAAGTTACTTTCGTCGGGGTTCTTTCAGCCTGTGCTCATGCAGGATTAGTGGATAAAGGGCTAGAATACTTCTATTCCATAAAAGAGAAGCATGGGTTGATGCATACTGCCGATCATTATTCATGTGTTGTTGATTTGTTGGCAAGATCTGGCCGATTCAAAGAAGCAGAAAGTATCATGGACAAAATGCCCATAAAGCCAGGTAAATTCCTTTGGACATCCTTACTTGTAGGATGTAGAATACATGGGAACTTAGAATTGGCTGAACGAGCAGCAAAAGCATTGTTTGAAAGAGAACCAGAGAATCCGGCTACCTATATCACTTTGGCCAACATTTATGCTACCGCTGGTATGTGGGGTGAGGTTGCCAAGGTTAGAAAGGCTATGGATGTTAGTGGGATAGTGAAGCAGCTAGGTAAGAGCTGGATTGAGGTCAAAAGACAAGTGCATGTGTTCCTTGTTGGTGACACTTCTCACCCAAGATCAAATGATATACATAAGTTCTTGGGGGAACTCTTTAAGAAACTGAAAGAGGAGGGATATGTCCCGGACACAAACTTTGTGCTACATGACGTGGAGGAGGAACAAAAAGAGGAAAACCTTTCCTACCACAGTGAGAAGCTTGCTGTTGCTTTTGGAGTCATTTCAACTCTACCAGGAACACCAATCAAGGTTTTTAAAAACTTGAGAACTTGTGTAGACTCTGTCACACTGCTATCAAGTATATCTCCAAGACTGTTCAGAGAAAGATAATTGTGAGGGATTCAAACCGATTTCATTGTTTTGAAGATGGCAACTGCTCATGCAAAGACTATTAGTAATACTTCAATTAAACAAACTTACGGAGTGTTTTGGCCTGAGAGTGAATTGACATCCTCTTTGCCAAAATCTCTGCCTGCGACAGCTGCATTGATAACCTTTGTTCCTAATCATTTAGGGGGGTTGCTGTCAAACAAAGCAGTTAGATGCCACACTCTGTATTGAGTTATAGACAGTTTATGTTAAGCCTTCTGTATTGAGTTGTTGAGGAGAAATTGAGGCAGGCAATTGTGGCTATTGAACAATTCCTTCTGTTAAGGTGAAGATGATGGTGGTGGTAATGTCCAGGCTGCTGTGTTTCTTTGATAGTTTTGATGATCTCAGACTTCAGTTCAAAGCGACCACTCTCTAGTTCCCATTCCCTTCCATGATATTTTTGTTCTATTTCATCTTGAGATCATGGTTCTGGGTGTCAGTTTAATACTTCCAGCAGAAACCTGCTCTAAACAGAAAGCATTCTTTGTGGGGTCAGCACCTTATGAGCTCTGGTGTAAGCAGGAATTTACTTCTCTGTGTCTGAAAAAAGGTAGTTCTTGCCTACTTGAGGAGTTAGATGAAGTTGTGCTCTAGTACCATTATTTCTAATCAGTGACACAGAAAACTCATATCAGCATGATTGATTATCTCATACGATTAGATAGATGAGGTTGTTGCACCTTTTCTACTATAACTTATTGTTTAAGTAGAGATATTTTTGGCCAAGCTGTTTAAATAGGGATAATTTTAGTGTTGTAGATTATCTCACTGTTTAGAGTTTCTTGTTTACCTCCTGTTTTTACATAGATAGAATCAGGATTTTTTTTTATCCATCAACTTTCCTTGAATATTAAATTTCCATTCGATGGACCGCACAACGTCATTGTATTCTATCCATTAAATAATTGCATTGCTCACAAATTACTTTATACAAGCCTTTTGGTCCTTCTTTGATACCATCCAACAATGATCTTAATGACATTTCATTTGTTTGAAGGAAGGAAGAAATTTAGCTGCCTCGAGAGTTTTGATTAATATTAATCTATGTATCTATAGGAAGGATATAGCTGGAGTTGAAGAGCTATGATTTTCTTTTCAAGAATGCATGAATTTCAAAATCTCCATGTGGGAGTTGAGCCCACTCTTTCTCAGACGTTGTCATAGTGCATTAGTGTTATCTCCTAACCTCTTAGGATTCTCTGGACATTTAATTACTTCGTCATTGATGTTATTTCACTCAGAAGGTTCAAGGTCATTTAAGTTTAATATTCATGTGAATCTAGTGGACAAAGTCTTCGTAGGTAGCAAGCTTGTTTCAGCAGTGGTAAATGCTAAAAGAGGCTTCATATTATTGTCCTTGGAAACAAGCAATGCTATCTGCACGAAGGGCCACAAAGTGGAAGTTTTCCATAAGTCTGCTTGTGTCTTTGTTATTTCTTTGGCCAAGAAATTTTCTATGTGGTTTGATGACTTTGTCTCCAGTAGATGTCTATGTATGGACTCAGGTAGTGATATGTTTGAAAGGGTATGATATCCCATTAAAGAAAGGTATGATATATTTCAGAGTCTGTTAGCAGTGAAGATATAGCTAGAAAAGTGAGGCTGAGGGAAGTAGAGGGTACTGAAGTTGGTTATGGTGGCAATCCAGGGAATCTCTTGAGATGATCAGAGATATTATTATCACTTTACCTGTATTTATTTACCACTTATTACACAGAAAGACGAATTGTCATATATACGGGATTTGCTATTTTGGCATTTTTTATCAAAATAAGAATTTTTCATATAGAGGAGTAAAGAGTGCATAGTGGGTTTATGGTTAATTTAGACCAACTGCTTTTTGTATTACTCTTGTTTAATTTATCTTTCTGTAGTTTAAATTATTGTATATATTTAGCGACTCTATACTATGTATTTGTAATTTCCCTCTTGAATTCTAGATGACTATAAGTGTGCATTAGAATTTGATTAAAGTATTATAATTTGCAGCTTCATGAATTAAAATGAGGTAGCGATCGTCAATGTTTACATTATATTATTATTGATATTTGATCACAGAATGATGAATTTCGATGAACAATTGATGTGGCTCAAAGCATTAATTCAGTACTTCAGCTATTCTCATTACGTATCCTAAACTGAAACGTAAATGATTTAACTTGTTCACCTAGTCCATTTTATTTTCATTTTCATTACTTAAACGATAAATGAAGTATTATGCAGAGAGATACATATTCCACGAAGCTTATATCAATAGCTCTCTTAGGACAAGCTTCATAATGTTTTGTTTCTCAATCATGTGTTTTGTGGCTCTTATATTATTCTCTTTTTGCCATCGGCTCTTGGATTATTCAAACATGTAATGAGGAATTATTCGCAAAAGCTAATCATGAAGGTAAACAAGCTTTTCTCTATATATTGTTTTATCTTCTCTATCTGATTTTTTTGTCATTATGTGGTTGTTGCAAGTAGATTCCTACATTTTTTGTTTGTTCTAATTGATAAAAGAAATAGAAATATAGTGCTTCTTCTTCACAAAGTGCAATGCCCTAATTAAGATCCTTCATATATTCCTATTCTGAAGATGTGTGAACTAAACCAAAGCCTTTGATTTCTTCTTTCTCTCGTAGTCTGCTTGTTTAATTATTCTACCCTGTATTTGCTTTTATTATGATGAACTAGCATCATAGCGAGCTACTTGAGGGAATTGGATTGCCATTTCCTTTTCTTTTTTGTCCCATCCTTGTGCCATTTATGGACTTTCTTTTCTTTCAAATGCTTAAAATGCAGCCTCAGCAAGAAGGACAAAGGAATTTGCAGACTTGAACCAGCACTGAGAAGAAAAGCTCATCGAAATCTGATGAAGACCATCATCATCCTCACAAAAGTGTTCTTTGTGTGACTTATGTGTATGTATTAAATTTTTTTCTTCCAAAGATACTTTGGTGATAGTGTGTGCAATTTGATGTTTTTCTTTGTTAGCTATGAAAATGTTGGGATGGAATTTGTATATTATGTTGTAAATACTCATTACATATAAATTCCTCAAGCTTCGTGCTTGGGGAGAGTTTGTAGGATTCAATTGTTGAATTTGAACTTCCATATATTTAATTACTTGTATTTCATATGCTTAAAACGCAACATCAGCAAGAGATTTGAAGACTTGAACCTACACTGAGAAGAATTTAGAATAAGGATCATAATAGTGTAACACCCCAAATTTTATTCACCAAAAATATATTATAATTATTTGAGTAATGCAATAAAATGGTGAATATTCATGAATTTGGATCTTGTGAATTTTGAAATATTTATGTTCATAAGGAAACGGGCAAATTAATTCAAAAAATGAATTAAATTACAAAGGTGATAGCAAAATAAGAATTTTGCCAATTTAACCCAAGATTAATTATTTTCCAATTAATTGAAGTTAATTTCAATTAATTAAGGAATATAAAGGAAAATGCATAATGGGATTATTCTTGGTGGAACAAATCAAGAATTTGTAAAATTAAGGGGGGATTATACATAATTCAATTACGTGAATTATGGAATTGTGCAAAACAATTCTCTTCCCTTCCTTTCTTTAATTTCGTCCAAGCATGAAGAATAAGGAGAAAAATTGACTTCATGATCACATGCTACATGAATGAAGCTATACTACATGAACCTCTCAATGATGATAAAGATGGAGTGTGCACCAAGTGAAGACATGGGCATGGTGGTCATGATGAGAGGTTATGGCATAAAGTAGGAGGGTATGGTGAAATGCATGATGAGAGAAGAAGCTTGAGTGAAGAAATGAGACACATGATTGCATGGAAGAGTGTAAGTGTGAACATAGAAAAAGAAGAATGGGTTACTTGGAGTAAAAGGGGGGAGAGCACGGATTGAGAAGCAAGAAAGGAAGAGAATTGATTCAATTTAATGGCAAGTCAATGAAGAAATCATGAAGGAAGAGAAGGGTTTGTGACAAGTATCACATTGGGAGCTCTTGATTAAATCAAGGGTTAAAAGAATGAAGACTTAATTAATAAAACACTTGCTCCCTCCTCTTTCAAGACACATTCGGCCATAACACAAGGAAAAGAGAGAGAGAGAGTGAGCTTGTGAAGTTCTTGAAGATTAAAGAGAAAGAGGAAAAAGAGGTTAAGGTAAGTAAGGTTTCTTTGGTTTTTCTTATAGTATTTCCTTAGAATCCTTCTCTAAACTCTTGTTTCTCATGAATCTATAGTGGTGAAGACGCACTTTGAGATCAAGAAGAGAGGGGGGGAGCCTAGAGTAAGAGGAAATCAATAAGCCAAAGAGGGTAACTTCATGAACTTGCCTTCTTGAGTTGTTGTTGGCAATTGTTGTTTGGTTTTTATGATTTTTGGGTTGAATTGTAAAAATTAGAAAAGCCATAACCCTAAGGGGTTATGCTGCCCAAAATCCTTTAAATCATGATTAAGAAGTGTTTAAGTGATTTAATCAAGGATTAAAATTGGAAAAGTACAAGTCTTGGAAGCTAAAATACAAAACCTCATTTTTCCATTTTTCCCTAATATTTTCGGCCAGCACCAGAACTGGTAGTAGGAGTTGGATTTTCATGAAATAAATGGTTTCATTGAACTCAGTGGGCAAAAATAGGTGGGGTTACAGTTGGGCATTTTTTCGGTAGAGGCCGAAAAAGCATAATTACGAAAACGCCACTGAATTCCCTAAATAAGGGCTGTCAGGGGTATTTTTATAATTTGATAGTGAATTTGGTAATTTCAAGCCCGGAAATGGATTCCTTGGGCAAAAATAAGTTAGAATAGCCTTAGTCAAAATTTTGGGAAAACGTGCCATCAAGTTAGGTACGGCGAGGCCGGGCCGAGGTCCTGGGGGTATTTTAGTAAATTTTCATCATAGATTAATATAACCACAAGAAACACTATGGAATAGTCTGAAATGATACTTGGATAGGTTATGACCTATTTCTGATACATTTACTATTTTAGGACCGATTTGAAAGCCGGAACGACACGCGTTACGAGACACCGTTAAACAGAGGATTATAAAGCGTTGAGGTAGGGACATTATCCTTCATACATTATGCCATAGTTATATAATTGTGTGGATGCCATTTTTTGTAAATGCACTTTATTAATTAACATAAATTGCCTAGAGAGAGGGTATTAGTACCAGTGTGCACTTAGACTGGGAGTTGGCAGAAGTCCAACCGGTGTAGATTGTGGGGCTGGGCCCTACTCATATATACATGACGATGATGTGTTTATATTGTTCATTAATTTGTACATACCTTGACGCATGTCATATTTACTTTTCGCATTACCTATGAACGATATCATGTCTCTACGGGGATTCTTTGAAATCTCACCCTATTTTTAAACAAATACCTCAGCGGGTACCAGTGGGGCAAAGGGCAAGGACGTTGACGCCGGAAAGTGAGCAGCATGTGTTTCGATGCGAGGATATGAACGTGGTTATACCTTAGTCTATGCCTTAATATTTTGGAAAATTTGTAAATATTAAGTTTCCGCTGTATTTTCTGTATTTTGCCAACGAACGACAACGGGATTGTAGATAAATATTTTTATTAGTATAATTATACTTTTATGTATGCCCATGGAATTCTGTCTTTATTACTCTTTGAATATCGAAATGGAAACTAGTGTTGACAAATAGTATTTCAATTAAAAAAAATGGATTCAACATCTTTTTTTCATAAGCTATTTTTCTCTCATCATAGTGGAAAAGCTAAAAATAAGGAATTTTGGCTTATGGCTTAAGTTGTTTTTTCCCCTCCACCAAAAACCCAGTTAAGAAAAATGTTATCCCAAACATTTTGAAAAAACCAAAATCACCCATAAACACCTTTGCAAGCTACTTTCGGATGGCAAACGCCATCGCAAACTCACCCAGTAACTTTGGATTGTATACTCATTTCAGTGTTAATGGAGGCGGGCACACAATCTTGGGCTCTTTGCAATCCGGCTCTTGCATTTTGGCTTTGATAAGACTGAACAATGAACGCATATATTAAAAACGTGCTCCAAAATGAAAGATGCCAAAATTGTTTCTTTTTTCATATTAGCCTTCTCATCTCAGCATGAAAGAAGCAACACATGTTAGCAATAATGAAATTGTAGAGCCACTCAATTATTGACGCACGAATTTAAAATTTAGAGTTCAAAATCATACATGACTAAATTAAAGGCATTGACAATAAGTTATTCCAACCATCTACTTATATAAATAGTGAGGAAGCTAGCAGCACTTTGGCAAAAAAAAAAGGTAGGAGCACATAACATGCAATCAAAATGAAACTCTATATCAATGGCCTTGTAACCTAATAATATGAATATTCTGCTATAAGTGACAGGTCGTGAGTTTGATCCCACCTTAATTCAGGACATAAACACCTACCCTAGTAACACCAAGAGAGAGAGAGAGAGAATCTCTGCAAGCATCTTCCTTTCTAATGTGAGCCTCCAAGTTACAAGGGACACAAGATATGGACCTTAACATTAGATAGACAAAGCAACCGAATCATAGGATGCAAATATGAAGTTCAAGTTTCGATCAAACTTAGATTTCAAAATTGCAACATTGAGGGTGTGTTTGGTTTGAAGGGAGGGGAGGGGACGGGGAGGTATGTTACTTTGTTTAGTTTGTTAGAGCAGAGGGAAGGAGAGAGGATCCTTTATTTTGTTTGTGTTTGGTTTGAGGAGAGGGGAGGGGGTAAATTACATTTTTGGGCAGGAGGAACCCAAATTTTACCCTTTTATTAAAAGGAATGAGAGGGTAAATTTTCGGTTCCTTCAATCTAGAAAGGTAATTTACCACCCCTACCCTCCTCTCCCCTCCTTTCAAACCAAACACACCCTAAAAGAAGGGAAGGGAATTAAAGTCAAAATTTTGGCTTTCCTCCCCTCCCCTTAAATCAAACACACCCTGAGAGAGCCACTACACACATGGGAGGGGAGTGGAGGGGAAAGAGTTTTTTCTTAGAATTAGAAAGGAAAATACTAATAGCCCCAAGTTACTGCTACTATAAAGCAGGCTTTTAGACACATTCCTTTTAAAGTGTGTGTCGGAATTAACTTTTGAGAATAGCTTTTATGATTTACGAGGTAAGTGTGTGAGAAAAGTTTTATTTTGGGTTACGCAAACCTATATTTGAAGTTAGGTTTAAGTAATTTTCAAACACTAAACCTACGGCTACTATCATATTTATTCATTTTCATCTAACTAGTATTTATACGTAGGTGGTTATTTCATATTTAGAAATCTAATTTAGATGTCATGAAACTTCAATATAATTTAATTATTTTAAAGGATTTGTTTATGTTTATTTCTCTTCCTTATAACCGTTATGTGATTACCCTTGTTATTGCGTGTGTTTGTTTCGGCGATTTGGCAGGAAAATTGGATTTGAATAGTGGCCAATTTGACTTGAACAGTGTTTTGATCAAAATGAGATATTTGTTTCAGCGATTGGATTTAAGGTGAAAAAAGTTATAAGTTGGAAAAAGTCATAAGCCTCAAAATGAAACTTATTGGAGCTTATGTGCCTATGTGTGTATAAAAAAATATTGATAGGAGTGTTTTCATATTTTTGGGGATCAATGAGGTACTCAAAATCACTTCTAATTACAAAAACTTCTCTTATGAAAAATGTTCTCAATAATTTTCTCTTTCTTTAGACAGTAATCTTCTGCTAATTAAAGAATTCTTTGGGATAAAAGTTTAGATAAGTTTTGAGTTTTGTTAATATATGACTGTAGAAATGTAGAGAATAATTAATAATTAGTTTTAATCAGTTTAAATTTATTATTTAATTATTTTATGATTTTATAATCAATTTCTTTTTATAAACATGTCATAAATTAGTTTCTATATAGTGTATTTACCCATTAAATTTAGTTTAAATAATTTATTTGGATTATTGTAGGTATTATTGAGATTTTAATCGGTTTATTTTGTTAGATTTTGAGCTATGTGAAAATATGAGTTAAGATTTAATATTTAAATTAGAGTTTGATATAATTTATAAGATTTAAGCTTGAGGTGCACAATAGAAAAAACTTTTGGAGTGTACCAATTTAAATTAGAGTTTGATATAATTTTATTAAAATTGTATCATTACCAAATTTTCAAAGTTAATTTTTGAGAAAATTGTGAAAAAATCCCTCCGTGTATAGATATCTTCCCAGGTCCTATTGACAATTAAGTTGCCAATGAGGACTTTTTTCACAATTATCCCTTCATTTTTTCATTTTTCATAATTTTTTCAATTTTTTTCTTTTAATCAATACAAAAGTCACTTATGTAAAAGTCAAACCAAATATTATTCATTTTTATATAAATTATTTTAAATTACTTATCCAATCGGTAATCCAAACATTCATCATTTTACCCAATCTAACTTTTTTTCAATGTTAAAATTTCATAAATTTAAATAAAAATAAGTTACTTATCCAATTATTAAAATAAACACATCCATTCTAGGTAACTCAACAGATACGGAAGTACACACAGGCTTGCGAGAGGGGCGGGAGGGGCCATGGTTGGCTTTATTTTGTCAGCGTCCTTTATTGCAGGAGAGACATGGGACATGGGGGAGCAGAGGAGGTGAAATTTCAAAGGCTGATAAAGTTAAAAGTTAAACTGCCTTTTATGTCTCATTGCTCACGCTTGACTTGACAGATGAGTGAGCCGTTGTGGGACATTGTTCTTACAAGGTACAATTAAATGCTCACGTTAAAAGCTATTTCTCGCGTGGGAGGGCTTGGAATTTTCTCCTCATGAGAATTATTACAGGTGTTAAAAAACAAAGAAATAATTACAACAGCTGTCCTTGTGTTTACTGCTTAATTTTTTGGGTTTGTCCCATCTGGTAAAAGATACTGACATTATTGATGAGTTATGGAAGAAACTTGAGAGCACGCACCTACTCAACAGCTAAGATAAACTAGAATGCCTACTTATAACATAGACATGTTGGGTATGCTTCAAACGCAATAATATGCTCCCATTCACAAGAAGTTTCTTGACAGCCATCGTATCATACTAGATGGAAAATTTCTAGAATAAGGGTGTGTTCTTATTAGCTTTTGGAGAATAGATTCTGGAGAGAATAGCTTTTGGAGAATAGATTATAGGAAAATAGATTATGGGAAAAAGTGATTTTGATAAAATGAGAGTGTTTGGATGATTTTATCAGAATAGCTTTTTTCATGGTCAAATGACTAAAAAGAACATTAACTTTTATGATAATTACATATAAAGGATAAGATTATATTTTAAGTATTATTTGACATTAAATTGCATAATAATTACAATAAATGAAATAAATTTTTCCAAAAATTTTTAAATTATAACATTTGTCAAATATGTAATATAAAAAAATAGATGCAAAAATTATAAAATTATAACATTAGTCAATTATGTAATAAATTACAAAATTAGATCAAACGTACATATTGAAGGCGTACACTATATTAATTTTCATCTCCTTTCACAACATAGGTTATCTTTTGCCAAACCTACTGTATCATTCTTCATTCTTCATTAAATTTTAGAAAATGAAAAAATAACAATGAACAATTAAAACCCCTAACAGCATTAAAAATGATGTATCTTAACCCATTATTTAACATTAAATTTCATAATTATTACCAAAAATGAAATAAATTTGTCTATATGTAATGTTAATTAACTTAACTAATTTTTCTAATATAATTAAATTAGAAAAATAAGTCTTATATTAAGGATAAGAGAGAGTATTAAAATTTTAAAAAAATTTAAAAAAGAAATACAGAAAAAACGCTGAAATTAAAATAAAAAAAAAAGATGAGAGAGGGTGTAACATGGGACCCACATATAGGAAAAGAACCAATGAGAATGAAAGGGTGGGGCCCACAAAGTGCAAAAGGTTAAAAAAATAGCTTATGCCCAAACCATGGTTTTGAGGTCCAAAACCATGGTTTGGGATCAAAATAGTTTATTTAAAATTTTTGAGTGTTCTTATACTTTTTCCTCAAAACCATGGTTTTGAGAAAAAAGCACTTTTTTTTGCCTTTGCCGAACACACTCTAAGTTACTTACAAAACAACTTGTTTGATAATTAATTTTCACTCAAGTGTTTTGCGAAAATAATAATAATATTTTTACAAATAAAAAAATAAGAACAACTTTTATTAGATTTTTTTTAGAGAATGACAGAAAAATATCATTTAAACTTAAAAATCCTATTGACAAGAAGAATAATGAGATTGATAGTGTAAATCTTTATCAAAAGACTAATTTGAGATTTTGAAATTTAAGCGGTATTTTTTCTGTATTTTTTTTTTTTTGCTTTTTTATTCTGTAAAATTATAAATTTCACAGCCATCAAGTCACGTAAAATAATCACACTGAGCCATATGTCAGCCATCTGATAATCTTATCCATAATAACATAAAGATTTTTACTTTTTGGACTTCACATTTTAATTAAGCTAAATCTATTATAAAAGTGTATAACCATTTTATAATGCATATGTATATACTTATATAAATATGACAATTTATGATCGATTCACAGAAATTAATTCATGTAAGGCTTGTTTGTGAGACCGTTTTGTACAGGAAAAACGTATTTATTACGCAAGCCGAGAAAAAACTCCTCTCACATACTTACCTCGTATACCGTGAATCACAAATTATAAACACGTTTTAGACAAAAATAAGCCATTCCAAACGCACACGTAATTAATTGAAAATGAGGTGATATTGGAAAAAACGAAATTGGATCAACTCAAAAAAATGACCATGTAACGGAGATACTTCCTGAAAATATCCAACAGTTCATTGAGAAAATCGAAACGAGGATTTAGAGCAAAGTTTGCGGTACATATCGCATGTGTGCTTGTGATGAAATCAGTTGAGCAGATAATCTTAGGGTGTGTTTGGAACAGTGATTGTCAATTGGGCTTGTTTCAATTGTGCTTGTTGTAATATTATTTTTGATAAAAGCTAAATTATGTAATGTGATTTGTGTTTGGATTGGCGATTGTCAATTGGGCTTTTGCAAAAATAAAAAAAGTGGTGTGTTTGGAACATCAATTGTCAATTGGGCTTTTGTGATAATGATAAAAGAGAAATGTAATTAAAAATTATAAAAAATTTATAATAGTTTAAGTTGGGAAATTAGACAATTAAAAAATACACAATCTAATTAGAAAAATATTACATAACCAATTGGATCACATGTTCCGTACAATTTGATTTTTAATTGAGTCACGAATTTGAATCATTTCAGAGAAAGATCGCCTGCCATAATTTGTCGTGGAAGATTGTTCAGCTACACTATTATTATTTACATCAACAAGATTCCCAGCTTCACCTTGGCGAAACACTACGTCTGCAATATCATTTCGTCTAATAAAATTATGTAGGGCCATTGTTGCACAAACAATGCGGACTTGTATCTGATAGCTATACTTGCGCTTGTTTTGCAACAATTGAAATCGATTCTTCCACACTTCAAAAGTCCTTTCAATTGTAGACCTTAAATTATAATGATAAAAATTAAAGGTCTCATTAGCGTTTCTAAATCCGGGTTGGCGGCTAAATTCTGGAAGATGGTAACGCTCACGTCTATAAGGACCAAGGTACCCAAGTTGTGTCGGATAGCCAGCGTCAACCAAATAATATTTTCCTAATAAAAGTTTAAATCAATCCAAACTATTAGATTCATTAAAGTGTAAAATGAAAGTAATTGAATAGAAGGTGACGGAGCAATACCTGCAGGTGGATGAGGGAAGTTATAAGATGGATTAGAAACAGCAGATTCGAAGACACGAGCATCATGTGCAGTACCTTCCCAACCCGTCATAACAAACGTAAAGCACATGTCTCAATCACATACAACCATTACATTTTGTGTTGGATTATCCCTTTCTGCCGATATATCTCTCGCGGTTCGCACCAGTGATCACACACTTAATGTGGGTTCCATCTATTGCTCCAATAGCATCTTGGAAAAATGGATAATAATGGGGATCATCTTTTATTTTGGGGTGGCATACACTGAATTCGGGATCGTACGGTCTGATATTTTCCCCCGCTAGACTAATGCAAGCATCTAATACATTGTGCAAATGCCTACTGACTGTTTCCCCTGAATGTTGAAAGAGCTCTTGAACCACCCTATTGCCTACTCCATGGCCAACGGTGAGCAAGAACATGGCAACCATTTCCTCGATCCCAATGTTCGTTGAAATCTGTAAGCCATGTTCGACCAATTTATGACACAAGCTATAAAAGACATGTTTTTCCACTCTAAACATGTCATGACAGCGTAAACCATGTGTTGTCAATACCTCTTGCACCCAGTCATGACTGGTGCGTGTACTTGTTTTCCGCGGTTCTTTACACATAAAAGGCACCCAATATTGATAGATCAACGCAGTCAATTGCTCATACTCATCTACTTCATTATTTATAAGAGATATAAGTTGAGTCTGGTCATCTTCCACCACCATGTCAGGTAAGTGTTGATTACTCGAACTTGCCATTGATTATGTACCCTGAGTGTGATTAAAAATTTAAGTATGAGTAATTGAATGAAAAAAACTCCTAATAAGAACTCAATAACATATAATAACTGGCATAATGTAGTTTACACAAAGCATAATGTCATGAAGTCAAATAAAACATAGTTTAGGTACATCTACGATTCATAAATCATAAACTCCAACCACGGAACCAAGAACTCCATGTTTCGTTTACAGAGTGACATGAAAGTCTCCCGATGAGTCTTATTCTCGATTAGCTTGATACAGCGGTGACGAAAGCTCTTATCACGTATCACTTCCTCAATGCCAAGCAGTTCACTCATAGCAGAATCGACACTAACATCTTTAATAGCATCTAATATTGCCGCTCTGTCCTTGGATGCATTTGCCATCACACTAACTGCATCAGCGATTTATCTTGAAGCTGGCATTTTCTGCTTCTTTCTCTGCCCAGACCCTTCACCCATCTTCCGCTTACCCCAACTTCCTGACTCAGTACCACCATTTGATGGCATGCTTGTTGTTAAGCCAATGCTTGCTAGCTCATCCGTCACTCTGGTACTAGGCACGGGGTTAGCACCAAACATGTCATCTTCACTATCCCCTGAGCCTTCCTCTTCATCCATAGTGGGTCGATACACATCCTCCTCCTCATCCTCCTGCTATG
This sequence comes from Inga leiocalycina, assembly GCA_963242795.1. NCBI lineage: Eukaryota > Viridiplantae > Streptophyta > Magnoliopsida > Fabales > Fabaceae > Inga > Inga leiocalycina. The sequence continues at coordinate 19,267,210 of OY725329.1, read as the reverse complement.
TCTGAGGCTGTGTGACAGAGGGTACAAGTACATCTTCGCCGCTTGCCATCGCATCCTTGAAGATTATTCTTAATTCATTCTTGAACTTAAGGCTTGTGTGCCTAAACTTTCTATATGCTGGCTTCTCCTGCATGCAAACAAGAAACCCGTTTGTGACAATTACTTTACCAAAACTAATCACTTATGAGGGAAAAAATTGAAAGGTATAAGTTACAACAGTATTGTTTTACCTGTAGTTTTCGCTGCCACCACTCATTTGTTGCCATGACTTTTTTCGTCACATGGTCTATGCCTACCCCAGTCTCTATGATTAAAGAATCCCAAGTCTTGAAATCCTTTTTCAGGATATCTAACCTATTCTTCAATTTCTTTCTGTCATAATCTTTTCCAGTTTCGCATTAAACGTAGAGATAATAATTCCCCACGCTTTCTTTGAAAATGACTGCCCTCGGCGTTCTTTTTTGTATACTTGCTCAACGCAGGCATTGACGAAAATCTCCATTGTTTCATCATCCCAAACAGCTTTATCCATATTTCTATACCACTATTTCAACACTATTTCCACCGCAAACAAATAAAAATTTAAAACAACTATTGCAGCAAATGACAGTGGGCATTACAAACACACAAGAATAAATGCTTGATTTTATTAATATGACGGCTAAAATCACAACATCTTTAATATGAATTAATATGAAGGCTAAAATCACAACGTCTTTAATAAGAATTAATATGAAGGCTAAAACACAACGTCTTTAATAAGAATTAATATGAAGGCTAAACCACAACGTCTTTAATAAGAATTAATATGAAGGCTAAACCACAACGTCTTTACTCATTTCAGTCACACACACAGTCTCATATTCAGCAAGAGGGAACTGTGCGTTTAAAGAGGGAATTCAACAGAGGAAGCATCAACTTCGAAAACTTACAGGGCTAACAATTGTATATGTGCCTTACCCGTTCAGCAATACTATGGGGATCAGTGGCTTGCCCTCTTCTTGCTCGCACTCTAGGGCGGATGGCAGGTGGTTGAGGCCCAGTAGCAACAGGCCCTGGATTTTGTGATTGGCAATGAAATTGCTGCATTGAGATCATGAACTAACATCATATATTGAAAGATAATAAAACTATTAAAACAAGCAGCATTCTTAATAACAGTAATCAATAGTCTAGGGGGGCTGGTTACTGTGCTGAAATTACCTTGCATGCATACCAGAAAGTAGCAACATCGAAAACAATTAAGAGAAAGAACCAATACATTGGAAGATATGGCCAGGTGATAAAAGGCTTCTGGATAAATATTATTTATGGTAATCACCATCCATTGGTGGAGAAATAAATGCAAAACTGTTGTTCCAAACCTCCTGCCATATATTTGCATATTTTATCCTAACCACTCTATCTTGGAGTTTTCATCCTGAATCAGGTTTCCACGGGAGAAGCTAAAAGTCCCAAGCAAACCAAATCCTCGGAAGTTTCATAAGATTTTGGCAATATGCCCTTTTAACAGTATCATCTTGACATTTTTACATTAGAACCGCAACTGCCGGCATCTCACTTTGCGTGGAGGAATAAAAATAGGGAGTTCCTTTCCTTGTTCCGTGTTTGTGCACCTAATAAAGTCAGAGTACTTGATGTAGAAGCTATAGTGCAAATTACAAATGATTATTTTCACTATCTAGCTATTTGGATAACATTTTCTTAATAATTATCATATTACTATTAGATATCTAAGACCAGATTCGAGCATTGCGAACGTAAAATGTTTTCATATATAGATTTTATGAGAGATAAAGTTCTTTCTACCCATAAAACCAAGGTGGATGGATACACAGCATTTTTTTAGGAAATAGCATAATTTCTCTCTAACCAAATCCAATAGAGTTATTGTTCAGATGACAAGGAAAATGGAAAAATGAACACAGGCACAACATTCTCAAAAATTAAAAATTTGAAGTAAAAGAAAAGTGGACAATGGATACATGGAAAGGGCGACAGCAGGACGAACACAGGCACAACATTCTCATAATTTTGCATCTCTTCTCTCATTCCCTCTGTTCGCATCTCTTCTCTCATTCCCTTTGCAGCATCTTATCTCTCATTATCTCCTCTGCAGTGACTCTTCTCTCTTCTAATCATGTCTATCTCTTCTACCTCATTCCCTCTATTCCTATTATGCTCTTTTACACAAAGCATATCACATCTCTTCTATCTCATTCCCTCTGTTCTTTTCTCTTTCGCATCTCTTCTATCTCATTCCCTCTGTTCCTACTCTTCTCTATTTTCCTCTTTCGAAACAATTTAAATACCAAAAACACAACCATTCAGTTGGTGTTCGAAGCACTGACCACATTTTGTTCTACTTAACACAAGAAGCTAAACAAGGCATATAGTCAAGCAGCAGATCACGTCGACGGAGCAGATCGACGAGAGGGACAGATAAAGAGAAATGAAACAAGATGAAGGTTAAATGAAGTTTCAAACCTCAGCAGCCAAACAGATCCACACCGACGGACAAGATCCACAGCCACAGCACCTTGAACTGGAGATGACTTCAACGCCAGCCAATCAGAAACAGATCATCGCCACCAGATCGGCCACCCCCAGAGCCAAGCTCGACGAAAACCACTGAGAAACGAACTGGCTGAGAGAAATGGAAGCTATTCGGACCTTCTGTGCTGCAGCCGAAAACCACCGAGAGGAAGACCCACACCCGAGACACGGCAGAACACAGACACCACACCGGAAAATGGGACACCGCTATTCTGACCTTCTCGAGCTGCAGCCGCCGTTGCGAGTTGGAGTGCTTTTTCGTCGTCGAAATGAAGAATGGGAGACTCGAATGGTATAACGAGGACAGAGAGAAGGAGAGCACCAGAGGGGGTAGGTAAAGAATTTAAAACGCATTAAATATTTTTTAACAGATATATCTGATCGAGCTTTTGATAAAAGCTCCAGTATTGAGCTTGTTCCAAATGTGCATGTACAGTGGTTATTTTCTCAAAAGCCCAATATCTAATCTTATCAACCAAACATGGAAAAAAAATCACTGCTAGCAATTGGGCTTTTGTATGCCCAATTGGGCTTAAGGGTGTCCAAAAGTTGCAACCAAACACACACTTATAAAATTGCAGGGAGATAGAGGAAAGAGACAAACATCAAGGGCAAAGGGACCACCTTAACAATAACAGTGTATGTATATTATGATACAAAGCCCCACAACTAATAGTGAACAAAACCGAATCATAACCGGTCACCGAACCGAACTGAATGTATTTTTGGTTTTCTGGTTTGGATTCGGTTCTTATTTTCCTTAAATTTTGGCTTTATGTTTTTGGTTTAGTTAGGAGAATAAATTTTTGTTTTTAACGAAAAAACCGAAATGTGTTTAATATTTTTATATATGTATAATATATTATATGAAACTAAAGCCCAAACTATATTTTTAAACCCGGCCCAATATATTTTAAGCCCTAAAACCTAGAAGGAAGCCTTCCATTGGCTCTGTACCTTTGTTTGCATCATTGTCAGATTAAAAACCAAAACATTCCATTAGTTTGAAGTCAAAACTAAGGAACAGTTGTATTAGTTCGGTTTTAATCGAAACCGAATCAAAATAAGTCAGTAAATTCAGTTCAGTTATTTGATATATTTCGGTTTTGGTTCGGTTTCTATAAACCATATTATTTAGTTATTCGGTTATTTTAGTTTTAACAGAAAACCGCACCAAATAACCGATTGCTCACCCTTACTTACAACAGCTGTCTCCCACTCTCACTATCCCTTTCTTTCTTTCCCTTAGCCAAAAAGCTATCTGTCCAAATTAGTCTAGTGATACGAAAGCCTTCTTGTAAGTGAAAGGCCTTGCATTCGATCTTCTTCTTAACCTCATAGAACTAGTTTGTCTAATTTTTTTTCTTTTAAAAAAATCTCCTTCCCCTCCCCTCACTTTTGTATAATGGCTCTCCCAATGTTGCAATTTTGAAATTTAAATTTGAAGGAAACTTTAAAAGATAATCCTAATTAAATCCACCTAAAATATTAAAATTTAAATTCAAGCTTGCATTTTTATTGAATTCCTAACCAAGTTAAGAAGCCTAATTAGAAATTTTTTGAATGTTGTTAAAAGTATCAGAATATCCCTCTACATGTAGTTAAAAAGAAAAGTTGAAGGTAGGTACAAGTTTAATTTTGATTATTTTAATTTGATTTTTCCTTTGTTTTTAGTTTGTTTATTTGTTTCACTTGTGTAATTTATTTTTGTTTCTAAAATTTTTGAAGTATCTTTTTAAGTGCGTCCAGCACCCTATAGTATTTTTTGTGCCTTGGTGTTAGATGCATAAAAAATATTTTAGGATATTCAACATGCCTGAAAATAATGAGAATGATTCAAGGTGCTGGACATATAAAAAAATTAAGGTGCTGAATGAATCTAAACAAATATTTATGGATGTTGAATGTAATTTAAAATACTTTAGGGTATTGGATGCACCTAAGAAAATACTTCAGGATGTTGGATATATCTTAATTCTTCTAAATTTTGAATATATATGGCTCATTTATTTTCAGAGCTATATACAAGAACCGAATTACATGGAGCCCAAGAATTTAGGATCCAAAGAGTGATATATTTTGAAATGATAAATAGAGATTGTTTGAGGGAAAAATAATAAATATAAAAGATAAAGTGTATTGAGATTTGAAATTTTTAAATTAAAATTAGCCCCCAATTATCTCTTATATTAGGGAAATATATGGCGTTGCTTTGTTCTTTTTTATTCAAGAGAATCACAATTAAGTACTTCATAAAACGTCAAGGTTAAAATGGGATTTAAAAAAAAAGTACTAAATAATAAATTGGGAAAATGCTAATTAAATACCATTTGAAAATGTAAAACCCTAAAAAGTCTATTAACACTTTAAAAAGACTTAAAGGTATCAAGGACCAAATTGAGTTTTTCAAGTTTTGACACATTTACCATTTTACCCTCAAATTTTTTTTTAAAAAATAATAGTGGTGTCCCTGCTGGAGCATCACTGGCAACCTGCCGCAGCCGCTCCGGCGGCCGGCCGGCAAAGACCCCCTGACGGCAGGAGCTCCGGCTGGCGGGAGCTTTTTTGGTGGGGAAGGAGTTTTTTTTTTGGAAAAAATTAGTTGAGAAATGGCAAAGGGTGAGATCGAACTCATCCCACCCCTTTAGCAGAGGAGCATGGTGGCCATTAGGCCACCAAAGCTCCTTTGATATATATATATGTATTATTAAATATGTACAATAAAATTAAAGGCATAGTAGTTTTGACAAGGTCAGTAATAACTTTGAAAAATTCAGTACTGGAAATAACAAAATTCGTAATGGTATTGACTAAACTGTTTGCTGAAGAACCTTGACTTGCATGTTTTCATCAGCATTTTTGCACAAAACGCTTTTGTCAAAACTATTACAATTCTTATTAAAATCATTACTAAACTTGTCAATCTCATTACTGAATTTGTTAAAATCATTTTATTTATATTATGAATATTTTCATAATGGAATTGTCAAAACCATTACAATTCTTGTTAAAATCATTACTAAATTTGTTAATCCTATAACTAAATTTGTTAAAATCTTTTTATTTATATTACGAATATTTTCATAATGGGATTGTCAAAACCATTACAATTCTTGTCAGTTATGGGATTGACAAGTTTAGTAATGATTTTGACAAGAATTGAATGTATAATAGCATTAACAAAATCAATAATGGAAATGACAAAATGCATAATGGTTTTAACAAAATAAGTAATGGAATTGACTAAACGAGCAATATATATATATATGTATGTAATGACTTTAATAAAATCAGTAATGGCTTTAATAAAATCAGTAATGGAAATGACAAGTTTAGTAATGATTTTAATAAGAATTATGATGGTTTTGACAATCCCATTATGAAAATATTCATAATATAAATAAAAGGATTTTAACAAATTCAGTTATGAGATTGATAAGTTTAGTAATGATTTTGACAAGAATTGTAATGGTTTTGACAAAAGCGTTTTGTGCAAAAATGCTGATGAAAACATGTAAGTCAAAGTTCTTTAGAAAATGATTTAGTCAATACCATTATGAATTTTGTTATTTCCATTACTGAATTTGTTAAAGCCATTACTGACTTTGTCAAAGCTACTACGCCTTTAATTATATTATACATATTTAATAATGCATGTATATATCGAATGAGGTTTGGTGGCCCAATGGCCACCATGCTCATTTGCTAAAGGGGTGGGACGGGTTCGATCCCAGCTCTTGCCATTTCTCAACTAATTTTTTCCAAAAAAAAACCCATTCCTCACAAAAAAAAGCTCCCGCCAGTCGGAGCTCTTGTCACCGGCTGCCGGAGCTCCAGCTATATGGGGTCTCGGCAGGCTAGCCACCAGATCAGTGGTGGCGGGCCACCAGTGGTGCTCAGATAGGGGCACTACTATTATTTAAAAAAAAAAATTTGAGGGGTAAAATGGTAAATGTGTCAAAACTTGAAAAATCCAATTTGATCTTTGGTACCTTTAAGTTTTTCTAAAGTGTTAAGAGATTTTTTAGGATTTTACATTTTCAAATGGTATTTAATTGATATTTTCCCTAATAAATATGAGGAGTCTGAATACTAGAATTTGAAATCTTGAGTGGTCATAAATTGTCATTCTCCCAATAATATAAACCACACGGCATTGAGTGTGACGTAAACAAAATTGTATTGACTTAACTCCTATCTAAATATCTAAACAGAGACCTTAATTTGCAACAACTCGTCCACTCCTCCCAAAAACTTCAGATCTGCTTCTTCTTCTTCCATAGGTTCACACAAATCTCCTGCTTCCTATTGCTTTCTCACCTTCTTTTGCTTCCTTTATGCTATTGCCTTTCTGTTATTTCTACTCTCTGATTTCTGTTTTCCTTTTTTCTCTGCTCGTCCCAAAAACAAAAAATCAAATCCTGAATTTCCTGCTTTTGCATCTTTCGATGGCACTAAAAATCTTCTTTCATCGGTTCACTGTTCATACCACTCCTTACTAGCTCTCTCTAATATTTCTTCTCTGCTTATTCCTTAACTTCTTTTTGGCCCCTGTGTTGCTTGTATTTCCTGATTTTCATTTTCTTTTTGGCTCAACCATTTTTGTAAAAAAAAAAAATCCAGAATTCGCTGCTTTTGCATTTTTTTGTGGCCGGCACTTCGCTGTTGTGTGATCGTTTTTAACTTTATTTTTGTGGTTTGTGATATTTCTTCAAGAAGAAAAATTCCTAAATTTTTTTTTTCAAAAAAATTGCTCTTTCAATTTGGTACTGCCCATATCTCAAAAAAAAAAAAAAAGAGACTAGTTAATTCATGTGATTTTATTTTCGGTGAGTTTGACTTCTTTCTTTGTATTTTCTTGTTTAGTGGAGATGTTGTACTTCCTATTTGATTTAACAAGTTCACTATCTTTCTTCGAAAGCCTCCAGATTTTATAGTCGTCTTCCATTTTTGTGAAGCATCTGTTCTTAAAGTTGTTCACAACAGCTTAGAAAGATGGTCTCTGTTAAGACTGAGCCCAGAAAGATCAAGCCCAATGTTAAATTACAATTACTAGAAGGCCCAAGCTGTGGTATACTCAAAGGCCCACAATAGTTTAGGATTTAACATGTACAGATTCTTTTATCACTTGTATCACTAATACACGTGTCACACTCTTGTAATCTCTAGAGTTGAGTACCCTACTATATAAGTGAACAGTATACACTCTAAATGACAAGCCGAAATTATACAAAGCATTCATTTTTAACTTGGTATCAGAGCATTATAGGCTAACAGCCATGGCTGCCTCTACTCAGTCTGCATCCAGTGAAACTTCCTCTCTTCTTTCTGCTGCTGGAGCTTTGCCCAAAGGATCAAATGGCAACATTCTGAATCAAACCGTTTCTGTCAAGCTGGATGGAACAAATTACTCAGTATGGCAACTTCATGTTCTGCCAGTCATCAAGGGACACAAATTAGAAGGATTTCTTACCGGAACCAGAGTATGTCCTCCTCGGGCTATCACTGATGGTGCTACAACAAAACTGAATCCAGATTTTGAAGACTGGATAGCTGCTGATCAGCTGGTGTTTGGATGGCTTCTCAACACCATGGCTCCTGAAGTATCATCTCAGATGGTCTCAGTGACAACTGCAGCTGGTCTCTGGAAAGCAGCAAAAGAAATTGCTGGAGCTCAAACCAAGTCTAGGGTTCTCATGCTGAAATCTGATTTTCAAAGAACAAGAAAAGGAAACATGAAAATGAATGAGTACCTATCTAAGATGAAAAACATCTCAGAACAACTGTCAATAGCTGGCTGCTCTATCTCATTACCAGATCTGTTTATCCAAGTGCTAGCTGGACTAGATGCTGACTATAATCCTATAGTGGTTCAGTTGACAAAGGATGTGGATGACCTAAGCTGGATAGAGTTTCAATCATCTCTGCTGACCTATGAAACTCGCATGGAACAGCTGAATCAGATGTCACAGTTAACAATCTCAACTCAGTTTGCCAATTATGCTAAAACTGAAACTCATACCTCTCGTGGAAACTGGCGTGGAGGTCGCAATCATCGAAGCTTTCGTGGAAGAGGAAGGCGTGGACAAAACAGCAGTGGCCGCTATTTCTACAACAACAATACAAATGAAGAAACACCACAGTGTCAGTTATGTGATCGTGTTGGTCACACTGTTGAAAAATGTTTTTACAGATTTGACAAGTCATTCACAAAGTCAAATAAAAAGAAAAGCTACTCTGCTGGCTCAAGTTCAAACTCTAGTTCTGATTATGGAGCTTACTGGGCTACTCCTGAGTGTGTTGCTGATGATGCTTGGTATTTAGACAGTGGTGCAACAAGCCATGTTACCAATGATGCCAACCGACTGGACAAGGCAACTAATCCATCAGGTAAAATGAAAATTATTGTTGGAAATGGTGAAAAACTGAGTGTGGCAAAGATTGGTTCATCTAAAATATCAAACATCAAAAACAAAACAGTACAGCTGAAAAACATACTTTACTCCCCAGGAATCAAAAAGAATCTGTTAAGTGTGTACAAGATAGCTGATGATAACAATGCTAATGTTGTATTTAACAAGCATGGGTTCTGTGTGAAGGAACAGCAGACGGGGGAGATAATGCTGCAAGGAATACCAACTGATGGAGGCATGTTTAAGGTGTCAAATGTGAATCAAAATGGAAGCATGGACTTAGTTTTTACTGCACAAGAAGCTGATCATTCAGTATCTAAAAATTCTAGATCTAGTAAAACTCTATGGCATTGTAGACTTGGTCATCCAAGTGACAGAGTGTTAAATCTACTTATTAGTGATTGTAATATTCCCCTGAGTATCAAAAATGAGACTATTTTCTGTGAATCTTGCAAGTTTGGCAAATCTCATTCTCTTCCATTTAATAATTCCATGTCTCAAGCATCTAAATCATTAGAATTGGTACATACAGACCTATGGGGACCAGCACCTATAGCTTCCATGAATGGTTTCAGATATTATATATTGTTTCTTGATGATTATAGTCGCTATACTTGGATATACCCACTCAAAACCAAGGATGAGGCACTGAGTGTGTTTACACAGTTTAAAAACTTAGTAGAAAACCAATTTGATTGCAAAATCAAAACAGTACAGAGTGATTGGGGTGGTGAATACAGAAGTTTCACCAAAATTCTACAAGAAAATGGCATTCATTTCAGACATTCCTGTCCACACACATCTTCCCAAAATGGAAGAGCAGAAAGAAAACACAGACATATAGTGGAGACAGGTCTAACACTACTTGCACAAGCCAAAATGCCATTACACTACTGGTGGGAAGCGTTCAATACAGCTGTAGGTTTGATAAACCAACTACCATCAAGTGTATTAGGAGGAATCTCACCGTATTCAAAGCTCTTTGACAGGACTCCTGATTACACCAGATTGAAAGTATTTGGATCAGCTTGTTATCCATGTCTCCGACCCTACAATCAACACAAATTGCAGTTTAGAACTGTAAAGTGTGTGTTTCTTGGCTACAGTAATGCTCACAAAGGCTATAAGTGTCTAAGCTCAACAGGGAAGATTTATTTATCAAGACATGTTGTATTTAATGAAAATGATTTTCCTTTTGCCACAGGATTCATTAACAAGAAAGTCATACCTGAAGAACAAATTCTTCCCCAGGTGTTTTTCAAACCTGTGGTCAATACTACCTCTCAACAGAGCTCAGTCATAAATGAAAGGAGTCTAACAAACTCTACTTCCATCTCTGAGACACCCCAATCCAGACATGATGACAACATCACCATTGAAGAAATTACTGTTGACAATAGCAACAGTGAAAGTGCAACACCATCCTTGACCACCCTACCACAACCTGAAAATGAAGCACAGGAAAACACAGAATCAAATAATGAACAGCTGATAGTCAGAAATCAACATCAAATGGTGACCAGAAGCAAGGCAGGAATCTCAAAGCCTAAAACTCCATACATTGGTGTCATCACAACTGAAAATGATGACAATCACATTCCTCACAGTGTTCAAGAAGCCCTATCATACAGAGACTGGAGAAAGGCGATGATGGAGGAGTATAATGCTCTTATCAAAAATAAAACATGGATTCTTGTACCAAACACTGGGCAAGGAAATCTAGTAGACTGCAAATGGATTTTGAAACGTAAATTTAATGCTGATGGATCATTTCAAAAGCTTAAGGCAAGACTTGTAGCCAAGGGATTTCAGCAAAGTCCTGGAATTGACTATGATGAGACTTTCAGTCCTGTTCTAAAGGCCTCTACTCTCAGATTTGTCCTCTCTATTGCAGTAACTCTGAACTGGCAAATTAAACAAATGGACATCAACAACGCCTTCTTAAATGGAGATTTACATGAAGTGGTTCTTATGAAGCAACCTGAAGGCTTTGTTGACTCCAGATATCCCAATCATGTTTGTTTGCTAAACAAAGCTCTCTATGGACTAAAACAGGCTCCCAGAGCTTGGTTTGAGAAATTAAGAACGACACTCACAAGCTGGGGGTTCATACACTCAAAGTGTGATTACTCTCTATTCTTTCTAAGGTATGAAAGAAATGTTATGTTTGTTTTGATATATGTGGATGACATCATAGTCACTGGAAACTCAGTCAACATGCTGAATACGTTTACAAAGCAACTGAACTCTCAGTTTGCTCTAAAAGACCTCGGACAGTTGCATCATTTTCTAGGAATAGAGGCTTATAGAGATGACACAGGTCTGTACCTGAAACAGGAGAACTACATCTTGAACATTCTGGCAAAGAGTGGCATGAAAAATTCCTCACCAGTGCCAACACCGATGGTGATTAACAAGCATTTGTCTAAAGATGATGGAACCCCTCTGAAAAATCCAACCTTTTACAGACAAATTGTTGGAGCACTGCAGTATCTAGTCAATACCCGACCAGACATCATGTTTGCTGTAAACAAATTGAGTCAATTTCTTAGTTCTCCAACTAATACTCATCTACAAGCCTTGAAACGAGTTCTTAGATATTTAAAGGGAACAACAGATTTGTCTCTACATATTAAACCTAGCAATCATCTCACCTTGCAAGGCTATTCTGATGCCGACTGGGCTGTATGTCCAGATGATCGTCGATCAATCGGTGGATATTGTGTGTATTTTGGAGATTCTCTAATCTCCTGGTCGGCCAAGAAACAGAGAGTAGTGGCTCGCTCAAGCGCAGAGTCCGAATACAGATCCCTCTCTGATCTCGCTTCTGAACTAGCTTGGATCCAGTCCTTCATTGGAGAGATCGGACTTCATCTAAAACAGCCACCGATCGCATGGTGTGACAACCTCAGCGCCGCAGCTCTCGCATCTAACCCTGTTTTCCATGCTCGAACGAAACACATTGAACTCGATGTGCATTATGTCAGAGATAGGGTTCTGTCTGGGCAACTCAGAGTTCGCTATGTACCTTCGTCTGACCAAACCGCAGATATTTTTACCAAGGCTTTGACACACTCCAAATTCTGGGCTTTCAGAGACAAACTCGGAATCATAAGGTCCCCAATTCCTCGTTTGCGAGGGGCTGTTAAGACTGAGCCCAGAAAGATCAAGCCCAATGTTAAATTACAATTACTAGAAGGCCCAAGCTGTGGTATACTCAAAGGCCCACAATAGTTTAGGATTTAACATGTACAGATTCTTTTATCACTTGTATCACTAATACACGTGTCACACTCTTGTAATCTCTAGGGTTGAGTACCCTACTATATAAGTGAACAGTATACACTCTAAATGACAAGCCGAAATTATACAAAGCATTCATTTTTAACTGTCTCTCATGCTTGATTCGTGGTGGAGCACTAAAAAAAGCTGATGATTGATTGCTGAGAGATTTGAGGTTTATATACCTTGAAATCACAAAGTTTCACATCGCCGACTGTGTGAGTTTGTTGCTTTTTTTGGTCGAAGACTGTGAGTTTGAAGGTATAGATTTATGCCAAAGTTTGTGGGTGTTTTAATTGATCTGTATTTACAAAGCTCAATTTGTGTTTCAACTTTTGCTGCATAGTTCTTGTGTTTCTCATTGCAGAGAGCAGCCAATAAAAACAAGAAACTTGTTCCAACCATATTGAGGGCTAGTTACTAAAGGTTTGTCTCCCTTATCTTTTAAAATTAGGTAAAACATTTTAGTCAGCCGTAGAAAATTTTTTTTAGACGATTCTAAATTGTTTTGAAACTTTAATAAGATTAATTTTTATAGATGAAAAAACAATCATACCCTTTTTTATTTTACAAGACGAATATGGATCACCTTATCTGTCAATGCACATATATCTCATGAAATGTGAAAAAATTGTCGAAATGTCAGAAGGGCTTCAGTTTGTCAGCTGTACCAGGCTTTTTAGTTGATGATCGCGTTTTTAATATGTGTTCATTGTTCAGTCATTTTTTTTTTGTCAATTGTTAGAAGTCAGTAAAACCGTCCGCCGCCGAAGAAGAATGCCGCCAAAGAAGAATGTGATGAAAATGTATAGGATTAGATATGATTTCAGATTATGATTATTGTATATAAATATGTAGTTGCACATTTTAATGAATGAGAATTTCATATTGATCTAATAACATGGTATCAGAGCCTCGTTTTTCTGTTCTCCTCTATTTTCAGTTCCCTTTATTTTCCGGCGAAGTTCTTGCTTTGACCCCTTAGTTCCAGTTCAGATCCCTGTTCGTCGGTGTATATTTGATAGACACGTGCCCCGCCATAAGCTTCCCCAGCCTCAGATCGGTCAGACCTTGAAACGGCATCCTGAAACGATGGAGCGTGAGCTCTCACGCGCCGTCAGAAGTCTCGCCGTCTCCGCCACGCGCCGGCGCGTGGTCATCTCTCCGGCCACCTTTTCCAACGATCTTTAGGTGCTTTCCGATCGATTTTTCGAGCCCGTTCCATTCCCGGTGGCGGTATCCTTCAGTTCTACACTTGGTGTGTCGAGTACCTCTCCCTATTTGCTTTGTTTGTGATATACTTTGAGCTCCTTGTTTTTACACTTTGAGCTATTTTGGTTGAGTTGATCTGTGACAATTATTTTGTCTTCTATCTACGGTGGTGTGTTTCATTTTGTCTTCTTGTGGCTTGATCCTGATTGGTTGTTCTCATAATTCTTAAACTTTATATTAGTTTAAGATTTGTTTGGTTCCATTTGTCTTGGATATTTTATTCCTTTAATATAATTTGTGACTATCGTCTACATGGCTGAATTTAAGCACTCTGATATGTTACCTATGTTTGCTAAGATTACTGCTTCGCAATTGAACTGGACCAACTATAGTGATTGGAACAAAGCCGTTAGAGTTTATATTATGGGAATTGAGATGGAGACCCATTTAACTGAGGATCCTCCCTCTGGTGATGAAACCAAACTTTTGTCTTGGAAAAGAGCAGATGCTCGACTTCTATTTCAGATTTGAAATTCCATTGAACCACGGATTCTATCTTCTGTTAGCTATTGTAACAATATTAAAGAAATTATGTGTTATCTTGAATTTATGTTTTCTGGAAAAGGAAATATTACTCGGGTTCATGAAGTCTGTAAAGGTTTTTATCGTTCCTAACAGTAAGACCGTTCATTGAAAGATTTCTTCTTGGATTTCAAGAGGATGTATGAAGAAATGAAGGTAGTCATGTCCCCGCAAGCAGATCTCTCAACTCGTATAAAAAACTTGGAACTTCAGGTTATCATAAGTTTCTTTGAAGCTCTCAATCCGTCTTATGAGACTATTCGTTCTCAGATTCTGTCTAGTCAAGAGCTTCCTTCTCTTGAAGATGTTTTCTCCCGGGTTCTTCGTGCTGATAGCTTGATTCATTCTTCTGTTGATTCAACCTCAAGTGCTCTAGCTGGGTGTGGTCCCTTTGATAACAGGAATTATTGGTACAAACAAAATAACAATCCTCCGATAATGACTTCTGGCAGTATTATCTGTAATTATTGCAAGGAACCTGGACACATTAAGAAAAATTGTCGAAAATTGCAAAATAAACAGCAGCGTGATCAACAGCGTGGTCTTGCTCATATTGCCTAGACACCTGGTACCTCTGATTCTGGATCTGGATCGTCTTCTGCAGGGGCCCTAGCCACAGGTACTCTGTCCTCTGGCCTTACTACTGCTTCAACTAAGTGGGTCATTGATTCTGGTGCCACCGATCACATGACAGGTAATCATCACTTATTCCATTCATATGCTCCCTATGACAACCCGTAATCCATATGTGTCGCCAATGGTTCTCCTGTCCGTGTTACTGGCTCAGGCACTGTTAAACCAACTGCATCCTTCTCATTATCTTCTGTTCTTAACGTTCCTGATCTCACCTTTAACCTTTTATCTCCAAGTAAACTCACTCGTCATTTAAACTGTTTTATCTCACTCTTCTCTGACTATTGTTTAATTCAGGATCTAACGATGAAGCAGATTATTGGTATAGGCTATGAATCTGGTGGGCATTACATACTTGATGATCATGTGCCACGTTCTGTTACTTGTTCTGGTGGGTTATCTCTTTTTGAAGTTCATTGTCGTCTTGGTCATATGTCGTTGTCCTCACTCCGAAAATTGTATCCACAGTTTTCTTCTGTGTCTACTTTAGATTGTGAGTCATGTCGGTTTGCCAAACACCATCGTGTTCATTTAGCAACTCACATAAATAAACGGGCTGCGTCCCCCTTTGAGTTAGTACATTCTGATGTTTGGGGTCCTTGTTCAGTTCTGTCTCAAACCGGTTATCGTTATTTTGTCACTTTTGTTGATGATTTTCCCAAACTACCTGGCTTTGCTTAATGAAACAGCGTTCTGAATTGTTTACTCATTTTCGTAATTTTTGTGCTGAAATTCAAACCCAATTTAACATTCCTGTGAAAATCTTACGAAGTGATAATGCAAAAGAATATTTTTCTGCACCATTCACCGATTACATGCAAAGTCATGGTATTCTTCACCAATCCTCTTGTGTTGATACCCCTGCTCAGAACGGTGTTGCTGAAAGAAAGAACCGTCATCTCTTAGAAACTGCCCGAACTCTTATGTTTCATTCCTTTGTCCCTAAAGGTTTTTGGGCTGATGCTGTATCTACTGCCTGTTTTCTCATCAATCGCATGCCTTCGGCTGTTCTTGGTGGGGATATTTCGTATTTCACTCTATTTCCTACAACTAAATTGTTTCCAGTTGATCATAAAATTTTTGGTTGTGTCTGTTTTGTTAGGGATGTCCGTCCTACTGTTAACAAACTTGATTCCAAGTCCTTAAGATGTGTTTTTCTTGGCTATTCTCGAGTTCAAAAAGGTTATCGGTGTTATTCTCCTGATTTCCGTCGTTACCTTGTGTCCACTGATGTTATGTTTCATGAGTCCTCTTCTTTCTTCAAGACTTTGCCCGTCTCTGAGTCTTCCTCTATCATAGATAAATCGGATGATCTCTTAGTATATCTTGTCTTTGTCTCACCAGTACAGGCTACTATTCCGGATCCTGATATCATCAATGATGTTGATGTTGCCAATGATTCACCTCTGCCCGCTCCTGCTTTGTCAAATGATCCTGTTGCTGACTACATAGTTCCTGCTACTGTTTCCGCTGATTCTCCTCTTGCTGTTGCTGAACCACTTGTTCCTGATTCTCTTGATGATACTTCTGATAACCTGCCCATTGCACTTCGTAAAGGTACCCGTCCTCATTGTCCTCCCAAACGCTATGCTGATTGTACCTATCCTATCTCATCTTTTGTGTCCTATCGGTCTTTGTCTCCTGTTTCATCTTCTCTTGTGGCCACTCTTGAATCCATTCTTATACCTACTAAACTTCAACAAGCCCTAGCTCACCCTGGCTGGCGTGCTGCAATGGAAGAAGAACTCTTGACACTAGAAACAGCTGGTACATGGACTCTTGTTGATCTTCCTCCTGGCAAGAAAGCCATTGGATGTAAATGGGTCTTTATTGTTAAGACTAAGGCTGATGGTTCTTTGAAATGCCTAAAAGCTCGCATTGTTGCCAAAGGATATGCCCAAACATATGGTCTTGATTATTCCGAGACTTTCTCTCCTGTGGCGAAACTTACTTCAGTTCGTCTTCTTGTTTCTTTGGCGGCCACATATCATTGGGATTTACATCAATTAGATGTTAATAATGTATTTTTGAATGGCGACCTTCTTGAAGAAGTTTATATTGAGCAACCACCTGGGTTTATTGCTCAGGGGGAGAATAGGAAAGTGTGTTACCTTCAGAAGTCACTATATGGTCTAAAGCAAAGTCCTCGAGCCTGGTTTGATAAATTCTGTAATGTGGTCAAGAAGTTTGGGTTACATCAAAGCAAGTGTGATCACTCTATGTTCTACCAACAATCTGATGCAGGCATGATTCTTTTAGTCGTATATGTTGATGATATTGTGATTACAGGAAGTAATTGTTCTGGAATCTCAGAACTTAAAATCTTCCTGAACTCTCACTTCCAGACAAAAGATTTGGGATCATTAAAGTACTTCCTTGGTATTGAGGTTTTGAGAAGCAAGAAAGGTATTATTTTGACTCAGAGAAAGTATGTTCTCGATCTCTTAAAGGAGACTGGAAAACTTGGAGTTGCATCAAGCAGAATTCCCATGATTCCAAATCCCTTTTTGGATCTTGATGCTAGTATGTTTGATGCTCTTCCTGATGATTTGAAGAAGAGGATTGATCCGGAGAAATTAAAGCCGTTTCTATTTCTTGAGAGATACAGAAGACTCATTGGGAAGCTGAATTATCTAACAGTAACTCGTCCTGATATAACATTCTCAGTCAGTAGGCTTAGCCAATTTATGGCATCACCAATAGTGGCACAATGGGAAGCTTTAGAACATATCTTGCATTATTTGAAAGGCTCTCCAGGTCTTGGTATTCTTTATACAGATTATGGGCACACTAAAGTTGAGTACTTTTGTGATGCGGATCATGCAGGATCAAAGGCCACAAGACGATCCACTACGGGTTACTGTGTGTTTGTTGGTGGAAATTTGATATCTTGGAGGAGTAAGAAGCAAGGGGTTGTGTCAAAATCAAGTGCAGAAGCAGAATACAGAGCCATGTCACAGTCAGTACAAGAAATTGTGTGGGTACTTCAGTTTTTGAAGGAAATTGGCATCATTACAACATTACCTGCAAAACTATGGTGTGACAATAAAGCAGCACTTCATATAGCATCGAACTTGGTGTTCCATGAACGTACTAAACATATTGAAATTGATTGTCATTTTATTCGTGACAAGATCAAAGAAAATATTGTATCTACAGGGCACATACGGTTCGACGACTAACTGGCAGATCTTCTGACAAAAGCCTTAAATGGGACACGGGTTGAATATCTTTGTAACAAGTTGGGCATGATAAATATATATGCTCCAACTTGAGGGGGAGTGTTAGAAGTCAGTAAAACCGTCCGCCGTCGAAGAAGAATGTGATGAAAATGTACAGGATTAGATATGATTTCAGATTATGATTATTGTATATAAATATGTAGTTGCACATTTCAATGAATAAGAATTTCAGATTGATCTAATAACACCAATATTGTTCAGTCGTTATCAAAGCCAAAATGCAAGAGCCGAATTGCACGGGCCCAAAGAAATGTGTACCTCCCTCCATTAAGTATTAACACTGAAATGAGTATGTATACCATCCAAACAATCCAACTAGTTATAAATTTTGGAATGACATGTCTATGCCTTTAACTTTGTCTTTGGTAATCTCTAATCACATGGAGGGTAAATAATCCTCATAAATCGTAAACAATCACATGTAGAAGTTTCAGATATTGCCATTTTTTATTGGGATAATTAATAACTAGCTCATTATTGTTTTAACTAATTTTTAATTAGGTTCTATATTTTTTCCCCTTTTTAGTAAGTCGTTAAGCTTTTATATAATTTTTAATTATTGATCGGTACTTTTGTTTTATTATTTATAAAATAAATTCTAACAATGTTTTTATATAAATATAAAATATAATATTATTATGTATAATAGAATATTCTATGAATAATAAATTATTATGATATTTTTTAACTTTCTTTTTCATGAATTCTTTAAATATTCTTTATAATTCTTTCATAAAACATATTTATATTATTTATTTTTATATTCTTGAATTATAATAAATTTTTCTAAAAACAGAATAGAATTATAATTAATTAATTAAGAATTACTAATTAATTATATTAATGATTTTTTGAATTATATATTTATTAATTTAAATTTATTATTAGTAAATTATACTTTAATATTATTACTTTATTTAATTTTCAATTAATTTAATAAATGAAAATCCAATGAACCTATAAGGACCTCATTAAAATCCCGGCGAAACAATAAGTAGGACCTGATAAAAAAACTATAAGAACTAATTAAAAATGGATGAAACTATGAGGAGCTTATTAAAAGAAAAAATTATAAGGACTAATTAAAAATTAGTTAAAACTATAAAAATCTGCATATTAATTATCCCTTTTTTATTTGATAAAGGATATATTATCTAAGTTAGAAGATAAAGGGATTTCGTCAATCTCAAAAAATGCCCTTTTTGGTGTTTAAACTTGTGTACAGGCTTATCATCTCAACCAAAACTTTAGTTGATTTACCGGTTTATATTTTAAGTTTGATTTTTTTTACAAGTAAAATTAATGATTTGATTTATATAATTTTAATTCAACTTAATTTTATGAGTCAATTCCTATAATTTAAGTTGGTGGAAACTTGGTCTCTCAAATTTGACACGTCACAACTCGATTTCGATAATTATAGCAATTTAAATCATTAGTTCCGCGGTTTCAAAAAATTAATTTAGTCCTTATTATTTTATTTTTCAAAATGTAGACATTAACATTTTAAATGACTTATAACATGTTTGGTTTAGCTTATTTTTTAAAAATAAACACTTATTACGTAAGTCGAGATAAAACTTCTCTTATATATTTACCTCGTATATCGTAAATCACGATTAAAAAGCACTTATAGAGTGTGTTTGGAATAATGATAGGAAAAATAGAGTTTCTCAATTTAGCTTTTGGTAATTTTATTTTTGGTAAAAGCCCGATTGTGTAATGTGATTTATGTTTGGAACAACGATTGTATAAATGACTTTTACAAAAGTAAAACTTGTTTAGATTGACTTAAGCAAAAGTGAATTTTGTGATAATAGTAAGAGAGAGTGGGTGAAAAAATATTTTAAAGGGTTAAAAACACCAAAAAATAGTTTTAAATAATTTTTGGAACTGAAAAAGTACAATAAAGATAAAATTGTAATCAGTCTGATAACACATTGGGTATAGTTGAAAAAATATTTTAAGGGTTAAAAGCACCAAATAATAGTTGAAATTAATTTTTGTAGCAAAAAAAGTACATTAAGGGTAAAATTTCAATAAATCTGATAGTACACTGGACACAACTGAAAAAACATTTTAACCATTCTCACTCTCCCCAAAAGCTATATCAGTAAACGCTGAGAAATGAAGCTTATGGCAAAAGCTATTAAGATAGAGGTAAGCTCGATTGCTCACTTTAGGAAACAAACACTCACAATTTTTTTTTCAAATGGGCAATTTGGCGTTTGCTGATCAATTGGGCGTTTGGGGGGTCCAAACACCCCCTCCAAACACACATAATAAAAAAATAAGCTATCCCAAACAATTGTACCGATTTCAACATGGGAAACTTGAGGTACCATAGAAACAATTGATTATTCTTTTTACAAAAACTGCCTATTACATTTTAGTTCAGTTTTGAAAACTCAGTGAAGGGAAGTTTTAGATCAGCAGGGGAGAGACATGGAACGATATAGGGTTAGAAGAGATAAATGAGACATATTTTCATTAAATGATATTTGAATGGGAAGATTGTTGATATTAAATTTCATTTTGAAACATTTGAATTGTTCTTGGAAAATTTTGAGTTGTAGGAATGAGAATGTTGAAATTATAGATTGAATTATACTCTTAAAAACTGTTGGGTTTCTTTTAAAGTGCTCGATGATGCTGGGTTAGAAGAAGAAACAATATAGATGTTTAAAAAAACCAAAAAAAACAGTGGGAAAAAAAAACCAAAAAAAGAAAGAGGCAGGTTTTACTGTATATGAGGTCTAAAAATTCAAAAAAAGAGACCAGTTTTGCTGCATGCAAGGTCTAAAAAGTCAATAATATGAGGCTTCCAAAGTCTTTTCTAGACCTGATATGAAAACAATCAGTCTAAAAAAATGAGCTTTTAGACCTGATATAAGCAAGGTGAGGTCTAAAAGGTTAGATTTTTTAGACCGGTTCTAAAAAGAACCAGTCTAAAAAGTCTTTTTTTAGATTGGATGTCTAACCGGTCTTAAAAATATCAAATTTTTTAGACCGGTCGTATTTAGACCGGATCTAGAACCGGTCTAAAAAGTGATTTTTAACCGGTCTAAAAAGTGATTTTTAACTAGTCTAAAAAACGTTTTTTGCACTAGTGATATATACAATCATTTATTGATCATCATTACATACTAAACATAGATGTCAATCATATTGAATTTACACAAATAATGATAATTGTTATGCATTTTTACAACTTACTACATAATAATACCATAATAATTAATCACTTCATCCACTTACACTTGCTTCTTGCTCTAACTCTTCTTTTTTAGGCTCATAACCTAGTATGGTTAGTTATTAGGGGGTGAAAATCAAAGAATCCCTATAGAAAACAATCACCACTCAAACATACATGGCAAAGATGGCATCATAACATGTTTACAACTTAAATAACTTCATAATATAAAGACATGTTCATTAATACTATCATGCATTATAGGTAATCACATGTGCCTATGATATGTTTCAAACATAATAACATGTATAAATGCATGATTTCAAATAATCACATAAACATGCACACAAACATGTCAATTCATGTTAATTCTTACTTTCTTTGTTTTCCTCTCTTTCCATACTTGGAGTTTCATTGTCTAAGCCTCTAATTCCACATCCATAATGTTCAATAGCCTAAATAAACATTACCTATCACACTACTACAAAAAACGCTTTTAACGTCCCCTTTTTTAGGTCTTTTAACGTCTGAAAATAGGAAGATGTCTTTGTGAGTGACGTAGAAAATAAATGGTAATAACATCTGTAAAAAAAAAGGGACGCGTAAAGTCTAGACTTTAGATGCCCCCATTTTGGAATGGGGACGTCTAAAGTCCAGACTTTAGACATTCCCATTCCAAAATGGGGGCATCTAAAATTTTATTTTTTTTAAATGACTATTTATATTCTTTACTACCCAATAAATTAAAACTGCAGAAATAGGATTGACGAATAATTCATAATAAACCACAATGTCTCTTACATGGTAAGGAAATATCCAACACTTCTATAAGTATCCTTCTACGTTTAAAAAGCAAGTCTAGTGGAATTCATAATAACGATTTTGTTGGTGTTTCATAATACTCCAATTAAATCTTATTTATTAGAGGTGTCCAATAAATCATAGTTACTATTAAATTAAAACAACTATAAATTCACCATGGTTATCTCCATTGGATTATTACAAACGCCTCCTATAAATTTCCCATGTCAGAACCTTTATGTAGTGTGCAAAGTTGTATCTTCAATTTTGGTTTTTTTAATAACTAAAGGGCATTTTTTATTTTTAAATTCTTAATAACAGAAACAATAGGGCTAGTGGCCGATGGTGTCAAGGAAACTAGCTATCACGGTGTACAGGGAGACGGTGATTCCAAGCATTTTGCTAACAAAAGCAAAACTTTGGTGATTCCAAGCATTTTTTTAACAAAAGCATAACTTTAGTGATTCCAACCATTTTGTGTTAAAGAAAGCAAAGTTGTGAGAGTAAGAGACAAACTTAAGGACGACAGAGAAGGAGACAACCCATGGTGGCACTAGTTGGACAATGGTTGTGAGAGGGAGAGAGAAACGACAACACACTTGTCCCTTCCTTGGTAGACTATAGCTCTGCCGGACAAGCAAGAAGAGTGTCGTTGGAATAGAGGGAAACAAAGAGAAAGAAGAGAGAGGGAAACACGAATAAAGAAGAGAAAGCACATTGAACAAGAGAAAGAATGAAGTTAAAGTAGGGTAGAGCTAACTGATGGGACGTTGGTGCAGGCCTTTAGGCTTCCCCAGTCTGACTGAGGAAGCTGAAAGTCCACTTTAGACGTCCCCAGTCAGCCTGGGGAAGCCTAAAGTGAGGGACTTTAGGCGTCCCCAGTCATCCTAAGGATGTCTAAAGTCCCCTAAAGTTTCATATTTTGGTGCGAGGGAGGCAAAATTCAAAACTTTAGACGTCTCAACTTATGTTTGGGACGCCTAAAGATACACAATCCCCCTCTTTAATTGCAAAAATGCCACTGCCTATATTTTTAACTTCCCTTTTTAAAAAAGGGATGTCCATTAGGATAATAATATCTATATTTTGTAATAGTATCAATAGCTAAGTTCATTAGAATCATTGGAACCACTAATATATCATGATTATTCTTACTTGATCTTTGAACTTTAATTTTGGGATTTTAAATCCAATTAGTTCTAATTCAATTCCACATGCTATTCCCTCATAATTTTTCATGTAGATTCCATAGTTAAGCTCAATTTACTCGAATTCAACTTCCTTCCTTTACATTTAGCCAACACTGAAACATAGACATTGAGGGACAAATTTTTTCCATTTTGATTCCTAATGCTTGTAACTCTCTTTCTCACTAGTACCTTACATAATTTTTCATTCTAGATTCATTGGAAGCATCAAAACAATCAAATTTTATCTCTTTTCCAATACCTTGTTCAGGCAGTGGCACTTAATGGAAGAAGATAACATGATTTTTCAACATCTCTTCCGTTAACCACCATATCTCAACCTTTAATCACTTCTTGAGCCTTTATTAGTCTTTAAATCGTGCTTTCTATATTTTCCAAAAAATTGACAACATCTCCCCCTTCTTTCTTAGTATCCAAACTTACAAATATTCAAGAACAAAGCCAAACAACAACAGCAACATCAATAGTATGAACTATACTTTATAACCTTGCTACTAATCAATTTACAAACTTGTTTCCTTTGATTTCTCTCTCTAGTTCCTCTCCTCAACAACTATTTAGAGAGATGTTTAATCATGAAAACAACCTCTAAATAAGAAACAAAGCTACTATGATGATGTAGAAGCAGAAAATTACCAATTTTCACTTGGTTATACAAATTCTTCCTCCTTTTTCTTCTTCCTCTTCTTCTCCCCTGTTTTCCTCACTCTCAGCCTCTCTCTCCTTTTTATCTTCAATGTGCCGAAAATGCTAGGGACAAAGGAGTTTTGATGGTTTTATCCATATTTTTACTTGATTTAATAAATGTAGGGTTCTGGGTATACCTGAAGTGTTATTTCGAGCTCTTATGGTACCCATGCGAACCGGATCACACCGGACTCCAACTATATCACATAGCAAATAACACTAAGAGAGAAGAGAGTTTTTCACAATGTATATTTTCTTCTAGGTAGAATATGTCTCATATACTGCAGAACATGAACCATGTTCGATCACAACTGTTCCCACCAAAAACATCGGAAAAATTGTTCCCACTTGATTTTAATTTTGAACCCTTTAGGAATATTACTAACTAATATCCCACAAATATTTAGGTATTTTATTTTGTCCAAAAAATAATGGATTTGGGCCTAATCCACCGAGGATGGACCAAACCCAACTCCCAACAATAAAATTTGATATCTACCTCAAGAAAATATAAATATAATGAATTCTTTTAATCATATGGCCAAAATTTATTTTGCCTTTCTCCCATGGCTTAAGATCACAACACATGTCCTTTTCAAGACCATGAGTTGATCCTCCCAAGGCTTAATTATGCCACTAAATTCATATTTTCCCAAATAGTATGGGTTTAATTTTCTACAAATACTTTTTTGAGGCTTCATTA
This sequence comes from Inga leiocalycina, assembly GCA_963242795.1. Lineage (NCBI taxonomy): Eukaryota > Viridiplantae > Streptophyta > Magnoliopsida > Fabales > Fabaceae > Inga > Inga leiocalycina. The sequence continues at coordinate 19,242,698 of OY725329.1, read as the reverse complement.
GTCAAATAACCAATATGAGACCGTCAATAATTCACATTTATTAGGGAGTAATCCTTCAATTTTTCTCAGGCTCAAATTTGGTCTTTAATCATTTTTCCCATAATTTCCAAGAAAATGACTGATTTTTGAATAAAATACCCATAAAATATTCTTTAAGATAAAATTTCCATTTCTAGGGAATGAAACTATTTTTATAAACTCACATTAACTTTAAAATAATTTCTCATGTTTGTTCCCCATTATTTGAGGCTTCCTGGTAGTTTTCATAACTAAATTTGGATAATTATTCTTTAATTAACAAAGACTCTAATCATTCTTTAAAATTCCTTTTTTAGGTAATTTTTTTTTTCATTTATACTTCAATTAAGTCTTAAATATGGTTTGGGGAAGTATTTTCTATCTTCTTGTGTCCCCAGGAATTTTTTCCTTGAAATTATAGGTGTAATCTCCAAAATTACCATTACTTACATGTAATTTTCATAAATTAAACTTTTTCCCAAATCCAGGACGTTATGCATACAAAGTTGCCATGACAAGTCTACTTTTTATTTGTCCTTTGTCTAACATTTAATTACATGTTTACCCTTTATTGGAGAAAGCCAAAGTTTACAAAGTCTTTGAGAATCAATCATCCGGGAGTGCCCAGTTCAGCATAGTAGACTATTTAATTCATATTAATTCTTGAACATTTAGGGCCAAAATTGGGGATGTTACATCCATCCATTATGATATAAGTTGTTTAAAACCCCGAACCTCATTTATGTTTACCACAACCCGTAATAAAATATGATACCTAACAAATCAAAAATAAAATACATAAACAACTGTTAAGCATAAATATAAACACAAAGTTCAAAATAGTTTACACGGGCCTTCATTTGATTTCTAAAAAAAAGCACATATAATTAAGCATATAAATCAAGAAAGTTACAAAGCAAACCAAAATCCAAATATCCATCTTCAAATTACATGATCACGTCTCACAAAGTTCATAACTCATAACTATAAAACCAATTCAACAAGATCCCAACAAAATAACGGTTTGAGTTTTCTCAGAATCCTTTTTCTTATTTTATTCTCAGAATAAATAGATGGCTCAGATTTAATATTTTATAAAACTAATATTTAAAACATAAATAAATATATTTAAACTGTTAAAACTTGATCTATACAATTCATAACTGCAAATACAAAAAAAAATTAATGAAATTAATTTATAAAATAATATATATGATAATTTTAAAAAAATATTAAATATGAACCATTCATTTTTTGACCTAAAGGTATAGATGGGATTCTAAGTAGAAAAGAAGAAAAATGATTTTGAAAACAATCCGCTCTCAAGATAACTAGTTTAGTCATAACCGAAATCAACATCTAAATTAGAAATATGTGAACCACCTCATTGACATTAAGGGTGTGTTTGGTTCAACGGAAGTTAGGTTAAGTGAGATTTATTTAAGTTAAGTTAGAGGATGTTATAATGTTGTTTGGTTCAAGAAGAGGGTAGGTGAGGTTTGGTATCTTGTTTGGTTCAGGAGGTTTGGTTAGGGGAGTTAATTATAAGTGGACAAAAATGCCCTTCTACATATTTTCTTTCTTTTTTTATAATGTATTTATTAATAATAGTTATTTGTAAAATTATTATTTATAAAATAATTATTCTAACAATTATATACACTTCTTTCACACATTTGTCATTTTAAGATTTAAGACAATAAAAAAGATTAAAGAAAATGAAAAGAATATTTTTTTTATCACTAAATGCTTTTCATATTTAATGTTTTCCCTCTTCTTTCGATATTTAAAAATTTAGAAGACTTTATTTTATCAAAGAAAGGGTGCGCCCACAAGAAAAAAGCTTGCCAGCAGGCAAAATCACATAAATAAAAAGTTACTCTTCTTTTTTTATAATATATAAAAAGACGAGTTATAATAAAAAAAATTGGATTTAAATTAATTAAAGACCATAAATATATAAAAAAAATAACTAACTTCTAAAAAATATCCTTGTTTATAGAAAAAAAAAGTGAGAAAATAATTATTTAATGCAGTGAACTCCGATGGCTGAACACACCAACTCACTGAATGTTGAGGCGGACATTAAACCAGTTACTTATTTGATGGAAATATGAAAAAAAGTCATAGCTAATTTAGTCAAGATTTGATATAAATATTCTCTAACATAGAAAAACCTCCAAATTTGAAGGTTTTATAAAAGGGGGGAGGTTACCACTAAAAGACAAAAATTCCTCCAACCCCTCACCTTACCTCCTTCCAACTAAATACCTATTTTTAATCTCCAACTCTCCCCCAACCTAACCTAACTTAATAAAACCTTCAACCAAACAAAACCTTAAGTAAGAGTAGATAACTCATTAAATAATTGTCTTAAAATTTAACAAATTTTCAAGTTACCCTTATTAAATGGAGAAAGACACAGCATTTGAGGAGCTGCTCCTCTGATTTTATTTATAGGTACAGAGAGAAGAAACTTTTTATTCCTATTCACAAGGCACATTATTAAATTTTTCATGTGAATGTATACTTTTATTCTTAATTTATTATTGTGTTGACTTTATTTTCATGGGGTACAATACATATTAAATAGAAATAAAATTGAAAAGTGTTTAATTTTAAAGTAGAATTAATGAATTTCAAGATTTTCTTTTATATGTGAAATATGTAGGAAGTAACTTTTAAATAGGAACAGAAAAGTATATAGAAATATTGGATTATAATTAAATTCTCTTCTTATATTTTTGAGTTTGAGATTGTCTTGTTCACGGTCGCACGCTTTCACCATCAAGCCTTGAGATCGATGGGCTAATTAAATTTGCAATAGGGTAAAAATGAAGAATATTAATTAATAAATTTATAAGTGACTTATTCCTTAATATAGAGTTGTTGATGGATATTCTAACGGTTGAGGTTGATTGCTAGTTTTTCTTGCAGTTAGATTTGTCTTTATTTCTGGATTATAAAAAAACTTTATACGTGATTTATATTGTGGAGTTTGGACGGTGAATTTATTGCAGAAAGGTCTCCCCATAAGGACAGGAGAGACATGAACAATATGAAAAGTTCTCACTTTTTTTGATGAAAAAAAGATAGTGTTAATTTGTTTTTTTTACTAACATTCAGTTGAATTATTTACCTAATTACTTCATTTAATTGAGTTTTAAGACTGCAAATGTTTCTTAATTGACCATTAATACGCCTGTAGAGTAATAATTATGGAAGAGAGATCCTAAATTTAAAAATAGGAAATAGCAAAGAAAATAGTTCCAGCAGGTATATTTATTATTCCCTTTGCTCTTTTTTATAAGCAACTTTTATCCATATTATACAAATTGAACTAGTAGTTAAGATCAGTCAAAAACAATAAAAAGTGTAAAAAATGTTATGTTTCTTCCAGATATACCCATATTTATGAAAAGAGTGTAGGAGAAAGAATGGGTAACAAATATGAAATGAGTATAAGTATAAAATATGAAAGAGAATATTAATAAATGAGTAATTGAAAGAGAATTAGTGGTGAGTTGGAGATAATTAATATAAAGATGTGTATTTGTCAGGGGTAGAAAAGGAAAAAGTAGTTTAAATTTTAAGATACAAGGAGAAAGTTGCTTACCACTCTGATTCTATTTATAAGTCTTTTTTAACTAAATCTCACATACCAAGGAGAAGTAGTTAACTCAATAATTATAGGGTAAATTTTCAACTATACCCTCATTTATAAATGTGTACTTTTCAACTCTTTATTCTCTATCTATCTTTAAATTATTTCTTCATTAGTACAATAAATAAGGGCAAAATTGTCACAATTTTATTTATTACACTGAAATTGGACTTATAAATAAGACCAAAGTTTTTAGTCAAAAAGGACTTATAAATAGCACCAGAGTGATATAAAAAGGATCAATCTCAAGAGAAAGAAAAAATTACTTATAAAAAATATCGGAGAAGCATGAATCAATAACTCATCCTACTTTCACTTCAAACTGTACCCCAAGTTATTAATTAATATTCTTCAAATTTACCCTATGGCAAATTTAATTAGCCTATCGATCTCATGGCTTGATGGTGAAAGCGTGTGAGCTCGAACAAGGCAATTTCAAACACAACAATACAAGAAGAGAATTTGATTATAATAGTATCAACAAAATATTGTTTTGCACAGAATGAAAAATATTCTTTTAATAGAATCAATTCTCACTTTGACTAATTAGCCTAGCTATCACATTACTGTTTGGTACGAGGCAAGCGGAGGAATTTTTTTTTCCTTCTAGTTGGATTTAACAAAATTAGAGAAGTAGGGCTAAAAATTTTTACTTAATTTTTATTATTCTTTTATCTTACATCTTTTCCTTAGTAAAATTTTATAACTATACTTCTCCAAACTTTTTAAATCCAACTCATAAAAATTTTCCCCTTTCCAACCCTCCCCCCCCCCAAACAAAAACAAAAAAATCCTCATATCAAACAGCCCCGGGAGAAAAATCAGCAACACATAAAATAGTCATAACAAGCTAATATTAATCTCAGCAATAAATTTTTAATAATTTTATCCTATTTTGAAATGTTATCATTTAACTATAAAGCCACATAAAAAATAGGACACATTTCCATGTGTGATTGAAAAACTTACATAATGGAGATAAGGAATTTGATCTAACACACACATATATTCATCGATCAAAACCAGGAACCTCATTTATATTTATCACAGCACTAATAAAGCACTACTACAAAAAAGAAGAGATGTGGCGCTTATAATTGCATTAGCTGTGGTACTAGAGAAGTGCTACATATATGGACACCACTAAAAAAAGCTATGGCGCTTATAAGCACCATAGCATTTTAATTTTTTTTTTAAAAATACCCTCCTGTGGTGCTTTTTGGAGGAAGGGCCACAGGAAGGGGACCTCCGACGCTAGCACCATAGGAGGTACCCTATTTTTTTTACTTTTTATTTTTTTTGGGTTCTTCCTGTGGCCCTTGTTTAAAGAAGCGCCACAGGAACTCTTTTTTTTTTCTTTTTTTTCCTCATATCTCCCATAATTGTAGTATTGCACTACATGGTTTAAACATTTTGTATCTATATCCGCAGCAGAATGAAGAAAAGGAAACAATAACAATGATAGATAACTTTAAAATGATACAAACATATGATTAATTAACTAAAATGGTACTAAAAATAGTTATACAATATATTGTACGTGAATGAAATACAACAAAGGAAAAGGGACTTTAGGTATGGAAGTACAATTAACTCTGACACTTGGGCTATCATAGAAGGGTAATATTTTGTGTTGGCCTACACTGCACCAACTGTTGTATTTGCATTGTTAACAGCGCATTCTATTTTTGCATCAAACATAGTTGTTCTAAGAATTGTTCTTCTCGTTGTTCCTTGTAGCGCATTTGTTCTTGAAGTTCTTGCATTTAATGCATGAAACTAGTCATCTCCTCATGCAACTAGAAAATGTCACTTCTATTGAGGTGCTTTTGACGTCCAAAGTATGTTGATAGGGTGACAGCAAAACCAATACCCCAAACACGACCATCATACTCGGGTACTCCTAGTGCTCTGCTCAACAAATCGTCCCGACCAACATAGCTCGCTAACACAAGATGCTCTTGTGTCATTTGTCGCTATCACAAAAAGAATCAACAATATCAGTTATTATAAATCAAGTTCATTTAAGTAAAGCCAATTATTTATTGTATGCATTATCCAATACTGACACAATATTCGAATACTCTTCTTGCTTCCTCACTATGAATTTTACCTTTCTTATTTGTGACATTGGCTACCCACAGATCATGTCGTGGAACCTGTATAATATCTGAACTTGATTCTTCTATCTGCACAGCAAATTTAATTGAAGTTAAATGATATCCATACAATTTATCTATAAATGAAATAATCATTAGGTCGTACCATTTTTCTTTCTAACTATGTGTATGAAACAAGTCCTTGTGTGTACCGGTATGCCATATTGGTCGCATTAGCACAATTTTTCTCGCTCAAATCCTGTTTAGATCAAAATGATTCATATTAATATATAAATGTTAATTACAAATACGTACATTATAAGTAATAGGGAAAGTCAAATATATTATATTACTAGGAATTTCTGAGTTATATGTGTTCTGATAAACTCATCCCACATTTCTCGAGTGATGATTCCTTCATACAATGTTGGCGGTGTAGTAATGATAATCTCATTATCATCCCTCAAGAAGTATTTGACAAGATCAGAATGAAACTTTCTCATAAGTTTTTAGGTTTTTTTTAGCATGAAGTTCTTCCGATCATCATCAATAATAAAAATGCTTAGTAACAATAAAAAAAACATATATAATATGTAAGATTGAAATTAAGTGGAACAAACAAATTGAACAATAATATAATGAATGTGTTACCTGTACTTCATCCCAGACGTCATCCTCATAATTTTTTCTTGTCATTTCCCAGTTTTGAACTATAATAAGGACTCTGTCTCGAACTGTAGTCCCAATCAAGTTATTTAATGAGATACTGTTCTTGCCGAATATGTTTCCCTTTTCATTCCACTCCAGTTCTCCTCATAACTATCCTGCCATGTCTTACGTTCTCCTCAAATCTTTTCCTACCAATGTTCTTGGGAACATCATCAGTTTCATCATGTGGTGAGTCCATACTCCTGGAAGTGAAATAAACCAAAACAAAACATCAGTGTACAATGTCAACCATGTCAACGAAAGCAAATTATTTTGAAATTTATAAGAACGTACGTACAAGTAAATGAATCAAGGCACTCATTATCTTTTCCTTTTTCTCATCTGATTTAAAATTTTATTCTTCAGAATTCGTGTTGGATTGAGAATTGTTTCTCGTGACCCAAGTTCCCTCTTCATAATCATGTCTCACGTATACCGATCTATCTCCATCTTCATCTTCATCTGCATCTATTCCAATGTCTACTGACCACAAATTCTCAAATGAAGGATTATCATAATTGATGTTCAAATATTCATTACTTTCAAAATCAACTTGTTCTTGACGATTCTTGTTGGATAGGAGTACAATAGACCAATTCTTTTTAGTAGGTTCTGGAATGAAAAATGCTTGTTCTGCTTGTGCTGCTAAAATAAAAGGATCCTCTTGATACCAAACCTTAGAAAGTTCCACTTGAAGAAAGCCTAAGTCATCGATCCGTAATCCACAGTTGTTGTTAACCCACTTACATTTGAAGACAAGGACCCTGAACATAGACTAATCTAACTCCCATATGTGTTCAATGACACCAAAGTATGACAGATGCATATATAGGGTGTATGTCTTTAGTACTGGATCTATGCCAAGAATCAGCAACAAGTGTTACCCCACTATTCTGCATCGTGCTCTGTGTATCATGGTCTTGTGTATAGAATGTGTAACCGTTGATTGCATAACCATTGTAAGATAATACATTTAAGCTTGATCCCTTCAACAGCCACTTCAATTTTTCAAAACTTGAATCAGGATTCCGCTCCATCTCATCATTAATGCGATTTTTCAATCAGCCTAAAATTTTTTTATTCTGTTCTTTTGTTAACAAATTTTTATTCCTATCATCATGTACCAATCGAAGAGTATCCTTGTGTTCTTTTACATACGGTTCGACCTCATCAGTGTTATGTAGCACATACAAGTGGGCTTGTTCTCGTTCAGTCGCTGATATTGTTATTACATCCCTCCCAATTGTTCCTTTCCCTGATCTTCACCCATCATGACAGGACTTAGGGATCCCTATAGGGTCAATATTTAATAGAAAATCAGCACAGAAGTCACCTGTTTCTTCAACCATGTACCTTTCAGCGATACAATTCTCTGGGCGATATCTATTTTTCACATACCCTTTTAATATTTTCATGAATCGCTCATTTGGGTACATCTATCTCAAGTACACTGGACCGCACAATTGAATCTCTTTGACCAAGTATATGGTTAGATGTATTATAATGTCAAAAAAACAAGGTGAAAAATACATTTCAAGTTCACATAGAGTACACACAATTAGCCTTTACAAATGTTTGAACTTAGTTGAATCTACCACTTTACTGTAGATCAACTTGTAAAACATGCAAAGTTTAGTGATGATGTTTCTTAAATTTTTGTGTAAAATGGATCGTATACCAACCGGTAGGAAATTCTACATGAGCACATGACAATCATGAGACTTGAGGTTCTTTAACTTCAACTCTTTGACTGATACAATGTTCTTTATATTTGGAGAGTAGCCCTCAGGAACTTTAATTCCTTGTAGAAACTCACAAAACAATTTCTTCTCTTTCCTCGACAGAGTGTATGCTGCTGGTAGTAGATAAGTACGATGCCCTTACTCAATCAGTGCCAACTCTTCTCTAATTCCCAAGTTCACCAAATCCAACATCAAATTGACACTATCTTTGCTTTTTCCTTGGATATTGAGCAAGTGCCAATTAGACTATCACAGATATTTTTTTTATGTGCATCACATCAAGAAAATGTCTCACATATAAAGACTTCCAATATGGAAGTTCAAAGAAAATAGACTTTTTCTTCCAACCACTTATCTCGATTTGTTTTGCAAAAGGCTTGCCAAAATTGTTATCCAAGTCTTTTACCTTGGAATACACCTGGGCACTGGTCAACATCTTTGATGGGCTACCTTCTTCTAAGTACCATTGAAAGGCTTTTTCCACTTCCTCTAATGATGTTGTGATGGTAAGAATCTTTGATGCCCCATGTAAATATTTTTCTTACATTAATGAAGTCGCACTGAATGAGTGTCATCTTCACATATAGGGCTTGCACCATATCCTTTGACGCTGTATCCCGACAAATTACCATAAGCAGGGAAATCATTAATTATGCCAAACAACATGGCTTTCAAAGTGAAACTTTCTTCCATGTACCCGTCATACACACTGACGCCTTCCTCTCAAAGCAGCTTCAAGTCATCAATTAAAGGAGACAAGTATACATCTATATCATTCCCATGTTGCCTTGGCCTAGAAATTAACATGGACAACATCATAAACTTACATTTCATGTTCAAGTATGGAGGAAGGTTATAAATTATCAATATCACCGGCCACGTGCTATGTGTACTACTCTGAACACCGTGTGGATTAATTCCATCAGTTGATAGTGCAAGGCGAAGGTTTCTTACTTCATATGTGAAGTCAGGTTACTCATGATCAATTTTTTTCCATTGAGGAGCATATGCATGGTGCCTAAGTTTCGTGTCTTTAATTCTTTCATTTACATGCCATGTTAACTGTTTAGCAATCTGTGCATTACTATACAATCGCTTAAATCTCGCAATAATGGGAAAATACCATAGGATCTTCAAAGGAGTTTTTCCTTTCTTCTTCCTATATCGAGATGCGTTGCATTTAGGGCACTTCTCCAAGATTGCATACTGATTTCGAAATAATATGCAATCGGTAGGACATGCATGTATTTTCTCATATCCCATACCGGTTGTAGAGAAAATAATTTGCTTTGCCTCGTATGTCTTGGTAGGAAGTACATTTTCTTCTGGAAGCATATCTTGCAACAGTTCAAGCAGTGCGGTGAAACCCGAATCACTTAATCCATAGCGAGCTTTTAAAGTTGTACAACTTCAACACTGCTAGCAATCTTGTGTATTTAGTACTATTAGCATATAATGGTTTCTCTGCATCACCTTTCAACTTCTCAAATTCATTAGGTCAGTTATGAAGCACCCCTTCAAGTAAAAGGCAACCTTTAAAGGTTATGTGGTATCTTCCAATAATACCACGTTTTAAACGTTTGTTTGCGAGTGCAACAAAAGCGAAGAAGTTGAGATGGCACTCTGATGAGAGAATATCTGATGGGAAATATCTTCGGCACCCAGCTGACTCTCCACAATGGCAAAAAATAGATGAAATGTTCCCTCAATTTGGCAGCGAGCCGAGAAACCTACGGCTTGGGCTTTGTACAGACGGCATCAATCCGTATAGAACTCTTACTAGCACACATAGTACGTGGCCGGTTCTCCTTGTAATATACAACTTGTCTCCCTGGCTATGTATGAAACGTAAGTATATGATGCTATCTATGATGATTTCTAGACCAAAACAGCCAGGGAACGATATTGATGTCTATTTGGCACCTTTGATTGAGGACTTGAAGAAGTTGTGGGAGGAAGGCGTAGATGTGTTTGATGCTTATAAGAAGGAGTCTTTCAAGCTACGTGCAATGATTTTCACAATGATAAACGACTTCCCTGCGTACAGAAACTTGTCAGGGTACAGCGTGAAGGGTCACAAAGCATGCCCAATATGTGAAGCAGACACACACTTCCAATAACTAATGCATGGAAGAAAAACTGTCTACCTTGGCCACAGGAGGTTTCTTCATCGGTTCCACCCGTATCGTAGGCTAAGAAAGCGGTTTAACGGCTTACCGGAGCATGGAATGGCTCCAAAGTCATTAACCGGAGAGGAAGTCTACAGTGAGTGGAACGTATCCATGTCACTTTTGGTAAGAATCAGAGGGTTGCGGGTGAGAAGAACATATGGAGGAAGAGATCCATTTTCTTTGATCTTCCATATTGGTGTTCGCTTGACATGAGACACAGTATTGATGTGATGCATGTGGAGAAGAATGTTTGTGATAGCCTTATCAGTACGCTTTTACACATACCAGGGAAGACTAAGGATGGGATTAATGCGAGATTAGACTTTGTCGATATGGGAATAAGAGAATAGTTACATCCACAACTAAGAGATGATGGTAGGAGGGCATACATGGAGCCAGCAGCGCATATGTAACATCCCAATTTCTGATTAAGGGCTAATGATAATTATTGAGAATAATTATGTGGGTTATGGCAATAATAACTAATAAGCCATAATTATTGGAAATTGAAAGAGTGAAATTGTTGGGAATTAGTTAGTGATTAATAGAGAAATTAATTACTAGCTAAGAGAAAATGAGATGTGTGATTAAAATGATCAATGGCTAGGATTGATTGTGTAGTGGATCAAGGGGCATAATCATGTGTATGTGTGTGCATGTGAGCCCATGAGAGTTGGAATGAGATGGTGACAAGTGGCATGTGGTGAGCCCTTGGATGAGACAAGAGACACATCACCATCATCTCCATCTCCTCTCTTCTCTCTCTCTCTCATTTTCTCTCTCTTCTCTTCCTTCCTCCATTTTCGCTGAAGGTGCTTGGGAAAGAGAAAGGAAAAATGGAATATTGAGGTAAGCAAATGGCCTCTTTAGCTCAAACTCTCTTCTCTAATGTTAATCATTGAGTTGAGAGCTTCAATTTGATGATTGTAGTGTCTCCATTGGTGGTGATTTGGAGATCACGAAAATATGAAGTGTGGAGAATCAAAGGGTGTCTTTGAGAAAGTTGATAAGGTATGTGAAACCAATCCTTCTATCTATGTTTCATTGCCAAATGATTAAGTTGGAAATTTCTGGAATTATTGCCCTAATTGTGAAAATATGGGTAATGGGTAGTTTGGCATGATATGGCATTAGAAATGGTATATTGGTATGAGTTTTGAATAGATAGAATGGGTTTGGGATTGAAATGTGTGAGGTTGTTGATTTAGAGAATTGATGATTATATTGCCCTAGACCAAAGCTTGTTAATGGAATGGAATTTTGGTAATTCTGTTGATTCCATTGGATTCAGTGAGTGATTTTGTGTGGGAGTAGCTTTGGTAGAGGTTTTGGGTCCATTGGGATCAATTGGGCAAGAGTTAGGGGAATGTGGTATGTTTGCTGCGTTTTCCTGGAATCTGATAGATTCACTCGAGCAGACAGGGGTGTGCTCGAGTGAGGGATGAATGTTGCTCGAGTGAGGAAGATCCTGCTCGAGTGATATGTGAGTTTTCCTTTGTTTTGCTGCGAGTGCGCCTGGGTTTTCATTAACGCTGCTCGAGCACATCGCTTTGTGCTCGAGTGAGCGAAGAACATGCTCGAGTGAGCATAGTCTGCTCGAGTGATAGTGGGAGTCCAGAGTGAAGGGTTGCTTTCTGGTCTTCACTCGCGGGCAAGGTGCAAGAAGTGTGCCTTCTCACTCGCGGGTGGGAGGTGTGTGCTCGAGTGAGGATCTGTGCTCGAGTGAGCCAGTTCCTGAAAGTGAGAGTTGTGCTCTCGGGTGTTCACTCGCGGTCTCACTTTCTCTTGTGCTCGCGGGTATGGGCAGCGTGCTCGAGTGAGCCCCTTGTGCTTCGAGTGAGCATAGTCTGCTCAAGTGGTAGTGGGAATGGATTGAGGCGCTACTTACCCCCAGGTAGTGGCTTCGATTCCCACGGAGGCGAAAAATCTCGCTTGGGGAGCGAGGGACTCTTGTGAGTCTTGGGCCCGTAAGCCCAATGGACCGCACCGGTGGGTGGGTCCAGCATCCTAGCCTCAGTCCTGGGTTGGAGCCCAGTGACGGGTAGGCCGGTTGGCCGAAGGGGGGATGTGACAGCATACACTATCAAAAGCAGAGAAAAGAAGTTTGTGTGGGTGTTTGCATGAAATGAAGGTGCCGCAAGGGTATTCCTCGAATGTGAGAAGATGTGTCTCAATGGACGATTTGAAGTTAGTGGGAATGAAGTCCCATAATTATCATGTGTTGATGCAACAACTATTACCAGTATCTATTAGAGGCATAATGAAAGATGAAGTACGAACCACAGTGACAAGATTGTGCGTTTTCTTCAATGCTATATGTAACAAAGTCATTGACACTGAAAAGTTGGATGAACTAGAAAATGAGGGTTACATTATTTTGTCACAACTAGAGATGCACTTTCCTCCTTCATTTTTTGATATAATGGTGCATTTGGTAGTTCATTTGGTGAGGGAGGTAAGGCTATGCGGTCCAGTTTACCTGAGGTGGATGTACCCTTTCGAGCGATACATGAAGATCTTAAAAGGGTATTCTAAAAATCCTTATCGACCAGAAGCCTCAATAGTAGAAAGATATGTAGTTGAGGAGGCTATGGAGTTTTGCAAAGATTATATGTCAGGGAAGAAGAAACAATCTCGACATAAAGAAGGGAGAAGCAAGGGAACATGATGACTAAAAGTGAAGAATGTTCCTCGTGAAGAGGTGTTGCAAGCCCACTTGTATATCATGAATAATATGGAAGAAGTTCAACCTTACATAAATGAACACAGAAAGACTTTGAAGAACAAGAATCCAAGGAAGAATGACATGCAGATTGCTATTGAGCAAAACAAGACATTCATGCAGTGGTTCGAGGAAAAGGTTTTGCACGAGATCGGTGTGTCTGAGACAATCGAGTGGCTAGCTTGGGGGCCTTCGTTTCAGGTCATTACTTGGACCGGTTATGATATAAATGGCTATTCTTTCTATACCAAAGAGTAAGATGACAGAAGTACCATGCAAAATAGTGGGGTCATGGTAGAAGCTGAATTTATGCACTTTTCCAGTTCGAGAGACAAAAACCCTATATTAGCGTCTATGGCCTATTATGGAGTTATAGAAGAAATATGGGAGATGACATACAACAAGTTCAAAGTTGCTTTATTTAAATGTAAGTGGGTTAGCAATAATGCCGTGGTAATAGATAAACAATTTGGATTTGTCTCAGTCGATCTTCGAAGAGTTGGCTATAGAGACGAGCCCTTCATTTTAGCAAGCCAGGCGAAACAAGTGTTTTATGTCACCGATCCTGCCAGCAAAAACATGTCCATTGTCCTTAAAAGTAAAAAACAGAAGTATGGTGATCCGACCTTCAACCTTGATGACACACCACCTTTCACAACAACTACACCTCGAACAAATGAAGTAGAATTGGTAGATGATGACAAATATGCTGTAAGAAATGACCATGGTAAAGGACTATGGGAAACAATATAGAGTAAGACCTTAATTTATAAACGAGAACTGTGTTTTTTCTGTTTTACTTCCTGCTTAGTATATTTTGTTTTCATTGCAATTTATTTACGTTTCTGATGTCGCTTTTTGTGTTAACAGGAATATGGACAACTCTAGTGATGACGAGAGGGGTAGAGATGACGAAAGCTCTAGCAATGACAAAAGGCCTAGAGTTGAACCCCTGCAAGAAGGAGGGTTAGAGGTTGTACAAAGATGGGAGCATTGGTTGCACGTCATGAACATCAACAGGAGAGGCTGTATATAGACTTCGATGACAATCTGAATCCAGTTGGTCCTGAGGAAGACCACTTCATTAGCTACGTAGGACTTTTGGCTTGAAGCAAAGTGCGCATTACCTACGATAATTGGAGATTGGTTCCCCCAAAAACGAAAAACATGATTTGGTAGCAACTTTTGGTATGTAAGTTTTGATGCATTGTAGCTTTGTTCTTATTGTTTGAAATATAATAATCTTATGTTTTACTTTGCAGCAAACATACGATGTCCCAGACACCACGGAGATGTATAGGCATTGGATGGATGAGGTTCGTGTACGATGGAAAGGTTTCAAGAACAAGCTAACAGCACGGTACATTCGAGGGGCCCTTAGGGGTAAGGATCCATGTGCATAGTATACGTATTTGTCTCCAGAGGACTGGAGGTTGTTTGCGGCATCACGAGCAGATCCTGAGTTTTTGGTAAGATTTCTATCATCATGATATATAACTTGTAATTTTCATATACTTTATATTGTTGATTTATTTTTTGTTGTTTTTCATTCATAGAAATTAAGTGCAGCAAATGCCCAGAGGCAAGCAAAAAATAAATATCAACATTTCATGTCTCGCGGTGGATATCGGAAGCTTGAGCGGCAAATGATGGCAGAAGAGTTAGAGTAAATGAAGGAAGCAGCGGAATCTGATCCTAGCGTTGTTATCCAGCCACCGGCACCTCCTCCACGTCACAAAAAATGGAAAGCAGGGAGGATTAAGGCTGGGAAGTACATAAATCCTACTGTTGTTGAGGTTGCTGCGAAGATTGTAAGTAGTTATACCATAAGCACCTAATTTTTTACATATCGCGAGTGGTTTCGATACATTTATGATAAACTGCATGCTACAGGATGAACTGGACGAACAGAGTAGCCAAGGTTCATTCAATCCAAGTAGACGGATGGACATCTTGTCAACGGCTATTGGGAAGACAGATGACCTTGGTCGTGTTCGAGGAGAGACACGGGGAGTTAGTGCCACGAGGTATTTTGGACGAGACCCACGTTATACGTCACAAGCTGGACCTAGTAAGGACGTTGTGGCCAAGATTCGAGAGGAGCTCGAATGAGAGATCGAGGCCAACCTTCACGACAAGCTCCGACAAGAGCTGTTGCCAGAGCTTCAACTTGAAATGGCAAAGATGTTTGAAGCACAAAGGGCAAGGGACGAGCATAGAACTCAGGATTCCCCGGCCTTCAATAGCACCAGAGGAAGTTACAACCCTCTGGAGCAACCACTTGGCGACCCTTCTCCCACTCCAGTGTCGGGAGACCCTTGCACCCTCTATTTGGATGATCCACTGTTGCGTGTTGTTGCTGATGCTCTCGTTCACACTCATGCTACCACCCACCATAATCAGCAAATTCCGGAGGATTTTCGTAGGGTGAATGTGACGAGTGTTAGAAAGGGGGAAGAAGGTACAGCCATCCCTGTTCCTGATCCAGAGGTTGGCACGTTAGGTCAAGCGATAGGATCTTTCATCTTTTGGCCTCGCAATCTTATTGGTTCAGACGCAACACCCCAATGGTAGGAATTACCTTATTGTTACTGAAAATCTGTTGGTATCCTAATAACAATTTGTTTTTTGATGTTCTATGATTTAAAGCCTTTAGTCGCCTCAGGTTAAATCAAAATAAACCAAATTATGCAGTGAAGGGCACAACTCGGGTCGTATTCTCTTGAGGAGCCTTTTATTTAATTCCTAATCTAAACTAAGTGACAAAAATATTAAGATGGGTTTTAAATTGATTTTTTTTTTCTTTTTAATAATGGAAAATAACCTAAACTACTATTTTTTTGGATTTTTGAGAAATTGTTGAGATAACTAATGAAATTATGATTTAAACAAATTAATGATGAATGCTTCTTGGAAAAATGGAATATAGGTTATCATTGCTCAAATTGAATTGGGAGTTAAACTACTCACTAAGTCAAAAATTAAACCTTAACAACTCGCTAAGTCTAGTATACTAATTGGTGATTACCCCTAGAACTCTAGCTAGATAATTACCTCTTAATACACTATTAAATACCACTTAGTGTGCAATTTATGATTGGATTCATGCAACTTGTTCCTCTATACAATGAACATTCAACTGAAATATTCAAACAAGATTTAAGCAGTCATAATATTCATTCAAACTATGAAAGAATAGACAACCACATTAAACCAAAAGGAAATATAAAAATTTAAATCTCAAATCACATAAACCAATCTAAATCACAATTGTTCAATCCTACTAAGATAAACAACTCGCAATCTCAGTAAATTAATCATATAACATAAAATCCTAACTCAGGAAATTCGTTACATAATTAAATAAAAAGATTAAAACAATTAACTCCCCTGAATGTGTCTCTGGAGCTCAAACCAATCTTCCATCTCCAAGAAGCAAGAAGGAATTTAGCCTCTTATCATGGAGTTCATCACAGCTGCAACTTGTTGAATGCACCAAGAATCCATTGAATTGGGATAATTGAAGAAGAAGAAGATGAAAGGGTTGGTGAAGCTTGGTCTTTGTTCTCCTTCTCTAGCGTTTGCCACTGCGTCTGGTGTATCTCGTTCTCGTCTGTGTCTGCTGTGGCTGTGCGCGTCTGCTCTGGTTCTAGTGCGTCTCCGCTGGTGCTGCGCTCTTGGCTGCGTTCTGGTGCTGCGATTCCCGTTTTCGTCTGTGGCTCAGTTCTCGTGAGCGGCTGTGCGTCTCCTCTGGTTCTCGTGCAATTCTTCAGATCTGCCGCTACTGTGGTTCTCGCTGCTGCCGTCTGTCCGTGTGCGAGTCTATGGTGTGAAAATTGGTCTGCGGCTGTCTCCCTCTTCTCTAATTTTAGATCCCTTTTTATTAATTTGAAATCTAGGTCAAATCCCTTTAAATTTGGGATATAATCTTCCAGGAAATATTTAGATCTGATTTTCCTCAAGATTCTGAATGAGAATTTGGAAAAAAATCAGTTTCAGAGGTTAAAAGGCGCTGATGTTCGAATTTGGAGACCAAAATAGCAATTTTTGAATTCGGGGTTCTGTTCTGTAATTTCCGCTGAGAGCAAGTGAATCAGTTCCAGCGGTGATCTTCGCATTCTGGGAACCAAGTGGCGTTTTGTGAATTCGGGGTATTTTCTGTAATTTTTTCTGATATCTTTCCTCCTGAAAGTGATAGCTAATATTACAGAAAAGTACCCTTTTCCTGTCAGAATTCTCTTGGAGCCACACGTAGAATCTTATTTTCTGGTTCAGTCCTTATAAATCTTTACAATTTAGTCCCCCAGCTCCTCATTTTCCAATGTGACCTACAATTCAGATCAATATCTTGTAATATCTTTATTCAAAATTCAAATTTTAAAAAGTAATTACAAGATTATAACAAATATATACTTTTAAGACTTATTTTCACACAATCATCTTTAATTCAATTTAATCATAATAAATGCTATTTAACCCAAAAATTAATGATAAAATCCCTAAATATGATATTCAATATTATGATAAAATCGGGATATATTATTCTAAAAGGATGACGAAGCTGCGAGCAAATGGCCCTACTTAGCATGGCTGCAACAAATCTACAAGGGCATTAAACAGATTGACTTGAAGATGCCTCGCCAGGGATTGTGGGCCAAGTGGAGTATCCCTACACGATTGACAATACAGATCTCAAGCAGTTTATCAGGTTAGAGGAGATAGATGCAGGCTGGGTGAAATTTGCAGTCCGGTAAGTTTTTTTTTCAATTTTCCCATAGAATTCATTTAGTGGTTTTTTGTTTTCATACATTCAATAATTGATTCCTTATTTTAATTCTATTATAGCACCTTCCACGATCTCTGCACAAACATGGAAAGACGTGATTGGTATGGATTCTTATGTCCTGCGAATATGACAGGGGATACTTGTACTGTGGCGCATAGGACTCACTATGTCGGCTACGCAATGGCACAAACCAAACTTTGTTGTTATCTAGCACCCATTATCCAACGGTTCGTATTTACATTTTGTCAATTTAAGAAGTTTAATAAATAATTGTCTTCTCACTCATCTAACTTCATTTTAATGTGTACATGTTGTTAAAGTTACCACTGGAGTTTTTGTGTTATATGTCCTTGTCGCAACGTAGTCTATTGGTTTGATCCCTTGAGTAAAAAGCCAGACAGAGATACAAAATCCGTCTTCGACACGTAAGTTATTCTGTTTGTATTTCATTGACAACAAAAAAAAATGAATGGTTCTAATTTCTGTTCATTTTGCTTTTCATGATAGTGCTTGTCAAACATATAGAGTCCTAGGTGGGTCACGTGAGGGTACAGTTGTTAAAAAGCCAAAGTGGTTTTATCCCATAGTAAGTACATTCGATCCTACCTAATTGTTTCATTGACGGTCCTTGTAGACATACCTTTATTGATTTTAACAACCAATTGCATCCCTTTGATTTAAAGTGCCCTCGGCAACCTGGTAACACTGAATGCGGATATTATGTTATACTTTATATGTATAACATAACTCAAAGTGGAATTACTAGCGATTTTGAAAAGGTAATCGCTTCTTCATTCTCAAATGATAATATTTTTGGTGTTCTAATCGAAATGCTAATTAATTCATTTTCTTGAGATTCATTTCATCAAAGCTTACTTTCTAATTTTCAGATTTTTGATAATGAAGATGCCTACCTATGTGAAGACCTTGATTTGATCAGAGATCTTTTGGCTGGACATCTTCTTCAACATATAGAGCAGTAAACTTTTTATTTTATATCAGTTTGTAGTTGTGTGATGACAGCGTTTCTGGTTGTTTTTTGTTGATATATATAGTAGTAGGTTGTATGAAAGGTTATTGTATGTATATATAGTAAAGATTGTAGTGCTGGATGTCCTTACCAGTTTGTAACGGACAGTGTGGTTTATGAATCCATCTTCTATTCTGTTTCTACAGTTTGAATTCGTTGGGTAATACAGAATGTAAATTATGGTATAAAAAAAAACCTAACTTTTAGACATCCCAAATTAAGAATTGGGAGGTCTAAAGTCCCCCAGGGTGGGACTTTAGACGTCCTAAATGACATTTAGGAGGTCTAAAGTCCCACCCTGGGGGGACTTTAGACGTCCCAAATTGTAATTTGGGACGCCTAAAGTCCGACTTTACACGTCCCTATCATTTGGGACGTCTTTTGTTTCAACTTACTACGCTCCCAGTATATATGTCCCCCGTTTTGGGACATTAAAGGTGCCAAATTTGGGAGGTTAAAGCCCCTTTTTGTAGTAGTGGTAATAAACTCTTTCACCCCATCTATATATTCCCTTGAATACCGATTAGATGACATCTATTTACGATTCATCTATACCTTCAATCTATTTTTAAAAAAATACGTGGTTAGTTATATGACTATTTTACTAATTACTTTTATATTTTTTTACCAATTTTAAAATAAAATTGAAGCTTTCTAAACCTTAAATTAAACCCTATGTTTTAATTGACAAATAATACAACTCATAAGGAAAAAAACCATATTTCCCAACACATAGGGAAGCAAGCTTTGGCAATATGGAACACAAAAATTAATTTTTTGTATGTGTTGTTTCATGATACTATGAATCATAGGAAAGCAAACTAAATATTTTAATACATTATGTTTTTTATATATACAAACAAGCACGAATATATATGTTTTGCAATCTCACATATACACATATATTTATTTTCCCATTAAATTATAAAATAATATAATTTTGACATCCATATATTAATATATTATAATTATATTTTATTAAGAAAATTACTTGTATTTTGTATTTTCCAAGTGTTAATTCTTTTCACGTAAAAACTACTTTAATTTTTCTAAATTTAGTAAAAAGTTAGGGGGTTAGTTACAATTGACCCAAAGTTCAGGGGTTTTATATAATTTCACCAAAAAAATTAAACTTCAAATACACATTCATTTAAGATAGCTAACAATAATAAAATCATTATTATTGAAATGCTAAAACTTGTTTAAAATAATTTTCCTTTCACTTGTGTCATTTCCTTCTAAAATATTTTATATATATATATATATATATATATAACATTTATTTTTTTCACATTTAAAATTCAAGTTCCCCAACAATAATGTTCTTACACAATAATATATTTATTGTCATTTCCCCAACAATAATGTTCTTACATTAATACTCTCCAAAGCTAGCATAAAAAATATCATAGTACAAGAACTTGATATGTGAACACAGAACACCAGCAACTAATTAAGTAAATTAAAAAATTACTAAAAAACGCAAGCTTGTCGGCCAAAAAATTTAAACAAAGCAAGCTTGAATGAAACAGTCTTCTTCTTGACATCATAACCAACCAGAAATATCGGCTAAGCAATGTTATATCATATAAAATAACCTGAAAAAAATTAAAATTAAAAAAGCACAAACACTTGCAAATCTATTAATTGACTAGAGTAGGGAGTGAGGGACCACGTTGGTGATTCTGGCTTGAGTGACGGGGTTGAGCAAATGTGAGTTGTGGAGTGGAGTGGGAACCAACTGGAGTGGGGTTCAAAAGAGGAAGAGAGACAGAGAGTATGAAGAAAAGGGAACAATTAGGGACAGAATTGGGGACGGACGAAACAAAAATGAAAAAAGGGACAAGAGAATTTAATGAAGACGTCGTGTGTGTGTGTGTGTGTTTGTTGTGTAAGAGAAAGTGGTATCTTTTACAGGGGGAGGGGCATCAGAGCGCGCTGAGGAAGACGGAATAAAAAGGAAAAAGGGAGGGAAGGGATAAAAAGTAAAGTAAAGGAGGGAAATATGATTGGTGGGAAGTCGATTCTCTATCCACTTCCAGCTAATCGTGGCGCCTGCCAACTTGACCACAGACCAGTTGTGGCGCCTAGTGGACTAGGCGCCACAGTTGGTGCCCAAAAAAAGATAGAAAAAGAAAAAAAAAGGAAGTTGTGACACTTCTTTAAAAAAAGAAGGGCCATAAAATGTGGCCACCTTTCAACCTTTTTATAATAATGAAAGCAAACCAAAAACCAAATCCATACTCCAATCACATGATCACATAACTCACAAAAAAGTTCATAACGATAAAACCAAACAAACAAAAATCACATCAAAATAACATTTAATCATCGGAATCATCAATATCTAAATTCTCTGGTAAAACTCTGCTCTCTGATGATCCCACCTATAAACATGAACATGAAACACAGCAGAATGATCAGAATCATGACATTTAATCATTTCAAAGATGCAGACGTCTCCCATTTTCAAGTGATGTTCTTTCACTAATATCTTCCATCCCCTAGTCACTCTGGCATAGTTTCTTCGTTTTGTACCACATTTGCCTTCGTACACAAGAATCTCCAGATTCCATGTTCTGTCAGATATCTCTAATTTGATCCTTTTATTTTCCTTCATATGTTCCTTGAAAAAACTGATGGGTATGTGCTGTGCAATAAACATAAATGTATAAGACCAAATATCAAATATTTTAACCAGTCCCCTTCCTGTTTGTCATGCAGACTAAAATGAAATTGGATTGAAAAAAAGGAGCAGTTTTTAAAATATGAAGTATCATGAATGTTCGCAGTAAGAATAAATAATACAAAAATAATCGTTGTTGTTTAGTGTCTCTACGTGAATATAAAAAACTATTCCTAATCTCCATTTCTTGCCATGAAAAAGAATTTTTTGGCCCTTAGATTCTACCAATATCCGAGACTTCTGGTTGAAGATGAAATTTTAGCTTTCAAGTAACAATGGTTAGAAAAGAAAAATTAGGATTAAAGCCTAGCTTTGTCATAAATAATACACATCCAAACTAATAAAAAAAAAATATACATAGAATAGGACAAGAAAGAGCGGAAAACATCATAATTCTTTTCTGGATATAAAAGCCATTTAAGCACAGATCACGAGTCACAAAAATATAATTAATCAGAATTCAAATTTCTAGCCAAAAATATCAAGAGAATACATTTTTCATGAAAATTAATTAAATATAATGTGGCTTTCGTGTTTTGTATTAATGATAAATGTAATTTTACATCGGACTTCTCGTGGCTGAATTTTGTAATAACATTTGTTTCAACTTTTTGACAGAGTATTTTAAAAAATAAAAAAAATGCATAATCTTATTTTTACTTGTGATATAGGTCTGTGCGGTAAAGTCGAGCAGAAAATTAAAGAACTTGCCAGATAGAAGCTGGCAGTTGAATAACAGAGTTGGAATTGAAAGGACGGATTCTTAGTTTCGAATTTGATAAGGTTATGATGATCTGCAGGCGTTCCACCATACTTTTTATTCCTTTTGAATTCAACAGATTTTGCTTTTCTTTTCTGGGTACCTGCTTAAATTTGTGAAAAAAACACAAACAACTTAGTTTCAAGTTAATTAAGAGAAATATGGTCTCAGTTCAGGAAATAAACTAATATACATAATAATAAGATAAAGACAATATTGATACATTATATTATATTGAAGCTTACCAAATTCTTGTTCTTCATCATCATCAAATGAGGAGGAAGAGTTATCATTTTCAAGTTTAATTACGTCACTTTTAAAAGCTTTGGATTCTCCATCATCTTCTTCATTGTGCCTCTTTCTTTTTTTACCTTCTTGTTTACCTTCAAGAGGTTTAGAAACCACGTTTAATTGCTTCTCACAGCAAGTTTTGCCATAGATTTTGACCTTAAACTTTGAATAATCTGCAAAATACTTTAACAGCAAGAAATCTCCATTTTCCAGGCTATGAACTTGCACAAATTTATCCCAGCCATTATTAAAATAAAATTTGTTGTTTCCCAGGTTTTCCACTCCAACTTGCCAACATTTACCATTATAAGTCTCAAGTGTTGTTCTCTTTGGCACGCCGTCTTTCCCAAATTCCTTGATAAAAGATGGTGGGATTTGCTGTTTGAATGTCAGCACATGAAGAAGAACGTGTTATAAAACTTGTTATCCTCTTAGCTGTATATATATTGAAGGAATGGGTCGATTAAACTGTGAAAGAGAATAATGAAATGAAGGGAGAGGATACTATATATATACTAACCAAGCGAGTAGAGAAATCATGGATCAAGACCTTGAAGAATGAAGGTTTCCTTTTATGTCTTCTTTGGAATTGAGAAGCCATGAAATAAGGTTGAGCAAGATGAGGAGCCCGAGTTGTCCAATAATAATTAAAAGCTTGTAATGTGAATCACAAATAGAGATTCTCATATTACAAGAGTGTGTTTTTGTGTGACTATAACGTAAGTGACTGTAACGAAAGCGTATAGACAAGTAGAGACGAGCAAAGTAGAACGTCAGTTTTTAGTGAAGTGATTAATGAGCAGTTTTCATTTTCATTTTGTTCCAGAATACTGAAAGATACTCCCTCAAGTCCTATTTATAAAAGCTCGATAACTGAATTACGCGGTTTAAGAATGTGATTAAAATTGGTTAACTTGTGTATGAAATCAACCCTTTTTCCAAGTATATCCTTATTTTTGAATAGGCAATTAAGAGAGAGAAATAGAGTAAAGATAGATATTACCAACCTTTTAATTAATGCAATACATATAATTAATGAAGGCTAAAAATGGAAAACAATTCATTAAATGTTCAAACAACTTTTGTCAGACTCTTATAAAAAGGACCACGGCAATTCAAATTTTGGGCTCTTATAAAAAGAACCGAGGAGAGAGTACTTCTTATAAAAATTACTAAAAAGATACTCTAGTCCTACACAAGGAAGAAAGAAAAAATATTTTTTATCCCATTTATAAAACACATCATTAAATTTTTCACATGAATGTACAATTTTACCCTTCATTTATTATTATGTAGATAGTTATTTTCTTGGAGATTTTGTAGTTAAATAGGGTTAAAATTGGAAAATTGTTGATTTTTAAGGTGGAGTTAATATGAAGTTTAATATTTTTCTTGGTTCATATGAAATATACTAAAAGTGACTTATAAATATAATTGGAGAAGTGACTTGATTCAGGTTCAATGTTTGTAAATGCGGCTCCCCAAGCCTCGTATTTCTCTCTCTTTTACTTTCAAAATTTCATACGTTCCAAAGTTTCATGAGAAAGAAGGTAAGTTTTGATAGTAGTATGAATGACCCATTAATTAATTGTCTCTAATTAATTTTAAAGTTTCATATTGTAGTTGGTGGTGGTTAATTTACTATATTACTCTTTCGATCAAGAAATTTACTATTACTCCCTTGACCCTTGGTTTTCTTTAACTAATTCATGAAATTAAAAAAAATAAGGTAAATATTTGAAATAAATATTACTACTAATTAAAGATTTTACTCATGAAACGTTCCAACGTTTCATGAGAAAGAAGGTAAGTTTTGATAGTAGTATGAATGACCCATTAATTAATTGTCTCTAATTAATTTTAAAGTTTCATATTGTAGTTGGTGGTGGTTAATTTACTATATTACTCTTTCGATCAAGAAATTTACTATTACTCCCTTGACCCTTGGTTTTCTTTAACTAATTCATGAAATTAAAAAAAATAAGGTGAATATTTGAAATAAATATTACTACTAATTAAAGATTTTACGTTTAATATTTGTTTACCTGAATATTTGAGTTTAATGCCAGAAATTTATATAAAAAATTATGTTCTGGCAAACATATATATATTAAAAGTTATGAGCTGCTCTAATTGAAAATGTTTGGCTCTTTTATTGAATAATTTTTTAATATATTTTGATTAAAATTGTTTGGCATTCTGAACTCTATTGTTCTTGCTAGCTTGTTATTGTCAAGTATTTTTGGATAGTTGTTTCCCTTTTTATTAGGTCTTTATACTTTCACATATTTTTGATCAGGTTCTTGTAGTTGTTTTTCTTTTTAGGAAGAATTAAATTCAGGTCCCGCGCAAGAGTAAAAATGAAAAAATTGTCTTCTGAACTTGTCAAAGTTGCTCCTAAAGTTGTCAGTTGAAGCCCCTGAACTTATAAATGAGATATTTCTTTATTTTTTTCTCTTGTGCGGAACCTGAATGTAATTCTCCCTTTCTTTTATTAGGCACTTACTTTTTCACCGTATTCTTAAATGGGCTATTGTAGGGTTTTTTTTGGGAGAATTGCTAGAAAAGACCTCATTAGCAACTTAATTGCCAAATGAGACCTGAGAAGATATCTGTACACTGAGGGAAGATATTGTGTACATAAGGGAAGATTTTGTGCACATATGGGAAGATTTTTGCACGCGTATAGAGAAGAATAATACACACAAGGAAGATATTCTACACACAGGGGAAAATATTCTGCACATTCGAAAGATTATCTACAAGCGAATGTCCCATTTGACAAATAAATTGCCAATGAGGGACCCATTAAATGAAGAATGTGAAGGCACGTAAAGGCGACACTAGTCCTTTTCTCATGCATGTCACCGTCATATTCACGTACAGATTCACCAATTGCTTCATAATTACGTCTATAATCAATATTTACAAGGCTTGAAGAAGGATTTTCTTTCCTATCGATAAGTTGCGTAATTATATTTTTAATGTAAATGTATGATTTTATTTTTTATTTATTATAATGTAAACCTTACTCTAATTAGGTAATAAAATATATATTAAATAGAAAAAAAGACAGAAAAATACCATCCAAATTAGTAAAAGACAAATAAGTATGATGAATTTTAATAATTCTAAAGGGACTGGTTTTGAATTTGAAATGTTACAAAATTTGAGAAATTACCTTACTATCCCTAATTTTTTTAATAAAAAACCTTCAAACCGTTTGCCAACTATTGTAGCTCCAACACTGGTGATCAGAAGCGACGGCGGCCTCCAGGCACCAAAATTCCGGTGACCTTGCTAGTGATTGGCCACCGGAGCTTCAGCACTCTAATATTCTTTTTTTTTTTTTGAATTTCTCAAATAAAAATTGTCAATGTATATATTTGAGTTGTTAATGAGAATACTAAAGTTATAAATTGCAGCCTAATATATATATTTTTTTTTAATTTCTCAGGAAAACGTTGTTAATATTGATACTTGTGTTATTAATACCGATACTAAAGTTGTAAACGGGGAATTTGTTGAATGTTTCCTAATAACTTTCAAAGTAAAAATATTAGCCGTTGGAGCTCCGGTGAAAGTTCTTAGGAAATATTCAACAAATACCCCGTTTACAACTTTAATATTGCTATTAATAACTCACTTAGGTAACTATATTGACAACTTTTGCCTAAGAAATTGAAAAACAATATATATCATGCTGTCATTTACAATTTTACTATCGCAATTAACAGCTCAGATATATATATTGACAACTTTTACTTGAGAAATTAAAAAAAAAAATATTAGGCAGCCGGAGCTCCAGTCACCGGGCACTAGAGCTCCAGCCGTTGGTCATTGACTAACTGGAGCTTCAATGACAGTTGTCACCATTGGTCATCGGTGCCTGAGCTCTGGCGGCCGGCAAGAGGGTTGAGGATTTTTTAATTTATTTAAAAAAAACTAAGAGTAGTTAAGCAATTTCTCAATTTTTTGTAATATATTTCAAATTTTCAAATAAGTCCCTTTAGAATTATTGAAATTCAACATACTTATTTATCTTTTACCGATTTTGATGGTTTTTTTTGTCTTTTTCCCTGTAAAATATGGGTAAAATTAGAAAGATATGGAGTTTTAAAGTTTTTGTTGATTTTGGTGAAACATGATAAAAAGACTTATAAATAGATCCTGAGGTGTATTATCTTTCATGATTCCTGCTCTTTCAGTGGTGACAATTTATTTTTACAATTATTTAATATCTCAAGTTTGATTATTCAAGTATTATTTGCATATTTGGTTTCGCTATTTTAAAGTAATTGTTTGAATTAGTTTAGAAAATTAAGTTATTTTATATTGCACAAAATAAATATATGAGAAGAATTTGGTCTAAAAAACATTTAATTTATTTTAAGTGCTTCCAAACCTAATCTAAATAACTTTATATTTATACCATAGAACAATTTGAAAAAAAAAAAGTTTTCTTTTTTATAATGTTCCCAAACCAGCCCTTAGACTCAATATAAAATAATTTTTCTTGGTCAATACATTTATCATGTAGTGGTGTGTAGCGTTCCCTCTAGTGGCTCTACATTCGGGTTCCAACCGAGTTTTTGATTTGAAAGATGATAAGCATCCTGCTATTATAGATTGCAATGCGAACCTCTAACTTTGCAATCAATGTCCCCTACCATGCTTTGTCTTCTTTGCTGTTCTGAGTTCTTGCTGGGAATCTGGCCACAGATAGTGGATATGGTGCTTTGTGAACAACAAGATTTTGCAAGGAGATCTAAAAATTATTCTAGAGGTTTTTAAACATTCTGCAGAGATTTTATAGAGGCAATAAAATATAGTATAGAATATGGTAAAAATAAAGACTTCAGATTTCATCGTGGCTGGGCACTAAGCCCAAAACATGCTGCACCCTAGTAACAATTACCCCATGTACCCAAAACAAATCCTTTTATGCGAATATATGCTTATACGTACATGCACATGATGTGCATGTGCTCACACATGCATAACGATGGTTTTTTTTTTTTTTTGATGGAGGGGGGCATGGAGGTCCTTCCTCCTTCATGATTTTACTTTCTCTTTATAGGATAGATCCCTCCCTCCCAGGGATGGAGGAGGTGGATAGGGCAAGATGAAGGTGAGGGTGAATGAGAGGAAGTGATGGTTTCAGAAACACTGAGGCTAAAATGTGTCAACATTAGTGTTGAAGGGAATGATGAAACATTGAATATAGTCCTTAAGTGATTGAAGATTTGGGGTAAAAGGGATGGAGAGGTAGAGACTAAAGGTTGAACGATGATTATAGAAGCAGAGAAAGGCACGCGAACTGATATAATGCTTTATGACTTTTCTTATCATTTTATTCAAGTCATTGTACACTTTAGGTGAAGGGATGACCTGAGAGGAAAAAAAAAATTAAAATAGCAATGGGAACGAACGAAAGAAAAATGTTTTCATATACTCATGTTTCACATATTGTATCCGGCCATGACATACAAAAATTTAATTTATTTAATTTTGCCGATGACAATTTAAGAGACAAGACGAGCTAGTTGCTGTGAGACACGCAGGTTTGAGCTTGCCCATGGGTTGAAGCTCTTCTTTGCTGTGAGGCAAAAAACAGTTACCTCAAGTGCTTGAAGAGGCTGGTTTTGCGGGCATTACGGCCTTGATATGAGAAATTTCGGCCCCTAGGGAGAAAGTTTCACCCTTAATGGCCGCTGCATTTTGGGCCACTAGGGTTTCTTTAGAATTAAGTTGACCGATTCTTTTACCTTGCAGCTGTGTTTTGACAGCTTCCTTCAATTCTTGGTCCCAATCTTGATAGCTTTAAAATCTTGGTCCGGATTTTTTTTTATGGAGATGAGAAAGTTCAGACTTAAGTCTGAAATAAGGGAGTAAAGGAAAGACTAAAAAGAAGATTAAAGAAAGATTAAAGTTAATAGGACCCAAAAAAAAAAAGAAATAAGAGATTAAGGAAAGAGCCTAAAAATAAGATTAAAGTTAAACAAATTTATTTTTTAAAATAAATTTAATTCCGTGAAGAAGTATGGCTTCTGGCGTAAAATTTAACCAGCATGTGTCTACTCCAATTGCACAGGCGCTGAGCCTTGTTTGTCTACCGAACATTAAGGGATCTTGCAAAGGCTTTTAAGAAATTTTCTTTTCTATAACCAGAAATGAACGGCTTAAATACAAAGGGGCACTTTATGGGGTGTGGTCAAGTAATCAATCCAAGGAGATCTTTCATTATAATGGTTCAATTCATTTAGCCCTATTTGGTTGGATTGCATTGTACACCTACGGTGGTAATCTTCATTGCATTACTATAGGTGGCTTGTTTCATTGGACTTATTGATGATAATACAAATTGCAATGATAAAACAAATTGCACCTTTTTTTGGTAATGTCTATTCATAGGGACCTCTATGAATACTCATTGTAGACTTGTAATCCTTGATGAAATCTCAATTTTAACCTTCATAATAAAACTGTGCAATAGATTGGATGGGTTGCCCGGTAGTTAGCCCGTAGCCCGTAGCCTACCCATTTATTTCTTAATGGGCATACGCTAGCCCATGCCCGTCATAGCCCATCATGTCAAATGAACTGGGCTAAACCCATGTAGGTTTGAATGAGCATGGGCAACCCGATAGTACTTCTTTGGTTTAAAAACAAAATATCAAGCTGCACTATTCCTATACAATTGCCAATAATTTGTTAATATAAATTACAAAAAATACTAATAATAAAGCACCATAATCCTTATCATTTCCCATTGAAACCTCACATGAAATGACATGCACAAAAGTATCAACATCAACCTCCTTTAATTTGGTAGAACTTTTATGTAGCTAGTTTTGAGTACATATGAATGCTTTAGCCATCTTTAAGATAAGGAGCTTCTAAAAGTGTCTAGTATTCGACCCTTAGTACTAAAAGCAGATTCTAAAGACACTGTGGAGACTGATGCAACTAACAAATCACGTGCAATCAAATTTAGAACATTATACTGGAAAGCATGCACTTTCCATCATACCAAAAGGTCAAATTTTGATTCACAATATTCTATTAAATGGGTTTGAAAATATTCATCTAACTCTGAAAAGCTGCTTAGCCCTCTTGATCATAATCTTTGCACTGGCTAAAAACTTCTTAAATGTGTGATTAATGATAGACAAGGATATTTTAGTTTC
The DNA here is from genome assembly GCA_963242795.1 of Inga leiocalycina. Classification (NCBI taxonomy): domain Eukaryota; kingdom Viridiplantae; phylum Streptophyta; class Magnoliopsida; order Fabales; family Fabaceae; genus Inga; species Inga leiocalycina. Next base: position 19,212,831 of record OY725329.1, on the reverse strand, counting down.
GATCTCTTGAACTAAAACATTTTCATCATAAATACTATCATCCACTTACTCTAATGCTGGTTTAGACTAAGATCCAAATTAAATGTTTTATCACAAGTAATGGAGCTATCATATAAGCGATATAAGATTTCCATAATCTGCTTCAACTTGGCTTCATTCTACATCGCATAAGGAAAAATTGCTTACAAAGCAACTTTGACTCCACATTATATATAATATAATATATTTTAATTTAAATATATATATTTTATCTCACATATGTGAGATAGAATTAAATTAATATGGGCTCCTTTGCCTAAACTTATTGTTAAATATATATAATATATTATAATATATATCTCTTATATTTATACTTGAATAAACACACATATATGGGTGGGCATGGGCAACCCAATGTTGTGCTCCTAGCCCGTCCTATTTAGTACACAAGCCCACTCGTTATGGGCTTTTCTTGGGCAGGCCAAAATGGCAATTTTCCATTGGGTTTGGGTGGGCTCACTGAGTTGTGGGCGACATATTCAGTCGTACTCCATAATACAATGAAAAGACAAGATTTGCCCTCAATGCACCAACCGTGCAATCAAATATTTTTTGATTCCCTCCTCCAAAGTTCTTCATAGGAGCTTATATACAATACATCAGGCATGGATTTCATGGAAGATAAAACAAACACTACTACAAAAAGGTTGAAAGGTGGCGCACATATTGTGGCACTTCCTTAATGAAGTGCCACAGCTGCTCATTTATTATTTTTTTAAAGTTTTATGTTTTTTTTTTATACCAGCTGTGGCGCCTGAAAGGATAGGCGGCACTGCTGGTATGGTTAAGTGTGGCGCCTGTCTGGACAGGCGCCACACTTGACCTGTAGAACCAGCTGTGGCGCCTGGCCCTCCAGGCGCCATACTAGGGGCTGGATCAGGGGTGGCGCCTGCCTGGTCAGGCGCCACCCCTGATGCTTTTTCAAAACAAAAAAAAATGGTTGTTCGGGTGCATGCCTATTCAATCTTTTAACAAAAAAAAAAAAAAAAATTTGTTCAGGGGTGGCGCCTATCTGGTCAGGCGCCACCCCTGATGCTTTTTCAATAAAAAAAAAATTGTTTTTCGGGTGCATGCCTATTCAATCTTTTAACATAAAAAAAAAAATTTGTTCAGGGGTGGCGCCTATCTGGTCAGGCGCCACCCCTGATGCTATTAAAAAAAAAAAAAAAAATTTGTTCAAGGGTGGCGCCTATCTGGTCAGGCGCCACCCCTGATGCTTTTTCAATAAAAAAAAAAATTGTTTTTCGGGTGCATGCCTATTCAATCTTTTAACATAAAAAAAAAAAAAAATTTGTTCAGGGGTGGCGCCTATCTGGTCAGGCGCCACCCCTGATGCTATTAAAAAAAAAAAAAAAAAATTTGTTCAAGGGTGGCGCCTATCTGGTCAGGCGCCACCCCTGATGCTTTTTCAATAAAAAAAAATTTTTGTTGTCACGGGTGCCTGACCTTTTTTAAGCAAAAAAAAAAAAATTTGTTCAGGGGTGGCGCCTGTCTGGTTAGGCGCCACCCCTGACCTGTTTTTAAAAATAAAAAAATAAAATTTAGGATTTTCTATCCCTTCCCAGCCAATTAGAACCCACCCCGCCCCACCCCCTTATCCTTAATGTTTCCCGCCTCTCTCCCCCCATTCTCTTTTCATTTCCCGCGTGCCGACACCCACCTCCCTCTCTTTACCTTTTTCTCATATCTTTAATCATTCACTCTCTCATTTTCACTTTCAGTATCTGCGTGCTCTCCCCTTCCTTCCATTTTCTTTTCTTCACTTCTTAAAACGACATTCACACGAGCACACGTCTTTGTTTTATCCCAACTGCCAACCCCACTCCTGTCCCTTTTATTCCCTTTTCTTTGTATTGTCTACAAGTTTTTGGTCCCCACTTCATTTGGTAGCTCAAATTTCTTCCTTCCCTCACTGAAGATTGCGTCACCGACGGCAATTACGTGGTCCCCCACTCCACTGTACTGATCAACCTGTAAGTTCAACTTGCGTTTTGTTTTTATTAATTTTTTTTTTCAAGTGAAACTGTGAAAGTTAATTTTCATGATTCCTTTAGTGTTAGACTTATTATGATGGAGATATATTAATAAAGTCATCGTAGAGTTATAAAAATGATTAGTACCATAACTTCTTTGTTTTTAATGAGCTGCGCTGAACCTAAAAGAGTTTGAATTAATGTTGATAATATTTTATTTTTAAAAAAAAAAGTATAGTTCACCTCCATAGTAATTGCACTATGTGAGCTTTTAAATTTTACCCTTAAATAGTTAAATTTACTTTTGCACCGTATAGGAAATGTTGCTTTTGGTAAAGGATAAGTCATTTGTTGGCATATGCAAGCAAGAGAATAATTTTGCTTCTAAATTGTAGACAATAATTGAAAAGGTGATTTGCAGTACGTATAGGAAATGTTGCTTCTAAATTGGTTCAACTTTATGTCACTTTATGTTGACAATAATTTTGTTGTTGCAAGAGAATAACAACAAAATGTCACTTTCAACTTTAGCAATTATTGTCATAAAAAAAAAAGAGGAAGAATCGAAAATGATGCAGATGATTTCATTTAACACCTATATATATATATATATATAATGTACAAATGTGTGTGTTGTTTGTAGGCGTGTGTGTACATATATATTCCCATTGCTAGAGACTTATCCGATCCCTATTGTAGGCGTGTGTACTGTGTTTTAGCTCTCACTAGTTCTAAAGAATTAATGCAACAAGTTACAAGCTCACTAGTTCTAAGAAATTAATGCAACAAGTTACAAGAATAATGAAAGAATTGAATTAAATGTTATATATAACCATAAATTTGAACGACAGTAATTAATATACAAGTGACTTGAAATTAGATAATCAAATTAACTTTTAATAATACTGTTATTTCTTTTAAAACTGCTTCAAATTATTTGTTTTCCAAAAATCAAAATCATTTATTTAATATTATTTCACGTATTTAATATATATTTGTGTTAGTGCAATATATTTTGTAGAGGTAAGAAAATAATTTTTTGTATTATTTTATTAAACTATAATAGAGAAAATCCCATTTAAACCCAATGAAAATAGGAAAAATTGAAATCAGGATAATAAATTGAATAATTCGTTAATTGAGTCATTAACTTATTTAATAATTTTAAAATATGGATAAAATGAGTTTAATATATCAATATATATCAACGTTAATATTTAATAAAATAAAATATAATTTGTCTATATTGTTTAACTTTAAATATATTAACTAAAACCGTAAGGGGAAAAACATATAATAAGGAGAAAATTAATATTGAGATTATGCTTTCTTTTTCATTTTATATTATTTTCTTTATTTTTTTTTTCTGAATCATATTTTTTGATTTAAGCTAATCATATTTGATTTTATTATATTTTGATGTTTATTACACATATTATTATTTAAAAAAATAACTTAGAACCTCAAATATCTTATTGATTTGTTTATGTTTAATTTGTGTTTGTAGTTTCAGTTCATCAGTCTATTGAAGCTTCTATTTACGGTATGTTTTTTAAATTTTGAGTTTACAAATGTGATTTTAGTTAAATTTAATAGTTATAATTTGTAGGTGTTCTAATGATTGTTATTGATTAATTGCATAAGCAAAATAATTCTTTATATATTCTTAACACTTGTATTTTATTTATCGACTTGTAATGTTTTCTAATTTAACTATGATATATTGTGGCAAATATGGTTTCTTTTGTTATAAGTTGTAAAAAATTATTATAATGCCTGGGAATAATTAATGAATTATTTGACAATTTAAACATTCAGTTTAAGACTTAGAAAGCTTCAATTATAAAGATTCATGTGGTGTATGTTATTTTAAATTAAAATTGGTAAGAGAATATAAAAGTAATTAGTAAATGCAATAGTCATACAACATCTAACCACGTACTTTTTTAAAAAAATAGATTGAAGCCCATAGATGGATCGTAAATGGATGTCATCTAATCAATGTTCAAGGGAATATATAGATGGGGTGAAGGATTTTATTAGATTTGCAACTGAGCACACAAAAGATCCTGGCAAAATCTTATGTCCTTGCTTATCCTGTTGTTTTGGAAAGCGGATTAGTCAACTTGATTTGCTAGATCATCTAGTGTGTTATGGTATTGATCAAACATATATACGATGGACAAGGCATGGTGAGACCAACGATACATATAGTGATCGGGTGCATACCACGGGTGGTGCCTCGGATGAATTTGATCAAAGCATGTTTGATGAAGATGATGGTCTTGAAGAAATGGTAAATATGGTTGAAGGGGTGCTTCATAACTGCCCTAACGAATTTGAGAAGTTGAAAGGTGATGATGAGAAACCATTATATGTCGGAAGTACTAAATACACAAGATTGCTAGCAGTGTTGAAGTTGTATAACTTTAAAGCTCGCTACGGATTGAGTGATTCGGGTTTCACCGCATTGCTTGAACTGTTGCAAGATATGCTTCCAGAAGAAAATGTACTTCCTACCAAGACATACGAGGCAAAGCGAATTCTTTGCTCTACAACCGGTATGGGATATGAGAAGATACATGTGTGTCCTAACGATTGCGTATTATTTCGAAATCAGTATGCAACGTTGGAGAAGTGCCCTAAATGCAACGCATCTCGATATAGGAAGAAGAAAGGAAAAAGTCCTTTGAAGGTGCTATGGTATTTTCCCATTGTTCCGAGATTCAGGCGACTATATAGTAATGCAGAGACTGCTAAGCAGTTGACATGGCATGTAGATGAAAGGATTAAAGACACGAAGCTTAGGCACCCTGCAGACGCTCCTCAATGGAAAAAAATTGATCATGAGTACCCTGACTTTGCTGATGAAGTCAGGAACCTTCGCCTTGCACTGTCAACTGATGGAATTAATCCGCACGGTGTTCAGAGTAGCACACATAGCACGTGGCCGGTGATATTGATGATTTATAACCTTCCTCCACACTTAATCATGAAACGCAAATTTATGATGTTGTCCATGTTAATTTCTGGGCCAAGGCAACCTGGGAATGATATAGATGTATACTTGGCTCCTTTAATTGATGACCTGAAGCTGCTTTGGGATGAAGGCGTTAGTGTGTATGACGGGTACATGGAAGAAAGTTTCACTTTGAAAGCCATGTTGTTTGGCACAATTAATGATTTCCCTGCTTATGGAAATTTGTCAGGATACAGCGTCAAAGGATATGGTGCATGCCCTATATGTGAAGATGACACTCATTCAATGCGACTTCATCATTGTAAGAAAAATGTTTACATGGGGCATCGAAGATTCTTACCATCACAACATCGTTGGAGGAAGTGGAAAAAGCCTTTCAATGGTGATGCAGAAGAAGGTAGCCCGCCGAAGATGTTGACCGGTTCCCAGGTGTATTCCAAGGTAAAAGACTTGGAGAACAATTTTGGCAAACCTTTTGCGAAACAAATCGAGACAAGCGGTTGGAAGAAAAAGTCTATTTTCTTTGAACTTCCATATTGGAAGTCTTTATATGTGAGGCATTTTCTTGATGTGATGCACATAGAAAAAAATATCTGTGATAGTCTAATTGGCACGTTGCTTAATATCCAAGGAAAAAGCAAGGACAATGTCAATTCGAGGTTGGATTTAGTGAAATTGGGAATTAGAGAAGAGTTGGCACCGATTGAGCAAGGGTTTCGTACCTATCTACCGCCAGCGGCATACACTCTGTCGAGGAAAGAGAAGAAATTGTTTTGTGAGTTTCTGCAAGGAATTAAAGTCCCCGAGGGCTACTCTTCAAATATAAAGAACCTTGTATCGGTAAAAGAGTTGAAGTTAAAGAACCTTAAATCTCATGATTGTCATGTGCTCATGCAAAATTTCCTACCGGTTGGTATACGATCCATTCTTCCCAAAAAATTAAGGAACACTATCACGAAACTTTGCGTGTTTTTCAAGTTGATCTGCAGTAAAGTGGTTGATTCAACCAGGTTACAAGATTTGCAAAGGCTGATTGTGTGTACTCTGTGTGAACTTGAAATGTATTTTCCGCCTTCTTTTTTTGACATTATGGTACATCTAACTGTACACTTGGTCAAAGAAACTCAATTGTGCGGTCCAGTGTACTTGAGATGGATGTACCCAAATGAACGATTCATGAAAATATTAAAGGGGTATGTGAAAAATAGATACCATCCAGAGGGTTGTATCGCTGAAAGTTACATGGTTGAAGAAGCAAGTGACTTCTGTGCTGATTTTCTATCAAATGTTGACCCTGTAGGGATCCCCAAGTCTCGTCATGATGGCCGAAGATCAGGGAAAGGAACAACGGGGAGTGATGTAATAACGATATCAGTGACTGAACGGGATCAAGCCCACTTGTATGTCCTACATAACACTGATGAGGTCAAACCGTATGTAGAAGAACACAAGGATGCTCTCCGATTGGTACATGGTGATGGGAATGAAAATTTATTAACAACAGAACACAATAAACAATTTGCAGGCTGGTTGAAAAATCGTATTAACGATGAGATGGAGAGGAATCCTGATTCAGTTTCCGAAAAATTGAAGTGCCTGTCGAAGGGACCGAGCTTACATGTATTATCTTACAATGGTTATGCAATCAACGGTTACACATTTTATACACAAGACCATGATAAACAGAGCACGATGCAGAATAGTGGGGTAACACTTGTTGCTGATTCTTGGCATAGATCCAGTGCTAAAGATACACACCCTATCTATGCATCAATGTCATACTTTGGTGTCATTGAACGCATATGGGAGTTAGATTACTCTATGTTCAGGGTCCCTGTCTTCAAATGTCAGTGGGTTAACAACAACAGTGGATTGCGGATAGATGACTTAGGCTTTGTGCAAGTGGACCTTTCTAAGGTTTGGTATGAAGATGATCCTTTTATTTTAGCAGCACAGCCAGAACAAGCATTTTACATTCCTGATCCTGCTAAGAAGAATTGGTCTATTGTACTTCCATCCAACAAGAATCGTCAAGCAGAAGTTGATTTTGAAAGTAATGAATATTTGAACATCAATAATGATGATCCTTCATTTGAGGATTTGTGGTCAGCAGAGATTGATATAGATGGAGATGCAGATGAAGATGAAGATGGAGATGGACCCCTATACGTGAGACATGATCATAAAGAGGGAACTTGGGTCAAAAGGAACACAATTCTCAATCCAACACGAATTCTGAAGAATAAAATTTTAAATCAAACAAGAAAAAGGAAAAGATAATGATTGCCTTGACACATTTACTTGTACGTATGTTTTTATAAATTTCAAAATAATTTGCTTTCGTTGATATACAAGACCATTGTGTACTGATGTTTTGATTTGGTTTATTTCACTTGCAGGAGTATGGACTCACCACATGATGACATTGATGACGTTCCCAGTCCCGTACCTGATGACATTGATGACGTTCCCAGGCACATTGGTAGACAGAGATTTGAGGTGAACGTCAGACGTGGCAGGACAGTTATGGCGAGGTTGATCAGACTGAGAAGTAACGGGATCAAGTTACAAGTAGAGTGGAATGAACTTGGGAACCCGGTTCTAGACAGAGTCCCTATTACAGTTCAAAATTGGAAAATGGTAAAGAAAAGTTATGAGGATGGGATCTGGGCTGAAATACAGGTAACACCTTAATTATATATTTAGGAGTTGAGCTTTGTTTCACTTCATTTCAATCTTACATATGATATATGTTTTTTGACTTGTTTACAGAGTGTTTTTATTATTGATGATGATCGGAAGAACTTCGTAATGAGAAAAGCCGGAAAAATTTTGCGAAAGTTTCGTTCTGATCTCGTCAAATATTTCTTGAGGGATGATAATGATGATATCATTACTACACCGCCTTATCCATTGTACGAAGGAACCATCACTCAAGCAATGTGGGATGAGTTTATCAAAACACATACAACTCCTGAATTCCTGGTAAGGGGATTTTTTTATTTTTCCCTATTACGTGTAATGTACGTATTTTTAAGTAACATTTATATATTTATATGAATCATTTTGATCTATCTAGGAGTTGAGCGAGAAGAATCGAGCCAACGCGACCAACATGCCATACCGATACACACAAGGACCTGTTTCATACGGAACTTTACAAAAACAAATTGTACGAACTGATGATTATTTCATTCATAATAAAAATTATATGAATATCATTTAACTTCGACTAACTTCGATGTGCAGATACAAGAATCAGGCTCAGATAGTACACAGGTTCCACGACATGAGCTGTGGGTCAAGGGTGTGACAAATAAGAAAGGTGAAATTCGTAGTGAGGAAGCAAGAAGAGTAGCCGAATATTGTGTAAGTATTCAATTATATCATGCGTTCAATAAATAATTGGCTTTACTTAAATGAACTCCATTTATAATAACTAATTTTCATTGTAATTCTTTTTGGTAAAGCGACAAATGACACAAGAGGATCCTGCGTTGGCGACCTATGTTGGTCGGGACGATTTATTGAGCAGAGCGTTACCAGTACCCGAGTATGATGGTCGTGTTCGGGGTACTGGTTTTGCAGTCACCCCATCAGCATACTTCGGACGTCAGAAGCGCTCGAGTAGAAGTGATGTTTCTCACCTACGTGACGAGATGTCTAGCTTTAAACATCAAATGCAAGAACTTCAACAACAAATGCGCTACAAGGAACAACGAGAAGAACAATTCACCGAACAAATGCGTTTGCTGCAAGAACATAATGCGTTGTTAACAACGCAAATACAACAGTTGGTCCAGGGTAGGCCAATACCAAATGTTCCGTTCTGTGATAGCCCAAGTTTCAGAGATAGCTGCAATTCCGTGCCTAAAGTCCCTTTTCCTTCGGTAATTAATTTTTTTTCTACTTAACTTTATGTTAAATTATAATTAAGCGAATTTAACATATTAACTCTGTTTTCTGTAGGGGGAATTTCAATGCAAGCTATATGTCGAGCAAGCATCCAAGCACGCGGTTGCAGTAGGTGTTGCCTACAACACTGGTGAGGACATACTGCACAATTCACCGTTGCCGGATAACACACTCCGGGTTAGGGTTGACGTCTGCACGAACGAAGACGCCCTCTTACCGATCCCGTCTCAAGATGAGCAAAATAAGGTGGCAGATGTTGTAGGTGGCTATGTTGCTTGGCCAATAGGTCTTATCGAGCCATGTGGAAAGGTCGTTCATTCAAAATTCCCTGCACTTTTCCTTCAAACTTTCATCTCGAACTGTGATTTAATTTTCTGATTTGCGCAGGGTAAGATTTCAAAGTCTTCAACAACACAACCCAAGTCAAAAGCATCGGCCAGCCAACAGAGCAGAAGAAGACATACCTCATATCTCGATCAATTAATATTGATTGCACCACAATTGATCGGTGAGGGAGTAGTGGCATTACGTATTCCAAGACATATCTACAATGTTGGTGGTCTAGTTGATTGTATTACTGCCGAGGTCGTGCAGGAAATATGTGCTCGCGATTGGGTTAGTGCTTCGGCTATCAACATCTGGATAAGGTACTTCACTATCATCGTTTATCACTGTTATTAATATATCTCGTTCCATTTCTTTTGTTTCTCATGACACTGTATGTTTTATACCAGGCATTTGGACCAGGACGTTTTAATGGATACACAGAGGGTCCAATTCGCATTTGTCAACCCTTTTCTCGTTGGTAATCATGAGGGTAAATTAGATGTGACTGCGCAGTCTAATGGGCTGAAAGATTACTTTAGCAAGAAAGCGGCAGCAAATACATTATTTTTAGTGCCGTATAATGCGGGGTAAGTTATTATTGGTACAATTTTTGTTTTTATTGTTTAACTTCTATCATAACATGATTGTTCAAAAATTTTTTTTAAAATATATTTTAGGCGCCATTGGATATTGATCGTTATCAATCCAGCGGAACCTTCAGGCCCTCGCATTTATTATGTGGATCCTCTGCAAAATGGTCTTCCACAAGAGCGTTTTGATATGATGCTATTGATCAGTAGGTAAGTATACGTGCCTATGTATAAATATTTGCGAACGTGATTGAATAATCAAAAGTAATCATTTTCTGTTTTTTGTTAGCGCATTGACTGCATATCGGTCGTCTGTCACGTTAAACTATTCTAAAGCTATTGACCCCCGCCTTAGTTATCCTTGGAAGAAGATACAGGTATTGATATTTGACTTTACTTAGAATTTGTTAGTAAACACTTTTTATTCATGAACAGAGTTAAATATTGCATTATATTATTGCAGTGCCCTTTCCAACCTAATGACAATGATTGTGGGTACTATATCATGAAATTTATGAAGGATGTTATTATGCATGATCAAGCATTTATTCCTCAAAAAGTAAGTCATTTAGTTGCACTTCATATTGTGTTGTAATGAAATTGAATTAGTGCCTGACAGTTATGTTTTACTGATTTCAATTTGTTCTAACTTGTGTCTGATTGTATATATCTGTAGTATTATGAAGATCAACGTTGTGACGCTTTGACAGACCATCAGGTTAATGAAGTGATCGAGGAATGGTGTGAATATGTGTTTAAGCAAATCCCTAGGTAGCTATATTTACTATTAAATTCACTAGCTGGTTTTTTTTGTGTTGTTTCTAATTGCCAATATAATTGTTGTGTCTTGCATGTTTGTTCAAGTTGAATTTGTTGTATTATATTTCATTCAGCTAGGTTTACAGTATATTGTATAACAATTTTCACTACTACTTTAGCTAATCAATCATTTGTTGGTATCATTTTAAAGTTATCTATTATTGTTCTTATTAAACCTTGTAGACTATAATTAAATATGCATGAGAAAAAAATATGCTAAAAAAAAACCAATACGAAAAACCCAAAAAAATATGAGAAAAAATATGCAAAAAAAAAAACCAGAACCAAAAAAAAAAAAAAAAAACCTACTGTGGCGCCTGGCCAGCCAGGCGCCACCCAAAAAAATAGAAAAAAAAGCAGAACAAAAAAAAAAAATATATATATATATATATATATATCCTACTGTGGCGCCTGGCCAGCCAGGCGCCACAGGAGGTTAAGGCCTACTGTGGCGCCTGGCCGGCCATGCGCCACAGCTGGCCTACCTACTGTGGCGCCTGGCCGGCCAGGCGCCACAGCTGGCCCTCCCACCTGTGGCGCCTGACCATCCAGGCGCCACAGGAGGTATGCTTCCTGTGGCGCCTGTCACGTTAGGCGCCACAGAAAGCTATTTTTTAAAAAAAAAAAATTTATAAAACTGTGGCGCTTCCAAGCGCCACAGCTGTTTTTAGTAGCGTTAAGATAGGTGGCATTTCGCAAGCGCCACAGCTAATGCAATAATAAGCGCCACAGATTTGGTTTTTTGTAGTAGTGAAAATAATTACGCTACACCAAAAACCATAAAATTTTCAAAATTCTTGCACAGCGTCATGTTGAAAATTTGGGAAACCCCTGGATAATCTGGAAGGGTTTTTCAATCACAATGTTGGGTATACCATCCTGTTTGTCAGACATGCCCAAAACATCCATAATCCAATCATAGTCGACACAAAATTTCAAAATTTCTAGTTTGTCATTCTATTCAAACCTATCACACTCAAAATGACCATTGTTAATTACCTAGCCTGCCATGAAGTCTCTTGCTGTGAGAATAAGCAAGCTAGACGTGATCTCCGATCTATAGGGAAAAAACAAAGTGGGGGCCATAATTATGAATGACGGCATGCGGTTGTGGGCGGGGACGAGCTTGTCTAGCAGGGGGATATTGAGCTGATGAAGATATCCAACATTTTTTGACTTCTCTACAGCAATTGAAGTACGAAACTTCCCTTCATGATCTCACCAAAAAGTGTGAAGTTTTTTTTTACTAGGGTCAAGAGATTCATTTTACCATTTTTGTTTTTTTTATTTTAATTAAAAATAACATCATTACATGATTTTCTTATAACAAACCAAACACTCCAGCGGTAATTAATATTGAATTACAATGCATTGCATTACATTGTATTGCACTGTCAGAGGTGCTTACAATTGAACCAAACGGACCCTTAGTCTTTATTGGTATTCTTCAATTTTTCTAAATTAGAAAAAGACATAAACAATAAAATTGGCATTAGAATACCTGAATTATTCCGCTATTGTTTCATAAATAATTATTTTATCTGGGCATTTAGCTAACTAAACCCTGGGAATTGACATCTTCACACCCCTCCTAAAAAATGTTAGTTATATATACACGTACATGCAAACCATACCCATCATGCAACAAGGGATGGCGTATTTACAGTTAAACAAAAACAAGTGGCGCATTTGTTTTTAAACAAATAATTAAAATGTTTCTCTTTTTTGAATTTATGAAATTAAAATGGAAATTCAAAGTTATAAGTTATAGGATAATTTTAATATATTTAATTTATTTATTTTAAAATTTTTCAACAGAAGATCGTAGTTCACGCAATATTGATGTGTGATATATTGACAACTTATTTAAATTTGAATTTCTTCTGATAAAAATATGAAATATATTCTTTGTCCAATTTAAAAAGGGAAAATAATTATTCAATAATTGATAATATTGCTTGATGATCATAAAAATGTCCAAATACTTGTTCAATAAATTATAGTTTAATTATAAACAATTATTGCTAAGATTTCATCAGTTGCTTTAATTACCATGCTTGAGTAATTTACAAGTCCGTGTTATTGTTGTCAAACTTGCGAGTTGACTCTCCGAGTTTACCTTTTTAACATTTCTAGCTTACAAAATCAAATCAAGTCATTGTTGAACTCGTGACCATTGTAAATTGGGTTAAATTCATAAGTTTACCGTTTTTACATTTCTAACTTATAAAACCATGTTAACTCATTTTTAAACTCATGTTAACTTCTTCAATTTGATAATACTCAGTGGATTTATATATAAATTTTATAAAAATTTCTTTTTTTAAAAATCATAAATTATGAATGTTGATAGTTTTAATTTTAATTATTTGGATTTAAACTACATTTAAATCAAATTGTTGTTATTTTTTTATATTTTAATTATTTAACTAGTTCAATTCTTGTGCGTTGCACGGGGCAAGGCTTTATAATATTGTAGTAAATTGTTTATTTGTAGGTAAAGTTTGCGACTATCATCTATATATACAATATAGAAACAATTTCGCACAATTATTTATTTTACGGGTTCTAAAACTATACAATCAGTAACATGTGATATATTAGGTGGTTGGATTATGTTGGGAAAATTGTCCATAAAAAATTGTGTTGGATTATGTTGGGAAAATTGTCCATTATATTCTAATCACATCTTACAAAGTTCAGTACTATAACAGAAAAGGCTTAAACACAACAAAATGACCAATATTCAGTAAATTGTCATCAAGATTAGTAACTAATATTTCTTAGCAAACTCTTCCTTCTTGGGATCCCAACTATAAACATGAATACGAAACACACTAGAGTCATCAAAATCATTATCACTTTTGATCATTTCAAAGATGCAAACATCTCCTACTTTTAAACCATATTCTTTCGCTATTTTCTTCCATTCTCCGGTAACTCTCACTTCTTTTCTATCAAGTCCACGTTTGAGCACTAGTATCTCGACATTCCGAATTTCTTGGGATATTTGAAACTTGATCCTTTTGTTTAGTATATCCTTCATGTGTTCTCTGAGAAAATCTGTGGGTATACACTGTAGGAACAAATTAAACATTAATGCATATTTAAATAAAAAAGGACAGTAACTTATCATACTCCCTTATATCCTTAATGTAAAACTTATTTGCCTAATTTGATTAGATTAAGAAAGCTAGCTAAATTAGTTAATATGTCTTTTTTTTTTTTTTGCTAAAATGCCCTAATAATCATCCTTAATTGCCTCAATCTCTCTCTTACTTGATTATTGTTGAGGGAATAGATTGACAAATATGAGAGTAAATTAGGAAAATATTGATAAATATAAGAAATAAGTCTTACATTAGGACTAAGATTAACTCCCCAATCAGGTCCTACATCAAGGACCGGTGGGGGGGGGAGAGAGAGAGAGTGTGTGTGTGTGAATTGTTAGATAAAAATTAATATTAATGGGAAAAGGTAATTGTACGTTGAATATTAATTCCCAGCAATGAAAAGGTTTTTTTGTGGGGGCTTTGATTCTGCCAACTCATTACTCAGCAATTGTATGTTCATAATATATATCAACGGTTAGAAAAAGGAAAATACCTAAGGGGAAAAAAGAACAGAAATATTTTTCACTTTTGTCCAGACAAAACCCATTCTATCTCTAGCAGGACTTTTCACATATCATGGGTTGCAAAAAAAAAAAAACATAAAATTTATTAGAATTAAAAGAATTTGCAACAAAAAAAAAAAACTTCAGAACACGTTGAGTAAATGGAGAATTAACTCCATATGAGAACTTCTTGTAACTGAATTTTTTATAGAACAGTTTGTTCAACGTTTTGACCGAGTATTTCAAGAATGACCCTGAAAAAAAATAAATTCAAATATGTTTACTTTTTTCCAGTTCTCACCGGAATAAAGATTTTGTTAGAAACAAAATACACAGAACTGTGAGAGCTAGTATGATTATGAATGAATTTATTGGAACAAACAAAATACTAATTAAAGATTTTAGAATTGTGAGGTAATGTTGAAGAGAAGAACTTACTATATAAAAATTGGCAGTTGAATGCTTGAGCTCAAGTTGAAAGGAAGGATTTAAAGGGAGATGTATTTGGTTACTGTAATTTGAAGGCAGTGTACTGTGTCTTCTATTCCTCCTAGTTTCTGAAAGGCAGAAAACACAACTTTGGTGTTAATTAAGAGAAATGTGTGTGTGTGTTAGTTTAAATAATTCAAATACAAAGATGAAGACAAAAAAGAAACTGAAGCTTACCAAGTTCATCAGTTTCTTCATCGTCAGATTCAGAATCAATATTAATTATATTGCTTTCAAAAGCTTTTGATTTGGATTCTCCATCTCTATTTCCATTATCTTCTTCATCATATCTCTTTCTTTTTCCTCCTTCTTGTACATTTCTCTTATCTTTTGTACCATTAATCACATCGTATTTCTTCTTCTCACAGCAAGTTTTTCCGTAGATTTTGACCTTAAACTTTGAATAATCTTCAAAATATTTGAACACCAAGAAATCACCAGTTTCCAAACTATTATCTTCCACGAACTTTTTCCATCCATTGTGAAAATAAAATTTGTTTCCAAGATTTTCCACTTCAACTTCCTCTAATTTACCGAAATAACTCTCAAATATTGTTTTCTCTGGCACTTCTTTCCCAAATTCTTTGATAAAAGCTGGTGGGATTTTCTGTTCGTATATATCAACACAGAGAAGAACAAATAAACATTGTTAAGAAAACTTGAAATTACGTACGTACTTTAATTTCCTCATAACTTTGTTCTAATTGTTAATCTTCCTAGTTAAGAGAGCTAGGTAGAAGATGAATAAATCACAGAAAATATCTATATTTTGAAGGAAAGGTTTGGACCTTTATACATCAAAACTAGTGAGACTAAAAGTAGAGATAAGTTCTCTTTCAGTATCAAACCCATACATACGTACATACGTATATACATACATATGCTAGCAGAAATAAGAAAAATAAAATGAAGGATCAATTAAGGAGATTATAAAATCAATACTACTAGTAATAGTATATACTAACCAAGCGAGTGGTGAAATCCTTAATTAAGACCTTAAAGAATGAAGGCTTCTTTGCATGTTTTCTCAAGAAAGATGAAGCCATGATTTGATCTACAAGCCCAAGCTTTAATGCAAATCACAGAATGATCAGATTTGAAGGGTAAGAGAATGTGTGCGAGAGAGCAACGTAAATGGCAATGAAAGGACATATATAGCTAGGAGGGAAGCACTCCCTCTATGGCCTCATTAAGTATGCGTCAACCATCCCATTAAAATTAAAGAAGAGTATCTAACTCATTAAATTTATCTGTCAAAATTTAGAAGTTTTTCAACTTACCCTTATTAATGCCAGTTTGGGATAGTGGTAGAAACTACTTTTACAACGTAATTTACGGTGTATTAGATAAGAAGTTTTATCTCAACTTCTATAAATATTCATCTCAAACACTAACTCAAACAAGCCATTAAAGAGAGAGAAAAACACAGTATTTGAGGAACCATATAGAATTATTGACTTACAATAAAATTATCTTTTATTAATTAGAAATAGGGTAAAATTGAGAAATATTAATTAATAATACTCATGGCTTATATTATGAATCAAAGAATTTATCGTAGAAGGCTTTCCTTATAAAGACAAGAGAGAGAATAAATATGAAAAGTTCCCATGTTTTTTTGAGAAAAAGGAAAGTGTTTGAATTGTATTTTTATTAACCTTCAGTTGAATTGTTTATTTAATTAATTACTTGGTTTAACTGGGTTTTAGGTTTCATACCATACTGTACATGTTTCTTATTTGACCATTAATATATTTATAGTGTAATAAGACTGAAGTATACTCCAAGTTCTTTAACTTGGCATGAGGTTTCATTTTTATCCCCAACTTTATAAAGTGTACATATTTTTAATTCTTTAATTTTAATACTGTTAGTGACTGTTAGTGCTGCTAACAAAAAATTGCTTGCTCAACAACTTAAGTCATGACAATATGGGTAACAAAGTACACTTAAATTTTATTTTTTAAATATAATTTTACTTTGATGATTAAGTTTTATGAAATTTATGTTTATTAATTTAATATTTTTATAAGAAATTATTTAAATAAAAACATACTTAATTATTTAAAAATGTTTAAATAGGGAAAAAGAGCAGATCACTAGATTACTTGAGAATATAAGTGAGAGGGAGGAGAGGGTAAGGCAAGTGGCCATGAAAGGGCATATATAGATAGGAGTGCTCATTGAATATTTGATTATTTGTCAACCACCTCATTGGAACTAGAAGAGTAGCCAACTCATTAAATATCTATAATAAAATTTAAAAATTTTCCAACTAACCCCCATGGGCCATGTGTGTGTGAGAGAGAGAGCGAGAGTGGACATTTGGGGATTCGTATAAAAATATTGAATTATAATTAATTTTATTATTAATTCGAAATAGGGTAAATAGGGTAAAAACGTTAGAAGGCTCCCTATAAGCGCAAGAGAGAAGATAACTATTTTTGAATTATAATTAATTTTCTTATTAATTCGAAATAGGGTAAATAGGGTAAAAACATGAGAAGATTCCCTATAAGCGCAAGAGAGAGGATAACTATTTTTGTTGAAGTCTACGGAAAAATAGGTCTTTAATTTTTATAAAATTACTCTAAAATAGTTTATAACTCTTTTTAGGAAATAAAACCATTTATAAACTCTCCAATTTTTCAAAATAATATTCCATAATGTTTCCTCATTTTCTTAGAGCCCTTAAATAATTTTAGATAATTATTTCTTGCTTGTTTACTTAAAATTTCAACCTTGAATAGGCTTATTAGTCAAATAAATCCTTTTTGGGGCATATTCAAGTTCGAGATGTTACATATTTGATATTTCTTAATTAGCCATTAATATATTTATAGTAATAAATTAAATTTAGGGAATAAAAGTAAAAGGTATTAACATCAGGTATATTTATTATGATTAAAATTCAATAATTCTTCCTATTTTAATTTCTAATCGTACCCAATGTTCCTTTCCTATTACTTTCCTATTATTCTGAAAAAAGAGAATATATTTTGTGCGGCTGTAAAACTTATTTTGTAGTCCATGCACATGAATTATGTTACATTAGGGGAGAAGAATCAGCAACGCATAAAATAATTATGAAGCTAATATTAATCTCAACAATAAATTTTAATAACTTTAGTACTGGTTACACTAAAACATGGTGATCCATTGTAACATACGTCTTTTAACCACCTTTATTAAATCTGGAAGTTTCGACCAAAACAAAAAAACTACGCAGATGGAAGCAATATAGTTCAGGCCAATAGCAAATATAAGCCCATAAGTTGAAACTTGCATATTTATCTTTGGATTACTATTCATTCAGTAATATACAGATTTTGATCCAAATTTAAAAAGTCATAACTAATTGTGAAAACATCATATGTGGGTGCTCTAAAATTCTATTGAGAGCTCTTGAAGTCTTTTACATGAGAAAAATATCGTTCTTGCTTGATTCTTATTAAAGTGTTACAGTTAATTCATATTCGATCCTTGCTCCAATTTTTTGACAGTTTCTATGCATGAACTTCAAAAACCCACAACTCATTGTACATACATCCAATATAATTGCCCTGATTTAGGATAATTAAGTTGGAAAGCTCGGTGTCTACTTTGGGCATAGAAATTCTCATGATCATTGGATATCATCTACTATATATTCTTTATCAAACGGAACAAGGATCGTGCTTTGGAAATAGCTTAATCAGGACAGTTATGATTATGCATCCTAAAATCATGCTTTCAAGGCCACACTCAAACATATATACAATCATTTATTGATCATCATAACATACTAAACATAGATGTCAATCATATTGAATTTACACAAATAATGATAATTGTTATGCATTTTTACAACTTACTACATAATAATACCATAATAATTAATCACTTCATCCACTTACACTTGCTTCTTGCTCTAACTCTTCTTTTTTAGGCTCATAACCTAGTATGGTTAGTTATTAGGGGGTGAAAATCAAAGAATCCCTATAGAAAACAATCACCACTCAAACATACATGGCAAAGCTTGGCATCATAACATGTTTACAACTTAATAACTTCATAATATAATGACATGTTCATTAATACTATCATGCATTACAGGTAATCACATGTGCCTATGATATGTTTCAAACATAATAACATGTATAAATGCATGATTTCAAATAATCACATAAGCATGCACACAAACATGTCAATTCATGTTAGTTCTTACTTTCTTTATTTTCCTCTCTTTCCATACTTGGAGTTTCATTGTCTAAGCCTCTAATTCCACATCCATAATGTTCAATAGCCTAAATAAACATTACCTATCACACTACTACAAAAAACGCTTTTAACGTCTCCTTTTTTAGGTCTTTTAACATCTGAAAATAGAGAGATGTCTTTGTGAGTGACGTAGAAAATAAATAATAATAACGTCTTTAAAAAAAAAGGGACGCGTAGAGTCTAAACTTTAGATGCCCCCATTTTGGAATGGGGACGTCTAAAGTCCAGACTTTAGATATCCCCATTCTAAAATGGGGGCATCTAAAGTTTTACTTTTTTAAAATGACTATTTATATTCTTTACTACCCAATAAATTAAAACTGCAGAAACAGGATTGACGAATAATTCGTAATAAACCACAATGTGCCTTACATGGTAAGGAAATATCCAACACTTCTATAAGTATCCTTCTACGTTTAAAAAGCAAGTCTAGTGGAATTCATAATAACGATTTTGTTGATGTTTCATAATACTCCAATTAAATCTTATTTATCAGAGGTCTCCAATAGATCATAGTTACTATTAAATTAAAACAATTATAAATTCACCATGGTTATCTCCATTGGATTATTACAAACGTCTCCTATAAATTTCCCATGTCAGGACCTCTATGTGGTGTGCAAACAATGTGGTTGTATCTTCAATTTTGGTTTTTTAATAACTAAAGGGCATTTTTTATTTTTAAATTCTTAATAACAGAAACAACAGGGCCAGTGGCCGATGGTGTCAAGGAAACTAGCTATCATGGTGTATAGGGAGATGGTGATTCCAAGTATTTTTGTAACAAAAGCAGAACTTTGGTGATTCCAAGCATTTTTTTAACAAAAGCAGAACTTTAGTGATTCCAAGCATTTTGTGTTAAAGAAAGCAAAGTAGTGAGAGTGAGAGACAAACCTAAGGACGACGGAGAAGGAGACAACCCACGGTGGCACTAGTTGGACAATGGTTGTGAGAGGGAGAGAGAATGACAGCACACTTGTCCCTTCCTTGGTAGCCTATAGCTCTGCCGGACAAACAAGAAGAGCGTTATTGGAATAGAGGGAAACAAAGAGAAAGAAGAGAGAGGGAAACACGTATAAAGAAGAGAAAGCACATTGAACAAGAGAAAGAATGAAGTTAAAGCAGGGTGGAGCTAATTGATGGGACGTTGGTGCAGGCCTTTAGGCTTCCCTAGTCTGACTGAGGAAGCTGAAAGTCCACTTTAGACGTCCCCAGTCAGCCTGGGGAAGCCTAAAGTGAGGAACTTTAGGCGTCCCCAGTCATCCTGAGGACATCTAAAGTCCCCTAAATTTTTATATTTTGGTGCGAAGGAGGCAAAATTCAAAACTTTAGACGTCTCAATTTATGTTTGGGACGCTTAAAGATACATAATCCCCTTCTTTAATTGTAAAAATGCCACTGCCTATATTTTTAACTTTCCTTTTTAAAAAAGGGACGTCCTTTAGGATAATAATATCTATATTTTGTAATAGTGTCAATAGCTAAGTTCATTAGAACCATTGGAACCACTAATATATCATGACTATTCTTGATCTTTGAACTTTAATTTTGGGATTTTAAATCCAATTGGTTCTAATTCAATTCCACATGCTATTCCCCCATAATTTTTCATGTAGATTCCATAGTTAAGCTCAATTTACTCGAATTCAACTTCCTTCCTTTACATTTAGCCAACACTGAAACATAGACATTGAGGGACAAAGTTTTTCCATTTTGATTCCTAATGCTTCGAACTCTCTTTCTCACTAGTACCCTACATATTTTTTCATTATAGATTCATTGGAAGCATCAAAACAATCAAATTTCATCTCTTTCCCAATGCCCTGTTCAGGCAATGGCACTTAATGGAAGAAGATAACATGATTTTTCAACATCTCTTCCGTTAACCACCATATCTCAACCTTTAATCACTTCTTGAGCCTTTATTAGTCTTTAAATCGTGCTTTCTATATTTTCCAAAAAATTGACAGCATCTCCCCCTTCTTTCTTAGTATCCAAACTTACAAATATTCAAGAACAAAGCCAAACAACAACAGCAACATCAATAGCATCAACTATACTTTATAACCTTGCTACTAATCAATTTACAAACTTGTTTCCTTTGATTTCTCTCTCTAGTTCCTCTCCTCAACAACTATTTAGAGAGATGTTTAATCATGAAAACAACCTCTAAATAAGAAACAAAGCTACTATGATGATGTAGAAGCAGAAAATTACCTATTTTTACTTGGTTATACAAATTCTTCCTCCTTTTTCTTCTTCCTCTTCTTCTCCCCTGTTTTCCTCACTCCCAGCCTCTCTCTCCTTTTTATCTTCAATGTGCCGAAAATGCTAGGGACAAAGGAGTTTTGATGGTTTTATCCATATTTTTACTTGATTTAATAAATGTAGGGTTTTGGGCATACCTGAAGTGTTATTTCGAACTCTTACGGTACCCATACGAACCGGATCACACCGAACTCCAGCTATATCACACAGCAAATAATACTGAGAGAGAAGAGAGTCTTTCACAATGTATATTTTCTTCAGGGGAGAATATGTCCCATATACTACAGAACATGAACCATGTTCGATCACAACTATTCCCACCAAAAACATCGGAAAATTTTTTCCCACTTGATTTTAATTTTGAACCCTTTAGGAATATTACTAACTAATATCCCACATATATTATGGTATTTTATTTTGTCTCAAAAATAATGGGTTTGAGCCTAATCCACCAAGGGTGGACCAAACCCAATTCCCAACAATAAAATTTGATATCTACCTCAAGAAAATAAAAATATAATGAATTCTTTTAATCAAATGACCAAAATTTATTTTTCCTTTCTCCCATGGCTTAAGATCACAACACATATGTCCTTTTCAAGACCATGAGTTGATCCTCCCAAGGCTTAATTATGCCACTAAATCCATATTTTCCCAAATAGTATGGGTTTAATTTTCTACAAATACTTTTTGAGGCTTCATTATTCATATAACCAATATGAGACCGTCAATAATTCACATTTATTAGGGAGTAATGCTTCAATTTTTCTCAGGCTCAAATTTGGTCTTTAATCATTTTTCCCATAACTTCCAAGAAAATGACTGATTTTTGAATAAAATACCCATAAAATATTCTTTAAGATAAAATTTCCATTTCTAGGGAATGAAACTATTTTTATAAACTCACATTAACTTTAAAATAATTTCTCATATTTGTTCCCAATTATTTGAGGCTTCCTGGTAGTTTTCATAACTAAATTTTGATAATTATTCTTTAATTAACAAAGATTCTAATCATTCTTTAAAATTCCTTTTTTAGGTAATGTTTTTTTCATTTCTACTTCAATTAAGTCTTAAATATGGTTTGGGGAAGTATTTTCTATCTTCTTGTGTCCCCAGGAATTTTTTTCTTGAAATTATAGGTGTAATCTCCAAACTTACCATTACTTATATGTAATTTTCATAAATTAAACTTTTTCCCAAATCCTGGACGTTATGCATACAAAGTTGCCATGACAAGTTTACTTTTTATTTGTCCTTTGTCTAACATTTAATTACATTACCCTTTGTTGGAGAAAGCCAAAGGTTACAAAGTCTTTGAGAATCATTCTATCATCCGGAAGTACCCAGTTCAGCATAGTAGATGTAATACCCCGAATTTTGGGATTGGAGGCTTGGGAATAAGCCTAAATTAAGTGGACTGCTAAGCCCCGGTTTAGTAGATATTCCAAATATATTCTCTAATGTTTCTTATATCTTTGGGGTATTAAAAAAATAAAATGGTGAATTTTGGAGAATATAATTATGTTTTCGATAAAATCGCCTATGAGGCAGTGAGCTTATCATAAGGTTTTCGAAGACTAAATGATAAGTACAAATTATGAAATTTTACAGGATAAAAGTAGACATCCTAAGCTTTAATTTGATAGGTCATATGACTCAATTAGAGCTATACACAAAAAGATATGAATTTTTAAAGTCAGCACAGAAAAACTGTGAAATTTCTGGAACAACATGTAAAGAATGAAATTCTGGGAATTTTGTGATTCCATAAAGTAAAAGTCTATATTTTTCCTTGACAATAGACTCAATAAGAGTTCTATAGGCTTTGGAATCACCTCATTTCGATTTTTCTAGAATTAGTTATGATTTTTCAAAGTTTGGGCAGAAATCTGCCAGAATTTTGTAAAATCCGAAATTTTTGGAAAATTGGTAAATGAATATAATAGAATATATAATATGATATAATCTCTTTATTTCTTCTTCAGCCCTGCATCTGACGCCATTTTCAGTTTTAGAGAGAGGAAGAGAAAAATTGTAGAGAGAGAAAAGGAGGAGGAAAAACTTACAAAGGTAAGTGATTTCTTCGGTAAATCGGTTCCTAATGCGTATAACTCCGTTCCTAAGCTTCCTTTGCATATGATTTAAGGTTTGGAAGCTCATCTTTTGGTGTATCAAGGGTCTAGGGTTCAGCCACTTTGAGAAAAGCTAGTGGGAGCTTGAGGTAACTTCCAAACTCTTGTATATTGACTATTCTGGCTGTTGTGGACAATTTAATCGGTGAAATTTCGCCGGATTGTCATTGGTTGTAAAAGTGGAAAATGGGTTTTCCTAGGGGTTATGCTGCCCAAATTGATACTAAATGGTAGTTGTAACCTAATGGAATAGTCAATAAAGTGGTTAGGAGTAGAAAGGAACGTGTTTAGGGAGCCGAAACCGAAAAACCCCGATTTTCCCCTTAAAACCTATATATTTCGGCCAACATTGTAAATGGATCTTAGAGTTGTATTTTCAATGATTTGATGATTCCATTGGATTCAGTGGGCGAAAATAGGTGGGGTTACAGTTGGGCACTTTTTCAGAAAAGGCCGAGAAAGCATAATTACGGAAACGCCCCTAAAACCCTAAAAGTAGGGCTGCCAAGGGCATTTTCGTAATTTGACATTGAATTTGATAATTATAAGTCCGGAAATGGATTCCTTGGGTGAAAATATGTAAGAATAGCCCATGTCAAAATTTCGGGAAAAGTACAGCCGGACCGGGTATGATGGGGCTAGGTCCCCGGGGGTATTTTAGTAATTTTCAAGATAGACTCATATAACCCCCAGAAACATTATGGAAGTGTCTAAATAGTACATTTGACATTGTAGGATCGAATATGGAGCCCCGAGCTGTTTGCACGTAGATCGAGGCACGCGTTTCGAGACGGAAAAGGTTAAGTAGGGGACTTACCTTACTTGCATGTATTTGATATCTTTGCTTGTGTAATGATGTATGTGATTGCTTTACTTGATTGTGTAGAGCATATTTGAATAAATGAAGCTCTGTTTCTGTTTTCACTGTGGCCATAGTCTTGTTGTATGAAACATTGAGCATGCAGAAATGTCATTATGGAGCATACATCTAGATAAAGCTAACATGTCATACACATAGCATCAATCATGCATGCATTATGGTATCTGTTTCCTACTGAGATTCTCTCGAATCTCACCCTCCCCTACCAACAATTTAGACAGGAGAAGACAAAAGATATGTTGAGAGCAAAGAAGAGAACTACACGAGGGGATTGCAGTGGCAGAACAAAGTCAGGAATATGTCTCTGTTTCACTGGGATGAGTTTAGACACCCAATTAGCCCTGTACAGCTACACTAATTGTAATTGTCAGATATGAATCCCTGAGGGGAATTTATGTAGTCATGCACATATTATCAGTATAGTCATGTTATTCCTGTATTGCCTACCGAAGCGCATATCATTTTCCTCGAATACTCTGGTAAAGGTGAAATTAAAATAAGGGTGTGACAGTAGACTATTTAATTCATATTAATTCTTGAACATTTAGGGCCAAAATTGGGGATGTTACATCCATCCATTATGATATAACTTGTTTAAAACCCCGAACCTCATTTATGTTTACCACAACCCGTAATAAAATATGATACCTAACAAATCAAAAATAAAATACATAAACAGAAAGTTCAAAATAGTTTACACGGGCCTTCATTTGATTTCTTAAAAAAAGCACATATAATTAAGCATATAAATCAAGAAAGTTACAAAGCAAACCAAAATCCAAATATCCATCTTCAAATTACATGATCACGTCTCACAAAGTTCATAACTCATAACTATAAAACCAATTCAACAAGATCCCAACAAAATAACGGTTTGGGTTTTCTCAGAACCCTTTTTCTTATTTTATTCTCAGAATAAATAGATGGCTCAGATTTAATATTTTATAAAAATAATATTTTAAACATAAATAAATATATTTAAACTGTTAAACTTGATCTATACAATTCATAACTGCAAATACAAAAAAAAAATTAATGAAATTAATTTATAAAATAATATATATGATAATTTTAAAAAAATATTAAATATGAACCATTCATTTTTTGACCTAAAGGTATAGATGGGATTCTAAGTAGAAAAGAAGAAAAATGATTTTGAAAACAATCCGCTCTCAAGATAACTAGTTTAGTCATAACCGAAACCAACATCTAAATTAGAAATATGTGAACCACCTCATTGACATTAAGGGTGTGTTTGGTTCAACGGAAGTTAGGTTAAGTAAGATTTATTTAAGTTAAGTTAGAGGAGGTTATAATGTTATTTGGTTCAAGAAGAGGGTAGGTGCAGGTTTGGTATCTTGTTTAGTTCATGAGGTTTGGTTAGGGGAGTTAATTATAAGTGGACAAAAATGCCCTTCTACATATTTTCCTTCTTTTTTTATAATGTATTTATTAATAATAGTTATTTGTAAAATTATTATTTATAAAATAATTATTCTAACAATTATATACACTTCTTTCACACATTTGTCATTTTAAGATTTAAGACAATAAAAAAGATTAAAGAAAATGAAAAGAATATTTTTTTTATCACTAAATGCTTTTCATATTTAATGTTTTTCCTCTTCTTTCGATATTTAAAAATTTAGAAGACTTTATTTTATCAAAGAAAGGGTGCCTACAAGAAAAAAGCTTGCCAACAGGCAAAATCACATATATAAAAAGTTACTCTTCTCTTTTTATAATATATAAAAAGATGAGTTATAATAAAAAAATTGGATTTAAATTAATTAAAGACCATAAATATATAAAAAAAATATAACTTACATCTAAAAAATATCCAAAAAAATGAGAAAATAATTATTTAATGCAGTGAACTCCGATGGCTGAACACACCAACTCACTGAATGTTGAGACGGACATTAAATGAGTTACTTATTTGATGGAAATATGAAAAAAAAAGTCATAGCTAATTTAGTCAAGGTTTGACATAAATATTCTCTAACATAGAAAAACCTCCAAATTTGAAGGTTTTATAAAAGGGAGGAGGTTACTACTAAAAGGCAAAAACTCCTCCAACCCCTCACCTTACCTCCTTCCAACTAAATACCTATTTTTAATCTCCAACCCTCCCCCAACCTAACCTAACTTAATAAAACCTTCAACCAAACAAAACCTTAAGTAAGAGTAGATAACACATTAAATAATTGTCTTAAAATTTAACAAATTTTCAAGTTACCCTTATTAAATAGAGAAAGACACAGCATTTGAGGAGCTGCTCCTCTGATTTTATTTATAGGTACAGAGAGAAGAAACTTTTTATTCCTATTCACAAGGCACATTATTAAATTTTTCATGTGAATGTACACTTTTATTCTTAATTTATTATTGTGTTGACTTTATTCTCATGGGGTACAATACATATTAAATAGAAATAAAGTTAAAAAATGTTTAATTTTAGAGTAGAATTAATGAATTTCAAGATTTTTTTTTTATATGTGAAATATGTAGGAAGTAACTTTTAAATAGAAATGAAAAGAATATAGAAATATTGGATTATAATTAAATTCTCTTCTTATATTTTTGTGTTTGAGATTGTCTTGTTCACGCTCGCACGCTTTCACCATCAAGCCTTGAGATCGATGGGCTAATTAAATTCGCAATAGGGTAAAAATGAAGAATATTAATTAATAAATTTATAAGTGACTTATTCCTTAATTTAGAGTTGTTGATGGATATTCTAACGGTTGAGGTTGATTGCTAGTTTTTCTTGCAGTTAGATTTGTCTTTATTTCTGGATTATAAAAAAACTTTATAAGTGATTTATATTGTGGAGTTTGGACGGTGAATTTATTGCAGAAAGGTCTCCCCATAAGGACAGGAGAGACATGAACAATATGAAAAGTTCTCACGTTTTTTTATGAAAAAAAGATAGTGTTGAATTGTTTTTTGTTTTTATTAACATTCAGTTGAATTATTTACCTAATTACTTCATTTAATTGAGTTTTAAGACTGCAAATGTTTCTTAATTGACCATTAATACGCCTGTAGAGTAATAATTATGGAAGAGAGATCCTAAATTTAAAAATAGGAAATAGCAAAGAAAATAGTTCCAGCAGGCATATTTATTATTCCCTTTTGCTCCTTTTTATAAACAACTTTTATCCATGTGATGTAAAAAGAACTAACAGTTAAGATCAGTCAAAAATAATAAAATGTGTAAAAAATGTTATGTTTCTTCCAAATATACCCATATTTATGAAAAGAGCGTAGGAGGAAGAATGGGTAACAAATATGAAATGAGTATAAGTATAAAATATGAAAGAGAATATTAATAAATGAGTAATTGAAAGAAAATTAATGGTGAGTTGGAGATAATTAATATAAAGATGCGTATTTGTCATGGGTAGAAAAGGAAAAAGTAGTTTAAATTTTAAGATACAAGGAGAAAGTTGCTTACCACTCTAGTTCTATTTATAAGTCTTTTTTAACTAAATCTCACATACCAAGGAGAAGTAGTTAACTCAATAATTATAGGGTAAATTTTCAACTATACCCTCATTTATAAATATGTACTTTTCAACCCTTTATTTTCTATCTATTTTTAAATTAATTCTTCATTAGTACAATAAATAGGGGCAAAATTGTCACAATTTTATTTATTACACTGAAACTGGACTTATAAATAAGACCAAAATTTTTAGTCAAAAAAGACTTATAAATAACACCAGAGTGATATAAAAAGGATCAATTTCAAGAGAAAGAGAAAATTGCTTATAAAAAATATCGGAGAAGCATGAAACAATAACTCATCCTACTTTCACTTCAAACTGTACCCCAAGTTATTAATTAATATTCTTCAAATTTACCCTATGGCAAATTTAATTAACCTATCGATCTCATGGCTTGATGGTGAAAGCGTGTGAGCTCGAACAAGGCAATTTCAAACACAACAATACAAGAAGAGAATTTAATTATAATAGTATCAACAAAATATTGTTTTGCACAGAATGAAAAATATTCTTTTAATAGAATCAATTCTCACTTTGACTAATTAGCCTAGCTATCACATTACTGTTTGGTACGAGGCAAGCGGAGGAATTTTTTTTTCCCTTCTAGTTGGATTTACAAAAATTTGAGAAGTGGGGCTAAAAATTTTTACTTAATTTTTATTATTCTTTTATCTTACATCTTTTCCTCAATAAAATTTTATAACTATATTTCTCCAAACTTTTTAAATCCAACTCATAAAAATCCTCCCCTCCCCCAAAAAAAAAAAAAATCCTCATATCAAACAGCCCCAGGAGAAAAATCAGCAACACATAAAATAATCATAACAAGCTAATATTAATCTCAACAATAAATTTTTAATAACTTTATCCTATTTTGAAATGTTATCATTTAACTATAAAGCCACATAAAAAATAGGACACATTTCCATGTGTGATTGAAAAACTTACATAATGGAGATAAGGAATTTGATCTAACACACACATATATCCATCGATCAAAACCAGGAACCTCATTTATATTTATCACAGCACTAATAAAACACTACTACAAAAAAGAAGAGATGTGGCGCTTATAATTGCATTAGCTGTGGCACTAGAAAAGTGCTACATATATGGATGCCATTAAAAAAAGCTATGGCGCTTAGAAGCACCATAACATTTTAATTTTTTTTTAAAAAAATACTTTCCTATGGCGCTTTTTGGAGGAAGGGCCACAGGAGGGGGGCCTCTGACGCAAGCGCCATAAGAGGTACCCTATTTTTTTTATTTTTTTTGGGTTCTTCCTGTAGCCCTTGTTTAAAGAAGCGCCACAGGAACTCTTTTTTTTTTTGGCTTTTTTTTTTCTCATATCTCCCATAATTGTAGTATTGCACTGCATGGTTTAAACATTTTGTATCTATATCCATAGCAGAATGAAGAAAAGAAAACAATAACAATGATAGATAACTTTAAAATGATACAAACAGATGATTAATTAACTAAAGTGGTATTAAAAATAGTTATACAATATATTGTACGTGAATGAAATATAACAAATTCAATTCAACTTGAATACATGACACAACAAATGGCAAGAAACAACACAACAAATACTAGCTAGTGAATTAATTAGTATAGCTACCCAGAGATTTGCCTAAACACATATTCACATCATTCCTCGATCACTTCATTAAGTTGATGATCAGTCAAAGTGTCACAACGTTGATCTTCATAATACTACACATATATACAATCAGCCACAAATTAAAACGACTTAAAATCTGTAAAACGTAATTATTAGGCACTAATTAAATTTAATTAAAACACAATATGAAATGCAACTAAATGACTTACTTTTTGAGGAATAAATGACTGATCATGTGTAATTACATCCTTAAAAAATTTCATGATGTAATACCCACAATCATTGTCATTGGGTTGGAAAGGGCACTATAAAAATATAATACAATATTTAACTCTGTTTATGAATAAAAATTGTTTACTAATAAAGTTTGAGTAAATTCATATATTAGTACCAGTATCTTCTTCCAAGGATAGCTAAGGTGAGGGTCAGCAGCTTTAGAATAGCTTAACAATACAGAAGACCGATACGTAGTCAATACGCTAACAAAACAAATAGAAACTGATTACTTTTTGTTATGCAATCACATATGCAAATATTTACATATACGCACGTACGCTTACCTATTGAACAATAGTAATATATCAGAACGGTTTTATGTAAGACCACTTTTTAGAGGATCCACATAGTAAATGCGAGGGCCTGAAGGTTCCGCTGGATTGATAACTATTAATATCTAATGGTGCCTAAAATATTTTAAAAAATTTGTTTCAACAATCATGTTATAATAAAAAGTTAAATAATAAAAATAAAAATTGTACCACTAATAACTTACCTCGCATTGTATGGTACTAAAAATAGTGTACTTGGTGTCGCTTTCTTTCTAAAGTAATCTTTTAGATCATTAGACTGTGCATTTATATCTACTTTACCCCTATGGTGGCCAACGAGATAAAGGTTGACAAATACGAATTGAACTCTGTTTGTATCCATTAAGATGTCATGGTACAAATGCCTGGCATAAAACAAACAATGTCATGAAAAACAAAAGAAATGAAACGAGAAATATTAATAACAGTGATAAACGATGATGGTCAAGTATCTTATCCAGATTTTGATAGCTGAAGCACTAACCCAATCACGAGTACATATGTCGTGCACAACCTCGGCAGTAACATAATCAACTAGACCACTAACACTGTAGATATGTCTTTCAAAATGTATTTCTAGTCCTCCTTCACTGATCAATTGTGTTATAATCGATACTAATTGATTGCGATATGAGGTTGGTCTTCTTTTGCTCTGTTGGCTAGTCGATGCTTTCGACTTGGGTTGTGTTGTTGAACACTTTGAAATCTTATCATAAGGTTGGATTTGTTTATCTCTAGACTGTCCACCCTGCAAAAATCAGAAAATTAAATCACAGTTGTAGATGGAAGTATGAAGGAAAAGTGTAGAGAATTTTAAATGAACGACCTTTTCATATGGCTCGATAAGACTTATCGGCCAAGTAACATAGCCACCTACAACATCTTTCACCATTATTTGCTCATCCCGAGACAGGATAGGTAAGAGAGTGTCTTCATTTGTGCAGACATCAACCCTCACTTGGAGTGTATTGTCGGGAAATGGTGAATTGTGCAGTGTGTCCTTATTAGTGTTGTAGCCAGCACCCACTGCAACAGCGTGCTTGGAAGCTTAATTGACATATAACTTGCATTGAAATTCGCCCTATAGAAAATAGAGTTAATATGTTAAAGTTCGCTAAATTATAATGTAACATAAAGTTAAGTAGAGAAGAAATTAATTACCAAAGGAAAAAGGACTTTATGTATGGAAGTACAATTATCTCTGACACTTGGGCTATCACAGAAGGGAATATTTTGTGTTGGCCTACACTGCACCAACTGTTGTATTTGCATTGTTAACAGCACATTCTATTTTTGCATCAAACATATTTGTTCTAAGAATTGTTTTTCTCGTTGTTCCTTGTAGTACATTTGTTCTTGAAGTTCTTGCATTTGATGCATGAAACTAGTCATCTCCTCATGCAGCTGTGAAATGTCATTTCTATCAGGGTGCTTTTGACGTCCAAAGTATGTTGATGGGGTGACAGCAAAACCAATACCCCAAACACGACCATCATACTCGGGTACTCCTAGTGCTCTGCTCAACAAATCGTCCCGACCAACATAGCTCGCCAACATAAGATCCTCTTGTGTCATTTGTCGCTATCACAAAAAGAATCATCAATATTAGTTATTATAAATCAAGTTCATTTAAGTAAAGCCAATTATTTATTGTACGCATAATCCAATACTTACACAAGATTCGGCTACTCTTCTTGCTTCCTCACTACGAATTTTACCTTTCTTATTTGTGACATTGGCTACCCACAGATCATGTCGTGGAACCTGTGTAATATCTGAACTTGATTCTTCTATCTGCACAACAAATTTAATTGAAGTTAAATGATATTCATACAATTTATCTACAAATAAAATAATCATTAGTTCGTACCATTTTTCTTTCTAACTGTGTGTATGAAACAAGTCCTTGTGTGTACCGGTATGCCATATTGGTCGCATTAGCACGATTTTTCTCGCTCAACTCCTGTTTAGATCAAAATGATTCATATTAATATATAAATGTTAATTACAAATACGTACATTACAAGTAATAGGGAAAGTCAAACATATTATATTACCAGGAATTCCTGAGTTGTATGTGTTCTGATAAACTCATCCCACATTTCTTGAGTGATAATTCTTTTGTACAATGTCGATGGTGTAGTAATGATAATCTCATTATCATCCCTCAAGAAGTATTTGACAAGATCAAAACGAAACTTTCTCATAAGTTTTTCGGCTTTTCTTAGCACGAAGTTCTTCCGATCATCATCAATAATAAAAATGCTCAGTAACAATAAAAAAAACATATATAATATGTAAGATTGAAATTAAGTGAAACAAACAAACTGAACAATAATATAATTAATGTGTTACCTATACTTCATCCCAGACGTCATCCTCATAATTTTTTCTTGATATTTTCCAGTTTTGAACTATAATAAGGACTTTGTCTCAAACTGTAGTTCCAATCAAGTTATTTAATGAGGTACAGTTCTTGCCGAATATGTTTCCCTTTTCATTCCACTCCGGTTGTAACTTGATTCCCTTACTTCTCAATTTGATCAACCTCGCCATAACTGTCCTGCCATGTCTTACGTTCTCCTCAAATCTTTGTCTACCAATGTTCTTGGGAACATCATCAGTTTCATCATGTGGTGAGTCCATACTCCTGGAAGTGAAATAAACCAAAACAAAACATCAGTGTATAATGTCAACCATGTCAACGAAAGCAAATTATTTTGAAATTTATAAAAACGTATGTACAAGTAAACAAATCAAGGCACTCATTATCTTTTCCTTTTTCTCATCTGATTTAAAATTTTATTCTTTAGAATTCATGTTGGATTGAGAATTGTGTTTCTCGTGACCCAAGTTCCTTCTTCATAATCATGTCTCACGTATACCGATTCATCTCCATCTTCATCTTCATCTGCATCTATAACAATGTCAACTGACCACAAATTCTCAAATGAAGGATTATCATCATTGATGTTCAAATATTCATTACTTTCAAAATCAACTTGTTCTTGACGATTCTTGTTGGATAGGAGTACAATAGACCAATTCTTTTTAGCAGGTTCTGGAATGAAAAATGCTTGTTCTACTTGTGCTGCTAAAATAAAAGGATCCTCTTGATACCAAACCTTAGAAAGTTCCACTTGAAGAAAGCCTAAGTCATCTATCCGCAATCCACAGTTGTTGTTAACCCACTTATATTTGAAGACAAGGACCCTGAACATAGAGTAATCTAACTCCCATATGCGTTCAGTGACACCAAAGTATGACATTGATGCATAGACAGGGTGTATGTCTTTAGTACTGGATCTATGCCAAGAATCAACAACAAGTGTTACTCCACTATTTTGCATCGTGCTCTGTGTATCATGGTCTTGTGTATAGAATGTGTAACCGTTGATTGCATAACCATTGTAAGATAATACATTTAAGCTCGATCTCTTTGACAACCACTTCAATTTTTCAAAAACTAAATCAGGATTCCGCTCCATCTCATCATTAATGCAATTTTTCAATTAGCCTGAAAATTGTTTATTCTGTTCTTTTGTTAACAAATTTTCATTCCTATCATCATGTACCAATCGAAGAGCATCCTTGTGTTCTTCTACATATGGTTCGACCTCATCAGTGTTATGTAGCACATACAAGTGGGCTTGTTCTCATTTAGTCACTGATATCATTATTACATCCCTCCTAGTTGTTCCTTTCCCTGATCTTCACCCATCATGACAGGACTTGGGGATACCTATAAGGTCAATATTTGATAGAAAATCAGCACAGAAGTCACCTGTTTCTTCAACCATGTACCTTTCAGCGATACAACTCTCTGGGCGATATCTATTTTTCACATACCCTTTTAATATTTTCATGAATCGCTCATTTAGGTACATCCATCTCAAGTACACTGGACCGCACAATTGAATCTCTTTGACCAAGTGTACGGTTAGATGTATTATAATGTCAAAAAAACAAGGTGAAAAATACATTTCAAGTTCACATAGAGTACACACAATTAGCCTTTACAAATGTTGTAACTTGGTTGAATCTACCACTTTACTGCAGATCAACTTGTAAAACATGCAAAGTTTATGATGGTGTTTCTTAAATTTTTTGGTAAAATGGATTGTATACCAACTGGTAGGAAATTCTGCATTAGCACATGACAATCATGAGACTTGAGGTTCTTTAACTTCAACTCTTTCACTGATACAATGTTCTTTATATTTGGAGAGTAGCCCTCGGGAACTTTAATTCCTTGTAGAAACTCACAAAACAATTTCTTCTCTTTCCTCAACAGAGTGTTGCTGTTGGTAGTAGATAAGTACGATGCCCTTGCTCAATTGGTGCCAACTCTTCTCTAATTCCCAAGTTCACCAAATCCAACATCGAATTGACACTATCCTTGCTTTTTCCTTGGATATTGTGCAACGTGCCAATTAGACTATCACAGATATTTTTTTTATGTGCATCACATCAAAAAAATGTCTCACATATAAAGACTTCCAATATGGAAGTTCAAAGAAAATAGACTTTTTTTTTCCAACCACTTGTCTCGATTTGTTTTGCAAAAAGTTTGCCAAAATTGTTATCCAAGTCTTTTACCTTGGAATACACCTGGGCACCGGTCAACATCTTCAGTGGGCTACCTTCTTCTGAGTCACCATTGAAAGGCTTTTTCCACTTCCTCTAACGATGTTGTGATGGTAAGAATCTTCGATGCCCCATGTAAACATTTTTCTTACAATAATGAAGTCACACTGAATGAGTGTCATCTTCACATATAGGGCTTGCACCATATCCTTTGACACTGTATCCCGACAAATTACCATAAGCAGGGAAATCATTAATTATGTCAAACAACATGGCTTTCAAAGTGAAACTTTCTTCCATGTACCGTCATACACACTGACGCCTTCCTCTCAAAGCAGCTTCAAGTCATCAATTAAAGGAGCCAAGTATACATCTATATCATTCCCAGGTTGCCTTGGCCTAGAAATTAACATGGACAACATCATAAACTTACATTTCATGTTCAAGTGTGGAGAAGGTTATAAATCATCAATATCACTGGCCACGTGCTATGTGTACTACTCTGAACACCGTGTGGATTAATTCCATCAGTTGATAGTGCAAGGCAAAGGTTCCTTACTTCATATGCAAAGTCAGGTTACTCATGATCAATTTTTTTCCATTGAGGAGCATATGCAGGGTGTCTAAGTTTCGTGTCTTTAATTCTTTCATCTACATGCCATGTCAACTGTTTAGCAATCTCTGCATTACTGTACAATCGCTTGAATCTCGCAATAATGGGAAAATACTATAAGACCTTCAAAGGAGTTTTTCCTTTCTTCTTCCTATATCGAGATGCGTTGCATTTAGGGCACTTCTCCAAGATTGCATACTGATTTCGAAATAATATGCAATTGTTAGGACATGCATATATTTTCTCATATCCCATATCGGTTGTAGAGCAATGAATTTGCTTTGCCTCGTATGTCTTGGTAGGAAGTACATTTTCTTCTGGAAGCATATCTTGCAACAGTTCAAGCAGTGCGGTGAAACCCGAATCACTCAATCCATAGCGAGCTTTTAAAGTTGTACAACTTCAACACTGCTAGCAATCTTGTGTATTTAGTACTATCGGCATATAATGGTTTCTCTGCATCACCTTTCAACTTCTCAAATTCATTAGGTCAGTTATGAAGCACCCCTTCAACCACATTTAGCATTTCTTCAAGACCATCATCTTCATCAAACATGCTTTGATCAAATTCATTCAAAGCATCACACGTGGTATGCACCTGATCACTACATTCATCATTCGTCTCACCATGCCTTGTCCATCGTATATATGTTTGATCAATACTGTAACACACTAAATGATCTAGTAAATCAAGTAAACTAATCCGCTTTCCAAAACAACAAGATAAGCAAGGACACAAGATTTTATCAGAATCTTTTGTGTGCTCGATTGCAAATGGAATAAACTCTTTCACCCCATCTATATATTCCCTTGAACACCGATTAGATGACATCTATTTACGATCCATCTATACCTTCAATCTATTTTTAAAAAGTATGTGGTTAGTTATATGACTATTTTACTAATTACTTTTATATTTTCTTACCAATTTTAAAATAAAATTGAAGCTTTCTAAACCTTAAATTAAACCCTATGTTTTAATTGACAAATAATACAACTCATAAGGAAAAAAAACCATATTTCCCAACACATAGGAAAGCAAGCTCTGGCAATATGGAACACAAAAATTAATTTGTTTTATGTGTTGTTTCATGATACTATGAATCATAGGAAAGCAAACTAAATATTTTAATACGTTATGTTTTTTATATATACAAACAAGCAAGAATATATATGTTTTGCAATCTCACATATACACATATATTTATTTTCCCATTAAATTATAAAATAATATAATTTTGACATCCATTTATTAATATATTATAATTATATTTTATTAAGAAAATTACTTGTATTTTGTATTTTCCAAGTGTTAATTCTTTTCACGTAAAAACTACTTTAATTTTTCTAAATTTAGGAAAAAGTTAGGGGGTTAGTTACAACTGACCCAAAGTTCAGGGGTTTTATATAATTTCACCAAAAAAATTAAACTTCAAATACACATTCATTTAAGATATCTAACAATAATAAAATCATAATTATTGAAATGCTAAAACTTGTTTAAAATAATTTTCCTTTCACTTGTGTCATTTCCTTCTAAAATATTATATATATATATATATATATATATATTTATATAACATTTATTTTTTTCACATTTAAAATTCAAGTTCCCCAACAATAATGTTCTTACACAATAATATATTTATTGTCATTTCCCCAACAATAATGTTCTTACATTAATACTCTCCAAAGCTAACATAAAAAATATCACAGTACATGAACTTGATATGTGAACACAGAACTTCAGCAACTAATTAAGTAAATTAAAAGATTACTAAAAAACGCAAGCTTATTGGCCAAAAAATTTAAACAAAGCAAGCTTGAACGAAACAGTCTTCTTCTTGACATCATAACCAACCAGAAATATCGACTAAGCAATGTTATATCATATAAAATAACCTGAAAAAAATTAAAATTAAAAAAGCACAAACACTTGCAAATCTATTAATTGACCAGAGCAGGGAATGAGGGACCACGTTGGTGACGCTAGCTTGAGTGAGAGGGATGAGCAAATGTGAGCTGTGGAGTGGAGTGGGGACCAACTGGAGTGGGGTTCAAAAAAGGAAGAGAGACAGAGAGTATGAAGAAAAGGGAACAATTAGGGACAGGATTGGAGACGGACGAAACAAAAATGGAAAAAGGGACAAGAGAATTTAATGAAGAAGACATGTGTGTGTGTGTTTGTTGTGCAAGAGAAAGTGATATCTTTTACAGGGGGAGGGGCGTCGGAGCACGCTAAGGAAGAGGGAATAAAAAGGGAAAAGGGAGGGAAGGGATAAAAAGTAAAGTAAAGGAGGGAAATTTGATTGGTGGGAAGTGGATTCTCTATCCACTTCCAGCCAATCATGGCGCCTACCAACTTGACCACAGACTAACTATGGCGCCTGGTGGACTAGGCGCCACAGCTGGTGTCCAAAATAAAAAAAAAATAGAAAGAGAAAAAAAAAGAGAAGTTGTGGCACTTCTTTAAAGAAGGAAGGGCCACAAAATGTGGCTACCTTTCAACCTTTTTATAATAGTGAAGGCAAACCAAATCCATACACCAATCACATGATCACATAACTCACAAAAAAGTTCATAACGCTAAAACCAAACAAACAAAAATCACATCAAAATAACATTTAATCATCGGAATCATCAATATCTAAATTCTCTGGTAAAACTCTGCTCTCTGATGATCCCACCTATAAACATGAACATGAAACACAGCAGAATGATCAGAATCATGACATTTAATCATTTCAAAGATGCAGACGTCTCCCATTTTCAAGTGATGTTCTTTCACTAATATCTTCCATCCCCTAGTCACTCTGGCATCGTTTCTTCGTTTTGTACCACATTTGCCTTCGTACACAAGAATCTCCAGATTCCATGTTCTGTCAGCTATCTCTAATTTGATCCTTTTATTTTCCTTCATATGTTCCTTGAAAAAACTGATGGGTATGTGCTGTGCAATAAACATGAATGTATAAGACCAAATATCAAATATTTTAACCAGTCCCCTTCCTGTTTGTCATGCAGACTAAAATGAAAATGGATTGAAAAAAAGGAGCAGTTTTTAAAATATGAAGTATCATGAATGTTCGCAGTAAGGATAAATAATACAAAAATAATCGTTGTTGTTTAGTGTCTCTACGTGAATATAAAAAACTATTCCTAATCTCCATTTCTTGCCATGAAAAAGAATTTTTTGGCCCTTAGATTCTACCAATATCCGAGACTTCTGGTTGAAGATGAAATTTTAGCTTTCAAGTAACAATGGTTAGAAAAGAAAAATTAGGATTAAAGCCTAGCTTTGTCATAAATAATACACATCCAAACTAATAAAAAATCAAAAAAAGAAAAATATACATAGAATAGGATAAGAAAGAACGGAAAATATCATAATTCTTTTCTGGATATAAAAGCTATTTAAGCACAGATCACGAGTCACAAAAATATAATTAATCAGAATTCAAATTTCTAGCCAAAAATATCAAGAGAATACATTTTTCATGAAAATTAATTAAATATAATGTGGCTTTCGTGTTTCGTATTAATGATAAATGTAATTTTACATAGGACTTCTCGTGGCTGAATTTTGTAATAACATTTGTTTCAACTTTTTGACAGAGTATTTTAAAAAATAAAAAAAATGCATAATCTTATTTTTACTTGTGATATAGGTCTGTGCGGTAAAGTCGAGCAGAAAATTAAAGAACTTGCCAGATAGAAGCTGGCAGTTGAATAACAGAGTTGGAATCGAAAGGACGGATTCTTAGTTTCGAATTTGATAAGGTTATGATGATCTGCAGGCGTTCCACCATACTTTGTATTCCTTTTGAATTCAACAGATTTTGCTTTTCTTTTCTGGGTACCTGCTTAAATTTGTGAATAAAACACAAACAACTTAGTTTCAAGTTAATTAAGAGAACTAAGGTTTCAGTTCAGGAAATAAACTAATATACATAATAATAAGATAAAGACAATATTGATAAATTATATTATATTGAAGCTTACCAAATTCTTGTTCTTCATCATCATCAAATGAGGAGGAAGAGTTATCATTTTCAAGTTTAATTACGTCACTTTTAAAAGCTTTGGATTCTCCATCATCTTCTTCATTGTGCCTCTTTCTTTTTTTACCTTCTTGTTTACCTTCAAGGGGTTTAGAAACCACGTTTAATTGCTTCTCACAGCAAGTTTTGCCATAAATTTTGACCTTAAACTTTGAATAATCTGCAAAATACTTTAACAGCAAGAAATCTCCATTTTCCAGGCTATGAACTTGCACAAATTTATCCCAGCCATTATTAAAATAAAATTTGTTGTTTCCCAGGTTTTCCACTCCAACTTGCCAACATTTACCATTATAAGTCTCAAGTGTTGTTCTCTTTGGCACGCCGTCTTTCCCAAATTCCTTGATAAAAGATGGTGGGATTTGCTGTTTGAATGTCAGCACATGAAGAAGAACGTGTTATAAAACTTGTTATCCTCCTAGCTGTATATATAGTGAAGGAATGGGTTGATAAAACTGTGAAAGAGAATAATGAAATGAAGGGAGAGGATACTATATATATACTAACCAAGCGAGTAGAGAAATCATGGATCAAGACCTTGAAGAATGAAGGCTTCCTTTTATGTCTTCTTTGGAATTGAGAAGCCATGAAATAAGGTTGAGCAAGATGAGGAGCCCGAGTTGTCCAATAATAATTAAAAGCTTGTAATGTGAATCACAAATAGAGATTCTCATATTACAAGAGTGTGTTTTTGTGTGACTATAACGTAAGTGACTGTAACGAAAGCGTATAGACAAGTAGAGACGAGCAAAGTAGAACGTCAGTTTTTAGTGAAGTGATTAATGAGCAGTTTTCATTTTCATTTTGTTCCAGAATACTGAAAGATACTCCATCAAGTCCTATTTATAAAAGCCCGATAACTGAATTACGCGGTTTAAGAATGTGCTTAAAATTGGTTAACGTGTGTATGAAATAAACCCTTTTTCCAAGTATGCCCTTATTTTTGAAGAGACAATTAAGAGAGAGAAATAGAGTAAAGATAGATATTACCAACCTTTTAATTAATGCAATACATATAATTAATGAGGGTTAAAAATGGAAAAAAAAATTCATTAAATGTTCAGACAACTTTTATCGGACTCTTATAAAAAGGACTACGGCAATTCAAATTTTGGGCTCTTATAAAAAGAACCGAGGAGAGAGTACTTCTTATAAAAATTACTAAAAAGATACTCTAGTCCTACACAAGGAAGAAAGAAAAAATATTTTTTATCCTATTTATAAAGCACATCATTAAATTTTTCACATGAATGTACAATTTTACCCTTCATTTATTATTATGTAGATAGTTATTTTCTTGGAGATTTTGTAGTTAAACAGGGTTAAAATTAGAAAATTGTTGATTTTTTAAGGTGGAGTTAATATGAACTTTAATATTTTTCTTGGTCCATATGAAATATACTAAAAGTGACTTATAAATAGAATTGGAGAAGTGTTGATTCAGGTTCAATGTTTGTAAATGCGGCTCCCCAAGCCTCGTATTTCTCTCTCTTTTACTTTCAAAATTTCATACGTTCCAACGTTTCATGAGAAAGGAGGTAAGTTTTGTTAGTAGTATGAATGACCCATTAATTAATTGTCTCTAATTAATTTTTAAGTTTCATATTGTAGTTGGTGGTGGTTAATTTACTATATTACTCTTTCCATCAAGAAATTTACTATTACTCCCTTGACCCTTGGTTTTCTTTAACTAATTCATGAAATTAAAAAAAAATAAGGTGAATATTTGAAATAAATATTACTACTAATTAAAGATTTTACGTTTAATATTTGTTTACCTGAATATTTGAGTTTAATGCCAGAAATTTATATAAAAAATTATGTTCTGGCAAACATATTTATATTAAAAGTTATGAGCTGCTCTGATTGAAAATGTTTGGCTCTTTTAATAAATAATTTTTTAATATATTTTGATTAAAATTGTTTGGCATTCTGAACTCTATTGTTCTTGCTAGCTTGTTATTGTTAAGTATTTTTGGATAGTTATTTCTCTTTTTATTAGGTCTGTATACTTTCACATATTTTCAATCAGATTCTTGTAGTTGTTTTTCTTTTTAGCAAGAATTAAATTCAGGTCCCTCACAAGAGTAAAAATGAAAACATGGTCTTCTGAACTTGTCAAAGTTGCTCTTGAAGTTGTTAGTTGAAGCCCCTAAACTTATAAATGAGACATTTCTTTATTTTTTTTCTCTTGTATGGAACCTGAATGTAATTCTCCCTTCCTTTTATTAGGCACTTACTTTTTCACCATATTCTTAAATCGGCTATTGTAGGGTTTTTTTGGGAGAATTGCTAAAAAAGGCCTCATTGGCAACTTAATTGCCAAATGAGACCTGAGAAGATATCTGTACACTGAGGGAAGATATTGTGCACATAAGGGAAGATTTTGTGCACACAGGGGAAGATCTTTGCACTCGTATAGGGAAGAATAATGCACACAAGGAAGATATTCTACACACAGGGGAAGATATTCTGCACATTCGGAAGATTATCTACAAGCAAATGTCCCATTTAACAAATAAATTGCCAATGAGGGACCCATAAAATGAAGAATGTGAAGGCACGTAAAGGTGACACTAGTGCCAATGAGGTTTGGCACAGTTGGTTAAGGTCTTGCCACCCCGATCACAAGGGAGTGTGTTCGAACCCTCTGACCGATGAGAAGACCTCATTGGTAGGCGATCTCGTAAGTCCCTTGTAAGCGCTCGAAGAGCCCTGGGGCCGTGCCCTGACCTTGGTAGGGGACTGGTGCCGAACCTACCTAAACTTTTTTACTATCAAAAAAAAAAAAGGCGACACTAGTCCTTTTCTCATGCATGTCACCGTCATATTCACGTACAGATTCACCAATTGCTTCATTATTACGTCTATAATCAATATTTACAAGGCATGAAGAAGGATTTTCTTTCCTATCGATAAGTTGCATAATTATATTTTTAATGTAAATGTATGATTTTATTTTTTATTTATTATAATGTAAACCTTACTCTAATTAGGTAATAAAATATATATTAAATAAAAAAAAGACAGAAAAATACCATCAAAATTAGTAAAAGACAAATAAATATGATGAATTTTAATAATTCTAAAGGGACTGGTTTTGAATTTGAAATGTTACAAAATTTAAGAAATTACCTTATTATCCCTAATTTTTTTAATAAAAAAGCTTCAAACCGTTTGCCAACTATCGTAGCTCCAACACTACTGGTGATCGGAAGCGATGGCGGCCTCCAGGCACCAAAATTCCGGTGACCTTGCCAGTGATTGGCCACTGGAGCTTCAGCACTCTAATATTCTTTTTTTTTTTTGAATTTCTTAAATAAAAATTATCAATGTATATATTTGAGTTGTTAATGAGAACACTAAAGTTATAAATTGTGGACTAATATATATATATTTTTAATTTCTCAAGAAAACATTGTTAATATTGATACTTGCGTTATTAATACCGATATTAAAGTTGTAAACGTTTAATTTGTTGAATGCTTCCTAATAACTTTCAAAGTAAAAATATTAGCCGTCGGAGCTCCGGTGAAAGTTCTTAGGAAATATTCAACAAATACACCGTTTACAACTTTAGTATTGCTATTAATAACTCACTTAGGTAACTATATTGACAACTTTTGCCTAAGAAATAGAAAAACAATATATATCATGCTGTCATTTACAATTTTACTATCGCTATTAACAGCTCAGATATATATATATTGACAACTTTTACTTGAGAAATTCAAAAAAAAAAATATTAGGCAGCCAGAGCTCCAGTCACCGGGCACTAGAGCTCCAGCCGCTGGTCATTGACTAATT
Organism: Inga leiocalycina; assembly: GCA_963242795.1. Lineage (NCBI taxonomy): Eukaryota > Viridiplantae > Streptophyta > Magnoliopsida > Fabales > Fabaceae > Inga > Inga leiocalycina. The sequence goes on along the minus strand of OY725329.1, from coordinate 19,169,749 downwards.
GGAGCTTCAATGACAGTTGTTGCCATTGGTCTCGGCGCCTGAGCTCTGGCGGCTGGCAAGGGGGTTGAGGATTTTTTAATATATTTAAAAAAACTAAGAATAGTTAGGCAATTTCTCAATTTTTTGTAATATATTTCAAATTTTCAAATAAGTCCCTTTAGAATTATTGAAATTCAACATACTTATTTATCTTTTACCGATTTTGATGGTTTTTTTTTGTTGTCTTTTTCCCTGTAAAATATGGGTAAAATTAGAAAGATATGGAGTTTTAAAGTTTTTGTTGATTTTGGTGAAACATGATAAAAAGACTTATAAATAGATCCTGAGGTGTATTATCTTTCATGATTCCTGCTCTTTCAGTGGTGACAATTTATTTTTACAATTATTTAATATCTCAAGTTTGATTATTCAAGTATTATTTGCATATTTGGTTTCGCTATTTTAAAGTAATTGTTTGAATTAGTTTAGAAAATTAAGTTATTTTATATTGCACAAAATAAATATATGAGAAGAATTTGGTCTAAAAAACATTTATTTTAAGTGCTTCCAAACCTAATCTAAATAACTTTATATTTATACCATAGAACAATTTGAAAAAAAAAAAGTTTTCTTTTTTATAATGTTCCCAAACCAGCCTTTAGACTCAATATAAAATAATTTTTCTTGGTCAATACATTTATCATGTAGTGGTGTGTAGCGTTCCCTCTAGTGGCTCTACATTCGGGTTCCAACCGAGTTTTTGATTTGAAAGATGATAAGCATCCTGCTATTATAGATTGCAATGCGAACCTCTAACTTTGCAATCAATGTCCCCTACCTTGCTTTGTCTTCTTTGCTGTTCTGAGTTCTTGCTGGGGATCTGGCCACAGATAGTGGATATGGTGCTTTGTGAACAACAAGATTTTGCAAGGAGATCTAAAAATTATTCTAGAGGTTTTTAAACATTCTGCAGAGATTTTATAGAGGCAATAAAATATAGTATAGAATATGGAAAAAATAAAGACTTCAGACTAAAGGTTGAACGATGATTATAGAAGCAGAGAAAGGCACGCGAACTGATATAATGCTTCATGACTTTTCTTATCATTTTATTCAAGTCATTGTAGATTTTAGGTGAAGGGATGACCTGAGAGGAAAAAAAATTAAAATAGCAATGGGAACGAACGAAAGAAAAATGTTTTCATATACTCATGTTTCACATATTGTATCCGGCCATGACATACTTACAAAAATTTAATTTTTTTTAATTTTGCCGATGACAATTTAAGAGACAAGACGAGCTAGTTGCTATGAGACACGCAGGTTTGAGCTTGCCCATGGGTTGAAGCTCTTCTTTGCTGTGAGGGAAACAACAGTTACCTCAAGTGCTTGAAGAGGCTGGTTTTGCGGGCATTATAGCCTTGATATGAGAAATTTCGGCCCTTAGGGAGAAAGTTTCAACCTTAATGGCTGCTGCATTTTGGGCCACGAGGGTTTCTTTAGAATTAGGTTGACCGATCCTTTTACCTTGCAGCTGTGTTTTGACAGCTTCCTTCAATTCTTGGTCCCAATCTTGATAGCTTTAAAATCTTGGTCCGGATTTTTTTTTATGGAGATGAGAAAGTTCAGACTTAAGTCTGAAATAAGAGAGTAAAGGAAAGAGTCTAAAAAGAAGATTAAAGAAAGATTAAAGTTAATAGGACCCAAAAAAAAAAAAAAAAAAAAAGAGATTAAGGAAAGAGCCTAAAAATAAGATTAAAGTTAAACAAATTTATTTTTTAAAATAAATTTAATTGCGTGAAGAAATATGACTTCTAGCGTAAAATTTAACCAGCATGTGTCTTCCCCAATTGCACAGGCGCCGAGCCTTGTTTGTCTACCGAACAGTAAGGGATATTGTAAAGGCTTTAAACCAATTTTCTTTTCTATAACCAGAAATGGACGGGTTAAATACAAAGGTGCACTTTATGGGGGTGTGGTCAAGTAATCAATCCTAGGAGATCTTTCATTATAATGGTTCAATTCATTTAGGCCTATTTGGTTGGATTGCATTGTACACCAATGATGATAATCTTCATTGCATTACTATAGGTGGCCTGTTTCATTGGACTTATTGATGATAATACAAATTGCAATGATAAAACAGATTGCACATTTTTTTGGTAATGTCTATTAATAGGGACCTCTATGAATACTCATTGTAGGCTTGTAATCCTTGATGAAATCTCAATTTTAACCTCTATAATAAAACTGTGCAATAGGTTGGATGGGCTGCCCGGTAGTTAGCCCGTAGCCTGCCCATTTATTTCTTAATGGGCATAAGATAGCCCATGCCCGTCAAAGCCCATCATGTCAAATGAACTGGGCTAAACCCATGTAGGTTTGAATGAGCATGGGCAACCCGATAGTACTTCTTTGGTTAAAAAACAAAATATGAAGCTGCACTATTCCTATACTATTGCCAATAATTTGTTAATATAAATTACAAAAAATACTAATAATAAAGCACCATAATCCTCATCATTTCCCATTGAAACCACACATGAAATGACATGCACAAAAGTATCAACATCAACCTCCTTTAATTTGGTAGAACTTTTATGTAGCTAGTTTTGAGTACATATGAATGCTTTAGCCATCTTTAAGATAAGAAGCTTCTAAAAGTGTCTAGTATTCGACCCTCAGTACTAAAAATAGATTCTAAAGACACTGTGGAGATTGATGCAACTAACAAATCACGTGCAATCAAATTTAGAACATTATACTGGAAAGCATGCACTTTCCATCATACCAAAAGGTCAAATTTTGATTCACAATATTCTATTAAATCGGTTTGAAAATATTCATCTAACTCTGAAAAGCTGCTTAGCCCTCTTGATCATAATCTTTGCACTGGCTAAAAACTTCTTAAATGTGTGATTAATGATAGACAAGGATATTTTAGTTTCGATCTCTTGAACTAAAACATTTTCATCATAAATACTATCATCCACTTACTCTAATGCTGGCTTAGACTAAGATCCAAATGTTTTATCACAAGTAATGGAGCTATCATATAAGCGATGTAAGATTTCCATAATCTGCTTCAACTTGGCTTCATTCTACATCCCATAAGGAAAAATTGCTTACAAAGCAACTTTGACTTCACATTATATATAATATAATATATTTTAATTTAAATATATATATTTTATCTCACATATGTGAGATAGAATTAAATTAATATGGGCTCCTTTGCCTAAACTTATTGTTAAATATATATATAATATATTATAATATATATCTCTTATATTTATACTTGAATAAACACACATATATGGGTGGGCATGGGCAACCCAATGCTGTGCTCCTAGCCCATCCTATTTAGTACATAAGCCCACTCGTTATGGGCCTTTCTTGGGCAGGCCAAAATGGCAATTTTCCATTAGGTTTAGGTGGGCTCACTGAGTTGTGGGCGGCATACTCAGTCATACTCCATAATACAATGAAAAGACAAGATTTGCCCTCAATACACCAACCGTGCAATCAAATATTTTTTGATTCCCTCCTCCAAAGTTCTTCATAGGAGCTTATATACAATACATCAGGCATGGATTTCATGGAAGATAAAACAAAATAATTACGCTACACCAAAAACCATAAAATTTTCAAAATTCTTGCACAGCGTCATGTTGAAAATTTGGGAAACCCCTAGATAATCTAGAAGGGTTTTTCAATCACAATGTTGGGTATACCATCCTGTTTGTCAGACATGCCCAAAACATCCATAATCCAATCATAGTTGACACAAAATTTCAAAATTTCTAGTTTGTCATTCTATTCAAACCTATCACACTCAAAATGACCATTGTTAATTACCTAGCCTGCCATGAAGTCTCTTGCTGTGAGAATAAGCAAGCTAGACGTGATCTCCGATCTATAGGGAAAAAACAAAGTGGGGGCCATAATTATGAATGACGGCATGCGGTTGTGGGCGGGGATGAGCTTGTCTAGCAGGGGGATATTGAGCTGATGAAGATATCCAACATTTTTTGACTTCTCTACAGCAATTGAAGTACAAAACTTCCCTTCACGATGTCACCAAAAAGTGTGAAGTTTTTTTTACTAGGGTCAAGAGATTCATTTTACCATTTTTGTTTTTTTTCTTTTAATTAAAAATAACATCATTACATGATTTTCTTATAACAAACCAAACACTCCAGCGGTAATTAATATTGAATTACAATGCATTGCATTACATTGTATTGCACTGTCAAAGGTGCTTACAATTGAACCAAACAGACCCTTAGTCTTTATTGGTATTCTTCAATTTTTCTAAATTAGAAAAAGACATAAACAATAAAATTGGCATTAGAATACCTGAATTATTCCGCTATTGTTTCATAAATAATTATTTTATCTGGGCATTTAGCTAACTAAACCCTGGGAATTGACATCTTCACACCCCTCCTAAAAAATGTTAGTTATATATACACGTACATGCAAACCATACCCATCATGCAACAAGGGATGGCGTATTTACAGTTAAACAAAAACAAGTGGCGCATTTGTTTTTAAACAAATAATTAAAATGTTTCTCTTTTTTTAATTTATGAAATTAAAATGGAAATTCAAAGTTATAAGTTATAAGATAATTTTAATATATTTAATTTATTTATTTTAAAATTTTTCAACAGAAGATCGTAGTTCACGCAATATTGTTGTGTGATATATTGACAACTTATTTAAATTTGAATTTCTTCTGGTAAAAATATGAAATATATGCTTTGTCCAATTTAAAAAGGGAAAATAATTATTCAATAATTGATAATATTGCTTGATGATCATAAAAATGTCCAAATACTTGTTCATTAAATTATAGTTTAATTATAAACAATTATTGCTAAGATTTCATCAGTTGCTTTAATTACCGTGCTTGAGTAATTTACAAGGCCGTGTTATTGTTGTCAAACTTGCGAGTTGACTCTCCGAGTTTACCTTTTTAACATTTCTAGCTTACAAAATCAAGTCGAGTCATTATTGAACTCGTGACCATTGTAAATTGGGTTAAATTCATAAGTTTACCGTTTTTACGTTTCTAACTTATAAAACCATGTTAACTCATTTTTAAACTCGTGTTAACTTCTTCAATTTGATAATACTCAGTGGATTTATATATAAATTTTATAAAAATTTCTTTTTTAAAAATCATAAATTATGAATGTTGATAGTTTTAATTTTAATTATTTGGATTTAAACTACATTTAAATCAAATTGTTGTTATTTTTTTATATTTTAATTATTTAACTAGTTCAGTTCTTGTGCGATGCACGGGGCAAGGCTTTGTAATACTGTAGTAAATTGTTTATTTGTAGGTAAAATTTGCGACTATCATCTATATATACAATATAGAAACAATTTCGCACAATTATTTATTGTACGGGTTCTAAAACTATATAATCAGTAACATGTGACATATTAGGTGGTTGGATTATGTTGGGAAAATTGTCCATAAAAAATTGTGTTGGATTATGTTGGGAAAATTGTCCATTATATTCTAATCACATCTTACAAAGTTCAGTACTATAAAAGAAAAGGCATAAACACAACAAAATGACAAATATTCAGTAAATTGTCGTCAAGATTAGTAACTAATATTTCTTAGCAAACTCTTCCTTCTTGGGGTCCCAACTATAAACATGAATACGAAACACACTAGAGTCATCAAAATAATTATCACATTTGATCATTTCAAAGATGCAAACATCTCCTACTTTAAAACCATATTCTTTCGCTATTTTCTTCCATTCTCCGGTAACTCTCACTTCTTTTCTATCAAGTCCACGTTTGAGCACTAGTATCTCGACATTCCGAATTTCTTGGGATATTTGAAACTTGATCCTTTTGTTTAGTATATCCTTCATGTGTTCTCTGAGAAAATCTCTGGGTATACTCTGTAGGAACAAATTAAACATTAATGCATATTTAAATAAAAAAGGACAGTAACTTATCATACTCCCTTATATCCTTAATGTAAAACTTATTTGCCTAATTTGATTAGATTAAGAAAGCTAGCTAAATTAGTTAATATGTCTTTTTTTTTTTTTGCTAAAATGCCCTAATAATCGTCATTAATTGCCTCAATCTCTCTCTTACTTGATTATTGTTGAGGGAATAGATTGACAAATATAAGTAAATTAGGAAAATATTGATAAATATAAGAAATAAGTCTTACATTAGGACTAAGATCAACTCCCCAATCAGGTCCTACATCAAGGACCGGTGTGGGGGGGGGGAGAGAGTGAGTGTGTGTGGGTGTGTGTGTGAATTGTTAGATAAAAATTAATATTAATGGGAAAAGGTAATTGTACGTTGAATAATAATTCCCAGCAATGAAAAGGTTTTTTTTTTTGGGGGGGGCTTTGATTCTGCCAACTCATTACTCAGCAATTGTATGTTCATAATATATATCAACGGTTAGAAAAAGCAATTCTCATATATTTTGTAAAGTATATTTTACACCCAAATGTACATACGTCCGGTCATCACATTTATATAGGCCTAATGGTTTGCCATATTAAGCAATACGACACTCATTAGTACCAAAACGACAACAACTAAATCTAATTCTAATTCCTATCTTTTACACTCCCCCTCAAGATGGGGACGAAAAATATCAATAGAACCCAGCTTGCTCAACAAAGTCCTTTGAACATCTCCTGCAACGGATTTGGTAAGCAAATCAGCCTGCTGCTCACTGGAACAGACATATTTAAGATCAATTATGTGTTGCTGCCATTTTTCTCTAACAAAATGGCAATCGACTTCAATGTGCTTCGTCCTCTCATGGTAGACTGGATTAGCAGGAATATGAATGGCTGCCTTACTGTCACAATATACAAGTACCGGCTGTCTATGATGAATTTTTAAGTCCTTGAGAAGTCCTCGTGCCCACATTATTTCAGAAACCGCCATGCTAAGTGCCCGATACTCTGCTTCTGCTGATGACTTGGATACCGTGGTCTGTTTCTTCGTCTTCCACATCACCAACGAACCACCAAATTTCAGCAAGTACCCAGTTACTGACCTTCATGTGATTGCACAGGAAGCCCAATCAGAATCACAGTAACACTCAAGCTGAATCTGTCCAGTTGAGCTTAAAAGAATTCCAAGCCCCAGAGTGCCTTTTAAGTAGCGCACCACATTCCTAGCAGCTGCCATATGTGCTTTAGTTGGTTCTTGCATGAACTGGCTGAGTGTCTGCACGGAAAAACTTATATCAGGCCGGGTCATAGTCAAATAAATCAGCTAACCTATAAGCCTTCGGTAGCTTTCTGGACTTATGAGCAAATCCTCCCTTTTGTCTTTTCCTTTCCGATATGGCATCAACTTCAGATTCTGTGGCATTAGTATACTAAGTGGCTTGCACCCACTCATACCTGTTTCAGACAAAAGATCTAGCACATATGTTCTTTGGGTTAAGACTATACCATGTTCTGATTTAGCTACTTCTATTCCTAGAAAATATTTCATTATGCCCAAGTCCTTGATTTTAAAATGACTATGTAACAAATTCTTCGCAAATGCAATTCCTTGTTCAGAACTACCAGTTATCAAAAGATCATCAACATAAACCAAAACTAGCACAATTCCATCACTACAATCCATAATAAACAAAGAATAGTCATTTTTGCTTTGTGTAAAACCACCCTTTATGAGAGCATGAGAAAGTTTCTTATTCCATTGCCTAGATGCCTGTTTCAGCCCATACAAAGATTTTTTTAATTTGCATACCATGTTCTCCCCCTTATTATCAAACCCTTGAGGGATCCTCATATATACCTCCTCATGGAGATCTCCCTGCAAGAAAGCATTATGAACATCCATTTGATAAAGGTTCCATGAATTTAGTGATGCTAGTTTAAGGACCAAACGAACAGTAAACATTTTAACTACTGGAGAGAAGGTTTCATGATAATCTATGCCTTCCCTTTGACTATAACCTTTGGCTACTAATCTAGCCTTATATTTATCAATGTTTCTAGTTGAGTCATACTTAACCTTGTAAACCTACTTGCATCCAATTGCTTTCTTCCCCTTTGGAAGAGATACTATCTCCCATATTGCATTGTTTTCCAGCGCTTGCATTTCAGCCTGCATGGCCTTAACCCATTCTTGATTTGTAATTGTTTCCTTGTAGCAGGTTGGTTCAGGCACTGCATCAATGCTAGTTAAAAAACATAAGTGATCACAAGAGATAGAAGAATAGGAAACATAATCATTAATGGGGTATAGACATTTATTTGCATGTTTCTGTTCAGTTTCTGGTACTGCTAGGGAGCAAACATAATCGGTTGTCCATATAGGTGGATGTCTCTCTCTGCTGGTTCTGGGCAGACTCGGTTCTGCAGGTGGATCATGATGATTATTGTCATGATTGTGGATATTCTCTTCTTCCTTATCCTTAATACCGTGTTCTGCTGTCACAGAGGTATTAGGCATGTGAATAGGGATTGTAGTCTCTTTATCTTGTAGCTGGACAGGTTCATTTTCATACCAGAACATTTCCTTTAGCTCTTGATTCACTCCCCTTGAATGAGGAGATACTGGAGACCTGAAAGGAAAATTAGTTTCTACAAAACTTACATGTCGACTAGTCATAACAGTATGGGTATGAAGATTAAACAAAAGATATCCCTTCTGATTTTCTGGATAACCTAGAAAAACACATGGAATAGCTCTAGCTTGCAATTTATTAGTATTTTTTAAGTCTGTGGCATAAGCAAGAGATCCAAAAACCTTGATATTTTGAAGATTAGGTCGCTGCCCATATACTTTCTCAAAAGGAGTTTTGTAGTTGAGTATTTTTTAAGGTATTCGATTAACCAAATAGACAACGGTTTTAACACACTCGCCCCAAAATTGAGTAGGAACATGTGACTGCAACATTAAACTTCTAGTTACCTGCATAATGGTCCTATGTTTTCTTTCTACAACGCCGTTTTGTTGTGGTGTATAGGGACAAGTAGTTTCATGTATGATTCCCTTTGCTTGAATGAATGATTTAAAGCTACTGTTTACAAATTCACTACCATTGTCACTTCTTATTCTTTTAACCTGTGCATTAAACTGGGTTAAGGCATATGCAACAAAATTTTTAATATAAAGAAGGCAATCTGATTTATGTCGCATAAGAAATATCCACGTAGCTCTAGAATAGTCATCAACTACAGTGAGAAAATATTGGTAACCGTGATGTGTGGGTGTTCTATATGGCCCCCACACATCAACATGCAGCAAATCAAAACACTTGACACTTTTAATGGAGCTAGGGGAAAAAGGAAATTTCGTTTGCTTGGATTGAAAACAGATATCACATTTCTCATTCAAGAATTCAGAGTCATCAAGTACAAGGTCTAGATGTTTCATTACAGAAATAGGAGCATGACCCATTCAGTTATGCCATAAGCAAACATCTACAGGTTTAGACTTAAAATCCTTGCTATGTCTAATGTTCATTACATGTGAATGTTCAGGTATCTTAACAATGTATAAGCCATCAATCATTTTACCAGTCAGCTTCATCACTCCACCCTGAAGGTCCTGCAGTAGGCAACGATTAGGGAAGAAACAAGCTATGCAACCATGTTCTTTGGTAAGGCGAGAAATAGCAATAAGATTAAATTTCAGCTTAGGGGAATACAACACATTATCCAGTTTAATATCAGATGATAAACTAACAGTGCCAGTGTGAGTAACTGGTACTCTTTGCCCATCAGGTATTTTTATGGACTTAATGGGGCCTTTATATACCGTGTAATTATCAAAAAGGCTTAAATTTCCAACCATGTGGGTTGTGGCCCCCGAGTCCAAGATCCAGTAGGCAGAATATGAAGAATTTCGATTAAGATTTACCAAACCTGTACCGGTTAATGCGTGAATAGGTGCCTCAGTGTCCTTTTGCAGCAGTTCCAGGATCTTCTCATACTGTTCTTGCGTGAATGTGGGTGCCACAGTGCTGGTTGTATGAGTATGAACCTCAGGATCGTTAGAATTTGAGTCCTTCCCCTGCTTGGTTCTGTTTCCCTTAAAATTGGGTGGATACCCAACAAGTTGGTAACATTGCTCACGCAGGTGTCCCTTCTTAAGGCAGTGTGAGCATTCAATTGAACTATCTCCTCTGCCACGCCCTCTTCCGCGGCCACGCCCCCTAGTTGCCATGACTATACCTTCAATAAGAGGGCTTTTATCATTAGATGCGATTGAGCATTGCAACTCATCCTGGATCAGCATTCCATAAGCCTCGTTTTCGGTTGGTAGGGGATTCATGAGCAAGATTTGGCTTCTTGCTTGATGGTAAGACTCGTGAAGACCCATGAGAAATTGCACAAGCTTCTGTTCTTGCATCAAAACCGCATAGGCCGTCGACGTGTTACAGGTGCATGAGGGAAGAGTGATGAGGGCCGATTGCTCCTCCCATAATTCCTTAAGTCTTGAAAAATAAACTGAAACAGAGGAATTCCCTTGTCGGTGAGAGGAGATTTCACGATGGAGAGCGAAAATTTGAGCCCCATTCTTCTTGTTGAAACGCTCCTTCAAATCAATCCAGACTTGGTGAGCACTCTAAAAGAATATAACCCCGTTGGCTAGCTCCTTTGAAATCGAGTTGAGTAACCAAGAAAGAACGATTGCATTGCATCGTTCCCAATGGGGATGAAGAGATGGATCATGCGAATCTTTAGAACAGGTGCCGTCAATAAACCCAAGTTTATGCTTACCGAGTAGAGCGATTCTCATGGCGCGACTCCACACCGTATAGTTTTCCGGTCCGGTGAGCGTGTGTTGGATGATCGACGTTCCTTGAGTATCGGATGGGTGAAGGTACAAAGGGTGAGAAAACAGAAGCACCTCAGCGACATTCTTCTCAGTGCTCACGGAAGTCTTCTCAATGGCCATGGAAGCGTGGATATCGGCTGTGCTTGTAGGGGTTCCGGCGTGCGCTGTGACCTTTCCAATTTAGGGCTCTCAAAAATGCTGTACACTTTCTTCTCTTCGGTTTGGGTTCGTGCGGCTGAAATGAAGGAATCTTGCTTCTCCGATGAGGGTTCTTTGCGCAAGCAGTAGTGATGGGCCACGTTCTTGGGCTTTCTTGTTGGGTTAATGGAATAAAGCAGCCTATGGCTCTGGTACCATGATGAACCCTGTAAATCTACTGAGCAAAAAACCACACAGATCTTGGAGAAAAGCAATTCTCATATATTTTGTAACGTATATTTTACACCCATATGTACACACGTCCGGTTATCACATTTATATAGGCCTAATGGTTTGCCATATTAAGCAATACGACACTCATTAGTACCAAAACGACAACAACTAAATCTAATTCTAATTCCTATCTTTTACAGGAAAAAAGAACAGAAATATTTTTCACTTTTGTCCAGACAAAACCCATTCTATCTCTAGCAGGACTTTTCACATATCATGGGTTGCAAAAAAAAAAAAAACATAAAATTTATTAGAATTAAAAGATTTTGCCAAAAAAAAAAAAAACTTCAGAACACGTTGAGTAAATGGAGAATTAACTCCATATGAGAACTTCTTGTAACTGAATTTTTTATAGAACAGTTTGTTCAACGTTTTGACCGAGTATTTCAAGAATGACCCTGAAAAAAAATAAATTCAAATATGTTTACTTTTTTCCAGTTCTCACCGGAATAAAGATTTTGTTAGAAACAAAATACACAGAACTGTGAGAGCTAGTATGATTATGAATGAATTTATTGGAACAAACAAAATACTAATTAAAGATTTTAGAATTGTGAGGTAATGTTGAAGAGAAGAACTTACTATATAAAAATTGGCAGTTGAATGCTTGAGCTCAAGTTGAAAGGAAGGATTTAAAGGGAGATGTATTTGGTTACTGTAATTTGAAGGCAGTGTACTGTGTCTTCTATTCCTCCTAGTTTCTGAAAGGCAGAAAACACAACTTTGGTGTTAATTAAGAGAAATGTGTGTGTGTGTGTGTGTGTTTAAATAATTCAAATACAAAGATGAAGACAAAAAAGAAACTGAAGCTTACCAAGTTCATCAGTTTCTTCATCGTCAGATTCAGAATCAATATTAATTATATTGCTTTCAAAAGCTTTTGATTTGGATTCTCCATCTCTATTTCCATTATCTTCTTCTTCATCATATCTCTTTCTTTTTCCTCCTTCTTGTACATTTCTCTTTTGTTCCATTAATCACATCGTATTTCTTCTTCTCACAGCAAGTTTTTCCGTAGATTTTGACCTTAAACTTCGAATAATCTTCGAAATATTTGAACACCAAGAAATCACCAGTTTCCAAACTATTATCTTCCACGAACTTTTTCCATCAATTGTGAAAATAAAATTTGTTCCCAAGATTTTCCACTTCAACTTCCTCTAATTTACCGAAATAACTCTCAAGTATTGTTTTCTCTGGCACTTCTTTCCCAAATTCTTTGATAAAAGCTGGTGGGATTTTCTGTTCATATATATCAACACAGAGAAGAACAAATAAACATTGTTAAGAAAACTTGAAATTACGTACGTACTTTCCTCATAACTTTGTTCTAATTGTTAATCTTCCTAGTTAAGAGAACTAGGTAGAAGATGAATAAATCACAGAAAATATCTATATTTTGAAGGAAAGGTTTGGACCTTTATACATCAAAACTAGTGAGACTAAAAGTAGAGATAAGTTCTCTTTCAGTATCAAACCCATACATACGTACATACGTATATACATACATATGCTAGCAGAAATAAGAAAACTAAAATGAAGGATCAATTAAGGAGATTATAAAATCAATACTACTAGTAATAGTATATACTAACCAAGCGAGTGGTGAAATCCTTAATTAAGACCTTAAAGAATGAAGGCTTCTTTGCATGTTTTCTCAAGAAAGATGAAGCCATGAGATGATCTAGAAGCCCAAGCTTTAATGCAAATCACAGAATGATCAGATTTGAAGGGTAAGAGAAAGTGTGCGAGAGGGAAACGCAAATGGCAATGAAAGGACATATATAGCTAGGAGGGAAGTACTCCCACTATTGCCTCATTAAGTATGTGTCAACCATCCTATTGAAATTAAAGAAGAGTATCTAACTCATTAAATATATCTGTCAAAATTTAGAAGTTTTTCAACTTACCCTTATTAATGTCTGTTTGGGATAATGGTGGAAACAACTTTTACAATGTAATTTATGGTGTATTAGATAAGGAGTTTTATCTCGATTTCCGTAAATATTTTTCTCGAAGACTAACTCAAATAGGCCCTTAAAGAGAGAGAAAAACATAGCATTTGAGGAACCATATAGAATTATTGACTTACAATAAAATTATTTTTTAATAATTAGAGATAGGGTAAAATTGAGAAATATTAATTAATAATACTCATGGCTTATATTATGAATCATGAATTTATCGTAGAAGGCTTTCCCTATAAAGACAAGAGAGAGAATAAATATGAAAAGTTCCCATGTTTTTTTGAGAAAAAGGAAAGTGTTTGAATTGTATTTTTATTAACCTTCAGTTGAATTGTTTATTTAATTAATTACTTGGTTTAACTGGGTTTTAGGTTTCATACTATATTGTACATGTTTCTTATTTGACCATTAATATATTTATAGTGTAATAAGGCTGAAGTATACTCTAAGGGCCCGTTTGGTACGCTGGAATTGATTTTGATGGAAATGGAAATGGATATGGATATGGAAATGGATATGGAAATGGAAATGGAAACGGGGACTAAAAGTATGTTTGGTATGTCATGGAAATGAGATGTAATTTTTGTATAAAAATACCAAAATGTCCTTTAATTTTTTATTTTTTTATTTTTTTTTAAGGTAGTGGAGGGTAATAGATGGAAATAATCACATTGAATTGTAAAAAATGAGGGGTAAAAAAAAGATTCCATGGAATTTCTCCTAATTCCACATGTTTTTTGATGGAACCCAAAATGAGGCTAATTCCATGTCTTGGCTTCCACATGGAATTTAATTCCATGATCTTTCTTTGTACCAAACAAACTTATATGGTGGAAATGAATTCCATTTCCATATCCACCCCCTCAATTCCTACATACCAAACGGGGCCCAAGTTCTTTAACTTGGCATGAGGTTTCATTTTTATCCCCAACTTTATAAAGTGTACATATCTTTAATTCTTTAATTTTAATACCGTTAGTGACCATTAGTGCTGCTAACAAAAAATTGCTTACTCAACAATTTAAGTGATCATGACAGTATGGGTAACAAAGTACACTTAAATTTTATTTGTTTAAATATAATTTTATTTTGATGATTAAGTTTTATGAAATTTATGTTTATTAATTTTAATATTTTTATAAGAAATTATTTAAATAAAAACATACTTAATTATTTAAAAAATTTTAAATAGGGAAAAAGAGCAGATCACTAGATTACGAGAGAATATAAGTGAGAGGGAGGAGAGTGTACGGCAAGTGGCCATGAAAGGGCATATATAGATAGGAGTGCTCATTGAATATTTGTCAACCACCTCATTGAAACTAGAAGAGTAGCCAACTCATGAAATATCTATAATAAAATTTAAAAAATTTCCAACTAACCCCTATGGGCCATGTGTGTGTGATAGAGAGAGCGAGAGAGGACATTTGGGGATTCGTATAAAAATATTGAATTATAATTAATTTTCTTATTAATTCGAAATAGGGTAAAAATATGGGAGAATTGCACAAAAATACTTTTGGGGTAAATTAATTGCTGATTGCTACCAAATGTGCAAGCAATCTTTCATTCTGTGCAAACCATCTTCTATGTGTGTTAAAATTTTTCATATAAATGTGTAAACAATCTTCCGTTGTATGCAAAATACTTCCGTTATGTGCTACAAATCTTCTATAATAGTATTCAACAATTAATTTATCAAAAAGGTATTTATCAACAATTCTCCCTAAAAACATTAGAAGGCTCCCTGTAAGCACAAGAGGGAGGATAACTATTTTTGAATTATAATTAATTTTCTTATTAATTCGGAATAGGGTAAAAACATTAGAAGGCTCCCTATAGGCGCAAGAGAGAGGATAACTATTTTTGTTGAAGTCTACGGAAAAATAGGTCTTTAATTTTTATAAAATTACTCTAAAATAGTTTATAACTCTTTTTAGGAAATAAAACCCTTTATAAACTCTCCAATTTTTCAAAAACAATATTCCATAATGTTTTCTCATTTTCTCTGACCCCTTAAATAATTTTAGATAATTATTTCTCGTTTGTTTACTTAAAATTTCACCCTTGAATAGGCTTATTAGTCAAATAAATCCTTTTTGGGGCATATTCAAGTTCGAGATGTTACATATTTGATATTTCTTAATTAGCCATTAATATATTTATAGTAATAAATTAAATTTAGGGAATAAAAGTAAAAGGTATTAACAGCAGGTATATTTATTATGATTAAAATTCAATAATTCTTCCTATTTTAATTTCTAACCGTACCCAATGTTCCTTTCCTATTACTTTCCTATTATTCTGAAAAAAGAGAATATATTTTGTGCGGCTGTAAAACTTATTTTCTAGTCCTTGCACATGAATTATGTTACATTAGGGGAGAAGAATCAGCAACGCATAAAATAATTATGAAGCTAATATTAATCTCAACAATAAATTTTAATAACTTTAGTACTGTTTACACTAAAACATGGTGATCCATTGTAACATACGTCTTTCAACCACCTTTATTAAATCTGGAAGTTTCGACCAAAATAAAAAAACTACGCAGATGGAAGCAATATAGTTCAGGCCAATAGCAAATATAAGCCCATAAGTTGAAACTTGCATATTTATCTTTGGATTACTATTCATTCAATAATATACAGATTTTGATCCAACTTTAAAAAGTCATAACTAATTGTGAAAACATCATATGAGGGTGCTCTAAAATTCTATTGAGAGCTCTTGAAGTCTTTTACATGAGAAAAATATCGTTCTTGCTTGATTCTTATTAAAGAGTTACAGACTTATAGTTAATTCATATTCGATCCTTGCTCCAATTTTTTGATAGTTTCTATGCATGAACTTCAAAAACCCACAACTCATTGCACATACATCACTACAAAAAAACATCGGATTAGTGACGGAATTTAGCGACGGAATTTCCGTCACTAATTAGTTTAGCGACGGAACCAAATTAGCGACCGAATTTGTTCCGTCGGTAAAAATGCCGTTACTAATTAATTAGGGACGGAATTTTAAATTCCGTCGCTAATTAGAGATGGATTAGCGATAGAAATTCCATCGCTAAATTAGCGATGTAACATTTTGTCACTAAATTCCGTCTCTAATCTGTGGCAAAATATTTTTTTTATATAATTTAAATTGCCACATGTCCTTACAATGAGCCTCCACATGTCCCTCACCGGCGGCCGCCACGTGTCCTCGTCAGCCGCCGCAGCCTCGCCTTCGCCCTCCACGTGTCCAGGTATACCGCCACGTGTCACCCTCCATCGCGCCCCACGTGTCACCCTTCATTGCGCGCCATGTGTCCAAGTCACAAATTGGTTGCATTTTGTGACCAAGTTGGGATTCAAAGCCTTGACCTCCCACGCGTGTGCCAGTGCCTTTACCAGTTGAGCTAAGAAGAACCTATGTAATTTAAATGCAAAATCATACATACATACATATATATATATATTTCTTTGTGAACAAAATTAGAAATACAATATTTAATCTATTATTAAATATTTGAATTTATTTTTCTTATTTTATTTTATATAATTTTTCTACCTAAATTTTTATTATTAATATCTTATTTATTCATTTTATGATATATTTGAATTTTTTTTGCGTTTATAAAATTTTTATTTTTATATAATATATTATTAAAAATTCAAATATATTATATTATAATTTCAATTTCAAAAATAAATTTGAATTAATAATTTTATTTATTTATTTTAATATTTATATTATAAATTTATAATTATAAAAAAATATAATTATTGAAAAAATTAATTATTTGTGACAGAAATTAGGGACGGAACAATTCCGTCGCTAATTTTTAATGACGGAATTAGAGACGGATTAGTGACGGAATTTAGAGACGGAATGTAATTCCGTCTCTATTCCGTCGCTAATTTCCGTTGCTAAATTTTAATGACGGAATTAGAGACGGATTAGGGATGTAATTTGGCGACGGAATGTGATTCTGTCTCTATTCCATCGCTAATTTAGTGACGGAAAAATTCCGTCACTAATTTCCGTTGCTAATTTTAGGGACGGAATTAGAGGCAGATTAATTTAGCGACGGAATGTGATTCCGTCGCTAATCCGTCCCTAATTTAGTGACGGAAAAATTCCGTCGCTAAATTCCGTCGCTAATTTTAGTGCCGGAATTTGTGAGGGATTAGCGACGGAATAAAATTCCGTCGCTAATTTTCATTTTTTTTGTAGTGCATCCAATATAATTGCCCTGATTTAGGATAATTAAGTTGGAAAGCTCGGTGTCTACTTTGGGCATAGAAATTCTCATGATCATTGGATATCATCTACTATATATTCTTTATCAAACGGAACAAGGATCGTGCTTTGAAAATAGCTTAATCAGGACGCACTACTACAAAAAACCAAATCTGTGGCGCTTATAATTACATTAGCTGTGGCGCTTCCGAAATGCCACCTATCTTAACGCTACTAAAGAAAGCTGTGGCGCTTGGAAGCGCCACAGATTATTTATTTTTTTTTTTATGAAAAATAACTTCCTGGCGCCACAGGAAGCCTACCTCCTGTGGCGCCTGGTAGGCCAGGCGCCACAGGAGGCTTAGCTCCTGTGGCGCCTGGCCGGCCAGGCGCCACAGGAGCCTTAGCTCCTGTGGCGCCTGGCCGGCCAGGCGCCACAGGAGCCTTTTCACCTACTGTGGCGCCTGGCTGGCCAGGCGCCACAGTAGGTATTGTTTTTTTTTTTTTTTTTAATTTCCGTTCTGATATTTTTTAGTATATTTTGTCCTCGTATATTTTTGGGTTTTTCGTATTGGTTTTTTTTTTAGCATATTTTTTGCTCATGCATATATAATTATCCCATGCATATATAATTATAGTCTGCAAGGTTTAATAAAAACAATAATAGATAACTTTAAAATGATAGCAACAAATGATTGATTAGGTAAAGTAGTAATGAAAATTGTTATACAATATACTGTAAACCTAGCTGAATGAAATATAATACAACAAATTCAACTTGAACAAACATGCATGACACAACAATTATATTGGCAATTAGAAACAACAACAAAAAAAACCAGCTAGCTAGTGAATTTAATAGTAAATATAGCTACCTAGGGATTTGCTTAAACACATATTCACACCATTCCTCGATCACTTCATTAACCTGATGGTCTGTCAAAGCGTCACAACGTTGATCTTCATAATACTACAGATAAATACAATCAGACACAAGTTAGAACGAATTAAAATCAGTAAAACATAACTGTCAGGCACTAATTCAATTTCATTACAACACAATATGAAGTGCAACTAAATGACTTACTTTTTGAGGAATAAATGGTTGATCATGCATAATAACATCCTTCATAAATTTCATGATATAGTACCCACAATCATTGTCATTAGGTTGGAAAGGGCACTGCAATAATATAATGCAATATTTAACTATGTTCTTGAATAAAAAGTGTTTAATAACAAAGTCTAAGTAAATTAAAGTCAAATATCAATACCTGTATCTTCTTCCAAGGATAGCTAAGGCGGGGGTCAGTAGCTTTAGAATAGTTTAACCCGACAGACGACCGATACGCAGTCAATGCGCTAATAAAAGAAACAGAAAGTTATTACTTTTGGCTATTCAATCATGTTCGCAAATATTTATTTATAGGCACGTATACTTACCTACTGATCAATAGCAACATATCAAAACGTTCTTGTGGAAGACCATTTTTCAGAGGATCCACATAATAAATGCGAGGGCCTGAAGGTTCCGCTGGATTGATAACGATCAATATCCAATGGCGCCTAAAATATGTTTTAAAATTAATTTTTGAACAATCATGTTATGATAGAAGTTAAACAATAAAAAGAAAAATTGTACCAATAATAACTTACCCCGCATTATACGGCACTAAAAATAATGTATTTGATGTCGCTTTCTTGCTAAAGTAATCTTTCAGCTCATTAGACTGCGCAGTCACATCCATTTTACCCTCATGATGACCAACGAGAAAAGGGTTGACAAATGCGAATTGGACCCTGTGTGTATCCATGAAAACGTCCTGGTCTAAATGCCTGGTATAAAACATACAGTGTCATGAGAAACAAAAGAAATGGAACGAGATATATTAATAACAGTGATAAACGATAATAGTGAAGTACCTTATCCAGATGTTGATAGCCGAAGCACTAACCCAATCACGAGCACATATTTCCTGCACGACCTCGGCAGTAATGTAATCAACTAGACCACCAACATTGTAGATATGTCTTGGAATACGTAATGACACTACTCCCTCACCGATCAATTGTGGTGCAATCAATATTAATTGATCGAGATATGAGGTATGTCTTCTTCTGCTCTGATGGCTGGCCGATGCTTTTGACTTGGGTTGTGTTGTTGAAGACTTTGAAATCTTACCCTGCGCAAATCAGAAAATTAAATCACAGTTCGAGATGAAAGTTTGAAGGAAAAGTGCAGGGAATTTTGAATGAACGACCTTTCCACATGGCTCGATAAGACCTATTGGCCAAGCAACATAGCCACCTACAACATCTGCCACCTTATTTTGCTCATCCTGAGACGGAATCGGTAAGATGGCGTCTTCGTTCGTGCAGACGTCAACCCTAACCCGGAGTGTGTTATCAGGCAACGGTGAATTGTGCAGTACGTCCTCACCAGTGTTGTAGGCAACACCCACTGCAACCGCATGCTTGGATGCTTGCTCGACATATAGCTTGCATTGAAATTCGCCCTACGGAAAAGAGAGTTAATATGTTAAATTCGCTTAATTATAATTTAACATAAAGTTAAGTAGACAAGAAATTAATTACCGAAGGAAAAGGGACTTTAGGCATGGAATTGCAGCTATCTCTGAAACTTGGGCTATCACAGAAAGGAACATTTGGTGTTGGCCTACCCTGGACCAACTGTTGTATTTGCGTTGTTAACAACGCATTCTGGTCTTGCAACAAACGCATTTGTTCGGTGAATTGTTCTTCTCGTTGTTCCTTGTAGCGCATTTGTTGTTGAAGTTCTTGCATTTGATGTTTAAAGGTAGACATCTCGTCACGTAGGTGGGAAACATCACCTCTACTCGAGCGCTTCTGACGTCCGAAGTATGCTGATGGGGTGACTGCAAAACCAGTACCCCGAACACGACCATCATACTCGGGTACTGGTAACGCTCTGCTCAATAAATCGTCCCGACCAACATAGGTCGCCAACGCAGGATCCTCCTGTGTCATTTGTCGCTTTCCCAAAAAGAATTACAATGAAAATTAGTTATTATAAATGGAGTTCATTTAAGTAAAGCCAATTATTTATTGAACGCATAATATATTTGAATACTTACACAATATTCGGCTACTCTTCTTGCTTCCTCACTACGAATTTCACCTTTCTTATTTGTGACACCCTTGACCCACACCTCATGTCGTGGAACCTGTGTAATATCTGAGCCTGATTCTTGTATCTGCACATCGAAGTTAGTCGAATTTAAATGATATTCATACAATTTTTATGATGAATGAAATAATCATCAGTTCGTACCATTTGTTGTTGTAAATTTCCGTATGAAACAGGTCCTTGTGTGTATCGGTATGGCATGTTGGTCGCGTTAGCTCGATTCTTCTCGCTCAACTCCTAGTTAGATCAAAATGATTCATATAAATATATAAATGTTACTTACAAATACGTACATTACACGTAATAGGGAAAAATAAACAAATCCCCTTACCAGGAAATCAGGAGTTGTATGTGTTTTGATAAACTCATCCCACATTGCTTGAGTGATGATTCCTTCGTACAATGGATAAGGCGGTGTAGTAATGATATCATCATTATCATCCCTCAAGAAATATTTGACGAGATCAGAACGAAACTTTCGCAAAATTTTTCCGGCTTTTCTCATTACGAAGTTCTTCCGATCATCATCAATAATAAAAACAGTCTGTAAACAAGTCAAAAAACATATATCATATGTAAGATTGAAATGAAGTGAAACAAAGCAAACCGAATAAATATATAATTAAGGTGTTACCTGTATTTCAGCCCAGATCCCATCCTCATAACTTTTCTTTACCATTTTCCAATTTTGAACGGTAATAGGGACTCTGTCTCGAACCGTAGTCCCGATGAAGTTATTTAACGAGGTACTGTTCTCCCCGAACGGGTTCCCAAGTTCATTCCACTCTACTTGTAACTTGATCCCGTTACTTCTCAGTTTGATCAACCTCGCCATAACTGTTCTGCCACGTCTGACGTTCACCTCAAATCTCTGTCTACCAATGTGCCTGGGAACGTCATCAATGTCATCAGGTACGGGACTGGGAACGTCATCAATGTCATGATGTGGTGAGTCCATACTCCTGCAAGTGAAATAAACCAAATCAAAACATCAGTGCACAATGGTCTTGTATGTCAACGAAAGCAAATTATTTTGAAATTTATAAAAACATACGTACAAGTAAATGAGTCAAGGCAATCATTATCTTTTCCTTTTTCTTGTCTGATTTAAAATTTTATTCTTCAGAATTCGTGTTGAATTGAGAATTGTGTTTCTCTTGACCCAAGTTCCCTCTTTATGATCATGTCTCACGTATAGGGGTTCATCTCCATCTTCATCTTCATCTGCATCTCCATCTATATCAATATCTGCTGACCACAAATTCTCAAATGAAGGATCATCATTATTGATGTTCAAATATTCATTACTTTCAAAATCAACTTCTGCTTGACGATTCTTGTTGGATGGAAGTACAATAGACCAATTCTTCTTAGCAGGATCAGGAATGTAAAATGCTTGTTCTGCCTGTGCTGCTAAAATAAAAGGATCATCTTCATACCAAACCTTAGAAAGGTCCACTTGCACAAAGCCTAAGTCATCTATCCGCAATCCACTGTTGTTGTTAACCCACTGACATTTGAAGACAGGGACCCTGAACATAGAGTAATCTAACTCCCATATGCGTTCAATGACACCAAAGTATGACATTGATGCATAGATAGGGTGTGTATCTTTAGCACTGGCTCTATGCCAAGAATCAGCAACAAGTGTTACCCCACTATTCTGCATCGTGCTCTGTTTATCATGGTCTTGTGTATAAAATGTGTAACCGTTGATTGCATAACCATTGTAAGATAATACATGTAAGCTCGGTCCCTTCGACAGGCACTTCAATTTTTCGGAAACTGAATCAGGATTCCTCTCCATCTCATCGTTAATACGCTTTTTCAACCAGCCTGCAAATTGTTTATTGTGTTCTGTTGTTAATAAATTTTCATTCCCATCACCATGTACCAATCGGAGAGCATCCTTGTGTTCTTCTACATACGGTTCAACCTCATCAGTGTTATGTAGGACATACAAGTGGGCTTGATCCCGTTCAGTCACTGATATCGTTATTACATCACTCCCCGTTGTTCCTTTCCCTGATCTTCGGCCATCATGACGGGACTTGGGGATCCCTACAGGGTCAACATTTGATAGAAAATCAGCACAGAAGTCACTTGCTTCTTCAACCATGTAACTTTCAGCGATACAACCCTCTGGACGGTATCTATTTTTCACATACCCCTTTAATATTTTCATGAATCGTTCATTTGGGTACATCCATCTCAAGTACACTGGACCGCACAATTGAGTTTCTTTGACCAAGTGTACAGTTAGATGTACCATAATGTCAAAAAAAGAAGGCGGAAAATACATTTCAAGTTCACACAGAGTACACACAATCAGCCTTTGCAAATCTTGTAACCTGGTTGAATCAACCACTTTACTGCAGATCAACTTGAAAAACATGCAAAGTTTCGTGATAGTGTTCCTTAATTTTTTCGGTAGAATGGATCGTATACCCACCGGTAGGAAATTTTGCATTAGCACATGACAATCATGAGATTTAAGATTTTTTAACTTCAACTCTTTTACCGATACAAGGTTCTTTATATTTGAAGAGTAGCCCTCGGGAACTTTAATTCCTTGCAGAAACTCACAAAACAATTTCTTCTCTTTCCTCGACAGAGTGTATGCCGCTGGCGGTAGATAGGTACGAGACCTTTGCTCAATCGGTGCCAACTCTTCTCTAATTCCCAAGTTCACTAAATCCAACCTCGAATTGACATTGTCCTTGCTTTTCCCTTGGATATTAAGCAACGTGCCAATTAGACTATCACAGATATTTTTTTCTATGTGCATCACATCAAGAAAATGCCTCACATATAAAGACTTCCAATATGGAAGATCAAAGAAAATAGACTTTTTCTTCCAACCGCTTGTCTCGATTTGTTTTGCAAAAGGTTTGCCAAAATTGTTCTCCAAGTCTTTTACCTTGGAATACACCTGGGAACCGGTCAACATCTTCGGCGGGCTACCTTCTTCTGCATCACCATTGAAAGGCTTTTTCCACTTCCTCCAACGATGTTGTGATGGTAAGAATCTTCGATGCCCCATGTAAACATTTTTCTTACAATGATGAAGTCGCATTGAATGAGTGTCATCTTCACATATAGGGCATGCACCATATCCTTTGACGCTGTATCCTGACAAATTTCCATAAGCAGGGAAATCATTAATTGTGCCAAACAACATGGCTTTCAAAGTGAAACTTTCTTTCATGTACCCGTCATACACACTAACGCCTTCATCCCAAAGCAACTTCAAGTCATCAATTAAAGGAGCCAAGTATACATCTATATCATTCCCAGGTTGCCTTGGCCCAGAAATTAACATGGACAACATCATAAACTTACGTTTCATGATTAAGTGTGGAGGAAGGTTATAAATCATCAATATCACCGGCCACGTGCTATGTGTGCTACTCTGAACACCGTGCGGATTAATTCCATCAGTTGACAGTGCAAGGCGAAGGTTCCTGACTTCATCAGCAAAGTCAGGGTACTCATGATCAATTTTTTTCCATTGAGGAGCGTCTGCAGGGTGCCTAAGCTTCGTGTCTTTAATCCTTTCATCTGTATGCCATGTCAACTGCTTAGCAATCTCTGCATTACTATACAGTCGCCTGAATCTCGGAACAATGGGAAAATACCATAGCACCTTCAAAGGACTTTTTCCTTTCTTCTTCCTATATCGAGATGCGTTGCATTTAGGGCACTTCTCCAACGTTGCATACTGATTTCGAAATAATACGCAATCGTTAGGACATGCATGTATCTTCTCATATCCCATACCGGTTGTAGAGCAAAGAATTCGTTTTGCCTCGTATGTCTTGGTAGGAAGTACATTTTCTTCTGGAAGCATATCTTGCAACAGTTCAAGCAATGCGGTAAAACCCGAATCACTCAATCCGTACCGAGCTTTAAAGTTGTACAACTTTAACACTGCTAGCAATCTTGTGTATTTAGTACTTCCGACATATAATGGTTTCTCTGCATCACCTTTCAACTTCTCATATTCGTTAGGGCAGTTATGAAGCACCCCTTCAACCATATTTACCATTTCTTCAAGACCATCATCTTCATCAAACATGCTTTGATCAAATTCATCCGAGGCACCACCCGTGGTATGCACCCGATCACTATATGAATCGTTGGTCTCACCATGCCTTGTCCATCGTATATATGTTTGATCAATACCATAACACACTAGATGATCTAGCAAATCAAGTTGACTAATCCGCTTTCCAAAACAACAGGATAAGCAAGGACATAAGATTTTGCCAGGATCTTTTGTGTGCTCAGTTGCAAATGTAATAAAATCCTTCACCCCATCTATATATTCCCTTGAACATCGATTAGATGACATCCATTTACGATCCATCTATGGGCTTCAATCTATTTTTTTAAAAAATTACGTGGTTAGTTGTATAACTATTGCATTTATTAATTACTTTTATATTCTCTTACCAATTTTAATTTAAAATAACATACACCACATGAATCTTCATAATTGAAGCTTTCTAAGTCTTAAACTGAATATTTAAATTGCCAAATAATTCATTAATTATTCCCAGGCATTATAATAAAATTTTACAACTCATAACAAAAGAAACCATATTTGCCACAATAATATATCATAGTTAAATTAGAAAACATTACAAGTCAATAATTAAATAAAATACAAGTGTTAAGAATATATAAATAATTATTTTGCTTATGCAATTAATCAATAACAATCATTAGAACACCTACAAATTATAACTATTAAATTTAACTACAATCACATTTGTGAACTCAAAATTTAAAAAACATACCGTAAATAGAAGCTTCAATAGACTGATGAACTGAAACTACAAACACAAATTAAACATAAACAAATCAATAAAATATTTGAGGTTCTAAGTTAATTTTTTAAATAATAATATGTGTAATAAACATCAAAATATAATAAAATCAAATATGATTAGCTTAAATAAATAAATATGATTTAGAAAAAAAAATAAAGAAAATAAAATAAAATGAAAAAGAAAGCATAATCCCAATATTAATTTTCTCCTTATTATATGTTTTTCCCCTTACGGTTTTAGTTAATATATTTAAAGTTAAACAATATAGACAAATTATATTTTATTTTATTAAATATTAACGTTGATATATATTGATATATTAAACTCATTTTATCCATATTTTAAAATTATTAAATAAGTTAATGACTCATCAATTAACGAATTATTCAATTTATTATCCTGATTTCAATTTTTCCTATTTTCATTGGGTTTAATTGGGATTTTCTCTATTATAGTTTAATAAAATAATACAAAAAATTATTTTCTTAACTCTACAAAATATATAGCACTAACACAAATATATATTAAATACGTGAAATAATGTTAAATAAATGATTTTGATTTTTGGAAAACAAATAATTTGAAGCAGTTTTAAAAGAAATAACAGTATTATTAAAAGTTAATTTGATTATCTAATTTCAAATCACTTGTATATTAATTATTGTCGTTCAAATTTATGGTTATATATAACATTTAATTCAATTCTTTCATTATTCTTGTAACTTGTTGCATTAATTTCTTAGAACTAGTGAGCTTGTAACTTGTTGTATTAATTCTTTAGAACTAGTGAGAGCTAAAACACAGTACACACGCCTACAATAGGGATCGGATAAGTCTCTAGTAATGGAAATATATATGTACACACACGCCTACAATACACACACGCCTACAAACAACACACACGCACATTTGTACATTATATATATATATAGGTGTTAAATGAAATCATTTGCATCTTTTTCCATTCTTCCTTTTTTTTTTATGACAATAATTGCTAAAGTTGAAAGTGACATTTTGTTGTTATTCTCTTGCATAAAGTTGAACCAATTTACAAGCAACATTTCCTATACGTATTGCAAATCACCTTTTCAATTATTGTCTACAATTTAGAAGCAAAATTATTCTCTTGCATATGCCAACAAATGACTTATCCTTTACCAAAAGCAACATTTCTTATACGGTGCAAAAGTAAATTTAACTATTTAAGGGTAAAATTTAAAAGCTCACATAGTGCAATTACTATGGAGGTGAACTATACTTTTTTTTTTAAAATAAAATATTATCAACATTAATTCATACAATTTTAGGTTCAGCGCAGCTCATTAAAAACAAATAAGTTATGGTACTAATCATTTTTATAACTCTACGATGACTTTATTAATATATCTCCATCATAATAAGTCTAACGCTAGAGGAATCATGAAAATTATATTAACTTTCACAGTTTCACTTGAAAAAAAAATTAATAAAAACAAAATGCAAGTTGAACTTACAGGTTGATCAGTACAGTGGAGTGGGGGACCACGTAATGGCCGTTGGTGACGCAATCTTCAGTGACGGAAGGAAGAAATTTGAGCTACCAAATGAAGTGGGGACCAAAAACTTGTAGACAATACAAAGAAAAGGGAATAAAAGGGACAGGAGTGGGGTTGGCAGTTGGGATAAAACAAAGACGTGTGCTCGTGTGAATGTCGTTTTAAGAAGTGAAGATAAGAAAATGGAAGGAAGGGGAGAGCACGCAGATACTGAAAGTGAGAATGAGAGAGTGAATGATTAATAAAGATATGATGAGAAAAAGGTAAAGAGAGGGAGGTGGTGTCGGTACGCGGGAAATGAAAAGGGAATGGGAGGAGAGAGGCGGGAAACATAAAGGATAAGGGGGTGGGGCGGGGTGGGTTCTAATTGGTTGGGAGGGGATAGAGAATCATAAATTTTATTTTTTTTTTTTTAAAAACAGGTCAGGGGTGGCGCCTGACCAGACAGGCGCCACCCCTGAACAAATTTTTTTTTTTTTTTTGCTAAAAAAAGGTCACCACCCGTGAACACAAATTTTTTTTTTTTTTTTTGAAAGCTCAGGGGTGGCGCCTGACCAGATAGGCGCCACCCCTGAACAATTTTTTTTTTTTTTTTTTTAAAAAGCATCAGGGGTGGCGCCTGACCAGACAGGCGCCACCCCTGAACAAATTGTTTTTTTTTTTGTTAAAAAAGGGAGGCACCCGTGAGAACCATTTTTTTTTTTTTTTTAAAGCTCAGGGGTGGCGCCTGACCAGATAGGCGCCACCCCTGAACAATTTTTTTTTTTTTTTGTTAAAAAAGGAAGGCACCCGTGACAACATTTTTTTTTTTTTTTATTTTGAAAGATCAGGGGTGGCGCCTGACCAGATAGGCGCCACCCCTGAACAAATTTTTTTTTTTATTTTTTAAAAATCATTAGGGGTGGCGCCTGACCAGGCAGGCGCCACACCTGACCATACCAGCTGTGGCGCCTACCCTTTCAGGCGCCACAATTGGTAGAAAAAAAAAAATAAAACTTTAAAAAAATAATAAATGAGCAGCTGTGGCACTTCATTAAGGAAGTGCCACAATATGTGCGCCACCTTTCCACCTTTTTGTAGTAGTGACGGTTATGATTATGCATCCTAAAATCATGCTTTCAAGGCCACACTCAAACATACACTAGTACAAAATTACCTTTTTAGCTCGTCACATATAGACCGGTTATAACGGATAAGGTCTAAAAAAAAGGTGCGGTGGCAGTTTTGTAATTATAAAGAATTTGTAAGACCGGTTCTTAAGATATACGGTCTAAAATAAATAATTTAGACCGGTTATAAAAATAACCGGTCTAAAAAGATAAAAATTTTAAAAAAATAATTTTTTTTTGCAAGCTTTTAGACCGGTTATTCAAATAACCGGTCTAAATAGATTAAAAATAAAATTTTAAAAAATATCAGGGAGTTTTAAGACCGGTTTTGACTAATAACCGGTCTTAAAAATGAAATCTTTTAGACTGGTTGTCTTCTAAACCGATCTAAATACTAGTACAATATCATCTTTAATTCATCTTTAAGACCGGCTGTCTTCTAAACCGATCTAAAGTGTGTGTTTGTTTAAATGTTTGGGCTTCAAATCGGACTTGAACAGTGCACTAATTAGACTTAAATAATGATTTGCCCATTTTGAGCTTTTGTTTCAACGATCAGATAGAAGTTAAAAAAAGGCCAACGCTCCAGAAGTCAGAAGTAACCTTATTGCTCCTTATTCTGACTTATTAGCCCATCTGAATATCAGATCTTACGGATAAGCTTCAAACTAAAGCTTATTTTTACTCAAGGGATGACTTTAACAGTATTTTTATATCTTTGGGGATGAATGAGGTACTCAAAATCACTTATAATTACAAAACTTCTTTTATGAAAAATGTTCTAAATAATTTTCTCTTTCTTTAGATAGTAATATTCTGCTGATTAGAGAATACTTTGGGATAAGAGTTTAGGCAAGTTTTGAGTTTTGTTAATATATAACTGTAAAAATGTAGAGAATAATTAATAATTAATTTTAATAAATTTAGATTTATTATTTAGTTGTTTTATGATTTTATAAACATGTCATAAATTAGTTTCTATATGGTGTTTTTACAGATTAAATTTAGTTTAAATAATTTATTTGAATTATTGGAGGTATTATTGAGGTTTTAATCGGTTTATTTTGTTAGATTTTGAGTTATGTGAAAATATGAGTTAGGATTTAATATTTAAATTAGAGTTTGATATAATTTATAAAATTTAAATTTGAGGTGCACAATAGAAAAGATTTTTGGAGTGTACCAATTTAAATTAGAGTTTGATATAATTTTATTTAAAATTGTACCATTGCCAAATTTTCAAATTTAATTTTTGAGAAAATTATGAAAAAATCCTTTCATGTGTAGATATCTTCCTAGGTCCCATTTGACAATTAAGTTGCCAATGAGGACTTTTTTCACAATTATCCCTTCATTTTTTCATTTTTCATAATATTTTCAATTTTTTTTCTCTTAATTAATATAAAAATCATTTATGCAAAAGTCAAACCAAACATCATTCACTTTTATATAAGTTATTTATCAAATCGCTAATCTAAACACTCATCATTTTACCCCATCTAAATTTTTTCCAATTTTAAGATTCCATAAATTTAAATAAAAATAAGTTACTTATCCAATCACCAAAATAAACACACCCAAACATTAGTGCAAAATCGCCTTTAAGACCGCCTTTTTGCTCTCTCCCTCTCCCAGACGGAAATCCCTCGCCTCACCATGCGCTCACCGTCTCTGCTTCTACCTCTCATGGAAATCCCTCGCTGTGCGCTCATCGTCTCTGCTTCTGCGTCTCACGAAAATCCCTCGCCACCCCTAATTTTTCCACAAGCACAAGGAAAACGCACATCATCGAGCTCCACCGGCTTTGTTCTACCTCTCATGTAAGTTTTTCTTGCTTATGTTCTAAGATCTTCCTACTTTGGATCTACGGCTAGGGTTTCATCTTTTGTTGATCGAATTTTTGGAATGGTGATCCATGTTATGCCGCTGTTGTTTCTGGGTTTCGAGCTTTCTTGTTCTAATCTTGAAAAAACAACTAATTGACTTTACTGAGGACGGAGGGGACGGAGGGCTGGACTGGCATCGTCATGGTGGTGCTTATGGCCATAGCCTTCATATTGGCTCAGCCTTGGTTCCGTCGCAACAGGCTAAGCCTCCCAAAGCCTCTAAAGAAGCTTACTGGGTTCAATGCCTTTTGGTACTCTCACCACCTCTTTGTCATCGTCTATGCCCTCTTCATTGTTCACGGATACCACCTATACCTCTCCAAGCACTGGTACAAGAAAACGGTATATATGCTTCGTCTTCCCTCCATACTCTGTGACTGACACACCCTTGATCTTCTTGTTGTTGAAATTGGTTTTTGTGGCACACTTGGATGTATCTCGCCGTTCCAATGGTATTATATGCATGCGTACGCCTTATTCAAGCTCTTAGGTCCGGCTACAAGTCTGTCAAAATCTTGAAGGTACCGGCATTCTTCTTGAATCTGATCTCTTATATATTTCTATCCTCTGCTTTTACTTAATTCATTAGTGATGTCAATTAATAACCTTATCTCTCAAAAATGCAGGTTGCAGTATACCCAGGAAATGTTTTGGCTTTGTATATGTCTAAGCCGCAAGGATTCAAGTACATGAGTGGCCAGTATTTATTAGTTAATTGTTCAGATGTCTCTGCATTTCAATGGTATGTGTTATGGAATATATTAGATTAGTATAATAGGGACCTAAGGGAATAGATTAGATTAGTCTAAATAAGGACTTAAGTGCAAAAGTCATAATTAGATAGTTATAAGTGAATAAACGTGTAAGGCGGTTAATAGTCGTTGGGAGAGGTCGGCTATCATGTTATAAATAAGCCTAAGTAACCTCCATTGTATCAGTTTTGAAGTCTGATTGTTCCTAAAGGAATTACACCGATATTCTCTTCTGCCTCTGTTTTCTATTTCTCCCCTGTTTCTCTTAATCTTTCTGTTCTCTCCTTCTTTTTTGTCTTTTCTGTCTATTTCCTATCCAATACCATAACAGTGGTATCAGAGCTGACGATTCTCGGCCCTCCCACTGCATTTCCTTATCCTTATAGTTCTACATTAATTTCAAGAACCATGGCTTCCTCTTCATTCTCAACTTCCAATGGTAGTCAGAGGTGGCTTCGGCAGCGTGGCAGTGTGAAAGAGTATAATGAATTCTTTGATGATGCTGTGACAAGATTCCGGCTCCAGATGTCAGAAGAGTACCTTGTCGTAACATATGTGGGCGGATTGAAAGAGGAAATCCTTGACTCAGTCAGACTCTTTCAACCAAGAACCATGCGTGAGGCTCGTTCTATCGCTAGAGCGGAAGAAATATTTCTAAAATGGCGGTTGGAGAAGGCAAGAAAAGTTTTGGAAGATAAAGAAGATGATGGATATCCTCCAATGACTCCACCCGAAGTGCAAGAAGCTTCTGCTTTTCCGGAAAAGAATGAGTTTTGTGCAGACACCACCCAAGGTTGCTTTGGAGTTCAAGAATCATCAAGAATCAGCAAGCGGGTACCAAAGAATTCTCAACATGTTCCTGGAGTCCATCATGGGTTAAAGACGACGCTGCAAGGTGATGAAGAAGTGATGAAGCTCCTGGATATTCACAAACAGATGAAAGTCGAAAGCCACAACGATGGATTCGTAGGTAATTCTTGCCAACCTGAAACATGGGTAAGCGTGAACGAGACAACTCGTGAAGATGTGGGATCTGCCAAGGCAATTTTGAATGAAGTCGGGGTTGCTTCTGGTTATCGAAACCCAGACACGTCGGAAAATGAGAGTTTAGCATTTGTGTGTAGTGGGTCCCAGCGTCCCCACAGTAAAGGTTTGACCGACCACCAATTCTCATCTGTTCTGTCTCAGTTTGTTGTTCACCCTTTAGTTGGTGAGTCTCTACAAATAGAGAAGGGTCATTGTGTGTCAAGGAAAAGTGAAAGGGTTGCATGGCAGGCTAAGGATTGTGTTGCACAAGAATCTCTTGTCCTAGGAGTTACGTGGCTGAGTGAAGATCAGCTGGAAAAGTCAAAACCACAGCTGGTTTACCCCTTCCCAACCTTCCAGCTGTCTTGCAATTTCTCTCTGTGCCAGAAGAATGTTGATGGGTTACAGCTGGATGGCACTCCCTTTCAGTCTCAAAAGATTCTTAACGGTGCAATGTGTTTGGTCCTGTTAGATAGTTATATGGGCTGGGTTTTTGAAAAAGAAGGCCTAAAGTTGTGGCTGTCATGGATTTTATCTAACAAGCCTACAAGATCATTTTCTAGTTGGGTTTTTTTTAGTTGTTCCTGCTGCCCGATGCTTGGTTCTGAGTTGGTTCAAAGGAGAATTAATCTCAATGCTCTATGGAAGGCTCTGTTCTCTAAGCAAGAAAGAAAAAGGGAAGGCAAAGGCAAAGTTCACAGCAAGATCAAGTCACCGGGAATTCAGCACTGTATAGCTGAAGTTTTCAGAATTTTCAAGCCCAGGAAAGGCAGTAAAGGTGCAGCAGGGCTCAAGTTAGAGAATTCTTCGCTGAACAGCAAATTTTCTTCAGATTTTTTTAGTTCTCAATCATCCTTGAGGGCAAGGATGTTTTGGGGAGGGGGTATTGTTATGGAATATATTAGATTAGTATAATAGGGACCTAAGGGAATAGATTAGATTAGTCTAAATAAGGACTTAAGTGCAAAAGTCATAATTAGATAGTTATAAGTGAATAAACGTGTAAGGCGGTTAATAGTCGTTGGGAGAGGTCGGCTATCATGTTATAAATAAGCCTAAGTAACCTCCATTGTATCAGTTTTGAAGTCTGATTGTTCCTAAAGGAATTACACCGATATTCTCTTCTGCCTCTGTTTTCTATTTCTCCCCTGTTTCTCTTAATCTTTCTGTTCTCTCCTTCTTTTCTGTCTATTTCCTATCCAATACCATAACAGTATGTGCCTCGTTTATTAGTTCATATATAATTTCTATTCATTTCACCACTGATCTAAAGGTGATGGCTAAATTGGATTAATTTGTGCGTGGCATTTGCAGGCATCCCTTCTCTATCACATCAGCTCCAGGAGACGACTATGTAAGTGTTCACATTAGGACTCTGGGAGACTGGACATCACAGCTCAAAGCCATTTTCGCCAAGGTCAATAATCCTAATTTCCACTACACACGTTCTAAACTTTATATATATGGTGAATTCATTCATGTTATGTTATATGAAAATCCTTCCTAGTTTTAAATATGCTCACTCATCGTCCTTGTGACAATTTGATTGGTGGTGTTGACTTTAAGAGTGGTTAGACCAAAATGAAATCTGTGTTGGTTAATTTCCTTGTTGAGGCTGGTATCAAGGTAAGTCAATACCATTCAATTTATTAATTTCTTGAAAGCCAAAGAAAAAAAAAAGGTTGCTAGTTTTATCTAGCAAAGGACAAGTGTGCTGATTTCAAATGTGTTGGTGATGAATATTTTGTACAAGTTATACTTGTTTCCAATCTCTTGAATTTGATTTATAGCTGAACTCCTTACCCTGCTAAACATAAGTATGATTCTTAGAGGTTGCTGCCACTCTTGATTATGATTGAACTTAATTCATATCTTGAAGGAATTACTTTGAAAAATTTCCAGATTTTCATTAAAAGACATTCTTTGAAAAATTCTTTTCATTTTTAGCTTATTTGACAGTTTGCTATAGTTCAACTTGTTCACCTGTTTTGATACTCATTTGTTTGAATCATGGTTCAATAGAGGTATGACTTAAAAACATAAGCATTTTTTAGTGCCTGTCATCATGAAGGTTTGTTTGCCAATGATTATGATTATCTGCAAGGATGAAAAGGGGCTAAAATGAAGCAGATATCTCTGTTGTTCAAGTTTCTTTTGTCCATCCTGTTGTTCAAGTTTTTAGTTATCCAAGTTTGTTATCATTTATTCACAGGTGGCAACAAGAAGCAAACTTGAAGTTAATAGAAAGAAGAGACTCCTTAGAGAGTGGAAGACGTATGAGAAAGAAAAGAGACTAATTGATGGAGTTGCACTTCAACTTGAGAAAGAAAAGTAAGCTGCTCTTATTGAGGCTAGGCGGAAGGAGGTATTGACTTAAATTTATCCTTAATACTTTGATCTGGTGTGATGACCATGAATATCTTGTTCTCTTTTGGTATAATAGAAGTTCAGGGCTACTAATGATTCTTTTTCCTTAGTTTTTTTTTGGAATAGTTCCTCAATCTCTATACTTAACCAGTAGTTTTGGCCCAATGGGAACTTCCTCTATTATCTGTGGCATGGAGTATGCAGTGAATTTGTGGGTTCTTTTCTCTGTTTGGTGCATTCTGGTGATCCGAGAGAAAATTTGTATCCCAGGCTATATTAGGTCATCATTTACGCATTGATATTCTTACTTTAGGTTGGGCATTATAACTTGGTTTGGTTTTAAAAATTCAGAGGGATGAGATATCAAGAAGACAATCACGAGTACGAGAGGCTCCAACTGCTGAAAATGTTGCAAAATTGCATGCTTCAGAAGCAAGGATGCAGGAGCTAAAAGCAAACATGGCTGTTCTGGGTAAAGAAGCTGCAGCTGCGCTGGCTGCTGTCGACGCACAACAGCAAAGACTGACATTCCAGAGATTCGTTGCTATGGTATGCTTACGCATGAACATGATTGATAATATAAACTTGGGCAAATCATTCTTCCTTTCTGCATTCCTCCCCTATGTGATAATTACGGTCCCTCCTAAAACTGAAAAAGTCAACCAACAAAAAAAAAAAATATTGGCCAAATACCTCAACAACAGAATTGGTTTTTATTATTGAAAATATAACTTATGAAAACATGTATTTCTTAATAATTTTTTGGCCACTAACCAATAAGCAAAATATATCTATTTTTTGTTATTATATTTGTAATAGTGCTTATGTTGATTAAGTATTTGCACAATAAACAAGTTATTGTTATGAATTAAATATTATCTTTTATGAAATAATTTTACCTTTTTCTAGATTTAAAGAAGTGGTTAGGTTATGTTTAGAGAAGTAGTTACGTAATTATTGAGTTTTAATCATTCTAGTATATTTTTGTCAAAATGGGTAAAAATTGTAGCTTATATTGCCTATTTTGGACTCTTGATATAACTATCTACTATATATTACTATTGGGTCAAGTTCAAATATTGTTGGGTCTAATTGGGAGTAGCCCTTCTGACGTGATTTTTTCTATCCACAAGGCTTAAATTCTCAACCTTGCTTCAGATGAACTGGATCTTTTGCACTTGATCTAAGCACTGTTAGCGTAGCTTATCTTTTTGTTGATATCTTAAAATATAAAATAGAGTATAGGCTTGTGTAATTGAGCTTACTGTCATGGGAGGAAGGTAAATTACCCATATATAATTATTTTCAATTTTGATTATGGAGATTATTTTTATGCTTTCGTAGGTTGAAGGGGAAAAGACTTTTCATGCAAGAGTTGCAGTCATTCTTGGTGAAATTGAAGCTGAGGTGTGAACCAGATTTACCAATCTTTTTTTCCCCAAGAATATTTATATGATTGCTTTACTTCCAATTTTGTTCTTGTTCTTTGAGCTGTGTCAGATGGTTTTAGAGAGACAGAGGAAAGAATCTGCCCCTCCAGTGGTTTCTGAGAATGGCTCCACAAAAACTACGTATTTCTTAGCTGAGGTATGCTCCCCATACCAAATTTTTGCTTTATGTTAGCCTTTTGCAAGTCCCTACATGATATATAATTTTTGTTTGATCTTTTACATAAGATTTGTATGTTAATTTATTGCTGAATAAGAGACTGCCCTAAAATTTCATTAGAGCTTAATTTAAAATTTGTAAGTGGCTAAGGGTTGCTTTTCTGTTTCTTTTTTCTTTTGGGCGGTGGGATTGAGGGGTGCATCCAACATAAGCTTCCTTTAGATTCGGGTGATCAGTAATCAGTGGACAATGATGTGGATCGGGTTTCATTGGGCAGCTTTATTAGTGTTCCAGATTCGCCCCCACATCTTTGAATGTTTTCTTTTTCCTCCCTTTCCTTTTTTATTTTATTTTATTAGATTCTTTTCCTTCTCCTTTCTTTTGATCGTGCAACTGTCATTTAAACATTCAATCCCCTTCTCCTTTTGGCCTTCCTTAGAAAAGGAATAATGGAGTTTACAGACACCATTATTTGTTTACTGTTTCTACCACATGGACATTTTTTTCCTGAAAAATTAGAAAAATTTCTAACTCAGTGCTTCCTTCCTTAGAGACGAATAATTTAGAGTCATGTCAATTATTAGTTGCTATAATATAGGAAGCTGAGGGATTCTAACTCTAGAATAAGAATGGGGCTCAAAAAGATAATATGAGCCATGCATCATTTGGTTGCAGGTAATGCATCCGTTTAATGCTACTACAGATAAGGAAAAGGGTGACTTTGTTGTTGTGCGAAAGGTAGGTTTTCTTGTCACTGTATATACATCTCCCATGTAAAACTCCTCCAATCAGTAACAACAATATTGACAAATACATTTTCAGCTCTGGCAAGACCTCGTAAGAATTTAGCAGTTAAATGTCATTGAGGATAAGTAGTGCTAGCTCCGATCCTAAATGTAGGAGTGCACTACAAACTAAGTCTTATATTTAGGACTTGAGGAGTACTCTAATGAGCGATCTCATGGAAAATTCTCAAGTTGTGCCGGCTTTTCTAAATTTTTCCAAAAGAGGAATAAGGAAATATCAGTGTTCTTTCAGGAACCTTGTAAACTCATCTAAAAACACTTGCATTGTATGTGTATGTTACTGGCAAACCTTGTAGAACCCCTGAGATACTTGTATTAGGTAGGAAAATTGTTACATTTGCAGCTCATCAAAAATTCAAAAAATGACACAGGTGACGGCAACAGGATGGTCAGAAGGAGAATGCAACGGGAGAGCAGGGTGGTTTCCTTCGGCATATGTCGAGAAACGGCAGAGAGTTCCGTCCACCAACTTGCCTGGTGAAGTTTACTAGGTGGTCTGTTTTGTCGTCATGACTTGTATTATTTCATCCCTTTGGGGGTCTTGTACTATTGATTAAAGATGAACAAATAGGGTGGGGATGGTTGAGGAAAATGGTATGGAGTTTAGATTGAAGTGTTATTCTTTTTAGAGACTTGATGCGATCAGGTGTCCGACAAAATGAATATACATTTATGGGAGTTTTAAATGCTTGTGCTGATCATGCTGTTGAGGACCAGGGTAAGGAGCTTCACGGGTACATTACAAGAGTGGGGTATGACCCCTACTCATTTGCTGTAAGTGCTCTTATTCATTTGTACTCAAAGTGTGGGAACACAGAAAATGCAAGAAAAGTTGTCAATCAGATGCCTTGTCCAGATTTGGCATCTTGGACTTCATTAATTGTTGGGTATGCTCAGAATGGTCAACCTGAAAGGGCTCTTCATGTCTTTGATTTGCTGCTCAAATCTGGTCTTAAACCTGATCAAGTTACTTTCGTCGGGGTTCTTTCACCCTGTGCTCATGCAGGATTAGTGGATAAAGGGCTAGAATACTTCCATTCCATAAAAGAGAAGCATGGGTTGATGCATATTGCAGATCATTATTCGTGTGTTGTTGATTTGTTGGCAAGATCTGGCCGATTCAAAGAAGCAGAAAGTATCATGGACAAAATGCCCATAAAGCCAGGTAAATTCCTTTGGACATCCTTACTTGGAGGATGTAGAATACATGGGAACCTAGAATTGGCTGAACGAGCAGCAAAAGCATTGTTTGAAAGAGAACCAGAGAATCCGGCTACCTATATCACTTTGGCCAACATTTATGCTACCGCTGGTATGTGGGGTGAGGTAGCCAAGGTTAGAAAGGCTATGGATGTTAGTGGGATAGTGAAGCAGCTAGGTAAGAGCTGGATTGAGGTCAAAAGACAAGTGCATGTGTTCCTTGTTGGTGACACTTCTCACCCAAGATCAAATGATATACATAAGTTCTTGGGGGAACTCTTTAAGAAACTGAAAGAGGAGGGATATGTCCCGGACACAAACTTTGTGCTACATGACGTGGAGGAGGAACAAAAAGAGGAAAACCTTTCCTACCACAGTGAGAAGCTTGCTGTTGCTTTTGGAGTCATTTCAACTCCACCAGGAACACCAATCAAGGTTTTTAAAAACTTGAGAACTTGTGTAGACTGTCACACTGCTATCAAGTATATCTCCAAGATTGTTCAGAGAAAGATAATTGTGAGGGATTCAAACCGATTTCATTGTTTTGAAGATGGCAACTGCTCATGCAAAGACTATTGGTAATACTTCAGTTAAACAAACTTACAGAGTGTTTTGGCCTGAGAGTGAATTGACATCCTCTTTGCCAAAATCTCTGCCTGCGACAGCTGCATTGATAACCTTTGTTCCTAATCATTTAGGGGGGTTGCTGTCAAACAAAGCAGTTAGATGCCACACTCTGTATTGAGTTATAGACAGTTTATGTTAAGCCTTCTGTATTGAGTTGTTGAGGAGAAATTGAGGCAGGCAATTGTGGCTATCGAACAATTCCTTCTGTTAAGGTGAAGATGATGGTGGTGGTAATGTCCAGGCTGCTGTGTTTCTTTGATAGTTTTGATGATCTCAGACTTCAGTTCAAAGCGACCACTCTCTAGTTCCCATTTCCTTCGATGATTTTTTTGTTCTGTTTCATCTTGAGATCAGGGGACTGGGTGTCAGTTTAATACTTCCAGCAGAAACCTGCTCTAAACAGAAAGCATTCTTTGTGGGGTCAGCACCTTATGAGCTCTGGTGTAAGCAGGAATTTACTTCTCTGTGTCTGAAAAAAGGTAGTTCTTGCCTACTTGAGGAGTTAGATGAAGTTGTGCTCTAGTACCATTGTTTCTAATCAGTGACACAGAAAACTGATCTCAGCATGATTGAGTATCTCATATGATTAGATAGATGGGGTTGTTGCACCTTTTCTATTGTAACTCATTGTTTAAGTAGAGATATTTTTGGCCAAGCTGTTTAAATAGGGATAATTTTAGTGTTGTAGATTATCTCACTGTTTAGAGTTTCTTGTTTACCTCCTGTTTTTATATAGATAGAATCAGGATTTTGTTTTATCCATCAACTTTCCTTGAGTATTAAATTTCCATTAGATGGACCGCGCAACGTCATTGTATTCTATCCATTAAATAATTGCATTGCTCACAAATTACTTTATACAAGCCTTTTGGTCCTTCTTTGATACCATCCAACAATGATCTTAATGACATTTCATTTGTTTGAAGGAAGGAAGAAATTTAGCTGCCTTGAGAGTTGTGACTAATATTAATCTATATATCTATATTCTATAGGAAGGATATAGCCGGAGTTGAAGAGCTATGATTTTCTGTTCAAGATTGCATGAATTTCAAAATCTCCATGTGGGAGGTGAGACTATTCCTTCTCAGACATTGTCATAGTGCATTAGTGCTATCTCCTAACCTCCTAGGATTCTCTGGACATGCAATTACTTCGTCATTGATGTTATTTCAGTCAGAAGGTTCAAGGTCATTTAAGTTTAATATTCATGTGAATCTAGTGGACAAAGTCTTCGGAGGTAGCAAGCTTGTATCAGCAGTGGTAAATGCTAAAAGAGGCTTCATATTATTGTCCTTGGAAACAAGCAATGCTATCTGCACGAAGGGCCACAAAGTGGAAGTTTTCCATAAGTCTGCTTGTGTCTTTGTTATTTCTTTGGCCAAGAAATTTTCTATGTGGTTTGATGACTTTGTCTTCAGTAGATGTCTATGTATGGACTTAGGCTAGTGATATGTTTGAAAGGGTATGATATCCCATTAAAGAAAAGTATGATATATTTCAGAGTCTGTTAGCAGTGAAGATATAGCTAGAAAAGTGAGGCTGAGGGAAGTAGAGGGTACTGAAGTTGGTTATGGTGGCAATCCAGGGAATCTCTTGAGATGATCAGAGATATTATTATCACTTTACCTGTATTTATTTACCACTTATTACACAGAAAGATGAATTGTCATATATACGGGATTTGCTATTTTGGCATTTTTTATCAAAATAATAATTTTCCATATAGAGGAGTAAAGAGTGCATAGTGGGTTTATGGTTAATTTAGACCAACTGCTTTTTGTATTACTCTTGTTTAATTTCTCTTTCTGTAGTTTAAATTATTGTATATATTTAGCGACTCTACTATGTATTTGTAATTTTCCTATTGAAATCTAGATGACTATTAGTGTGCATTATTAGAATTTGATTAAAGCATTATAATTTGCAGCTTCATGAATTAAACTGAGGTAGCGATCGTCAGTGTTTACATTATATTATTATTGATATTTGATGACAGAATGATGAATTTCGATGAACAATTGATGTGGCTCAAAGCATTAATTCAGTACTTCAGCTACTCATTACGTATCCTAAACTGAAACATAAATGATTTAACATGTTCACCTAGTCCATTATATTTTCATTTTCATTACTTAAACGATAAATGAAGTATTATGCAGAGAGATGCATATTCCACGAAGCTTATATCAATAGCTCTTCTAAGACAAGCTTCATAATGTTTTGTTTCTCTATCATGTGTTTTGTGGCTCTTATATTATTCTCTTTTTGCCATCGGCTCTTGTATTATTCAAACATGTAATGAGGAATTATTCGCAAAAGCTAATCATGAAGGTAAACAAGTTTTTCTCTATATATTGTTTTATCTTCTCTATCTGATTTTTTTGTTATTATGTGGTTGTTGCAGGTAGATTCTTACATTTTTTGTTTGTTCTAATTGATACAAGAAATAGAAATACAGTGCTTCTTCTTCAAAAAGTGTAATGCTCTAATTAAGGTCCTTCATATATTCCTATTCTGAAGAGGTTTGAACTAAACCAAAGCCTTTGATTTCTTCTTTATCTCGTAGTCTGCTTGTTTAATTATTCTACCCTGTATTTGCTTTTATTATGATGACAGAAGAAACATAGTGCTACTGCTTCTTCACAAGGGTTAGTGTTCTCATCAAGATCCTTCATATATTCCCTTATAAAGAGGTTTGAACTGAACCCAAAGCCTATGATTTCTTCTTTCTCTCGTAATCTGCTTATTTAATTACTTCTATTTCATACGCTTAAAATGCAGCATCAGCAAGAGATTTGACGACTTGAACCTACACTGAGAAGAAAAGGTCATCAAAATCTGATCAAGTCCATCCTCTTCTTCACGAAAGATTCTGTGATTTTCTGGGGGTGTTTTTTGTGTGACTTGTGCGCATTAATTTTTTTCTTCCAAAGATACTTTTGCAAAAGTGTGTGCGATACATCTGTGTATGATTATTTTCTTTGTTGGGTGTATAAACTTAGGATAAATTATGGATAATGTGTTGTGAATAATCATTACTTATAAAATTCTCAAGCTTCATTTGCTTGGGGAGAGGATTTAGGATTCAGTTTTTGAATCCGAACACCTGTATATATCGTGGTGTCATCGCTCTATCTTATTTTGATATTATTTTTAAATTTCAAATCAATATTAAAAGAAATGATATTTTTATTGGAAGAAAAAAAGAAAATCTTACCTTCCTAGGCACTGCTAATTAAAAAACCAAAAAAAAAAAATCTGATTACGAAACTATAAAATTACTGTGAAAAACGTTCACTGTTACAATCCTCAATTGATGATCCAAACCAAATAGCTCCTGCAAAATCGTGGTGAACCAAGAGATGTTCCATTTATAATTCACGTACTTGCGCAAATTGTATCTTATAATCCACCTTCATGTGATGATCGTTCAAAGACTTTTTCTAAGAGAAGAATCATTTTTCAAGACTTTCCAAATAAACTTCTAAATCCTACACATGTGGAATCTTTAATTTCCCTTATTATTTCCGATGTTCTGCTATTACCCACAACCAAATGGCTTTGCTGTTACATCTCCAAATCTCAATAACATGACTTGCCTTAACAGCACAATGTCTAGTGTGCCTCTCATCTTCATACTCAGTATATAACTCCTAAAATCCTGTGAAACAGAGTTATTATCTATCTGTAATGATGCTGACACTACTTTTAACTTTTCTAGTTAATGTGCGCCTTACATTTTTATTTAAGGAAAAAAAACCCCAATAAGTGGACCTTAAAAATTAACCCGAAAGTTTTATTGGGCCAAGAAAGTCCACATGGGATCTCATTACACATGGTTTAA
The DNA here is from genome assembly GCA_963242795.1 of Inga leiocalycina. Lineage (NCBI taxonomy): Eukaryota > Viridiplantae > Streptophyta > Magnoliopsida > Fabales > Fabaceae > Inga > Inga leiocalycina. The sequence continues at coordinate 19,127,562 of OY725329.1, read as the reverse complement.
ACGAAAAGACTATCCCACCCACCCTTCAAGTAGACAAGGTTTTGGGGCACCTTTTCTACTATAACTCTTTACTCATTGTTCTATTGTTCGTAAAAATGGTGTTGGACTTTGGGTCCAAGTCCGCCCTTGATGGGCCGGACTATTTGATTAGGAAATAAGTAGCCTAATCAAATAAGAATAAAATCAGCATAAAATGCATATTTGGGAATATTTAGAAATAATTATGGATTTGTTAAAAGAGGAACAAATCACCATAATTAGGGAATTAATTGAGAGACAATTAATTGCTGTCTTGGAGGGCAAGAAGGAGTGCACACGTTTCCTAATTAGTGGCCTCCATAAACCACTATAAATAGGGTGTGCCTCCTCAATTGCAACTCGCCCCGCCATTGAGTTTTCTGGCAATTCCCTTCTCTCCTACCATCTTTCTAGTTCTGGTGATCTGCTGTGCAAATCACAATTAGGCTCTAGTAGTCTAATAATTGTGTGGGCACAAGTATGGAGTATTGGAGCTTTGACCCGGATCCGAACATGGATTCGTCCAGGTACGCCTAATCTCCTTATTAGTTAAATATATTTTTCCTGCATTGGTATCAGAGCCTTCTTGATCCTATGGCTGTGATTATTCTTTGTGAATAATTAAATGATATAATTTTGTTTATATCTCAATCACTATTTTTTTCCGCTGTGCTATGCTATCAGTTTTTTGAATATATGATGCGCATGTTTCTCTCCCTTCTCCTATCTCATACGCATGCATATACATGTCTTCGATGATGATAGATTAAATCCGTGAAGCTTGCTGGACATTTTTTTTATGGAAATGGTTAATATATGTCTGGCATTATATGTATACAATGTTTGGCTCTGCAAAAGTTCTTTAGCCATATGCTCTATTCTTTATATATTCATTGAAACATGTTATGCGTGATTCTCTCTCATGTTTATGTATGTATGCATGAGGGCTTGTTTCTATGTTTTCTTATGACCGTATACAATGCTTCTGTCTCTGCCTCCATATGCATATAAAACTGTGTTCTTGTATTGCATGTGTTCTCACAACGAAGATTCTCTGCTCCTCTGACTATCATATATATATGCGCATGTGTATATATATTGTATGGCGCAATTCCTTGTCTTCTCTTCACTTCTTCGATCTCTTTCAAGTTGGGTGTTTTTGGAACCTATGTGGAACTAAAAACGGAAAAGACTTGACCCCTCAAAGGTTAGAAGAGCCTTTGAAACACAGAGACACACATCCGATCAAATTACGTCGCGCCGACAACGTCGAGAAAAATTGGGTGTTTCAAACTCGATGTTTTTGCCCAAAGTAAGTACATGGATGTGTAGATCTCGAAGAGACGATTCCAACGATGCTTAGAACGCGTCAAACGGAGTCCGGATGAGGGAGAAACAAAGGAAAGAAGTTCGCGGGTTGTTAGTCGCCGCCGCAACTTCACTCACGATTTGATCAATGAAACAGAGGTTTTAAGATCAAATAAATGCCATGGATTTGTAGTTCGCTGAACTACGATTCCAACGACACCAAGAACGCGAAAAACGGTGCTAAAACGAGGGAGATATGGCCTCCCGAAGTTGGTGGGTCGCGATGACCCGTCGGAGCTCCAACCGGGTCGGGTTGACCCGGCTGGAGGTTGAAGACGATGACGTGGCAGTCAACGCCACGTCATCAGTCAACCATTGACACGTGGCACCAACGAGAGGTCGCCACGTCAGCATCAGTCAACGAGGCCACATCATCCGTTGACTGCCACGTTGACTGAGACACGTCAGCGCCACGTCATCGGTGATGTATCACGGTTGACGGGTCAACGGTCAACGTTGACCGGTCAATGGTCAAACAGCCATCCGTTGACTGTTGACAAAAAAAAAGAGGACACATGGCGTGTGGGGCCCACTGGGGTCTCCATTTGACACGTGGCATGCATCGTCGGAGAGAGGACGGTGCGTGGAATCTTGGGAGTTGGCGCGTGTCGCCGGCAGACGGCCGCAAGGCGGCGCGTGGGAGTCACGCGCCACCGGGGAGAGTGGCTAACGCTGGAATTTTCCAATTTTTCAGGATTTTTCCATCCAGACACCTTCTAGTGTTTGAGAATCTGGGACATTAGAGGCAATGAACATATAGCTTACGGTTATATATAAAGGGTGTCCTTGGATGCTGGTCCGATATAAAGGATTTCTAGTATCGCAAGCACTAAATCTGAAAGACGTTTTTGCCCACGCAGTCACGGCAGACGCCAAGTATGAAACAAGAAAGAGTAACGCACGCATGATAGGAGGCCCATCAAGTGCGAGTGGGAGATGTTGGACTTTGGGTCCAAGTCCGCCCTTGATGGGCCGGACTATTTGATTAGGAAATAAGTAGCCTAATCAAATAAGAATAAAATCAGCATAAAATGCATATTTGGGAATATTTAGAAATAATTATGGATTTGTTAAAAGAGGAACAAATCACCATAATTAGGGAATTAATTGAGAGACAATTAATTGCTGTCTTGGAGGGCAAGAAGGAGTGCACATGTTTCCTAATTAGTGGCCTCCATAAACCACTATAAATAGGGTGTGCCTCCTCAATTGCAACTCGCCCCGCCATTGAGTTTTCTGGCAATTCCCTTCTCTCCTACCATCTTTCTGGTTCTGGTGATCTGCTGTGCAAATCACAATTAGGCTCTAGTAGTCTAATAATTGTGTGGGCACAAGTATGGAGTATTGGAGCTTTGACCCGGATCCGAACATGGATTCGTCCAGGTACGCCTAATCTCCTTATTAGTTAAATATATTTTTCCTACAAATGGATATCATTATTATATAGATTTATGTGATTATGTCATAGTGTTTGAGACACGAAGCCTAAGATGAAAAAGAAAGAAAAAAGTTACAAAGCTAATTTCTTGGCATCAACTCTCCATCAATTGAGACAAACCTTTTCTCCAGAAGTGCTCAATGTGAATGGTGCTATCTCACTATTTTTTTTTTGCCGATACTGGTGCTATCTCACTAACCTCCTACCATTCTCTGGACATTTTATTAAAGTAGTACTCTGATTCTTATTATAACTCATAAGTTACTTGTAGTAGAATTTTTTTGTCTAAAATACAAGTCACTTGGAGGTATTTAATGATAGTTTTTTAATTTTATCCCTATTTAATTATTATTAAAAAAAAAGAGATGGATGAAAAAGATATGAAAATGATTTAGAGGAAAAATATTTTAAGTAAAATAAATTTAAAAAATTTTATTAATTTAATCCACTGCTCGATAATAGAATTTTGCTTAGAAAATTGAGGTCATTTCCTTGTCAATGAACGGAAAGGTCCCACATGGTTCCATTATTGTCCTCCGTCTCTTCAATCTTCATAAAATAAAAGGTTCCGTTAAAATATACACGTAAGAGTTGAATGACTTTTGCTTTTGTGTCTTTTTCCCTGCCCTACCTCTTTTGTGACTTTTCAACACGCTCTTTGAAGTTTGAAGCTCATGGACAACATTTCAGAGGCTGCCTTCATGACGTCCTTCGTTCTGTCACTGTCCTACCCAAAGGGACTAGTACCCCTCGTGGGAATACAATCCTTTATTATCAAAGAATGAGCAAATGATTGAAATAACCCCCTAGTTGGCTCCAAACCTCCAACCCTTATCTCTGAAATTGCTCGGTGTGTATCGGTGCTATCTCACTATCCTCAGTTGCTTTCTTGTTCATACTTACACTTTGATCTAAATCATATTTAACTAATTTAATTATATTAAGAAAATTAGTTAATATAATATGTATTTTATAAAATACTCTAATTATAGTTTTTAAGTTTTTCTTTCTTTTCTTCATTAATTATTATTGAGAAAATATTAATAAAATAAATTTAAAAAACTAATAAATATAAAATTATATCTTATATTTAAAACCACGTTAATTTTTCATCGTAACCGGATGAGCACCGTTTTAGCTTAGAAAGTTCACAGCTACATTCCCAGAACTGAACGGCCAACTCGGCATACGCGTGGTCCCCACACGGATCAATTATCGCTCTCCACCTCCCATTCATAATTTAGAATAAAAGTCTTCGTCAAAATATCTCTTCTCATTTGTCAGTTGTTTCCCATCAATTTAATTTAATATTTTGGATATTTTAAAATAAATATATGTGAATAGATTTAGAATACTTCATGTCTTTAACACATAACTTAATTAGGAAGTTGATGTTTGTCCTAAATATAAGACCTCTTTCACTCTTTTAGTCATTTTTCCTTGAATTAACCACATTTATATTCCCTTAATAATAATTAAGTAAGAGGAGGACTATGGGAATTAAGGTAGATGTTTAGAGTATTTTTTTAAAAAATACTCCTTATGGTTTTTAACACCTGACATATTTACCTAATTTGATTAGATTAAGAAAGTTAGTTAAGTTAGTTAATATAACATGTATTTTTTAAAATATCTTAGTAATCTTCCTCAATTCCCCAATTTCTTCACATCCTTGATTATTGTTGAGGGAGCATCAATAGGAGTAAATTAGAAAAAGATAGATAAATATAAAAACTATTTGTTATATTAAGGACCGGAAGGAGTATATCATCTTAACTGACATCACCAGTCTATTCAAATTAATTAATTAGATATTACATTAAAGTTGCATTAAAAAGTAGAGGAGTGTCATTTTGTTAATTTTTGTTTGGGTTAAAAATCAAAATGCATTACAAATCAAATGTTTGTACATCAAATCAAAAAGTTATATGTGAAAGGTTAAGTCATGACCAGACTGGTACACATGGGAAAAAATGTTAATTGAATAGGTTTCTTTTTCCATGTAACTTTTCTTTGGTAAAAAAACCGATGTAACCCTTTCTCACACGGCTTTTTTTTTACTGTTTTTCTTTCCATGGACCACTTTTCTTCACGTCTTTGAATGATGGCCTTGGTTTTGTCACTGTTGAACCTACCATTTATGGATTCAGTTCACGCATAATTCAATCCCTCTGAACATCAAGATCAACAAACTAATATCAATTTGCATTAAATTGTCCTTCTTGTATCAATTTGCAAGTTTATGTATTAGCTTTTTTTTTTTTTTTTTTGTGAACTAGCTTTATTTTGTACTATCATTTGTAAAAATCACATTTAGTTTTAATGTCATTTGTTTTTACTCACGCTCCAAATCTGAGTCATAATCTTTTATATTTTTTAACAATTTTTATTTTCATACCAAATACGTAATCTAGAATAAAAATAACATTCTAATTGTTATCCTGTGCAAAAAATAAACTCATCATTTAAAAAAATTATAAATACAAAATTTACATTTATTCCAACCAATTTTATTAGACTTTAGAGTTAGAATACTCTGACCTCATTACAAAAATTATAATTATTCTACGTTTTTATTAAAAAAAGGACCCAATAAGTGGACCTTGAAAATTAACCGAAAGTTTTTATTTGGCCTAAAAAGTCTACATAGGATCTCATTACACATTGTTTAAGCAAAAAGATTACTCCACAAACCACAAGACTAGCATATTTATCATTTAACTAAGTTACTTAAGCATCTAATCGATCCCTAGTGGTGAGCATGAAGAGAGTGTCGTGGCTAACAGCCTAATACTAAAGCTCCTTTGAAAAGTTTGCGGTATAAGGGGATTAGTCATTACTACTGACGATAGATATCTTAGTCATACCACAAAAAAAAAAGACTAATGCTGGTCATACAAAAAAAAAAAGACCATGCCACACTTGGTCTAAGAAAAAAAAAGACTATCCTACACTTCAAACAGACGAGACTTTAAGCTTTGTTTGGTTGGAGGTTTTTGAAAAAAAGGTTTGATGGAGGGTTAAAGGTGGGAAAAGTGTTTAGTTGGACGGAGGGGAGGGGAGGTGAGGTTAAAAATTTTGTCTTTTTCTCTTCCCCTCCCCTCCTCTCTCTAGCCTCTAAAAATGGGAGGTTTTTAGAGGGGAGAAGAACATTGTATCTCACTTTGACCAAAATATCCCTACCTATTTTCTAATATTCCAAGCATAGCCCTCTTGATTTAAAATGCCTCTTTTCCTCTCTATTCTCTTCGGCAACATAATCCACGCTACTCCCTCTCTCCGCAACATTTTCTTTTCCTTATTTTTCACTTTAAAATATTATTATTTATTTAATTTTTCACATAGATTTAAGGGTAAAAGTGCATCCAGCACCCTGATATATTTTTGGAGGTGCAATTAGCATCGTAAAGTATTTAAGGGTGTAATCAGCACCCTAATGTATTTTTAGAGGTGCAATCAGTATTCTAATGTATTAAAAATAGAGCAATTACACCACTTCACCAACAGAATAGTAACTTCGTTTGCTGACTCACTTTTTCCTTTCATCTTTCATCGATCTTCAACATGTTTATCACATCTTTTAGTATTTAAGAGTGTAATTTTGCCCATAATGTATTAAAAATAGAGCAATTACACCCCTTCACTAATAAAATATTAACTCAAGGTTTGGGGTTTAAGATCGATGACAGAGGAAAGAAAAAAGTGTGTCAGCAAACGAAGTTACTATTTTGTTAGTGAAGGGGTGTAATTGCTTCATTTTTAATACATTAGGGTATTGATTGCACCTCCAAAAATAGTTCAGCACCCTTAAATATTTTAGGGTACTAATTGCACCTTTAAAAATAGATCGGGGGTGCTAGATGCACATTTACTCTAGATTTAACTATACCTAATTTAATTTAAAGCTAAGATATTTGGAATGAAACTTCTAAATCATGGACCAAATTTATATCTTATCAAAATTTCTCATAAATGCTTTTATTTTGGCATTGATAACACCTCGACTATGTCAAAACATATCTCAAATCTACTAAAAATGAAGAGTTATCAAAAGCATATTAAAATATTTTATCATATTAAAAATAATAAAATAATATGTAAAAATATATAAAATATCCTTTGAGATGTATATAATTTTTTTTATGATATATATGTGAGGTAATAAGTTTTTTGAGATTTATAAATTGAAAAAATAAAAGAAGAAGGAAAATATATCAATTAAGAGAAAATTGTATATTTTTTCACTTATAATTGACTCTCCTTACCTATATTTCTGAACCAAACAAGAAACCAAATATCCCCTTCCCTCTTCTCAAACAAAACAAAACTTATAACCTCTCCTAACCTAATTTTAATGAACCACTCCTAACCTAACCTAACATGTATTGAACCAAACGCAGCTTAAAGTCTTTTCTACTAACTCTTTTTTTTTACTACAAACTGAATCCATCCCCGATCAACTATATATAAAAATCCACATCACCTAACTTTCTTCTTCATCCTCCACCTATTAATCAACATGTGGGGTTATCAAGGATATAAAAATTTTCTGAACAAACTTATTTGTTTTGACTAAGAATTGATATTAGTATACATAGATTTATGTCATACTGTCATATGGTCCGACACAGTTAAATTATTTATTATCGTCCTACATTTCTGTTTTGGAAAAATCACTTTTAGGTTTTAAGGATCAGACATATTAACAGAAAATCTCAGGAAAAAGTCAAATATCAAAAAAATCCTTAGAGACTTTTCTGTGATTATTTCCCAAAATAAAATGATAAACATGCCCTCATTGTAATTATAAAAACCGAAGGCACAGAAAGGGGAGGGAAGGCGTGACTTTTCTCATTAATGAGACAGAGAAATAAGGCGAAAGCGACGGATTGGAACTGCAACATTAAAGGGATTAAGTGTAGTGTTAAAGTCTTAGCCAAAGGATCGAATTTGCAAGCTCCACCTACTGGTACAGAGGTAGAATAGTAAACAGATTTATTTTTATTTGCTCTGTGTGAACGTTGGATGAAGTGAGATTGAGGGTTGGTTAAAGGTTGGTATTTGGGCTTAATAGCGGATAAAGTAGTAAGAGGTAGATAAGTAATGACATGATTTTGCAAAGATATATCTTGACCATTGTAGTTGGGGTTTCAACAGGCGCCGATCTCCAATCGTCTCCTCCCATGACTGAAAACGCCCATCGGCATGCTCCTAAGAGAGTCTCCTACTCCCATATGCCTGACGACGGAAAAGTGACACCGACAACTACATCTCACCCATAAGAAGAAAGTGAAGTTGTTAATATAGAATATAGTGTTGTTAATAAATAGAAAGGAGTTGTTATTGGCCCTGAAACTTGTTAACTGTGAAAAAAGAAAGTGGAGTTGTTAATGTATAATACGATGTTGTTAATAAAGAGATACATGCTGTTATTAGCCCTGAAACTTGTTAATTGTGAAAGAAGAGAGTTGTTAATTTAGAATACAGTGTTGTTAAGAAAGAGAGAGTTGTTGTTATTGGCCCTAAACTTGTTAATTGTGAAAGAAGAAAGTGGAGTTGTTAATGTAAAATACGGTATTGTTAATAAAGAGATAAATGTTGTTATTGTCCCTGAAACTTGTTAATTGTGAAAAAAGAAAGTGGAGTTGTTAATGTAGAATACGGTGTTGTTAATCAATAGTGAAGTGTTGTTATTCCGAGTTGAGAGGAGGATAGCTGAAGGGCAGAAGCATCTTTTGGCCGAGATTTCAAAATCTCAGATTCCTCCTCCGTACTGACAAAGCACTGACTTGGGTTTTTCGAATTTCCTCACACTAACTTGGGATTTATCAATTTTAAATATATTTTATAGGGATTTTTTCAATAGAGAATGGGGACTTTTTTATAAATGTGTTAATAAAAGTAGAGTGACCTTCAAAACAACTGTGCTATCATATGATCTTGAACGTCTTGGGTCAAATCATGAAAAAAAGACTGTTTTTTGTTTTGGGGGATAAAACTATGTAAATTGGTTACAGTTCAAATCATAACAACAGTTGGCAAAAAAAAAAAAAAAAGTCATAAAAACAGATTTTTCGTTAGTAAGGTAAATCTGCGTACATTTGTCTCTGATAGGATTTTTGTGCATTGGCACCCAGCAGGGTTAGCGTGTTCCGGACCACACGCTTTTCCATACTGTAATTAAAGTGTTGCAAATGAATCATCAATGTGTGACTGGCTTGTATGAAAATTTATTGCTGCTATAGACTGCTGCTTTTGAATATTGAAATTGAAATATGTGATTGTTCTATACTGCTGTTAAAATTGGAGCATCCAGTGCATGTATATATAAAAGGGATGTTTTTTAAAAAAATAGAAGCTTTAAGACCGGTTGTAGTCACAACCGGTCTTAAAAGTATTTTAAAACCGGTTGTAGGCACAACCGGTCTTAAAAATCCACCTTTAAGACCGGTTGTGACACCTTTAAGACCAGTTGTAAGCACAATCGGTCTTAAAAGGTATGACCTTTAAGACCTGTTGCGAGCAAAACAGGTATTAAAGGTGACCTTTAAGACCGGTTTTAAAAACAACTGGTCTTAAAAGTATGACTTTTTTATAACCGATCTAAAAAATAACAGACTTTTTATACCTGCTATACCAAGACCTAATTCACAACCGGTCTAAAAATTCTTTTTTAACCGGTCTAAAAAGTCAATTTTCCGCTAGTGAGAATTGACTAAAAGAGTAATGATTTTGACAAAATCTGTAATGATTTTGACAAATCAATAAGTACAAATAATATGAGTAAAAGGATTGACAAAGAGTTTTGGATTGTGAATAATAGAGTAATGTGATTAACGAAATGAATTCTGGTGTTGATGAAATTCATAAGGGTTTTGACAAAATCAATCAAAACTGCCAAAATGTGTAAAAGGATTCACAAAGAAATTTTGTTGTGACCAACTGAGTAATGAGATTCACTAAAAGTGTAATTATTTTGACAAAATGCGTGATGATTTTGACAAAATGAATAAGTACTGACAGAATATATAAAATGATTGACAAAGAGCTTTAGGTTGTGACCAATTAAGTAATGAGATTGATAAAAAGAGTAATGATTTCAACAAAATCTGTAAGTATTGACAATATGTATAAAAGGATTGATAAAGAGTTTAGGGTTATGGCCAATTGAGTAATGAGATTGACAAAATGAATAGTGATATTGATGAAATCTGTAATGATTTTACAAAATCAATAATTTTGGATTGTGACCAATTGATAAATAATGAGATTGGCGAAAAGGGTAACAATTTTGACAAAGTTAATAATGGTTTTATCAAAATTAATAAATACTGACAATATGTGTAAAATGATTGAGTAATGGGGGTTTTTTAGTCTTTTCTTCCAAACATTAAAAAATCATATTCCTACCCCATTGCCTCTCTATCCTTTGTATGTGTTAAGGGACTTTTCCTGGGTTTTGGAAGTTGAGGTGGTATTTGTTTGTCTTTTTCCCTAATTTTTAAGTTCAACCAACTAGTTGGGCCTTGTGGAAGGGCTAGCCCCACACAACCTGGTAAACCAATATTTGAATCCACGCTGGGAGAAGTGCACATATTTAATGCATAACAATGTCTCGAACATGATCGCCTTCAATAAGAAGGATATTTGTGGCTAGCATTTTTTTTTTTTAAAGTTCAATTTGGAGGGACCTTCATTAGTAATGATTAATACTACTTCCTATATTTAATATAAGAGTTCGTTGACTAATTTGGGTAGATTAAGAAAATTAGTTATATATTAGTTATTTGTAACAAATATAATTCTCATAAAAAAAAAAAATATCGTTTGGTTTTCCTAAAATATCATCTTTTATTATGACTAATCTTAAATAGAAATTATTTAATGTGTGCAATTAATATGAATACTTTATTTAAAAAAAACTATAATTTAGGAGACAAAGTAGTGAATTAAATTATTATATTTCGGACCAAACAGCTCGTATATTAACTACCAGACATCTCCCCTGCTGTGCATAAACAATATCCCGGGATAGATATTAAAGTCAACGAGTCAATAAGTTTGTGCTATCCCTTCATGATTTTATACTATTCAAGGATTATAAAGAATTAAAAGAAACAATGGGCGCCACATTTTAAATCGAAAAAGGAAAAACCAAAACTTTAATCAATTGCGGGGTCCTCCTTTTCTTGCATCCTTGCATTATTGCAAAATGACAAAAGTCACTGCGACATCTGCTTCCACTAGCTTTTGAAATTGAAACTTTCATCTCCCCTTCTGTGCAAGTTTACGAACATTTTCACTAATTTCCCAAAGAGATAGATCACTTATGGCTGAATCACTTGTAGGTGGAGCTCTTCTCTCTGCCGCCTTCAATGTGCTTTTGGAGAGGTTAACCCCCGAACAGGCTGATTTGATCAACTTCATTTGTGGAAAGAAGCTTGAAAACTAGCTCCTTAATCATTTGAAGCCAAACTTGATTGCTGCAAAAGCTGTGCTCAACGACGCTGAACTCAAACAATATAAGGATCTTGCTGTGAAAGATTGGTTAGACGAACTCAAAGATGCTGCTTATGAACTGGAAGACTTTATGGATGAAATTTCCACCCGAGCTGCCACTCAAAAAAAGGTGCGTTGTTTCTCCTTTGCTTGTCTTAATCTGCGTGATACAAGCTTGGCAAATAGGTTAGAAGCTCTCACTAGCAGAATTGAACATATCGTGAGACTAAACGACGCCCTTAATTTGGAGAAGAGCAGTGGAGCAGAAACTTTGTCATGGAGGCCTCCGGTTACATCTGATGTGAAAGTTTCTGAAGTGCATGGAAGGATGAAGGAAAAAGAAGATATAATTAAGCTCATGTTTAATGGTGAGGGTGATCAATTGTTGTCTGTAATCCCCATTGTCGGCATGGGCGGGGTTGGGAAGACCACTTTAGTTCAATTAGTTTATAATGATAAAGATGTGAAGCAAAAATTTGATCTTACTGTATGGGTTTGTGTTTCTGAAGCATTTGATCTTTTGAAAATAGCACAGACTATAATAAAATCTATCAATCCTGATTTTGTCTGTGATAATATGGATTTAAATCTTCTTCAGCTTCATTTGGCAAAGAAGTTAAAAGGAAAAAGGCTTTTAGTTGTTCTTGATGATGTCTGGAATGACAAATACACTGAATGGGATACTTTGAAGAATTTGCTTCATAATGAAGTGGAAGGATGTAAAATTCTTGTTACAACTCGTCTAGAGCGTGTTGCTTTGATGGTTAAAACTATATCATCATTTTATATCGGACAAAGACTGTTTGTCAATTTTCACTGCACATGCTTTCCATTTTAGAGATTCATCAACCGTGAATTTATGCTTAGAAAAATTTGGAAGAGATGTTGCCAGAAAGTGCAAAGGATTGCCTTTAGCTGCAAAAGTGCTTGGGGGACTTTTTCAATCATCAAAGCCTGACTTTGAAAACTGGAATAATATTTTGAAAGACTCCATGTGGGATTCATTGGACAACGGGATCATTCCAGCACTAAAAGTCAGTTACTATCATCTCCCTCCCCATTTAAAACAATGCTTTGCTTACTGTTCTTTATTTTCAAAGGATTATCAATTTAATAAGTTGGAATTGATATTGATGTGGATGGCGGAAGGTTTTTTGCCATCATCAAAGGGGAATATGACATTAGAAGAAGTTGGTTATATGTACTTTGATGATTTAACTTCAAGATCTTTCTTTCAACCCTTGCCTAAAAAAGATGAGGACTTTGATCTTGAGGATAAAACAATAGATGGTGAGTGCTTTGTCATGCACGATGTCATTCATGAGTTAGCAACTCATGTTGCTGGAGACTTCTACTTTAGATTAGGGGAGAAAGGGAACAGCAATAATACACGCCATTTATCTTGCAACTTTCAAAATTATGCATGCTTAGACCGTGAGGTTTTTGAAAAATTAAAAGGTTTACGGACATTTATAGGATTGGATTTTCACAATATCCCTATGTCTATTGGAAATACTTCTCCTATTCTAGCATTAAATCCAAAGTACTTACGAACATTGTCACTTTGTGGTCTATCTGCTTTGAAGATAGTTCCTGACTCAATTGGCGAGTTCATCCATCTGCGTTATTTGGATCTATCAAGGACATATATTGAAAGTTTACCCAATTCAATCTGTAAGTTGAAAAATTTACAGGTGTTGAAGTTGTATCATTGTTTTTGCCTCAAGATTCTACCTAATGACATGCAAGATCTTATAAGTCTTCGCTATTTAGATTTGTCTTTGTTAAATATTGTAAGTTTGCCTCAATCATTGTGCAAATTATACAATCTACAAAAATTGAGGTTGCGATGTTGTCGGTCTTTGGAAATTCTGCCAAGTAATATGAAAGATCTTGTAAACTTGCGACATCTTGATGTTAGAGACACTAACTTGAAAGAAATACCAGGAGGATTGGGTAACTTGAAAGATTTTCAATTTTTGAGTGATTTTGTTGTTGGCAAAAAGCAAGAGACTGGGATTGGGGAATTGGGAAGAATGTCAAATTTGAAGGGTTGGATTGTAGTTAGTAAATTAGAGAATGTCATGAATGGAAATGAAGCCTATGGGGCGAGGATGATGGAGAAGATACATATTAAAGGCTTAACATTATCATGGTCATGGGATGTTGTCGCGGAAGATACAAGGGCACAGGAAGATATTTTGGCCAATCTTCAACCTCATTGGGAATTAGAACAATTGAAAATTAATAATTATAGAGGAACAATATTTTCGGATTGGTTAGGAAGTGCTTCCTACCACAACATGACTTGGTTGCGACTGGAGAATTGCAAAAACTGTTTGATTTTACCACCGCTCGGACAGCTCCCCGCTTTGGAGAAATTATATATTATTGAATTAAAAAGGGTACAAAACATTGGGGAAGAGTTATTGAAGGGCAATGATTTTGCTTCCACAATACCATTTCCATCCCTTGAATATCTTCAATTTAGATGTATGACTTCTTGGAAACGATGGCATTCCATTGACATGGAAGCTTTCCCTAAACTCCAACAACTTTATATATTTGAATGCCCTAAGTTAGTTGGAAATTTACCTTGCCAATTGCTTTCTTTAGAAACTCTGCAGATTAGAGTTTGTCCATTGTTTTCTTCTTGTACACCGAGGTGCCCCAGACTTCAGAATTTAGAGATAATAAGAAGTGAAAATGTGGCATGGCAAGAACAACAGTTACATCATTCTCTTTGCAAGCTAGCAATTTCAGGAGGTCGGATGTTGGAGAAGCGTCTCTCTAAGTATTCTCATTTGCAACAATTAACTATCAGTTATTGCTCCAATATATCAACTCCAGTGATTCATTTGCCCCCATCATTACAACATTTAATGATAAGTGACTCCAAAAATGTGGATTTTGTGATGAGTTCAAATGCTCCTCTTCAAAATCTCCAATCTATTACATTCAAAAGTTGTGGTTATCTCAATCTCAAGTCAGATGACATGGAAGCTCTTCTCCCAAATTTAAGAAAGTTATGTATACAAAGTTGTTACAAGATGGAAGAATTTCCAGAAGGGATCCTTGTGCCAAGTTTGAGGGAACTTCATATTGAATATTGTGACAAGCTATTATCCAATCATGCAAAGTGGCACCTCCCAAGTAATATCACTTACCTTTCTATTTCTTGTCCATATGATAGAGATGTCAAGTGTTTCCCAGAGGGATGTTCTCTTCCAACTAGTCTTACCTCCCTTGAGCTTAATGGCTTTAGTTACTTGGAGACATTGAATTGCACTGGACTTCAACACCTGACCTCCCTTCAACAACTGAAGATCATACATTGTCGCAAGCTGGAGAAATTGTCAAGAGAAAAGCTGCCTGCTTCTTTAAGAAACCTTCACATTTGGAAGTGTCCGTTGCTTGAAGAAAAATACCACAACAAGGATGAACAACTATTTGGCCAAATATCCCACATCCCACATATCAGTCTGTATTACCCGTCATGAGATGCAATTATCCACCAGGTATTTATCTATATTCCCAAGTATTGCATTTTTATAGTTAATAAATGGATTTAGAGAGACAATTATGCTTCCACATAAATGTTTCTCAATATTATTTGACTTACATTGTTGGAATCGCTTCTCACATCGGTTAATATGTTTGTAACTCATATGACTTTAACAAACTTATTTTGTTGTGTATCGGATTCTAGCTCTCTCTTTCTCTGTTTTGTTTTCCAAAACATACTTTAGCTAATTTTCTTTACTCGCCTTTTCGTTACCTTTTTCTTTTTCTCATAAATTCACCAACTCTATAAATTATTTCAAACAATAATTTAATTGACCTTTTATATACTGAGAAAATCAATATGATTATTATCTTTAAAGATTTTTAAACAGTTATATTTTCAGAAATTGTTGCGCACCGATCATGTGATTTAACTAATTAAGGTGGCTGTAAGCATTTCTTTTTTCTTTTTTCTTTTTTTTTTTTGAACTGAATGTGCGTTTTTTTTAACCTACAGAACTGAAAGTGCTCATTGATAGATTTTGATCTTGGCTAAATAATTGTTTTTGCGTTTGAATGATGAAAATGAACAACAATTCTAACTGTCATTTGTATTAGTAATTGTGTTTGGTTTTTCATTTGGTAATTTAATATGCTGCATATGTTTAGCGACTTTATACTCTGTTTTTGTTTTTTTTTCCCCTAATGAAATACAGATGACTATAAGATTGTGATTTTTATAAGTAACTTAAAGTATTATAATTTGCAACTTCATGGATGAAATTGAGGTAGCAACCTCTTGTGTTCATATTAAGTTATTATAAATATTTGATGGAATAAAAGTATGAGGAATTTGGATAAACAATTATTGATGTAGCTCAAAGCTAGCATTAATTCATTACATTAGCTACTCTTGTTACTTATCCTACACTGAAGCGTAAAACGATTTAACACGTTTAAATGTTCCATTATTAAATTTACATTTTCATTACTTCAAAGATTAGTGAAAGTAATCCACTTGGTCTCAAAATTATGCCGATCATGCAGATTCTACAAGGCTTATATCAATAGCTCTTCTAAGAAGATATGCTTCAAAAAGTTTTAATTTGTTTGATCTCCATCAAGTGTTTTGTGGCTCATACATTCATGTAATGAGGAATTATTCCAAAAAGTAATTATGAAGGTACCTATCTAGACAAGTTTCTCTCTTTATAACAAATACCATTTCTTTTTTTTAATTATATTTTATCTTCTCTGTTGGAGTTTTTCTTATTATGGGGTTGTTTCAGGTAGAGTTCAACATGGTTTGCTAGTTGTAATTGATAAAACAAACACAGCGCTTCTTCTTCACAAAGTCTGATGCCCTAATTAAGAGATATTTCTATTTTAAAGAGGTTCGAACTGAACCAAAACCTTTAATTTCTTCTTTCTCTTATAATCTGCTTATTTAATTATTCTGCCTTATATATGATTTGATTGTGATTAATAAGCATCAAAGTAAGCTAGCTAGCTACTTGAGGTTAACGGATTGCCATTTTTTTTCTTCTGTGTTTTCCCTCCCTTCCTTGTTCTGTCTCTGGACTTACTTCTCTCACATATACTTAAAATGCAGCACCGGCAAGAAAGACAGCAAGGGATTTGCAGACTTGAACCTGCACTGAGAATAAAAGCTCATCATTATCTGATCAAGTTCATCATCTTCTTGACAAAATATTCTCTGATTTTCTGGAAGTGTTCTTATCGTGTGACTCATGTGCATTAATTTATTTTTTTTCAGAAGATACATTGGTGAAAGTGTGTGTGATACATTGTTATATGATGGTTTTCCTTGTTGGGTGTGTAAATGCTAGGATGAATTGTGTGTAATGTATTGTATCGAGTACCAATCAGTTATAAAATTCCCAAGCTTCATGCTTGGGGAGAGGATGTAGGATTCAATTTTTGGATCCGAACCTCTATATATCGTGGTGTTATCTTCTTATTTTTTATTTTTTTTAAATTTAAAATCATTAAAAAAATTTGAAAAGCAATTAGATATGTGACTTTTTTAATCAAACAAAAGCCTTATTTCTAAGTGCTATCTCCAACTCCTAATATAAGAACTAGATGCGATTGGGTTGGATTCAGTTCCAAATATAAGGCCTCTCCTCATTTTGTCCTCTCATATTTATCAATTTTTTGAAACTATCTCTATTAATTGCACATATTAAAGGAGTTTACATATATCAATGACTAGTTTCAATGCATATAATCTAAGATGACATTTTAAAGAAAACAATATGCAATTTTAATAAATAACCAATTTATCTAATTTTTTTTAACCTATCTAAATTATTTGAGTAGATCATATATTAAGGATCGAAGTATTAAGAAATCTTTTGTAACAGAAATTTCAACTCCTCTCTTTTTCCAACCATTAGGATCTTCTGTAATTTGTTTCTTGTTTCTTGTAAGAGCTTGCTGTGAATTTTGCTGATTTGAAATTTACAAGGGACACCATGAAGTCTTCCATTAATTACTTATTCAACTTCAGCCAACTAATGAAGCGTAGCAAGAACTTTTGTATATTTCCAAGTAGTATTCTCTTTCTCTGTCTTTCACATTATATTCTAAACCAGATGCTTTTAAATTATTGCCATTTTCTTTTAACAAAACTACAATTTTATTGTAATTCTCACTCATCACACACACACACACACTTATTTCTCTGTCTTTCACATTTATATATTGCAGTTTTGAGAACAAGAGGTATTTTATTGATTTTCCAAAATTGCATGCCTTTTTACTACGTTCATGTAACAGGATAGGAGGGAGAAGAAACAGTAATATGGATCTCAAGTCCCAAGTCCCAACAAAAATGCACCGAACTGTAATATGGACCCACACTCAATTGTTTTTTTTTTTATTTCATATGTTTTTAAGCTTAACAAAAAATTTTGATTTTCAGGAATATATTTGAATTTAGTTAGTTGAAAAAATGACGGCATTAAATTGAGTAAAAAACTGTGAAGAACAAATAACTTGTTACATATGAACTAAGCTTCAATATTTTCTTGATATGTATGTTTAGACATACTGAAGCCTTTTTAATTAGGGTGGGAGAGAGTACTTGCTTTTTCCCCCTGTTTCCCCTATTTTTATATAGTTGTTTATATATGAGGAATGAGGCAAGTTGTTCCTTGTGAGAGAAATGGATTTGTAGTTGGTTTGTGCTATTTTTGTTGATTTGTGTGTTGTTTTAAGTAGATGGATTCAAGGCCAATAAATGTTAGTCCACCTAATAAGAAGTTGATTTATAACTCATAAAGTCATAAATTTAAATCTTATTAGCTAAATGTGAAAGTCTTATTAGTGAGTGATCTATAAGTACTTTTATAAATTCTCTTTGAGCCTGAATACACATATCATACCCAACTGACGAACAACAAAGGCTTAATGAAATTGGACTAGAAACAAAATAAAAAACAGGTAACAAGAACAACATAATAGTAAAAAAAAACTAATGAAAAGGTCCGGAAAAAGAAACAGAGACGTAATAGGCCAAATCGTCAAAGGATTTTGGTAGATGTCATGTAGCTCCAACAACGCCAACTATGCATAGGAAAGCTCTAATCAAGGTTCAAAGAGTTGGTGAACGACCATCTTCATATCAAACCCGGTAATAAGCACAATAGAGTACTTGTGTGATATTCTCTTTGATCCTAAAGATAAGACTCAATTGATTTTTTTGAAGAGATTAAGGAAGCTAAATAAATTACTTGGTTATAATATAAGTTGTATATCATTATATTATATATTCGTTTATAAATTAAGAAATTAGTTTGAAAAAGAAAAAATATAAGTATAAATACTTTAAAGTAATTTATTTAACTTCATTAATCTCTCTATAAAATCAATTGGGTTTAATAATATGGACCGGAGGGAGTACCATGCTAATCAAGGCTATCATTAGCGGGATCCCATGTGGGATTAGAGAAAAAAACATCTATCTACTGAAAGAAAAGAGTCAAAGAAGAACAGAAAAAAGAAGTTGGAGAGTCAAAACATCTTAAACACATCATCATCTATTCTGGTAAATCTAGTGCTGTGAGACAAGATGAAACCATTGTATTGAAAACTGGACCAGACTGGCCGGTTTAGACCGAAAACAGGTGAACCAGTCGCCAGTCCAGTCCAGTTGAGGTCAGAAAACTGGGGTCGACTGAACTGGTTGACTCGGGGTGAACCAGGGGTAACTAGGTGTAACCCGGGGTGACCCAGGTTGCCCTATTTGTTTTTTTTTTTTTACATTTTTATGCTCCAACCTAGCTTTTTTAAAAAAAAATTATTTCCCTAAGCACTATTACAAATATAATAACAAACGTTCACCGTTAAAAAATTGACGTTAACTGCTAATTTTTTTAACAGAAAAGGGCAACATTGTTACTTTTTGAAACTTCTGGGGCAAAATTGATTCCCAAAAAACTTCCAGGACAAAATGGCTCCTGGACCCATACTTTCGCCCTTTTTAAATATATCAGGACACTAGCATGAATCCTATGTTTTTACTTTCCAGGTTTTAGACCCCTTAAAATCAATGATTAATGGTGCACCTTTGGAGGATGCTCGCCATCTTGGTCAGCGATATTGTCGGATGAGACATGAAGCAGACCTACTGGTAAGTCAAAAGTTGGAATAGTTCCTCAATCTCTATACTTAACCAGTAGTTTTGGCCCAATGGGAACTTCCTCTATTATCTGTGGCATGGAGTATGCAGTGAATTTGAGGGTTCTTTTCTCTGTTTGGTGCATTCTGGTGATCCGAGAGAAAATTTGTATCGCAGGCTATATTAGGTCATCATTTACGCATTGATATTCTTACTTTAGGTTGGGCATTATAACTTGATTTGGTTTTAAAAATTCAGAGGGATGAGATATCAAGAAGACAATCACGAGTAAGAGAGGCTCCAACTGCTGAAAATGTTGCAAAATTGCATGCTTCAGAAGCAAGGATGCAGGAGCTAAAAGCAAACATGGCTGTTCTGGGTAAAGAAGCTGCAGCTGCGCTGGCTGCTGTCGACGCACAACAGCAAAGACTGACATTCCAGAGATTCGTTGCTATGGTATGCTTACACATGAACATGATTGATAATATAAACTTGGGCAAATCATTCTTCCTTTCTGCATTCCTCCCCTATGTGATAATTACGGTCCCTCCTAAAACTGAAAAAGTCAACCAACAAAAAAAAAAATATTGGCCAAATACCTCAACAACAGAATTGGTTTTTATTATTGAAAATATAACTTATGAAAACATGTATTTCTTAATAATTTTTTGGCCACTAACCAATAAGCAAAATATATCTATTTTTTGTTATTATATTTGTAATAGTGCTTATGTTGATTAAGTATTTGCACAATAAACAAGTTATTGTTATGAATTAAATATTATCTTTTATGAAATAATTTTACCTTTTTCTAGATTTAAAGAAGTGGTTAGGTTATGTTTAGAGAAGTAGTTACGTAATTATTGAGTTTTAATCATTCTCGTATATTTTTGTCAAAATGGGTAAAAATTGTAGCTTATATTGCCTATTTTGGACTCTTGATATAACTATCTACTATATATTACTATTGGGTCAAGTTCAAATATTGTTGGGTCTAATTGGGAGTAGCCCTTCTGACGTGATTTTTTCTATCCAGAAGGCTTAAATTCTCAACCTTGCTTCAGATGAACTGGATCTTTTGCACTTGATCTAAGCACTGTTAGCGTAGCTTATCTTTTTGTTGATATCTTAAAATATAAAATAGAGTATAGGCTTGTGTAATTGAGCTTACTGTCATGGGAGGAAGGTAAATTACCCATATATAATTATTTTCAATTTTGATTATGGAGATTATTTTTATGCTTTCGTAGGTTGAAGGGGAAAAGACTTTTCATGCAAGAGTTGCAGTCATTCTTGGTGAAATTGAAGCTGAGGTGTGAACCAGATTTACCAATCTTTTTTTCCCCAAGAATATTTATATGATTGCATTACTTCCAATTTTGTTCTTGTTCTTTGAGCTGTGTCAGATGGTTTTAGAGAGACAGAGGAAAGAATCTGCCCCTCCAGTGGTTTCTGAGAATGGCTCCACAAAAACTACGTATTTCTTAGCTGAGGTATGCTCCCCATACCAAATTTTTGCTTTATGTTAGCCTTTTGCAAGTCCCTACATGATATATAATTTTTGTTTGATCTTTTACATAAGATTTGTATGTTAATTTATTGCTGAATAAGAGACTGCCCTAAAATTTCATTAGAGCTTAATTTAAAATTTGTAAGTGGCTAAGGGTTGCTTTTCTGTTTCTTTTTTCTTTTGGGCGGTGGGATTGAGGGGTGCATCCAACATAAGCTTCCTTTAGATTCGGGTGATCAGTAATCAGTGGACAATGATGTGGATCGGGTTTCATTGGGCAGCTTTATTAGTGTTCCAGATTCGCCCCCACATCTTTGAATGTTTTCTTTTTCCTCCCTTTCCTTTTTTATTTTATTTTATTAGATTCTTTTCCTTCTCCTTTCTTTTGATCGTGCAACTGTCATTTAAACATTCAATCCCCTTCTCCTTTTGGCCTTCCTTAGAAAAGGAATAATGGAGTTTACAGACACCATTATTTGTTTACTGTTTCTACCACATGGACATTTTTTTCCTGAAAAATTAGAAAAATTTCTAACTCAGTGCTTCCTTCCTTAGAGACGAATAATTTAGAGTCATGTCAATTATTAGTTGCTATAATATAGGAAGCTGAGGGATTCTAACTCTAGAATAATAATGGGGCTCAAAAAGATAATATGAGCCATGCATCATTTGGTTGCAGGTAATGCATCCGTTTATTGCTACTACAGATAAGGAAAAGGGTGACTTTGTTGTTGTGCGAAAGGTAGGTTTTCTTGTCACTGTATATACATCTCCCATGTAAAAGTCCTCCAATCAGTAACAACAATATTGACAAATACATTTTCAGCTCTGGCAAGACCTTGTAAGAATTTAGCAGTTAAATGTCATTGAGGATAAGTAGTGCTAGCTCCGATCCTAAATGTAGGAGTGCACTACAAACTAAGTCTTATATTTAAGACTTGAGGAGTACTCTAATGAGCGATCTCATGGAAAATTCTCAAGTTGTGCCGGCTTTTCTAAATTTTTCCAAAAGAGGAATAAGGAAATATCAGTGTTCTTTCAGGAACCTCGTAAACTCATCTAAAAACACTTGCATTGTATGTGTATGTTACTGGCAAACCTTGTAGAACCCCTGAGATACTTGTATTAGGTAGGAAAATTGTTACATTTGCAGCTCATCAAAAATTCAAAAAATGACACAGGTGACGGCAACAGGATGGTCAGAAGGAGAATGCAACGGGAGAGTAGGGTAGTTTCCTTCGGCATATGTCGAGAAACGGCAGAGAGTTCCGTCCACCAACTTGCCTGGTGAAGTTTACTAGGTGGTCTGTTTTGTCGTCATGACTTGTATTGTTTCATTCCTTTGGGGGTCTTGTACTATTGATTAAAGATGAACAAATAGGGTGGGGATGGTTGAGGAAAATGGTATGGAGTTTAGATTGAAGTGTTATTCTTTTTAGAGACTTGATGCGATCAGGTGTCCGACAAAATGAATATACATTTATGGGAGTTTTAAATGCTTGTGCTGATCATGCTGTTGAGGACCAGGGTAAGGAGCTTCACGGGTACATTACAAGAGTGGGGTATGACCCCTACTCATTTGCTGTAAGTGCTCTTATTCATTTGTACTCAAAGTGTGGGAACACAGAAAATGCAAGAAAAGTTGTCAATCAGATGCCTTGTCCAGATTTGGCATCTTAGACTTCATTAATTGTTGGGTACGCTCAGAATGGTCAACCTGAAAGGGCTCTTCATGTCTTTGATTTGCTGCTCAAATCTGGTCTTAAACCTGATCAAGTTACTTTCGTCGGGGTTCTTTCACCCTGTGCTCATGCAGGATTAGTGGATAAAGGGCTAGAATACTTCCATTCCATAAAAGAGAAGCATGGGTTGATGCATATTGCAGATCATTATTCATGTGTTGTTGATTTGTTGGCAAGATCTGGTCGATTCAAAGAAGCAGAAAGTATCATGGACAAAATGCCCATAAAGCCAGGTAAATTCCTTTGGACATCCTTACTTGGAGGATGTAGAATACATGGGAACCTAGAATTGGCTGAACGAGCAGCAAAAGCATTGTTTGAAAGAGAACCAGAGAATCTGGCTACCTATATCACTTTGGCCAACATTTATGCTACCGCTGGTATGTTGGGTGAGGTAGCCAAGGTTAGAAAGGCTATGGATGTTAGTGGGATAGTGAAGCAGCTAGGTAAGAGCTTGTTAACTTCAGGAAATTCTTACTAGAATTTCATATTTCATACTGGTTTACTTCACTTTGGATGCATAAGTGGGCATTAGAAAGGATTAAAGTAATGAATTGTGTTTCTCTCATGCTATGCACAGCAAAATGAAATTGTGAAGGACATTACTCCCTAATTGCTATGAATGTCTAACCTTGTGTGAAAGTTCTTTGTGTGAACTGGTACAGATTAAGTCAGGGCTAACCCAGAGGAAGCTGCAGGCAGTGAAAAAGAGAGGAAGGAAGTTGAAGCTAACAACCAGTGAATGAAAGACCAGCTGGAAGATCAGAACAGAGCAAAAGGAGCCCAGAGAGTTTTGGGCCGCGGCCCAGGATGTCCACACCAGAATAGAAAGTTGTGGGCCGCGGCCCACCACATCTTGGGCCGTGGCCCAGGATGGTCACAGTAGCACAGAAAAGTGTGGGCCGCGGCCCACCACCTCTTGGGCCGCGGCCCACAAGCATCAACCTGAGGCCAGAAACTCTTGGGCGGCGGCCCAACCCCGAAAATGAACATTTGCGTTTTGACAGCTGAGAAGATATAAAAGGAAAACCCAGGGTTTTGAGAGAGGGGGGTTCCCACTTTGGAAAGAACGAGAAAGGCGGCTAAGGAGGTTCTAAGAGCTAGGATTTGCTAGAAGCAAGGAGAATCAAGTGGGCTTGCGGATCAGAAGAGACTTCATTTCAGATTTCTTGATACTTCTGTATTCTATCCTTTCTCCACTGTGATTCTATTATGACTTCCTTAACTCTTGTTATTTGTAATCAGCTGTTAAACATGTGTAGTTAGTTTCTCTCATTCTAGGATTGTTCGACAATTTTGTATGGATTAAACTCGAATTCTTCTTCCTCTTCATTAGATAATGGTATATATGTGTTAACTCTTCTCTATTTTCACTGATATTCATGAATAGCTAGCACTATGAATAACATGTTCAAATGGATTAAGCTTGAGAGAGTTAATCTATTTGAAGAACGAGGGTAGAGTTATGCTAGACCTACAGTTAAAGAGTTAAATGTCTGGTTTGTTAATAACCTAGAGATAGAGTCATTAACCTAGCATTGTCAAAGTGAGGGGGTTGTTTAATGGTTATTTTCCCTTAAATGCAGCAAGAGATTGTGCATCTAATTGGAGAATATATGTTGGTTATGACTCGAGAGAGCTTACGCAATAACTATTGAACCTTAGACTGACACATATAGATCCCATAAACATTAATGACGAGGAGGAAGTAGATTGAGTTTATGATATACAAAAGGA
Organism: Inga leiocalycina; assembly: GCA_963242795.1. Classification (NCBI taxonomy): domain Eukaryota; kingdom Viridiplantae; phylum Streptophyta; class Magnoliopsida; order Fabales; family Fabaceae; genus Inga; species Inga leiocalycina. Next base: position 19,103,101 of record OY725329.1, on the reverse strand, counting down.
GAGAGCAATCCTAGATTCACTCTACTTGATTAATTTCACAAGAAGCCCATTCTGTCAAGATTTTCATTGGCTGTTATCATTACATTTCTTAAATCTATTTTCCTCACACTCAACATTGTGTCTGAGTCAACTGGATCAAACGCATCAAGCCATTGTTTGACTATTTGTTATTCAAATCCTCGAGGGAACGATCTCACTTATCACTGTATTACTTGACGCGATCCGTGCACTTGCGGTAGCGAACAAGTTTTTGGCGCCGTTGCCGGGGATCGGTTTAACAAATATTTTAGTTGACCTTAGGCTTATGTTAGTAGATTTCGCTTGATTCTTTAGTTAGAGTTATAATTTTTCTGTTATTGTTTTCTGAATTCAATTTCACTTGTGTAGCTTGATACTTGCTGTCTTATCCTTTTCGCAGGTATCAGTCCAGTTCATGCAATATTTGCAAGGAAACGAACTGATTGTGGTGCTAGACGGAATACAGCTCGTTGAGGAGGACCCAGAATCAGTAGCAGAATCTGAATCGGGTACAGAAACAGCAGCAGAATCTGAGTCTGGTGCTGAAACTGACGCTGAAACAATGGCGGATGAATATGATAGAGCCACGGTCAATGATTTTGCCAGCAGAAACATGAGAGGAACTCAATCATGCATTTGAATGCCGGAGATGCAAGCCCACACTTTTGAGATCAAACCGGTGATGATAACGATGTTGCAAATGCACGGGTTGTACCATGGCCTTTATAATGAAGACGCCAACAAGCATTTGATGTATTTCTTAGAGGTGTGTGACTCCTTCAAGCAAAATGGTGTTCCTCAAGATATACTGCGGTTGCGACTATTCCCTCTCTCTCTTCAAGGGAAAGCTAGAGATTGGTTTAACAATCTCCCGGAAGGATCCATAACATCTTGGGCTGATCTTGAAGCTAAATTTAGAGCTCGATTTTTCTCCGATGATAAATTAGTGGAAGCAAGAGATGAGTTTCTAAGCTTTAGACAACAGCCGGATGAGCATTTGTATGCCGCATGGGAAAGATACAAGATGCTAATGAAACAATGCCCCAATCATGGGGTGGACAAGTGGGTAGTAATCCAGATTTTCTGCACAAGATTGAATCCTCAATCTAAAGCCATGGTGGACTCTATGACTAATGGAGGTTACCGGAATGTTCCTGTCAATGAAGTTTTCAGACTTTTGGACCAATTATCTGTAAATAACACCCAGGGAAATGATAGGAGAACTCCAACTACCCCAGCCCTACTCAACACAAAAGAAGACTCTTCATCACAAATTGCCACTATTTTGTCTGCTTTGAACAAACGTTTTGATGTCTTAGAGTCTCAAATAAACAAGGGCCATCCCCGTGGTGTGCATTCTGTTCAATCCACTCCGATTGTATGTGAGCAATGCAATGATGTCCACATGCCGGACAATTGCCCTCTTTACATGGACACTAAATCTGTCAATTTTATGGGCAAATTCCAACCTTCTCAAGGTAATCCATACTCACAAACTTACAATCGTGCTTGAAGAGCTCATCCCAACTTTTCTTGGAGTCAAGGTAATACTTTGAATCCTCCTCATGAGTCTACTTCTGGCACCAAGCCGGTCCCTCCACCGGGTTTTCCAATGCAATCAAGACAAGCTCCTATGAAAGAAGAAGAATCCAAGACGGACAAAATGTTGTCCTGAATCTTAACCGAAGTGGAATCTTCAAGAGGTGAGAGTAAGGCCACCTTGTCTCTTCATGAATCGGCTATTAAGAACCTTGAAGTTCAAGTGGGGCAACTAGCTATACAAGTAAATGCCATGGCTCGAAACGGCCTCCCAAGTGATACCATCCCTAACCCAAAGAGGGGTGGAAAAGAAGAATGTAAGGCCATTCATTTGAGAAGTGGCAAGGTGCTTCCGAACATGCCTAGCCCAAGCACAACGGAACCAAATCAAGATGAAAGAGTGGACATTGAAGTTGATGAGGCGGAAGTCATAACTCCAGAAATTATGGTGGAAGATGAGGAGACTAAAAAGAGAAAGCACACTGAGGGCGGATTGGATGATGTTGGCAAGAGCAAGAAGAGGGAACAAGAACTAAATAATGAAAAGAAGAGCAACCCAAGCGCTTCCACTGTCATGCCTCCCTTACCATTCCCTCAAAGATTCAAAAAGAAGGAGGAAGACGCACAATTCAAAAGGTTTGTAAATATGTTTAAACAATTACATGTCAACATTCCTTTTGCTAAAGCGTTGGAGGGGATGCCTAAATATGCCAAGTTCCTTAAGGATGTGTTGTCTAAGAAGAGGTGATTCAATGAATTTGAAACTGTCGCCTTAACTGAAGAATGTAGTGCCGTGATCCAGAGGAAGTTACCTACCAAGTTGAAAGATCCAGGGAGTTTCTATATTCCTTGCAACATTGGTACAAACTTCAACGGTAATGCTCTATGTGACTTGGGTGCTAGCATAAATTTGATGCCCTTAGCTGTTTTTAACCAATTGGGGCTAGGAGAACCAAGGCCTACCACAGTTACCCTTCTATTTGTTAACCGGAGTATTTCTAAGCCTAGAGGAATTATTGAAGATGTTTTAGTGAAGGTAGACAAGTTTATCTTCCCAGCAGATTTTGTGGTGCTTGATTGTGAAGTTGATTGGAAGATCCCACTCATTTTAGGCCATCCATTTTTAGCTATAGCAAGGACTCTTATTGATGTGGAAAAGGGTGAAATTACTTTAAGGATAGACGACGAAAAAGTGGTCTTTAACATGCCAAAAGCCTTGAAGTTCCATGATGATTCAGCTCAATGCTCATTTGTGGATATATTGGACTCACTCATCCCTCAAGAGGCCTATGCTCCTATGATCAAAGACCCTTTAGAGGCATTTCTAATTGGGGAGAAAAGCTTGGATGAATTTGATGAAGAAGCTATTGAAAACCTTTTTCGTATGGAGGCATTCCCTCACTCAAGACAAAGGAATTTTGAGCCACTTGAGGTGGCTGAGGCATTGAGCACTCCTTTGAAGCCATCTATTGAAGTTCCACCATCTCTTGAGTTGAAGCCCTTACCATCTCATCTTAAGTATGTCTACTTAGGAGAGGCCGACACATTACCGGTGATTGTCTCTTCCGATCTTTCGAATCTGCAAGAGGAAAAGCTCCTACGAGTTTTAAAAGACCACAAGAAAGCCATAGGTTGGACCATAGCTGACATTAAGGGAATCAGCCCTTCTATGTGTATGCACAAAATCTTGCTAGAAGATGATCATAAAACTTCTATTGAGCATCAAAGGTGATTGAATCCAATCATGAAGGAATTGGTCAAGAAAGAAATACTTAAGTGGCTCTCCGCTGGAATTATGTACCCTATCTCTGATAGTTCATGGGTGAGCCCAGTTCAATGTGTCCCTAAGAAGGGTGGCATGACTGTAGTGGCTAACACCCAAAATGAACTAATTCCTACTCGCACGGTGACTGGTTGGCGGGTGTGTATGGATTATCGGAAGCTCAACACAGCTACAAGAAAGGATCATTTCCCTTTGCCATTCATAGATCAAATGTTGGACAAGTTAGCCGGGCAGGAATTCTTTTGTTTCCTTGACAGATATTCCGGGTACAACCAAATTGCCATAGCCCCAGAAGATCAAGAGAAGACCACCTTCACTTGTCCATATGGCACTTTTGCTTTCAGAAGAATGCCCTTTGGATTATGCAATGCACCAGCCACTTTTCAACGGTGTATGATGTCCATTTTTGCTGGTATGATTGAGAAAACAATTGAGGTATTCATGGATGATTTTTCTGTCTTTGGTTCATCTTTTGACTCATGTTTGGAGAATTTAGATGCTGTGCTTACAAGGTGTGAAGAGGCAAACCTAATTCTCAATTGGGAGAAATGCCACTTCATGGTGCAAGAAGGCATTGTACTTAGCCATAGAGTGTCTAAGAACGGGTTGGAGGTGGATAGAGCTAAAATTGCTATTATTGAGCAATTACCACCACCTACTAATGCCAAAGGTATCCGAAGTTTTCTTGGACATGCCGGGTTCTATCGGCGGTTTATCAAGGATTTCTCCAAAATTGCCAAACCCCTTTCTAAGCTTCTGGAAAAAGATGTAGAATTCAAGTTTGATGATGGGTGCTTACATGCTTTTGAAGAACTAAAGAAGCGTCTCATTTCAGCTCCTATCTTGGTGGCTCCAGATTGGGTTTTACCTTTCATTATTATGGCCGATGCAAGTGATTATGCTGTTGGTGCTGTTTTGGGGCAAAAGGCAGAAAAACTCTTCCACCCTATATATTATGTGAGTAAAACTCTTGATGGTGCTCAACTCAATTACACTACCATTGAAAAGGAGTTACTTGCCGTAGTGTATGCATGTGAGAAGTTCAGACCATACATTGTAGGTACTAAGGTCACTGTGTACACCGATCATTCAGCTCTCAAGTACCTACTCACCAAGAAGGACTCTAAGGCTCGACTCATTCGCTGGGTGCTTCTACTTCAAGAGTTTGACCTGAACATAATTGACAGAAAAGGTACAGAGAATCAAGTGGCCGACCACCTATCAAGGCTGAGCACTGACCCTCAACTTGACGATTCTGACATGATCCAAGCATCATTTCCTGATGAACGACTGTTCTTTGTTGATCACTTATCTACACCATGGTTTGCTGATTTTGTCAACTATTTGGTTTGTGGAGTGTTACCTCCGGAGTTCAATGCTCATCAAAAGCGTAAGTTTTTGCACGAGGTGAAGAAGTACTTTTAGGATGAACCTTACTTATTTAAGAGGTGCCCTGATCAACTCATTCGAAGATGTGTGCCAGAAAATGAACAAGAGTGCATTCTGCATTGTTGTCATTCATCTGAGTATGGTGGGCATTTTGGAGGAGAGAAAACTGCTGCGAAAGTGATTCAAAGTGGATTTTATTGGCCTTCATTGTTCAAAGATGTTTATGCTTTTGCCCTCCAATGTGATCGGTGCCAAAGAGTGGGGAACATATCCTGAAGGAATGAGATGCCACTGAATAACATGTTAGAAGTTGAGCTCTTCGATGTCTGGGGGATTGATTTCATGGGTCCATTCCTTAAGTCCTTCAACAATGAACACATTTTAGTGGGAGTGGACTATGTATCAAAATGGGTAGAAGCTATGGCATGTGTGACTAATGATGCCAAGACGGTACTGAAGTTCCTCAAGAAGCACATTTTCACAAGGTTTGGCACACCAAGAGTAATCATCAGTGATGGCGGATCACATTTCTGCAATCATCAATTCCAAGCTCTGATGAAGAAATATGGTGTGAGGCACAAAGTAGCATTGCCCTACCATCCCTAAACAAATGGCCAAGCTGAGATTTCCAACCGGGAAATCAAGAACATTCTTGAGAAGATGGTGAACACTACTAGGAAAGATTGGTCTTCCAAGTTAGATGATGCATTGTAGGCCTATCGAACAGCTTACAAAACACCTATTGGTATGTCTCCATATCGATTAGTGTTTGGAAAAGCTTGCCATCTACCTGTGGAATTGGAACATGGAGCATATTGGGCCATCAAGAAGTTAAATTTTGATCCACAAGCTGTGGGAGAAAAGAGGCTTCTCCAACTCAATGAGCTGGAGGAAATCCGCTTAAATGCCTATGAAAGTTCACGAATTTACAAAGAGAAGACAAAGAGGGATCATGACAGAAAAATCAGTCCTAAGAGCTTTGAACCGGGACAAACTGTTCTTCTTTACAACTCCAAACTGAGGCTCTTCCCTGGGAAGCTTAAATCTCGGTGGTCTGGGCCCTTCAAGGTGATTCAGGCATCAAAATATGGTGATGTCGAGCTGGAGAATGATAAGGGCGAGAGAATCAAGGCTAATGGTCAAAGGTTGAAGCATTATTGGGGAGGAGATGTGGAAAGGCTGGTATCCACCATCTACTTATCAAATGAAGAGTGACCAAAGTGAAAAGTCAGGCTAAGGACTATAAACTAAGCGCTTCTTGGGAGGCAACCCAAGTTCTGAACTTAATCTTTTTAGTTTCTTTGATTTTAGCATAATTTAGTAGGTTTACGTTTGGTCTTTTACTTTGTGTAGGAAGAAAGGGAGGTCAAACTGAAAATTGTCGAGAACAAGAAGATTGCTAGGCAAAGGGGTGGCATCTTGATGGGACAGGCATATTCCAGGGAAGTTCTTCAAATCTTATGTATGCTTGTGTATTCTGATGCCAAGGATATGATATGAGATTTGCAATGACTGTTAGAAAAGCACTATGCATTATCTTTGGCTTTAAATTGACAAATGGTTGATCACACATAGAAACTCCTACTTTAGGAGGAAATTTTTAATCAGAGGAATGTGTGGTTTAGGGGTGTTGATTGTGAAAGTCACCATGTGAAAGTGTGGCATAGCTCTGATACTCTTAATTGAATAGCCAATGGTTTTGTATGCTGTGGGTCAATGATGATTATAGTGGATTATATGCCTGTATGGAAACTGATAGGCTCAGAAAGTTCTGGGCCGCGGCCCATAAATGCCCAGAACTGATGTCTGTGGTCAGAAGGTTCTGGGCCGCGGCCCAAGGATCCAATTGAAAGGTCAGAAAGTTCTGGGCCGCGGCCCACAACCGCTTGGGCCGCGGCCCAGGGATTCCAATGCAACTCAGAAAGGTCTGGGCCGCGACCCATAACCTCTTGGGCCGCGGCCCAGGAAAACACTGCTGCCCAGAAAGTTCTGGGCCGCGGCCCAAACGCGACAGCAGGGTTTTTAAAAACCCTGCTGCGCGTTTATTCTCTCATATTCTCCTCTCTCAGCCGCCGCCCCCCCCAAATCCCTCCTCCTTCATAGTCGACCCCTTTCCCCCCGTTTCTCCCCTTCATCCCTTGATTCTTCTTCATTCCCCTTTTCATTTCTGCTCTCTATCTCCGTCTACTCTATCGTTGGAGGGTGCTGCACAACCGTGGATCGCCCCTGCTGTGGAAGACGCCCTAGGCTCTACAAGTGGAGTATTTCCCTTTGATTTCTCCTCTAATCTCGTAATTCTCTCTACATTTGAGGTAAGAAGTCTAAATCTCGCTCTGTTACTCACATTTGGGGGTGGTTAGGTCGGTTTTGATATGGGAATTTAGGCGTCAAAGTCGCAAATCTGTTGTAATTGCTAGTTTCATGGGGAAAGATACTTGAATTATTGAATCCTTTTGTCATAAGAATCGCAAACATGCCTTCAATTCATTCTGAATTCCCTAGTGTACCATTGCCCTATTTTGAGTTCTATGCTTCATTGCCAATGTTGTTACAAAGTCTCTGGAATTATACTGTTTAGTGTTGGCCTTGATAATCGGTACAGTGATAGGCATTGTTGGGATTTAGGTTTGAAGTGATATAGCATGTTTTAGGCTATGAAGTGTAGAAGTATGAGTTTCATGGGACATTGGTAACTTAAGGGATGTTTAATTTTGCTGCGCTTGCATTTTGTCCTCAAATTGTTGAAAATTGCTTTGCAATGCACTACACGCTGTGCCTGTGGCATGATTGTTGACTGTGTAAACTTCTCTTGTCTATCATGATTGGTCCCAAATTTGCTTAAAGTGTTGTTTTCAGAGGACATGATTATATTGCTCTATTCTGTTATGCACTGGTTCTGGCTGGGCTTGAATTCTCTATTTTGACATCTCATGGATAAATTGCACTTCAAAGGTTTCCTACTTCATTTTAAAAATGAATGCATGTGATAAGTTGGGTATGTTTTCTCTTGGTTGTATATGTGCTGATTGATTCTGTCAATGGAATTATGTAATGTTTATATGGGCGAATGATGTGTCATATGGTCTCCTCACACAAATTGCTTGTATTATTGCACCATTTGAATGAGTTTTGAAACTTCTAAGCAGTTGGTTAAGGTCGCCAAGTGTGTAGTTTTTCCTTTGGAATGATCATGTGAACCTGGAGGTGCATCTTGTGCTTTTGAAAACCATGTTTTGATTACCCTCCACACCTTGCAAATTGCTTCAGTGCATTTCAAAATTTCCAAGATTTTTCATACCCTTTCAACTGTAGTGAACCTGTGTTGAGGTAGTCACATTGAGCTGCTTGTTTTGCAATAACTGTGCGTTGACATTTTGCTGACATTATAGTGACCTTAAGCCTTCTTCTGAGTTGATTAAGTGATGTATGAGGTAGTGATGAATAGGTTGAGGTTTGGACTCTTATTGAACAGATTTGCGACTATTAGGTCATAAGTTTGGGGGGGTCATTATTGCATTGTCTAATTCTGGTGCCCATGTTTAGTGCCTGTTTGAGCCTTCATTGGTTTTAGCTGTCCATTGTCTTCTCTTGTAGCTACTATGCCGGCCAAGCGTGTTGCTGATCGCTCCGGTCCTAGGGCCGTTGCTGAGGCCAAGACCAAGATTGTAACCCGACCTTTGCTGCAGGAACGGGAATTCCCGTTCAACGTCTCATCCGAGTTTTACTACCTCGCCACACGTACATATCACCTGCAGAAGCTTATGGATCCTAAAGTTGACGGGAACCTGCAGATTATCCAGGATTTTTACGCCAATGCCTGTGTGAATCCCATTTAGCGATTTCCTCTGCGTGGAGTTGAGGTGGACTTTACTCTTGAACGCTTTAGGCAGTTTACAGCACTCCCCGCTGTTGAGGAGTGTCGGTACAAGCAACTATTAGACAGTGATGACGACATCCCTGAGGATGAAATTTCAGAGTTGCTAGTGTACAACCACCAAGTGGCGTGGCAGACTCACGGAGGGGCGCAGAAACATTTACCTCGGGCTCAGTTATCAGTTGAAGCTCGGGTGTGGCTGCATTTCGGCAAGGACTACTTTTGGCCGTCGTCGCAGAGGAGTCGCCTTTCTAGAGACCAGGCTCTCCTTATCTATTTGCTTATGAAGAAGGAGCCTGTTGATCTTGGCGCCTTGATTTATCAAACTCTTCGAGACCATGCCCGAGATCATTCGGTAGGTCTGATACTGCCGCACCTTATTTCATCCTTCTGCACATCTGTGGGTGTAGCTGCTGTGGCCTCTGATGTTAGGTTCAAACCTCTTAAGAAGTTCAACTACTTGAGCATCAAGCCACGTCCAGATGAGTAGGTTCCAGCCTCCCAGCGTACAGCGACAGACCCCTTCTATCAGCAGGGAGGACCCTCTCATTCAGCTCATGACCTTCCATTCCCCCAGGAGCAGGGCGAACCATCCGGGGCCCCTACCTCGTCCGAGTCTACCGTCACGCTGGACGTGATCTTTGCGGCCATTCAGCGCACAGAGGCTACTGCTGCCCAGTGCCTCACTTATCTACAGGATCACAGGGTTCGCCTGACCTGGTTAGAGGAGTTATTCGCTGCTCATGTACCTGCTGCAGCTCAGGCCGGTGACGATGATGATGGCGCCGAGGTTGGTGCTGCCGGTGGAGATGACGATGTTGAGGGGGACAGCACTGATGCAGCCGCCAGTGATGGTGAAGGCGAGGACTAGCCTTAGTTTTGTTGACCATTTTTACTGCTGTTTTTCATTTTCTTTGGATATGTTTCAGACTTGGTTTCAGTACTGTGGTTACAGTTGATCTTTCATTGCTTGACATTAGTGGTTTCAAAATTTTATTGGATATTATGGTTTAGATATCTCTAGTGTTCACTGTTATACCTATGGCTGGTTGTATGCTCGTTTCTTTGCAGGTGCTATCTGTGACACAGTGTGTCTTATGACAGTGGGGACACTGTCTCCCTCAAGTTTGGGGGTGCTGATATATTTGCATGCATTTGTTTAAACCTGCTTTACGCCATTTCTTTGAGCTAAATGTCTGGGAATTGTATTGGATAGCTGAGTTGAGTCAAATACTGGATATTCATGACTGCTTGGTTCTTAGTTTACACATGACATGTATGAATTGTTTTCATGGCAAGACCTTTGAAATTGTAGTTGAATTCCTGGGAAGAAATGAGCGGTTCATACACTTCGAAAGCATTTTCTTTTCCTTTTCACGGAACTATATGTTTTTGAGTAAATTGTATGGAAGTGGCTGTGGTTATTGCGCATAGTATTAGCATATGGATCAGTTAAGTTAATGTATTCGAAATAAGTTAAGGTTGAATTAACCGTGGGGGTTGTGCACAAGAGAGGAGAAACCTCTGTTGGAAGGGTTTTGAGCCTGAATTTTATTCATTAGAGTGTTTGTACCATTTATGCCAGTGTACCTCTAGAACTTGTTTAAATTCTTTTTCAAAATCACAGATGCATGTGGATTAGTGAAAATGATAGGGGCATTCATTTCTAAACCCGTGAACCTAAACACAAACCTTTCACATTCATCCTTTGATCATCCCCTTTGAGCCATTCACCTTTTCTTTCTTTTAAAATCTGACATTTAATAAGTCATGCATGATGTTGCTATGTATTTGAATGATGCTTAGAAAAGTAGTGAGTTAGCATTTGATTTACTATCTCTTTTTCAATAAATGCTTAGTTACGCAATTCACAAAAGAAAAGAAGGAAGGAGTAAAAAGGAAAACAATATGTACATGAAAAAAACAAAAAAACAAAAAAAAAACAAAAAAAAAGAAAAGAAAAAGAAAAAGAGAAGAAGAAGAAGAGAGATGTCATTATATACGCTTCATTATGCATGGCACTGATTCCATTAGTCCTTTCCACTAGACCATTTCCAACATTACAACCCTGGTAAAGGCCCCCTTGATTCATAAATCTAGGTGTACAAGTGGTGGAGAGAGTAGAATTTCTACAAGCCTATGGCAGGACCTGCTATAAGTGGTATTGAGCGAAATTAACCCTAAGTGTAAGGATTAAACACATATAGCAGTGAGTGTTTTCTTGTGCACATAACTGTGGTTGATTGAGCTGTAGCCTATTCCCTTTACATTACCTAAAACTGAACTCTGTGTTAGCTTAAAGCGTCAACAATGAAAATTTTATGCAGCCTTAAAGTTCCGGGGACACTGAAAGCGTGTGAATTGAATCCAAGTAAAAGGAAGGAGAATGCAATGGATTAGGTCTAGATAATGATTCCGAATCATACATGCTGAAATATTGTTCCTGGTCTTGATGAATGAAGGATGAGTGTTGGGCAACTCTTGTTGAACATACACTTAGTTGCAAATGACTAGGGAATTAGTTTTCTTTTATGAAGCAAGCAGGCATGTATATTTGGTGACATGAGTAGCTTAAGAGAAGAGGGTCATGCATGAGCATTAGGCTGGTGAAGGTGTGAGTTTACTCGAGGACGAGCAAAAGTTCAAGTTTGGGGGTGTGTTAACTTCAGGAAATTCTTACTAGAATTTCATATTTCATACTGGTTTACTTCACTTTGGATGCATAAGTGGGCATTAGAAAGGATTAAAGTGATGAATTGTGTTTCTCTCATGCTATGCACAGCAGAATGAAATTGTGAAGGACATTACTCCCTAATTGCTATGAATGTCTAACCTTGTGTGAGCTGGTACAGATTAAGTCAGGGCTAACCCAGAGGAAGCTGCAGGCAGTGAAAAAGAGAGGAAGGAAGTTGAAGCTGACAACCAGTGAATGAAAGACCAGCTGGAAGATCAGAACAGAGCAAAAGGAGCCCAGAGAGTTTTGGGCCGCGGCCCAGGATGTCCACACCAGAACAAAAAGTTGTGGGCTGCGGCCCACCACATCTTGGGCCGCGGCCCAGGATGGTCACAGTAGCACAGAAAGGTGTGGGCCGCGGCCCACCACCTCTTGGGCCGCGGCCCACAAGCATCAACCTGAGGCCAAAGACTCTTGGGCCGCGGCCCACCATCTCTTGGGCAGCGGCCCAACCCCAAAAATGAACATTTGCGTTTTGACAGCTGAGAAGATATAAAAGGAAAACCCAGGGTTTTGAGAGAGGGGGGTTCCCACTTTGGAAAGAACGAGAAAGGCGGCTAAGGAGGTTCTAAGAGCTGGGATTTGCTAGAAGCAAGGAGAATCAAGTGGGCTTACGGATCAGAAGAGACTTCATTTCAGATTTCTTGATACTTCTGTATTCTATCCCTTCTCCACTGTGATTCTATTATGACTTCCTTAACTCTTGTTATTTGTAATCAGCTGTTAAACATGTGTAGTTAGTTTCTCTCATTCTAGGATTGTTCGACAATTTTGTATGGATTAAACTCGAATTCTTCTTCCTCTTCATTAGATAATGGTATATATGTGTTAACTCTTCTCTATTTTCACTGATATTCATGAATAGCTAGCACTATGAATAACATGTTCAAATGGATTAAGCTTGAGAGAGTTAATCTATTTGAAGAACGAGGGTAGAGTTATGCTAGACCTACAATTAAAGAGTTAAATGTCTGGTTTGTTAATAACCTAGAGATAGAGTCATTAACCTAGCATTGTCAAAGTGAGAGGGTTGTTTAATGGTTATTTTCCCTTAAATGCAGCAAGAGATTATGCATCTAATTGGAGAATATATGTTGGTTATGACTCGAGAGAGCTTACGCAATAACTATTGAACCTTAGACTGACACATATAGATCCCATAAACATTAATGACGAGGAGGAAGTAGATTGAGTTTATGATATACAAAAGGAGAGAGCAATCCTAGATTCACTCTACTTGATTAATTTCACAAGAAGCCCATTCTGTCAAGATTTTCATTAGCTGTTATCATTACATTTCTTAAATATGTTTTCCTCACACTCAACATTGTGTCTGAGTCAACTGGATCAAACGCATCAAGCCATTGTTTGACTATTTGTTATTCAAATCCTCAAGGGAACGATCTCACTTATCACTGTATTACTTGACGCGATCCGTGCACTTGCGGTAGTGAACAGAGCTGGATTGAGGTCAAAAGACAAGTGCATGTGTTCCTTGTTGGTGACACTTCTCACCCAAGATCAAATGTTATATATAAGTTCTTGGGGGAACTCTTTAAGAAACTGAAAGAGGAGGGATATGTGCCGGACACAAACTTTGTGCTACATGACGTGGAGGAGGAACAAAAAGAGGAAAACCTTTCCTACCACAGTGAGAAGCTTGCTGTTGGTTTTGGAAACATTTCAACTCTACCAGGAACACCAATCAAGGTTTTTAAAAACTTGAGAACTTGTGTAGACTGTCACACTGCTATCAAGTATATCTCCAAGACTGTTCAGAGAAAGATAATTGTGAGGGATTCAAACCGATTTCATTGTTTTGAAGATGGCAACTGCTCATGCAAAGACTATTGGTAATACTTCAGTTAAACAAACTTACAGAGTGTTTTGGCTTGAGAGTGAATTGACATCCTCTTTGCCAAAATCTCTGCCTGCGATAGCTGCATTGATAACCTTTGTTCCTAATCATTTAGGGGGGTTGCTGTCAAACAAAGCAGTTAGATGCCACACTCTGTATTGAGTTATAGACAGTTTATGTTAAGCCTTCTGTATTGAGTTGTTGAGGAGAAATTGAGGCGGGCAATTGTGGCTATTGAACAATTCCTTCTGTTAAGGTGAAGATGATGGTGGTGGTAATGTCCAGGCTGCTGTGTTTCTTTGATAGTTTTGATGATCTCAGACTTCAGTTCAAAGCGACCACTCTCTAGTTCCCATTTCCTTCCATGATTTTTTTGTTCTGTTTCATCTTGAGATCAGGGGACTGGGTGTCAGTTTAATACTTCCAGCAGAAACCTGCTCTAAACAGAAAGCATTCTTTGTGGGGTCAGCACCTTATGAGCTTTGGTGTAAGCAGGAATTTACTTCTCTGTGTCTGAAAAAAGGTAGTTCTTGCCTACTTGAGGAGTTAGATGAAGTTGTGCTCTAGTACCATTGTTTCTAATCAGTGACACAGAAAACTGATATCAGCATGATTGATTATCTCATATGATTAGATAGATGAGGTTGTTGCACCTTTTCTATTGTAACTCATTGTTTAAGTAGAGATATTTTTGGCCAAGCTGTTTAAATAGGGATAATTTTAGTGTTGTAGATTATCTCACTGTTTAGAGTTTCTTGTTTACCTCCTGTTTTTATATAGATAGAATCAAGATTTTGTTTTATCCATCAACTTAGATGGACCGCGCAACGTCATTGTATTCTATCCATTAAATAATTGCATTGCTCACAAATTACTTTATACAAGCCTTTTGGTCCTTCTTTGATACCATCCAACAATGATCTTAATGACATTTCATTTGTTTGAAGGAAGGAAGAAATTTAGCTTCCTTGAGAGTTGTGACTAATATTAATCTATATATCTATATTCTATAGGAAGGATATAGCCGGAGTTGAAGAGCTATGATTTTCTGTTCAAGATTGCATGAATTTCAAAATCTCCATGTGGGAGGTGAGACTATTCCTTCTCAGACATTGTCATAGTGCATTAGTGCTATCTCCTAACCTCCTAGGATTCTCTGGACATGCAATTACTTCGTCATTGATGTTATTTCAGTAAGAAGGTTCAAGGTCATTTAAGTTTAATATTCATGTGAATCTAGAGGACAAAGTCTTCGGAGGTAGCAAGCTTGTATCAGCAGTGGTAAATGCTAAAAGAGGCTTCATATTATTGTCCTTGGAAACAAGCAATGCTATCTGCACGAAGGGCCACAAAGTGGAAGTTTTCCATAAGTCTTCTTGTGTCTTTGTTATTTCTTTGGCCAAGAAATTTTCTATGTGGTTTGATGACTTTGTCTTCAGTAGATGTCTATGTATGGACTCAGGTAGTGATATGTTTGAAAGGGTATGATATCCTATTAAAGAAAGGTATGATATATTTCAGAGTCTGTTAGCAGTGAAGATATAGCTAGAAAAGTGAGGCTGAGGGAAGTAGAGGGTACTGAAGTTGGTTATGGTGGCAATCCAGGGAATCTCTTGAGATGATCAGAGATATTATTATCACTTTACCTGTATTTATTTACCACTTATCACTACAAAAAAAACGTAATTTAGTAGCGGTTAAAAATGGGTATTCGTAGAGGTTCTAACCGCTACAAACTAGATTAGTAGCGGTTACGAAAACCGCTACTAAATCGTACGTTGCAAGCAGTTTTGTAGCGGTTTTATAAAACCGCTACTCAATCAAAAATAACCGCTACAACCTTTGTAGCGGTTTATAGTAACCGCTACAAAATCAAGAGATATTTGTAGCGGGTATATAACCGCTACAAAGATAAAAAATTTTATTGAGAGCTTTAAAAAAGGATTTTTTTTTTGTAGCGGTTCCAAAACCGCTACAAATATATAAAAATGAAAATTTGTTAAAAATGACATTTTTTATTTGTAGCAGTTAAGAAACCGCTACTAATTTTGAATTTCATGAAATTAGTAGCGGTTTTAAAAACCGCTACTAATTTCATGAAATTCAAAATTGGCGCCAAAAAATTTAAATTTAGCTTTAAAAAGGCGCGTTATTTAGTAGCGGTTTAATAACCACTACAAATATTTAAAATTTTTTTTTAAAACATACGTTGATTTTTTTCTTTTTTTTCAATATTATATTAAATAGTTTAATTTGTTATTATTTTATCTATTTCAATTAGTTTATTATTTAATAGTTTAACTTATTAATAAATTAAAAAGAAAAAATGTAATTGAATATGATTAGTATAAAATTTATGTTAATAATATTATTAAGGATAGTTAGGTAATAAGGAATTATTATGTTTTATAATATAATGTAATTGTATATGAAAAATAGATGAAAATGAGATAGAGTTATGATATATCTAGAAAAAAAGATGTTTAGAATAAATTTTATAGAAAGGAAAGAAGTATTCTAAAAGAAATTGAAAATTTTGTTACCATATTTGATCGTATTATTCAGCTCCTCTACTCATACGAAAGAAGTTGTAAATGAGAGAAAATGAAAGAAGGGTAAGGTGAAAAGAAATTGGGGAGTGTTTGAAATGAGTTGTGATAAGGGTATTTATAGGGATTCACGTATTATTTGTAGCGGTTAATGTAGCGGTTACTAATTAGTAGCGGTTATTTATATTTTTGTAGCGGTTTAATTATTTGTAGCGGTTAATGTAGCGGTTATTATTTAGTAGCAGTTTTTTTTTGTAGCGGTTTAATAACCGCTACAAATATTATATTAATTTTTTTTAAAAATTTTTTTTTACATTTTATTTTAACACAAATTTTTTGCATTTTTTGTAAAGAAAAATTTTTTACACTTGAATTCTACAAATATTATTTTAATTTTTTTTTACATTTTATTTTAACACAAATTTTTTGCATTTTTTGTAAAGACGAATTTTTTACAATTGAATTTGATCACTCATCGTCGCCATCCCTACAGAAATTTTGTAGAAAAATTATTATTATTGATGTATTATTAAATTTAAAAAATTTAATTGAAATGACGTGGACTTAAAAAAACTCACCGCAGTAGAGGTAAATTGTCATCGCCTTCAGGGAAGTAGTTTTCAAAATCAGCTGGCTGAATTGGCTCACTCTCGTAGGCGATGTTATCGCCTTCACCCATGTCGTAAAGGTCTCTTGGCTTTAAATGAACGACCATGTGCCAATCCCTATGCCGCTCGTCCTCGACATAATAAACCTGATGTGCCTCTGAAGCTAGAATATATGGCTCATCATCTTGAGAAATACCAGTATGAATCGGGCGTGAGAAATTGACTGATGTGATCCCTAGGTCGTCAGTTGTCAGTCCCCGAGAAGTAGTGGTATTTGCCCACAAACACTTGAACAGCGTCACGGTGAAACGGCCTTGATAATTAAGCTCGACCACATCAAGAAGCTTGCCATAGTAAGGGACGCCTCCGAACTGCATGTTGACGTCACTGCTGCTCGCATAACTCCTTGTCCCAAATGTGCCATAAACACCCGAATTCTGTGTTTGCAATCCCTGATCCCGTGAAACCGTGCAAAACTTAAAACCATTGACATTGTATGCTGTAAACCGTTTTGCATGATCAAGAGGGCCGATTGCGAGAGCTCTGAAATCTGGTGAGTGTGGGTTGTGGTCATTTAGTATTCTGCGCGCAAACCAGCCCGGGAATTCTCTGTGGACCCTCCTATCAACTTCCGAGGATGTCTGTGTACGGATCCTGAGCTGACGCTTGACATGACTTCTGAATTCCCTGCAATTAATAATGGAAAGGCGTTAGTGAAATGAAAGTGAGAAATGTTACGAAAGATATAGATCGAATAACATACATGTGAGTGTACAATTCTTACCGTATGAAAGGCTCAACTTGAGTGCAATTAATCAAGACATGTCTATGTGCTTGGAACTTCTCAGTTGCCGTTAGTTTGAAGTTCTCAGTTGCTCCAACTGGTTTACCAACACGAGGGATAAATTCTCCTGATGTCGGTGCAGGTTCAGGACAATCGTCAACACGAGGCGGGCGGTTGAAAGCCGTCTCAAGATCATCAAAGTACCTTGAGCAAAAATATAGCACCTCATCCCCTATATAGCCTTCAGCTATAGAACCTTCTGGCCACGCCTTATTCCTCATGTAAGATTTTAATTTCCCAAGGAACCTACGAAGTACATAAGAGAAAATTGATATAAAATGATGAAAAGGACGACGAGCAAACATTAAATACGGACAATAAATGAAAGCACATATTTAAAATGAGTACCTCTCAATCGGATACATCCAACGATATTGTACTAGTCCAGCGAGCTTTGTTTCATGAATGAGGTGGACTGTGAGGTGAACCATCACAGTAAAAAAGGACGGAGGAAAGATCATCTCCAAGTGACAAAGCGTAAGAATGATTTTCGACTGCAGCTGATCGAGCTCCTCAATGATCAAAACCTTAGAACACAACTTCCGAAAGTAAGAACAAAGTTCCACCAAAACGATGGAAACATTGGGAGGAAGTGTATTCTTTATAGCCAGAGGGAGTAACTGCTGCATAAGAACATGTGAGTCGTGACTCTTCAGGCCAGCAACCTTTCGAGCCTGCAAGTCGACACATCGAGAAATGTTGCTTGAATACCCATCAGGAACTTTTATTTTCTTCAACGTCGCGAGGAACACATCCTTGTTCGGTTTTGTGAGGGTAAACTTTGCCGGTATAAATCTGTCATGCTCATCTGGCCAAGCGTCTTCACGAACTCCCATGTCGCGTAAATCTTTCCTAGCTTGAAGGTGATCTTTTGTCTTGCCGGGTTCGTTAAGCAGCGTATACAGCACATTGTCGCAAACATTCTTCTCAATGTGCATTACATCAAGACTGTGGCGAAGTAAATTAGATCTCCAATACGGAAGCGTGAAAAAGATACTTATCTTCTTCCACTGCTGAGGCGCCGAAGTCCTGCGCGTCTTTTGGCGAGTTTGTGTTGAATCGTCGCTTTTTCCAAACTCGACGTCAACATGCTCAAGCTGCTGTAAGATATTTGTACCGGATAAAGTCTGAGGTGGTCCTCTTTTCTCTGGTTTCCCATTGAAGCGATTCCGTTGCAATCTGAACTTATGCGTTCCATCAAGAAACCTCCGATGCCCCATAAAGCACCACTTTCGGCTGTGGGGAAGGCGCAGTGCGTCAGAGTCGAAATTGCAAGCCGGACACGCCGACCCAGTGTGCACATTCCAACCAGATAATGTGCCAAGGCCAGGAAAGTCACTGATCGTCCACATCAAGGCTGCACGCATGTTGAACAAAGTCTTGCTGTGAGCGTCGTACATCTCCAAGCCGACATTCCACAGGTCAAGCAATTCCGCAATAAGCGGTTGGAGATACACATCGATGTCATTGCCCGGTGCCTTTGTGCCTGGAATGATCATAGACATAATGAAAGAGCTTTGTTTCATACACATCCAGGGGGTAAGTTGTAGGGAACTAAGACTACCGGCCAAATGCTGTAACTTGTGCTAAGATTCCCGAAAGGATTGAAACCGTCGGTCGCCAACGCAAGCCGGGCATTTCTGGGGTCAGTCGCAAAATCTGGAAAGTCGTTGTCAAACGTTTTCCAAGCAGCTGCATCCCGCGGATGTCTTAATTTACCGTCTTCGTTTTTATCAACGGCATGCCACCTCATGTGCTCAGCAGTTTTAGACGACATAAATAATCTTTGTAGACGAGGTTTCAAAGGGAAATACCTGAGAATCTTTACGGGCTTCTTCTTCTGCTTTTTCCCCTTCCGAATTGTCTTGTACCTCAATGTGTGACATCTCTTGCACGTCTCCCTGCTGGAATCGTCTCCCCAATACAGCATACAATCATTTGGGCACGCATCAATCTTTTGATAATTCAACCCCAACCTGTTGATGATCTTCTTGGCCTCGTAGAAGGTTGTGGGAATCTCGGCGTCGGGGAATACATCTTGTAATAAGTCGAGCAACATCGACATTCCCTTATCCATGATCCCACACAAGCACTTGATATGATACAATTTGATCAAGAAAGATAATTTAGAATATTTGCGACAACCTTGATATAAAGGACGATCTGCCTCATCCATCAAGCTGAAAAAATCCCGAGCTGCTTCATTCCCCATAAAAGCCGGATCAGAGCCGTGCACTTCTTCGTTGAAGTTGTCGCCTTGAAATCCAAACGCATCATGCACAGCATCATTCACAGGATCATCTTCATCTACATGAACGCCTACTTGAGAACTTCGAGGAAGAGCCTCGTCATATCTAACGCCGGCCTTCTCACCATGAACTGCCCAGAACGTATAGTCCTCAGGGAAAGGCTTCACAAGCAAATGTTCCTTCACAACATTTCGTGGATGCCACTTCTTGAACTTGCATGTCCGACACGGACAGACGATCTTGCCGTTACAGCTGGCGTGAGTGAATGCGAAATCTAAGAAACTGTTTAATCCGTACAAATATTCAGGAGAATTGCGCGGCAACTTGATCCATGATTTATCCATAGCTACAAGTGAGAGAGAAGAAAGTATAGAGAAGAAGATGAGTGAGAAGATAATGACGAATGCCTAGAACCTTATATTTTGAAAATCCAACGTTTATAACTTTGTAGCGGTTATTAAACCGCTACACCAACCGCTACAGAAATTCCAACGTTTATAATTTTGTAGCGGTTATATATATAAAACCGCTACAATATTCAAGCCGTTAATTGGTGGGAAATTCAAAATGTACTTGTTGAGTATTAGTAGCGGTTTTATATATATAACCGCTACTAATGTTCAACGAATTAGTAGCGGTTATATATATTAAACCGCTACTAATATTAAAGCCGTTGGACATTAAATATAAAAATAATTTCCTAATTTGTAGCGGTTATACATAAGATAACCGCTACAAATGTGCACAAAGGCGGCAAATTTCAAAATTCAAATGATTTGAGTGTTTGTAGCGGTTATTAGTAAATAACCGCTACAAAGATATATATATTTGTAGCGGTTTCTGAAGGGAAACCGCTACAAATATATAAGTAAATTTGTAGCGGTTATGAACTAATAACCGCTACAAATATATATCTTTGTAGCGGTTTGGAACTCATAACCGCTACAAATATATAAGTAAATTTGTAGCGGTTGAGTTCAAAACCGCTACAAAGATATATATTTGTAGCGGTTATGAACTAATAACCGCTACAAATATATACATTTGTAGCGGTTTTGACCTCATAACCGCTACAAATATATATATAATTTATTTTTTTTAAAATTTAGATTTAAATCATTTATAAATTATTTCAATGCGATATAATAATATAAATATAATTATATAAAACACAATAAGAAAATTCTGAAATAAAATCTCATAAATATTTACAAATGTTTAAAAGAAAAGAAAATGTCCTAAATTAAGAAGCTGGGGGCTGATCCTCTGGTGCTCCCTCAGGTGGGGCTCCCTCAGATGCCGCTGGATCGGGCCGCTGCGTAGACTGAACCGCACCATCCTCATCAGCAGGAGGAGGAGCTGTAGGAGGAGGAGTAGTGCTCGGGACGACGTAGCGAGGGACAGGGGGGACCGCTGGATGCTGCTCGTCCGGGAACAGCCGACTCCATGCTCCCTGGAGCATAGTGTTCGCGATCTCACGCCACTGCGTCTGCTGCGCGTACATAGTAACTGCGTGGATCTGCAGCAGCTGCTGCTGCTGCACGTGCATCTGCTGCATCTGCTGCTGCTGCTGCGCCATCTGCTGCTGCGTCTGCTCCAAATCTGACCGCAGCTGGTCAATCGACTCGTCCCTCCGACGTCTGACCCCTCTAGAGCTGCCAGCCTCAGAGGCGGCGCTCCTGCCGTAGATCATGCTGGGTCTAGCGCCTATCCCCATCCCCCGCACTCGTCCGGGGTGCTCAGGCTGAGCCAGACCCGCCTTCAGAGGAGCCGTCGGGTCCACTGACCCCTGTGACTCCTCAGGCTGGGTCTGTCGCAGCTCAGCCTGCGACTGCTGCATCCGCTCCTGCCATTTTATGAAACAATTAATAATTACCATTTTTCATTATTAACTTGGTTTTATAAAAAATATAATAATAAAATTACTTACAATGGCCGCCTCTGCCTGCTGAGAGGTCGCAGTCCCGTCACGGTGTCTGTGTGTCATGGCGTACAGCTCCGCATAGTCTGTCTGACGGTTCTCCTGCTGAGCCCTCGTCTCCTGAAACAATTACAAAACAATTAGTATTATGAAATAATCAACTAAAAGTAAGTGAAGCACTTGAAAAGTTACCAGCTCGCTGTAGGTCACAGCAAAGGTCTTCGATCCTGTTGTGTGGTGGATCGTCTGCTGCGCCCGGATCTCGGCGTTCCTCCGAGCAAGCTCCTGGAAAAAAAAAATTAAATGTATTATAATTTAAAATTAAATACAAAATAAATTGATATTATAATTTAATATTTAACAATTACAAAATTATATATCAAAAATCTAATAAATACATTACCTGCGCCTCAGGGCTCCTCTTGAACTAGACAAAACGCGCACAGTCGTTCGGCGGCACGCCGTCCGGGACGCTCTCCTGCAGCTGCTCCAGAGGCATCGTCCCGTCCCCATCCACACTGTGGAAGAGACGGTTCCTCCTGTTCCTCTAGGCGTCGCCCATCTTCACGAGGGCGTACCTCTTCCGGTTGGCCCGGACGGCAAACCGCAGCTGAAAAAAATACATTTAAATATCAATAATTATAAAAACCATAATTTAAAAAAAATAATTAAATTCAATTAATTAAAAAAATATTAATTAAATAGTTTTAATTACCTGAACCACCTCCTCCCAAGCCTGGTCCTTCGGCCCCCTCGGAACGTGCCTCCAGGTCGGGAAGTGAAGGGGGAACCGCATCCAATTCGATCCCAGGTCGCTCAGGAAGCGGTTGAGCAGGTGACCCCCATTGTGGATCGGCTGGTCAGTGCCCTCGTTCCACGGCACTATAACTCGCAGGGACCGGTCCATGCTGTTCAGACCGGCCACATCCAGTCTCCTCGTCGACACGTTCCCCTGCTCATCTGCACAGTTAACCGCACGTTAGATAAATTATAATTCAAAGTTAACATTTCTAATTTAAATAAATAATTTACTAAATTAAAAAATTAATTTACCTTCGACCTGCACCTCAAACCCAGTGGACCGCGAAGACGACCCTCGTCGGTTGTTCTGCTCCCGAGCTTCTTCCTCATCGAGGAACTGCTCCATCTCCCTGAACCCACTAATCGGGATCTCGAACTCCTCCTCGTTGAGGAAGTCCTCAACGCTAATATCTGTCCCCTCCACCTCAGGCACCTCTGGTACAGTCGTCGCCTGTGGGATCGTCGGTGGTGCCTGTGGGGGGCTGGGCTGAGATGCCGCGGTAGCCCTGCCTGCGCGCTGCCCCCTCCCTCTGCCCCCTGCCCGGCTGCTGCCACCCCGTAAAGTCGGTCTGGGGGGCACAGGGGCCTTCCCCTTATCCTGTCCTGAAGCCATATCAACTGTACAAATTAAAAAAAAAAATTAGTCCATTATTATACAAAAATATAATAAAAATACAAATATAAATAAAAATACGTGTTATATACGTACCTCAAGTGTAAATACTGCGGAATACTGACCAAAAACTCCTATAGAGACGTCTGAACGCACAAATCTCGAAGAAATCACTCAGAGAAATCCCAGGAAACAAAATGAGCAAACGGAGAAATGAAGGAGGTGGGGGGTTTAAATAGGCCAGTAATTAGTAGCGGTTATTAAAATAACCGCTACTCTAACCGCTACAAATATCAAAATTTGTAGCGGTTCTACAATAACCGCTACAAATCTTCACAACGTTTGAAATTCTGTAGCGGTTATTGCCCAGAACCGCTACAAATTTGGAGTCTCTTGAAATTCTGTAGCGGTTCTTGCCAAAAACCGCTACAAAATTCTGACCTTTGGTATTTTGTAGCGGTTATTGTGCATTAACCGCTACAAAGTAACCGCTACAAGTTTTGGCGGGAATTTCGCGCCAAATTTGTAGCGGTTTTTTTGTAGGAAACCGCTACAAATATTCTTGCCGCTACAAATTTGTAGCGGTTTAGGTAAAAACCGCTACAAATGTCATAATTTGTAGCGGTTTAATATAACCGCTACAAGTCCACCGCTACAAAATACCTTTTTTTTTGTAGTGTATTACACAGAAAGATGAATTGTCATATATACGGGATTTGCTATTTTGGCATTTTTTATCAAAATAATAATTTTTCATATAGAGGAGTAAAGAGTGCATAGTGGGTTTATGGTTAATTTAGACCAACTGCTTTTTGTATTACTCTTATTTAATTTCTCTTTCTGTAGTTTAAATTATTGTATATATTTAGCGACTCTACTATGTATTTGTAATTTTCCTATTGATATCTAGATGACTATTAGTGTGCATTATTAGAATTTGATTAAAGCATTATAATTTGCAGCTTCATGAATTAAACTGAGGTAGCGATCGTCAGTGTTTACATTATATTATTATTGATATTTGATGACAGAATGATGAATTTCGATGAACAATTGATGTGGCTCAAAGCATTAATTCAGTACTTCAGCTACTCTCATTACGTATCCTAAACTGAAACATAAATGATTTAACATGTTCACCTAGTCCATTATATTTTCATTTTCATTACTTAAACGATAAATGAAGTATTATGCAGAGAGATGCATATTCCACGAAGCTTATATCAATAGCTCTTCTAAGACAAGCTTCATAATGTTTTGTTTCTCTATCATGTGTTTTGTGGCTCTTATATTATTCTCTTTTTGCCATTGGCTCTTGTATTATTCAAACATGTAATGAGGAATTATTCGCAAAAGCTAATCATGAAGGTAAACAAGTTTTTCTCTATATATTGTTTTATCTTCTCTATCTGATTTTTTTGTTATTATGTGGTTGTTGCAGGTAGATTCTTACATTTTTTGTTTGTTCTAATTGATACAAGAAATAGAAATACAGTGCTTCTTCTTCACAAAGTGTAATGCTCTAATTAAGGTCCTTCATATATTCCTATTCTGAAGAGGTTTGAACTAAACCAAAGCCTTTGATTTCTTCTTTATCTCGTAGTCTGCTTGTTTAATTATTCTACCCTGTATTTGCTTTTATTATGATGACAGAAGAAACATAGTGCTACTGCTTCTTCACAAGGGTTAGTGTTCTCATTAAGATCCTTCATATATTCCCTTATAAAGAGGTTTGAACTGAACCCAAAGCCTATGATTTCTTCTTTCTCTCGTAATCTGCTTATTTAATTACTTCTATTTCATACGCTTAAAATGCAGCATCAGCAAGAGATTTGACGACTTGAACCTACACTGAGAAGAAAAGGTCATCAAAATCTGATCAAGTCCATCCTCTTCTTCACGAAAGATTCTGTGATTTTCTGGGGGTGTTTTTTGTGTGACTTGTGCGCATTAATTTTTTTCTTCCAAAGACACTTTTGCAAAAGTGTGTGCGATACATCTGTGTATGATTATTTTCTTTGTTGGGTGTATAAACTTAGGATAAATTATGGATAATGTGTTGTGAATAATCATTACTTATAAAATTCTCAAGCTTCATTTGCTTGGGGAGAGGATTTAGGATTCAGTTTTTGAATCCGAACACCTGTATATATCGTGGTGTCATCGCTCTATCTTATTTTGATATTATTTTTAAATTTCAAATCAATATTAAAAGAAATGATATTTTTATTGGAAGAAAAAAAAGAAAATCTTACCTTCCTAGGCACTGCTAATTAAAAAACCAAAAAAAAAAAATCTGAATACGAAACTATAAAATTACTGTGAAAAACGTTCACTGTTACAATCCCCAATTGATGATCCAAACCAAATAGCTCCTGCAAAATCGTGGTGAACCAAGAGATGTTCCATTTATAATTCACGTACTTGCGCAAATTGTATCTTATAATCCACCTTCATGTGATGATCGTTCAAAGACTTTTTCTAAGAGAAGAATCATTTTTCAAGACTTTCCAAATAAACTTCTAAATCCTACACATGTGGAATCTTTAATTTCCCTTATTATTTCCGATGTTCTGCTATTACCCACAACCAAACGGCTTTGCTGTTACATCTCCAAATCTCAATAACATGACTTGCCTTAACAGCACAATTTCTAGTGTGCCTCTCATCTTCATACCCAGTAGATAACTCCTCAAATCCTATGAAACAGAGTTATCATCTATTTGCAATGATACTGACACTACTTTTAACTTTTCTAATTAATCTGCGCGTTACGTTTTTATTGAACAAAAAAAAGACCCAATAAGTGGACCTTAAAAATTAACCCAAAAGTTTTATTAGGCCAAGAAAGTCTATATGGTGGGATCTCATCACACATGGTTTAAGCAAAAAGACTATCCCACCCTTCAAGTAGATAAGTTTTTGGGGCACCTTTTCTGCTTTAACTCTTTACGCATTGTTCTGAGTAAAAATTGATATCAGTACTATATAGATTTATGTGATTACATAGTGTTTGAGACATGAAGCCTAAGATGAAAAAAAGAACAATAAAGTTACAAAGCTAATTGCTTGTCATCAACTCATCTTCATCAATTGAGACAATCCTTTTCTCAAGAAGTGCTCAATGTGCATTAATGGCACTATGCCGCTATCTCACTATGTTTTTATGCCAATAATGGTGCGATCTCACTAACCTCCTATCATTCTCTAGACATGTTATTTAACTAATACTCTGATTTTTATTATAAGTCACTTATAGACTATAGTAGAATTTTTTTTGTCTAAAGTACAAGTACCACTATTTAATGATAGTTTTTTAATTTTATCCTTATTTAATTATTATTGGAAAAAGAGATAGATGAAAAAGATATGAAAATGATTTGTAACGGTATAGAAAAAATACTTCGACAAAGATAAATTTAAAAACAACTATTAATTTAATACACGCCTTGATTATAGAATTTTGCTTAGAAAGTTGAGGGTGTTTTCTTATCAATGGAAGGAACCTCCGCGAGGACATGGTCCCACACAGGAGTTAAATGTCTTTGGGAGAATCACCAAAAAAAAAAACCTTTAAAATAAATTAATTGCTGAATGCTATAATGAGAAATAAATTGTATTTCAACGGAAGATATTTTACATATAACGGAAGATGATTTGCACATTTATATAAAAAATTTATACACACATAAAAAAATATTTATATATAAAGGAAGTTCTTTTATACACACAGAAAATAACATGCACATTTGATAGCATTATATAATTACACTACTACAAAAATGATAAAAGGTGGCGCACATTTTGTGGCACTTTTTTAAACAAGTGCCACAGCTTCTCTCTTTTTTTTTTTTACCTCTATAATTTTTTTTTTAAATTTTGGGTACCAGCTGTGGCGCCTAATAGATTAAGTGTCACAATTGAGGAGGCTTAATGTGGCGCCTACCTACGCAGGCGCCACACTTGAGGCCAGAAAAGCAGTTGTGGCGCCTAACCCACCAAGCGCCACAGCTGCAGCATTAATTTTTTTTTTTTAGAAAAACTAGGCATGTGTGGCGCCTAAATAAATAGGCGCCACACATGCTAATTTCTATATCAGCTTAGGCGCCACAGCTGATATGGGGCAATTTGTGGCGCCTAATTACTTAGGAGCCACACTTGCCCCTTTTTTTTAAAAAAAAAAAATCAAATGGATAGTGTATCTCAATTATTTCATTTCCCGCGTAGTGGTCCTGTGTCCGCCCCCCATTCCTTCTCTTTTTGACTACTACTCCACTTTAATTATTTAACTACTCTCTCCTCCATTAAACTACTTTCCCTTTCTCATCTTCTTAGTGGATCCGTCGGCCCCCTCCCTCCATTTCCTATCATCTTCACACTAAAAAACACACACACACGCTCACTCGTCACTCAAGCTAGCATCACCAACGTGGTCTCCCACTCCTTGCGCTGGTCAATTAATAGATTTGTAAGAAGAAGACTATATTTCATTCTAGCTTGCTTTGTTTAAATTTTTTTTTAGTCAAGATAAACCGTAATATAAAGTTTGCCTTTTTGTTCCTAATTTAATATGAAAGACTGAAAACATAGCTTGTTTCGTTTTCCTTTTTACTTTGTTTAAATTTTTTTGCCGACAAGCTTGCGTTTTTTAGTAATCTTTTAATTTACTTAATTAGTTGTTGATGTATTGTGTTCACATATCAAGTTCTTGTATTGTGATATTTTTTATGTTAGTTTTGGAGAGTATTAATGTAAGAACATTATTGTTGGGAAACTTGAATTTTAAATGTGAAAATTATATATATATATATATATATATAATAGGTTGAAATATAAAATAGAAAGATTAACAATTTGTGGAGATGATAAACACGAAAGCCACTCATTTTATATAAAGCTTCACAATCAGGAAGCATAAAAAAGAGCCACAGGAAAAAAAAAAGAAGAAGAAGAAGAAAAAAGAAAAAAAAAAGAAAGAGAAAAAACGACCCTACTATGGCGCTTGCTTGAGAAAGCGCCACAGGAGGGGGGCCTCCTGTGGCACTTCCTCAAACAAGCGCCATAGGAGGGTATTTTTTTTAAAAAAAAAATTTAAAATGTTGTGGCGCTTCCAAGCGCCACAGCTTTTTTTAGTGACGTCTAGATATGTGGCACTTCTTTAGCGCCACAGTTAATGCAATTATAAGCGCCACAGCTTTACTTTTTTGTAGTAGTGTTAATTTATCAAAAATATATTTATTCTCAATTCTGACAATATCTTTTGCTTTTATTTTTTTCCCTACCTCACCTCTTTTGTTTTTAGCCTGACTTTTCAACACGTCTCTTTGATCTTTGAACCTCATGTACAACATTTCAGAGGCTACAATCCTTGATTATCAAGGAATTGAGCAAATGACTGAAATGTCCCCCTAATGGCTCCAACCCTTTTCTCTTCAAATTGCTCGGTGTACATTATTGGAGCTATCTCACTAAAAGCTCAATTACTGTCTTGTTCGTGCTCCTACTCATCCACACCTTAATGTAAAATATATTTAATTAAATTAAAAAAATTAATTAATATGATATATATTTTATAAAATATCTTAATCATTTTCTTTACTTCCATCATTCCTTTTTTTTTTATTTGATTCTTGTTAAGAAAACATGAATAGGATTAAATTAAACAAATTGATAAATACATGAACTATATTTTATATTGGGTTAAGGTGCAAAAATACCCATGAACTTTTCTCAAAAGTGCATCCAACACCATAAATTTTTTTTAGGTGCAAAAATACCTATGAACTTCTCAAAATGGGGCAAAAATGTCAAACCGTTAATTGATACAAACGTCCGTTTTGTGGGACCCACAATTTTATTTTTTGAGGTGCAAAAATACCCATGAACTTTTCTAAAAAGTGCACCCAACACCATAAACTTTTGAAAAGTTCATGGGCATTTTTGCACCCAGAAAAAATTTTATGGTGTTGGGTGCACTTTTTAGAAAAGTTCATGGGTATTTTTGTACCTCAAAAAATAAAATTGTGGGTCCCACAAAACGGACATTTGTACCAATTAATAGTTTGACATTTTTGCCCCATTTTGAGAAATTCATGGGTATTTTTACACCTAAAAAAAGTTTATGGTATTGGATGCACTTTTAAAAAAAGTTCATGGGTATTTTTACACCTTAATCCTTATATTTATAACAAATGACTTCTTTATCATAACCGGATGAGTATCATTTTAGCTTAGAAAGCTCAGAGCCTCATTCCCAAAACCCCACGGTCAACTACGCGTACAAGTAGTCGCCACACTGAACAATTACCGTTCTTCACCTCCTATTCATAAATGTCTTTCATCAAAATATGTCTTCTCTTTTGCCGGTTCTTTCCCATCAATTTAATTTTAGTTAACTCTTTAATACTCCTACATTTGATTGAAGAAATATATCTAGTAAGAAAACTAATTTAAACATTAAAAGCCATACTCTAAATGCAATCTCACTCTTTTGTATTACTTTATATTTTTAAAAAAATAAATATATGTGAATAGATTTAGGATACTCCCTATCTTTAATATATGACTTAATTAGAAAGTTGATGTTGATCCTAAATGTAAGACCTCTTTCACTCTTTTATCCATTTTTTCTCAAATTAACTATATTTATATTCCCTTAACAATAATCAAGTAGGAGAAGAAGTGTGAGAATTAATATAGATGTTTAGGGTATTTTTTTTTAAAAAAAATACTTCCTGTTGCTCCATTTTTAATATATTAGAGGCAAAATTACACACTTAAATACTAAAAAAAGGGATAAACATGTTGAAGATCGATGAAAGAGGAAAGGAAAGAGTGTGTTAGCAAACAGAGTTAGTATTCTGTTAGTGAAAGGGTCTAATTGCTCCATTTTTAATACATTAGGGTACTGATTGTACCTCCAAAAATAAATCAGCACCCTTAAATACTGTGATGATTGCAGTTCCAAAAATAGTTTAGGGTGTTGATTACACTTTCAAATATAGATCGAGATACTAGATGCACCTTTAGTTTTTTTTTTTTGGGTTAAAAGTCCAAATGCACTTTCAAACTCAAAAAGTTTTGTTTCCCCATCAGTGTTTCGTGGCTTAGGGTGTGTTCTTGTTAGCTTTTGGAGAATAGATTCTTGAGAAAATAGCTTTTGCAGAATAGATTATAGGAAAATAGATTATGGGAAAAAGTGATTTTGATAAAATGAGAGTGTTTGGATGATTTTATCAGAATAGCTTTTTTCATGATCAAATGACTAAAAAGGACATTAACTTTTATGATAATTACATATAAAGGATAAGATTATATTTTAAGTATTATTTGACATTAAATTGCATAATAATTACAATAAATGAAATAAATTTGTCCAAAAATTTTTAAATTATAAGAGAAGAAAACTCCTAGCGGTATTAAAACAGATGCATCTTAATCCATTATTTAACATTAAAGATCATAATTAATACCAAAAATGAAATAAATTTGTCTATATATAATGTTAATTAACTTAACTAATTTTTCTAATATAATCAAATTAGATAAATAAGTCTTATATTAAAGATAGGATGAAACATTAAAATGTTAAAATTATAAAAAAAAAAAAATAAATAGATGCATAGAAAACGTCAAAATAAAAAAATAAAAATAAAAAAAGATTAGAGAGTTAGTAACATGGGGCCCACATCATGCAAGGACCAATAAGAATCAAAAGGTGGGGCCCACATCTTCAAAAAGCAAAAAAAAAATAGCTTCTCCCCAAAACCATGGTTTTGGACCAAAACCATGGTTTTGGGGAGAAAAGGGATTATCCCCTTTTTTTGAGTGTTCGGCACTTTTAGCACAAAACCATGGTTTTGTGCTAAAAGTGCTTTTTTATAGCACAGCCGAACACTCTCTTATACATTATTCAATCAAGTAGCTTGGAAATTATTTGCAAAAAGTAATCATGAAGGTACACATCCAGACAATAGTTTCTATCTATATAACAAGTACTATTCATTTTTTTTTCCCATAATTGTTTATCTTCTCTGTTTGAGATCTTAGTATTATGGGTTTAATTTGTTGCAGGGTAGAGTCCAACATGGCTTGTTAGTTCTAATTGACAGAAGAAACATAGTGCTTCTTCTTCACAAGGGGTAATGTTCTCATTAAGATCCTTCATATATTCCCTTCTAAAGAGGTTTGAACTGAACTCAAAGCCTATGATTTCTTCTTTCTCTCGTAATCTGCTTATTTAATTACTTCTATTTCATATGCTTAAAATGCAGCATCAGCAAGAGATTTGCAGACTTGAACCTACACTGAGAAGAAAAGGTCATCAAAATCTGATCAAGTCCATCCTCTTCTTCACGAAAGATTCTCTGATTTTCTGGGGGTGCTTTTTGTGTGACTTGTGTGCATTAATTTTTGTTTCTTCCACAGATACTTCTGTGAAAGTGTGTGCGATACATATGTGTATAATTATTTTCTTTGTTGGGTGTATAAATTTAGGATAAATTATGGATAATGTGTTGTGAATACTCACTACTCATAAAATTCTCAAGCCTCATTTGCTTGGGGAGAGGATGTAGGATTCAGTTTTTGAATCTGAACACTTCTATATATCGTGGTGTAATCGCTCTATCTTATTTTAATATTGTTTTGAATTTCAAATCAATATTAAAAGAAATGATATTTTCATTGGAAGGAAAAAAAAATCTTACCTTCCTATGCACTGCTAATTAATAATCCAAAAAAAAAATATGATTACGAAACTATAAAATTACTGCAAGAAACATTCACTATTACAATCCCCAAGTGATGAACCAAACCAAATAACTCACTACTAGAAAAAAGGGTTTTAACGTCCCTTTTTTTGGCCTTTTAACATCTGAAAACAGAGGGATGTCTATTTGAGGGTCGTAGAAAAAAACGTCAATAACATCCGTAAAACAGGAGACGTCTAAAGTGGACCTTAGACGTCCCCAGAAGAATTGGGGACGTCTAAGGTGGACCTTAGACGTCCCCAGTTGGAACTGGGGACGTCTAAAGTGGACCTTAGACGTCCCCAGTATAATTGGGGACGTCTAAGGTGGACTTTAGATGTCCCCAGTTCCAACTGGAGACGTCTAATGTGGCCTTTAGACGTCCCCAGTTTTATCTGGGGACGCCTAAAGTGTCGCCACCCACTCTACCACGTCCCTTTTTTTATTAAGGACGTTGAAATTTTTTTTTAAATGGACTTTTTATATATTGCACTGTCTGGAAAATGTAAACTGCAGAAATAGGATTCCAACAACAGAATAAAACAACAGCAGTTCAGCAAAATGGAAACAACAACAAACACAGTGATCAACCCAAGGCTACTACATGCCACACAAACTTTCAAACCACACAAACTACACAACAATCTATATCCAAGTCTACTACATGCCACACAAACTTTCAAACCACACAAACTACACAACAATCTATATCCAAGTCTCCAGTTTGTACAATAACCAAGACTAAATCCAATCCATATCGAACAACAATAACGCTAATTATATGTACTACCACAAAAGTATGTCCTACACAAACTACTAAAGACTTTACTCTTCTGGTATACGTTGAAGAAGATGTCTAGCCAAAAAGTCTCTGATCATATTTAGGTCTTCATATGAGTAGGCATCTTCTTTGTCAAAAATCTGTAAATTAGAAAATAAGCTTAGATGAAATAATGAATGAAGTGAATGAATTGCCATTGAATTACAACACCAAGAATATTATCCTTTGAGAATGAAGAAGCGATTACTTGTTCAAAATCTGTCATAATGCCACTCTGAATGATGTAAACATATAAAGTAAGACATAATATTCACATTCCCAGCCGCCAGGTTGTCGAGGGCACTATAAATCAAAAGAAAATGGTTAAAATCAATAAAGGCATATCTAAAACGACCGTCAATCAAAAGAACTTGATTTGAAACTACGTACCTTTGGAAACAACCATTTCGGATCTTTGCCACCTCTACGTTTGCGTGGCCCGCCAAGCGCTCGATACGTCGTGCATGCCCTATCATTAAAATGAAAATCAACATAAATTAGAATAATTCATTAAGTCAAGAATCAAGAAGCAATGAAATACAAAAAAATAACTTACATGTTGAAGACACTTTTAGTTTCTTTGTCTGGTCTTCTATTTAAGGAATCAAACCAGTAAACAACGTGGGACCGAGGACAGACAACACACAAACTCCAGTGATAACTATCACAACATATACAGATTAAAATGAAGTTAGATGGCAAGGCAATTATTTAATAAAAATCTCAAATACACAAAATTAAAATGCGTACCCTTGAACAATCGGTGCTAGATAACAATGATACTCGTCCTCTGCCAATGTGAAGCCCACATAGTTCATCCTTCTTTTCAATGTATTCCCAATCCTTGTCGTATGTGCAGGAGACAAGAATCCATATAAATCAACTCTTTGAGAGTCAATGCATATACGACGGAAGGAGCTATAATAGAATTAAAATGATGAATGTATTAGCTAGTTAAAATCAACTTAACTAAATGAAGGAAAAATTGGGAAATAAAAAACTTACAGGATTGCAAATTTGCCCCATCCAACATCTAGCTCCTCGAACTTCATGAACTGTTTAAGATCTTGTTTATCAATTGTGAAGTGATACTCTGTTTCCTGGCCCACAATCCCTGTAGGCATATGCAAATCAATCTGGCGAATGCCTTTATAGATATGCTGCAGTCATGCTAAGAAGGGCCATTTCTCTGCTTCCTGCTCGTTCTTTTAGAACATAAAAACACATACTATTAGTAGGATGTCAACACATGTCAAGTAAAAGTGAGGTAGTTCCATACCATTGGAGGTGTTGGTGGTAACAAGCCAATAAGATGTACAGGCCAAAGGATGAAATATCTTCTCGCCTGAGCTATCGTGGCAACCTCGTCATCAGGAATAGGGATGGCCGTACCTTCTTCCCCCCTCTCGAACACACGTCACAGTCACCCTATGCAAATGTTGTGGAATTTGCTGATGATGATGGGTGGTAGCTTGTGTGTGAACGAGAGCATTTGCAACTACACGCAGCACTGGGGCATCCAAAGAAAGGATGGCAGGTTCTCCTTGCGCTGGAGTGGGAGAAGGGTCGCCAAGTGGTTCATCCGCCGAGTTGTAACTTCCTTTGGTGCTGTGGAAGGCCGGGGATGAATGGGTTCTATGCTCGGTAGTTGCCATCTGCGATTCAAACATCTTCATCATTTCAACTCGTAGCTCAGGCATCAGCTCAAGACGTAGCTCTGGCAACAGCTCTTGTCGGAGCTTGTCGCGAAGGTTGGCCTCGAGCTCTTGTGAGACTTCCTGACGAATCTTGGCCACAAGCTCCCTACTGGGTTCAGCTTGTGACGAATAAGGATGTGAGGCTCGACCAAAATACTTCGTGACACGAACTCCCACTGCCTCCCCTTGAACATGACCAGGGTGATCTGCCTTCCCAATCGCCATTGACAAGATATCCATCCGTCCACTTGGAGTGAACAAACCTTGGCTACTATGATCTTCCAGTTCATCCTGCAGCATAAAAGTTATCGTAAGCACTCCCAATATGAAAAAATAAGTTTGTACTTATGCTCTAACTACTTACAATTCTTGCAGCAACCTCGCAACAGTCGGATTTACGTACTTCATACCCTTAAGCCTCCCTGCTTTCCATTTTTTGTGACGTAGTGGAGGTGGCGGGGGCTGGACCACAACGGTAGGATCTGATGTGGCTGCTTCCTTCAATTTCTCCAACTCTTCTGCCATCATCTTTCACTCAAGCTTCCGATAACCACCACGAGACATGCAATATTGATAGTTATTAGCTGCTTGCCTCTCTGCATTTGCTACACTTAATGCCTTTGAAAGGAAAACAACGAACACCGAATCAATAATGTCAACTATATTCGAATAAAACACAATGATGACAAAAATCTTACCAAAAAGTTTGGATCTTCTCATGATGCCATAAACAACCTCCAGTCCTCTGGAGACAAAAACGGATACTCATGACATGGATCCTGACCCCTCATGTCCCCTCGAATGTAATCTCGTGTAAGCCTGTTCTTGAAATCTTTCCATCGTAGACGAACCTCCGTCATCTACTCCTTGTACATCTCCATGGTGTCAGGGACATCATAGGTTTGCTGCAAGGTAAAAACATAAGTTAATTATATTTGAAGCGATAGGAATAAAGATATAATGCAGATGTTTTGAAACTTATATACCAAAAGTTGTTGCCAAATCAAGTCTTTGGTTTTTGGTGGAACCAACTTCCAATTATCATAGGTAATGCGAACTTTGCTTCGAGCCAAAAAACCTACGTAGCTAATGAAATGGTCTTCCTCCGGACCAATTGGTTTCATATTTTCATCAAAGTCAATATGCAACCTCTCCTGTTGATGGTGATGACGTGCTACCAATGCAGGCATTTTTGTACTGCCTCTAACCCTTTTTCTCGCATCAGGTTTAGGCCTATTCATTTCATTGTCCCTATCACTTTGTGAGTCACCAGAATTATCCATATTCCTGTAAGCACAAAAATCATTGTCAGATAGGTGAATAAATTGTAAGCAAATGAATAAACTAACTAGTTATAAAACAAACAGCACACATTACTATTTTTTAAGTTAAGCTCTTACTCTAGATTGTTTCCCATATTCCTTCACCATGATCATTTCTCACAGCATATTCTTCATCATCTACCAATTCTACTTCACTTGTTGTAGGTGGATTAATTGTGAAAGGTGGTGTGTCGTCAAGGTTGAAGGTCGGATCACCATGCTTTTTGTTTTTTACTTTGAAGTACAATAGAAATTTTTTTATTTGCGGGATCTGTGACATAAAACACTTGTTTCGCCTAGCTTGCTAGAATGAAGGTCTCATCCCTATAACCTACTCTTTCAAGATCAACTGAGACAAATCCAAATTGTTGATCTATTACCACAGCATTATTGCTAACCCACTTACATTTGAATAAAGCAACTTTGAACTTGTTGTAAGTGATTTCCCATATTTCTTCTATCACTCCATAATAGGCCATGGATGCTAATATGGGGTTTTTGTCTTTCGAACTGGAAAAGTGCATGGCTTCAGCTTCTACCATCACCCCACTATTTTGCATGGTACTCCTGTTATCTTGGCCTTTTGTGTAGAAAGAATACCTGTTTATATCATAACCGCTCCAAGTAAAGATCTGAAACGAAGGCCCCCAGGCTAGCCACTCTATTGTCCCAGACACACCGGTCTCATGCAAAACCTTTTCCTCAAACCACTGAATGAATGTCTTGTTTTGCTCAATAGTAATCTGCATGTCATTCTTCCTCGGATTCATGTTCTTCAATCTCTTTCTGTGTTCCTCTATGTACGGTTGAACTTCTGCCATGTTATTCAGGATATAAAGGTGTGCTTGCAACACCTCTTCACGAGGCATAGTCTTCACTTTCAGTCCTCGTGTTCCCTTGCTCCTCCCCTCTTCATGCCAAGATTGCTCCTTCTTCCCTGGTAGATAATTGCTGTAGAAGTCCATAGCCTCTTCAACAACATACCTTTCAACTATTGAGGCTTCTGGTCGATAGGGATTTTTAGAGTACCCTTTTAAGATCTTCATGTATCGCTCGAAAGGGTACATCCACCTCAGGTAAATTGGACCGCTGAGCCTTACCTCCCTTACCAAATGAACTATCAAATGGACCATTATATCAAAAAAAGAAGGAGGAAAGTGCATCTCTAATTGGGACAATATGATATAACCCTCAGTTTCCAGTTCATCCAGCTTTTTAGTGTCAATGACTTTGTTACAGATAGCATTAAAGAAAACACACAATCTTGTCACAATGCTTCAAACTTCATCTTTCATAATCCCTCTAATAGCTACTGGTAACAGTTGTTGCATCAACATATGATAATCATGGGACTTCATTCCCACTAACTTCAAATCGTCTATTGACACACACCTTCTCACATTCGAAGAATATCCTTGTGGTACCTTAATTTCATGCAAACACCCACACAAACTTCGTTTCTCCGCTTTTGATAGTGTATGCACTGTTGGCTCCATGTATGCCCTCCTACCATCATCTCTTAGCTGTAGATGTAACCGTTCTCTTATTCCCATATCAACAAGGTCTAGTCTCGCACTAATCCCATCCTTGGTCTTCCCTGGAATGTGTAAAAGTGTATTGACAAGGCTATCATAAACGTTTTTCTCCACGTGCATCACATCAATACTGTGTCTCACGTCAAGCCTACGCCAATATGGAAAATCAAAGAAAATTGATCTCTTCTTCCATATGTTCTTCTCACCCGCAGTCTTCTGATTCTTACCGAGTAAGACATTGATACGTTCAACCCGACTATAAACTTCCTCTTCAGTTAATGCCTTTGGAGCCATTCCATGCTCCGGTAAGCCGTTAAAACGCTTTCTTAACCTACGATACGGGTGGAACCTAGGAAGGAACCTCCTGTGACCTAGGTAGACCGTTTTTCTTCCATGTTTAAGTTGGTGGAAGTGAGTGTTTGCTTCACAGATCGGACATGCTTTATGCCCCTTCACATTGTACCCTGAGAGGTTTTCGTACGCAGGGAAGTCATTTATCGTGGTGAAAATCATTGCACGTAGCTTGAAGGACTCATTCTTATATGCATCAAACACATCTACGCCTTCCTCCCACAACTTCTTCAAGTCCTCAATTAAAGGCGCCAGGTAGACATCGATATCGTTTCCTGGCTGTTTTGATCCAAAAATAATCACAGAAAGCATCACATACTTGCGTTTCATACAAAGCCAGGGAGGCAATTTGTATATTACAATGAGTAATGGCCACGCACTGTGTGTACTATTAAGAGTTCCATATGGATTGATGCCATCTGTACAAAGGCCAAGCCAAAGGTTTCTCGATTCGCTGCCAAATTCAGGGAACATTTCATCTATTTTCTTCCACTGTGGGGAGTCAGCTGGGTGCCGAAGATATTTTCTGTCGGATATTCTATCATCCGTATCCCATCTCAACTTCTTCGCTTTTTTTGCAGTGCCAAACAAACACTTAAAGCGCGGTATTATTGGAAGATACCACAAAACTTTTACAGGTTGCCTTTTAGTTGTCCCATCACCATAACCACCATTTTTCTTCACTTTGTATCGTGCAGTTTGACACTTAGGGCACTCACTCAGACCTTCATACTCCTTTCTGTACAGTACGCAGTCATTAGGGCAAGCGTGTATCTTTTTATACTCCATACCCATTGTGGATACGATTTTCTTGGCCTCATACATACGATTTGGAAGTACATTATCATCTGGAAACATATCACACAACAGTTCAAGCAATAATGTGAAACTACTATCGATCCACCCACAAGTTGCTTTTAAGTTAACCAAATGTAATGTTCCTGTCAGCCATGTGTACTTACTCCCAGGGTACAACGGTCTCTCTGCATCACTCCGCAGGCTATCATATTCATGCGACTGCGCAAAGGATTCTACCTCAACATCATGAATCATTCTCTCCATTCTATCTTCATCTATGACATCCACAGCTTCCTTCTTGTGTGACGAACAATCAGTTACTTCCTCACCATGCCATATCCACCTTGTATATCGAAGATTTATTCCATCACAAAGTAGGTGATCCCTTATAACTTCAACATCCCATCTTCTCTCATTTAAACAATTGACACAAGGACAAAAATACATGCCATTTCTGGCTGGAGCATTCCTTCTAGCATATTCAATAAACTCTTCAACCCAATTCTCATATTCTTCACTTGTTCTCAAAGCATTCATCCAACTATGATCCATTTTATTACCACCTACGTCATTCCCATTTACACTCAAGTTAAGAATAATTGTCAACACTAGGAATGCCATTTACTATTTTGTTTTTCAAAATTTTGACAGCATTTCCCCTTAAAAGTGAAACATCCCAAAATCAAAATAACAAACCATCTCAGCTTAATTTAAATGAAACAAAACTTTAGCTTCTAGCACCAAGCACAAACATAATACACTTATATTTTAGCAACCAAATTATTAAATCAGATATGTACCATGAGTGAGATATGTGACATCAAAAAATTCTTCCTAAGTTCAATTAGCGAATGGCAAATCTCAACAGCAATATTATATTAATGTGTGTCTTATGGCAAAAAAAAAAATTAATATGTGTGTCTACAAGATTATTTTTTTTTATTTTTTTAGTTTCTTTTTATTCTTTATTCTTTTCTCATTTCTTTTCCTTTCCCTACTAATTAAAAGCATTATCATGTGCCAAATTCTTTTCTTTTCCTTTCCGTCACTTTGATTCACACAGTTTGTGAGATAATCACTTAGGAACCATATGTAAATGTACTAAAATGCAATCTATCTCTGTATTATTTTCAAAGGATTTGCTCACTGTTACAGAGAATCCACAATTGTATAACCAAAACAAGTGCGAAAATGAACCAATTCTATCAAATATAAGAGAATGCAGAAAAGCAAAAGGTATAATATAAAATCCTATAATGATATATATAACTAAAATTATAAAATTAATAAACAAATCCAATACTATCCTAATAAATATCCGCCTAATAAACCTCCACATAATAAACCTAATAGTTACCATCATCAACCTAATCATTATTCGCATAGTAAACCTCCATATACTATACTAAAAATATATATAAAAAAAAAAGAACTCTAACTACTAATGAAAAAACTAATAATTAAAATAATAATAAACAGAATAATAAACAGAGTGCTCTTATTCAAAACGCCCTGTGATCTTCAATCATTTTTATTTGTTTGAAAGGAGAAAGGGGAAGGTAATATATATCTTTAAATATTAATCTGTATTGCCCATGAATCTCAATGACCAAGAATTGGAAATTGACACGGTAAGGAACTATAGAATATATTGAATATCCCAGAAAGATTGCTTTTTATGAATAAATGAAAGAAATATCAGCGAAAAAGCAAAGAATAATCAAACAGAAAATGCTAACCTGAAAAGTAGTGAAGCTTTGGAGGAGGCCGACGGTGGTGGAGAGGAGATCCAATGGGGAAAAAACTCTGCAAACCCAGAGCAAAGAATGTGGCCTGGTGACGGAAGTGGTGAAGCTTTAGAGAAAGAAATTAAAAAACCAAGAAAGGGAGAGGAGACCGATCAATGGGGACGGAGTGATGAATTTGGGAAGAGATACAGCAGAGGAGTGAATGGGGACGGAGAAAGAAGGAAAAAAAGAAGTGCAGATGAGACCCAATGGGGACGGAGATGCAGCACGGGAGTGATTGAGTAAAGTGAGAGGAGGAGAGATAGATGCAGTAGGGGAGTAGGAAGGGGTCTGACATGCTCACATGCACCGGTCATGTCAATTCTGGTGCATGTGAGTGACTTTCAACGTCCCCAGCTGTGCTGGGGACGTCTAAACATACCTTTAGACGTCCCCAGCTGAGCTAGGGACGTCTAAAGGCTTTCTTTTTCTTTTTTTATGACGTTTAAAGGTCTTCAGACGCACCAATCTTTATAATTTGAACCTGACCATATTTTGAACGTCCCTTTTTTAAAAAAGGACGTCCTTTAGGGTAGTTGTATCTATGTTCTGTAGTAGTGACTCTTGCAAAATCATGGTGAACCAAGAGGT
The DNA here is from genome assembly GCA_963242795.1 of Inga leiocalycina. NCBI lineage: Eukaryota > Viridiplantae > Streptophyta > Magnoliopsida > Fabales > Fabaceae > Inga > Inga leiocalycina. Next base: position 19,062,670 of record OY725329.1, on the reverse strand, counting down.
GTTCCATTTATCATTCACGTAGGTGCACAAGTTGTATCTTATAATCCACCTTCATGTGATGATCCTTCAAAGACTTTTTCTAAGAGAAGCATCATTTTTTCAAAACTTTCCAAATAAATATCTAAATCCTACATATATGGAATCTTTAATTTCCCTTATTCTTTCCCATGTTCTGCTATCACCTACAACCAAATGGCCATGCTGTTACCTCTCCAAATCTCAATAACAACATGACTTGCCTTAACAGCACAATGTCTAGTGCGCCTCTCATCTTCATACTCAGTATATAACTCCTAAAATCCTATGAAACAGAGTTATCATCTATTTGTAGTGATACTGACACTACTTTAAACTTTTATAGTTAATCTGAGCATTATGTTTTTGTTGAAAAAAGACCCATTAAGTGGACCTTAAAAATTAACCCAAAAGTTTTATTGGGCTAAGAAAGTCTACATGGGACCTAATTATACATCGTTTAAGCAAAAAGACTATCCCACCTTCCTTTCAAGTAGATAAGATTTTGGGCCACCTTTTCTACTGTAACTCTTTACTCATTGTTCTTAGTGAAAATTGATATTAGTATTATATAGATTTACATGATTATGTCATAGTGTTTGAGACATGAAGCCCAAGATGAAAAAGAAAGAAAAAAGTTACAAAGCTAATTGCTTGTCATCAACTCTCCTTCATCAATTGAGACAATCCTTTTCTCCAGAAGTGCTCAATGTGAATGGTGCTATCTCACTATTTTTTTGCCGATACTGGTGCTATCTCACTAACCTCCTACCATTCTCTGGACATTTTATTAAAGTAGTACTCTGATTCTTATTATAACTCATACGTTACTTGTAGTAGAAATTTTTTGTCTAAAATATAAGTCACTTGAAGGTATTTAATGATAGTTTTTTTTAATTTTATCTCTATTTAATTATTATTAAAAAAAGAGATGGATGAAAAAGATATGAGAATGATTTATAAATGTAGAGAAAAAATATTTTAACAAAAATAAATTTAAAAAATTTTATTAATTTAATCCACGGCTCGATAATAGAATTTTACTTAGAAAAAATTGAGGTCATTTCCTTATCATTAATGAACGGAAAGGTCCAACACGGTTTAATTATTGTCCTCCGTCTCTTCATAAAATAAAAGGTTCCATTAAAATATACACATAAGAGTTGAATGACTTTTACTTTTGTGTCTTTTTCCCTGCCCCACCTCTTTTGTGACTTTTCAACACGTCTCTTTGAAGTTTGAACCTCATGTACAACATTTCAAAGGCTGCCTTCATGCCGTCCTTCATTCTGTCACTGTCCTACCCAAAGGGACTAGTACTCCTCTTGGGAATGCAATCCTTCATTTTCAAGGAATGAGTAAATGACTGAAATGAACCTCAAGTTGGCTCCAATCCTTTTCTCTGAAATTGCTCGGTGTGCGTCGGTGCTATCTCACTAACCTCAATTACTTTCTTGTTCTTTTTTTTTTTTTTGCCGAATCAATTACTTTCTTGTTCATACTTACACTTTGATATAAGTTATATTTAATTAATTTGATTAGATTAAGAAAATTAGTTAATATAACATGTATTTTATAAAATACTCTAATTATCTTTTTTAATTTTTCCTTTCTTTTCTTTATTGGTTATTATTGAAAAAATGTTAATAAAAATAAATTAATAAATTAATAAATATAAAATTATATCTTATATTTAAAACGATATCAATTTTTTATCGTAACCAAATGAGCATCGGCTTAGCTTAGAAAAGTCACAATTGCCCCTTGTCAGACAAACAGTAAAATAGATGATTAAATGCTGTGAATCACGCACATTACGTCCGGAAGAAGTCTGGAGATGGCGGGAAAAACTAAGTGGAGATCAGCAGCCATGGTTGAAGATTAAGGTAGGGAATTCATGCCATCAACTGTCTTATCTTGATTATTGCATGTGACTCGCATATTTTGTTGAGTTGGTAAACATAACTTTAGGTTTTGGTGAGTCACGTTAGTTTTGATCATAAAAATGGAAAAATTTATCTACTTTTGATGGGTATTGTCCTCTGTATGCTTGCAAATTATAAGGGAAGATCTATTAAATGTAATGGATATGGTTTGACAAAGTTTGCATTGTGTTTGGGTATGGTTTTATATGCTCTGTTTTCTGGTGTATGGTGCTGTGTTTTTGCAATATAAGAGGTAAGGAATGAATATGTGAGTCAAAGGTTTGGGGGTACATAACATGATTTGCGTAGGAAAAAAAGAGTTGTTAATGAAAGCAGCGATAGTTGTCAATGGAGGCGCCTTAAGTTGTTAATGACAACTAGAGGGCATATGTAAATATTCTTTGTGACAACTAAAGGATTTTTTTATTGATATTTGTTTTGGTCATGATTTTTGTGGGCATTGTCTTCCATATGCTTGCAAGCTATAAAGGAAGGTCTTGTAAATGCAATGGATATGTTTTGGCTAAGGTTTCAATGTGTTTTGGCATGATTTTGTATGCTCTATTTTTTTTGTCATTATGCTCTGTTTTCTGGTTCATGGTGGTGTGTTTCTGCAATAGAAGAGGTAAGGAATGAAGATGAGGGTCAAAGGTTAGGGGCTAAATAACCTGAGTTGCGTAAGGAAAAAAGAGTTGTTAATGGCAGCAATGGAGGCTCCATAACTTGTTAATAATAACTAGAGGTCATACTTAAATGTTCCTTCCTTGTGGTGTAATGTTGTTTGCAATGGGGCTGAAAAGTTTGCATGTTTTTTGGTATTTTGTGCCGTTTTCAGTCATTATAAGTGGGATTTAATGAATAAGGTGTGAAATATGTGTGGTTGGCGGTCCTGATTATGTAGTAAGAAAGTGTTGTTAATAGGGACTGTGGCATTTGTTAATAAGGCTGCTGACATTGTTAATGACAATTTTTTGTGCAGTAGACAGTAGAGATGGCTACGACGTCTGGCAAGAATCTACTATGTTTCCTTCATATAAGGGGAAGGTTTGAAGTTAGTAGACATGGTGATTTAACATATGTTGGTGGAACCGTCAGATCTAGAACCATTAAGGAAGGAACAAGTTTAGAAGAGTTTCAAAGAATGATATCCTCCATTGTGGGAAAAGAGAGCGGCAGACTTGTTATGAAGTTCACATTGCCGTGTGATAGAACAACATTTGTGGACATACTGGATGATGATGCAATTGAACATTTAATTAGTTATAGTTGAGAAAGTGGGCATGTTTATGTAGATAAAGGACAAAATGAAGATGATAATAGAACGGCAATAAGGGATGATTAAAGTGATGAGCAATATGTGTAAGTTTAAAATCGTTATAAAAAAAAGCTTGTGAACGAATGCAGATGAGCTTGTCATTAGTAACATCTTTTACTTTACAATGTGGTGCAGGTTTGATAACTTGTCAGAAGGTTAGGATGGAGGATCAGCTACTATATCTATTAAAGATTCACCTTCATTGCAATGCACTGTCCAAATGGTGCCAATAGGAACACCTGAAATGAACTCTACAAAGTAGAAGGATCTTATAATCGGGGAGGGACAAGTTTTTGTCAATGCGGATGGCCTTCGACAAACATTATACAAGTATGGCATTGCCTACAAGTTTGCATATAAATATGTCAAAAACAATAAGGAAAAAATCATCACCAAATGCATGGTTGATGGATGTCCATGGTACTTGGGAGTATATTCAATAGGTGAACGGCAAGATATTGAATTCCTCACTATAAGGACATTCAAAGGTGACCACAAACATGATGCACAAGATAATCTACTTGTACCTCACTTGAAGAGATCCAAATTAACCTTATCAGTAATCGCAGACACTTTGAGGTGTAACATAGACAAGAATGCAAATGAGGTTATGAGAGATATGTATAGAGATTACGGGCTGTGTCTAAATTATAGTTAAGCGTACAAGGGAAAAGAAAAAGCATTGATGGAAATACATGGCCGTGTCGAAGATTCATACATGACTCTTCCTTGGATATGTGATAGGCTTATAGAGATTGATCCAGACACGTTAGCCTGGTGTGAATTCTCTGAGGGTGACAGATTTGAGAGGCTATTCATTGCTTATGGATGCTCGATTAAAGGCTTCTTACAAGGGTGTCGAGGCATACTGTATATAGATGGATGTCACCTCAGTAGTCCTTACAAGGGAACATTGGTTTCAGCTAATGCTTATGATGCTGATGATCAATTATTTCCCTTTGCATATGGCATAGTCAGTGGAGAAACACATGATGATTGGAGTTGGTTTCTTAAGATTGTGAAGGATATCATTGGCACAAGAGAGATCACAATAGTGTCAGATAGGAATCTTGCCATCATAAGTGCTGTTTGTTGTATATTTGGATCTCAGAGACACGCATTTTGTTACAGGCACGTGAAGAAAAACTTTAGTGCACAGTTTGTAAAGCTTAGAAGAGTAAAGGATAGGACTTTTTCAAAAAGCAAAGAAGATGCACTTAAAATGCTTGATGCTATTGCATATGCACGACATGAACATGAATATGGGATAAATTAACATCGAATGTTGCATTAGGTAGGATGAAATTGTTTTCTCTGGAGTTAGGTATGTGGGTTGAGAGTGAAGGAGACGTTGAAAGATGGGCTCAAAGCAAGTTTCCTCACAAAAGATGGGATAAATTAACATCGAATGTTGTGGAGTCATTTAACGCTTGGGTATTAAAAGAGAGGAAGCACAATATTGATGTTTTCATTCATAAGCATAGAGAAAAATTAGCCAAGAAGATGGTTGCGTGCAAAGCAGTGATGAGAAATTGGAGGAATGTGATTAGGCCGAATATAGAGTCTAAGTTGATAGAACAAGTCAAGGGCGCCGAAAATATGGAATGTGAATATTATGGTGATGATATGATTTTAGTTGTAATAGTATGTGACGGCCGAGTCATCCATCTGAGCGTTGACCTCATAGGGCACACATGCACTTGCCTGGCATGGCAGATGAGTGGAATCCCTTGTCCACATGCATGTGCAGCAATCAAGTTAGTTTATCGTAGTGTCTACTCGTACGTCGATGAATGCTACAAACTTTGTACCCAAGAAAAAATATATGCAATGGCCATGAGGCCTGTAGCAACGCATGATTGCCCACGTGCTGAAGCCCTTACAGTGACACAGCTGATAACTTAGAATTTATTGCGACCACCACTTACTAGAAGGCCCCCGGGAAGGCCAAAACGAAAAAGAATTGAATCTCAGTTTCAAGACAAAAGGGTTTATCATTGTGGTAGGTGCAATGAAACTGGCCACATTGTAAAGACCTGCAATCCTAATCCAAGCTGATAAATCATGGTCGTTTTGCTTCTTTTAATTTTGGAAAGTGCATGTCATAGTATTTGTGTAAATATGAATAGATACAAATCCATACTAGTTCTATAGGAATGGTATGTGACTTTTGTCTTACTTGTGCATGCATTTTCAGCTGTAAATGAAGGTTGGATATAATATGGCTTGTATCCCACTTTCATTTATGGAAAGTTGTAATGAGTTGTAAATTATGTTGTCAATGTATGGACCTAAAGTTGTCAGTGTACGCCCATGGAGTTGTTAATATATATATATATATGCAGTTATGTTGACATTTGTGTAACCCACTTTCATGTTTTGTAAGTTTGAAGCTGATGTAAATTATGTTGTCAAGGAATGGACGTCAAGTTGTCATTATAGGCCCATGGAGTAGAGATGAATGAGCTAATCATGAAAACTTAATCAAAAACATATGCAAAACATCATACTCAAGTTTAATGCATTATAAGTCAAAGCTCGAGTAGAGTTAAAAGATTTGATAACTAATATTTCAAAAAGTTCAATTTCAATGAAACACTTGCCAACCAACCAATTGGATGCATATCATAGATAAAATATTCACCTAACTATCGAAAACTAATAGCTGACTTTTTATCAAAGTACAGAGGAATGAACTAGTTGGAAACACAAAATCCAAAATACACTCATAACATCAGGGTGAAGTTTAATGCATCAAAATTCAAAGCTATAGTTGACTACAGAAGAAAATGCAAAAAAAAAAAAACAAGCCCCATAGGGAAGAGGAGAACCCGCAGCCAAATATAAGAGAGTAAACAAGCTTTAAAAGCACAACAAATAGGATTTGTATGGCTACTAACACACCTGGGAGAGAAGTCAAAGCACTTCTTGTTGCAATATGTTTGCCAATGATTACTCAAGTTAGGCACTGCATAAAAAAATAATTTCGTACAGATTATATGATGCAATTAGTGTATATGTAACAGAGACAAGCAAGCAAAAAAAATATAAAGAAACTCAAGTATAAGTAAATGCATAATTTGGACAACACAGAGAGCAAAGAAGAGGAGCTTGATTATCACTAGCTGTAAAAGTATGAAATAGTTGCAAGTTCAATTATCAGTCTCATCCTATATCAGCAACTGTATGATATATATAATAAGAGAGGAATTGGCTTCTTCTTCATCTTAATAAAAAGAAAAACAAAAGGATGAAACTAGGAAACAAATAAGAGATAAAAAAACCTCACGAAATTGCAGATCTGAGATAGAAACGAATTTGAAGTTTCAAGAAACTTGCAAAGTGGAAAAACAAGCTTAATTAAAAGACAGTTATCATAAGAAGCAGGATAGTTGGCTCGAATAATAAGCTAATCCCAATTTGGAGGCATCCAAGCTCTCAAAGCAAAACTTCATAAACAAAAAGTTAATCACTTTAAACAAGCACAACAATCAAACCACAAGAAATAACAATAGTATGGCTACCATAAAAGAGCCACTAAAGCCTCTACATGCAAAGGATGTATATAATTTAAACTTAAATTTATTGCTTAAAGATAACGGACCTTTTAATTGTTTTATATGGCCAATGTCACTTTCAGGTGAAACAAATGATCCAGGTACAAAATCAATAAATTTCTGAAAAAAATTAACACAAGATTTAGACACAGTCCCCACTGACATATAGCAAATGAAATAAAAGATCTTAAATTGTACTATTTCATACTGCATACTTAATTTAACAAATAACAATTTTCGCAAAACATGCTTGACTCTCTCTCTATAGTAAGAACTAGATGCAATCTAACAACAAAAGGGATAGATATACATTTCAATCACACAAGTGAATAAATTCATGCCTTGTACATGCCACATTGATCCTCCTATAGCATCAACAATCCATTACTTATAAAAGGAAGTGAATTCCAATGTAATGCTTGGGATGATTCTTGCAAGTCTGAATTTTATTTTATATTTTCTTTTGTTTTAGGAATGGGGTGTTAGTCCTAAATAATGCTCGAGAAATCAAATGGTCACTATCCAGAGAACAAGATACTCTTTTGAAATTCAACAACTGAATGAGGTAGATTCTAAATGACATGCATTTCAAATTAACTTATTCTTTTTCTTATAACGCGAGTTGTTACCAAAAAGTATAGAAAGTTAACTAGAAAAACAATGAAATACTCCTATTTTAGCACTCTAATCCAACAAAATGATGTAGATGAGTAAAACTATCAATGTGGTATCCAACATAAAATCCATAGTTGTAAACAAAAAAGACATAGCAAGAAAATGACGGAGCTCTCACGTTTTAAATATGCATCAAACAGATTCCCAATTACCCCTTCGATTGTATCATCCACAGGAAGAAAATGGACTCCCTAAACTACACCAGAGAGCTCCGTCACACGCCATCACGTCTCAGGTTTCACAGATTTGGCTAAAAGAGGAAAAGAAGCTCAGTCTCGGGTTTCAAACAATGGCGTACTGAATAATGGGAAGGCAATCGAAACATAAGGGAAGCCACTCGAAACAGGAGAAGAAGCTTACTGATTTTAAGAAAAATGAAGTTCGTCGGACCCTACCCACTGAAGAACGAAGATCGGAGTTGCTTTACTCGGCCGTCCGCCCTTGAACTACACCGGAGAGCTCCGTCACACACCGTCGCGTCTCGCTTTTCACATTCACTATCGGCTTGAGAGTAGGAGAATGAGAAACACACTCTCACTTTCATTGATTTGGAATATTGTGCTGCCTCCCTCTGTCTCCCTTTTTGCCCGCCTCCTTAAGGGCAATTGTGACTTTTCTCAGATGGAATTTATTACAAAATGGTCCCTTGGGACTTAAGAGTAATTTCATATTTTATCGGGACCATTTCTTCGTATTTTAACTTCCATGGGACCCCTGTGTAATTCTCCCATTTAATTTTAGTTAACTCTTTAATACTCCTACATTTGATTGAAGAAATATATCTATCAAGAAAACTAAACATTAAAAGCCATACTCTAAATGCAATCTCACTCTTTTGTATTACTTTATATTTTTTTAAAAATAAATATATGTGAACAGATTTAGAATACTCCCACTATTTAATCTAGAACCTGATTAGAAAATTGATGTTGGTCCAAAATATAAGAATTTTTTCACTTTTTTATCCATTTCTTCACCTCCTATTCTTCATCAAAATATCTCTTCTCTTTTGCCAGTTGTTTCCCATCAATTTAATTTTAGTTAACTCTTTAATACTCCTACATTTGATTGAAGAAATGCATCTATTAAGAAAACTAATTTAGACATTAAAAATCATACTCTAAATGCAATCTCACTCTTTTGTATTACTTTATATGTTTTAAAAATAAATATATGTGAATAGATTTAGAATACTTCAGGTCTTTGACACATAATCTAATTAGAAAGTTGATGTTTGTTCTAAATATAAAACCTCTTTCACTCTTTTATTCATTTTTACTTGAATTAACCATATTTATATTCCCTTAACAATAATTAAGTAGAAGAAGCAGTGTGGGAATTAAGGTAGATGTTTAGAGTATTTTTTTTTAAAAAAAATACTCCCTATAGTTTTTAATATAGGACATATTTACCTAATTTGATTAAATTAAGAAAGTTAGTTAAGTTAGTTAATATAACATGTATTTTTTAAAATATCTTAGTAATCTTCCTCAATTCCCCAATTTCCTCACATCCTTGATTATTGTTGAGGGAGCATCAATAGGAGTAAATTAGAAAAAGATAGATAAATATAAAAACTATTTGTTATATTAAGGACCGGAAGGAGTATATCATCTTAACTGACATCGCCAGTCTATTCAAATTAATTAATTAGATTTTACATTAAAGTTGCATTAAAAAGAAGAGGAGTGTCATTTTGTTAATTTTTGTTTGGCTTAAAAATCAAAATGCATTACAAATCAAATTTTGTACATCAAATCAAATAGTTATATGTGAAAGGGTAAGTCATGACCAGACTGGTACACATGGGAAAAAATGTTAATTGAATAGGTTTCTTTTTGGGAAAATCCCTGTAAAATACGCTGGAAATAGGGTATTCCCTATTTGGTACATTGAAAACCCAAATCCCTGATTAGTCTTCTTGTAGGAATCAGGGATTTTAAAATTCAGTGGAAAAGACTCAACTAGCCCTGGAGAAAAGACTGAGGAGGTGCATGCGCGGGAAAGAAAAGAAGGCATATGGGGAGTCATAAATGATTTAAGTTTCAGTTCTAAATAACCTTGAGCATTTCGATCTTGTGGACCGTGTGGTAGGGCAGAGTGAAGGGGGAGAAAACACTGAAGGCGGAGGGGACACGGGAATTTCTGATCACGGTTGGTGGCGGAGTTCGGTCGCTGACGGTGGGGGGAGAGACGGTGGGGGGTTGTCGGCGAGCGAACAGGAGGTTCTTCGGTGGGGGGCGCTGTCGGCCAAGAACAGGAGGTTCTTCGGTGGTTTTTGGCTGCGGTTTTCAGAGTTGAGAGTGGTGGTTCGGTGACGTTCTACGGTGGTTTTTAGAGTTGAGAGCGGTGGGTTCTGTGAGAGGCTTGCGGCGGCGTTGTACGGAGATCGAGCGTGGTCGAGAGTTGTGGGGTGCGTGGAGACGGTCGATGGCGGTAAGTTGGCATTTTGTTTCAAATTTTTGGTTCATATAATAATTAGAAAATGCAATATGAAGACGTGCTTATTTGCTGTCATGTGTTGCCTTTGACTGTTTGTGATTGTCTCTGGTGGTGCTGGTTTGAATTGGTGAACAATAATGTGATGAACTTGTTTCCTGTCGTATATTGCCCTTTTCCCGCATTGAGAACATCCTGTATGTAGTGGGTGAAGGGATTGTAATGACCTGGGTTTTCTATCAAATTCTTGATATGTTTCTTTGTCTGATGTGTATATGGAGAGGGAAGTGGGAATGGTAAGTGTTTGACTCTTCGTTTGTTGTACAGTAACTACACCTAGTTAAAAAATAACAACTGTGGCATAAATTTAACAAGTGTTTTTTAACATTAAGAAAGACATGCCCAGGGGTAGTTGCGAGAGTACGAAGTTGGGGGGCCATTAACAACTAAGGTTTCAATAATAACAACACCATGTAAGAAAATAACAACTGATTATCCTTGTTTAACAACGACTGATGTGGAAAACGAAAACATGGCCAGTGGAACTTGGGAGACTAACAAGTAAGGGGAGGAGCACTAACTTAAGTTTCTACAGTAACATCTACATGTTTAAAAATAACAACCTTTCGTTCATGTTTAACAACTACTGTCTGCTGATTTGAAAAACCAAGGAATGGTAGGGAAACTTCTAACACTCACAAGTTGGGGGGCCCATTAACAACTTAAGATTCTATAAATACAACACAACGTTAAGAAATAACACCAATCCATTCTTGTTTAACAACTTATGACTGGAAAGACCAAAACATGGCCAGTGAAACTTATGAGAACAACAAGATGGGGGGAAATAACAAGTTCAAGCTCTACAGTAACGACACAACTGTGAAAAATAACAACTTTTGGTTCTTGTTTGAGGTTGAAAAAACCAAAACATGGATATTTTTTTACCAATCAGTTATAGAGGTTGAAGTTTGTATAACTCTATCTTGTAGAAGAAGATGGTGGTTGAACAAGGGGAAGAGGGGGCTAAAGAGGGGCAGAACAAAAGTGAAGAAGGGCATATGGTTGTTAAAGAAGGGGAAAAGGTTGTGGAAAAAGGGCAGAACTTAGACGAACAAGGGAAGAAGGTGTTGCATAAGGGGGATACATGTAAGGCCTTAAACAATGGGTTGCAGTTGTTTAGAATTGAGTTTTTTAAGAAATTTAAGCCACAGAAGTCTGACAAATGTGTTGTGCACAATGATGAGGTCCTAAAAGCATGGAGAGCATTGAGTGACCAAGAGAGGAAGGAATATTGTGAGAAGTTTAAATACATTGAGAAACCTAAGAAAGAAAGACAAGAGAAGAAGAGTGCAAAGAGGAAAGTAGCTTTTATCATTCGTTGCTCAATTTGGAAATTCAAGCAATTAGTTGACTTCATAAATAAAGATGAAAGTTTAAAGGAAAGGGTGAAGAGATTAGGATTCAGCAAGCTTCTAGAGGTTGGAGGTTGCAAGAAACTGCCAAAAGATCTGATTGAGTCAATGCTTCGCTCGTATGATCCAGCAACACACCAATTCCGAATCAGGGGAAAGACACATGAAATTTCTGCATTAGATGTGAAGCAGTTACTTAGGCTTCCCCACTATGGGGATGTGGTGAGGACTAAGGTGGATGATGATGACCCGGTTTATACAAAGTTACAGAGTGAATATTCAAAACGCCTATACAGTAACATTGTAGAGGCTATTGTAAATGGCAGTGACAATGAAAATTTTGAGTTCCTTTTTATGTTGTACACACTTGGAACCTTTCTAGCTCCCACTGCAAGCCCAAAGGTTAGTGAGCGGTTACTGAAGGTGATAAGGTTGACAATGAAAGGATTTCAGAAATTTGATTGGGCGACCTTTATCATTAAGGACTTGTAGAAAGAGATGGGAGACTATGTAAGGGATGTGAGAAACAACAAGAGGGGCAACTCCAATGTCGGTGGATGCATGTACTTTTTGTTGGTATGTACTTAAATTTACTTATGTTATGGTACGCTTTAAATGGCAAGTATTTAAGTTATTGTTTTGCTATTTGTTTGGTAGATATTTTTTGGTGAGCACTTTGCAATGATGCCAACTGAGAAACATGAGTATGTTGATGCTGTTAACTACTGGACTGAGGATCGATTAAAAACCATGGTTAAATTAGAGAGGGACAGCAATATGGGCATAATATTTGGAGCAAGGGCATCTAAATTGAATGTTGGTGTAGAGGGAAATGTTGGAATTGATCATTTAGACCAGGTATTTGTTAATTTGTAAATGTTTGTATGCATTAATACAAATGTGTGTGTAACAAGTTTTGATTTAATTTTTTGCTTCAGGACCTGAAGGATATGTATAGACGGTTGACGAGTGTAATTGCAGAGGAGTTGATAAAGGTTCAAGTGATGAGAGGGGAACATAAAAAGGTTGGAAGAGAAGGAGTATACCAACAAGAGGATGTTGTCAATGTTGAAGAAGAAGAGATTGATGGAAAAAATGAGAGGCACTCACATGAAAGTGACTCAGATAGTCAAAGACAAGGAGCAGACATTGTGGAGGAGGAAGAGGTTACCAAGGATAATGTGTTACGAAGATCAACTAGGGTTAGAAGAGAAAAGAAAATCGAGTCCCCCTTTGTCATGCCAAAGGCCATATCGCGAAAGAAGATGGTGGTTGATGACAAGGAAAGATTTTTCACACTAATTTCTCAATATCCTCGACCCATTGATGGCCGAAAGTGAGTGATTTATATATGTTTCATGATATACTTGTAAGGAAGAGGACGTGCAATATTTTTCTTGCAACGTTGTATTGACTATTTATATAAAAAACTATTACAGGGAATTGGTTACATTGCAAGATGAATACGTCACTTGGGATGAGCTGTATTCTTTAGGTGGAATCCATAAGGTTAACAATTGGGTTAGTATTACCATGGCTTCAGGACTTTGTATTTTAAGTTTATGGGGATCACTTCATTACGTACTTGTTATTTCAGGTGGTGTCCGTTGTTTGCAAGGCATTGATGGCAGATCTGAAACTACATGGACCAGTGAAGAGGCATATTTTTTATGCTGACTTTATGGTAAGCAGGAAAAAAATTATGGGTATTCGTATGTTAGCTTATTGGGTACTAATATAAATTTTGTTGCAGATGCAAATCATTGGCAAAGGAAAGAATTGGAGACCTTCATATTACAAGGGCCAATTATTGCCTGATCGATTAGGGTACAATCTTGCAGATTGTGACTTGCTGTTAGGGCCTGTACTTGTCCGGGATCACTGGTTTTGTGTAGGCTTGGATCAAAAAACACGGAATTTCTATATTCTGGACTCAATGAAACCCATTGTTGACACCACCAAGAAAAGGAAAAAAAATAGTGCCTTAGAAGATCCTCAATCATTGGCAGCAGAGACATGTGTAATGAACTTTATGCTTTAACATCGTGGATTTAAATTTCATTAGCAATTAAATTTTCCCAACTGAACCCAAATATTTGTGTTTTTTTGTAGAGGGACAGATTTATTGATATAGTGGATTTCGTCAGTAACAATCGACATGGGAAGAAGCAACAGATAGACATCATTCGTGCTCAAGTACCTCAGCAAAATAATCTGTAAGAATTGACTGTTGTATTTTGTCTATATCACTGTTGTATCCATTTCCTTATTTTTTTGCGTATATGACTGCTGTCTGGATTTCGTAGCCTTGATTGCGGTGTCCACGTCTTGATTTGGTTGTTCCAGTGGAGTCCATCTGTGGTACTTGATTACACAGAGGTATCCACAATAGTTCATATGTATGTTGCCTTTTGTATGATTGCGAAAGTACAATAAACTGAACTATTGTTGTTTGGGTCGTGTACAGGCTCAAGTCAAACAATATAGGAGGGACATTATCTGGTGGCTGGTGAATCACCATCAAAATTCATCAAGACTCGATGCTCTGGAGCTTCTATCCCAGCAGCCAATCAAACGTCAATGTTTGACCCAATAGTTATTTGCTTTATTTTAGACATCTACAGGGAAACTTTATGCACTTGATGTTTTTTGACCTGGGATATGTTCATTTGTAAGTTCCAATATTATCGTACTGCCCAGGGTACATGATTATAATGTAGAACGTGTACATGCCATGAGACATGTGTAACAACGCACTGTTAGCAAGTTCATATTTAACAACTCAAGTTCTTGTTTTACAACTTTTTGATCTTGTTTGCCAAGTTACGCAGGTTAACAAGGAGCATTTCTATATTATCAACTATATGTAATTTTTTAACAACTAAGTTATCTTGTTTGACAACTTAGGAGATTGAAACACTATACATGTCGCGTGTAACGTGCTTATCTTTTTGAACAACTTTTGCTTGTTGTAAACCAACTCAAAAAGTTCAAAAAAGGGCATGTTGAGGGTAGCTTCGAATAGAAAAAGTGGGGTACCATTAGCAAATGTGTGCACATTTTTGACAACTTTCTTATCTTCTTTGACAACTTTCGTATCTTCTTTAACAACTACAGGCACTTTTTTCACACCTTTTTTATCCACATTGACCTATGAAAAAAAGTGGAAATAATAACTTCAATTCACTATTAACTACTAATAACTACTAATAACGTCAGAAAAGTACTTGTCGTTGGAGTTCAACAAGTGGGGTATCTTTAACGGCGGAAGGTTCATATTTAACAACTACACACTCATTCTTCACAACTTTGTTATCTTCTTTGACCTCTGAAAAATTTAGTTGAAATAACAACTTCATCTTCACTATTACCAACTACGATTCCATTATTAACAACTGTCGTATCTTGTTAAACAACTTCAAGAGTTCAGAAAAGTACATGGCATTGGTAGCGTGGGAGTTCAACAAGTGGGGGACCATTAAAAACAGAAGGTTCATAGTTAACAACTACACTCTCATTTTTCACAACGTTTTTATCTTCTTTGACCTATAAAAAAAAGAGGTGAAATAACAACTTCAACTTCAGTATTAACAACTACGCTTCTATTATTAACAACTGTCGTATCTTTTTAAACAACTTCAAGTTCTTTACAACAGTATAGGTCCAGGGTAGCACAGATATGGACAAGGGAAATTCGGCCAAATTCTGTGTCACACAACACAGTGATAACATTAACATAATAGGATTATATGTGGCATAATTACATTAACCTTATATCATAATGTGCTGCATAATTACATAACTATATAAGATATACTCTTAAAGTTGTGACAATGGATGTTTGATACTAATGACAAGGGAACATTAACATTGCACTTCACCCTAATGTTTCCTTGTCACAACCAAAAAATGAAGACATATGCAGCAACCCCTTTCCCTAAAAAAGAACTATACATATTACTTCAATAGACTTGCTAACTATGAGCAGGATAAGTTCAAAAAATTTCTATTAGTATCAACTTGTTTACTTCAAAATATTGCAGCTCCTTATATCTGCAGAATGCTTACTTCAAAAGCTAATTTTTACCAACTTCAGTTTGGATTTGGATTTGTGCATTTCCGTATAGTATGCCCCGCTTCATGGCATCTTGTACAATGGTAAATCTTCTTATTATGGAATTGTGATTCACGCCTACTAGTTCTTGGCCTTCCAGCAGGTCTAGTTGTCCTAGGTGGCAGCAACAATGTCTGAGCAAACAGATAACCCAACATATAGTTGTTTGGGTCTGGCTTGTCGATTGTCACAACTAGAGTCATGGAATGCTTATAAATCATTTGTTGGGCTGTTATTTTGTAGCATCCTTCCACATAGTCATAGACATTGCCATGGACATGCTTGATGGCTGCACAAGCATGAGCACAAGGGATCCCCGACATTTACCATACTTTACAGGTGCAACTACACAAACGAAGATCAACATTTAAGGATCCATATTTGGTATGGACACAAATCCTACCGCCTCCATAATTAACTGGTGACATATGTTCAGCATGACAAACATTTTCCTTCACTATGGCCTCTATGTTGGGCCCAACACCATTTTTCCACTTCAGCATTGCCATACTCGATGCATACATCTTCTTGGCAACCTTCTCACGATGTTCATGGATAAGTAGTGTGACATTGTGCTTTCTTTCCTTCACCAGCCACGCATTAAATGATTCGGCTATGTTGGTTGTAATCTTATCCCACCTTCGGAAAGGAAACTTACTCAACGCCCACTTATCGATATCTTCATGGTGAATCAACCAATCAGCCATCTCTTTATAGGATTTGCGCATGTAATCCATTGCCTTCTCGAAATCTGCATCCAACCTTGCATATGCAACATTATCAAGCAACCGTAGTGCATCTTCCTTTGAGCAGCCACTTGGCTTCCTATTGCCTCTATTTAACTTAAGCAATTCTGAACTGAAATTCTCCTTCACATGCCTATAACAATAAGCATGTCGTTCACTACCAAAAATTATTTGCACTGACCCTTTAATTGCATTGTGACGGTCTGACACTATTGTGAGTTCGATTGACCCAACTATTTGTTTAATCTTCTGTAAGAACCATGACCAATCCTCTAATGTCTCCCCCTTTACAATTGCTATTGCAAACGGCAAAATTTCATTGTCCGCATCATAACTAGAAGCTAAAAGCATTGTTCCCTTGTATGGTCCGGACAAGTGGGTTCCATTAATGTATAGCACGTGTCTTGCACCAGCCATGAATCCCTCAATACAACACCCATATGCAATAAATACTCTCTCAAACATGTTATTCCCACTTGCTTCCCACTCAGCAACAGTTTTGTCATCTGTTTCCTTCAATCGCTTACAAATCCAAGGTATTAACATATAAGATTGTTCTGGTCTACCTTGTATGTCTTCCATCACTTTTTCCTTCGCTTTGTATGCTTGCTTGTATGTAAGGGTGACACCATATTCTGTCTGCAACATCTTCCTTATTTCATTGGGACGTTTGTCAATGTGATTTCTCACCTCATCAACTATAATGGAAGATGTCAAATTAGATCTTCCACCATGGGTCACCTTAAGATTGTCTTGTGCACTATGATAATGTTTATCTTTGAATGTCGTCACACGTAGTATTGGAGTTGTCTTTCCGATAGCATTTGCTGCAACCCTCCAAGGACAACCTAAACTCCTACACTTTACTGAAATGCTATGCTTGCTATTTCTCACATATTCAAACTCAAACTTGTGTGCTATGCTGTACTTGTACAGAGCCTGCTTAAAAGCATCCGCGTGTGCAAATGTCTGCATCACTCCTGAAATTATCCCCCTCCATTTTGTGCAGTTCAACTCTGGGCTAGGTGTAGGTGCACTCTCTACTCCACAAAGTAGCTTATTAGATCCTCCAGCAATTTCAGCCGTCGTACACGAAGCAACACTTTCATAGTACCACGCCTCATCTTGGTTTTCCACACTGGTATGACAATCAACAGATCTTCCTTGTGAGAGTCCCAAGGAATTTACATACCTGCAGTCAATTATAATAACAACTTTTGTTACTTAATAACCAACAACAGTTTCACAAATAACAACTATCATCCCTACAAAATTTGCACTTACGTTTGCGGGTCATCTGATATGTGGCATACATCATCATTTCCTTTTGCTTCTATATACACATGGCCGCTCCTTTCATTATATTCAAACAGGTTTTCAACTTCACCATCATCATTTAAATCTATTAGTATCCTTTCATCAAACCTCACTGTATACTTCATCTCACACATGTTGCAATCAATACCAAGCCATGATGATATCATCAACCTCAAATCTCTAAGTATTATCACTTCTTTCAGGCACTTCGACTTCACATAACCACCATTATATGTAATTTTACCTTCATCATTCCACATAAATTTTCCTCCAACATGGAAATAACAAAATAGTTCCTTCATAGATTTTGAGCCTTTGTTGCATGTCATTGTACATGCCTACAAGCAGAAAAAACAAAAACAGATAATTAATTAAACAAAGCCGGTTATCATTATATAGTTAAGTAATTTTGTCTCTATTCTTTATGAAACACAGTAACTGCTCATTTCATCATCAAACAGGGGCAATTAACAACAAACGCCTATGTTTTAGCACCATCATATTCACCATTAACAACATCGGCCACATATCATCACCCTATATCTATTAACAGCAACACGTTATATTTTACAGTATGTTTTAACAACTCTGTATTCTCATTTAACATCACAATTTATTTCAACTTATCCATCTCCATTATTAACAACACACCCTATCATCACCCTTCATAAACTATTAACAACAACACTATTCATTTTAACATCTCCACATTCATTATTAACAACACCCCTCACAGCATTACCCTCCATGTACCATTAACAATAACACGGTATCTTTTCACATCTCCTTCTTCACTGAAAACAACACCATCCCCCAACCAAAATGCCTCAAGTTTATCACCGCTCGCAGTAACCATTACGGTTCACAACAAAAAACCCACAATCTTCACCATTCCAACAACCAAACTCAATGAAATCCACCGCACAACCATCAAGAATCTCCCATTAACTTCAAGCTGCAACCTTTCTCCATCTTCAACAAACGACCCCCTTATCCATAAAAGCAAGCATCCAAAACCAGAAATCCATCGCAACTATTCACAATCTCAGAAGACGAAGATGGAAGATTCACAATACAACATCATTTCTACACTAGAAGAATTACTTACCGTTGGTTACCTCTACTTTGTCTTCAGCTTTCAACCGTTCCGAAACTTACGTCTTTCTCGCGCCACTATCCTTCCTTTCCTCTCATGCTTTTTTTCCCTTCCTTTCTTTCCCACTCTTATGTATTTCGGTCAGCATTTTGTTTAGGGCTAATTGAGTCTTTTCCATTGAATTTTAAAATCCCTGATTTCTACAAGAAGACTAATCAAGGATTTGGGTTTTCAATGTACCAAATAAGGAATACCCTATTTTTAGCGTATTTTACAAGGATTTTCCCTTTCTTTTTCCATATAACTTTTCTTTGGTCAAAAAACCGATGTAACCCTTTCTCCCACGGCTTTTATTTACTGTTTTTCTTTCCGTATACCACTTTTCTTCACGTCTTTGAATGATGGCCTTGGTTTTGTCACTGTTGAACCTACCATTTATGGATTCAGTTCACGCATAATTCAATCCCGCTGAACATCAAGATCAACAAACTAACATCAGTTTGCATTAAATTGTCCTTCTTGTATCAATTTGCAAGTTTATGTATTAGCTTTTTTTTTTTTTTGTGAACTAGCTTTATTTTGTACTATCATTTGTAAAAATCACATTTAGTTTTAATGTCATTTGTTTTTACTCACGCACCAAATCTGAGTCATAGTCTTTTATATTTTTTAACAATTTTTATTGTCATACCAAATACGTAATCTAGAATAAAAATAACATTCTAATTGTTATCCTGTGCAAAAAATAAACTCATCATTTAAACAAATTATAAATACAAAATTTACATTTATTCCAACCAATTTTATTAGACTTTAGAGTTAGAATACTTTGATCTCATTACAAAAATAATAATTATTCTACGTTTTTATTAAAAAAAGGACCCGATAAGTGGACCTTGAAAATTAACCGAAAGTTTTTATTTGGCCAAGAAAGTCTACATAGGATCTCATTGCACATTGTTTCAGCAAAAAGATTATTCCACAAACCACAAGACTAACATATTTATCATTTAACTAAGTTCCTTCAGCATCTAATGGATCCCTGGTGGTGAGCATGATGACAGTGCCGTGGCTAATAGCCTAATACTAAAGCTCTTTTGAAAAGTTTACGGCATAAGGGGATTAGTCATTACTACTGATAATGGATACCCTGATCATACCAACAAAAAAAAAAAAGACTATCCCACACTTCAAGCAAACAAGGTTTTAAGCTTTGTTTAATTGGAGGTTTTTGAAAAGAATGTTAGATAAAGGGAAGGTTAAAGATGGGAAAACCGGAAAAGTGTGTTTGGTTGGATGGAGGGGCGGGGAGGTGAGGTTACAAATTTGGTCTTTTTCTCCTACCTTTCCCTCCAAAACTGGAGGTTTTTGGAGGGGAGAGAAACATTGTATCTCACTTTGACTAAAATATCCCTATCTATTTTCTAATATTCCAAGCATACCCCTCCTGATTTAAAATGCCTCTTTTCCTCTCTACTCTCTTCGGCAACATAATCCACGCTCCCTCTCTCCGCAACACTTTCTTTTCCTTATTTTTCACTTTAAAATATTGTTATTTATTTAATTTTTCACATAGGTTTAACTATACCTAATTTAATTTAAAGCTAAGATATTTGCAATGAAACCCATGAATCATGGACCAAATTTATATCTTATCAAAATCTCCCATAAATGCTTTTATTTTAGCATTGGTAACACCTCAACTAGTCAAAACATATATCAAATCTACTAAAATTGAGGAGTTATCAAAAGCATATTAAAATATTTTATCATATTAAAAATAATGAAATAATATGTAAAACTCTATAAAATATCCTTTGAAATGTATATACTTCCTCCGGTCCTAAATATAGGACATAGTTTGTAGTGCAATTTGCACTACAAACTATGTCCTATATTGCACTACAAACTATGTCCTATATTTAGGACCGGAGGTAGTAATTTTTTTATTCATATAAACGTGAGGTAGTAAGTTTTTTGAGATTTATAAATTAAAAAATAAAAGAAGAAGGAAAATATATAGATTAAGAGAAAATTGTATACTTTCCACTTATAATTAACTCACCCCATCAATCTTTCTGAACCAAACAAGAAACCAAACATTCCCCTCCCCTCTTCTCGAACCAAACAAAATTCATAATCTCCCATAACCTAATTTTAATGAACCTCACCTAACTTAACCTTTATTGAACCGAACACACCCTTGCACCCTTAGATTCCTTTTCTACTCTAACTCTTTTTTTTAAAACAAACTGAATCCATCCCCGATCAACTATATATAAAAATCCACATCACCTAACTTTCTTCGTCATCCTCCACCTATTAATCAACATATGGGGGTCATTAAGGATACAAAAATTTTCTGAACAAACTTATTTGTTTTAAGTAAAAAATGATACTCCCTCCGGTCCTAAATATAGGACAAAGTTTGTAGTGCAATTTACACTATAAATTTTATTCTATATTTAGGACCGGAGGTAGTATTAGTATTTATAGATTTATGTCATACTGTCATATAGTCCCACACGGTTCAATTATTTATTATCGTCCTACACCTCTGTTTTTTTGGTGGAAAAGAAATATAAAAAGTGAACCACGGTTCAATTATTATCCTCAATCTCTTCATAAAATAAAAGTCTCCGTACAAATATATAGAGTTAAATGTCTTTTACTTTTATTTCTTTTTCCCTGTCCGACCTCATTAGTTTTAGACTTTTAGGCCTGACTTTTCCACACGGCTCTTTGAAGTTTGAAGTAACCTCATGTATAACATTTCAGAGGCTGCCCTGCCTTCATGATGATGCCCTGCGTTCTGTCACAGTCCTCCCCAAGGAGAATGCAATCCTAATTAGCAAGGAATTGAACAAAGGTGCCCCTACAGCCTAGGGTCTCCCATTTATGTCTTTATTTTACACAGCTAATGCCACCCAAACGAGACAATCCTTTTCTCTGAATATTGTTCTTTTGCTATTGTTTTTTAGTCAAGGCGCTAAACTAAACCTTACATAAATCTAGACTACCATGTGTATACTTTCACCTTATCATGAAAGTATTTGATACTCGTCTTTAATGTAATATATTTATTTAATTTGAAGAGATTAAAAAAACTAAATAAATTACTCATAAATTCATAAAAATAAAGAAAGAACAAGCAAATGAGGATTCCAAAAAGATAAATAGAGAATGGGGACTTTCTTATAAATATGTGTTAATAAAAGTAGAGTGCCCCTCAGAACAACAGTGCTATCATAAGATCTTGGATGTCATGAGTTGAAACTATGAAAAAAGGTTTTGTTTGGGGGATAAAATTACCTACATTAGTTACAGTTCAAATCATAAAAACTAGGGGTGTTCAAAGTATCCCGGTCCCAGTTGTCCCGGCCCGATCCCAGACATTTTATCCCGGGAATTTCCCGTCCCTGCCGGGACCGGGATCTAAAAAACCCGGGACTGGGATCACACCTTGTGATCCCGGGAATTCCCGGTCCCGGGTTTTTTTTACTTTTTCTTTTTTTCTTAAAAAATAGGTTATTATTTTATTTTTGTATTTTTATCTCATAAATTAAGTTATCATTTGATAAAATTTATATTACATATTTAGTTAGAGTTAAATCGTATGTATCGTGAAACAAATTCTATCTATATAATGTATAAAGATAATAACAAAAATGATGAATATGATAATAATATTAATAATAATATGTTATTCTTCAATTCTAACTCAATTTGTGTGATTTTTATGACCTTATTAGATGTTAAATAATCACTTTAAACACTAGATTATAAACAATTTAACTAATATAATTATATTATTAAAACCGGAAATTCCCGATCCCGATTGTCCCAAGAATTTCTTAGGACCAGGAATGACATTCCAATCCCAACCAATCCCAAGACAGGAACCGAAAATAGATGATCCCAATCCCGTCCTGAATTTAAACACCCTAGTAAAAACAGATTTTTTCGTTTACAAGGTCAATCTGCGTGCATTGATCTCTGGTAGGATTTGTATGCATTGGCACCCAGTGGGGTCAGCGTGTTCCGGTCTACACACTTTTATGACTGTAACTAACTTGGGTACGACAACTCTTCTTTCAAAAAGCAAGGCAGTCCCCAACCGGATCAATTATTGTTCTCGACCTAATCTTCGCAAATGTCTCCTTCAAAATATTATTTAGGAGATGTTCGATTTTGTTTTTAAAAATTATTTTTTTATTTTAAAAATAATAAAATTAAACAATTTTTAATTGTTTTCTTATTTTTTATTTTTTAAGGTTACAACTTATCCACTATCAACACTACATTACCCAACACTTACCGCAATGCCATCACTGACAACCGCACCACATTTTCAATTCAAAAACATATTTTTCAAAACCATCTGAACAGTTTTTTTATTTTTAAAACTTGTTTTCAAAAACTGTTCTATAAAATTATCTTTAAGAATAAAAATTAAAGAATAAAATCAAACAAACCATCTGTTCGCTTTTACTAATTGTTCCCATCGGGATTTTTTTTTAGTATTGTTCCCATCAGTTAACAAAGGAGCCCCGAGGGCTTTTCATTTATGTCTCCAAAATAGACATGAAGTATGGGGTTTAAAAAAAAAAAGACACAAGTTACACAGCTAATTAGCTAGGTTTAGCATCACTTTGAGAAGCAAGAACTCACTGAAGTCCCAAATTGACTTGGGCCAAAACTTTTTTTCAAATTTAATCAATTTAAAAGTGAATTTTTAATATACAATTTTAATAAATTTATAGACTGCCTTTCTTTTTGGGCTTTTTAATAAAAGACCTTTTTACAAACATCCCTTCAAATGATCCCACATAGTATCAACTATCAACTCACTAGATTTTTGGCTGCGCGATGGAGACAATCCTTTTCTATGACATCGCTCAATGTGCATTGGTGCTATATAATACTCTTCAGTTCCTTTTTTTAAGTAATACTCAACCGAATAATATAGATCAAAGCGGCGTTAAGGATAATAAATATGAAAAAATTGTAATTTTCTGATTAAAGCGGCGGTTAAGGATAATAAATATGATAAAATTGTAATTTTCTGATAAAAATACCCCTATTTATGAGAAAATATAGAATAAGAAAGTAAAGAAATTACTGTTGTAAGACCCCGTCTTACATATCACTTATCATTGATATTAACCATAGTAGTCTTTACGTAGTTCAGTGAGCAACACAAGAATAACTTAAATATACTGATATTATTCATATAAGGTATTTGATTACCTTACAGGAGTCTCCCCACGGAGTTTAATAATATATATACAAAATGTCCAAAATTTTAAAATTAAACTAACATAACCAAACAGCTCCTATCGTGGCATCCGCACACCTCAACTGCCCGTATTCGCCGTTTTGCCCTTGGAGCCACTAGCTTCTACTGGAATATTTATTTATTTGAAAAAGAGTGAGATTCAAAAAAATCTCAATAGTAACAGATAATCTATCATAGAAAATGCAATAAGAAATATGTCATGTACCATATACAGCAATATTATACTAACACCCAATACAGTTCAGTGCAATTCGATTCAGTCAGAAATGTTTAGAGCCAGCCACTGTTGCAACCCCTACTCGTTCTGCACCTCAGTTGGGCTCGAGGCCACCAACTGGGCATACCAGTGTACCTGTAGGCACTATGTTTAGTCATGTTCAGTGTACCCGTAGGCACTATGCATTATACATATTATGGAAGATGACATATACAAACCATATAAACATTGACATAATGTATGAAAGAAAGAGTTACTACCTTGGGTCCCTTTTTGTAACCGAAAACAGGTTCCTCGATTTTTGTGTCAACGGCTCGAACTATCAATCTGGTCCTAAAATTTCAAATGTACAAGAATTAGGTTAATACCCATTCATGTACCACTCTAGACTTTTCCAAATTGTTTTTGTTGGTTATATTATTAGTCCAATTCTGCAAAATTACTAAAATGCCCCTAGGGACCTGGTCTAGGCCCTCCGTACCCGATCCGACCGTACAATTTCAAAAATTTTGACCCAGGCTATTCATATATATTTTTACCCAAGGAATCCATTTTTAACCTTGGTTTTTGCAAAATCATTGCTAAATGATATTTTTGCCCTTGACAACCCTATTTAGGGTTTTAAGGCTATTTTTGCAACTTCATATTTTAGGGTTTTTCTCACAAAGTGTTCAACATCAATCCTACACAGTTTTCCCTCCTGAACACGATGGAACCATCAAATTGCTCAAATTCCAGCTCTATTCCCCCACACCAATTCTGGATGTTAGATTCCAAGTTTTGATGATAACAAAAGATTATTGTATGTTGTGATAAGCAAATCATGTTTTTACAAGTTTAGAGAATGGTTGAAAATGTTATCAAATGCATCTCACAAAGTTCAGAAGTCATTGCTGTGATTTTAACTGATGCACTCGAGTGATGGAGCTAGCACTCGAGTGATAAGCACCTTTTCACTCGAGCACAAGTAAGTGTTAGACTGGAAGTGTTTGACAGAAGCAAACTCTAGCTGAAAAATACCAGGACAAGTCGAGTGATGACAACAGCACTCGAGTGATGAACTGATTTGTACCTGAGCATGAAGGCACACTCGTGCAAGTGTTTGACAGAGAGCAAAATAGAGACAGGAAATCAGTGTTGCACTCGAGCATGGAATCAACACTAGAGTAATAGGCTCAAGTTCACTCGAGTCCTAGAAAGTGTGATACAAGAAGTGAGTACCCGAGAGCAAATACAAGCGAAAGTGAAAATTACACTCGAGTCCACGTGAGTAAAGCGCAGAAGTGTTTGCCCGAGAGTCAGCCAGAGCATGGAGATCAAGTGTAATCGAGTGATACCTCAGTACTTGTGAGTGAGAAATCTAACTCTCTCAATTTCTGATGCAAGTACTGAATCAAAAGGGTATATTATACAAGAATATACCATGCACTCGAGTGAGGATCAGTGCACTTGAGTGAGGGCCCACATAACCTGTAAGTGCAAAATCACACTCTTGATAAATTGGATGCAAGTGTTATCTAGAGACAAGAGCTTATAGTGCAAAATACAAGTGCACTTGAGTGAGACCGGATGCACTCGAGTGAGGACCCACATCACTCGCAAGTATGAAAATGCACTCTCTCAAAATCACATGGAAGTGCAAGTGAAAAGCTGAAGCAAGAAGAGAAAATATGGTATTGCACTCGAGTGATCCCTCTTTGCACTCGAGTGATGCTCTGTTAGAAGCAAGAATGCACCCAGCGATCAATCCGAACATGGTTTAATCTTATTTATTCATTCTATTTTCACTTGTTTTTATTATCTAACCTCATTTAACATATATTTCAAGTGAGAAACAGGAGGTTGATCGTTTAAATTGGAAAATCATAGAGGAAGTCAAACAACGGCGGACAAAATCATTACGACCAACTACCAAGCATGTATCTACCACCCACGATATCTTGTTCAAAGATTTCAAACGTAGGCATCCTGTTTCACAGTGAATCACTCCACTCCACAACGACTATCATTCAACGGACAAAATCTTCTGACTATAAGTATAGAGTTTCAGAGAGCATAAAACAAGAACTTACAATGAGAATACACACAAGCAAATTCACGAGTT
Source organism: Inga leiocalycina (assembly GCA_963242795.1). NCBI lineage: Eukaryota > Viridiplantae > Streptophyta > Magnoliopsida > Fabales > Fabaceae > Inga > Inga leiocalycina. The sequence goes on along the minus strand of OY725329.1, from coordinate 19,036,436 downwards.
TCTGTTATTCATATTTTCTCTGTCTTCATATTGTATTTCAATGTTTATCATATTTGCTCTATGAGAGAGTTTGTATACACTTCAAATTCTATTGTAATTTGATCTCAAGGTACAGGGACCTTGAGAGGGTAGATATCCTTATGAGAAAAGCAGTTGAGAGAATTCCTAGGAGGACCTTTTGCTCATAAAACTTACAAGGTACAAGCAGTAGAGAACGTTGCTACTCATAAGACTTACAGAGGTGTAAGCAAGAGGGAACGTTGCTGCTCATAAGACTTGTATACGTAAGCAAGAGAGAAAGGTCATAGGTTTGTTTCTACACGTAAGACTTGTCGTAAGGGGAGAGAAATTTCTAGATGTTAGAATATTTCTGTTCGTAGTCCATTCAAGGACAATTGTTATTTTGTGGTGTTCTGAGAGCCCACTGAATCTTGGAAAAATAGTGAAAATCTCAGTAGGTCTTGATCTCTGAGGACTGGACATAGGCCTGTGTTTTGGGCCGAATCAGTATAACTCTTTGTGTGCTAATCTTCTCATCTCTACTTTATCTATAGTTATTTTCATATCACCGCATCAACCGAAAAATTTATTACATCACCCAATTCACCCCCCTCTTGGGTGTAGCTTGCCTCTTTCAGCCGAAACTTCTCTAAGATCAAGGGGAAGTTGTGATTTTGAAATTTAACCTTTAAAGCTTCTTCCTTTTCTCTCCTAATCACTTGATTAACCATTTAAACACTAATTGAACATGATTTGAGGAAATTTGGACAGTATAACCCCTTAGGGTTTTACATCCCAAATTTTACAAAATCAAGAGAAACAACCACAAATCAAGCCAATATCAACAATAACTACCACAACAACAACATATTAACCAAGAGGAATAAAGTTCTTGTGATTACCTCTTGATTCTCAACTTTCTCTCTCTAGGGCGTCACCTTCTCCCTCTTAAACCTTGAAGATTAGCTTGCTAAACATAGATTCCATGAAGAACAAGAGCTTACAGAGGGAACTACACAAATTGGGAAGCTAAATCACTAGGAACAACAAGTCTTACCTTGAATTTGTGCTTCCTTGAGCTCTCTTGAAACCCTAGTTCTCTCAAGCTCCTTATGACTCTCTCTCTCTCTCTCCCCCCCTTATGCTTGCTCATGAAAATGAAATGGGAAAAAGGGATGAAGCCATTTAAAATATCTCCTTTTTCTTTCTTTAAAAGTATGTTTGTGTAAAAAATTTTATGACAACTTTTATTTAACCTTATCCCTTATTAATTCTTGTGTCATATTTTCCTTATATTTGAACCAATTCCTCCTCTTTACTTGGCCCAAGTTGATGCCTAGATGGGTCCTTCATGCAATAATTGGGTTTTCTACAATTATCTCATTCCTTTGGTCAACATAAAATATTTTATTGCAATTTAAACATGTGCTCCAATTTTAGCAATTATAATTAAATCCCTTGCCTTAAAATAATGACATTTGGCATTTACACAATCAAAATAATTATTTCCCCTCCTATTTTCTTTATTCCACAATTTACATAATTGTCATTACATTCCTTTTTTCCAAATTCACAACAATTGGGAATTTTAGCACATTTTCTGACCAAACTTTGAAAAATCATAACTTTATTTGTAGAACCTCAATTGGAGTGATTCCAAAGGCTATATGACCCTTGTTAAATCTAGTTTCAAGGAGAAATATAGCCTTTAGCCAACTAGAAACTCACACTTCCTGGAATTTTTGTTTTTGGAAGCTGTCACGAATGTTGGCTAGTTGCATTGAGCTAAATTCAAAAATTCATAACTCTTTGTGCACAACTCCAAATAATTCATATGACCTAACAAATTAAATTTTAGGATGTCTACTTTCATCTTGTTAAATTTCACAACTTTTAGTCATCATTTGTTCATCCAAAACCACCTGACAAGCTCACTACCTCGCAAAACATTTCACTGACAGCACTGTTCATATTTCAAATTTTCAGTGTTTATTCCTATAGTCATGAATATTCACCATTTCATTTCATTAAATGCCACAATTAAGTACAAGACATATTAGCAAATAAAATTTGGGGTGTTACAATTGAGATAAAAATGATTGTAAAAGAGTAAGAATAAAAATTAATAAAGTACGGCAAAGGTGAGGAGGTAGAGAAAAGTTGACATTTTTGCTTATGTGTCATTGATAAGAATGTCAAATAAACACATTTTTCAACAGTCATCACCACATATGACGAGTTATGAGACTTAGATCTTTTTTAAAAAAATTGAAAAACTTTAAGGGCTGAGTTACAAATAATTAATTTTTTCTTTTTTCCCTATCATTCACCCAGCAAAAAGAACCTAATTATCAATTCCACACGCAGCTACATCCTTAATAATCAAGACTTAAGAAGGGTTAAGGGTCAATTGACCTAGATGGCTCCGACCCTTTTCTTTGAAATTGCTCAGTGTGCATTGGTGCTATCTCACTAACTTTAATTACTTCCTTGTTCATACTCCCTCCGGTCCATAATATAATAATATAAGACATATTTAGCTAATTTGATTAGATTAATGAAGTTAGTTAATATGACATGTATTTTATAAAGCACCCTAGTCATCTTTCTTAATTCCTCCATTTTCTCTCATCCTTGGTTATTGTTGAGGAAACATCAATAGGGATAAATTAGAAAATAATTGACAAATATAAAAAATATATATTATATTCAGAACCAAGAGCAACTTTTATTAAAAATGGATAAATATCATTTTAGCTTAGAAAGTTTACAAGTTAATTCCCAAAACCCAACGATCAACTCCGCGCACACGTTGTCCCCACATGGATCAACTATCATTCTCCATCTCCTTCTTTGTTTTTTTTATACATAAAGAGGAGGGAAAGCCCTTAACCTATACCACTACTAGACCCACCTTACACTGTACTATCCTTATCCATGAATTTAGACAAGCATCCGAACATGACATGAAAATAATGAAGACTTGGTCATGCACTCAATGCTTGCTTAGCAACGTAATCAACAGTCATATTATCACTTCTAGGGATCCGATGAACATCTACCTCCCATTCTCTAAGCATCATGCTCTTGATCTTATTTACTACAATAGCATCAGGATGGCTCATCGGAGCAGAGTCGTGGATCAACGAAGCCACCTCCTCAGCATCTGTTTCTACCACCACTCTTCGCTCTCCGGAATCCCAACACATCTTGAGACAAAAAAGGACAGCCCATAACTCAACTTGTAAACTATCAGCAGGCTCGCCTGCTTTGAACATGAAACCTTCCTTGAGAGTACCTTTATCATCATGAAGAACACCACCACACACCACCACATGGTTCTGTGAGTAAGCCCCATCCACATTCAACTTTACACATCCATGACTCAATGGAGCCCATGTAGTAGAGTTAGTTTAAAAGGATGCTCGTTCAAATTAACTCTCTTCAACAAATTCCTTGCTTTCGACAAGGAGCTAAGAATTGATTCAGCTTTATATTTAATAGTTTCATTGCTTGTTATAGTGTACTCGAAGATTCTAGCATTACGTCGTTGCCAGATAGGCCAGCAGGCTATAGAAAAGAACTCACACCAACCCTCCTTCCCCTAGTCATAAAGAATACGAATATTCTTTCATGCTCCAAGATCTAATTTGAAGAAACTATGCATAATAATTGGGTCCACCACCTTTATCCAAAACTTCCTGGTTTTCATGCAATCATGCAAAACGTGAATTAAGCTTTTAGATACAACACCACACGAAATGCAATTGCTATCAACCCCCATTCCTCTATGGACACTCTCTTCATTAATGAGAAGTTTATTGTAGAGAGCAAGCCACATAAAAGATTTGCAACGGTGCATTGTATGTAACTTTCAAATTTGTTGCCATGACTGGTCCTTCTCGGTAGGAATCTTAGCCAAAACTTGGTACTCAGACTTGACACTAAACTCCCCATGTCGGTCATGTTTCCATCATACACAACTAGAATTAGGATCTATAGTTGTTCCTTCCGCTATAACTTCTCATATCTTCTTAATGCCTGACCAAGCATTAGAACCAGGTCTAGATGGATCAATTTTTGGCATTAAGTCATCGCCACACCTGTACTTACTATGCAACACCCTATCCCATAAATCATCACGTTGTTTAATAAGGTTCCACCCTAACTTCACCATGTAAGTTTGGTTTTGGCAATAAAGATACTTCAAACCAAGCCCCCTATTTATCTTAGGTTTACAGATAGTATCCCAAGCCACAAGATGCGTCTTTCTTTTATTAGTTGTATCGCATAAAAAACTCCTATTCTGGTTTTCAATATCTTCACACATTCCTTAGGCACAGAAACTGTTTGCATATTATACCTTGGAATGGCAGAAGTGACAGAAGATACTAGTGTGGTTCTCCCTGTTAAGGACAAGGAAGGTGCTTTCCAACTAGATAGCCTTTTACGCACCTTATCTATAATAGCTTGATAACTACACTTTGTGACGCGTTCATGATGAAGAGGTACTCCAAGATACTTCCCAAGGTCAAGAGTCACTTGGAAACCCAACATATTGCAAAGCTTAGTCCTCTGTGTATGATTCACATTCTTAGAAAAGAAGACACGTGTCTTGGATTCATTCACTTTCAATCCCGATGCCATACAAAATTGTCAAGACAATTCTTGACCTCTGTTGCTTGATACATAGTTGCTTCGACAAATAAAACAATATCATCAGCAAAAAAAAGTGAGAGATAGGAGGACCATTCTTACATAAATTAATAGGTCTCCAAGCTCCATTTCCTATACGCTCTTGAATTAAGGGGGCCGATTGTTTCATGTATATAACAAAGAGATACGACAAAAGAGGATCTCCTTGTCGAACACCTCTAGTAGAGGTAAATAAACTGGCTCTTTCACCATTCCATAAAAGCTGCATACTTAGAGTAGATACACAAGCGAATATGACATCAATTAAAGAACTTGGCAAATTGAGATCCCTTAGGCAATCCCGGAGAAAAAGCAAGTTTACTCAATCGTAAGCTTTTTTCAAATCAATTTTTATGGCCATATAACCCCGTTTCCCCTGCAAATTTTGCATCGAGTGAATAACTTCATGGGCAACTATAATATTATCAAAGCTCTGTCTTCCAGGAACAATGCTGCATTGATGAGGACTAATAATCTGCGGTAACACCACTTTAATTCTATTTGCAATTACTTTAGTAATAATCTTGAATAGCACATTACATAAACTAATTGGTTGCAAATCTTGCACGCCTTCCGGATGATCCTTCTTTGGAATAAGCACAATTATGTACCATTGATTGACTAGATTTGAGTTGGAGATCTTCATACAGACTTACTAAAGTCACACATGGAATTCTCTACTACTTGCCATTGGCTCTGGTAAAACAGAGCATTCAAACCATTAGGACCTGACGCCTTCAATGCTCCCATACTAAATAAGGCATGCTTCATTTCTGCTACAGTAATATCCTGACCTAGGGTACTTAGCTCTTCAGTTTCAATGCATGGGTAAGTAGTAGGACAAATTAGAGGCGGCTGCTTGGTTTGATCTTCCATGAATAATGATGAGAAAAAGGATACATTCATGGTTTTAATCTGTTCGTAATCATACACCCAAACGTCATCATTACCTCTCAAAGCACCAATGAAGTTTCTCTTCCGTCTTTTAGCACGCGAGTGAAAATACCAAGTATTCCTATCTCCATTTACCTTCCACTCCTTCTTGCTTTTTGAGCCCATATCAATGACTTTTATAAGAGAACCTCCTCCAATTGCTTCCAAAGAGATTCTGAAGGTCTTCAAGTTCCAAAGTTAAGCCGAACCTAGCCTCAGTTTTTGTAATCCCATTCAGTCTACTTAGAAGCTTTCTCTTTCTTGCATTAGTATAACCAAATACCTGCCCATTCCACTTACCACAAGCTGTAGTAAATTGGCAAACATTTTCTGTCCATGTTAGGTCATTCTTTAAGTTTTCTAAAACAAAAGGTGAGAACCGCTCATCCAAAACTCATGCCGCCAGGAAGCGGAAAGGCCGATCCACTCGGTGTTTAGGACTAAATCCTTCTAACTGTAAGAGAATAGGCCGTTCCACCTCTTTTTATTCATCCTTATATTTGGATAGAGAGAAAAGCGATAGGAAAATATGGAGGAAGGAATATTAGGAATGAAAACTTCCAAAAATCGTAAATAAATTAACGATTTTTGAAATTTTTCCTCATAATATTCTCCCCCCCTAATTTTCTCCCCATTAAATGTCTACATCACGATATCTCTTCTCTTTCGCCAATTGTTTCCCATCAATTTAATTTTAGTTAACTCTTTCATACTCCTAATTTGATTGAAGTAACATTTTGTACTATCATTTATAAAAATCACATTTAGCCTTAATGTCATTTTGTTTTTACTCTTTTAGATGAGTTAGGTTCCGGGGCTCACCAGAGTCAGGGTATGCCTCTGAATACTTATAGAAGTACTTATAGATCATCCATCAATAAGGTTCTCACATCAGCCGGATTCGAACTCATAACTTTATGGTTATGAGCCAATTCTTTTACTAACTGGATCCACTTTTGTAGGCGGTTATTTTGCTTTTACTAAAAAAGGATTCAGTTCACGCACCAAATCTCACTCATAATCTTTTATATTTTTTAACAATTTCTTATTTTTATACAAAACATATAATCTAAAATAAAAATATTCTTCTAATTGTTATCATGTAAAAAAGATAAACTCATCATTTTAAAAGCTTATAAATACAAAATTTACATTGAATCCATC